>JAKSZU010000004.1:61489588-62719958 GCA_026018925.1 Tupaia tana
GATGGCCACACCACAGTCCCCTCTTCCCCATTCTCCTCCTGGGATTTTGGGCATGCCCGCACACACACCCAGCGTGGTTCTCAAGCTGCTAGGTCTGGGACTCGAGCCACTCTCAGCCATGTGGGAGTCCAGCACCTTAACCACTATGCCATCGGCCCCACTCCATGTGATTTTCAAACCACTGGGTCCAGTACTTGAATCATAGTTGGCCGTGTGAGAGTCCACATTAAACACCATGACACCTGCTGGTCCTGTTGGCATGCTGTTTTTTAACTTTTTTATTGAAGTATGCACATATAGTAAATGTACACCTCATCGAATAGTCATATGTGAACACACCCATGTAATCCACTACCCAGAACAACAAATAGATCACCACGAGTTAACTAGAAACCCTATTCACATCCCTTCCTAATCTTTACCTCTTTCCAAAATTAATAACTATTAAACTGGCATACATTAGTTTTGCCAGATTTTGAACAGTATGTGTTCTCTGGTATCCAGTTTATTTCATGCACTTTTATTTGTGAGTTGTGTTGCATATAATTATAGATTGTTCTTTCATTGCTATATACTATTCTATTTTATAAATATACCACAATTTATGCTAATAGACGTTTAGACTTTTTCCTGTTTGGTGCTATTGTGAACAATGCTGTTAAGAACTTACATATGTCTCTCTAGTGTGCATGTATTTTTGAAGTTTATGTATCTAGGACTGAAATTGCTGCCAATTTTCTGCTTATGAATTTTCTGTTTGTTTTGTCAGAAAATTCTCCATTTTCACTTCTGATATTTTCCTGAGTATTGAATTCCAGACTAGCCATTATTTATTTTCTTTCAACTCATTGAAAATATTATTCTCTTGTCTTTTGACTTCCCTTTCTTTCTTTCTTTTTTTTTTGGAGAGGTTTTTGCTATAGGGCATGTGAGCTCGCCAGAAAGACAGAGACAGAGAGACAGAAAGCAAGAAATCAACACTTAGGGGGGATGGCTATGCTGCAATCCCTTCTCCTCCATTCTCCTCATGTGATCTTGGGCACGCACACACATGCACCCGATCTTCCATTTATTTCTTATTTCTACTCCTTTGAAGTACAGTTTGTTCTTCCTCTAACTACTTTTAAGATTTTTATTTTTGTTTATTGTCAATGTTATAGTGCTTTGCCTGTGTGTGATTAAATTTGTATGTATCGTTTGGGCTGTTGGGATTCTTGAATTTGTAACTTGACATTTTTTTCCTCATCAGTTTTAGAGTATTCTCAGTTGTTACCCCATCAGATATTGCTTATGTCCCATTTTCTGTCTATTCTCTGTCTCATATTACAATTACAGATAAGTTACTCTTTTTCACTGTATCTTCTGTCTCTTAAATTGTTTTTGTATTTTGCACTGTGTGTAGGGGGTTACTGTCTTCCTTTCTAGATGTTTTTCTATTCTGTATTCCCTACTTCAGTTGTTTCTACTATGCTATTAAGTCTGTTCTTTTAGCCTTTACTTTTAAGAACTGTGTTTTTCTCAATTGTAGAATTTCATTTTGCTCCTTTATAAACTTTCCAGTTCTCTGTCAAAATTTTCAACCTGGTCATTTTTTTATTGACTATATTAAACATATTTATTTTAATGCTGATAACTTAATTATATGAAATCCCTGGAGGCAATTTCTACAGGCTAATGTTTCAGATTTTCATCATATTGTCTCTTACCATTGTTTTTTTTTTTCTTTTTTCTTTTTTTCTGAAACTTTTTTATTAATTTACATTCATTCCCTAAGCATCATCACAACATACAAAGTGTGATATCCCATCCAGAATATACTGCATAGTGGCTTAATCATGCATGTTATCATCAAAATTGTACATTTCTAGTTATATATATATACCCCATTTCTGACCATCTGCCCTTTCCCACCCTCTTCTCACACTATCTCTGGTGTCTACAGTAGTCTTCCATTCTCCCCCCCCACACACACACATTGTATTGACCACACAATTTCTTAAATAACCTAACTAGTTTCAGTAGCAAGTTCAGCTGGTAATTTCAAGAAAGCAGTTTCAACATAAATCAAAGAAATCATAAGGAATGTTGCTTAAAACTTAAAGCCGGGAAACAGGTTAGGATTCTGTTCCAATGGTAGGTACATGAACCTATTGACATCTCATAACAGGATACAAATCCTTAAAACCAGACAATAAAGCCTACAAGAAAATCAGCAATGTTTTAGTCAAAAATCATAAAATTCTACTTCACCCATTCAGTCTCATGTACTTAATCTTCTGTTGTGGTTCGATTTTTATGATTAAATTCTAGGATAAAATATTCAATTCCAGACTTGTCCCTATGATTAAGTAGGCCATTTTCTTGGGTTTTGAACTCTTATTTCTGTGTGTGTCTGTATTTAAATTTCCTGATATACCACTCCTTTGAGAATTTCTTGGAGATCTGGTCTGGTGCTGGTAACTTCTTTCAGGTTTTGTTTATCTTAGAATGTTCTTATCTTTTCTTCCCACATGAAGGATAATCTTGAGGGGTACAGTATTCTTGGCTGTAATTGCTTTTGCCTTAACACTTTGAATATATTCTCCCATTCTTTCCTCGCTTGCATTGTTTCCGATGAGAGGTCTGCTGTTATACTGATGGGATATCCTTTGTAGGTAACTTGCCGTTTTTCTCTTGCCAGTCTTAATATCTTGTCTTTGTCTGTGGTTTTGTTCAATCTGGTTTAATGTATCTTGGAGAAGATCTTGGGTTGATTCTATTTGGGGTAGTTTGTATTTCTTGGGACTGGTTCTTTGAGTGCCTCTCTAGGTTTGGAAAGTTTTCTTGCAGGTTTTCGTGGAATAGATTTCCAATGCCCTTATGAGTCTCTTCACTTTCTTGGATACCAATTATCCAGATGTTTAGATGTTTGGTGGTATCTAGTATTTCTCTTATATTAGTCTCATTTTTTTCGGTCATTTTCTGAGTCTTCATGGTGGATTTTTCAAGGTCAGCAATTTTCCCTTCTACGTCTGAGATTCTGTTTTCTGTATGATCTAGTCTGCTTTTAATACTTTCAAGGGAGATTTCTCTAACAGGTCCCTTTGATTCCTTTTTAAAATGTGTAATTCCTGTTTTAGATCTTGCAAGAATTTCCTCACCTCCTGGAACCCATCAGCTACTTTCTCCATTCTCTTCTGCAGTTCCTGGTCTCTCTTCTCTTCCATCTCTGTTAGCTTCACCATTATGAATATTCTAAATTCTTTATCAAGCATTTCCATAATTTCCATTGAACTGCCTGTGTTTGAAGAGGATTTATTCTTTTCCCCGGATGAGAGGCATTTTCCTGCTTTCCGGTATGTCTTGTGGTTTTGCAGTGAATTCTAGTCATCTGATGGATGGTGTGTTTCTTCCTAATCATTGAAGTTCAATCTGAGCATTCAGGAGCATGCAGAAAGAGGTGGTCTAGAATATATTTGTTGTTCTGTTGTGATTCTTTGTGCAACAGATTCAGTAGATATTGAGGAATATGTTAACCCAAATAGTATTTGGATGTTTGGCTATAGTTCCCTTAGATTCATCTAGAAACATAGTAAATGGAGATTGAGGAGTGGCTAGATGAGCTGGGAGGCTCAAGCTGGGAAGTTCTTCTAATGTCCGTGGATTGCCTCCTTGCTCCAACTTGAAGATCACTGCAGGTTTGGCAATGGATTGTCTTGTACAGAATCTTCTGAGCATCTTCCAGGTCCTGCCAATCCTCTCAGGTAAAGTCCATAGCAACATCCTCAAATAATATGAATCCCTGTGCAGTTTTAGTCCCAGACTTGGAGGCTTGAAAATCACACCAAGTTCATGAGCATGCATACCAAACATCCGAAAATGAATTCATTTTCTTAATCCTTGCCACTACTAGGGTCCTTAAAACCCGCAACCCTCCTCCTTCACACTCAGACTCATCATCATGGACACCGTGTCCGGCAGAGCACGGTCAGCACAGCTGCAGGTTCTTCCCAGCGACCACGCGGAAGGAACTGAGTGCCACAGGCGGAGAGAGAATCTCTTACCATTGTTTTTGTGCATGCCACACATTGTATATGAAAAATTACTGGAGACCGGGGAACCAGCAGTTAGTGTAATGGCTATGTTGCTGGACTCCCACGTAGTCGACCGCGGTTCGCGTCCCGGACCCGGTGGCTCAGAACTCACGCCGGGCGCATGTGCGTGCGTGCCCAAGATCCCGAGAGGAGAATGGAGGAGAAGGGATTGTGGCGTGACCATCCCGCCTGGGGGTGATTTCTCGCTTTCTGTGTCTATGTCTCTCTCTGTCTGTCTGGCGAGCGCACTCACCCTATAGCGAAAACCTCTTAAAAAAAAAAAAAATTACTGGAGACCCAAGATGGCGTTACCTTCCTCTGTAATGAGCTTACGTTTGCTTCTGACGTGATTTGAAGTGGTCCCAAATCACTTTAACCTAATTAGAGATTAAGATAACTTGAAGATGAAATACAGTCCCTATAAGAGCTAGTCTACTAATCTATTTCCTATTTATTCTTTTCCCAGAGTGTGATCTAAGTCCAGCTCTCAAGCTTGGGAAGGGTTGCCAATACCTCTTCCTTCTTGGCATGCCTGATACTCTTAATTTATATTAGAAAACTCAGCTCTAAGAATCTAGATTGACTTAATCAGTGCCCTGTTCGTAATTACCTTCTCCGAGATCTCAGCCTACGTAATTGATTACTGCCTTGTTAGCTCTCTGATGCTTACAAACAAATGATTTTTCCGCAGTTGTTTTCAGTTCTCAGAGAGAGTACTGATATCTTGTCTGCTATTTCTAGGAGCAGAATTTCATGTTATATAGCATTTGCTCATTTAAATCTTTTAATCCCTTATGTTGATAAGGGAATTTACAAAAATCCCTTTGTATATATTTTCTTGTATTAACAAGATATTATTAATACACATGTGAGAAAACTCAAAAAGAGACCAGATGACTCAAGCAAGTCCACAGCAGCCTAACGACTGAACTGATACTCACATTTAAATCTTCTAGTCAGTAATTCTCAAGTCCAGTGTAAGCTTCTGTACTTTAATGTTTTTTGTTCTACCTATCAGGAAAACAATGTAAATTCATGATTCTATTTTGTTTTGTTTAAAATGTGATTCAGCATGATCATCCTGCCTTTCCACTGATAGATTCAAGTTCCCAGAACCAGATAAGAAAACGCATCGTACTTGAAAAATTAAGTAAAGTGTAAGTATGTAATAACTTTATAATATTTTTATATCAACTTGATATTTATAAGTTGATCATTTGTAACTTACTCTTGAATTTTGAACATTTTGAAAAATAATATGGAAAGTTTACATAGATTTTTTTCACTTGAGAAATTTAGATTTTCTTGAAGATATTTTATCTAGGAAATACTAGATATTGTGTAGAAGACACAGAGGCATATGGTAAAGAGGAAGGCTGAACTTTTGGGAGTAAAAAACCAAACTGCCTCACTCTAACTTAATAAGCCAGTGAAGTCAGGGGAAAAAATGTCAAAGCTAGACCCATTTAAGTATTGATTTATGATGAACGTGTCATATCAGTTTCACATGTGAATGATATATTGGTATAAAGTTTTACTAGTCTGTTTATTCATGCTATATACTTATTCATAGAACGGTTTCACACAGCAACTTGAGTGTTTGTTCACCTCAACTCTGCACTTTAGCGTTAAGCTTCTCATGGTGGAAATTGTTGTTGTTATTAACCCAGTCATAAAAGTAACATTTAAAAATTACTATCCTGTTTCTCTTTCAAAAGAAGTGTGAAATTATTTTTCCAGAGGTGGCAAGACTATCTTGAACTTTTCAGTCTGTGAATTTTTCTTGAACAGGAATTATGGAAAGGTGTGTCAATCATTACTTAAGGTGTGAATAGGCAGAAGTCTTAATTTTGTAGCAATTTCAAAATAAAATTCTAGGGACCAGCAGTTAGCGTAATGGCTATGTCGCTGGACTCCCACGTAGTTCACCGTGGTTCGCATCCCAGACCCGGTGGCTTAAAACTCATGCCGGGCGCGTGTGCGTGCGTGCCCAAGATCCTGAGAGGAGAATGGAGGAGAAGGGATTGCGGCGTGGCCATCCCCCCTGGGGGGTGATTTCTCGTTTTCTGTCTCTCTGTCTCTCTCTGTCTGGCGAGCGCACGCGCCCTATAGCAAAAGCCTCTAAAAAGAAAAAAATTCTATATTCTGAAAAATCACAATATTTTGTACAGCTCAAGTAGAAAGCATTACTTACAATGGGATAGGAGGGATGATTATTTTACTTTAAAATATATATTTCAAAGCAACAATTGAAATCCTTTTGATTGGCTCGGTATCTTGATTTAGTCCTGTAATTAAAAAAAAAAAAAATGATTGAGGAAGAACTAACTCCTCTAATTTTAAAATTTTAAATAAATATTTAATATTTATTAAGTGCCTGCTCCATGTTAGGTTCTTTGTATATAATTAATTTGTTATCTGATCTTCATAATCATACATTTTTTTTTTTTGTCGAATGTTCGTTTAAAAATAGTATAAGGGGCCAGTAGATAGCATAGCAGTTATGTCATTGGATTGCCACATGGTCAGCCACAGTTTGAGTCCCAGACCTGGTGGCTTGAAACACACAGGGCGCATGTGCATGCATATCCAAAATCCCGGGAGGAGAAGGGATTGTGACATGGCCACCCCTCAAGGGGTGATTTTTCACTTTCCCTCTCACTGTCTCTGTCTCTAGCAAGTGCACATTCTGTAAGGCAAAAACCTCTACAAAAAAAAAAAAAAAACAGTAAAAGTCACCATATGTCAGATTCCTAGGGCAAGAAAATAACTTTCTTGACTTCAATTACATATGTTTTTAAAGTTGAGGTGGGGGCCAGCAGGTGGCGAGGTGGTTAAGGCACTGGACTTTCACATGGCCAGCCACAGTTCGAGTCCTGGACCGGTGACTTGCTCTCTCACTTGCTCACACACGCTTTCTCTTTCTCCTTCTTCTCCCTCTCTGGCGAGCGCATGTACCCTATGGCAATTTAAAAATAGTAATAATAATTAGTAAAATTAAAACTAAAAGAAAGTAAGTTGAAGTGGATTAACATGTATTCAATAGATAGAGATTTAGGTAGAAATAGTTTTCTAGACTTCTTAGCTAATGAAAGTATCTAGTTTTCAATTAAAGACTTGTAGACATGTCATTGAAAGAACTCTGAAGACACCAAAGGGAACCCTGATAGTAGACCAAATTATGGATATTTACACAAGAACCAAATTTGAGAAGGAGTGTATGAAATTATTTAAAGAAAAAGGACAGTGGGACCAGAAGTTAGTGTAATGGCTATGTCACCGAACTCCCATGTAGTCGACTGTGGTTCGAGTCCCGGATCCAGTGGCTTAAACTCACGCCGGGCACTTGTGCGTGCATGCCCAAGATCCCGAGAGGAGAATGGAGGAGAAGGGATTGCAGCATGGCCATCCCCCCTGGGGGGTGATTTCTCGCTTTCTGTCTCTCTGGCAAGCACTCGCACCCTGTAGCAAAAACCTCTCAAAAAAAAAAAAAAAAGAAAGAAAGAAAGAAAGAAAGAAAGAAAGAAAGAAAGTGAACATTGAAACAAGACTGTATGGTGATGGGGATTTTTTGTTTATTAAAGCAGTAGGGTTTTCTCATTATAAAAGTAACTCCTGATAGAATTTTTCTTTTAAGTAAAGAAAACTTTAAAGGTAACGTCTGAAAACAATTTTTAATTTCCCATTTTAACAAACTAGTTGTAAAAGTGTATTTTAAAAGATAATCTGGGGAACCAGCAGTTAGCATAATGGCTATGTCGCTGGATTCCCACGTAGTCGACCACGGTTCGCGTCCCGGACCGGTGACTTAGAACTCACACCGGGCATGTGTGCGTGCGTGCCCAAGATCCTGAGAGGAGAATGGAGGAGTAAGGGATTGCGGCGTGACCATCCCCCCGGGGGGTGATTTCTCGCTTTCTGTCTCTATGTCTCTCTCTGTCTGTCTGGCGAGCGCACGCGCCCTATAGCGAAAAAATCTCTCCAAAAAAAAAAAAAAAAAAAGATAATCTGAAGAAATTAAATATGTGCAGTTCATTTGGTTAGGTATCATTTTATTGTGGTTGTGTTTATAGATACAAATGGAAATAAGAGTCAATGTCATGATACTAGGGATTTACTTTAAAATGCTATCACAAAAAAAAGGAAGGAAGGAAAATTTAAGCAAATGTAGCAAAATACTTAGAGGTTGAATCTGAAAATGGATACATGAGGTTACTACTATTATTCTCTTTTTTGAACTATGTTTGAAACTTCCATAATAAGAAATTTAAAATTTTTTTAAATTATTTATTTCCATTTGTTATTATCTTTTTTTTTAATTTGACCAGACAGAGAGAGAGAGAGAAAGGGAAAGCGAGAAAGCAAGCTACCAGGTCTGGGACTCAAACTGCAGTCAGCCATGTGGGAATCCAGCACCTTTAGCCACCATGCCACATGCCAGCCCCTATACTAAGAAGTTTTTAATTAATATATACATATTACAGAATATTCATGCAGTACAAAATAATATAAGGAAGGAAGTGAAAAACCATTATAATTTCACCACTCAATGACAACCATTATTAGTATTTTGATGTTTATTCCTGATATATTTGATATGTATGATATATTTATGTTCAAACTCCTTTGTTCCCTTTAATATAGGATAAATCTACAATGAAGGAAATGCAGGAGGACATCAAAAAGTTCATGTAAAAAAATTGGTTAAAAATATAAATTTTATTTCCCAACATAAGGTTCATCAAGTTCCAAAAACTTTTGTAAGCAGTGATGCCAGTGATATAGTTCATACCTAAAAATCTGAGGGTCTTAGGAATGTAGCTATGCTAATTCAGTCTTTTGTATATTATTTACTATAGAAAAGTGGATTCCCTTTTAAAGATTTTTAAGATTAGGAAAAGTCATGGGTTTGACACATGGTGTGGTGGTTAAGGACGCTGGACTCCCATATGACCAACCACAGTTTGAGACCCAAACCTGGCAGCTTGCTCGCTCTCTCTCACACACACACTCACTCTGTCCCTCTCTGGTCAAATTAAACAAATAAATACATAAATAATTATTTTAAAAAATGATTAGGAAAAGTCAGATGGAGCCACATTAGGACTGTAAGGTTGGATGCTTAATAATCTCCCATCAAAACACTCACAAAGTTGCCTTTGTTTGATGAGAGGAATGAGTAGGAAAGTTATTGTGGAGAAGGACTCTGGTGAAGTTTTCCCGGGTATTTTTCTACTAAAGTTCAGCTAACTTTCTAAAAACGTTCTCATAATAAGCAGATGGTAATGTTCTTTGGCCCTCTAGAAAGTCGACCATCAAAATGCTTTGAGCATCTGAAAAAACTGTTCCATGCAGGTGGCATAATGGTTAAGGTGCTGTACACCCATGGCCAAACAGTTTGAGAAAGGAAGGGAAAATGAAGCAAATGTAGCAAAATACTGGGAGGTTGAATCTGAAAATAGATACATGAGGTTATTGCTCATGTCAACCTGGACCCAGCGGTTTGACAGTCACACTGGGCACACGAGCATATGTGCTTAAAGTCCCAAAGAGAATGACGGAGAAAGGATTGTGGCCTGGCCATACCCACTGAGGAGTGAGTTCTCACTTTCCCTCTCTCTGTCTCTCTCCATGAGCATATGCACCTAAGGCAGAAGCCTAAGAACAAAGCCCAAGAAAAACCTATTGTGACCTTTGCACCAGACTAGTCTGATTGCTTTGACTGAACCACTTCTACCTCTTGGAAGCCATTGCTTTGTTTGTGCTTTCTCTTCGGGATCATACTGATAAATCCATATTTCATCTCCTGTTCCAGTTCTTCAAAGAAATGCTTCAGAATCTTGATCTCACTTTTGTAAATTTTCCATTGAAAGCTCTACTCATCTGTAGCTGATCTGAGCACAATTTTGGCATCCATTGAGCAGAAAATTTACTCACCTTTAGTTTTTCAGTCATAATTGCTTAAGATGAACCAGTTGAGATATCTGTGGTGTTGGCTGTTGTTTCTGCCATTAATTGCTGGTCCCCTTCAGTTAGGGCACAAGCAAGATTCATTTTTGCCTTGCAAGTTTATGTGAATAGTCTGCAACATCTTCAACATTACCTTTTCCCTTCTTAAAATTGGTTATCAATTTGCAAACTGCTGATTTCTTTGGAATCTTGTCTCCAGACACTGTCTCTAAAGCCTCAGTGATCTCACCATTCTCTCACTCAAGCTTCACTATCAATTCAGTGTTCTTCAGTTTTAACAGAATTCAAGTTGCTTTGATAGGGGCTCTTTTCAAGTTGTCTTACCCCTCTTAGTACCTCAAACTAGATCCTGTTTAGAATTGTTTTAATAGTACAAGTTTATTATGGTGCAGAAAAATTTGAAATCTGTGCACAGGTTTTTATAGTACACATTTACCATGAACTTTTTGAAGACCTACCTGCCTGTCTTTGATACCTGATATGCATTATATACAAAATAGCACTGTATAACATTTATTTTCTTAATAAAAATGGGACAATATTATGTATACATTTTTTTATTTAACATTTATCATGACTATTTTCCCAGATTAAAAATATTCACATTATTTTTTAAGGGTACTATTATGTTCTATTAAATAGGTATATCATAAATTATTTAACAGATCTTCTATTGGTAGATATTGTTTCCAGTTTTTCATTACTAAAATATTTCTGCAACAGGTATCTTTTTTTTTATGTTTACCTGATTTTTTTTTAAAGAATTTATTTATTTTTAATTTTTACTGTAGGGCACATGCACTCACCAGAGAGAGAGGGAAAGTGAGAAAGCAAGCCAACAAGTCTGGGATTCAAACTATCAGCTGACTATGTGGGGGTGATTTCTCACTTTCCCTCTTTGTGTCTCTCTTTCTCTCTGGCAAGTGCACATGCTCTATGAGAAACACCTCAAAAAAAAAAAAAGTTAATATGTATTGTCAAATTGTTTACTAAAAATGTACTAATTTTCATTCCCAACATGAGAATTTGGTAAGCTGAAATATAAAAAATATACAAAATTCCTCAGTTTGACCATTTAGGGTACAGTCCTATAGCCTTGTGTTCTTTCCATCTTGGTCTAATATCTAAAAGTAAACAGGTAGGGGATACTAGGGACAAGAATATAGACTGAAGCCAAAATGACTTTGCATTTGAGTGTTTCACCCTCTGTAACATAGACTGCAAGATAGAATGTGGGGATACTAAAAAATGTTTCCTTGTGCATTCTGACCAGTCATAACTTGTTTTTTTAAAATCATGACTTGGGACCAACAGATGGTGTATTAGTTACATCACTGGCCACTGTGGTTCGAGTCCTGGACCTGCTGGCTTGGAAATCACGTTGGGCACATGTATGTGTGTGCCCATGATCCTGAGAGGAGAATGGAGATGGAATTGTGGTGTGGCCATCCCCCCTGGGGTGTGGTTTCTTGCTTTTCCTCTCACTGTGTCTGTCTCTCTCTGGCAAGTGCACATGCCCTAAGGCAAAAACCTCATTTATTTATATATATACATATATATATATGTATATGTATATGTATATATATATATAATCATGATTGTCTCCGCCTAAGTGCTGTCATGGCCTTTGAATAATCCAGACTTTGGTATGACTCAAACAGTGGTGATATATAATTAAATTTTATTTTTAAAGAAATGTGATGTTCTCTTTTCAGATTGCCTGGACTTTTGGGTCCTCTTCAGATTACATTAGGAGATATTTCCACAGAGCTTAAAAATCTTGTCCGAACTTTCAGGTTAGTTATAATACTATGATTTTCTTTCTCTATTATTTTGACTATATTGATTGCCTTGCAGAATCCATAGACTAAGTTATGAAGAAAGTGATGTATACCTTCAGTGTCTTAGATCTAAGTTACAGTGCTCTATCTTCTCTACTAACATTACTTCTGTGTTTTATTGAATATCACCCCTCATTTGCTCACACTTTAATAACACATCGGATAGTATATTTATGGAATAGCCTAAAATTAAAGAGGGAAGTTATGACACAAAGCCAGTAACACTGTGGATTTTAACGCAGTAGTAAATGTCAGATGACCAGCGCTGTGCTAGGCACCAGGGATGATACAAAGGAAGTAGAATGCATACTCTCGAGGAAGAGCTTTCTTGTGAAAAGATCAGATGCACACGAAGAACAAGACAAGACTTTGGGTAGGAACATATCTAGGATTCATAGTTTAAGGCAGTTCTTAAAAATCCTTTTCTTAGCTACTGAAAAGAACCATGTGTAAGACTTTACACTTAAATATTTTACCTTTTTCAGACTCAAAACTGTCTTAAAGCATTCTTCTTAGAGTCTTGTGAAGTTTGACTAAAGAAAATGTGTTTAGGTTACGTCATTTTTTTCCTAACAGTTTTGTCTTACACTTTATTATTATTATATCTTGATTAGAATTTTGGATTATATATGTTTATGTAATTTAGACATTTTTCCAACCTTTTGAGGTTACATTTTTTTAATTCATCATCACAAGCTGTGAAGAATTTCTCAGTAAGAGTTGTTCTTGAAAGATACATGACTTAAGTGGAAATAAATTACTACAATTTTAATATGGCTGTTTTTGTTTTAAGTTCAGGAATATCAGAAATGATCCTGAGATTGGCGTAGGCCTTTGGAAGACTAAGTTAATGCTTTGCCAAAAAAGAGAGTTTGGGCCAAGTAAGGCCAAAGCTGAACTTCTCTATATCCGTGTTAGGTAAAGAGAATCAGTAAGTTTTTTGGGGGGGTTTTTTTTTTTTTTTTGAGAGGTTTTTGCTACAGGGCGCATGCGCTTGCCAGACAGACAGAGAGATAGGAGGCGAGAAATCACCCCCCCCCAGGGGGGATGGCCACGCTGCAATCCCTTCTCCATTCTCCTCTCGGGATCTTGGGCATGCACGCACACATGCCCGGCGTGAGTTTAAGCCACCGGGTCCGGGACTCGAACTGCGGTCGACTACGTGGGAGTCCAGCGACATAGCCATTACGCTAACTGCTGGTCCCTAGAATCAGTAAGTTTTTGAGATGCTCTATCTTATGCCTACCACAGAATCATGGGGGGAAAGTGTGTAACAACTGTCTGCCCTGATGATTAATTTTGAATAGATAAACACAATGTGAAAATGGTGGAGTTTAAGATTTGTTCAGGATTTATCAGGGAGTGAAAACTTTATCAGCACAAAGTTGAGTTAAAGAAGACAAATAACAGGTGCTGTCCTTTGTTTTGTTGATTTTTAATTATCTCACCATTCAGCTTTCTGCATTCAGTGCTTGCTCAATCACCATTCTGAGCAAACTGGTAAAGTCACTGAAGAGTATCAGAAGAGATAATAGAATAATGTCTGATCTGATCTTGAGCTACACATTTTTTTTATTTACCATGCTCATTTAGAATAGATTAACTAGCAATTTAATTTATTTTGACTATATTTCCTAGAGCAATTTTTTCTGCAGATCTGATTGGAGATAGATAGATAGATAGAGAGAGAGAGAGAGAGAGAGAGAGATGGAGATATAGATATTTTAGAGAGAGGTTTTTTTGCTACAGGGCATATGCACTCGCTGGAGAGACAGGGAGAGACAGAAAGTGAAAAATCACTCTCCAGGGATGATGCCACAATCCCTTCTCCTCCATTTTTCTTTCAGGATTTTGGGCATACGTGCACACGTGCCCTGTGAGTTTTAAGCCACTGGGCCCATGACTCAAACCACTGTCAACTACATTAGAGTCCAGCTACATGATCAATACGCCATCTGCTGGTCCCAGGATGTCGATTTTTAAAAAAAACCTATTCTGAGGTTTTCAGAACTTACTACAAGCACATAGGGGGAAAATAAGACACTTATAATTAGTGAGATTTGTTCAAATTTAGGTACTGATTAAAATCACCTGGGGAGCCTTAAGACCTTGACAATCTGGATCCACCCTTACAAATCGTAATAGACAGTTTGGGTTTAGGTGTTTATGGTAGTCTACTCATGTTTCAGAGAAAGTCTCTGGTTTTTTCTCAGCCTCTAGCTTCCCAGAATCTTGGGAGCCTGCACACACACAGAGCATGTTTTCATGGATCTGAGCCAGCAGTCAGCCATAAGACTTGCAGCCTTTCTGGGCACCTGTGTTACTGCTGTGCCATAGCAGTTGTGCCTTAAAGAAAGTTTTAATTGTCTAATTTAGTAAGAAAGTGACCAGATGGGGGATGGAGTATTAGTTACATCTCTGGACTCCCATGTAGTCGACCACAGTTTAAGTCCCTGACCGGCAACTTAAGCTCACTCCAGGTGCATATGCGTGTGTGCCCAAAATCCCTAGAGGAGAATGGAGGAGAAGGGGCTGTGGCCATCCCCCTTAGAGGGGTGATTTCTCACTTTCCGTTTCTCTGTGTCTCCAGCAAGCACACGTGGTCTATAGCAAAAATCTCTCTAAAAGAAAAAAAAAAGTGACCAGATGGAAGGTCAAGTACAGAAGACACAGACTTTCCATACTAAAGCAAGAGACCTTAAAGGCAGTAGAAGAAATTGCCTTTATTCTCCTCTCTTATAACTTTTCTTATAACTTTTTGAGGGAATGAATTTACTCCTTTATTCAACAAATGTTTTCAAGTTCCTGTTAAATGCTGGACCCTGCCCATACTGGGATATAATTTCGGCCTTAAGCATTTACTATTTGTTACGGAAGACAGTTATTAAATAGTTACATACGCACTGTTATATACTTGAAATTTGCTAAATTATGTGTTCTCACCTCCACACACACACACAGAATGGTAACTGAGGTGATAGATGTGTTAATTAGCCTGCTTGTGATCAGCATTTCACAGTGGAGGCATATTTCAGTTTACATTGTACAACTTAAGTGCATATCATTTTTACTTAGTTATACCTCAGAGCTGGAAAATAAAGTAGTTACAGGTGTAACTCATTGTTCTTCAGTCCTATAACGGCTAGCTAGCAGACTAGAGATGACAGCACTCTAATATCTTTTTCCTTTCATGTTTATAAACTATGCTCATCTTTTTTCTGTCATTCCTGCTATGTAACTGTTAAATCCCTTTCAGTTACTTTCTATATTCTTTACATTAAATTAAAACCTAGATGAAATAATGTCTGAGATTTGTTTCACAAATTATCTAGGTTAAGGATGGTGTTGAATATGGGGTGGTATATATAAAACACAACTGGTCAGGCATTGTTAATTGTCTAACACAATTGGCCAGGCATTGATAATTGATGTTTGTGACATAATATAAACTCGTAGGAGGTTTATATTATATTCTAACTACTTTTATATGTGTTTGAAATTTAATAAAATCTGGAAGAAATAGGCTCAAAATATGCATTATTTTGATAGGAGATATTATAGAATTCTGTTCTAAAAGCCTGATGTTAATTTTTTTTTAATTTTTAATCTTTAGTACTTGTCATGACTATAGCTTTAATAAAAATTGCCTTAATTGCCTTTGTTACCTTTTAGAAAAAGGCTTAGAGTACATGATGACTTCTGGTACAATAACTGATTTGGGGTCTTCAGATTCTCACAATACAACTTCAGCCAGGGTTTCTAGGTGAAGCCTCTGGAAAAAATGCTATTGATGACAGTGACTAGTGTTCAGAAGGCTTTTCAATCAATACTGACAGTAGGGAAGAGTTTACACAAATAACCATATCCTTCTCTTTGAAATGCTAATCAATAATAGGAACTTGTAGAACAGTGATTCTCCAGCCAGTTGTGAATCCGAATTACCTGGGGTGCTTTTAACAACTACAGATGTCTGGCCCCATCCCTAGAGACCAAGTTTCATTTGGTTAGGGTTGGGCCCAGACATTAGTGTTTTTTAAAAGCCCCCCAGGTGATTCTAATGTACAGTCGGAGTTGAGAGAGCCTATTTTAGAATCTGAACATAAAGCAGCTTTTTCAGGTCTTTGAAGAATCTTTCCCTGGTGAATAGAGCTGTCCTTTCCACTGAATTGCATCACAGTCTGTTATCTTCAATGTTACGTTGGTTTAGCTGTTGTGGTAATTCCATCAGAAACTACTTGGCCAAGGATTCATTATTATCAATGTTGAATCAAGATATTTTCATAAATCAGATTTGAGTTAAAATTACATTTTGATACGGAAGTCCTTTTTTACTTTCATTAGTGATGAATCAAAGTATTTTTCTAAATCTGCATTGAACTTCAAACTATATTTTGAAAAGGTGCTTTTAAAATATTTCCTGTTAGGGACCAGCAGTTAGCGTAATGGCTATGTCGCTGGACTCCCATGTAGTCGACCGCGGTTCGAGTCCCGGACCCAGTGGCTTAAACTCACGCCGGGCATGTGTGCATGCGTGCCCAAGATCCCAAGAGGAGAATGGAGGAGAAGGGATTGCGGCATGGCCATCCCCTCTGGGGGGGTGATTTCTCACTTCCTGTCTCTCTGTCTCTCTCTGTTTTTCCAGCAAGCACACACACCCTATAGCAAAAACTTCTCAAAAAAAAAAAAAAATTTCCTGTTAAACATTACTGTTTTTAGTTTTGAATTGCCGTTCAGACAAAGGTAAGTATATTCATTTAGCATCAGTGCTAGAGATCATTGTGACTCAGCAAAAGCAAAAATATGAAAACTAGCAATATTTTGCAGTTCTACTGCTAGAAGTACTTTGAAATGAAAGTACCCCTTTGATTTGTGTTTTCTTCAGTGCCTGAAACAGTGAGATAGAGCAGTCACTCAATGCATTTTTTATCTGAATGAGTTAATGAATTTATGAAATCTTAAATCTCTTTATTCTGGGTGATTTGGGTATAATAGAAAAAGAAAATGTATATACCTGTCATATTTTTCTTACAAATTTTTATCCTTTGAGTTCTTTAGTTAGGTGTTATATTCTGTTTTGGTTGCCACAGGTACAGCAGTTACCAAAATGGACTTCCCCCAAAAAAATCTTATAGAATTTACATTCTTTTACAAAAATCTTTCTTAAAACACCCAAGAGGAGAAGGGATTGTGGCGTAGCTATCCCCCTGGGAGATGATTTCTCACTTTCCCTCTCTCTGTATCTCTCTCTCTTCTCTGACAAGTGCATGTACCCTATGACAAAAACCTAAAAAAAAAAGAGAGAGAGAGAGAAAGAAAAGAGATTTGGTCAGAGAAGTATAGGGTGGTTTGGGCATGGTACAGATTATACAGGTCTTATACCCATGGTATTTCTTGGGCTTTTATTCTGAGAGAAATGGAGAGTAGTTGAGGGGTTCTGAACAAAGGAATGGAATGATCTAACATGTATTTTATTTTTTCGAGAGATTTTTTTGCTGTCAGATATGTGCACTCATCATAGAGGCAGATAGAAAGTGAGATAACACACACACACACACACACACACACACACACACACAGGGGAGAATGGCCACACTGCAATCCTTCTCCTTCATTCTCCTCTCGGGATTTTGAGCATGCATGCATAAACGCCTGGCATGAGTTTCAAGTCTCTCGAACCACGGTTGACTATGTGGGAGTCTAGGACCTTAACCACTATTCCACCTGCTGATCCCAACACGCATATCAGTTTGGCTGCTGAGTTGAGAATTACATTAGATGAGCAGAATCAGTGAGACCAATTAGGCTGCTTTGGTAATCTAGGCAAGAAATGGTGTGGACCAAAGAGAAAACAGTGGAGGAAATAAGGAGGGATTGGGACTAGCAGGTGACCTTGTGGTTCCTTAACCATAAGGAGGCTGGATCCACAGATCCAGCTACACTGTGGCTGGACCCAGCACTTGAAAAACATCAGGCATATGTGCACGCATGCCCCAAGTCCCAAGAGAATGGAGTGTAAAGGACTGCAGCATAACCATCCCCTCTGGGATGTGATATCTCACTTTCCTCCTCTTTCTCTTGCTCTGTTTCTCTCCCTCCTCCTCTCTCTCCAGCGAGCACATGCTTCCCATAGGAAAAACTAGGAGGGGGTAGGAGAAATGATCAGATTCTCTTTTGATGGTAGAACCTATTTGGCACTAGACATGGGATGAGAAAAGAGGTTAAGCACAGGATTTTTTTGGCCTACACAACTGGATTCTAGGAGGATAGGGTAACTTTTTACTGAGATGGAGATGTTTTCAGAAGGACCCAGTTCTGGTAGAAAAGATGAAAAATTAAATTTTGGCTGTAGGGAATTTTGAGATACCTATCAGACATCCATGTAGATATCAAGTAGACCATTAAATATAGAAGTCTGGAATTCAAGAATGAGGATAATTTGTGAGTTGCAACACATTTATCTAACATTTAAAGCTATGACTTTGGAAGGTGTCACCAAGGGAAAGAGAGTTTCTAGAAGACAGAAGAGACATAAGGGCAGAGGCACTCCAATGTTAAAACATCTGAGAAGTCGTGCCACCGAGAGGGGGGGAAGCCAGGTAAAGAACATATTTCAGGGAAAAGGGAACGGCCAACTGTCAAATGCCGCTAATAGATTAAGATGAGGGTAGAGAAAAGGAATTTTTAAGTTTAAAATGTTAATAACATGTTCAAGTAAGACACTATTATGTGACAAATCTGGATATTAAATCTATTTTTGTCAGGTCCTAATCACTTATCCTTTACTTTGTTTTTGTATTCTTTTTATTATTATTATTTTGAAGAATATTTTAAACTATGGATAAAATTTAGATTAATGGAACAAAACTCCCTGTACTCAGAATTAATAGATTTTGATGTCTTAGAAGATTTGATTCGGGTGTACATTTTTTAATTAAAAAAGCTAGCTCCATGGCATGGTGGTTAAGGCATCTGGATCTTACATAGCCAACTGCACGGTTTAAATCCTGGACCTGGTGCTTGAAAAACAGTGTGTCTGTGTACACACATGCCCAAAATCCCAAAAGCAAGGAGGGATGGAGGAGAAGGGATTGCACAGTGATCATTCCCGTGGTAGGTGCTTTCTCCTCTCCCTTTCTGTCTCTCTTTGATAGGTCCATGCACTCTCTATTGAAAAAAGAATTACAGACTATCTTATTCATTCAGAAAATACTAGTCGAAGGCCTAGTGACTGCCCCAAGCATTTGTTCTATATGCTTGGAATAAGTAAGTAAAGAATACACAGATTCTTCCCTTTAGGCAAGGTAATAAACAATAGTTATATGTTAAAGATGATAAGTGGTATGGAATAAAGAAAGATAAATACATAGCAAAGTAAGGTCTGGACTACTGGCTGGGAGGTAGAAGGCAAGTTGTGCTTTAATAGTGTGGTTCAGGTAAGTCTTATTGCACAGATGACATAAAGAAATCTACCTAGGGGCAGAAGGTGGTAGGACAGCCAGTGGTATTGTAGTAAAAGCAACTGGATCCCACATGGCCAGTTGTACAACTGAAGTCCTGGACCCGGAGACTTGAAAAACATGCATGCATGTGTGTCTGTTCCAAAATCTGTAAGAGAAAAATAGAGATGGATTGCAGTGTAGTAAAGTCCTTTCTCACTTTCCCTCTCTTGTCTTTCTCTAGCAAGCGCACAAGCCCCTCTAGCAAATAAGGGAAAAACAAGGTTACTTGTAGGAAGATCGGTTCAGAGAGATGGAATAGCCGATGAAAGGGAAGAGAAAGACATACCGTTCCCTTGATTCTCTTCCCCAATCATTCTCCTTTCCTCCCCAGCAGCAGTCAGTACTGTGAAGTACATATGTGTCCTTCCAGTCTTTATTTTCATACTTTGACTACATATATATGTGTCCATAAACAATATTTAGTATTATCCTTGATTTATATAATGTCATGCCATATTTGCTGTTTGCCTGTTTTCATTAAAAATTATGATGAGCAAAATATGTAAATCATGTTTGTCCATTTTAACCACTTAGTATTCTCCAAGTATACCACAATTCATTTTTTCCCTATTGGAACCAATGTTGCATTAACTGTCTTCGTACATGTTTCTTTATGCATAAGTGAGTTTTTTAGGCTTAGTATCTAGAAGTATTAACAGCTGGGCTGTTCAGATGCACTTGCAACTTTTATTAGATATTGTTAAATTGGGGACCAGCAGTTGGCGTAATGGCTATGTCGCTGGACTCCCATGTAGTTGACCACGATTTGAGTCCCGGGCCTGGTGGCTTAAACTCACACCAGGCGTGTGTGCATGCGTGCCCAAGATCCCAAAAGAATAGAGGAGAAGGGATTACAGCATGGCCATTCCCCCTAGGGGGTGATTTCTCGCTTTCTGTCTGTCTTTCTGGTGAGTTCACGCGCCCTATAGCAAAAACCTCTCCAAAAAAAAAAAAAGATATTGTTTTGCAATTGCTCATATCAACAGTGTGTTAAAGGTATCATTTCTTCATGTTCTCTTCACACTTTAGTCTTTAACTTTTGCCAGTCTGATGGAGTGAATTGTTTTAATATTAATTTCCTATATTACTAGTGAGGTTGAGCTCCCATTTAAATGTTATTGGCTATTTCAATTCTGCTCTTAAATATGATTTATTTATTTTAGAGGTAGGTTTTTACTATGTTGCCCATGTTGGCCTCAAACTCATGATCCTCTTGCTTCAGCCTCTTGAGTAGTTGGGACTACAGGAATGTGCCACTGCACCAGGCTTTCTTTGCCCACTTATTTTATTGACTCACTTTTTCTTATTGATTTATATCATTTTTTAAAATTTAAGAGATCTTTCTAAATGCTTCCTAAGAAACTCATCTGACTACAGAGTATTTTGTTGCCATCAATGGCTAAGTGTCAAAACTTATTTCTGATAAGTTTTCTTACAACTTTTAATCCAACACTCATTTCTACCTGCTGCCAACCTAGCGAAAGGTGGAAAAATTAAAAAATAAAGTAAAATTAAAATCAGAACCTGCTTGCTTTGTTAGATATAATATTAGGTCATTGGGAAAATCATGACATACTTTTTTGTGTTTTTCTGTGGAAAACTTTATCATGACTTTCCCGACTACCCAGTAAAATATTTGTGGGAAGGTATTGAAGATACTGTTACAGTATGTGCGTATGTGTGTATTTTAATAAGCCATCCAGTTTAATTTTCTACATTGTTCCTGTATTTACATCTTGACTAATAGTACTGTTGTTAGAAATATGTAAAAGAGGGACTGGACGTTTCCTTTTGAGATGATCATTATCAGATACTAAATAAGGAGCCACATTGCTATTGACTGTTTTCTGTAAAATATAATAAGAATTTTTTAAAATACTACTTTTTTGACATACAATATTAAAAATGTAATTTTATCTAGAAATAGAAAATGTATTGTACTTATTTAAATGTCACAATTCACGGATAAATCTTATCTTACTATTTTTCAGATTAACAAATAGAAATATCATACACAAACCTGCTGAATGGACCTTAATTGCAGTGGTGTTGCTGTCATTGTAAGTATTAATGACATTAAATTCAGATTTTAATTCCAAACACTAAATACGTAGAATTTTGATTAGGAAAAAACAAAGTTATTCACTGATTTTGTAAACTGCTTTGAAAATGCCTGTGTCTTATTCTTTCTTATATGATAAAATAACTTATGAAAAGTGGTATGCTTTATTTTGATCAGCTGTAATCATTGTCTTTATATTTTTTACCATCATTTTTATCTGAGGGCCTTGTTCTTCACAAATACTATTAGTATCATCTTTTGAAAAGTAACATCCCTGTGTTTAATCTATACAGAATAGTCCCTTAGTTACTCTTTTTTTCCTTTTTATGTTTTTTTTTTTCTTTTTCTTTCTTTCATTAGTGTGAATACCCTTACCAGAGTCTCACCATGCCACAGTACCCCTTCCACCTAGCCAGGATCACGTGTGCAGCCCACGTGGCTCTAGCACCACAGAGCAGTGTCTCACCACCCCCAGTGCCACTATGACTGAGCCTAATTTCATCCTTTTTTAGTTGCCAGGGGACACATGCATCACATGGAAGAAGCAGAGAGAGAGAAAGCACCCTTCTTCCCTTCAGTGGCTATGGTCACACCACAGTACCTTCTTTATTTCTTCATCCCGTTGGGATTTAGTACACACATGTACCTTGTGTGTTTTCAAGCTGCCAGGGCTGGGAGTCAAACCATGAGGTTGGCCATGTGAGGTCCAGCTCCCTTAACAACTAGACTACAGGACCAACCCTAGTTTTATTTTTAATAGTCCTTTTTATTAACATTGAAGGGCTTCATTGTTTTACAGAGTGTTTTAAAATATGAATGCTAGTTCCCTTTTTTAAAAAACATACTTTATCATTAATAGCATCAGAAAAGTTTTATTTTCAAATTAATGTACATTTTAAAATCTAACAGATTTAAAGGAACAAAAGTAGATGTTTACCACACAAGCATACATAAAACATTTAATACTCATTCACCTTTTAAGAAATCACTAGTGGTTTCTAAGGCCATAGGGTTAAAACCATTTAATAAATGTAGTGTTTTTCAGCTTGAATTGCAAAAATCTTCTTTTGAAGACCATTCATTACTGCATTACTGTTGCTACTGGTGCTTGTTAGGTCATTGAAGCCCATAGGACATGGAAAACTTACTGGACACTCACAGGTCAGGAAGTATTATGAGTCAACCTTATAACATCTCCAGCCCTGCTTTCTCTTTCTTTGATATTACTTCAGTCTGACATGTTATTCTGGCTTTACTGTCCCAAGGAAGGCTGTGCTGTGAAGCATTAGAGTAGGCTTCAGTGAGCCAGCATCTGTGTCACCCAACCAGATACAACTCACATGATTCATTAAATCAGAACACAGAAAATAACTTTACTTGAATGCCCAGATATAAATTTTTTATCACCCATAAGAACAAATCTTTTGTCATTTCTACTATTCAGTGTTCCGGTTGAATTGGTAATTTGTGAAACAGATCTTATTAATTTTTTAGAAAGTTCCTTCCATTTTATGAAATTTGTAAATATTTTGGTCACTGGCAAAGAAAATATCAGTATCTCTGCTCACCCACCATATCCTATGCCTGCTAATAAACCTTCCTAGACAACTGTTTAACTGTACTTCTGCAATTTGTTACACCAAAGGGGAAGTAACTTTTTAGTTGACAAGTCAGAGGCGTAGGTCCATCAGTAATCTCAGAATCTTGCTTTCTAAGCCAGTGACTGGAAGTATTATCTTCATGAGCAGCTGCTTACCAAGGGCACATTAGGCCCTGCCTTTTTTTTTTTTTTTTTTTTTTTCTTGTAAACTTTTGCCATATCATCTCCAAAATGTTTGGCAAGGAAAAAAATTTATGGAAAGTGAAATAATAAAGACTACCATTAAAATTGCATGTGATTATTCTTATAAAAACAAACAAGTGTTTGATTTTAATAAAGGCACCCATCTGTCATAAAATACTGAAAGCTTTACTAGTCCTTTTATACGATATTTGACTTCCCTAACTTTGGATGTAATGTGGGGAACCTTATTTCAAGGGTCAGTGACCCATAAAAATAGTAACTTAATTGAATTCAGAAAACAAACTGCACACAGATTGGGCGTATCGCATGTTTCACGTGCGATCTCGAAGTTGTAGCAGTAAACGTTATTTCCTTTTGTCATTCACCTTGTATTCTTTCATTATGCCCTCACCCCTAGAGCTGGATCTAATCTTTTTCCTAGTCATGGACCCCTTTGGTGGCTAGTTATGGCCCTTTTGGTTATTTTTAAATCTTTGGTCACTGTAGCCATCAAGTCAGATGATGCTTCCTAGGTTTTTGTCTTTGAAATTTTGTTTTCTCCTTGCAAGTTATCATTGAGCCTTTTCATTCTGCACTTGTACATTCTGTCTTCACTAGTTGAATCTTATTTTTGATCATCACCTTCTACAGCTTCTGTCTCCTCCCCCATATTATTTTATTTCTTATTTCCTCTTTTCTCAGAAAGTCCCCTTTAGCTTTTCATATTTCTGGCCCTGGGGAATCTGTGGGTCAACTGATAGCCCCTTTCATCCCAGCTTTGTCCTTTCATCACCCTTATTTATATTTCTGCTCTTTTTCCTTCCACTTGCAGTTCATAATTATTTTTTAGAGATGACATTTTGTCCCTAGGAAAAGAAAAAGTAATCATGAGGGCCAGAGTTGGTTAGAGTCTTACTGTGAAAAATATGGACACTGCACACCCAAAGAGGCATGCATATGTAAAGAGAAATGCGGAAACACACACACATATTGTGGAGCAGAAACTCCACCCTTCAGCCTTTTAGCTTATTGCCATGAGGACTGAATGAATATAGGCTACATATAGTAATTATTCCATGATTCAAAAACTTTCTCATCTACTCATCAATTTCCAATAGAATTATTTTTAGTCATAACTTGTAGACATTTCTGGAATTCATGTTAAAAAACAAACTTCTTAGGGTCCACAGGTGATGTAATGGTTAAGGTGCTGAACTCTCAAATGGCTAACTGCAGTTCTAGTCCCACACACAGCAGCTTGAAAATCATGCCAGGCATGTGTGTGTGCATGTCTAAAATCCCAAGAGGAGAATGAAGGAGAAGGGATTGCAGTATGGCCATCACCCCTGGGAGGTGATTTCTCACTTTCCCTCTCTTTCTCTGGTGAGTGCATCCACCTTATGGCAAAAACTTTAAAAGAACAACAACAAAAAAAAAAACAAGCGAACTTCTTATGCTAAGAAAAAGATAATGAATGGAGTCACAGTCACTGAAGATGAATGTAAAAGATAATGTGTTCTGTATGTTGTAATAATATATTGCTAAGTTTTGTTATTCTAGCATTTGTTTAATGCATGAAAGTTGTTAATCATGCCTACCCAGCCAGCGTGGCACAGTGTAATACAAGTGCTCTGAAAGGCTGTAAGCCATATAGCCAGCACAAATTAAGATCCCTATATCCAGTGTGAAAACATGCTGGGCATCCATGCAGATACACAGCATCCTGAGGTGTTGGAGGGCTGGGGAAGGGGAATTACAGGGCAATGAGACCCTGTCTAGTGTGCATCTCTCTCATACATGTGTACACTCCCTTTCTTAAAAAAAATAAATTCTTCATGCAAACCACTTAGAAAAGAATACATGGACATGGGACCAGCAGTTAACGTAATGGCTATGTCGCTGAACTCCCATGTAGTCAACTGTGGTTTGAGTCCCAGACCTGATGGCTTAAACTCACACTGGGCGCGTGTGTGTGCATGACCAGCATTCCGAGAGGAGAATGGAGGAGAAGGGGATGCGTCATGGCCATCACCCCGGGGGGGGAGGGGGGGGGGGTGTGATTTCTCGCTTTCAGTCTGTCTTTCTGGTGAGCATATGTGCCCTATAGCAAAAACCTCTCCAAAAAAAGAGAAAAGAAAAGAATACATGGACACATTTATATATTGGGTCATCAGAGTATTTTTCTATGCAAAAATGCATCGTGATTTTCCTAACACCCTAATGTAATTGTATTAGTATGTTACCATAGTGGCTTAGGTCTAGCTCTTGTTAGAGGGGAAAAAAAAGTCAACATTTTGACCAAGACATCATAGTTCAGAACAACAGATACAAAGCTGGGTCTTTAAGTTTCACATCTATATTCTTAAAAGTTAATAAGCTCTGCCTTTAGCAAATCATCTTTTTCTAGTTGCTTAAGATTAAAAATTTTTGAATCAGGCCGGCTCTGTAGCTTGGTGGTTAAGGCAGCTGGATTACACATGACTGACCATGCAGTTGGAATCTCAGGCCCAGAGCTTGAGAAACATATTGGGCATGTGTGAATGCCCAAAATCCTGAAAGGAGAGAGAGATGAAGGAGAACGAACTGCAATATGACCATTCCCCATGGGGTGCACTTTCTCCTCCCTCTTTCACAAGTGCACATGCCTCTAGCAAAAAAAAAAAAAAAGTAAAAAACTTTTGGTTCTGGGCCAGCAGGTGGCATGGTGGTTGTGGCAGCTGACTCCCACATAGCCAACTGCAGTTTAAGTCCTGGACCTGGTGGCTTGCTTGGTTTTTTTCTAAAGAGATTTTTGCTGTAGGGCACATGCACTCCTCAGAGAGACAGGAAAAGAAAGACAGAAAGCGAGAAATCACCACGCCCAGGGGAGCTGGCCATGCCACAATCCCTTCTCCATTCTCCTCTCGGGATTTTAGGCATGCACACACACATGCACAACATGAGTTTTAAGCCACTAGATCCAGAACTTGAACCACAGTCGACTGCGTGGGAGTCCAGTGACATAATTATAACGACATTTGCTGGTCCAATGGCAGCTTATTTTCTTTCTCACTTTCTCTCTATCTCTCTGTCTCTGATAAGCATTCATGCCCTATAGCAAATTAAATAATAACAATAAATTAAATAATTCCTTTTTTAAAAAGTACCTTATAAAAAAAGTTTTTATAACAGAGTATAATTTATCAGTATATTCTGATGGGACTTTTTTTTAGTGGAATCTTATACCCATATATTCTCAGAAAGAAATTTAATCAAATAAAGTTGGTATAGTTAATCATCGAATACTCGATGAAACACATCTATATATGAAAATAAATCATGACCCATTCTCACTTCATTTAGACTTCTAACTAATTCCATTGAGCTTGAATGGCTATTGTGATTGCACTATTTATTAATATTTATACTATAAATTCAGACCCTCACCAGTTGCCAAGAGCACATGGGGGAACTTTTGAAGCAGAGTTTAAGAAGCATACATTATATGGGACCAGCAGTTGGCATAATGGCTATGTCGCTGGACTTCCATGTAGTCAATCGCAGTTTGAGTCCCACACCTCGTGGCTTAAACTCACGCCGGGCACATGTGTGTGCGTGCCCAAGATCCCAAGAGGAGAATGAAGGAGAAGGGATTGCAGCATGCCCATCCCCCCTGGGGGGTGATTTTTCGCTTTCTGTCTCGGTCTCTCACTGTCTTCCTGGTGAGTGCACGTGCCCTATGGCAAAAACCTCTTAAAAAAAAAAAAAAGAAAGAAAAGCATACGTTATAACAATGAAGGAGTTAGTGTCCTTTTATTTAACAAATGTTGTTATTAAAGATTGTCAAAAAATACTTTAACATAGAAGAACATCCATAACAGTGATAATTGATTGGCTTGGGTTTTGTTTTGTTTTATTTTAAAAGAACTGATTAGAAATTCAATCAATCTGGTCATTACTGAAATTTATTGTTTAAGCATTTGGTGATAATTTTGCATCTTGGTTGAACTTAATCAGATTTTACTCTTACATCAGGTTTTATTTCCAGAAAGGTGCTATACTTTGAAATAATACAAAGTTTATCTGATTTTTTCCAAAAACTATGACTTAATAAAATGTTAGTCTCTTTCCATTCTTTGATGCTTGACTTTTTCTTTTTTTCCTTTTTTTCTTTTTAATTTTGTCAGAGGGCATGTATGCTTGCCAGAGGGAGAAAGTAAGGGGAAAAAAAAAAAAAAAAAAAGCACTCTGTAATTGCTTTTTCTCCATCTGTCCCTCCTTTTGGGATTTTGGGTACTTATGCACCCAGCATGTATATGAACATAGTCTTCTGTAGGTATTTTAGCACCCATACATACGCTATTATATAGTAAAGCTTTTTAATGTATTTGAATATTTTGAAGTGTCTGTATACCAAATTCGAAAGTACAAGTATGAATTACATAGGAGTATATTTAATGATGTAGTCTTTTAGTATATCATATTTTGTTTTTATATTCCTTGTAATCCCATCTTACTCAGAATGTAGGAAACGAAAGGCACTTTTGATCGTGGTCACAGTATTTAAATTTCTTTAAGAAGATTTTGACAGGTATTTTAAGATGTAGCCATAGGACATCTCCTTTGAGTCTGTCCCTTTTCCCCTTTTCTTCTTCCCTTTGCTCTTAGCATTCCTCAGTGACTTCTTCTGTGACTTCATGTTTTCCACTTCAGTCTGTTATGCAGGAAGACACTGTGCTGACCTGAAGCTGGAAATCTAGGGCAAGGTCCAGACCAAAGAATAGCCAGATAAAAGCCATATTTAAAAAAAAAAAAAAAAAAAAAAAAAAAAAAAAAAGCCATACATCAATAGAAGGATATTAAGAAGCAGATTAATTAACTTGAGTTCCTTTATATACAACCCACATGCCAGAAATTAGAATCAAGTTTCCTCAATATTGCGTATACTTAAAATGTAATTTTTTCCTCTGAAGTTTAATATGAAAAGGGGTCAGACAATGGTCTGGTAGTTAACACAACTGGACCCACGTGAGAAGGTCCTGAGTTCATGTCCAGGGGTCTCTCTGGACAAGCCAGGTGCATACAGGTGTGTACCCATTATCTGGGTTGGCTGTGAGGCTGGAAGTCAAGAGCTGCATGAACACCCTATTGGAGATACCTGTCTCTCTCTTTTTCATAGAATAAACTTTTTTTTAAAATATGCAAAATTTGTAAATAGGCCACTATTTTTTATTCTGATGGTCTGTGGTCCATTGTAGCATGGGAGCCAAATTCTTCTTGTGACCAGGAAGAAAGCTGTATATTGTATTCCATGGGAATTATTTGATTATTTAATGAAGGAGATAAATACCTTGTATTATGCAGAAAGGATAAAAGATAAAATGTCTTACAGTAATCTAACATGGATACATGCTACTCTAGTTTTTATACCCTTGATGTTCTCTAATGGAAAGCTTTCAAGACCATCTCCAAAAATGTCTACTTTCATTTTATTTATCTGAATTGGCTGTTTCCAGTGAACTGTAGTCCACTTCCTAGGCAGAGACTAGGCAATAGTTTATTCTGTCTAAAAGCTTTGAGTATTCCCATCGTTCAGGGAGTAGCATGTAAGTCCTAGGAAATGGTATTTAAACAAGCTCAACTTGACCATGATCACTAAACAAAAGCCATCACTGGACACAGGCAGCCACTTTAGGTAACCATCATACAGATAGATACTCTGGAGAGTCACTTCCCTAGGGCTACCAGGCATGAATGGAAAGATGTGACTAAGGCTTTTTGCCTCAGCTGTTTTTTTAAAGCCTGCCCATCACTAATTTCCTCAGAAAAATTTGTGAGCGCACCATGAGAAACAAAAAGATGGTTCCTTAGAAATGGTTCTCAATATTCTTAGAGTCAGCCATTCTCTTAATATTCCAAATCCAATTCTAGGTATTTAAGACCATATTAGAATATCATTTAAATTATTTTTTATCATTTTTATTATTATGAAATTTGTTATACCTAATAAACTTTTCATTGAGATGCAATTTATATAATATAAAATTTATAGTTTTAAGCAGTTCACTAGTTTTTAGTATAGTCACTGTGTTTTGGAACCATATCAATTCCAGAACATTTCTATCACCTCTAAAAGAAATCTCCTGTCTACTAGCCCAGTTCTAATTTTTCCTTTATCCATCTTTTGGCAACTACAAAGCTACTTTCTGTCCTGTGGATTTACTATTCAGAACATTTCATATAAATGGAATTATATACTCTGTGGCCTTTTGTGTCTGGCTTCTTTCACTTAACATGTTTTCAAGGTTCACCCATGTTGTGTCATGTATCAATACTTGATTCATTTTTATGACCAAATAATACTCCATCATATGCCTCTACAACATTTTATTTATCCATTCTTCAGCTGGTGGACATTAGTCTTGTCTGGTTTAATGCTGCTATGAATATTTGCATATAAGGTATGTGGACATTTATTCTCAGTTTTCTTGGGTGTTAATTATACCTATGAGTGGAATTGCTGGGTCATATGGTAACTTTAACTTTTGAGGAACTGCAGCTGCTGCACCATTTTACATTTCCACCAGCAATACATGAGGACTTCAAGAAGTGAACTTTAAAAATCATACCTTATATGTTCAATTTCTCTAATACTTAAATGTACTTGTTTTATTTGATTTTAGACTTTCGTGTATTTTTAACATGAATTTCTTAACGATCTGGGAATTTCTACCACTTATACAAAATGAGTGGCTATGAGCCAAAAATAGTAACAATAGAATTAGATTTCTGATTTGTTTATCTTGCAATGTTTCCTCTCCCATTACCTTTGTCATTGCGAAGTTCAAGTATTTACCTATGCACTGAGAATTAAACAGTAATTAATTTATTTCTACATCCTCCATATTTATTGTTGAGAGTTTATATAAGAAAAACATAATATTTTTCAATCGAAGTACCTTTATCCTCAGCCAGCACAGCTATGTGAGAATCAAGACACTTTCTTAAGAAATAATATTGAGACCAGCAGATGGCGTAATGGTTATGTTGCTGGACTCCCACTTAGTTGACTGCAGTTCGAGCCTGGACTCAGCTGCTTAAAACGCATGCCAGACATGTGTCAGTGTGTGCCCAAAATCCTGAGAGAAAAATGGAGAAGGGATTATGGCCTGGTCATCCATCCTGGGGGGTGATTTTGTGCTTTCTATCTCTTTCTCTTTCTTTCCAGTAAGCACATGCGCCCTAGAGCAAAAATCTCTCTCTTAAAAAAAAAAAAAAAAAAAAAAAAAAAAAAAGGCAAGACGATAAATAGTGATTGACTATTTAAAAAAATAATTGGAATAATAATAATAATTAGGAAAAAATGAAAAGCTATTGGATGATGAAATGGGGATTTTAATGTCTGTATTGACTGATACGTATGGTATTCCTTCTGGACAAAGAAATGTAATACACTGTAAAGTTATATGTGATTCATTGTAATATAAACAAGATTATGATGATAATAAATAAAAAGGGAAAAAAATCAAAACATTAAAAAAAGAAAAAACATTTACTTAAACTTTTAATTAAAGTCTATTTTGTACAGTGATTTTTTTATCCCTCAAAATTCCCTATATCTTTGGCAATTTTGTGATGTTAGTTTTTTGAGTAGCTAAGAGCCCCCAACATCAGGCCATAGTCCAAATCAAAAGATCTTCATCAAAAAGAAGTGTTCTCTAGCTTCCTCATCCCGAGGAGCAGCGGCCCTTGTCCGTCACAGACTTGATTTCAGGAGCCAGTCCCCACATCTCCCAGTGCTGTCTTCATATCCTGACTGAGTCTCCTGGGAACTAGAAAGCATAAGGTTTAAGAGCACTGTTATCCCCAGCCTCAGGACTCTGCACCTCTAAGAGTGTGGTAATCATGTATGGACATCTTTGGTTGATTCCATTTCAGTCTTAGAGCATTGAAAAAAAGATTAGAGCCACTATTCGGAGAGAATTGTTACATAGCAACAGTTAGGAAAAAAAGCTTTCCTAATACTCATCTACAGAGCTGCTCTATAGATAGATCGGTCACAAACAGGATTTAGATATAAAGTTTTTAAGTCACTACAACCCAGCCCTTTAAACAAACCTGTGTGTAATGTATCACTACAAAGTGAGTTACAAAGAACTTGTTTCTTTTGAATTAGAAATATCAATGGAAAGCATCCCTGCTTCCTTATTAATAGGTAATCCTAAAGCATTAAATGCAAACATTATCAGGACATAAACCATCTGTTATAAGAAAAACATTTTATTTTATTTGCCTATCATAGTCTTTTATAATCAAAGTTTTTATCTCAGCTTTCTAGATAATAGTTATGAAATAGAAAGCCATAACATGCTTCTTCATAGTATATCATTGTCTGCTTTCTTTATTTCTCTTAGAAATCCTTAATTACTTCACTTTACTTTTCTTGGTTTTTCAAATTTGGGGATTTGAGCTTTGTGAATAGAATAAAATTTAAATGCTATGTTTATATATAATTAATTTTAATTAAACATGTTTTTATTAAATATAATTTCCTTACCCCAGTGACCATCTTTGGCTATAGAAGGGTCTCTTGAAATCCTTAACTCAGTCTCATTCTTGATTATATCCTGCTTTTGTCCCTAACTAGCAATGTAACCTTCCACAAGTTACTAATCCCATTGGGCATTATTTTTCTCATTGGCATTATAAAGTATTGGATGAAATCCAGGTTAAATCAATGTGGCAAAATAAATTCAACTATAAGATATGATAGTAAGAAATTGTTCTAATGTAATAAATATGTCTAGGGCTACTGGAAGAGACCATAAAGATGAATATATTTAGCACAGAAAAAATGTAATTTTGCTCATTGATATCCATGGTACCACTGCCCATGTGTCACACTTTGTGAGTCATTAAGCTTGGCAAAGAAATATGGTGAATGATATAACTAGTTATCTGTGGAAAGATTACAGCGATCATTTAAATAAATGGGAAAACACCCCAAGATTTTTCTTTCTTTTCTTTTTTTTTTTCTTGACTACAGGGTTTGCATAATCACCAGATGCACAGACAAGCAGAGAGAGAGAGAAAGTGTTAGAAAACAGCCCCCAGAGGGAATAAGCATGCCACAGTCCCTTCTTCTCCTTTTCAAGGGATTTGGGGCATGCACACACACTCGCCCAGTTTATTTCTCAAGCTACTGGGCCCAAGACTTGAACCTATATCTAGACCACTCAGCTGGCCATGTGGGACCCAGCTACCCCAACCACCATGTCAAGTGACTGGCCCAACATGTCTTTACTTTCTTTTTGCTATAGACTTTAGTTGACATATTGTTCTCCATATCAAAGATGAGGAACTTTCCCTGAATGCAAAAGGAAACAGCACTAGGCCAGCCCCTTACCATAGTGTCTAAGGGAGCCAGATCCTATATGGCCAACCTCCATCTGAGTCCTGGCCCTGGTGGCTTGAAGAACAGCCAGGTGCACATGTGTGCATGCCCCAAATCCCAACAGACCGGAGAAATGGAGGGCAAGGGATTGCAGTGCAACCATATCCCCTGGGGAGTGCTTTCTCTCTCCTCTCCCTTCACCCACCTACCCGCTACATACATACCACCAAACCCCTGCCCCTGCAATTAAAAAAAATAAAAAGGGAAACAGTGGTTTAGTACTTCAGTATTACAATAAGGATAGTAAAAAGCAAAATAAATATGTAAGTTGATTTTTTTAAATATTAAAAAATATTTTTAAACTCTTTCATAGAAGCCTCATTACAGTAATGAGCCGTTTCCCCCTTCCAAATTCTTGACATTTTATTCTGGGATAAGTCTCATTAATGAATAGGCAAGTCTAGAAAGTTACTTAATGTGAGAGTCTCTGAGTCTTCATTCAAGTCACATTTTTTTAAAAGCTCCAGAATGTTTTCCTTTTTTTACTCCCCATTCTGTTTTCATTGATGAAAAGATCCTGGTATTCACTGATACAGCTTCTGTGAACTAGGTACTCTACAGTAACCTTAGTTTCTTCTCTGAGATAATACCATCTGACAGCTAAAAAGTAAATAGGTACATTACTTATAGCTCTTATTTTTCTTCTAAAGAATAATTATTTGGATTTTGTTTTTGTCTTTAATATCATGCTATAAAAACCAGTGTAAGTAGACCACATTGTATATAAGAAAAGATGAGACCTGCACTTAGCTGTGTCATCACAGCTATAAATCAGTGTAGCAGCAGCTAGCTAGCTATACTATAATGGAAATTTTTTCAAAGCCTTTTTAATTTTTTTCAAAAAATATTCAGCATATTTTTATTGAGCAGTGCTATAGGTAAGACTATGTCATAGATCCTATAGGAAATACAATGTTTAAACAAATCCCTTACCCTCAGAGACCAAACAGCCTCCTGGAGGTTGAGGAAAGGAGGAAATCAACATGTGTACAATGAAGAACAATAAAATACTGTGTCAGAACATAAAATATTGTGGGATTTCAAAAACATAAAAGATCTTAATTAGGAAGATAAAAAGATTTCACAGGAGCGAGATTTGTAATGAATTCAAGAAACAAAGGAATTAAGGAAATAGAAGTAAACAGATGAGAGCACTCCAGAAAGTGCATAAGCAGGAAAAAGGCAAGAAGAGATGTAGTCAAGAGGACAAGACCATGGGAGGAGAAGTTAAGTCTATTAAAGAGATCTTTTAACCTCAGATAAACTCAGTTCAGTGGGCAGTGAAAGTCTTTTAAGTTTTAAGAATAATGTCACAAGACCTGTGCTTTAGAAAGATCTGTCTTCAGAGAGAGACTAGAATCAGATCTGATCCTGTTTTCTACCTTGTGCCAGCCCTTCAAAGGCTAAAGGAAAAACCTCTATTGTAGCCTACATGGCCCTGCAGGGTCTAGCCCCCTTACTTCTCCAACCTCATCTTTCTTACCTACCTTGTTCTCCCCCATTTCTGCCACTCTGCCCTTTTAAGCTCTTTCTATCATTCTCTCTCCAAGTCCAGACTGTCCTTCCCTCTCCTCTTCCTTTGATTAATTCCCATTCATCTTTCAGAACTTGAGGAAATGTTTTTCCACAAAAATTTTTTTCTGACTAGGGACCAGCAGATGGCATAATGGTTATGTCATTGGACTCCACATAGGTGACCACAGTTCAAGTCCTGGACCCAGGGGCTTAAAACTCACACTGGGTGTGTGTACCCAAAATCCCAAGAGGAGAATGGAGGAGAGATTGCTGCATGGCCAATCCTCCTGGGGGGGGGGGGGGGGGGGTGATTTCTTGCTTTCTGTCTCTCCAGCGAGTGCACGTGCCCTATAACAAAAAATAAATAAACAAATAAAATTCCTGACTAGATCAAATACCTCTGTTAATAGGCCTCACATTACCATCTGTTTCTCTTTCCACCACTGTCCTGTTTTCAATTTTATATTTGTTTGAATACTAGATTAAGATCTGTCTCCTTCACCAGACTTCAAGATTTTTAGGAGTTGTTTCTATGTCTTATTTTGCTTACCTTTATAAACCCAGCACTTAGCATTGAACCAAGAACATCATAGATTTACAATAAATATCTGGCACTGAATAAATTAATGAGATCACTAGGGAGCTGTACTTCTTGCTCTTTGTTAACTTCGTCTCTTCTGCCCACTAGTGTGTGTTCATCTTTAAAGTTTAAAAAACAAACACGCAGGGAACCAGCAGTTAGTGTAATGGCTATGTCGCTGGACTCCCACGTAGTCGACCGCGGTTCGCGTCCCAGACCCAGTGGCTTAAAATTCACGCCGGGCGCGTGTGCATGCGTGCCCAAGATCCCGAGAGAATGGAGGAGAAGGGATTGCGGCGTGGCCATCCCCCCTGGGGGGTGATTTCTCGCTTTCTGTCTCTCTGTCTCTCTCTGTCTGGCTGGCGAGCGCACGCGCCCTATAGCGAAAATCTCTCAAAAAAAAAAAAATGCGTATTCTTTGTCCTTGACTTCAGACTGTCATCCACTCACCTACCAAACTTCTTGAAAAACTCATCTGTTCTCAGTGACTCCAGTGAGAAGTCACTCTTTAATCACTCGCATTCTAGATCCTGGCCCCACCATTTGTGGAAGTGATTTTCTTGAAACCTCCACTAGTAACAAATAGCCTAGTTAAAAAAGAGCAGCAAGGAAAGAAGTAAAATGATTACAGTGAAAATGAAAAGGGAGAGACAAATGATGAGAGACATTACACCTCTAGAATCTACAGGGTGTAGCCATGTTGCAGGGAGCGGGGCAGGGAATCAAACATGATTTCAAGATACCAAGGTGATTGGGAAGGTACTGGTCCTTTTAGGGAAGTAGATAGGAAGAACTTGCTGAAGGAGATGATATATTTGGTTTTATACCTGTTTTATGAAGCACTGAGACTATTTCTGTTCAGTGTAAGGTCCAAGCAAATTATCCAGTGAGATGGTTCCCCAGAAAGTAGTTGAAAAGAAAGCTGAAGGAGGTTGAGGGAATTAAGAGACCTAGATTTTAGAGAAAGCATTGGGATAGGCAAGATGGCAAAAGTAGAGAATATTAAATGCAGTCCAGATGTAACATAACCTAGGGAAATAGCTATATTTTGGCCAAGAATGCCTGAAGAATATTGAGAAAGCAGAAAAGAGGGGTAGGAGACATGTTTTGGACACCAACTATGTGAAAACACCATGCTACACTTTACGAACACTATTTCGTGTGATCCTCACAATTCATGGAGGTTGGTGGTTATGTCTGACGGGTTCCGAAAAGACAAGCCTCTTGTTCTCAGGAAGGTAATGTCTTCTTTCTAGAACCTTAGCTCCACTTTGGATTATTCCACAGTGTTATGGTTGTATGCATACCTTTCTGAGGCATACTGTGCAGTGGAAAATGGATGTGTTTTGAAGTCAGATCAGTCTAAGTCTAAATTCCAGCTCTGCTGTTAGGCAAGATGTTTGTCTTATTTTACTGAACAAGGATAAGGACTATAAAAAGACTGTGTTTCTGCAATTAGGTCATTGTGGGTGACCTTCAAGAAAATCACTTCCATAAAATGATTAAAGTGCAGACCAGCTTGCAAAGGCTGCTATAGTATACAGGTGTTGAGATGCTAGTCATAGCAGGTATTAACCATTCTTTTCATATGGCTGGCAGAAGTGGAAAGGAGAGAGGGGAGATTATAACCCAATGTGATGAGGTATATCTTCAAAAGACTTCTTGCTTTAAACATCAGTGTTATTTGGAACATTCTGCCTCTGGTTCATTTCAGAAGTGTATGAACGAGGAGCCCAGTGGCACAGTAGTAAAAAGGGTGTTCCGTCAGTCAGTCCCACATAGGAAGATTGCTAGTTGTGACCAAAGACCCCTCTGAGTATACCAAGTGTTTGTGTGCCCATGATCTAGGACTGGCTGAAGCCGAGGGTGAATCACAGCACTGGGACCCTGCTGGGGATTCCTTGTAAGTGTGTACATATGTGTATGTATCTCACTCTTGCTCATTGAAGAAATAAACTTTCTTTTAAATAAATTAACCAGATTTTTTATATTTTGGCTTCTGAAAACTTGTATTAATATGTCATTAGTAGCTATGATTTTTTTAAGGATTATTTTATTTGTTATTGTTGTTATTTTTTAATTTGACCAGAGAGAGAGAGAGGGAAAGTGAGAAAGAAAGCCACCAGGTTTGAACTGGTGCCGCGGTCAGCCATGTGGGAGTCCAGTGCCTTAACCACCACACCACTTGCTGGCCTCTGTGTCTGATTTATCCTTAACCTCTTTCTCCACAGATAGAATTAATTTATGATAGAATTTCTTTTTTTCCTTTTTTTGCCCTAAAGTTTATTCATTTCATGAGAAAAGGAAGGTAAAGAGGGACAGGGTCTAGTCATTTCACAGACCTTTCATCAGCCTATAGCCTTTTATTATCCAGCCAGGATCACGACCACACCCACGGGCACACCTGGTATGTTCAACTCAACCTGGGATTTGAACCCCAGGTCTTCCCATATGACTCCAGTGTCATACAGCTGTGCCCTACCACTATACCACCACAGCCAGTCCAATTTAGGGGTCATTTTAAGCTTGACTTTCACAGCAATGGAGTTTAATTCTGGCGACTTTTCCTTTTTTGTTTGTTTTGTTTTGTTTTGTTTTGTTTTTTGCTATAGGACGTGATTCATCAGAGGTAGAGAGAGTGGGAAAGCGTCCCCACAGGAGGATGGCCACTCTATAATTGTGTGTTCTCCATTTTCCTTTTGGATTTTTTTTTTTTTTTTTTTTTTTTTTTTTTGAGAGAGGTTTTTGCTATAGGGCGCATGCGCTTGTCAGAAAGACAGAGAGAGACAGAGAGAAAGAAAGCGAGAAATCACCCCCCCAGTGAGAGATGGCCACGCTGCAGTCCCTTCTCCTCCATTCTCCTCTCGAGATCTTGGGCAGGTACACATACACACCCAGCGTGAGTTTAAGCCACCAGGTCCAGGACTCAAACCGCGGTCGACTACATGGGAGTCTAGCGACATAGCCATTACGCCAATTGCTGGTCCCTCCTTTTGGAATTTTTTTGACATGCACTCACACAAACTTATCATGACTTTAAGCCACTGGGTCTGGGACTCAAACTTCACAGTTTGCCACGTGGGATCCAGCTGCCTTAACCTACATGCCATCTGCTGAACCTGACTTTTTTTCATATTCAGTTTTTACTTTTCTTGTTTTCTCATCTTCCATGTCCCCCCTACACACACACATTCCTTCATATATACACACATGCATACATACAGAAATATACATACACACATACACTAGTTTCTATATGAGAATAAAGGACTTTCTGTTCATCTAAATATTGTTTGGACAACACGTAAACAGTGCTAAAACAGGAAAGATGTCTACAGTAAGGTGAATTTTAATCAACTTTCTTACCAAAACATAATCTCCATGCAATCAAGGACATTGTCTAGATTACTTTTGTCTTCCTCATGCCAGGTACTCAGTCTGGCATTTAGTTAAATGTTCAGTGAATATTTGGTGAATAAATCCAATGAATGAATGGACGAGAAAAACTTGGATAAACTATTGTTGGTATTATAGACTTCCACATAAATTTGATAGTACTAGTAAATTGCATTGCATATGAAAAAAAGTAATAATTGCTTCCCATTATGAATGAAATGGAAGACTTTCATTCTTGGTCTCTATAAATGATTTCGTATATTTTCAGGGTAGGTATAGTCTGATAAGAATTGACTATCTTAAACAGATTGCCACTTTTAACAAAATCTAACATTGCTTTTTATACAAGTAGAATTTTTATAAAATCTTTCATAAAATTAATAAAATAGGGCCAGATGTTGTCCTGGTGGTTGAGGCAGCTGAATACCACATGGTCGACTGCTCAGTTCAGGTCCTGTACCTGGTGTTTTGGGAAAAACCATGTTGGGTGCATGTGCCTGCATGCCCTCCCAAAATCCCAAGGGGAGAGTGGAGAAGAAGGGATTACGGCATGGCCATGACCCCTGGGGGGGGGGGGGGTGCTTTCTCACTTTTCATCTCTCTCTTTTTCTCTGTCTCCGCTGAACACACTACCTTATGGCAGGTTAAAAAAATAACAATATGAAGTTAATTGTAAATGTGAATTTACTTGATAGAATTATAAAATTAGTAAGCACTTTAATATTTTTAAATCCCTTCTTTAATATGTATTTATTTTATAGATTTTGTTATATGGCACATGAGCTCACCAGAGAGAGAGAAAGACAGAAAGACAAAAAGTGAGAAATCACCCCCAGGAGGGATGGCCATGCCACAATCCCTTCTCCGCCTCAGGATTTTGGGCACACACCCAGCATGTGTTTCAAGCCTCAGGGTCTGGGACTCTAACCATGGTCAACCATGTGGGAGTCCAACAATGTAACTATTAAACCATCTGCTGGTGCCCCCCAAAATAATCGTTTAATTTAGAACATTATTCCAAATATTGCTTTACCTTCTATGGACTTACTGGGCTTTATTTGTATGTGTGCACTGATAAATAGAATAACTGGTTATAGAGCAGTTATTTGCTTAGTTGGTAGATATGGCACTAAATCTTTTAGTCATTTATCTGATACATCACAGACACAACTCTGGAGATCGTATTGGGTAAAAGCACTAAAAATTGTTATGGACACTGGGGACAAAGTGGAAGAAGAGTGGGAGAAGGGAAGAGTGCAGGAAGGGAAATATGGGGGGAAATGGAGAAGTAAGGCATTTGCGGGACACAGATATGGTTTGTTGCCTGTTGATGATGTCGCGTATAGTATTTTAACTCGCCTGCCCTGTGGCATATATCATGTTGGGTAAAATTTCTTTATAATCTAAATGATGTATAGCAAGTGAATATATAAATAATATTTTTTTTAATTCTAAAAAAAAATTCAAGCTTAAAAGTTTAAATAAAAGTCTTACACACCTTGAGGGAAAAAATGTTATGAAACCCAAAGGGTGAAGCAGCTGGGAGCTAACCTAGTTAACAGAAACACTATTAGCTGTTTCTGTTGTCCCACCAACCATCTTCAAGGAAGAGTTCGAGAGTTGGTTGTCATTTAGTACAGCTCAGGTGTACTCTGTCTCAAAAGACAAGGGAACATATCCAAGTACGCAGGGCTTAATACTGAAAAATTCAGTCCAGCAAAAGCAGTTCAAAGTACGGAAACTATTCCAAAAAGCTTGGGTGGTAAACACCTGCAATTTTTGTGGTGGTGAAATCACAGTACAGTGGTGGAATCTCCTATGGACTATTTCACAGTTCCTTTTTTTTTTTTTTTTTTTGCTGATTTTTTTTTTCTAGTGAGTTTCACTACCCACATTATAAGGCTTTTTATAACGTAGAGGCTTTTAATTGCAGTGAGTGACAAATCAACTGCACTACAAGTGTTTAATGAGAATAAAGCAACTGCCAGTCCATAGTATTCCTCCATGTTCAGTGCAGTGAAAATTATTGCTCATCCTAAATATTAAGACTTATACAACTTTCACATGCTCCAAAATCAAATTCCCAAATCTAAAAAAAAAATTTAAAAAAGGAAGAAAAGACACTCATTCTTTGCAGCTAGGCTTATACATTGAGCTATAGTTATAATTGAAAGTAGGAGTGAAATATATTCTGTTCAAGGCCAGCTGGTGGTATGGGGTTAAGGTTCTGGACAGTCCCACATGGCCAACCTTGGTTCAAGTCCCAGGCCTGGTGCTTGTTTTCTCACTTTCTCTCTCTCTCTCTCTGGTCAAAATAAATGAAAGAATAAATTTAAAATCTATATATTTTTTATTTCCCCAGTAAACAAAAATGTATATTTGAATAAACAAAAACTTTCATATAATTAGAAGGTATATATGTATCCCTATATTCCAAGTTAAAATATAGAAATGGAGTCAATGAATGTAGGCTTCTCTTTTGAGAAATTGATGATAAGCGTAGGAGAGATTGAGAAGTAACCATACATTTTGGATAGAGAGAGACTTAAGAATGTTTGCAGGGTATGGGGAAGGAACTAGTAAAGAAAGATAACTTGAAGCTGAGAGCATGATGTGGGGTAGATACACACACTGAAATGAGATATCAGAGGAGGAACAAAGAAATGAAATTTGGGCACAAGCAGGCAGAAGAGCTTGAACAGGAGAGAAGTAGTGCATCTTCTGGGACAGGGAGAAGTCGTATGACTTGGACAGGTTTCTAACTAGGAGGAGGAGATTTTTAAACCATGCCTGATGACTTCATTTGTCAGTAAGTAGGATATGAGTTTGTGTTCTAAAAGCAAAGAAGTGATGGTTGTATCAAGACTGGGAAAAAAGAAAATGGGAATAGTCACAGGAGAAATCTAGAAAAGGAGCTAACCAAGGGCAAGAAAAAATTGACAAGTGATGCCAGATGTCCAGACAAGGATGGAAGTCATAGATTGGTAGTCCCCTTCTTTCCCACCCTGCTTCCGCCCCACATCTGCTGTTTTCAGCCATTTGGTTTGTAAGTAGGTACGAGAAAGCAGGTAGAAGTGTTGACCTCAGGTCGTGGTAGGAAAGCTGGGACAGGGATGCTAGAGGTAAGAGAATGCTGCTGAGAGATCAGTGTAAGAAGTGAGGACAGGTTTAATTGGTAAAGAACTGCAGAGTTACCTTAGGAAGAAAATTGGTTATCTCAATCAGTATTTCTTGTGTCCCTCCCTCCAAAGTAGTATCTTCTGCTCTGGCATCAATCTCTCTCTCTAGGTTGCAGATAGCAAAATGTTATTTTTTGCTGGGCATCTCCATTTGGATATTCCTCAGGCATTTCAAATGTGAGACAGAGTTCCTCATCGCTTTCAAATGTCCCCTATTTCTTTTGATGGCAGTCGCATCTTGCTAGTTTACCAGAATTGAAAACTGAATTGTCTTTTTGTTTCTTTTGCCCTTCCATAGCTAATCAGTGCTGAGTCCTTTTATTTCTGCCTTTGTAACTTCCTTTGTACAGCTGTTTTTCTCCACTCCCACTGCTGCTAACCCACCACACCAGATCTTCACTACTTGCCCGGTCTGTTGCAGTTACAGCCTTCCTCAGCAGTCCTCCACGCTGTGTGTCTCCTCACTAACTAGTCTACCCTTCCTCCAGCTATCAATCATTTCCCTGAAGATTTACTGTGATCAGGATAGGTCTTTGTTCAGAAACCTAGTGACTTCCCAGCTCCTACCACATAATTGGGCATGAAATTCAGGTCCTCTTGAAGTGACCTCAGTCTGCCTACCCAGCTTATTTCTCTTTGATGTCCTTACATTCTATCCACTGACTGGTTCCCTTTAAAAATATCTTGGTAACACTGACTTATGCTCAAAATGCCTTTTCTTAGAGGCCACCTTCTTAGAGGCCTTCCTTAACCACCCACCCCCCCACAAGTCGAAATAATACCTTCCTTGTATAAACGCCCCTCTTGGACCAGCTTAATGGTGTAGCAGTTAAAGCAGCCAGAGCCACATGTGACTGACCAGTGGTTGGAGTCCTGGATCCAGCAGCTTGAGAAACAGCCCAGGCATGTGTGCATGCATGTCCAGAATCCCAGAAGGAGGGAGAGATGGAAAACCTGTTTGGGGAAGGGGGAGGTCCTATTACCTTCTTCTTTGTTACATATTTATGTAAAGATTTCATTTTCTTCACTGTTCAGTATCTTCCAGCAGTGTAATTAACAGGCATAACAAATGATCAGAACTGCACAAATTTCTTCCATTAAAAAATGTAACAGACCTTCACATCAGTGGCTCTGAACACCAGCTATATATTAGAATCACATAGGGAGCTTTTTAGAAATCCTAATGGTTGGGACCAGCAGATAGTGTAGCGCTTATGTCTCTGGACTCGCACATGGCCGACCGTGTGATTCGAGTGCCAGACCCAGTGGCTTGAAACTCAAGCCAAGCGTGTGTGTGTGTGTGTATGTGTGTGTGTGTGTGTATGTCCCCAAGATCCTAGGAGGAGAAGGGATTGCAGCAGGCTATTCCCCTGGGAGGTGATTTCTCACTTTCCCTTTCACTGTTACTGTCTGTCTTTCTCCCTCTGTCTCTTGTGAGCACACGCACCTTAAAGCAAAAACCTGTATTTAAAAAAAAAAAGATCCTAGTGGTTGATTCAAAGATTTTGATTCATTGGTCTTGGGTGGGGCCTATACATAAGTTTTGTTAAGTTCCCCAAGTGATTCTTATTTGCATAGACAGAATTGAGAATCACTATTTAATTCTAGCACATATTGGTTGACCTGGCTTTGTCAGAGGTATTTAACTTTCTACTAAAGTATGTTAATGCTGTTAGAAGGTGCTGCTTAGCTATCACAGAAAAAGGATGAATTAGAAGCAATAGAATTGCCAGTTTTCATTAGTATGTTTTATTTGTAATGACATATTTCAAAAATTTGAGAAGTATAGAAAAGTGAGCCTGTGGAAAATCATAAGATCTACTCAGTTCTTAAAATGAATCAGACATGTGAGCTTTGTGTGGTCTAGTGGTTAGAGATGTAGACTATGGGGAGTATTTCCGAGGTTATTGCTCATCTCTTACTGGCTTACATGACCTTAAGAACATCCTTTGAGCCTTACCTTTGAGTTAACACTTGCTGTAACTTCACAGGTCAAAGACCAAGAAGTTTGTCCCATTAAATTTTTTTTTACAAACTTGTAAGTCACCATAGCTTACATTTGACTCAGTCCTTGAGATTCTGCAAAGGAAACAACTGGAAAAGAGACCTGGCATTCTTCAAGAAATACACTCATCGAGTTTAAAAAGTCATTTACTATCCGTTTTAAAGTGTCTGAATTTTAAATTAAGAGAACATCAACAATAGCAGCTTAGGAAAGTACCATGAAGCAGTTGCTTCTGCTGTAGCCTAGTGCCTGATGTTTTATCGGGAGAAGAAAGCTGTTTGAGGCTGGCAGGTGGCATGGTGGTTGAGGGCACTGGACTCCCACCACATGACCAACCGCGGTTCTATTCCCAGACCTGGTGGCTTGCTTTCTCACTTGTCCTCTCTTTCTCTCACTCTGTCCCTTCTGGTCAAATTAAAAAATAAATAAAGTTAAGTAAAATAATTCTTTAAAAAAAAAAAAAAGCTGTTTGACAGGGTGACAACTTTGGTTCTTTCTCTTTCCCAAGTTGCTGTCATGTTACTTTGGGACCACAGATTAGACAGATTCATTTCTCTTTCTTTCTTTCTTTTCTTTCTCTTTCTTTCTTTCTTTCTTTCTTTCTTTCTTTCTTTCTTTCTTTCTTTTTTCTTTTAAATGCACTATAGGGTTTGTGTGCTCGCCAGAGAGAGACAGAGAAAGAAAGAGAGGAGAAATGAGAAAGAACCCCCCAGTGGGGTTGACCATGTTACAGACTCTTCTCCATTCTCCTCTTGGAATTTTGGGCCCATACACACACATGCCTGGCATGTTTTTCAAGCCGTAGGGACTGGGACTCAAACAACAGTCAGCCACGTGGGATTCAGCCACCTTAACCACCTCGCCACTTAGCTGGCCCTAGACAGATGCTTTCATAGGCTCACTGGTGGAGTTTAATCTTCTCTGCCCCAAGAAGAAACAGATGAAATGAAAAAAGAATTAAATATGAAATTTCTAATTACTTGCATGCAAAGGAGCCCTGAGAATATACATAAAGTTCCTTTTGAAAGTATATACCAGAATTCTTTTTTTCTATTATCTGAGAGGGACATTTTGCAAAATATATGAGGTTTGTGTGAGCCCTCAAACCTCTGAAAATAGATGACATTTTGACCCTTTGTATTACTGGTCACCGCTCTTTTTTTGTTTCAGTTTTGAGATTGTGCAGACAGAGGTATTCTGGTTTAATCCTTTATCATTTGCATTTGTTCACGTAGATAAGGGAAAATCCCAGCTCTCACTCTCTTTCTCTCTCTCTCTCTCTCTCTTTTTTTTTTTTTTTTTTTTTTTTTTTCCAGAGAGCTCATGCGCTCACAGGAGACAGACAAAGAGAGGGAAAGTGAGAAAGCACCCCCGGGGCCATAGTCACACCACAGTGCCTTCTCCTTGGTCTCTTCCTTTTGGAATTTTGGGCACGTATGCACATGCGCCTGTCATGTTTTTTCAAGCTACTGGATCAAGGACTCAGACCACTCATTCAGCCTTATGGGATCCAGCTCATGTAACCACAGAGCCACGGGCTGGCCCCCAACTTGTTTTTTTGTTTGTTTGTTTGCCAGAGAGCAAGTGTACTTCCCCCAACTTGTTTTTTAGACGACAGAATATGTGTGAGTTTGATTACTGCCATACTGGAAGAAAGTAGTAGGACCTGGTAGATAAACAAGATAGATAATGAAAGAATACATTTTTAACATTGTCTGAACTAGTGTGATGCTGTAAATCCCTTACCCTCTCCAAAGCCTTAGGTACTTCAGCTGTCCAAAAGAAACTGAATAGGTTAAAAGTATATCACTCTTGAGGAAATTAAGTAGTATACCCTCAAAAGACTGAGCAGTTAAACCTCAGCTTTTAGATCCTTCATGTACCCCAGGCTGTTATTAATAAGGGTGCCTCATCTACCCCAGGAGGCTTTTGCTTTTATTTCATTCTAAGCTCCCAAAATCTCAGGTTTGTAATATTTGTTTGAACTTTAGTAAAGTGATAAGCACGGTGTGCTTGCAAACATTGAAGGGATATTTGTTTAACAGAAATACAAGGGGACTTCAAAAAGTTTGTGGAAAATGAAATTAAAGTGAGTTTATTTTGGTACAAAAAAATTTGAAATCCATGCATGATTTTTTTCATAATATACATTTTCCATCAACTTTTGAAGCCTCTTAGAACTCATCTTCTCTCCAGCCCTACCTTTGGGAGGATGAGTAAATGGGTATTAATTTAAAAAAAAAAAAACTAACAACTCAGTATTATCTTTTAGCAGTCTTTGCATCTTCATCACCTTTATGCATGATACTCAGCAGAACAGGTTTTCCTACTGCAGCAGAACTCTGTGTGAACCCAGTAACTGGTCAAATCTGATAGGTACAAAAAAGTGTGTGGCTTTTCACTTCCTTTCCCTTCCTCCAACCCCAAACCATAGAGAAGCATGCTTTCTGGTGACATTTATTCACATAAGACCGTCTCACAACTCTGTCTTCCTGTAAGATTATGTTGAGTTTGAGTACTGTTCATTGTCATTTTATAGCAGCCTACCAGTTCCGTTCAGTGAATTTGAAAATCAACAGTGACACTCAGGAAACTCACTCTAAGGGAGTTGATGCTTCTGCTTGGTTTCGAGGGTCAGGTCTGGGGCTATCTGTTATATTCATGTAGGTGCCCAATGTGATCTTTGAAATACCACCCAGGATTACTCAGGGAAGTATCATTCAGACCATGCTGTGATTTACATGGTCCCAGGCACTGGAGTATGGCGTCCACAGTGGTTCATAGTGAGTGTGGTGACAAGGCAGCAGGAACCAGAATGAGGAAGACAATTTAAAAATCTACATCCGTTGCCAATTTTAATTGCACTGCAAGAGTTCGATAACATAGAGTTCCACCAGTTTTGTAGCTCCGCTTATTCAACCACAACTTCAACTCTGTATAGCTTTCTCTGTTGATAGGATACGAATCCCTGACTTACACAATTATAGGTAACATACTTCTGAGGTTTAAACAAGAGTTTAGATTGCCCTAAATCTTTGCATAAGGCTTTATTTTTTAAAAATGCCGTTTATTTAGTTAAAAATCTCTGTTTCAGTTTTCATGCCCAAACTTTGCAATTCTTCATACTACTGTATATAGTAATAATTCCTGTTAGCCAGATGTTGTTTGATAGCTCAGTAATAACAAATGGCAGGTACTTGTCCTGACCTGACTTGAATTCTCCCCTTTTGATGTGGAGCATATGTGGAGCAGTCAGCTAAATAAAGGTCTTATCAATAAGATGCAGTTGGACACTTGGCTTTTTGCTTTTGTAGTCATGCCACTTACCATATGGTAAAGAGCTGGTTATAGAAGGTTGTGTCTGTCTCCGAATTGAGATTTGATTCTGTGGCATTTTCATGAGACATTTCTTCTCTTGTTTGTGATTTTTATTGCATAGTTTTATCAAATTATATTCTTTAGAGTGTAGATGTGTGACACTATCATTTTTCAGTGTCACTTTTAGAGGTTTTTATTTACATTTGAAAGTATTGAAAAGAAATAAACATAAAAATCTTTTGCTTTTACTCACTGCCAATCAAATTCACTGCAGTTATTTTAAAGGTATTTTCTACATAAAACACATTGTTAAACATCAACTGTGGTTTATTACTGTTTTTTATTTAAGTAGACGTTATTGGGCCCTCTTTATTATGCTTTTCTTTGTCACTATTAGAAGCTATACAATTGGGATAGACTTGAGTCCCTTTCAATGTATAATGGGATAGAGATTGTTCTCTAATGGAAAAGTTAAAAGCAGATGTCATTAGCATATCATAATAGTACATAGATAAAGGATTAAGGGGAAGAGAGAATCCTGGGGAGTCAATTTAACAAAAAAGAGGAGGGAGTGGGTATTTGACAGGATCCTATGATCGTACTTCAAAGATAAGTTAGAAGTGAAAGATTTTATTTCATGATATATTTCTAAGGGGTGGGAGGTGTGTCATTTTATATTTTGAAGTAATGGATTTAAACTGTATTCTGAGGTGCTACATTTTAGGAAAATGAGAAGTTAGAAGAAGGTATACAAAAGAAAACTAATCTAAATAAGGAGTGAACAGATGGAAAAATGTAAAGGACTTGGAATTAACCAAGAACAATTTTCAAGAATATGAAGGAATAAGAGCTCCCTGTCTGCCCTGACAAAAAAAAAAAAAAAAAAAAAAAAAAAAAAAGCACAAAAGTTCCATGAAGGAGAATCTAAAATTCTGTAAGAGGCCCAGCCATGATAGTACACACTAGATGCTGCTGTTTGGCAGGATGAGGTTGTGTGGGAAGGCCTGGCTTGGATTCCCTAAAAAGCTGGGCTTGTTGATGTAGTCCACCTACTGGGGAGATTGAAGCAGGATTGTGAGCTTGTGGCCAGTGTAGGTCACAGAGCAAGACATCGTCTGAAAGAACCTGGTGTGGCACTACACACTGGCGGTACCAGTCATCTGGGAGGCTGAGGCAGAACGATCACGGTACAGTAAGACTCTGTCTAAAACACCACACGCACACCACAAAACACATACCACATAGAAATTCTGCGAGAGACATTTAAATTACAGGGAACAACATCTAGAATTTAGATTTGTTAACCATGGTGGTAATGCTACATAGTGTTGTAGAATCTCCATCCTTCAAGGTCATGGAGGTAGTTTATTAGCACTCAGGAAAAGAAGCCAAGCCACTGCATTAGGAAAGATCTTGAGTCTTGGGCTCAGCACATGGTGTAGTGGTTACATTGCTAGACTCCCACATGGCTGACCACAGTTTGAGTCCCAGACCTGGTGGCTTGAAAATCACCCAGGCACATGTGCATGTGTGCCCAAGATCCTGGGAGGAGAAGGGATTGTGGTGTGGCCACCTCTCTTTTCCCTCTGTCTCTCTTTCCAGCAAGCACATGCACCTTAAGGCAAAAAAAGCACTTTAAAAAAGGTCTTGAGTCTCTTTTCTTAGATCATTTAATTTTTAATATAAAAAGACTGAAAGAGAGTTAAGATTCCAAAAACACTGTAGTCCTTGTTTTATTGCTACTTTTTGCTACTTTCATTAACCTAAAAAGAATAAAACACACCCCATTCAGGAACAGTGATGACAGCCAGAATTACACCAAAATGAAGACCTGTTGATAACAAGTGTTGGCAAAGATAAGGAGAAAAAGTATTGTTGGTGGGAATGTAAATTAATACAGCCATTTTAGAAAATATTATGGAGAGGCCTCAAAAAATTAAAAACAGAATCACCATATAATCCAGCAACCTGATTATTGGGTATAAATAGAAACCATACTTTGAGTATCCATACAACTATTCTTTATTTCGCTTTCAGTACAGTAGTCAACAAATTTCTGAGACAACTTTCACTTTATTATAAAATGGACTTTGTGTTAGATAATTTTGCCCAACTGCATGCGAATGTAAGTGTTCTGAGCATGTTTAAAGTAGGCTTTTTTTTTTTTTTACTTACAATATTCAGTATTTTCAGTTCATGCTGGATTTCTCAGTATGTAACTCCATCATAAAGTTGAAGCATCTGTACAACCAAAGGAAATGAAATCAGTATGTCAGAGAGATATGTAAGTATATATGTTGTGTATTCACAATAGCCAATATATGGGATCAATTTAACTGTCCATCAGCAGATGAGTGGATAGGGGCAGCTCTGTGGCCTAGTGGTTAAGGCAGCCACATCCCACATGGCCAACCACATGGTTTGAGTCTCAGTCCTGGTGACTTGAGAAAACACACTTGATGAGTGTGTTTTCAACAGGGTGGAAAATGGAAGAGAAAGAATTGCTGCACAGTCATCCCTCCTGGGGGTGATTTCTCACTTTCTGTCTCTGTCTGTCTGGCAAGTGTATGTGCCCTATAGCAAAAATCTCAATCAATCAATTGAATCAATTGAAAAATTAGATTTCTCTTACAAGTACTTAAAAGATTAATATGATCAAATTTATTAAAGAGGATTGTGGTGGCAAGTGTACACAATGGATTGGAATGGGAGACCACTTAGGAGACTCAAGCAGTAGTCAGGCAAGAGATAATTGATCTGAATTAGAACAGGGACAGTGAGAGTGGCATGGATGAAATGGATTCAAGAGGTACCTCATCAGACTTGGTGATAAGCACACATAGAACATTAAAGGGTAAGAGTTAAGGATGACTAAGGCTACAGTTCCAGAAGGTTTGATTGGAAATTTGAAGTTAGGAATTCAGATTTGAACATAATGCATTTTAGGTACCTTTTGAATAGTCAATGTGAGAAGAAAAATTGCAAGAGAAAAATTCAAGATTTGAATCATTGATAGAGCCATGAGATGGGATGTAAAACTCAAAGAAAAGGTACAGTGTTAAACTATAGATAAGGTCAGTCATTAATGAGCTGGTGAGAATAGAAAGGTCAACAATAAAGTTTGTGAAGAATGAGGAAACCATGACTGAGAGTGCCACAGAAGCCAAAAGAAGGAGAATTCTAGGAAGGGAGGCAGCTATCAGGGACATCACATACTGCACTCAGCTGGGATGAGAACGCAGAAGAGATGTGGCAAATGGGAGGCCATATAAAGAACATTTCCAGTAATAACTCTATTTGTCATTTGGTCTGGTTTTAAGCACACATAGGAACTGTTTGGTTTATAGAGCCCTCTTCCTTGGTCACTGCTAACAAAAGCAGACTTTGGACAGAACCAAGCTCAGTGCAATACCTGTCTGCATTAGATAGGCCCTCAAACTCCAGTCAGCCTAGTGACACATGTCATTAGGGCAGCATGTGCCCTAAAAACATCAGTTGTTTGTTAGTAGTATCTTTGGCAATAGCAACAAACAGCCCTTCTCATTGACCAAAAAGCCATAATAAGTTGGTAACATGTTATGATCTCACCTCTGATTCATCTATGCAAGTAGGCACACAGCTTTTTGCTATACAAGTAACATGGAAATTTAGAAAGTGGGGCCAACCGGTGGCATGGTAGTTAAGGCAGCTAGATCCCACATAGTGGATCGCATGGTTTGAGTCCTAGACCCAGCAGCTTGAAAAACATGTGGGTGTGTGTTTTGTGCATGCCCAAATCCCAAGAGGAAAATGGAAAAGAAGGAATTAAGGCATGACTATCCCCTCTAGGAGATGATTTCTCACTTTCTCTCTCTTTCTGTCTGTCTTTGTCTCTGGCAAGTGCATGTGGTCTATAGCAAAACTAAAGAGAAAAACATTTTTTTAACAGAAAATGCCCAGTAAACAGTCAAGCTGGAAGAGTGGACAGGAGTTAGTCAATTACTATTGAGTAATAAACCATGTTAAAGTAGATGAGACAAGGAATCTAGAAAACAAAAATTATATATAGTTATTTTTATTAATTTTACTATTGTTAATAATTATTTCATTTAACTTTATTTATTTATTTATTTTATTTTGACCAGAGAGGGACAGAGCGAGAGAGAGTGAGAAAGCAAGCTGTCAGGCCCAGGACTCGAACCATAGTCAGCCACGTGGGAGTTCAGCACCCATAACCACCATGCCACCTGCTGGCCCTTAATTTTACTATTTTTTATTTACATTTAATCACTGTATATCTTTATAGTATACAGCATGGTTTTAATCCCAGTATGAATATAGTGCATATTAGTCAAGTCAAAGACATTACCATATACATTGTCATCAACAGACAACTCCTTATTTCTGTGTCTGTTAAGTGTTTTGTGTGTTTTTTTCATCGATAATTCTAGTCAACTTTTTAAAAAGTTTTCTATAAGGTGCATATGCTCGCCAGAGACATACAGAGAGAGTGGGAAAGTGAGGAAGAATCCCTCAGGGGAGATGGCCTGTCACAGTTTTTTCCTCTCCATTTCTCTCAGGATTGTGGGCATACACATATGTGCCTGACATGTATTTCAAGCTGCCTGGTCCAGGACTCAAACCGTGCAGTTGGCTATGTGGGATCTAACCACCTTAACACTGTGGCACCAACCAACCCAAGTCCTATTCAACTTTAAATGTAATCTAAGTCAGATGTTCAAGGTTCAGCATCTTTCTTGATCTAATATGAATTATGACTTTATAACTTGTCAACACCATTTTTCACTTTTTGTACCTGGTTTCTAGAGAGGCTAATTTTTTTTTGAGAGAGAGAGAGAGATTTTTGCTATAAGGTGCATGAGCTTGCCAGAGAGACGGGAGGGGGATGGCCACACTACAATCTCTTCCCCTCCAGTCTTCTCTCAGGATTTCGGGCACTCATGCACACACACACCCAGCATGAGTTTCAAGCCACTGGGTTCAGGATTCAAACTGCAGTTGACTTCGTGGGAGTCCAGCATAACCATCATGCCATCCTCTGGTCCCTCTAGAGAGGGTAATTCTAAAGACAAAACAAAATTTTTGTTGTGTGACTCTCCAGAAGTAATCCACTGTATTGGTTATTCTTGAGAAGTGCACGAGAACTAGTAACTTATTCTTTTTGGTTTTTTTTGTTTGTTTGTTTGTTTTTGACATAGGGGATGCACACTCACCAGAGACAGAGAAAAGCAGACAGAGGGAAAGTGAGAAATCACCTCCCATACCCCCAGAAGGATGGTCATGCTGCAATCCCTTCTTCTCCATTCTCCCTCAGGATTTTGGGCATGCAACACGTGCCCTGTGTGTTTTCCAAGTACTGTGCGGGATTCAGACTGTGGTTATCCATGTGGGATCTGACTCCCTGCTCACAGGGCTTACCTCCTGTGCTATGGGGCCAGCCCAGAAAGTTAATATAATATTCTTCTGTAATCATTTATATTCTATATTAGGAGCTGAAATGGTGGAGAAGAAGCTTTTTCAGTTAAAAGGAATGTACAATGAAATAAGGTTCAGAGAAATCTCATTGGCTAACTTTCCAGGACAGTAATTATGCGATAACATTTAAGGCTCAACTGTTAAGAGCAGTCAGGAAATCCTGGCTCCAGATGCCTGAGAATTACTCTCTATCTACTTGATAGCTTGCTGCAGAAACATCCAGGCCCTCAGGCGATATTCCTGTCTCTAGCAAACACCAGACCTTGTGCGATTTCTCTATTAGCACTTCCTTCTGCCTGCCAACTACTTGCCAAGCCATTTTAAAATTTGCAATCCTCAAGTTCTCTAAAGCAAAATATTCTATTCCTTTTCCATGTTCATTGAGAGCTCAGTAAATATAAATCAGGCAGGTAGAGATTAAACATATAGAATGTTCTACAGCCTACAAAGAATGAAAGCTAACATATTGGATATGAGCTTGAGCTTTTTTTTTTTTTTTTAAGAGGTTTTCACCTAGGGCACATGTACTCACTGGAAAGAGAGAGAGAGACAGAGACAGTGAGGGGGAAAGTGAGAAATCACACAGCAGCAGGAATGGCCACACCATAATCTTTTCTCTTCCGTTCTCCTCCCAGGATCATGGGCACTCACATACATGTGCCCAGCAAGATTTTCAAGCCACTGACTCAGGGACTTGAATTGTAATCAGCCATGTAGGAGTCCAGCGACATAACCACTGCTAGCCCCTATTTTAGCTTTTGCTGTAGGGTGCATGCACTTGCCAGAGAGAGACAGAGAGAGAGAAATTGAGAAATTATCCCCCCCAGGGGGAATGGCTATGCTGCATTCCCTTCTCCTCCAGTCTCCTCTTGGAATTGGGCATGCATGTACATATGCTCAGCATGCTTTTCAATCTGCTGGGTCCAGGACTCAAACTGTGCTATTGGCTGCCCTAATCACCATGCCACCTACTGCCCCCACCTCCCCGCAACTGAAAGCTTGAGCTTTTTGACATGAATTGCTTAAGTTCAAAGCCCTAACTTAATTATCTTTGTAACCTTGGGGAAAATACTTAAATTTTGTATGCTTTTATTTCCTTGTCTATAAAATGGGGCTGATAACTCCATTCCTCAACCTCACTGTACAGTTAAAGGAGATAATTCATGGTTGGAACAAGCATGTACTCATATAGTAAATGGTAACTAATAATCATTATCACAATTGATATTATTCATCTACAGTATACCATTTGAATTTGGTTATAATCTTTTAAGGTACTTAGATAGTAACCCCCATTATACAGATAGATTCTAATGCTTTGAGGTTCAACTTTCTCCAGATTACATAAACATTTCTGGCAGGGCTAGAATTAGAATGGCTTCATACATAGCTCTCTTGGGGCTTTTGGGTGGACCAAGAAGAGAAAAGGCTCAGCTCAGGAGCCAGCTCTACACAGTTGAAGTGGTTGCTCAGAGTCCTGTTTTGGGAATTCTCAAAACAGGTCCAAGTGCACCTGGGAAAAGAATGCCTGATTCATGAGCAGTATTTGCCATGAGTTTAGGGTTATAAAGTAGGATTACATGATTTTTTTTTCCCTTTATTTTTAGATATTTTTTGCTATAGGGCACATGCACTCACAGGAGAGAGAGACAGAGAGAGAGACAGCGAGAAATCACCCCCCCCCCCCGGGGGGGGATAGCCACGCCACAGTCCCACCACCTTCTCTTGGCATTTTGGGAACACAGGCATACACGCCCAACATGAGTTTTAAGTCACTGGGTCCGGGACTCAAATCATGGCCGACTACATGGGAGTCCAGCGACATAACCACTACGCCATCTGCTAGTCCCCCCCCTACCTAAAGTTTATTAACACTGTTCTCTTTAAAAATTTGCTATAGGGTGCATATGTTCGCCAGAGAGAGACAGAAAGTGAGAAAGCACAGGGGAGATGATCATGCCACAATCCCTTCTCCAGCCTCCTCTCAAGATTTTGGGCACATAAGCACACATACCCAGCGTGTATCTCAAGCCACCAGGCCCAGGATTCAAACCATGCAGTGTTAATAAGTAGAAAAGTGTTAACTATTCCTAAAATATTTTTAACTGGGTAGTTGATAGGATTCACCTTGAAGCCATTTCTCTGTAATAATTTTTCACATTTTTTGTTTGTTTGTTTGTTTTTCACATTTTTTGTTTTTATCTGAGCACACAGTTTGAGAAATCTTGTAGTCATCACTTATTTCTAATTTTAGAGTTAAGTTTGGAAATTTGGATTAAGTCCTAATGGCACTTTGAGCAGTAATTGATAAAACTTTATTTTCATATGTGAGCCAAATATTAGTCTCCTTCAAAGTCAGAGAAAGCATTTTGATTGGATCATATGAGTACCATTTTAAATACACACAGAAGTTGGGTTTCTATGGCGTTGACATGTGGTTTGCCTTCTCTGGACTTCTTCTGTTTCAGTCAGTATTATCCCCAGTATTTTTGGTCCTATTGTGGAGAAGCAGCAGCTTATATTTGTAAATGTTGCTATCACCTAAGCTTAGGAAAGGGCAGAGTTGATTTCTGGGTTCCAGCTTCTCTGTAGGAAGGTGCCTCAGGGAAAGCTGTCTACACCGTCTAGGTGCACCCGAGTACAGCTTGGACTCGGCACTGGAAGCCTTGGATAGTCGTGTTTCCCAGTAGGAGCTAACTTTGGGGAGTACCTGAAAGCAGTCATTAAGTGTGAGAAATTGGTACTCCACTCCCCAGCTGTGAAGCATTATAGGAGAGATGGAGAAGGAACGTACCATTGGTTTCCCCAGGGAGGACTCTGGATTTCACTGGACTGGACTCACGTGATTTCTAGTCCTTGCTGAGTCCTTTTAGAGATGGAATTACCACCTTCCCTGGAAGTCCTGGCCATCTTTAGACAATTCTGACACATTTCTCCTTTTACTTCTGCTTTCTGTATGAGGTGACTAAGCAGGGAAGAAATAAATCTCTCAGGAAACATTTCCCGTTCCACACTCACTACTGCAAAACTGATCTCTGATTTCTTGAGCTTTATTGATTTAAATCCAAGAGTTGTTTATATTTGATATGCCCAGTGGTGATGATCAAGGTTAAATAAGCATTGAAAGAGCTTTGTGGAAAGTGTAAGACTATTTGTAGAAAAAAGAATTTTGTCCCTAAAAGCTTTCCAGGAATATAATTTGCAAGGTCTCTTGTAAGCCTGCTCTCTAGAGATAAAAATACTTATGAAAAGTAATCGTTTTTAATCTTTGTGACTAAATTAGATATTACTCTAAATGTTTTAAAAACATGCTTACTGGTAATTCTGATGAAAATTATTTTTAAGATTCCATTGTATGCCATCAGTCCTTAGGGGTATTTATTGAATATGGAGAAAAAGAAGGTTGTTCATTACGAAGTTGGTAGTAAGGGTCTTGTGAGATGTAGTTCATTTATTGTTTAAAAAATTAAAATGTTAAGGGTTCATTCAGAAGATTAGCATTCAATATAAATTATTTTCAAAGCAATTCTCAGCTCTAAGCCCCTCTTCATAACCTTCTCTCCCCAAATGTAGAGAGTTCATTAATTTTCTTTTCTGAGAAAAAGTAGAATAGTTTTTGCTGGCATATGAAAATGATGTTTTTGAATCAGGCTTTTAGACTTCTCTTCTGTTGGTAAAGCTTCCTCTTCCCAGGAATTTTGTTAAATCAGAGACCTCACTTACCTTTTAATATCCTCTCAGCCATGAAGAAGAAAGTTCTTTAGCTCTTCTCATTTCACAGATTTACACTAAATATTTTTGGTTGTTTCAGACTGACCCCAATTCTTGGCATCCAGAAGCATTCTAAGGAAAATGTGGTGTTTACACAGTTTATAGCCACCCTCCTTGAAGAATTACATTTCAAGAATGAAGACCTTGAAAGTTTAACCATCATCTTTAGAACTAGCTGCTAACCAGAGAGGTGAGTTGGGTTGTGTTTTACTTTTTTTTTTTCTTATCATTGCCTATGTGGATTCTTTGTGTTAGAATTTTTAAAAACCACATACAGACTGGAGGTGCCTTCAGTTGGCCAAGGAATGCCCTATCCTTGTTGCCATTCCTCCTTTGTCAGCCATAGCAGTTCTGTTTCTTGCCATCCAGGAAACTACCCCCTGTCAGTTTGATACTCAGGCCTAGGCCTTCCCACATGTCCCATCTGATAAATTTCTCCCCAGGAAGTTGCAGTTTACTTCAGCCCAGCTACCCAGTGATCCATTGTGAACATCCTCATCTTACTTCCCCTCACCTCTTTGTCTCTTTCAGAACTGCCTATCAGAGTGCCCCCTTCTCTTGTTCTGCCTTGATAGTAACTCTCCCTCCCTCCTTTCTCATTTCACATACTCCAAGTACTCAGGTAGATATTGATTTAATGGTATGATAGAAGGAATTCATCCTAAACCACAAATGAGATTCTCTTAAGGAATATTTTTTGTAAACTTAATTATAAAAGCAATAAAAATTAAGTAATACAGAAATACATATATAAGAAAAAAGGAAAATTCTTTTTTCACCTCCATTCCATTGTCTTTCCCAGAAGCACACTTGATATGTATTGTTTTATATTTTTATAATTTGAATTTTTCTAAAACAATCTTCAAGTAAACCTTTAAATTTACAGCAAGAATATTGGAGAGAGGTATTTGGGCAGGTAAGAAAACAGCATTCCTTTATTAAATCTGCTAGAAATTAGAATATATAAGGAATTAGCACTGTAACTGCCTCCCATCCTGAGACCCCTGTAAAGCAAAGGCTTTTACTTAGGGATTAAGCTCAGGTTGGCCTGTATAAGGTAAGAATAGCATTCAAAGGCCCGTAAAGAATTTTGTTGCACTGAATTTTAGGTCAAGAGAATTTAATTAGACTCAGTTTATGACACCCTATGTCCATTGGTTGAAAGATTTTTCAGACAGAGAGCAAATAGTACCTAACCAGAAGTCCTTCTAGATCTACTTTAATGAATGCATACCAATTAATAATTTTAGTTAGCATAGTTTAAATGTATGTAGATAGGTAGTGTTAAAGGTTTTAAGGACTTTCAACATTAGATGTAGTGGACTTAACAGTTCCCCTGTAATCATTGCTTACTTACATTTTTCATTTGCTTAAGATAAACTTCCACCCAAACTTTAATATGATAAGGGATTATGAATAAATGAAGCTTTAAGTTTCCATATGAAAAACGGAGGTAGTGGTGAGTAGGTGGATAGACTTTTTTCTACTTACATGATTTTTGTAAACAAAATATCCAATTCTAAAGGTTTTAAGAATTATTTTATTGGGACCAGCGGATGGCATAATGGCTATGTCGCTGGACTTCCATGTAGTCTACCACGGTTAAGTCCCAGACCCGATGGCTTAGACTCACACCAGGTGCATGTGCGTGCATGCCCAGGATCCTGAGAGGAGAATGGAGAAGGAATTGTGGCATGGCCATCCCCCCCGGGGAAGAGTGATTTCTCGCTTTCTGTTTCTCTGTCTCTTTCTGGCGAGCGCACATGCCCTATAGCAAAAACTTCTCAAAAGAAAAGAAATTATTTTATTGAGGGGGACCAGTAGGTGGTATAATGGTTATGTCGCTGGACTCCCACATAGTCGACTGTAGTTCAAGTACCAGACCCAGTAGCTTAAAACTCACAGTGGGCACCAATACCAGCAGGCAGGTCCATTGTAGAGACTGTCTACCACAGGTAACCACGTTGCTCGGTAGTTTCCTGTTTTATATATAGCATACCACACTGTCCTGATCAGAGTCTTGAACTTCACACTGAGGACAGCTCTGAATCAATCCACATGGCCATGGGAATGCTGTGAATCTTGTCATTCTGTCAAAGGAAAGAAGAAAGGATTTTAAAGTTGGCCTAGCCAACCCAATTCCACCCCGCAAGTTGAATATGAAACTAGGTCTGTTCCACCAAATCATTGTTGCCACCTCATGGGAACAGAATGTATATTGAAAGACAACACAGTGTCTACTGTAGCCAATAAAATACTTCAGGTGTTTTATGCAAACTGTCCTTTTTTTCTTTGCAGATATAATCCATAAAGACAGAAAAGATGAACTTCTCTTCACCCTTTCTGGAATTCTAGCTAAATGATGGTCTGGTGATGACTGATAACTAGCTTTTGTTGGAAGACAGACTTTATCTTCTTAGATTTCAACCTCCACACCCTCCCCTGCAACACACAAGTCCCTAATGTAAGAGGATGACTTCCCCAGAGCACAACCTTTATTCCAAGAAGGATAACCAAGTCCTTGCATCTGTAAATACAAGGCAAATATTTGAAAATGAATGTTGAAGTCTTAAATTGAAACTTGAATAAATATTCAAGAAAATAATGATCTTTAATTTTTCCCATATCAATTGACAACAAAAGGATTTCTCAATCCATACTGTTGATTCTAAATAATGGCAATATTCAATAAATGCAATCTAAGATGAAACTCTTCAGAAGGCTTTTTTTTTTTTTTTTTTTTTTTTTTAGTTTTTTGCCATGGGGCACATGTGCTCACCAGAAAGACAGACGGTGAGAGGGAAAATGAGAAATCACCCTCCCATAGGGATGGCCATGCCACAATCCCTTCTCCATTCTCCTTTCAGGATTTTGGGCATGCATGCACATGTGCCCAGAGTGATTTGGAGCCAGGCCACCAGTCCAAGACTCAAACCGTGGTCAGCCATGTGTGAGTCCAGTGCATTAACTACCATGCCACCTGCCAGAGCCTATTCACTCTTCTTTTAAAGAAGCTGACTGTACTGCAAAATGACCAAAAGTAACATGATTAACCTCCCCAAACTTTCTGGGCTCCAGGGAATTTTTTAAAATATAGGGAACCAGCAGTTAGTGTAATGGCTATGTCGCTGGACTCCCACGTAGTCGACCGCGGTTCGCGTCCCAGACCCGGTGGCTTAAAACTCACGCCGGGCGCGTGTGCATGCGTGCCCAAGATCCCGAGAGAAGAATGGAGGAGAAGGGATTGCGGCGTGACCATCCCCCCTGGGGGGGTGATTTCTCGCTTTCTGTCTCTATGTCTCTCTCTGGCAAGCGCACGCGCCCTATAGTGAAAACCTCTCAAAAAAAAAAATATATATATATAGTCTGTCATTTGTTTTCAAGAGGCAATCTCTAGAATTTCAAGCAGGCAAGTAAGCCAGACCTCAAGAACACTTGCTTCAGACAGTTTGGAGAACTTGAAAAATGAGCCTAACAGTGGTGGCTCAGACAGGAGGATGCCACCATACAAAGCTGGAGTCAGCAGGATCCCGAGTTCAGTTCCCAGGCCAACCTAAAGCAGGTGAATGTGATGGCACATGCTCGTAATCTTAACTAGCTGGGAAGCTAGAGCAGGTGGACTGGCATGGCAAGATCCTGTCAGAAATTCTTACCTCTTGGGGCCAGCAGGTGGCTTAGTGGTTAAGCCGCCAGACTCTCAACTGCAGTTCAAGTCCCGGACCTGGTGGCTTTCTCTCTCTCTCATAGCAAACTTTAAAATAATAAATAAATAAATCTAAAAAAAATTTTTTTTAAAGCCTCTTAGGACAGCCCCATAGTGTAGCGGCAGTTGAGTATTATACCACGTGGCCACACGGGACTCAATTCCCAGTCTTGCTGGCTTACATGTCAGGCAGGCACTGTGCCTAGGAACCTGGGGCGATGGAGATTGGAGGGAAAAGGACTGCAGTATGACCAGGCCCCTTTGGAGGGGGCGGGTGCTTTCTTGTACTATCAAACCAACATAGTTTAGAAAGAAAAGGTAAGCTTAGATCTATACTCTGAGACAGTGGAGCTATTGATGTTCGGCTTTACCCAACCACGGAAGGGGGTCAGAGAGCTTGGTGGAATGTGGAGCTCAGTGGGGAAGGAGGGTGGGTTGTGAATTCTCTTGGTGCTCCCAGTAATTAGCTGTGACCAAGTAACCTAAACTTGTAAGGAAAAAAATTCATTCACCTTAGCACCAAAAAGAAATATTTAGGAAAAAAAAAAATTTTTTTAACTTTACTATAGGGCATATATACTCACCAGAGACACAAAAAATGAGAAAGCCCCCCACCACCACCCCAAGGGAGATGATCATGCCACAATCCCTGCTCCTCCATATGCACATATGCTTCCAGTGTGTTCCCCAAGCTACCAGGTCCAGGACTCAAACCATGCAGTTGGCTCTGTGGAATCCAGCTGCGCCAACCACTGCAGCACCAGCTGGCCCCGTAGGAAGTATTATAACAAAAGAAATATAAGACTTGTGTCATGAAAACCATAAAACAGAGAAATTGAGGAAGGGTTAAATAGATAAAAAGATATTTCATTAGAAGATCCAATATTAAGATAGTTCTCCCCAAACTAATCTGCAGATTTTTCAATACAATGCTTTTCATAGCTTTTTTGAAAAATCAAGAATCTGATCCTAAAATTTATATGAAAATGGAAAGGATCAAGAATAGACAAGGGACCAGCAGTTAGCGTAATGGCTATGTCGCTGGACTCCCACGTAGTCGACCGCGGTTCGAGTCCCGGACCCGGCGGCTTAAACTCACGCTGGGCGCGTGTGCGTGCGTGCCCAAGATCCCGAGAGGAGAATGGAGGAGAAGGGATTGTGGCGTGGCCATCCCCCCTGGGGGGTGATTTCCTGCTTTCTATCTCTCTGTCTCTCTCTGTCTGTCTGGCGAGCGCACGCGCCCTATAGCAAAAAACCTCTCAAAAAAAAAAAAAAAAAAAAAAAAAAAAGAATAGACAAAAAGCCATTTTGAAAATGAACATGTCCTGATTTTCCAAACTTAATTACACAGCTACAGTAATCAAGGCAGTGTACAAAAGCAGAGAGCATGAAACAGAGCAGTGGAACAGAAACGAGAATCCAGGATAAACCCCCACATTTACGGCCCATTGATTTTTTACCACCAAAGCACTGAGGCGGTTCAATAAAGAGAGCAGTCTCTTCAGGGCTGGCAGGTGGCGTTGTAGTTAAGGGCGCTGGTACTGCCAGATGGCTGACCATGGTTCAAGTCCCAGATCAGGCAGTTTGCATTCTCACCTTCCCTCTCTCTCACTCTGTCCCTCCCTGGTCAAATTAAAATAAAAAAATAAAATTACTTTTTAAAAAAAGCAGTCTTTTCAACAAATGGTGACATTTGGATATCAAATTTTAGAAGATTCATTTAGGCCATTACCTTTACAATATGCATAAAAAAATTCAAAAAGTATCACCTAAATAAATATAGGAGCTAAAACTTTTAGAAGAAAACCTAGATGACCTTGGCTTTGGAAAAGAGTTAAGACACCAAAAGCACAATCCAGGAAATATTAATGAATTAGACTTGAAATAGAAAACTTTTACACTCTGGGACTAGCAGTTAATGTAATGTCTGTGTCGCTGGACTCCCATGTAGTCGACCATGGTTCGAGTCCCAGACCCGGTGGCTTAAACTCACACCGGGCGCGTTTGCGTGCGTGCCCAAGATCCTGAGAGGAGAATGGAGGAGAAGGGATTGCAGCGTGGCCATCCCCCTGGGGCGTGATTTCTTGCTTTCTCTCTCTCTGTCTCTCTTGGTCTTTCTGGCAAGCGCACACACCTATAACAAAAACCTCTCCAAAAAAAAAAAAGAAAAGAAAACTTTTACACTTCCAGAAACACCATTAAAATTGACAAACCACAGACTGGAATATATTTTCATATATCTGATAAAGTACTTGTATCCAGGATATGAAATGATTCTTAAAATTCAAAAATAAGGCACAAATCTTACAAATGGCTAAGCGGTTTGAATAGACATTTCAGCAAAGAGATACAAATGGTTTAGTATGTGAAAAGATCATTACTCTCTAGGAAAATGTAATTTAAAACCAAAATTTAGAGGGGCCAGCAGGAGGCATAGTGGTTGGGGCACTGGACTCAAACATGGCCAACTGTAGTTCAAGTCCTAGACCTGGCGGCCTGCATGTATGCCCAGTATTCTTGGAGAAGAGGGGATTGTGGCATGGCTCTATCCCCTGGGGGGTGATTTCTCACTCTAACCCCCCCCCCCACCCCTGTCTCTCTCATGAGAATGTGCACCTTGTAGAAAAATCTTAAAAAATAAAAGGGCTAGCCCTACGATGCACCAATTAGGTGCTGTGCAGAGGAAGCCAAATCCCACAGGGCCATTCAGGATTTGAATCCCAACCCTGTCAGCTTCACACCAGACTCACGGATCCTGATAGGATGTCAGGTGGCATGGTGGTTGAGACACTGGACTCCCATATGGCTGACCATGTTTTGTGTCCCAGACCTGAAGACTTCCTTTCCCCATCTCTCTCTCCCTGGTCAAATTTAAAAATAAATTGGGGCGAGCAGGTGACACAATGGTTACGTCCCTGGACTCCCACATAGTTGATCACCGTTTGAGTCCTAGACCCAGCAGCTTCAGACTCACACTGAGTACGTGTGCGTGCATGCCCAAGATCCTGAGGAGAATGGAAGAGAAGGGACTGCGGCATGGTCATCTTTCCTGGGGGGTGATTTCTCACTTTCTGTCTCTCTGTCTCTGTCCAGTAAACACAGGCTCCCTATAGCAAAAAATCTCTTTAAAAAAAATAAATACAATTCTTAAAAAAGAAAAAAAAAAAAGCAGTATGACAGCCTCATGGGGAGAGGGCTCGAGCACTCTGGGACTCTCTCTCCCCACCCCCTCCCTCTCTCTTCCTCCCTCCCTTCATGTGCACATTCTCTGACAGTAATGGTTTTTAAATATTAGATACCACTTCACAACTTCTAGAATGACTAATAAAAAAGCCAAAAGGTGAATATTAGTGAAGACATGGAGAAACTGGAGCCCTAATACATTGCTGGAAGGAATTTAAATGGTGCAGTTTAAAAACAGGCAGTTTTGGGGGGCCAGCAGGTGGCATGCTGGTTAAGGTGCCAGACTCCCACTTGAGTGACCAAGGTTTGAGTTCATACCAGCAGCTTGAAAATCACTCCCAGGGGTGGGGGTAGCAGATGACATAGTGGTTACATAATTGGACGCCCAGGCCCAGTGACTTGAAACACACCAGGCGTGTGTGCGTGCATGCCCAAGGTCCTGGGAGAAATTGTGGCATGGCCATACTCTCTCAGGGATGATTGCTCGCTTTCTGTCTCTCTGTTGCTGTATCTGGTGAGCACACATGCCCTGTAGCAAAAATCTCTCTCTAAAGAAAAAAGAAAAGAAAAGAAAAGAAAAATCACTCTGGGCATGTTTGCATGCTTGCCTAAAATCCCAAGAGGAGAATGGAGGAGAAGGAATTGTGGTGTGGCTTCACCCCTGGGAGTGATTTCTCAGTTTCCCTCTCTGTGTCTCCAGCAAGTGCACACACACTGGGGGGGAAGAAAAGGCAGTTTTTTTTAATGTTATACTTAAGTCTACCACATGATCCAGCAATTCCACTCAGTATTCTCTCCATAATGAAACATGTTCATTCAAAGGCTTATAGCTGCATGTTCATAGCTATATGTCATATTAGTCAAAAAGTGGAGCCTTTTGGCTCTCTGAGTAGCACCATGGCAGTTGGCAAGAATAAGCGCCTTAAGAAAGGCGGCAAAAAGGGAGCCAAGAAGAAAGTGGTTGATCCATTTTCTAAAAAAGATTGGTATGACGTGAAAGCACCTGCTATGTTCAACATAAGAAATATTGGGAAGACACTGGTTACCAGGACTCAAGGAACCAAAATTGTGTCCGACGGCCTGAAGGGCCGTGTGTTTGAAGTGAGCCTTGCAGATCTGCAGAATGACGAAGTCGCATTTAGGAAATTCAAGCTAATTACTGAGGATGTTCAGGGCAAAAACTGCCTAACTTCCATGGCATGGATCTCACCCATGACAAAATGTGCTCCATGGTCAAAAAATGGCAGACCATGATTGAAGCTCATGTCGATGTCAAGACTACCGATGGTTATTTGCTTCGTCTATTCTGTGTTGGGTTTGCTAAATAACGCAACAATCAGATACAAAAGGCCTCTTATGCCCAGCATCAGCAGGTCTGCCAAATCCGGAAGAAGATGGAAATCATGACCCGGGAGGTGCAGACAAATGACTTGAAAGAAGTGGTCAATAAACTGATTCCAGACAGCATCAGAAAAGACATAGAAAAGGCCTGCCAGTCCATCTACCCTCTCCACGATGTCTTCGTCAGGAAAGTCAAAATGCTGAAGAAGCCCAAGTTTGAATTGGGAAAACTCATGAAGCTTCATGGTGAAGGTAGTAGCTCTGGAAAAGATACTGGGGATGAGACGGGCACCAAAGTTGAACGAGCTGATGGATATGAACCACCAGTCCAAGAATCTGTTTAAAGTTCAGACTTTTAATAGTGACAAATAAAAAGTCCTATTTGTAAAAAAAAAAAAAAAAAAAAAAAAAAAAAAAAAAAAGTGGAAATGATCTAAATAGCCATCAACTGTGTAAATGCATTTTTTTTTATTTATTTATTTACTTGTTTATTTTTGGAGAGGTTTTTGCTATAGGGCGCGTGCACTCGCCATACAGACAGAAAGTGAGAAATCACCCCCCGGGGGGATGACTACACCGCAATCCCTTCTCCTTCATTCTCCTCTCGGGATCTTGGGCACGCACGCACACGCGCCCGGCGTGAGTTTAAGCCACCGGGTCCAGGACGCAAACCATGGTCAACTACATGGGAGTCCAGTGACATAGCCATTATGCTAACTGCTGGCCCCAACTAAATTGTGATTTTTATAAAACTTTGTAAACTATAAAAATTTATTTGTGCACTTAAATTTTATGTGCATAAATTATATCTTAAAACAGTTAAATATCATGAGTGATGACAAGACTCCTCTCTGACATACTAATGACATTCATCAGAAGTAAAGGGGGGGATCAGCAGATGGAATAATGGTTATGTCACTGGACTCCCACATAGTTGAACGCAGTTCAAGTCCTGGGCCCGGCGGCTTGGAACTCACACCAGGCACGTACATACTGCCCAAAGTCCCAAGAGGAGATTAGAGGAGAAGGGACTGTGGTGTGGCCATCCCCCCTGGAGGGCAATTTCTTGCTTTCTGTCTCTCTCTGTCTCTGTGTCTCCAATAAGAGCACACGCCCTATAGCAAAAATCTCTCTCAAAAAAAGTAGTAATGGGGGAGACGCTGCCGTGTCTCCATTGCCTCTCTCCCTGTGCCCAGAGATATCTCTTCAGTCATCTCCCACACCCACAGGTCTAGGGGCCTCAAGTGAGGAGCTGGTAAACACAGGAAGCCAATGGACCAGTGCCACCAATCCCCGTATGGCCTGCTATTTGTGGGGGGCTGCATCTGCCTCCCAGACAGGCCCACTGAGTTTATGTTGGCTTGGGAGGACCAAAGCAAAATTTAGTTCAAAGTACTGTGCTGAACTTGGGTTCTAAATATCATTTCCAAAAAGGAACCAAGGCTTCTCAGGAGAACGGCTAGTCCTAAGGCTGGGGCAGGGGAAGTGAACATGAGCCAGGAGATCTTGTAGAACCAGAAAGTGAAGAAGCGCTCAGAAAGCAAGGGGCATGACCAAGGTACAAGCCAACCTGAAAGCTCTCAATAGCCGAAGCAGGAACAGTTTCAGCAACAAGATACCAGTACTGGATTATAACCCAGATGTAAGATATGTATGTGTCCGTGCTGATAGAAGTAAATAAATGGGGGAGAAGAGACAAACCTTCCTGACAAATCCTAAGTCACGCCCGTAGAGCCCTTTCCACACTGCCAGAAGGGTCTGTGTGGCATCAGTCTGGGTTCCTGGCCTAACTTAGCGGGAACTCATGATGTCCAGAGCTCCCAGTGTCCTCCAGATGCAAAAAGCGAATGTCCCTAAATTCCTCACAGCAGGAACTCACTCAGGTGGGCCCACCTTTGACTTCCAAATGCAGTAGTACATCTGCAAAAAGGAAGAGTGCTGGTATCTATGAACACATCATAAATTTGAAGAGAACCAGGAGAAACTTTGGCCAGGCTAGAAGCTCACACCACTGTGGCCATTGAAAACCCTGCTGAGGCCCAGGCTCAGTGACGCTGTCGGTAGCATACAGAATGGCAGCGTGGGAAGCCACGTGGCCAATCATGGGTTAAACCTGAAAATGTGTGCACACACCCAAGTCAGCCAGAAAACACTGCCTGCCACATGCCCCAAATCCTGATGAACTGGAGACCTGGGGAAAGGCGTTCGCCAGGGAGCAAGACCCTGTGGAGGGCTCCCTCCCTCCCCCTGCCTCTCACACGCTCGCCATGAATAAAAAAAATCAACGTTAAGAAGAAGAAAATGCTGCTGGTCAGTGGCATATCCTCCAGGAACACTGGCCGGCTGCTGCCACTGGAGCCACTCTCGTGGGGCACTTCATCTGGAACTTCACTGACCAGATCAGGCGGCCTCTGGGAGCTGTTCTTCTGGAGGTTGCTGATGCCAGGGCTGACCCCAGCCTCTCAGGGACACCATGAGAACATGCCCACCACCGCTCTGCTCTGTGTGACACCTCTGCACCACACAGACACTGCTGTCCGTGCAATAGGGGAGCTCCCCATGGGTCTGTGTAGAGGCTGGCAGCAGCCCCAGGTCTCCAGTGAGCACCATGGACATTACATGATCTCACTTCTGTGGCGATCCTGAAGGACCTGAAAAGAGTGAGCCTCGGCTGCCAAGGTGTGGCCCAGGAGGAATTTCAGGGTGTATGGACTACTGCTGCCCCTGAGGTTACTGCTACGTGACCAAGGTGGCGGGCTGGTCTGAAGTGCAGGTCCCAACAAAGGGACTGCAGCTCCACTGCTCAGGCCAGTGAGTGGGTAGAAACACCACCACGTGGTCTTACAGTTCTCTCACAGGCCCTTAAACAGAAAGTTGTTAGAAAAGAAATCTCTCCGGACCAGCAGTTGGCATAATGATTACGTAGCTGGACTCCCACATGGCCGACCTTCATTTGAGTCCTGGACCCGGAGGCTTGAAATTCAAGCTGGGTGCACATGCGTGCATGGCCAAGATCCTGAGAAGAGAATGGAGGAGAAGGGTTGTAGCATGGCCATCCCCCTCGGGGGAGGGCGTGTGTGTGATTTCTTCCTTCCTGTCCCTCTGTCTCATGGGCTAGCACACACTCCCTATAACAAAAATCTCTTAGAAAAAAGAAATATCTTGTTATAAATAAAGAAATAACAACATACGGAGATATTATTTCCAGGAGGTGGGGCTTATTCCACCTTAGAGGGTGGGTCACACTCTGTGACTTGCTTCCTAAGAGTAGGGGCAGGAAGAGCACTGCCCTCACCACATGGTGACGGTTACCATCACCATGACGCCGTGGGCATAGCAAGTGCCCCCAACGTGTATGACGAGAAGGGCACTCTACCTCTGTGGTCTTCCCCAAACCAGAAAGCCCCAGTTTGAGGGACATTTCTATAGAATATTTAGCCAAACTGTCAAGATCATGAAAAACAAAGATGGAGAAACTGTCACAGACTGGGAGACATGTACACTAGCGGCAGTGCGATACCCTGTTCTGACTTGAGACAGACAGAGAACGGAAGAACTGGTAAAATCCAGAAGTCTGTAGTGAACAGTAATAAATCAGCGCAGCTTCTTAGTTTTGACAAACATGCCATAAAATGCAAAATGTGAAGGGAGCGATTGGCTGGGTGAGGAGCTCGCACAAGCCCTGTACTCTTTTTTTTTTTTTTATAATTATTTATTTTATTTATTCATTTATTTTTAAATTTGACCAGAGAGAGATAGAGGATTAGAGTGAGAGAGAGAGAAAGTGAGACAGCAAGTCACCAGATTCAGGACTCGAACCCTGGTCGGCCATGTGGGAGTGTCCAGCGCCTTAGCCACCACACCACCGGCTGGTCCCACCTTGTACTCTTTTCCTATGAATATAAAATTACTTCAAAAATTATAACAAATGGGACCAGCAGATGGCGTGGTGGTTAAGGTACTAGACATTCCCACATGGCCAACCACGGTTCAAGTCCTAGACCTGGTGGCTTACTTCTTCACTTTCCCTCTCTCTCTTCTGTGTCTCTCTCTCTCTGGTCAAATTAAAATAAATGAATGAATAAATAAAATTAAATAAATAATTTTTTAAAATTATAACAAACTTATTTAAGAGAAAAAAAATATCCTATTAGCTGGACATGAGATGCAAGACAAGACGTTCACTGCTCCCGAACCTTCAGCCCACCTAGGGGAAGGGGTCACAACTAGGGTAAAAGCCCCAAGAGGGACACAGATGCAAGTGTTCCTGGGATAGTCCTAATTTATACTTGCTTATGCAGATAATTCTTAATTAGAAGCATTCCCTTTCACTCCCCAAAACATTTTGGACAATAATCTATATTGTCTTACCACCTAAGACAGCATGCTATGGTGTTCAGAGGCGGGAGAAGACTTAGTGGTGGCACAGAAGCATGGGCCAGGAGTTAAGAAGTCAGGTAGAAGGCTGGGAAGAACAGGATGGATAGGTACAGGCCAGGCAGTGACACTCTCAAGAGAAGACCCACAAGTGTGAAGTTTTTTTTTTTTTTTTTGGAGAGGTTTTTGCTATAGGGTGTGTGCGCTCTCCAGACAGACAGAGACAGAGAGATAGAAAGCGAGAAATCACCCCCCAGGGGGGATGGCCACGCCGCAATCCCTTCTCCTCCATTCTCCTCTCAAGATCTTGGGCACGCACGCACACGTGCCCAGCGTGAGTTTTAAGCCACCGGGTCCAGGATGCAAACCGCGGTCGACTACATGGGAGTCCAGCAACATAGCCATTAGGCCAACTGCTGGTTCCAAGTGTGAAGTTGTTGAAAGAGAAAAATGGCAAACCCGTTTAATGATGCAGTGACAACTGTGCTGCTCAAATGAAGTCCACGTGAAAGATCGCAGGGTGTGTCACAGTCGCACGGGCACACATGCAGAAGACCACAGCATGGGACCCTGATGGGGTGCTTGTCTTCCTCCCCACGCTCCTGAGTGAATACGCTTTTTAAACAGCAGCAAAGAAGAAGATAGGGCCGACTGCGTTCTGAACCATCTAAAAGGACTGGATTCTTTGGGCAGCATATATTTCCAAGCAGACAGAAGAGTAATTATACCAAACTCTAAAAGTGAAAAATTGAGAAAATTATCTTTCTTGGTCCTTTCTCTCCTCCCCCCACCACCACCCCTTATATGTCTATCGGCTCCCTGGCTGCTGTTATTCTTTCTCTAGAACCTCGTTTACACCCAGGCCAGCTCTCGGAGGCACTGTGTGATCTCTGCACACAGACAGCGCCGTGTGCTCCGTTCGCCGCCTTGACAAGATTTGAGCAGCTGGTTCGTGAGGCTGTGGTTGTCTGACCCAGTCTGGGGTTCAGTCACCTGCTCTGCTGACTCAGGACCTGAGCGATTCCCTCCACAACCCCCCCTCCCTGGTCCCCGTGTGGCATTCTTTCTTATTGAGTAAAAAGTTGCTTTCAATAAGGTATAACCCCCAAGTTTTCTTGTGAACTCTTGAGTTTCAAAGAATGAGGAGAAATGTTTTAGAAAAACCCGTCACCATTTCAGGGAAGAAGACTTGAATTCTAAATAACTTTTACTATGAAAAATAAACAGCATAATTCAGTTTCACTTTCTATTTAAATACTTCTGGAATTAGTACGTATCCTCATTCAGGGAATGAGGACTTTTTTTTTTTTTTAAGAGAGATTTTTGCTATAAGGCCTGTGTGCTCACTGGAGACACAAAGGGAGAAAGTGAGAAATCAACCCCCAGACGGGATGGCCATGCCACAATCCCTTCTCCATTCTCCTCTCAGGATTTTGGGCACATATGCCAAGTGTTTCAAGCTGCTGGGTCCAGGGCTCGAACCACAATTGTCTATGTGGGAGTCCTACAACTCAACCTCTATACCACCTGCTGGCCCCATGACAATTTTTTTTTAATTTGGCTTTCTGTATATTTCCAATCCCATGAGATTCTCTAGCATCTAAAGACCCCGCGAGGGGTAAAGTATCTAGTAGTCTCTTCAAGACAGTGTTGAGCACTTTCTGTTTAGTCTGTCCAAAAGCTAGCTGCTCTTCCTACTCATTGACAAAGAACAATTTTCTGAAGATTTACCTAGACACAAGGAAAGGGGCACCATTCTGAAATTAGAAAATCCTTAATAATTTCATATTATAAGCCCTGATAGAGAAGGAAAACAAAAAGAGTGCCACTGTCTAGAAGTCCAGCCCTTGCCAGCCCGAGGGCAGGGTGGGAGTGCCTGAGGCTGATGTTGGAACTGCCTCCTGGGACTTCTACTGTCCCAGCCAGTGGCCTCCTCCAGTGTGTGTGCTCCCATCAAAGCCTACATGGGTCAGGACCAGCTGGTGACATGGTGGTTAGGGTACTGGACTCCTACATGGCTGACCGTGGTTCAAGTCCTCGACCTAGCAACTTTCTTTCTCTCTTTGTCTCTCTCTTTCTGTCTCTCTGATCAAATTGAAGAAGAAGAATAATTAATAAAATGGGGGCCAGCAGGTGGCGTGGTGATTAAGGATATTGGACCTAACTACTAGATGGCAGACCATGGTTCAAGTCCCGCACCTGGTGGCTTGCTTTCTCATTTTCTCTCTCTCACTTTCTCTCTCACGTGTGCTCTGTCTGGTCAAATTAAAATAAATAAAAGTTTAAAAATAAAATAATTATTTAAAAAATAATTGCTAACACAGACTAATTTTTTTTTTAAAAAAAGCCTACTTGGGAGCCCCAGCCCCCCGCCCCCTCAGGTGCTGCACCTGCAGACAAAGAGCTAAGAGACAGGGGCCGTTTGGGGCTCCCCTGTGTGATCCATGGTAAAGAAATGCCCTGGTGAGATTTGTTCCCCACGAAAGCTCATTTTCTTTGGAGTTAATGCATCCGTTCCCAAGTTCAACTACCAAAACACACATTTTTGTAAAGTCTCTACAGACATCAAGCTCTCTAAGTTCTTGAGCCTTTGCCTGTCCCTCCCTCAGCAAAGATCTTGTGTTTTGGAAAACTGATTACCACCGAAGGAATGAGGAGGTGGAACTCCCTTGACACACCGTTAGATGAAAGCAGCAGCACAAACCCTTCCCTCTAAACGGACAGACCTGTCTGCGGCCTGTGAAGCTAAGCCCTCTGCAGGGGCCCTGCTCACTTTGCTCCCAGCCCCCCTGCAGTCACAACCAGTGAAGGAGAATGTTACCCGACTTAAGAAGAAAGCAGCCACCTTGCAACATCTTCAGGAAATTCTGCACTCCCTTAGGGCTTGCAAAACTCCCTAAGTCTTGCAGACCAAAAGCAAGCTCTCAGTCACCTAGCTCTAGTTTGCATAATTAAAGCAAATGGAAGCTGGTTATTTTCTGAGCGATCCTTGACCCAAGCTCACAGGGTCTATGACAGAAAGAAGACAGCAATAGAATGAGGTGTTACAGCAGCGAGAGCTTTTAGCATTTACCTGAACAGGAAAAGCCGGGCACCGATTCATCTGACGTGTTCCCACTGGGGTCACACAGCCTCGGCAGTGCTCACTCTCGGTGCTAAAGTTTTGAAGTCGGCACATACATAAGTTAATAAAATGTCATGTCATAACTTGGGAGACTTTTCAAAGAAGAAATTTACTAGTATCTCCTATAATACTTTTTATCTTCTTTTTTTTTTTTGGAGAGATTTTTTTGCTATAGGGCGCGTGCGCTCGCCAGACAGACAGAGACAGAGAGATAGAAAGCGAGAAGTCACCCCCTGGGGGGGATGGCCACACCACAATCCCTTCTCCTCCATTCTCCTCTCGGGATCTTGGGCACGCATGCACACGCGCCTGGCATGAGTTTTAAGCCACCGGGGGTCCAGGATGCGAACCGCGGTCGACTACGTGGGAGTCCAGCGACATAACCATTATGCTAACTGCTGGTCCCTCTTTTTATCTTCATTTTTGACACAGAAGAGTATGTGAACTTTAATTTGCTCTTATTTTCTTTTTATCCTTTTTATGTCAGCCCATTAACACATACTCCATCTTTGGAGGAAAAAATAAAAACACAGATTTTTAGGCAGGGCCACATTTAATATGGCCACATGGTGGTAGTGGATGGGGAGAGGCCTTCTTCAAAGTCAATCATTATGGCTCCACCTCTCTTTTCCATAAGGGCTATTCAATTAATATTTCTTTAATTTGAAAATCACTATCCAAATTCCTCCCTTTAAAAAAACACAAAGACCTGGAGAGGTTCACCTGACACAAGGTCAGCCAGTTTTAGCTTTGCAATTGTTGGGCCCCAGTTTTCAAACTCTTTGTTTATGTTTCATCCTTCTAAACAACAAAAAAGTCCAATGAGTTTAGAAGAAAAAGAAGGAATAAGCCAGCTCCGTGGTGTGGTGATTGAGGCAGTCGGATTCCAAATGGCCAACCATGTGGTTCAAATCCTGACCTGCAGCTTGCAAACCACACCAGGCACAGATGCACACTCAAGATCCTGAAAGAAGCAGAGATGGAGAAGGGATTAGAATGTGATTAGTCCTCATCGGGCGGAGTGCTTTCTCCTCTCTCTCTTTCTCTGTCTCACTCTGGCAAACACACGTGCCCTATAACAAAAGAGAAAAGAGAAGAAAAAGAGAAAGGAAAAACGAGAAGGGGCTCAAAATGGGCCTCTTTCAAGCAAAACCCACCTGGGATTAGATTAGCCAGCCCGTCTGGTGAGCTAAACTGAGATTCCCTCCTCCTCTACCCCCCACTTCCGTTGCAGAACTCCGGTCACCACCACAGGGAGAGCTGAGCTTGTGGAGAGGCTCCTGCTTTGAGTCAGAGTACACTTTGGTTTAAGGCCCAGAATTTTTTTTATTTGGAGTCTCAACCTTGGTTATAGGTTGGGACACCATGGGACCACTGAGTAGCCCTTAGCTTTCAGAGTTTGGGAGGACAACTCAGTTACTAAGAGTTTCTTGGTCAAAGCTTCTAGGGCAGAGAAGGAATATTGACCAAGTGGGAGAGGAAGCTATTACAAAGACCTTTCTAACCCTGTAAGGATCTTCTATAAGGATCAATAAAACCAGTAAACACATCTATCATGACTTCATTCTCCCTGTGATTAAAGCCTTGAATTTTTGTGGAAAGTAACACCCACACCAAGAAATCCAGTTCCTCAGGATGGCAAGTAAAGATGTCAACGGAATAAGGGTTCTGGGCCATGAAAGACTGAATCCATTTCTTCAAAAAGTTGTATCTTACTTTTATTCTACTCAAAAATTTCCTTCGTGGGATCAGCCAGTGGTGTGGTGGTGAAGGTGGCTGGATCCCACAGGGCCACCTCCACAGTTTGAGTCCCAGTTTGACTTGAGAAAGTCGCCAGGCACAGGAGGAGAATGGAGAAGGGATTGCAGCATGGCCATTCTCCTTGTGGGGTGATTTCTCACCTTCCCCACCTCTTCTCACTCTCTGGCAAGTGCACATGCCCTATAGCAAAACTAAAAAAAAAAAAAAAAAAAACCTGTGATTTCTTATTTGACTCTTAGGTTTTTACAGGTGTGGGGTTTTCCCCCCAAATAGCTGTTAACCTTTTTTAAGTTGTATTGTTTTCATGATAGAGTATGCATACAAGAGAAAGGAGCGTCTGAACAGGTCTTCCTATACCACAATCCCCTCTCTAGCCCCACAGCTTGTCAGAATCTTGGACACACATGCACTTGACATGTTTTCAAGCCTACCTGAGGACCCAAACCTGCTGTCAACCATGCGCCTTCCAGCACTGCAGCTTAGTTTACTACCAACCGCACCACCAGGCTGGGCTTGTTATTAACATTTAATTCCATTCTTATAAATTGTACTCTGTATGATTTTGATCATTTTAAGCATATTGAGGCTTGTTTTATGGCTCAAAATATGGTCTAATTTGGTAAATATTTCATATGTATTTGAAAGAAATACACATCCTGTTGTGGGATGCAGTGTTCTATAAACAGTTAGGTCAGGTTGGTTGATAGTGTGGTTCATTTCATCCATATCCTTACTGATTTTGTCAGTTCTGTCTTTTTCTGAGAGATAAATGTTGAAATCTCTGTAACTGTGGGTTTACCTGTGTCTCTTTTCAGTTCTATCCATTTGGTTGCATGTATTTGAAAGATCTGTTATTGGATGTGAAACAGAACTGCTCTGCCCTCTCGAAGAGCTGTTCTCTCAATTATCATGAAACGGCTCTTTATTCCACACATTTCTTATCCTAAGCTCTACTTCCTTTGGTGTTAACATGACCATACAGCTTTTCTTAAGATCAGTGTCTGCATGGGTAAGTTTCCCATGCTTCTATCTTTGCTATACCTATGTCTTCAAAGTGGACATCCTCTAGACAATGGTAGCTGAGTCTTGCTTTTATCCAGTTAGTCTGACCATCTCTGCTGAAATTGGGGTGTTTGGATCCTTTATGTGTCATATGATATTAAGATGGTTGTATTTAATGATCATCTTGGCATTTTTTATTTAGTCCTCTCTGTTCTTGGAGTTTCCGCCTTTTCTCTATATCTTGTTAGTTGAGTCTTTCTAGCACATTTAATCTCCACTAGTGAAGTTATATGTCTTTATTTTTTAAGTGGTTGCTCTAGAATTTAAAAGGTACATTCTTTAAAAGGTACACTGCATCTTTCATGTTACGCCACTTCACGTGTAACGTAAAAGCCCCGTAACAGCAGAGCAGCGGCCTTTCGTCCTCACCATCCTCCGTGCTCCGTTGTCATACATCTCATGTCTCTATACAGCAGAACTTCACTGCACATTATTATTACGTTCGTTTCAAACAACCGGTTCTGTTTTAAATAAATCAATATAAAGGGGGAAAGTCTTCTATATTTTTGCACAAAGGACATTTCAGGTACTCTTCGTTCCTTTGTGTAGGATCGTATCTCCATCTGATACTTTCTTTTCGCCTGGATAAGTTCTCTCAACACTTCTCATAGGACAGACTTACTGACAACAAACTCGTCCAACTTGTGTTTGCATGAGAAGCTTTTATTTTGCCTTCACTTTTGAAGAATATGTTCACCTGTTTACAAGTTGTCATTTCTTTTCCTTTGGCACTTTAAAGATGCCATTCCACTGTCTCCTGATTTGCATAGCTTTAGATAGCAAGTCTTAAAAACAAACAAACAAACAAACAAAAAAACTATGTCTTTTTTTCCACTAGTTGCTTTTAAGATTTTTCTCTATTGTTGGTTTTCAGCAATCTGATTATGATGTGCTTTGATGTGAGTTTTTGTGTATGTAGGGGGAGCGTTTATCCTGCTTAATAAGTTGTTCATATCTATTGGTTTCGTTTCTATATTAGGCACTCTTCTGAACTCAGGATATAGCCATGAACAAGATGGTCATTTTTTTCTATTCTGAAATAACTTTTCCCCTGAGGAAAACCAGACGATATAAACAAAAGGAACAAGTTCAAAAACGTCATGACGTTAAGGAAGCGGTATAATGAGCTGAAATGTAACCTGCAGAGGGCAGAACCGACCTTACATGGGTGTCAAGAAGGACCTTGCTGAGGAGATGACGCTGAGCAGGCTGAGCAGTAAGGAGGAGGCAGGCACCGAGGAGCGGACACTCCAGGTGGAGCACCAGGAAGTGCAAAAACCCTGAGGCAGTACTAACGGTGTGGCCTTTACGAGGAACTGAGAGAAAGCTGAGCTGCCTGAGCAGAATGAGTTAAAGGAATCATGAGATAAGAGGAGGCTGGGAATACGGCCAAACATCAGATTAGCAGAGCCTTGTAGACTACAGTGAGGACTTTGAGAAGCTCCTGCGAGATTGTAAACTGGAGAATGATGGGAATTAATTTATCTTTTATCTTTATCCATGATAGACTGCCAGCGTTTCACATATGTATATATGTGATAAAGGGGAGGCAGCAAGTGGCATGGTGGTTAAAGCACTGGACTCCCACATGGCTAACCATGGTTCAAATCCCAGACCTAGTGCTTAGAAATCACACCAGGCATGTGCATGTGTGTTCCTAAAATCCGAGATGAGAATGGAGCATAAGGGATTATGGCATAAACATCCCCGCCAAGGGGTGGGGGTGGGGGGTGATTTCTCACTGTCCCTCTCTGGCTACTGCATGCACTCTATGGCAAAAACCTAAAAAAAAAATTTATTTTTTAAAAAAGCAAGAGAGAGGCCCCAGCCTTTAGCATAGCAATTAATCCCTATGCATAGGATCTCACAGCGTTGACCATGGTTCAAATCCTGGCCCTGGCAACTTAAAAGATACACTAGGTATGTGTGCATGTGTGCCCAAAATACTGACAGGATGGAGAAATGGAGGAGGAAAGCCCAAGATTTGATGACTAGAGGAAGGGGACCATGGTGGGGCCAGACCCTGCAAAGAGTTTTCTAGTTTCCAGAGTGTGCATGTGCTGAGGGGGGTGGGGATAGAAAGAGTGCACCCCCCAACAGGGCATGGTCAGACTGCAGTCCTTTCTCCTCCATCTTCCTCTTTTTGGAATTTTGGTCACACACATCCATTTGCCCAGTGTTTTTCAAGCCATTGGAACTGGGATTTGGACCATGGTCAGCTATGTGTGATCTAGCTTCCTTAACCACTAGGCTATAGGGCCGGCCCGCTTTCTCTAAATCTACGCCTGGGCCCAAATATCCATCTTACTGCCTCCCAAGAGAGGTCCAAAGTACTCTCTGACCTGCCCAGCGCCCAGGTAACTGATGAGTCAGCGGTCTGGGAGCTGGAACAGGTTCTGGTCACATTTACTGTCCCTGGTAGATATGGCAACACCTAACACTCCATAAATCCTCAGATAACACGAAGATTATCTCATAAACTCTGAGCTGGAGACATCAGTCTATCTTTGCCAAAGGTAGTGGGGTTTTGCCAACACCAGAAGGGACGCCTCTCCGAGGCTGCTGCTCTGGAGACCAACCCCCTTCAGAGCTCTGCCTCGCCCTCTCCCCAGCCTTTCCTATCCCCACCACGGAAGGTGAGCGCCCCAAAACTTCACAAGAACCCTTGTCCCACCTAGAGAAAAGCCCTGGGGTTTAAAAATACCAGACTCTGAGGGACCAGCAGTTGGTGTAATGGCTATATCACTGGACTCCCTAGTGGATGGCGGTTCGAGTCCCAGACTCGGTGGCTTGAACTCACGCTGGTGCATGTGCATGCGTACCCAAGATCCCGAGAGAATGAAGGAGAAGGGATTGCAGCGTGGCCATCTCCCCTGGGGGTGATTTCTCGCTTTCTGTCTCTGTCTTTCTGGCTAGCGCACGTGCCCAATAAGGAAAAAAAAAAAAATCCCTACCCCCCCCGCCCCCCCGCAAAAAAAAAAAAAATGCCAGACTCTGACGGAACCCACCGAGGTCATCAGGCTCGTTTTCCCCTCTGTGACAGTAATAGACTTTCCTGCCACGTGCTGCAAACCCAGTGTGAGCTCTCCGAGGTCAAGGCGCGGCCTGCCCCACACGCCTGCCCCAGCGGCGACACGGTGAGCGTCTAGAACACGCTTCCTGAAGAAACGCGTGTCATGAGGTGGACTTGGAAGATGGGACAGGAAAACTAGTGCATACTAAGTAGCTCCCGTAGGGTCTGGCGCCTCCACCGCAGGATGAGCAGCTGCCTCTTAGCTGGTGGCGAAGGAGCCGGGCACGGTCAGGCAGCGCCGCCGTCCGCAGGGCGCGGTCACCCTGCTCGGACACCGGGCTCGGACGGGCCACGGCCGCCTCCCGCCCAGGGCTGGCTGGCCCCGCTCAGCCTCTCCTGTCCTTTCCCGGAGTGCTTCTGCGGGCCCAGTCACCAGAGTCTCCCACCTGCCACTCGGAGGGCAACCCGCAACCCTTCAGCCCCTCCCGCCCTCGCAGGAAGCCGTTTATCAGATTAAGCACCCGCCCGCTCCCACAGCGGAGAGCAGGGCTGAGGAAACGAACCGGCCGTGTGGGCCTTCTTCGGGGCATGGACACAAGGACACCACAGGCCTTGGGGCAGGAAAGCCCTTTGTGCTTTTCCTCTTCCCTGCGGGGTGCTAACGTGTCCTTTGACATCAATGTCAGAACGAAGTGATGGAAGAACAGAGAATTTGGAGCCAGACATGGGTTTGGTCCTGAAAGGTTTTGTGCCCTTAGACCAGACACCTAGCCCCCCAAGTCTTCAGTTAAAGAATGGTTTGCCACCACTATCGGGGGGCGTCTTGGGCACCAGAGGAGATGGCATATTTAAGGAGAGCACCCCACATGGCATCCAGCAATATTCTTAAGCAAGAGCTCCCCTTCCCTCCCCGCTGGATGGGGTGGCCATTATTGCCCCACTTACAGATGAGCAAGCGGAGGTACCTACAGAGCCAGGGGCCTACAGCTAAGAGGAGGCAACCGTCTCCTAAGTCACAGCCAAGGCTCTTCCCACTGTGTTTCTAGGTCAAAAATAAAACAGGCCGTTCTCCCCCAAGCTCCCTGATTTTGCTTTGGATGTGGAGCTGTCCAGGTCTTCCTCCTCCTCTTGTTCCCCTTCCTCAAATTCTTATCTAATCAGTCTCTCTGCACACAAATCAGGCTGGTCATCATAAAGCCACAGAGGGCCATGGGAGGTAAATACAATTCTCCCCACAGGTAAGACAAGCCCTCTGTTGGTGCAGAACATGACTCACCAAGGCCTTTTATGAGGGCCAGATGCTGAGCATGTCTGAATTGCTTCAAATTGCTTCTTTTCCAGTGTGTTGGTGGAAGGGAGAGGAACAACCAACATCCATATCTATTTATACACTTACCAGGAAATATGTTTAGATTGCTCCAATCAGGATTTACCACAAGCCAGGAATTCCACACCTAATGAGTCGGCCAAACCCAGCCCATTGTCAACAGAGAAAAGTCCATCTCAAACATAAAAGATTTAAAATCAAAATGGATGTTAGGAGACAGTGACTCTCGGCATCACTGAGTGGTCAGGGTTGCTCTAGCAGCTGACAGAGTGACGCCGTTGATTTGGGTTCAGGCTTCATCCCTTGATGTCTTGGGGGCAGAGCAAGAAGGAGTCCAAGGAAGGAAACCATCTTTCTGGCCTACCGCTGCCCCACGTGGACGCCTTTGGGGATCCCTGGGAAGGTCTCTGACTACCAAGAACCCATCCCTGGCCCACAAGGCAGCAACCCTGCCCCAACTCAGGAGTTGTTCTAGGGCCCAGAGCCTGGGTCTTCCCCAAGACAAGTAAGACCAGCTGTGGACATCTGTGTGACCCTCACAACGGATGCTGCATTCTGTGTCTCCAGTCACCGTCTGGAATATAAGCCTTCTCATTTTTCTTTCTCACGTCTCACCCCGACTCCATTCTGTCTCCTTCCCCAAATGCCAGCTGCTCCCCTTCACGGCAAAACTTTCTTCAGGATCCTCATTCCAAGACAGGCCAATTCCCCTTCCTCCTTCATCCTCTCACAGAAGGCTGCCATCTTGGTGCTGAGACCTGGCCATGCCCATCGTCAGTGCTGGCTTTTTCCTGTCCCACACCTGTGTCTCTACCTGGGCCAGCAGCTGAGGCCAAAAACCAGCTTAGTGTCCTCACTCTCCTATGCTCCTTTAAGCTAGTCTCCTCCCCAGTGTAACTGGATCGGGCTCCCACCAGCCCCCTGTATTCTGGGCACGCCAGCTGCCTCTGTCCCTTGGTCCCCTCACTCCCGACATCCTCCTGGAGTCCAGCGTGCAGGGGAAGACTCTCCTGTGCTCGCCTTCTCTTCCTTACGCTGAGTGGTCCTGATCTCCCTTCCGTGTCCACAGCCCACGGCCGCAGCCACACTATCCATCTAGTCACTGCCAAATATGTCGTTCTCTGACGCAGCTCCCAGACCCCTAGCCGCCATCTGATCCTCAGCCCTTCCTCCTCCTCCTCTTGGCCTGTATCCCTTGACAGCATTCTCTCCTCCCCAGCCCAGATTAAACTATTCTGTCGCCCTCACCCTCCACGCCTGGCTCGCATCTGTTTGTCCCCCAGCCCCTGCACTGTGTACCCTCTGCCATCTCACGTCTAGACTGGCAACTAAGAGCGATGGAGGGAAAACACACCCACGGCCTCAGCAGTGTGCCTGTACCAGAGACGCTGGCTGCCAACCCTCAGAAGTCTATTAGCACCATCTTAAAGTCTTGATTTGGAGACCAACTCCGTGGCTTGGTGGTTAAGGAAGTCAGATCTCACATAGCCAGCCACGGGGTTGGACTCCTGGCCCCAGCAGCATGACAAACACACGTGCATGTGTGACCAGTATCCTGACAAGGTGGGGAAATGGGGGAGAAGAGATTACAGCCAACCATGCCCCACTGGGGGACGCTTTCTCCCCTCTCTCCAGCTCTGTCTTCTCCGGCAAGTACATATGACCTCTGGCAAATTAAAAAAAAACAACTTTGGAATAAAACTTTCCCAGATCTCTCAGAGCTAGACACAGCCAGGTATCTCTGCTCTAACCAGTAGGATATGAGTAAAATTACAGTGTGGCAGGGGGAAAAAAGAATGATTTAATTTTATTTATTATTTTTTTAATTTGCTATAGGATATGTGTGCACACCAGAGAGACAGAGAGAGAAAGAGAGAAAGCTAGCCACCAAGCCCAGGACTCGAACTGCCTTTGGCCATGTGTGAGTCCAACACCCCACCCCAACCACCATGCCACCTCTTTCCCTTAGGAAATTTAAGATATACTGGGGGCTAGGAGTTGGGGTGCAGTCATAACACAAGTTCATTGTAAGGCCTGAAGCCATACGGTTGACCAGAGGTGCAGACACCAGGCACACGCGATGTTACTCAGGATTCTGAGGAGCTGGGAAGGAGATTGAAGCAGGAGAAGACGCTGCTGGGAGTGCTTCACACCCTCGCTGTCGATCCTACCAGCAAGTGCTAGCAAAGGAATGGGAAGAAGCACTACATCTGAGAAACCAAATTATAACACACTTAGCGATCTATTTAATAAGACAAGAGCTACATAAATAAGATGTATTAGAAGATATAAAACCATATTTGGAAAGCTATGCCATATTGGAGAAAAAGATGCACTAGTCTAAAAATGTCAGTTTCTTCAAAATATATATATTGAATTAGTTCCAATTAGAATCCCAACAATATTCTAATGGAATTTTACAGAAATTTATGTGAACAACTGAAAATCTAAGAAAAGTATAATAATCCAACCCTAATATGTCTATTACCACCATCTTTATAATTTTTTAAAGAATTATTTTATTTATTTATTTTCATTTGACCAGAGAGGGACAGTGCGAGAGAGAGAGCGAGGAACATGAGAAAGCAAGACACCAGGTCTAGGACTTGAACCACAGTCAGCCAGGTCGGAGTCCAGCACCCATAACCAACACGCCACCTGCCAGCCCCCTGTGAGCACCATCTTAAACTCTTGATTTGGGAACCAGCTCCATGGCCTGGTGGTTAATTGAGGTGGATCTCACATGGCCAACAACATGACTAGAATCCTGGAGAACATGATATATTATAAAGTCAAACAGAAAAATATAAAAATATAAAATAAAAATATAAAATAAAACAAAACAGAAAATCCACAGTCATTGTCAGTGTGTATGAAAATTTGACATGGTACATATGAAAGTCCAATCTGAGAGGAAAGAAAATGGATTTTTTAATGGAGTACAACATGCTTTGATATGTGTATACATGTGGAATGGCTAAATCAAACTAGTTAACCTAGGCATTATTTCACATACTTATGTTGTAGTGAATACACTTAGAATCTACTCTTAGAAATTTTCAGGAATCTGATACATTGTTACTAACTATAGTCACATGTTGTGTAAGAATGGACTATTTAATAAATGATGCTGGTATAGTTGACTATCCAAATGAGAGAAAGTAAAAACGGACTCTAATTTTATACTTTATATAAACTCTAGGGCTGGCCCCATAGCCTAGTGATTAAGGGAGCAGGATCCCATAGGGTCAGCTGTGGTTTGAATCCCAGCCCCAGTGACTTGGAAAACATATCAGGCATGTGGACAAGCATGCTCAGAATTCTGAGAGGATGGAGAAGGGATTGCACTGTGACCATGTCCCATTGGACTGCTTTCTCTCTCTCTCCCTCCCTCTCTTTCCCTTCCCTACTCTCTGACAAGCACACGTACCCTCTAGCAATTAAAGATAAATAAATAGATAATAAACTTAAAGTGGAAAAAGAAAACAGTCAAAGAATAATGCAAGAAAAATTTTGAGACTATACAAACTAACTGATGGAAATTTAAGAGGCTCTAAAAGAGATGAAAGACATATTTGACTATAAAAACATTAGGGCCAGCAGTTGGCATAGTGGTTATGTCACTGGACTCCCATGTAGTTGACCACAGTTTGAGTCCCAGACCCAGTGGCTTAAACTCACACTGGGTGCATGTGCGTGCGTGCCCAAGATCCTTAGAGAATGGAGGAGAAGGGATTGCGGTGTGGCCATCCTGCCTGGGGGATGATCTCTCACTTTCTGTCTCTCTGTCTCTCTCTTTCTTGTGAGTGCATGTGCCCTATAGCAAACATCTCTCCAAAAAAAAAAATAAAAGTACACGTGTTGTACTGTAAATGAAGGTCAGAGAAATATCTGAAAAAAATTGGAATATAGATCACAAACAAATCGTTTTTATTTAAAGAGTAGGAAAATATTATTCAAAGAGTATATTAACATGACCCAATTACCTTAAATGTGCATGTGTGTGTGTGTATGCGTGTGTGTGTGTGTTTGTATGCATGTATGTATGTGTCTGCAAAGATTATGTTGGGGATTCAAGGGGTCCTCCATTAAAAAAAATGCTTTAATTAAAAAAATAAAAAACACCCTTCTTTCTTGCCCAGGGTTCTTATAATATCGAGTAAATAAAGAGTAAATACAGGAAGATAAAATTTCCTTTTTTGTTTAATTGCCATTGGGCACATTCACAAGAGAAAGAGCTGGCCATCAGGACTAAGGCCTGCACACCTGCTCAGCTTGTTCCCGGGGCCAGGACTGGAACCACAGTTGACCACATGGGATCCAGCTTTCTATGTAACTGTTGCACTATGGGGCTGCCCCAAAATATCCATTTTTAACAATAGCGATGAAGTCTTCTAATCCATATTAGCATCAGATCGCTATCCTTTGAGTTCTTCTTTCGTTAAATTCTGCATTGCCCACAGCCAGGCTGTAGACCTACATCTTTCTTCATTTATTCTCATAGAAAAAAAAATTGACTCTACGGTAACTCCGAAATTCTGTAGTTTCTCCTTGGTTCATTAGTTCTGATTAGACCCTCATCCCTGAACTGATCACAATGCCAGGTAGCATAGGATATGGTGATCGGCTTAAACAATCAGATCCATGCCTGGAGCTAGAAGGGGTCAAATATATGTTTTATCTCTTTTAGAGCCTCTTAAATTTCAGTTGTCAGTCAAATTAACTATGAGGCTAACTATGGGAAAGGAGTGAGTTTCCCAGATGCGAATCCAAGAACTGCCTGTAAGAGAAAAAAAAAAAAAATGGGGCCAGCAGGTGGTATGGTGGTTAAGGACCTAGATTCCCACATGGCCAACCATGGTTCAAGTCTCAGATCCGGCAGCTTGAAAGTCATTCCAGATCTGTGTGCACGCATGCCCCAAATCCCAAGCAGAGAATGGAGGAGAAGAGATCGCAGTGTGGGCATCTCCCCTGGAAGGTGATTTCTTACTTCCCCTCCCTGTCTCTGGCGAGAGCACATGCCCTATGACCAAAAGAAAGAGAGAGGAGACATGGAAGCGGAGAGCTAACAAGCAAATATTCTCTACCCAGCAGATGTGTCCCCAGCCTCAGGGAGCCAGGTGGCAGGCAGGCTGAGACCTAAAGATGAAAAAGAGCAGAACAAGGGCGGTGGAAGGCATTTGAGGCAGAGGGAGCACACACAAACCTTGGAGGAAGGAGATAACGCGGTGCATGCAGAAAACTGCCCATATCTCAATACACCTGGAGCGCAGAGTGAGATGGGCAGTGATAAGAGGCGATGCCCAACAGGTGGGCAGACCGCAGGCAAGGATTATGCGCTCTTTGATGATGGGATGGAATTTACATCTCCTGGCACTTTAGCATAGGATCGCGATGAGCAGATCTGGTACTGAAGTCAAATCCCCACTCTGTCCCTCCCTGGTTAAGAACAACCTCTCTGAACTTCAAGGGGTTTTCTTAGGTTGTTTTGTTTTGAGTTTTTGTCCAGTCTACAAAATGCAGCTATGCATAGCTCTCTCAGAGTTGGAGGATTAACTATATGACGAGGTGTATGGAGAGCCTCCAACATACAGAGGTCTGGGTAACCATCTGCTGTCAGTGCCTTTCTTGGGCCTGGCATCCTTGCCCTCAGAGACCAAATGATTCCTAGGTAGTAGCAGACCAGCACCCACTGTGAATCAGCCTCGCCCCTGGACATACCTCCTCGCTCCAGCAACCTGAGTCCCCCACCCATTGCACAGCGTCCTCCTCAGTCTCAAGTGCTCACGGCTGGGGACCAGCAGGTGGCATAATGGTTACGGTGCTGGACTCCCACCTGGTCGACCACTGTTCAAGTCCTCGACCTGGAGGCTTGAAACCCACACTGAGCACGTGTGTGTGTGTGTGTGTGTGTGTGTGTGTGTGTGTGCATGTGTGCATGCTCCAAATCCTGAGAAGAAAATGGAGAAGGGATTGCAGTGTGGCCATCTCACTTTCTCCCTCGCTGACTTCTCACTTTGTCTCTGTCTCTGTGGTGAGCACATGTGCCCTATAGTAAAGAAAATCTCTTTAAACACGTGTTCACAACTGCCAAGAAACACCCAAAGCATTGATACCAAAGTTCTGGGGCTCCAGGCTGCTAGGCCTGCAGAGACGACTGTGTCCCAGAGGTATGCTCTGGCTAGCAGGTCCCAAAATGGTATAGGAATTAGGGCTGATCTGGGCTGGAGAGGGACAAGAACAAAGAAAGTCACAGCTCTCTGAGGGAGATTTGAGGAAAGCTGGGCTGGGTAACATCCCAAAGGTGGCCTTTGTTGGCTTCCTCCAGAAAACTAGACTTTTTCTAGTATAACTTCTAGGATCTTAAATTCTAGTATGACTTTCAGAGCACTTAAAAGCAGAAAGGCCCGGGACCAGCAGTTGACATAATGGCTATGTCACTGGACTCCCATGTAGTCCAGTTGTTCGAGTCCCGGACCTGGTGGCTTAATCTCACACCGGACGTGTGTGCGTGCATGCTCAAGATCCTGAGAGGATAATGGAGGAGGAGGGATTGCGGCATGGCCATCCCCCCGGGGGGGGAGCGTGATTTCTCACTTTCTGTCTCTCTGTCTCTCTGTCTTTCTGGCGAGTGCACGTGCCCTATAGCAAAAACCTCTCAAAAAAAAAAAAAAAAAAAAAGGCAGGAAGCCTCACAGTATCTGATGCCAGGTCCATCACTCTCTTTCTCTCCAGAGGTTGAGGTCCCTTAAGTGTCTCTGTTCAGAAGATGAACACAGACCTTTCCCAGGCACCCATGAAGGACCTCAGGAAGTGGTAGGTGTTGGCCATCCCATACCTACAAGATCATCAGTATGCAGGGTGCGTGAGAGCTTAGGGTTTGACTCACACAGCATTGCGTTTGTACCTTGGATCTGCTACCCACTGTGTGACCTTGGACAAGGAACCAGACACACATCCTGACCCTCAAGTTTCTCATCTGTGAGACGGGGATGGCAATGTAGAGGCAAGTGTCGCATATGAACGTCCTTCATAAATCTTTGTTCTTTTCCTTCCTTTGATGCCGTCAGGCTCCTTTCATTACTCTGTGTCTTTCCTCCTCTTCTTCAGCATCTATACTGTCTCCCATTCTGCATACTAACTGTCAGAAAGCCTCATGGTACTGTCTGCTTGGAGCAGCTTCCTCCCAACCCAAGGCACTTGCACGTGAGAAAGACGCGGGCAGTAATCAAAGCCGCCATGGTGCAGTCACGCGAATTCAGCGCTCCAGGTCTTACGCTAGGTCTAGGGAATACTGAGGAGAATAAGGCAGTGTCTTCCTTAGGAAGGTTCTACGCGAGTGAGACACTAGCACGAAAGAGCCAAAAACACAGCGTGCTAGTGCAGGGAGATTGGTACGGGAGGACCCCCCACCCCCCGAGTCTGAGAGGAGGGTCGGGGAAGAGGTAACATGAGATGAATCTTAAAGAATGTAGGTGTTAGCTGCAAGTATGATGGTGAGGGAAGAATGGAGAGAAGCAAAATCAAAACCAAAGCAGCACAGGCAATTCTGGATCACTAGAAAATAAAGCAGCAGAGAGCCTACGGTAGATTCCCAATTAATTAATCGTTTGGAGAAGCATAAAAGAGTCTGCTGAGAAAGACATCAAACAGTCTTTGGCATGAACTACACTGAAGTTGGAAATAGAGGGGAAGGAATCTTTCAAGTTTCCACTTTACTATATTGCTTAAAATTGTAACAACAAATATGTATCCATTTTATAACTGTAAAATACGCTTTTTGGGGGTCAGCAGGTGGCGTGGTGGTTAAGGTACTGGACTTCCACACAGCCACTCGCAGTTCAAGTCCTGGATCCAGCAGCTTGAAAGTCTTGTCAGGCGCATGTTCATGTGTGCTGAAAATCTTGAGAGGAGAATGGAGGAGAAGAGATTGTGATGTGGCCATCCCCTTCGGAGGGTGATTTCTCACTTTCCTCTGTCTTTCTCGCTCCAGCCAGAGCATGCACCATATGGCAAAACAACTATTAAATTTTTTTTAATGGAAAAGTTAGTATTGGTTGCAATGTATAGAACAAGTGGGAGTGGGGCAAATTTGAAACCGGGAATCATCTGTAAGCGTGCTGCAAACGGTGAAGGAGACTAAAGCCAGAGAAGCGGTATGCAGGTAGAGGGAAGGGAAAATCCAGTTTCAAAACTGTGCCGCAGTGTGGATGATTGTACCCTGCTGCGACAGAGATCATAAGGGAAGAGAGGTCTGCGTTAGGGTGGCAGGAGAGGCCGGGAGACAGGGGAGCAGTCTGTCCACGGGGGGCCGAGGTCCCGTATGATACCCTAGCAGCGTGCCCAGCCAGTGACGTGAGTGCGCAGACGTGGTGTTTGGAAGAAGACAGGCAGGAGAGGTGGATGTGAGAAATACCAGCATGTATTAGGTTGTTCAGAAAGTCATGACGTGTTTTTCTATGTAAAAATGTGTCATGTCTTCCCCGACGACCCGATATGTCTTTAAACCATGGGGTAGATGACATTCCACAGAGACAGTGTAACAGACAAAACAGAGAGGACCCGGCATAAACAGCAGCAACCTCTTTTTTATTTTTATTTTTTTAAAGGTTTTTGCCATAGGGTGCATGTGCTCACCAGAGAGAGAGAAAGTGAGAAATCACCCCCAGGGGTTGCAGTCCTTTCTCCATTCTCTTGGGGATTTTGGGCACGTACACACATACACCTGGCATGACTTTCAAGCTGCCGAGTTAAAGACTCAAATTGTGGTCAGCCATGTGAGAGTCCAGCCAGCCACCTGCTGGCTCCAGACACCAACCTTTAAAATCAGGTAGAGGAAGAACAACCCATGAGATAATAGCCAGAGGAAGAATTTAAAAGTTTCCTTCTAGGGGTTTTCTTCCAAAAGGTACCTTGGGGGAAAAGTAGTTTGGAAGGGGACCAGCAGTTAGCGTAATGGCTATGTCGCTGGACTCCCATGTAGTCGACCGTGGTTCGAGTCCCGGACCCGGCGGCTTAAACTCACGCCGGGCGCGTGTGCGTGCGTGCCCAAGATCCCGAGAGGAGAATGGAGGAGAAGGGATTGCGGCGTGGCCATCCCCCCTGGGGGGTGATTTCCTGCTTTCTATCTCTCTGTCTCTCTCTGTCTGTCTGGCGAGCGCACGCGCCCTATAGCAAAAACCTCTCCAAAAAAAGAAAAAAAAAAAAAAAAAAAAAAAAAAAAAAGTAGTTTGGAGGAGGGAATGGATACCAGTGCTCAGTACTTCTGACAGGGCAAGGAAGGTGAGGACTCCGAGTGACCTCGACATGCCTATCAAGCCCCCTGGGCTTCCCAGGAAGCGTCACTGCAATGATCCTAGATAACAAGGGCAGGCACCGGCCCTGTCCTGCTTCAGCTCCATGAGTCGACCTGTCTCCTTGCCTTTCTAGCCCTGATTAAGCAGGATCAAACCTCATCACTACACTTCTCGTCCTGGTCTTGTGAATTTTTTTTTTTTTTTGAGAGGTTTTTGCTATAGGGCGCATGTGCTTGCCAGACAGAGAGAGACAGAGAGATAGAAAGCGAGAAATCACCCCCCCCCCCAGGGGGAATGACCACACCGCAATCCCTTCTCCTCCATTCTCCTCTCAGGATCTTGGGCATGCACGCACAGGCGCCCGGTGTGAGTTTAAGCCACCGGGTCCGGGACGCAAACCGCAGTCGACTATGTGGGAGTCCAGTGACATAGCCATTACGCTAACTGCTAGTCCTGTGAATATTGAGTTCTAGAAAGTCTCGAACAAAAAAGCTACAAATCACTGTACGGTAAACACCCCACACCTGGGGATCCCTGGAAAGTCACCAGTCCTGGCACATCCCTTACTCTCTTTGACACTGAGCAAGCCACATCTTCTACTGACCTCAGTTTTCACATTGATATCTAATGTAAGGGGGTCGTTTTAAAGGGCCCCCTTCCAACTCTGATCTCATGATCTAATAATCCACATGAAGAGAAAGACCTTGTACTTTTTTTTTTTTTTGAGAGGTTTTTGCTATAGGGCACATGAGCTCACCAGAAAGACAGAGAGAGACAGAGAGACAGAAAGCAAGAAATCACCCCCCAGGGGGGTGACCACACCGCAACCCCTTCTCCTCCATTCTCCTCTCAGGATCTTGGGCATGCACACATGCTCCTGGCATGAGTTTAAGCCACTGGGTCCGGGACTCGAACCGCAGTCAACTACATGGGAGTACGCCAACTGCTGGTCCCGAGAAAGACCTTTTTCTGAGTGGGGAGACTTTTAAAACCTGCCTTTCTGGCCCAGCCACAGTGGCGCAAGCAGTAGGACGCTGCTGCTCAAGGTGGGACCACACAGGAAATCCGGGCTCGGATCCTGATCCAGCTTGAACAGTCTAAGTGCAGGGGCATGTGTCTGTGATCCTAGTTAAAGGGGGGCTGGGACTGCTACAGAGACCCTGTCAAAAACACCTGTTTCCCACCGCCTCCTCTAATGCTCTCTCATTAAAAAAATAAAAAAAAAAAGTGTCTTTCTAATATAAAATCCTGCTCAGAGCTCATAGGCTGTGTGCTAACTAGCCAAGGGAAAAACTGCCAGGCCTCCCTGAGTGGCCAGGTGCTCCCAGGTGTAGGCCTTACAGTCACCTAAATTTAAAATATAATGGTAAAAAAAAAAAAAAAATCATGCTGGGTAGACATCTGACTTCCGAGAAAGCCCTGCCTTTAAGCCCTCCTTTGGTGCCTCTGGATAATGACAGACTGCATGAAATTGGGAGTTAAGCCCAGCTACAAATCCCCACTCGGAGCTGCCCCGCCGTGGGCTAGTTATACAGCCTTTCTGCGGATTGCTTTTCCCTACCATTAAATAGGGATAATAATAGCACTTACTTCATACAGTTGATATGATTAAATGAGTTAATATTTATAAAGCACTTAGGCCCACACCTGGCACGTAACACAAACGCGACTGTTAATGAAATAACGACAATACATACATGACATCCACGCACAGGCCGGCTCACTCCTGCTCCGCTGTCTTCTGGGGTCCCAGCATCATCTTGCACCCACTGCCCTCGGGATGCTGCAGGCACCCCCTCATGCTAGCAAAGTGGGTAAGCTGTTCTAGACCCCAAATCTTTACGCTATGTCACATAGAAATGTGTCTCTTCTAATTGTTGACAGAAGACAGAAAGCAAGCTTGTCTTTCCAAAAAAAAAGTTTCATTTTGTTTTTTCTTACTTGCTGTAACTGGGGTATGTGGCCAATAGGGTCCTGTCTCTGGTGCTGGGGTGAAGTCAGCCACACCCAAATCATAGGACTCAACTTAAGGCAATGGACAGTCCCCAGAGGAAGATCAGGGTGTGATTTGGCCAGAGGATAGAAGATGTTCACAATCTGTCCTGGACACCTGGTGCTAGAATGTTCCAAGACGACGCCTGCCCTGCAGGAGTTCCTAGATGAGGAGACAGCCGGGCGTTCCACGGCATCGACATGAGAATGGAACGGTCACCCTACTCCGCCACGCCAAGGGGTGAAGGGACCTAAGAGTGGGAATGGGGGATGTCATAGAGCTTCCAAAAAGGGGTGAATCTTGAAAGATCAATAAAGCTCCATCAAGTGCAGAAAAGAAGGGCTTTCCAAGCACAGAGCAGCACATGAGCAGGAAAACTCAAGACCTGGAAGTAGTCCAGAGCGGCTGGAGGGCGAAGTACACACGGGGGCAGGCAAGGTGGGTAGTCAGGAAGTGGCGAGATGCGAAGCTGGAGGGATGGGCAGACCCCAGAACCAAGCAGTGCTGAGTTCATGCCAAAGTTTATAGGGCTCTGACACGAACTTGGTAGTTGAGCATCTGGGTAAATATGGACAATGCAGAGATTATCAGGCAGAAGACAAAGAACCAAGAAGGAACCTGAACATGTGTTACCAAAGATGTGAAAGGATTCAAGTAAAACAGAAAAAAGAAAAAACTTTTTAAAAAGATGTTTTTGGAGGATCCAGCAGGTGGCATGGTGGTTAAGAGTGCTGGACTCCCACATGGCCAACTACAGTTTGAACCCTGGACCTGGCAGCTTGCTTTCTCACTTTCTCTCTCTCCTCTCTCTCTCTCACTCACTCACTCACTCTTGCTCTCACTTTGTCTCTCTCTGGTCAAATTAAAATAAATAAGTAAAGTTAAATAAAATAATTCTAAAAAAGAATGTTTTTGGTATAGAGCATGTGCGCTCGCTGGGGAGACAGAAAGCGAGAAATCACCCCTGGGAGGGACGACTATGCCACAATCCCTTCTCCTCCTGTCTCTCTTGGTATTTTAGGCATGCATGCCCAGTGTGAATTTCAAGCCACCAGGTCTGGGACTCCCATGTGGGAGTCCAATGCCTTAACCACTACTCCACCTGCTGCCCTCCCCCCAAACTTCCTTAATTGAAAAGATAGAAAGTAGCAGTTAGTGCAGAGAGATTAGGGAGGATAAATTTGGAGAAGACTTGTGATTAGTAATTGATAGTGACCTTGACCTCTGACAGAGCAGCTTCAGTAATGGTGGAAGAGCCAGGATGACTCAGAACTTAGTGAAGAGGATTTAAAAGTTAGTGCTGATGATAGATTACTCTTCCAAAATGTTTATACTCTGTTAAGAAAAAAACAAAAATCTAAATACTTGAACTACCATACTCAGTAACTTCCCTTCTGAAATTTGTATTAAGGAAATCAGGAGGCCAGCCCCATAGCACAGCTGCTAAATGCTGTGTGTTGAAAGCCAGAACCCACATGGCTGACTGTCGTTTGAATCCCAGCCCCAGCAGCTTGAATAACATGCCAGATACATGTGCATGTGTGCCCAAAATACTGACAGGATGGGGAAATGAAAGAAAAAGGATTGTGGCATGACTATACCCCATTGGCAGAGGGATTTGTGTTTGTGCACATCTGCTCTCTGCTGTGTGCTCGCTCTCTTGCAAACACTCTGTGGCAATTTAAAAAAAAAAATAATGTTGCAAGGCCAGCAGGTTAAAACACTGGTCTCCCACATGGTAGACTACAGTTCAAGTCCCAAACCTGGCGGCTTGCTTTCTTACTTTTCCTCTCTCCATCTCTCTCTCTCTCTCTCTCTCTCTCTCTCTCTCTCTCTCATACACATATCCTACAGCAATTAAAAAACAATAAAAAATTAAATTAAATTCTTACTGACACAGAAAGTGTCAGGTTATAAAGTGTAACATCTAAAATGCTCTCCTTGTTGAAATAAATACCTTATGCACACAAAAATAAAATAGTAAGGATAGAAACTAAATGTTAACATTGGTGGTTACCTCTAGAAGTGTAGTTGTGAGTGTTTGAAAAATGTCTGGTCACTTTCACTTTCCAATTTTTAAATTAATTTATATATTTATTATATGCAATTTATACATCACTTTGATAATTAAAAAATAAGCAGCTTGATAGTAATGAAGGGATTAGCTTCAAAGGAAATGTGGTTGGGGCTTCTATAGGTTGAAGATTTTAGCTTGTCCATAGGTAAAGGAAAAGATGAGAGATTTAAATTATAAGAGAGGAGGAAATGGAAGGATCCAGGACAGAGACCGAGGAGGGGACCTGGGAACATGGGCCCCAGAAAGATGGAGTGAGTGTGTCGGAGAACCCGGAGGTGGCAGCACTGCTCACGGATGCAGTCACCGGCCACTTGATGTTTCAAGAGCAGGGAGAGGATTTAGGGGATGGAGGAGAGTGGGAAAGGTTTCTAGCAGCTGCTGCGGGAATTAGGAAGTCAATTAACAGTGAGAGGAGGGATTGCAGAGAGGCTCCAAGGGATGGCCCAGCTGCCACGGAGGGGCGGGACTGCATCTCATTGCCAATTAATTTATTAGCTACAGCTTGTGTGGCCTGGATTCATCCAACAAACAACCAAATAATATCCAGAAAGTATGACCCAGGTTAACTACAACCACCACACTAATGGATTAACTAATTTAAGCACTGCTTGCCTCTTCTAGTTTGTCTCAGGGAGTTGTACACCTTCACTGTTACTACTTTTAAGTATGTATGACGGAGTGAATGAAGGAAGTAACATGGAAAAGGCTTTCAGGAAATGGCACGTAGTCAGCCCGATGATCAAGGGTTAAAACTGCACTGACACATTAAGCCAAAATACATAGCTGTTTCCAGGTTTGCCGGAAACTTCTAGATCAGAGACCTTAAGTCTTCCCAGAGCCCGAGAGTAAACAGCGGCCTGACTGTGGCCCTGTAGGTAGGCAACTACAAGGTATTCCAGTCCTGCAAATAAATGGAACACGGCTTTTCCTATCTGACCAGTATAATCATTATAATTCACCTCGAGGGGGAGATATCGGGAAATTTAAGAGAGTTAGCAACCATCAGTCATTATAATGTAGTCCGTGTACACGGGCGTCATCTCTGGGCTGAGGGAAAAGAGCTACCATTCCATTACACCCACAATGTGCCTGTTCTTTGCCAAACCCTTTTTCATGTTCACTATTTGTTTTAGTCTTCCCAACAGTTTTGCAAAGCAGATATAATTTTCCTCATTTTACAGATGACCAAAGCAGCTCAGAGGTGGTAAATGGAGAAAAGGCAGTACCTGCCTCCTAAAACTGTCTTATGTATTAGATGAGACACCGTACGTGAAACATCTAACACATAACACTTTGTACACAGTACGCCCCTCATAAGCATTAATCCCAACGATGGCTATTAGCCATAATATTATATCAGCATTTCTGCTATTGTTGACAAAACAAGGCACATCTTAGCACCATCCCCTTTTCACAGTAAAAGAAGCTGGTTTCGCTGGAGTTACAGCCAGTTCTCTGTAGCCAATATTTCAGCAACCACTTTCACCAGGTTCCATACAAAGCCACCATGCTCCTATACCAGATTTTTACATTGAATTTAATTTTTACTTGCCAGATAGTGCATGCACTCACCAGAGAGACAGAAAGAGACAGAGAGAGGGAGAAAGCCCCAGAGGGGTCTGATCATGCTGCAATCCTTTCTCCTCCGTCTCTCCATCCTGTTGGGATTTCTGACATGCACACACATACCTGCCCAGCATGTTCACAAAATACCAGGGCCAGGATTCAAATCATGGTTATCCATGTGGGATCCAGTTCTCTTAACCCCCAGGCCATGGGCCTGGCCCAGATTTGAGTGGTTTTCTCTATGTTCTCTGTCAAATAACTTTACAACCCATTGTAGGTATAAGACAGCCCAAAGAAGCAGCCTAGGCTAAAGCCAGAATAAGTCTGACATCAAAAAATGCCACACAAAGGAAAAGTTTTTCAGCAAATGATGCCAGGAAAACTGGATATACACATCCAACGGAATGAGGCCGAACTCTTATCCCACACCAAACACAAAAAATTAATTCAAAATGGATCAAAGACTTAAATACAAGACTTAAAACTACAAAAATCTCAGGAGAAAACACAGAGGAAAACCTTTGTGACTCTGGATTTGACAATGAGCTCTTCTTAAATATGACACCAGAAGCGCCAATAGTAAAAGAGAAATAAAAGAGGGGCCAGCGGGTGGTATGGAGGTTAAGGCACTGACTGGACTCCCACGTGGCCAATCACAGTTTCAGTCCTGGATTGCTTTCACTTTCTCCCTCTCTCTCTGGTCAAATTTTAAAATAATAACAAATAAAATAAATAAATCTTTAAAAAAGATAAACTGGACAGCATCTAAATTAAGAAATTTTGTGCATAAAAGAATACTAATCAAGAAAGAGGAAACCCACAGAATGAAAGATAATGTTTAAAAGTTGTATCTGGTAAGAGATTAATATCTGAAGAACTCCTATAACTAAACAACAACAACAACAACAAAAATTAAAAATTGGGCAAAGGAATTGAATAGACATGTCTCCAAAGAAAATATCCAAAGGGTTAATATAGATACTCTTTTACTTTACCATGAGGTTACAACCTCATAACCTCTAGTAAACTGTAACTATCATAAATTGAAAATACATTAAATGCACCTAACGTACTGAACATCATAGTTTAACCTAACCAGGCTTAAATGTGCTCATTAGCCTACAGTTGTACAAAATCATCTAACACAAAGCTTGTTTTATAATAGAGCATTGATTATATCATGTAATTTACTGACTTCATAACTGACGATGAAAAAAAGGTATGGGTATTCAAAGTGTGGTTTTTACTGAATGCATATCACTTTTGCATCACAGAATAAGTCTAACTGTAGTAAATAGGGGGCTATATGTACATACACAAAAAGATGCCCAACATCATTAATCACTAGGGAAATGCAAATCAAAACCACAATGAGAGTTTACAGTCATTAGAATGGTGATTATTGAGAAAGTGGAAAATAACAACTGCTAGTAAGGATTGGAGAAATTAGAATTCTTTGTGCTCTACAAGTGGGAATATAAAATGGTGCAAATGCTGTGGAAAACATACTGGTTCCTCAAAATATTAAACAGAATTAACTCACAGTCTCCCAACTCCATTTTTTGGGTATATATCAAAAAAACTGAAATTCGAAACTCAAATATTTGTACACAAGTGTTCAGAGCAGCATTATTCACAATGACCAAAAGGTGGAAATAATCCAGAAATCCATCAATAAATGAATGAATGAGGCAGTACCTCAAGACCTGAGGTCAAATTCACAGAGACAAAGTATAATGACACAAATATGGAGAGTTTATCATAAGATTAGACACTGAAACAGTTAAGAGTTGTCTGAGGTTCCAGGTGAATACCAGTGGTAATGTAACTAGACCCACATGGGAAAGGTTCTCGGTTTGTATCCTGGTACCTCCCTAAGCCCACCAAGCTGACCAAGACTGGGGGTGCGTTCCAGCATGAAAACCCTGTTGGACATGACTGTATCTCCCTTATAGAAGACATTAACTTAAAGAAAAAAGTAGTCTGGGGACCAGCAGTTAGCATAATGGCTATGTCGCTGGACTCCCATGTAGTCCACCGCGGTTTGAGTCCCAGATTCGGCGGCTTAAACTCATGCCGGGCGTGTGTGTGTGTGTGTGTGTGTGTGTGTGCGCCCAAGATCCCGAGAAGAGAATGGAGAAGAAGGGATTGCGGCGTGGCCACCCCCCCCTGGGGGGTGATTTCTCACTTTCTGTCTCTCTGTCTCTCTGTGTCTTTCTGGTGAGTGCACGCTTCCTATAGCAAAAACCTCGCAAAAAGAAAGAAGAAAGAAAGAAAGAAAGAAAGAAAGAAAGAAAGAAAGAAAGAAGGAAGGAAGGAAGGAAGGAAGGAAGGAAGGAAGGAAGGAAGGAAGGAAGAGAGAGAGAGAGAGAGAGAGAGAGAAAGAAAGAAAGAAGAAAGAAAGAAAGAAAGAAAGAAAGAAAGAAAAAAAGAAAGAAAGAAAGAAAGGGAGAGAAAAAGAAAAAGTCTGAATAGCAGCAAAGCAATTTTGATACTTTTGAGGGGGGAGATTAATTTTAATAGTTTCGATTTTCTTTCTTTAAAGGAAGCAATAAACTTTAAACTACACAATACATACTTAAGATATTATCCAATCTCTCTTTTTTTTAAGAGAGATTTTTACATAGAATGCGTGTGCTCACCAGAGAGAGAGATAAAAAGCACGAAATCACCCCTTCCCCCAGGGAGGACAGTCACGCTGCATCTCTTCTCCTTCAGCCTCTTCTTGGGATTTTGGCCATACACACACATGCCCAGTGTGAGTTTTAAGCCACCAGGTCCAGGACTCGGACCACAGTCAACTACAGGGGAGTCCGGTGATGTAATCATTATGCCATCTGCCCATCCCTGATTCAATCTCTTAATTCAACAACCATTAGTCGAACACCCAGGATGTGTCACTCCTGAGACAGGTACCCTGGAAACACTTGCCCTATTAGCTTAAAATGTAACAGGGTGATCTTGACTACTATAAGTTCTTCTCTTACCCTTTCCTATCACCACTTTCACCCCCAAGAGTAACCACTGTTAATAATTTGGAGTACATGTTTCAACCTTCTTCAATGCATACCATATAAAATATTTTCTTTTTACAAATATAGTTACAAAAATTACTTTTTTTTTTTTTGAGGTGGAGGGAGAGGTTTTTGCTATAGGGCGCTTGCACTCACCAGAGAGACAGAGAGACAGAAAGTGAGAAATCACCCCCCTGGGGGATGGCCACACTGCAATCCCTTCTCCTTCATTCTCCTCTTGGGATCTTGAGCACGCACGCACACGCGCCTGGCGTGAGTTTAAGCCACCAGGGCCAGGACTCAAACCGCGGTCTACTACATGGAAGTTCAGTGACATAGCCATTACACCAACTCCTGGCCCTGAAAATTACTTTTCATTTCCACACTATGTTACTGACATCTTTCCACACCAGTACGTAAAGAGGTGGTTTGTTTTCGTTTTTGTTTTTGTTTTGAGAGGTTTTTGCTCTAGGGAACATGCACTTGCCAGACAGACAGAGAGAGACATAGAGACAGAAAGTGAGAAATCACCCCCCAGGGGAGATGGCCACACCACAATTCCTTCTCCTCCATTCTCCTCTCGAGATCTTGGGCATGTACGCACATGTGCCCAGCGTGAGTTTTAAGCCACCCGGTCCAGGACACGAACCTTGGTCGACTACATGGGAGTCCAGTGACACAGCCATTATGCTAACTGCTGGTCCCAAAGAGCTTTTTGTTTTAATAGTTATAGACTATTTCCTTAGTGAAGGTACTCCGTTGTTCTTTAACCATTTCCTTGCTGATGGACATTTAAATTGCCTTTAACATATTGTACAATTTTAAATGATGTAATAAAAATCCTTGAATGTTTATCCTTGCAAGCTCTTGTGACTACACAAGAGGGTGTGTACACTCACTAGAGAGAGAAAGCACCTCCCCCAGTGCAGCGTGGTCACATCTCAATCCTTTATCCTCCATTCTTCCCTTATACTTGGATTTTTGGCACTCACACATATGGGTCCAGTGTGTTTTTCAAGCTGCAAGAGCAGGATTCGAACTATAATCAGCCATATGGGATCTGGCTCCCAATGCACAGCATTTAGCCACTGCGCTACAGGGCTTGTGATAGTTTCTGAAGGACACATACCTAAAAGCGAAATTGCCAAATCATGTCATTCACTATTAATTTATGCCACTTAATCATATTTTATAATCCATGCAGGTTACCTTAAATCTTTCCTAGAACAAAATAAAAACACATACTATGGGAACTTTACTTTCAAAAGACACAAAACTGAAAGAGGGAACTTTGTATCTTTTCAAGAAGCCCGCAAAACTGGAAGTGGGTCAGGAATATTCGGTGGAAGGCCGGCAGATGGAAGGGTTTTTATTCTGCATCTTCACTTTCTGCTGTAGCTCTCTCCTTGTTTAGACAATAAGAAACCGTTTTGGACAACCATGTATGGCTTGAATCAACAAATAAAGGAAAGATGTTCTAACTAATGAAGCTGCTCCACAATGGAACAGGCCCATCCTGAAACAGCTTCCCATCACTGGGATTGTTCAAACTGAAGCCAGTGGTCTAGGGGAAACCATGTGTTGTGCTGGTTAAAAGCACAGAACCTGGATGGAGTGAGAATGAGTGCACTTCAATCCTGGCCCCGATTCTTAGCTGGGAAATCTTGGGCAAGTTACCTAACAGATTTGTGCATCAGTTTCTTCAGTAAAACAGGAATAGTAACAGTTCCTACCTCACAGAGTTGTTAGGTGTCACTTGTTTTCTCCATATTCAAAAATATTTTTCAAAAGAAACAAGGAGGAAATTAGGTTTCTAAAATTATATACCTTGTAGCAGTTTTCTAAAAGAATTCCCCATAGAGGTTCAATCACCCAGAACGAGTTTGGGAGACAGAAAGCCTGGAGGACAAAACACTGATCAAGAGTTCTGGCCTCCATTCCAACCTTCAGGATTAGGTCACTTCTACTGGATTGTTGGAAAAGTCATGAAGTATATTTGCATCCAAAAAAACATAGAAAAATATATCACGACTTTTCCAATGACCTAAAAATATTTGGGAAGCAGTATCATAACAAGGAAATTAGCAAAGCACACGAATTGGAGAGACCATCATGAGTAAGAATTCAAAGTACTTCTAGGAAATTTTCTGGAGAGAAGATGAAAGGCGAGCTTCCTATTTCATGGTGAGGAGGAAAGAACATGGAAGAGACTGGGGCATTAGATGGAAACCTGTCACTGTCCCTTGGCCAACTACCTTCACCTGCTGAGCCTCAACTTCCTTAAAACAAAATCATCACTATGTGTTTAACTCCCATCAACTCCCCAAGTCTTCAATTCTAACAGTACTCAAGTTTGAGCATAGTCGATGCCAGGGCCCTCACATGAAGACAAATGAAAGTGTGTTTGTCCCGCGTGAAGGAAACAAATCAAGGGACTCCTCGAGGGCCAGGATGTGGAATTGGGTACTCACTGAAGGCTCTGTTCTCTAGGGAATAATTTGCATAGATGTGTCTTCTGATGTCACAGGACCAACTGGTTATCAGAACTGAAAAGTACCCAGTTCTACCCTCTCCTCCCGCAGACAAAGAAAAGGCTCAGAAAGGTTAACTGGTCTGAGACCACCCAGCCAGCATGTGGCAGAGCCAGTAGTAGACTGCCCACCTCTTGACAGAGGAGTTTTCCCCACTACCCATATCTAGAAGTATGGGGCACAGGGCCTCGTACACAGCAAGTGATCAGTTACATTTGGTGTTTAGTTGAACAGCATCCTGGACACAAGCAGGGCTTGGACAAGGATGAGACACTAGAGGTGAAGTAAAAAATTTAGGGAGAGGGTAAAACTTCAGTATTAAAAAAATAAAAACATTGGGACCAGCAGCTAGTTTAATGGCTATGTCGTTGGACTCCCATGTAGTCGACTGTGGTTCGAGTACCAGATCTGGTGGCTTAAACTCACGCTAGGCGCATGTGCATGCGTGTCCAAGATCCCGAGAAGAGAATAGAGGAGAAGGGATTGCGGCGTGGCCATCCCCCCGGGGGGTGATTTTCTTGCTGTCTCTGTCTCTCTCTGTCTTTCTGACAAGCACACATACCCTACAGCAAAAAAGCCTCTCCAAAACAATAAATAAATAAATACATAAAAATAAAAAATATTAAAAGAGTTTGAAGACTTGCTATAGGATGTTATGAGTTCACCAGTGAGAAAGCATCCCCCCAGGGGGGATGGCCATGCCACAATCCTTTTTCCTCTTAAGATTTTGGGTACACTGGGACCAGCAGTTAGCATAATGGCTATGTAGCTGGACTCCTACGTAGTCGACCGCGGTTCGAGTCCCAGACCCGGTGGCTTAAACTCATGCCAGGCGCGTGTGCATGCATGCCCAAGATCCCGAGAGGAGAATGGAAGAGAAAGGATTGTGGCGTAGCCATCCCCCCAGGGGGTGATTTCTCGCTTTCTGTCTCTCTGTCTCTTTCTGTCTGGCGAGCGCACGTGCCCTATTGCAAAAACCTCTCCAGAAAAAAAAAAATTTGGGGCACACAAACATACATGCATCCCACGCGTTTTCCAAGCCACCAGGTCCAGGACTCAAACTGGGGAATCCAACTGCCTTCACCACACCACTAGCTGGCCCTCATGTACTATTAACAAAAAGAAAAAGGGCCAGTTGGTGGAATGGTGGTTAAGACACTGGGCTCCACATAGCCAACTGCAGTTCAAGTCCCGGACCTGGTGGCTTGTTTTCTCGCTTACACTCTCTCTGTTCAAATTTAAAAATTAATGATGAATAAAATTCTTTTTAAAGAAAAATCCATCATAATATAAAGTTTTAAATAAACATAGGACCTGAAGGGTCTGGGTCACTCTTATATAACCCTGCCTGCCTCATTCATCTCACCCTAATTGTGGCCCTAATTACAATAAAATTCTGTTTATAGAAAAAAGAGACATGCCACAGCCATAGTTTATAGATTTTATTGTTTAAAGTATTACATTAAATTTTTATCTTGGGGACCAGTAGTTAGCATAATGGCTATGTCACTGGACTCCCACGTAGTCGACCGCAGTTTGCGTCCTGGACCCAGTGGCTTAAAACTCACGCCGGGCACGTGTGCGTGCGTGCCCAAGATCCTGAGAGGAGAATGGAGGAGAAGGGATTGCGGTGTGGCCATCCCCCCTGAGGAGTGATTTCTCGCTTTCTGTCTCTCTGTCTCTCTCTGTCTGTCTGGCGAGCACACGCGCCCTATAACGAAAAACCTCTCCAAAAAAAATTTTTTTTTATCTTGATTTTCTACTTTGGATGCCCCTTAGATCTTGTGTCCAAGTTAGTACTTTACTCTCTTCACTCTAGTCATATGCCTGGGTCCTCAGGTCGGAGTCACTTGGTTATGCTACGCCTAGAATTCAACCTATCCTAACCTGGGGCTCATGTCCTAGCCCATGGGAGTTTGCAGATAGTTTTGGAGATACATGAAACTCCTCCAATCATAGGCAGAATAATGTGCTCACTAATCTTTTTCTCGGGAAATGGTCTTTGGTTTTTGTATGAGTCTCAGCAGGTGGTATGATGATTAAAAGTGCTGGACTCCTACATGGCTGACTGCTTTCTCACTTTCCCTCCCTCTCTCTGTCTCTCTCTGGTCAAATTAAAAAATAAATCACAAGGGACCAGCAGTTAGCGTAATGGCTATGTCGCTGGACTCCCACATAGTCAACCGCGGTTTGCGTCCCGGACCCGGTGGCTTAAAACTCACGCCGGGCGCGTGTGCATGCGTGCCCAAGATCCCGAGAGGAGAATGGAGGAGAAAGGATTGCGGCGTGGCCATCCTCCCTGGGGGGTGATTTCTCGCTTTCTAACTCTCTGTCTCTGTCTGTCTGGCGAGCGCACATGCCCTATAGCGAAAACCTCTCCAAAAATAAAAATAAAAAATAAATCACAAGATAAATATATTTTTTTAAAATACCCCTGGGACCAGCAGATAGTGTAATGGTTAGGTTGACCATGGTTCGGGTCCCAGACCCAGAGACTTGAAACTCACACCAGGCACGTGTGTGTGTGTGTGTCCAGAATCCTGAGAGGAGAATGGAGGTGAAGAGATTGGGACATAGCCATCCCTCTCAGGGTGATTTCTCCCTTTCTGTCTCTGGTAAGCACACATGGCCTATAGCAAAAATCACTCTAAAATCTTAAAAAATAATAAGGTTAAGAAATCCTGCTACAGGATGAGGAAGAATCTTGCTTCTAATTATCTCCTCAATGTACCGTCACTTTCCCTCTGTCTTCTCCCCTTTGATTATTCTTCCTGAATTAAAACCTTCTCTTTTCAAGGAAAAGGCTAATTGAGTCACTTCCAATGATGTGCAAATGCCCTGAGAGACCAAGCCCAGACACTGTTCATTCACAGTAGCTCAAAAGTCTCAGGCCAGAGCAGAGCTGGGGGGCTGGGGTCTTTCATTCCCAGCTTCGTAGGAGCCTGAAGCAAGAGGGTCTGGAGTTCGAGACCAGCCTAGGCAACATAGCGAGCACCTGTCTCTCAAACACCTGGGGCCGGTGGAGTCACCTAGGCAGCAGCTAGTGCTGGGAGGAGAGCAACTCAACCAACGCTCTGCTTTTCTCCCCCAGGTTTCGCCTCGACCAGCATCAGAAGAGCTCAGGCCCCAGGCTCCGGAAGCCGGAAGTGCGGGGGCGGGGCCCGCGCGGGGGCTTCTGGGAAAGGGGCGGGGCCGCGGCTCCCCGGCAGCTGCGCGGCCCTGATTGAAAGCTGCTGAGTGGCTCCGATTCATGCCGCCCATGTTACTGCAATCGAGCGGGCAAATATTTACCTTGGGATCTGCGGGACTGAAAATATTTGGTTGGAGCCAGATGCGTCGCGTGTCTGTCCCTGAAGTATTAGCTAAAGGAGTGATTTAACAAAATAAAATGCTGGGTGGGGCCCTGCCTGGTCGAGCTGTTTGCTTTCCTCGGCTCCTGCGGGGCGAGCGGAGCTCCTACCAGCCCCGGAGACAACGGGAACAGCTGGGAAGCAGCCCTGGCCGGGAGGAGGGAAAGGTCTTGTTTTGTTTGGGGGCGGGTAGTTTTACATAAATCAGAGATGTGGAAAGACACGTCTCTACAGGCTGTTGGTAATGCCCTCCAAGCGACTGACCCTGCAGGGGCAAGCTGTGACGTGGTTTGTGTTGGTAGCTCATCTGAAACGAGGGCACTGGTTACCTGGCACCCGACAGCTCTCCGAAAGGCTGCTGTTCTCTGAGCCGCTGGCGGTCCCCGGTGTGGGCGAGCCTCGTCAACTCGGTGCTGCCCGAGACGCCACTGCGAGCCTAGCACTGTGGTCGGTTCTGCTGGCACCCAGCCCACCAGGTCTCAACCTGCACAACCGGGGCGAGTCACCATTAGCTCCACTTGACAAGCGAGAATCAGCACCAGGGACACCACTGACTTCCCCAAGACCGGACATGAGTGGCAGAGCTGAGATTGGAACCCAGTTTGATTCTCTCCAGTCTTTGCTTCCTTCTGGAGAGCCTCGATGATTGTGTGACGCGTCTCTGACCAAGAATTGTGCAGATGAGCACACTGAGACTCGCTCCGGACGGGGAAGCGCTGCTCGTCTGCAGCCAGTTGTACCTTCCCTGTTGCTATCTACGCAGCTCTGGGAGATGCCACTTATGAGGAAAATAAAACTAAAAATGGAACAAATGCAACTACAATAAACCTTTAGTAAAAAGCTCAGAAAAAGCAGGTCATATTTGATTTCTTTCCCTTTCAAATGTAAAGCAAATACAAGGTATAGGGAGGGCAGGGACTCAAGTAAGAAGATAAAGAAACAAAGACCCTGAGGAGGCAAATTGACACCATATATTTGCTCTATGTTTTTCAAACCTAGTTAATGTGCTTTTTTTATCATTCTAATCTATGTCTAAAGACATGACTTTTGCTTAACAGATGTTCTGGTTCATTCAGTTGCTAATAACAGAAAATACCTGAGTGTACGTAATTTAAAAGAATAGAGATGTATTCAGTTCACTGTTTGGAGGTCCAAGGTCTGTGAGCCATGGGGGGGGGGGGGGGCAGGGGACACTCTTTTTCCAGTTTGAAGCACCATACCACCAGGATGGAGCAGATTGTCTGTGTCCACGAACCTCTCTGCTCTAGTCTCATTCCTCTCCTTATAAACCCACCAGAAGTGCACGTACCCTATAGCAAAAATCTCTCTCTAAAAACTAACTAAATAAATAAACCCACCAGAACTCCATTATGGGTGCCCCCCCCCCCCCATGGTCCTAATCCTAATCTCCCAAAGACTCCACCTTTCACCACGGTAGTCTGATGAAGTTTTTACACTCTTAAAGCTATCACATTCAAATCTCAACACGATAATGGGGGGGAGGGACATAAAACAGGAAAGGGTTACATTCCAATCACATTGTTACTTTGAAAAAAAGAGATTGTTTTTCATTGAATTGATTATTTTTCTAGACCTGATTTTATGTGTCAACACAAGCTATGTAATATGAAATTAGAGTTACCAAGATATAATTTCTAGCTTCCTAATCACTTAGTCTAGAAATCTTGAAATTAGCCTCACCGTTGCTGCTCACATCCTGCTGAAAATTTCAGTGGCTTCCTTCTGAGCTGTGATAACCACGTATGTCCAGCCTGGTCTTCTAGGCTTTCCTTGATTTGTCCCAGCCTAACTGGAAGTCAAGTGTGGTAAGGCAGGAGAGCCTGGGGTCTAATTCCGCCTCCACCACTGAGAGCGCCTCACTGTGGGTCTCAATGCCTTCCTCTGAAAACACTCTCAGGTGTTGATTCCAGGTGACTTCCTCTTTAAAACATGCTCAAGTGTTGATCCACTGGCCTTTGTAATTGGAACATTCTTGGCATCTGCACCACTAGTTTTCTCTCCTGTGTCTGGCCTTGGTGTACCATGTACTCCAGTCCCAAGAGACCCAGGACCCTGCACATGCCCTGCGCACTCCGACCTATGACTTCCTGCTTTCATTTAGGATGCCTGTCCTTCCTGTTCTCCAGATAACGAAATCCTTCACTTAAAGGCTCAAATATAACACCAACTCTCCCCTGAAGCTTCCTCGGTTTCCTCAGTAGGAAATAATTTATTCAGCTGAAAAACTGTATAACCTAGTATCTGACCCCCCATTTTGAAAGCAGAGCCATACTTAATTATTTATATACCTTCAGGGTCCAGGTCACCTTTGCGACTTCCTCAACTCCAAGTGAAAAGAAGGCATTTAAAGAGCAGAAGGTAATAAATGAGTATCTAATGTTAACTGGTATCAACAATCAGCAAGTAATAAATACTATTAAGTTGTGAGCAAGGTTTTACTCTGTCGTGAACCTCCTGCCTTAGCCTCCTGAATAACTGCAATGATGGATGTGTGCTACCATGAATAGGCCTATGAGCTTTTTTTCCTTAATTGCCAGAAAGCAAATGTACTCAGCAGAGAGATAGAGACAGGGAGAGAGAGAAAGCACCCCACTGTGTGGCGTAGTCATGCCACGATCTCTTCTCCATTTATCCACTCTATCAGGATTTGGGGCTGGCCCATAGCTATTATTTTTAACATTAATGATAATAAAAATAGATACTAGTTGAATGAGTGAATGAATGAATGAAATCAACTGCAGACCAGAAAACAAACAAAAAAATATTCAATTTTTTCAGGCTGGGTCTCCAGACATAAAGTAAGAGGACATACTTTCTGGAAATATCCAGATTGGGGGCCAAGTGTTTGGGGCCAATGTTTAAAACTTAAAGAAGACCCAAAGGAACTTTACAGTTTTGAATGGGTAGTCTACATTACATTTTAATCTCAACACCTTCAATTCTCCATCCTTCCTGTTGCAATGTAAATATTCTCACACACCAAATACTTTTTTAAAATATTGATTTCAAATAGTATGATTCTTTTAACAATTTAATAAAGAAATAATGGATAAACTTCAAATTCAGTGGTCAGGGGGCTAGCAGGTGGCATAGTGACTAAGGTTCTGGACTCCCATGTGGCTGACCACGATTCAAGTCCTGGACCTGGTGGCTCCTGTTCTCACTCTCTCTCTCTCTGTCTCTGTCTCTCTCTGGTGAGCACATAAGCCCTATCACAAGCTAAAATAATAATAATAATAATAATAATGATAAATAAAAATAATCCTAAAAAAAATTTAGTGGTCAGCCGCTCTACTGAGTTACTTAAAATATTTTAATATATAAATGCCTCCAGGTGCAACATATCCTGTTGGGAAATAAAACCATTACAAGTGAACAAAGGTGCCAAGTTTCTGCTGTTCCGCTGAGCACTGTGGTGACAGACCTTTAGCTATGGAAAAGAAAGAAAGAAAAAGAAAGAAAGAAAGAAAGAAAGAAAGAAAGAAAGAAAGAAAGAAAGAAAGAAAGAAAGAAAGAAAGAAAGAAAGAAGGGAAGGAAGGAAGGAAGGAAGGAAGGAAGGAAGGAAGGAAGGAAGGAAGGAAGGAAAGAAAGAAGGAAAGAAAGAAGGAAAGAAAGAAAAGAAAAGGAAAGAAAGAGATCTGGGTCTCAAGAAAAAGCATTTGGCCATGAATGGAAATCTGCACCAAATCCTCACCCTGGCTAGTGAAAGCATTCAGCAGCAGGACTAGGAGCCCAGGAATTTCTTTTCCTCCTTCCTCTTCTTCCTTCCCTTCCTTCTGGTGCAAAAGTAATAATTTACATAAACGTCAAACATTGCAGAGATATGTAACACATGCAGCATAATCTCTATACAAATTTCATTCCACTTCACTCCATGCCCATGTAATCCTTTTTAACATTTCAGTGCAGTTGATAGACATTCTTACAATTTCCCCTATGGATTCTAACATTATTATCTTACTGATTTTGACTTGAATGGGATCATACTTTATAAAGCACTCAACAACTTGTTTTGACATGGATGTCGAATTCCTAGTGTGACAATATGTGCCCTGCTGGGTTCTTACTGATATTTCACTGTTTTAAACAATGTCCTCATATATGTCTTGTAGTCTTCCGCTTGTGACATTGCTTTCACACAGGGCAGACTTGGTCTTCAAAAGCTGCCAAGGAGGAGGTCCAGTGGATTTATCAGAGTAATTTCAAGGAAGATTAGATAATCCACACTTGGGGACAGCAGAAGGAACTGCCCCACGCCCAAATTAAAGGTACTTCCTGAGATGGTCCAGTGACCCCCAGCTCTCTGCTCTCCTCCCTCGGCAGCTATCACACGGGTCAGGTTTCTCTTTAGAAACGGAGCCAGTTATCTTCCATACGCAAGGCCCCTCGGCAACACCTCGATCCGGAGGGCACTATCATGGCACGGTGTGTGTAAACTGCATCAAGACCAGGCGATTGCATCTGCGAATTGGAAGGATGCAATAAGGATTCAAGAAGTTCCACATTCAAGAAGACTTTCAGCCACAATGGGTGCATTTGAGAAGTCTTTATATACTTGGGGCTGACAGGTGGTGTGGTGGTGAAGGCACTGGACTCCCACACGGCTGACCGTGATTTGAGTCCTGGACCTGGCAGCTTGCTGTCTCATTTTCCCTTTCTCTCTCTCTCTCTGATCAAATTAAATAATAATAATAATAATAATAATAATAATAAATTAAATAAATAATTATTCTAAATTTTTTTTGAAGTATTTACATACTTAGGAGAAAGGAGAGTGGGTTTGTTTGAGAGCTTCACATCTTGGCAGACCAAACCCAGAGTTTTGGAACATGGGTCTAAGCCTGCAGGTTTCTCTGAGAACCTCTGCGATGCCTTCTGTCCTAGCTGGGAAGGGTGCCTTTTCCAAGGCTCCTCTGAGTGCGTTGTCCTTGCTCAGACAGCCTCCATGCTTGTCTGAACACCCAGGCAGGTTCTGGTATGAGGGAGAAGAGCTACTGCTCATTGTGGGGACTGAACTTGTGCTTCTGGTGATGTGATAGTCATTCATCCAAATAAACCATTTCTAAGCACCTTGCCCTGCTTTTGTTTGTTGTTATTTCTTTTTGCCTGAGTCAGATTTACTCCTTTAGTTACCAAGAATTTTAAACTACAGAATGCTCCAATGTGACTGAGGTTTTCCAACCTCATTTGCAACATGGGACTGGCCCCTCATTTTATGTACAAGCTGAGGTCAGAGTATGAAGTCACTAGGCTTCCGTGGTAATAACAGAGCCTTTTATTTCCTTCAATCTACTGTCTGTATTTTAATTAGTGTTATCAACTTTTATTTTTTTTAAGAGGGTTTTTTTCTTTTTTTTTTTTTTCTTTTTCTTTTTTTTTTGCTATAGGGCACGTGTGCTCACCAGACAGAGACAGAGAGACAGAAAGCGAGAAATCACCCCCCAGGGTGGATGGCCATGCCACAATCCCTTCTCCTCCATTCTCCTCTCGGGATCTTGGGCACACACGCACACGCGCCCGGCATGAGTTTTAAGCCACTGGGTCCAGGACGCGAACCGTGGTCGACTACTTGGGAGTCCAGCAACATAGCCATTACGCTAACTGCTGGTCCCAACTTTTACATTTTTAAAAAAGATTTTTTCAGTATAGGGCACATGAAGTTGCTGGAAAGACAGAGAAAGACAGGGAGACAGAAAGCGAGACTCACCCCCCAGAGGGATGGCCATTCTCCTCTTGGGATTCTGGGCACACACACACAAGTGCCTGGTGTGAGTTTCAAGCTGCTGGGTCCAGGACTCAAACCATGGTTGACTATATGGGAGTCCAGCAATGTAACCATTATGCCAACTGCTGGTCCCAGTATTTTCAACTTGTTTTAAGAGGACTTGCCTGTTAAAATTTTATTCTTGTCTTGGGGCCAGCCAGGTGGTGTGGTGGTTAAGACGGCTCAATCCCACATGGCCGAGTGTGTAGTCAGAGTTCCGAACCTGGCGGCTTAGAAAATACACCAGGCACATGTGAGTGCATGCCTAAAATCTCAAAAGTGAAAGGATTGTAGCATGTCCATCTCCCCAGGGGATGATCTTCTCGCTTTTTTTCACTCTTTCTTTTTTTATTTCTTTTACATTTTCTTAGAGATTTTTGCGATAGGATGCATACGCTCACCAGAAAGACAGAGACAGAGGATTGCAGTGTGACTAAGCCTTGTTGGGGGTGGAAGGAGAGTGTGCTTGCTTTCTCTGTCTTGTCACCACATGATCTATTATGAATAAAGGGGAAAATGTTATTAAAAGTATATTCCCTCTCATATATGGGTGAGTTTTCAGCAGTTTCACTAGAATGTGTCTAGGCGAGAATGTGTGTGTGTGTGTGTGTGTGTGTATGTGTGTGTGTATACATATATGTGTGTGTGTGTGTGTGTATGTGTGTGTGTATACATATGTGTGTGTGTGTGTATATATGTGTATATATATATATACAATTTTTTTTAGAGGTTTTTGCCATAGGGTGCATGCACTCACCAGAAAGACAGAGAAAGACAGAAAGCGAGAATTCATACCCCAGGGGGGATGGCCACGCTTAAATCCCTTCTCCTCCATTCTCCTCTCAATATCTTGAGCACGCGTGCACACACTAGCATGAGTTTAAGCCAACGGGTCCGGGACTCAAACTGTGGTTGACTACATGGGAGTCCAGCAACATAGCCATTACGCCATCTACTGGCCCCCAGCCTCAGGGCCAGTCCCCAGCCTTAGGCTTTAACTCCTGACTTCATGCAACCTCTAAGAAGGAAAAATTTTCCAGAGTTTAAAAAAAAAAAGCCTCAGGGCCACAGCTAGTTTGGCACCTTTTTCCTGACCAAATTTCCTTCTTTCACTACTGTTTTTGAAATCAACAAATTCCTTATTTTAGTGACATAGTAGAGACGTACTTTAAAGTATTTTACCCAGAATTTTGGTTGCTTTATCTGGAATTATTCAGATTAACCGACCACAACACTGCCAGAAATGAACGTCTCCAGCCCCGTTACAGTGCACAGCCTCGTTAGACTGCGAGGATAACTACAGTGGTCGATTGCCCGCTCTGGTCCTGGCGTGTTGCGTGTGTTATCACCAATTCTCACAAGAAGGCATCATTTTTCCTATTCAATAAGGCACCTAGGATTAAGTTGCCCAAAGTCACACAACTAGACGGCAAAGGAATCAGAATTCTGCCTTTTGCGATCAAACCCGATCTCCTTTTCAAGCTGCAGAACTTTCTGTCTCAACGTTGACAGCACACGGTGGCCTTATGCTTTAGGGGAGGAACTGAATGCAGGTTGAGCAGGGAAGAGACGTTACAAAGTAAGCCTTTCCACTTCAGAGTTCAGCATGTGGGCTTCCCTCAGCTCACCCCAAACCCATGCTGCACTTCATCAATTCAAAATGCTCTACGGTAAAGCAGTCATGCAGACACTGAAATGGTAACATTAGCAATCAGAACTCCCAGATCACCCTCATCCCCCAGTATTTCCAGCTCCAGGGGATCTTTGTTAGCTTAAGACCCAAAGCCAATCCCTTCATCTGCAGTCGCTTTCTGACGCTGATGCATCTAACAGGGCTTTCCCACGACTGCAGCCGATAGATGTCGTTTTCTTCATTTTGGGGGGTTGGTGGCTTCTGTCCTTAGCAGCTGTGGCCTTAGACTTTATCTGGGTTTGCAATCAGGAAGCTGTGATACTTCCTGAGACTGTTCTGGGTACAATTTACACAACACAAATTGAATTCACTTTCTTCACTTTGGAGTTGCTCTGGGCCGCTAGAAAGGCTGGCTGTGCTTTGTCCAGTTTTCTACAGGTTGAGTCCAACAGTTGGCAAGAACCAGCCCCTGTGGTTTACAACTACTTGTGCTTCCTGAGCAACCTATGTGAAAAATTTGGAAAGAAGGCAATGATTAGGACCGGAGTCTAGAAAACCGTTAAGAAGGAGGAAGTTTATCAACTTGGTGGGAGTAAATCTCCAAACCACCCTCGGATGCTAACACGCACACACTCTTTCTCATTGCCAAGACCGGTTTGCAGGTTGAGGAGAACCAACCTAACAGCATAGGCAAAGAGAGAAGTTGGAGAAGAACCATTGTGTTAGACACTCAAATCCTTTGACCATGAAACAGGAATGGCATCAACAAGTGCTGCTTATCATACACAGCTTTTTCATTTATGAAATCTCCCAAAGCTTGGCCATCGGTCTGTGTTCATAAGTTGTTTCCATGCAGGCCAGCCCCATGACACGGCAATAATGTGCTATGTGCTAATCAAGAGAAGCTGGATGCCACATGGGGGCCTTCATTCAAATCCTGTCCCAGTCAGCCAGAAACACGCCAAGCACACAGGCACGTGCCCAAGATCTGACAGGCTGGAGGAGTGGAGGAGAGGGATCATGGCATGAGCAGCCCCTGTGTAAGATGTTCCCCCGCTTGGGGCCAGCAGTTGGCATAATGGCTATGTCACTGGACTCCCTGTAGTCAACTGCTCTTCGAGTCCCAGACCCAGTGGCTTAAACTCAAGCCAGGCGCATATGCGTGCGTGCCCAGGATCCTGAAAGGAGAATGGAGGACAAGGGATTGTGGCGTAGCCATCCCTCCAGGGGATGTCTTCTGAAATTTAAAGTATTACCTCATTAAGCCCAACAATGACCCTGTGAAGTGACCAGGATAGACATTAACATTTCCACCTGGGACCAGCAGGTGGCGTGGTGGTTAAGGTGCTGGACACTCCCATATGGCCAACCATGGTTTGAGTCCTGGACCTGGTGGCTTGCTTTCTCACTTTCTCTCTCTCTCTCTCTGTACTTCTCTCTTGTCAATTTAAAATAAATGAGGCCGCCCGCCTCTGGGCCTGTGTGGGACCGGGGCCGGCGCGCTGGGCCTCTCGCCTCTGGGCCTGCGCGGGACCGGGGCCGCCCGCCTCTGGGCCCGCGGCCAGCGCGCGGGGCCGCCGGCCTCTGGGCCCGCGCGGGACCGGGGCCGCCCGCCTCTGGGCCTGCGTGGGACCGGGGCCGGCGCGCTGGGCCTCTCGCCTCTGGGCCTGCGCGGGACCGGGGCCGCCCGCCTCTGGGCCCGCGCGGGACCGGGGCCGCCCGCCTCTGGGCCCGCGGCCAGCGCGCGGGGCCGCCGGCCTCTGGGCCCGCGGGGACCGGGGCCGCCCGCCTCTGGGCCTGCGTGGGACTGGGGCCGGCGCGCTGGGCCTCTCGCCTCTGGGCCTGCGCGGGACCCCGCCCGCCTCTGGGCCCGCGCGGGACCGGGGCTGCCCGCCTCTGGGCGCGCGGGACCGGGGCCAGCGCGCTGGGCCGGCCGCCTCTGGGCCTGCGCGGGACCGGGGCCGCCCGCCTCTGGGCCTGCGCGGGACCGGGGCTGCCCGACTCTGGGCACTCGGCGCCTCTGCTTCGCGTTCCGCAGTCGAGGCCGCCCAGCCCCTGCTGCCCCTCCGGCGCTGGGTGTGTCCCGCGCTCGGCGCCGACGCTGCCTGGCAGCACTCTGACCAGGCAGGCGAACCGGAGGTGGCGCTGGGTCCCGCGCGCATTCGCGTGCTCGGGGGCTGGTGTGTGCCCGCTGGGCCCGCGCGTGGCCGCCGGGCCTGAGCGTGGTTGCGCGCGCTTGGGGCTGACGAGTGGCCATCGGGCCTACACATGACCGCCGGGTCAGCGCATGGCCGCTGGGTCTGCGAGTGGCCGCTGGGCACACGCATGGCCCCCAGACTGGCGAGTGGCTGCCGGGTCTGAGTGTGGCTGCCGGGCCCGCTCCTGTGCATGGCCACCGGGCCTGCGCCTACACATGGCTCCCGGGCCGGAGCGTGGTCACTGGGCCGGCGCACGCCGGGCCTGCGTGTGGCTCCCGGGCCTGCGAGTGGCCACCGGGCCTGTGCATGACCTCCAGGTTGGCGAGTGGCCACCAGGTCTGAGCATGGCCGCCGGTCCTGTGTGTGGCCGCCGGGCCTGTGCCCGTGCGTGGCCGCCGGGCCTGTGTGTGATCGCCGGGCCTGTGCGTGGTCGCCGGGCATGCGCCCACGCGTGGCCGCCGGGCCCGCGCATGGCTGCCGGGCCTGCGCCCAGGCGTGGCCAACGAGCCTGCCAGTGACCGCCGGGCCTGCACGTGACCGGCGGTTGCGAGCAGCAAACTGAAGCCGAAAACAAGGATTAAGATCTTGCAAATATAAGCAGAAGAAGGAAACCTTGGATGTCTTAAACCAATTGAGAAATGTATGGTATAGGAGGATTTTCGCTGCCTATGGGCAGTGAGAAGGCGATGGTACCAGCCCTGCATTACCTCAGGGAAAAATAAGAACCATTCTACCATTCTTAAGGAAGCCAGATACTCGAGGATGACTCACGCTGCAGATCCCCACAACACCATCCTTGGTAATCACAGGATGGATGCTGTGCTGCATCAGCTGATAACCGTCTCTGCCTACCAGAACTGCGTTCCTGAAACTGTACTCCATAGAGACTCACCTACAACTGCGGAGCTGCACGAGACCCACCCTTGACCCAACCCTGAATAGAACCTATGTTTCCTATTGTGGAAAACTTTATGAGCTCATAATTGAAAAAGGAAAAAAAAAAAAAAAAAAAAAAAGGATGAAAGATCTGGAGGGTATGGTCGCAGGGATGGCAACTGCGGATGCTGGAGACAGCACGGGAGAGGTAATGGGAATGAATGATGGAGGGCGGTTCAGGGAACGATCATCACGTTTGATGGACACGGGTGAAGGGTGGTCTGTTGAAGATGATGTATGTGGGGGTATCATTGTCTTGGCTAATGTTAACTATACTCATGCTGGAAGGGACCATGCTGTACACTGTAAAGATGTCCAATGAAAAAAAAAATAATGATAACATTATCGGCACTCTGGCAGAAGGAGAAAGATCCAATGATATGATAGCGGAAAGGATAAATGTGGATGCCGGAGCCTGTAAGGGAGGGGAGTGGGTGGTCAAGAGAGGGTGGTAGAAAGTGGGCGTGGGGGGCAAAAGGAGGAATCAGTTAACACCAAAAAAAGTAGAGTTCTCTGTTGAAAACTATATACATATATGTATATTGTATACATCATAATGGGAACTTTATGTAAAATGAATTTAATTAATCTGAGAAAAATAAAATAAAAAAAAAGAACTATAAAAAAAAATAAAATAAAATAAAATAAATGAATGAATAAAATTAAATAAATAGTTATTTTTAAAAAACTAACAACAACAACAAAAATTTCCACCTGAAACGAGTCGGCGTAGGGAGCAAAGGAGGAAAGCCCGGAGTCTCAGAACGAGACGGCCTGATTCTCACTAGGCTGAACTGTCTTCCTGCCCATTACACCTCCAGAAGACCTGGATTCAAGTTTTTGTTCCACCACCCAGGAGTTCTCTGAGTTTCAGTTTTCTCAAAAATCTGTAACATAGACATACTGACAATTACCCAAAATACATATTGAACTGGGAAAATACTAGCAGAACACTTGACATGTAATATGTGATTAAGGCGTGAATTCAGAGACTAAATTACCATTGCATGTTTCCTATTCTTGGAATAGAACAAACTGTCTAAATATCCCTGAAGTTACCAATAGTTCACAAACTACACTCTCATTAAAGTGTGCTAAAGAAGATATTTAAGAAAGTGACCATGTGGGGGAATGAAAGAAACATTTATAATGGCAACCAATACAGAAAATAAATCCGCAAAGACACAATGAAAACTGAAACCACAATAATCTCTAAATGGAGAAGTAATAATTGTAGCCTATATTTAAGTGTATGAGAAACAAGGGTTTGGGAAAAGGGGTACCTACCGTGGAGATCAAGCTTATTATTTCACAGTTTTTGGAGAGAACTAGCACTGATTTTTTTTGAAGTCACAAAACACTTCAGATCTTTCCAATCTTACCCCCCAAAAAGGATGCAAATAAAAGAAATAAGGACCAGCAGATGGCATAATAGTTACATTGCTGGACTCCCACATGGCCAACCGCAGTTCCAGTCCCAGACCCAGAGGCTTGAAACTCATGTCGGGTGTGCATATGTGCATGCCCAAAATCCCAAGAGGAGAATGGAGCAGAAGGGAATGCCGTGTGGCCATCCCCCAAGGGGGTGATTTCTCGCTTTTTGTCTCTCTCTCTGACTCTCCAGTGAGCATGCATGCCCTATAGCAAAAATCTCTCTCGGGACCAGCAGTTAGCATAATGGCTATGTCGCTGGACTCCCACGTAGTCGACCGCGGTTCGCGTCCCGGACCCAGTGGCTTAAAACTCACACAGGGCGCATGTGCACGCGTGCCCAAGATCCCGAGAGGAGAATGGAGGAGAAGGGATTGTGGCGTGGCCATCCCCCTTGGGGGGTGATTTCCTGCTTTCTGTCTCTCTGTCTCTCTTTGTCTGTCTGGCGAGCGCACGCACCCTATAGCAAAAAAAAAAAAAAAAAAGAGAGAGAGCACGACAATAAGAGTAGGAGGAAGGGGGTGGGGTCAGGAGAATACAGTCAGAGCCAATGTTATTGATAAAATTCTAGTTTTTCAGTTTGGGCTGAGGCCACGGTGGTTCACTTTTCCTAGAACACTCACAACTTAATCTTTCATTACATATATTTTCTGCAGGTAACAAATGCTACATAATATAAATTTCTTTTTTTTTAGATTGTAAAGAGACTTTACCCAGCAAAATATACACCTCAGTCCAGCCCAGTTGGGAATACTATATACATCATCAGCAGGTAATAAATCATATCTGTGTCCCAGAGATGTCTTCCTATTTCCCCCATATTTATTTCCTAGGCTATTCCCCTCTCACACTCTCTTTGCACTTTGTCTCTAGTGTCCATAACAATTTTCAACGCTTTTATGTCCTCCAGTCTTTCAGTCTCCACCATACATCACGGACAGTCGGTATATGTTAAGGGGAGACATACAATGTCTCTGTTTCATAGCCCAAGTTGCTTCACTCAGCAACAAATACTCCATATTCATCCACTTCCTATCAAATGCCAGGGCCTTGTCATCTTTTGTGGCTGAATAGTATTCCATAGAGTATATGTGCCACACTTTTTCAATCCATTCATCTGTTGTGGACATTTGGATTGTTTCCATGTCTTAGCAATCATGAATAATACCACCATAAATATAGTCGTGCAATTGGTTTTCTGACTAAGCATTCCCCTGTCCTTTGCATAGACACCCAGGAGTGCAATTGCTGATCATATGGTAGTTCTACTTGAAGGTCTTTCAAGTACCTCCATATTGTTCCCCACAGTGGCTGAACCAATAATTTACATTCCCACCAATAATGTAGGAAAGTTCTCCTTTCACCACATCCCCACAAAATAAAAATTTCTAAATAAATCTGGAAATAAGAGGTGTTTAGTGAGTCCCACAGCAATAAAAAAGCATAACTGGTATCTCCAAGGAGCTCTATCTGCAATCAAAGGATGTGTTATTTCACTTCCCAAATGCTGCCAGAAAACATATTGTCATTTCTAATTTTAGAATCAATAAGTCAGTGAACAAAGAAAGTACAGCTTTGCCTCTGAATATCAGCGATTGTTAGATCAGGTGTCTCACGGGATTGTACTTGAAGACCTGAGAAGCCTGGTCTTCATCAGGCAGATAAAAGCAACTTGGGAAATGGCCTCCAAGAGCACCAGGCAATGGGGCAGACCTGGGCTTGGGAGAGGTGGTCTGTAAATTGCCGCCATCCACAATGAATGGCTAATTGCTCAAATATCATATGTGTTATCTGGGAGAAAAAAAAAAGATTCTGAATTAGATTGCTTTTAATTGAATGTACATCACTTACTGGTAAGATTATCAGGGTTTCTAGAATAAAAATTTGTCATGATACACTGGGTTGACAGAAAAGTCATGATGCATTTTTCTATTTATTTTGATATGCAAAAATGCACCATGACTTTGCTGACAACCCAATAACTGCGAAATGAAATCAACCAATGATATGAGCTAACTTCAAAATGGGTACAAATAATCTGAGATTAGCCTTGGAAACCAGATTGACTGAGGTCAAAGCCCAGCTATGTCACATGCCGACTCTGTGACCATGGAAATACTGTGCCTTAGTTTACTCATCTGTAATATGATGATGATGAGGGTCAGCCTTGCAGTGCAGTGGTTAAACACAGTGCATCAGGAGTGAGATCCCACATGGCTGAGTGTTTGCTTGCCCCAAATCTTTATGTACTAGAGAGATGGAGGAAAAGGATTCTGCATGACCACAACCCATTGGAGGGGCTCTCTGCTCTCCAGCATACATGCACTCTGTTAATAAAAAAAAAAAAATTAATGAGGGGCCAGTCAGTGGCATGGTGGTTTAAGGTGGCTTGATCCCACAAGGCCAACTGAGGGGTTTGAGTCCCAGATCTAGTGACTTGAAAAACACATCAGGGTATGTGTGCCCAAAATCCCAAGAAGAAAATGGAGGAGAAAGGATTGTGGCATGGGCATCCCCCTTGGGAGTGCTTTCTCATTTTCTGTCTCTCTTTTTCTCCAGCAAATGCATGTGCCCTATGGCAAATTTAAAAAGGGGGAAGGGGGCAGCAGGTGGTATGGTGGTTGAGGCACTGGACTCCCACATGGTTGACCATGGTTTGAGTCCCAGACTTAGCATTCCAAAAATCATAACAAATAAATAGATAAGAAAATGTTCAAAAACAAAAAAAGAAAAAAAATAAAAAAGAAATTAAGTTACTGAGTTAAAAACAAAAAACAATAACTGAATAGATGAATATATGTATGTATTACTTACATACTTCCCTCAGGAAATTCTCTTGCTCTTCACCTGACCTCTGTGGACAGCCATTAGCACACTGGACTGCAGAACTGGAAGCCACATGCTTCAAGGGTCCCAGTACAGTCATCTTGAAAACACTTGGGGCGCTTGCTTGCCCAAGATCCTGGCAGAATGAAGACTAGAGGAAGGGGATTACAGCATGACCAAGGCCTGTGGAGGGTGCTTTTCTTTCTTTTTCTCTCACGCAATGGTCTATCATGAATAAAGAAAAATAATCCTATTGCCCTGAACTTAGACTAAATTCATACTATTTTTAAACAATATTTATTCATCCCAAAATATTTACTTTATGTTATACACTGTTACAGGTCTTGAGGAAGTAGTAGTAAACAAGACAGACATGATCTCTAAGTAATCAGGAATCAGATAATACATAAGAAAACATATCAATAAATTACAAATCATTAGAAAATGTACAAAAAGAGGTAACTGTGAACAGAATTGCTCTGTAGCAAGCCAGCCTTTTTTTCTTTTTTCTATTTATTTATTTATTTTTACATTTTTCCACAAACATTTACTTTACATATCACAACATTTTTGCTCATACTCCATAGTTCTTTTTTTTTTTTTTAAGAGGTTTTTGCTATAGGGCGCATGCGCTCGCCAGACAGACAGAGAGACAGAGAGACAGAAAGCGAGAAATCACCCCCCAGGGGGGATGGTCACACCGCAATCCCTTCTCCTCCGTTCTCCTCTTGGGATCTTGGGCACATACACACACGCACCCGGTGTGAGTTTTAAGCCACCGGGTCCGGGACGCGAACCGTGGTCGACTACGTGGGAGTCCAGCGACATAGCCATTATGCTAACTGCTGGTCCCATACTCCGTAGTTCTTGACAGTTAATAAAAAACTTTCAAAATTTCAGAATACTGAATTTTAAAGATAATGTTCAAAATATTTCTTATAATTTTGTGTAATTTTGTTTGTGACTCTATAACAACAGAAACAGTATGTTTTTAAACATTTTTGAGAAAATATTTATATGTCAACTATTCAAATTGTTGAAAAGAAAATATCCAGCACACAAGTCATGCATAAACCTTATCAATTCAGCCCTGATTATCAAGTATTCTGTGATATACCATCTGCTAGCAAAGGTCAGTCTCTTTTTCTTCCTTCAAAGTCTTTCTCAAGATAATTCTCTGGAGTGGTTGCTCTTTTGCAATCTCTACTGATTACAATGCTGGGCTGGAAAAATCCAGCTTATTTTCTGTTCTAAATTCTTTCATATATCTTCTCTAATCCTCTCTGCCAGGCAGAACTATTTATGGTGCCAGCCCATCTTTCTAAGAGCTTCTGTTGGCTTACTTGAGATCCACCTTAGTTCCATAGTTTTCTGATTAATCTTCAGGTATGACATCCCAGTCAAAGCCCTGTCCAATAATGAGTATTTCCAATTTCCGATTCAATGCAACAAGCATTGTTGAACTTATGCAAATAACCCTTCTGCCACAAAATAAGAATACTCCCAATTATTTCCAATTCAAGAAGAGTCAGTCAGGAAGTAAAAGTTTGTTTCCATTTAAAGAAACAAACAGCAAAAATATTTTAACAAATTGCTGAACCCATCAACTCAAAAGAAAGTAAAATGTTTAAATTGGGAAAACAAAACTTAATAAAAAAGAAATCAGCAATATTTTACTCAAAAGTTATTAAATTCTATTTCACCATTTCAGTCTTATGTTCAAACTCTTTTCTGTTGAATATGCAGTGTTACTGTGGTCCCTTCTTTCCACTTAAATCCTGGAAGTTAACATTCAACATTATTATTATTTCTTGTCCCTAGCATTAAACTGGTCATTGTCTTGGTTGCCTTTTGTTCTCTTATTTCTGTATGTGTCTTTAGTTTTCCTAGTAGAGCACTCCTTTCATCACTTCTTGAAGAGTGGGTCTGCTAATGGCAAATTCTTTCAGGTCTTGTTTATCTGAGAATGTTTTTTATCATTTCTTTCCATATGAAAGATAATCTTGCTGGAAATAGTATTCTTGGTTGAAACTGTTTTTCACTTAACACCTTGAATATATTTTCCCATTCTTCCCTTGCTCTCATTGTTTCTCATGAGAGGTCTGAGGTTAGCCTGATTGGATAACTTTTATAAGTAACCTGATGCTTCTCTCTTGCCAGTTTTAGTATCTTGTCTTTGTAGATTTGGCCAGTCTGGCTATGATGTGCCTTGGAGAAGATCTTCTTGGGTTGATTCTATTAAGGGTCCTTTGTATTTCTTGAGTCTGGATATTTGAATGCCTCTCTAAATTTGGAAAGTTTCCTTCCAAGATTTCATGGAATAGATTATCAATGCCCTTATTAGTTTCCCCACCTTCTGGGATACCAGTTATCCAGATGTTTGGGTGCTTAATGCTATCTAGTAGTTCTCGTATAGTAGTCTCATTTTTGGGGAGTTATTTTCACAATTTTTTTTTTCTAGGTCAGAGGTTTTGCCTTCAACATCCAAGATTTGATTTTCTGCATGGACTAATCTGCTTTTTTTTTTTTTTTTTTTTTTAGAGGTTTTTGCACTCACCAGAAAGACAGAGAGAGACAGAGAGACAGAAAGCGAGAAATCACCCCCCAGGGGGTATGGCCATGCCGCAATCCCTTCTCCTCCATTCTCCTCTCGGGATCTTGGGCATGCACGCACATGCACCCGGCGTGAGTTTTAAGCCACCAGGTCCGGGACTCGAACCGCAGTCAACTACATGGGAGACCAGCGACATAGCCATTACGCTAACTGCTGGTCCCTGCTTTTAATACTTTCAAGGGAGGTTTTGATTTCCTGAATGGCAGGCTTCATCTCTAATAGCTCCGTTTGATTCTTTTTTATGGTGTGTATTTCTTCTTTCAGATTGTGGAAGAACTTCAATACCTCTTGGAACTTGTTGTCTCTTTTCTCCTGCATCTTCTGGAGTTCATTATCTCTTAGTTCTTATATCTCGTTTAGTTTTGTCAATATGAATATTCTGAATTCTTTATCAGACATTTTCATGAGTTCTACTGTACTGTCTGTGGATGATGAGGGATTGCTATTTTTTTTTAGGGGAGAGATATTTTCTTGATTTCTCATGTTTTTGTGCCTCTGAGATTGTTTCTGGTCATTCTGTGACAAAATCTATCCTCCACTTCTCTGAATATTTTGAGAGTCTAGAAGATGGGGTTTAGAGCATAGCTTCCCTAAACAGGCCAGGACACACCTCAGCTTTAAAATGGCTTCTTGTCTGAATATTTCGGGAGTCTAGAAGATTGTAGCAAGCCAGCCTTTTAAGAAGCCCTTTTCCAAGCTGATCTGGGATGGGTACAGTCCTGGCCCCTCTCTGTTGGTAATCTCTAGGAGGAAGCCAAAGGGTCATCACTCATCCCAGAATGAGAATCAGAAGAGGAGGAGATAAGGGAGAAGTGTCACAGCCACATTAGTGTTTGCACACACATACACCCTGAAAGGGGAAGCTGGCACTATGATCCAGAGTAAGTCTATACTCTAAGAAGTTGGGGTCATCTTGATTCTTGAGAACTTCAGGAAGTGAATAAACTTCCCAGAGGCTGCAGATGTAGGCTAGAAAATCCTTGTGGGAACTCTGGTCATTGTTCTTCTTTCTTGAGCTTAGAGACCATCTCCAAGCTGGGTGTTCCCAGGGCCCAGCCAAGGTTTTGTTAGAATCATCAAACTTAGATAGTCAGAGCTGGAAAGTCCCTAAAAGGGCAGTTGGTCCATCCTTCTCACTTTAAAAATAAGGAAACAGGCTCAGAGAGGGGATAACCTCAAGTTTAAAAGCTCGTTAGGGCTCTTGCCTAGACTGCCTAGATGCTCACAGACATGTTTCTCTTCCTCAGCACAAAGAAAGAATATTGTCCCCAGCCTCCTTTGCAATTAGGTTGGGATCTTGTGTAGGGGTCTGATCAATGAATACGAACTGAAGTGATCTCTACCTTGCCCTCTGACTTCACGAAGGTCTCATATGATTCTCTACTCTTCTATCTTCATTCATCAGCCAGCTAAATGCAGATAATCCAGCATGCATAGGACTCCAAGAAATCTCTATAAGATGGCAGCACCACAAGGTAGGAGGAGTCAAGAGCTGTCAATCACCTGTGAAGGCAAGCACCCTGAACACGGAAATCAATTGTGATATGTATGAGCAGTAAACTGCACCGTGCAAGCCACTGAGATTTTGATTGTTACAACAACTGGTGCTCTGTCCTTTGACAAACACACTGGCAATTTAGAGGCTGTGATGCCTAATTTGGCTTGTCAACCTGACTAGGCGATAGGGTGTCAAGACAGTTGGTCAAACATCATCCTGAGTATGTCTGTGAGAAGGTTTCCAGAAAAGATTAATATGTGACTCAGTATACAGAGTAAAGTAGATTGCCTTCCCTACATGGAGCATTTCATTACTGTGCCACCAGGGCTGTCCACGATGCTGTTTTTAACTAATCCATTCTCTTTCTCCAAGCTAATAGAAGATTGCTTAGGAATTTTCAGATCCATTGCCCATGACTGGATATTCCTGTCCTTGGACCAACAGTGACCAGTAGATAAATCTCCATGTAGACTCCAGGGAATCCTTAATGATTCACAAAGGATAAGCTTGTGGGTGCCCTGAAAACAGCTAACCCTTTGACACTAGTGTTTAGACTGCAAAGTGTCTCCCGACTCACTACCCATTGTTTCATGCGCCTGGTAAGAGTACTGGTGTCCAGGGATCACTCAGCCAGAGAACTCTGTCATGGCCAGTGCTTTTATCTACCTGATGTTGACCTGAGGCTTGAAATAGACTGACTCAAGAATTATCAAGTAAAATTAAGTCAATCATCAAATAAAAATTAAATAAAGTTTTAGTGTTGTGTGAATTTCCTATAGTCTGATTTTTTAAACTCAATAATTAATATATGGTATCTCCATTAACACAAATTTATAGGCATCTACTGACTAGAGCCACTCATTCTCATCCTTTCTGAACTACAGATGGAGAAACAGATTAATAGATGGAATGGGTATTCACAAAGCTTCCATCCTTGGGTTTAGTAGAATGGAATACCCTGGATCTCTTTTTCCACAGCATCTCAATAGTAATTCTTCTGAACAAAAGGACTGAGTTGGATACACATCAAACATGCCTCTATATCTAAACTGTCATGTCAGTTTAGATTTGTAACATCATAAAAAAGAAGCATATAAGAATCAGAGAACCTTTAGATTAAAAGAGTTTTTTTAATTATTTTATTTATTTATTTATTTATTTATTTATTTATTTTTCTCCATGAGTTTTGCCAGAGGGAGAGTTAGAAAGGAAGCCACCAGGTCTGGGACTCAAACCACAGTCAGCCATGTGGGAATTCCAGTGCCTTAACCACCATGCCACCTGCTGGCCCCAGATTAAGAGTTTTTAAGGTCATCTTGTTCTATCTTTAATTTGAATTTTTTATTTTATATGCTTTTTTATATAGTAGCTAAACACATGATGTAAGCAATAACCATGTAAATATAAGTCAAAATGATGGGATACAAAAATATTATACTGTGGTGGGACTCCCTCAGCCAAGTGAAGAACTTGTTACCCTTGTTCATTAGAGTCTCATGAACCATGGTTTCAGTACAGGGAAAGAGGAAGTCAAGTTCTGTGACATCTTTGGGAAGGTATGTCCAAGGGATGAAGTACAGACAAGTCTACTAAAAGTTAAAAAAAAGGATGGTTCTTGATTCTCTCAAAAAGTCACAAGAGGCATCCAATCAGACCTCCCTTACCTTAAGACTAACTGAAGACTTGCCATCACAAACACCCTTACAGAGGCATGCCAATCAGATCTACTTCTCAGAAACCTAAGAGATTGTCTAATTCATGTTTAAAAAAAAAAAAAAGAACTGAAACTAGGCTTCCTAATTTACCAAAAATAAAAAAATTCTCAATGAAGTTTGTAAAACTGGTATCAAGAAGCAAATCTAACTTCCTGCTTTTGTTTCTTCTCTGCAGTTACAACAAATTCAGGCTCAAAAAGAAACTTGCAATTTAGGATCCTTCCTCTAATACCAGACAATGAATTGGCAGAGTAAAGCAGTATCTGTTCTTTAGGGTAGAGTAATTGAGTACTTTTCCCTCCCAAGTGTGGCTGTGTGTATTTTGGTATCAGTAAAAGCTTATTGAAAACGGGAGAATAGCAAAGAGATTCCTGTTAGATTAAGTTGCTTAGAGATTAAAAGGTCAGGTACACATCTATAAAAAAAAAAAAAAAAAAAAATTAAACAGTATCAGAAATTAATGTTCTAATTTATTGAAAAATCACATTCTACTTATGTCTGGAAGACTTAAATAGTAAACAATATTCTGTTGATCCTATTTACAAAAATACATACTTAAGCTATAATGACATAAAAAGATTTAAAATAAAAAGATATAAAAAGTAGTATGCGGGGCTGGCAGGTGGCATAGTGGTTAAGGGTGCTGGACTCCCATATGAGTGACTGTAGTTTCGAGTCCCAGATCTGGCAGCTTGATTTCCCACTTTCTCCCTCTCTCTCACTCATTCTGTCCCTCTATAGTCAAATTAAAATAAAGTTAAATAAAAAGGTACTATGCAAAAACCAACCAAAAGAAATTTGGTGTAACTACATTATCATCAGACAAAATAGACTTTAAAGTTTAAAATAATAATTATTAAAAACAGTGAGTACAGTAGAATAATGACAGAAAGAAATAATTCAAAATTTCATGCACCTAATAATAAGTCTCAAAGTAGGTAAAAGTTGTTGAGAGAATTAAAAAGAGAAATTTATAAATTAATAACCATTATGGGAATTTTTACTTTGTGTGTGTGTGTATGTGTGTGTGTGTGTTTAGGTTTTTGTCATAGGGCACATGTACTCGCTGGAGAGAGACAGAGAAAATGAGAAATCACCCTCCCCCCAGAGGGTTGGCCATGCCACAATCTCTTCTCATCCACTGTCCTCCTGGGGCATGCATGCACACACACCCAGCATGATTTTCAAGCCACTCCAAGGGAAAGGGGAGGAGTTTACAATAAGTCATATTAGGGTAATCGGCTAATCATATGGGGAAAATCTTTTTTAATTAGACCTTATTTCACACAATACACATACAAGTGAATTTAAAAACTAATGTCATGGGACCAGCAGTTAGCATAATGGCTATGTCACTGGACTCCCATGTAGCTGACCGTGGTTCAAGTCCCGGACCCGGTGGCTTAAACTCACGCTGGGCACGTGTGCATGCGTGCCCAAGATCCAGAGAGGAGAATGGAGGAGAAGGGATTGCGGCATGGCCATCCCCTCTGAGGGGTGATTTCTCGCTTTCTGTCTCTCTGTCTCTGTCTGGCAAACGCACAAGCCCTATAGCAAAAACCTCTCCAAAAAAAAAAAAAAAAAAAAACTAATGTCATAAGCAACAACTTAAAACTTTTCTTGAAAGAAAATATAAAAAATAATCTTATCACCAGAGGGAAGGGGTTCTTTTTACTTTTTTTTTTCTTTATTCACAATACAGTGAGTGAGACAGAGTGAGAGAGAGAGATGATCACCCTTCACAGGGTCTGGTCATGCTGCAATTCCCTTCCTCCAGTCCCTAACCCATGAGGTCCTGGTCATTGACACTGCGGTCACCACATGGGATCCAGCATCTCCAATGAGCAGCACGTTATCCCTGTACCACAAGACTGGTCCAGGGTTTATTTTATTTTATTTTTTGCTAGAGGGCATGTGAGCTCACCAGAGAGAGAGAAAGAGAAAGTAAGAAAGCATCTCCCAGTGAGGATGGTTACACCACAATTCCTTCTCCATTTCTCCCTTCACAATTCTGGGACTCACACACACATGCCCAGTGTATTTTTCAAGTCACTGGATCCAGGACTCAAACCAAGCAATCAGTCATGTGGGATCCAAGCACCTTAACCACGGCCCACCAGCTGGCCCAGCCCAGGGTTCCTAAGATATAAAAATCATGGGCCAGCCAGGCGATGTGATTAAGGAGGCGCGACTCAACTGTGTGGTTGGAGTCCCAGACCCGGGGCTTTCTCACTTGCTCTTCTCCCCTTGTGTCCCTCTGGCAAAATAAATTTTTTAAAAATACATTTTTAAAAAAAGAAATAAAAATTGGGGCCAGCCCCATGGCCTAGTATTTAAAGGAGACAAATCCCGCATGGCCAACTGTGCAGTTCAAATCCTAGCCCCAATGGCTTGAAAAACACACTGGGTGTGTGTGTGTGCATGGTTACCCCAAATGCCAACAGGATGGATAAATGAAGAAGGGACTGAGGTGTGACCACACCCCATAGAGGGATGCTTTCTCTCTCTCTCTCTCACTGTCTGGTAAGAGTGTACATCTGCCTTCTGACCAAACACACACACACACACACACACACACACACACACACATAATAAAAAGCAAAAACCATTGACGAAAAGATATGTTTGACTGCATTAACACAAAAACAAAACAAACGAATCCACTCTTCAAAGTAAAAAGGCAAGCTATAGACTGGAAGATGTGTGCAATACATTTAAACAGTGAGTGTTCAGAATATAATTAAAGAACAAATTGAGGGGCCAACAGGTGGCATAGTGGTTAAGGCACTGGACTCCCACACGATTGGCCGTGGTTCGAGTCCTGGACCCAGCAGCTTGAAAATCACGTCCCTTCGGTGGTGATCTCTAACTTTCATTCTTTCTGTCTCTCTCTGGTGGGTGCATGCACTCTATGGGGAAAAAAAATTATGGCAATGATAGGTGCCTAGTTTGGTATAGTGAATGTCTCTGAGGATAAAGGAAAGGGAATGGTGTTCGTGAAGAACATACTCTAGAAGATATTCAACCATATTTGAAACATTTTATTTCAAAAACAAAATCTGAAGTAAGTATGGCAGAATGGAGGTTACACTGATGCTGATTATTCTCTGTAATTTCCAGTACCATTAAAATGCTTTATTCAAAAAATATGTAACAGGGCCATCAGGTTGCATGGCAATTAAGAACTGGACTCCCACATGGCCAACCATAGCTTGAATCCCAGACCTGGTGGTTTGCTGTCTCACTTTCTCTCTCTCTCTGTTTCTTTTGTGCACATGTGCCCTATAAAAAATTAAAATAATAATAATTAATAAAAATAAATAATTCTTTTAAAAAGTAAATAACATCAGAAAAATTGTCATCTAAACAATTGCTAATATCCAAATTAAATGCTAAGAATGTGATGACATTTAATCATAAAAATTGTCTAAATTCTCATTGTTAAATATATTTCAGTTTCAGTATGTGTCCATATGATAAGTAAAAAATAAAAGAGTTACCTAGATATTATAAATATCCTGATGATAGGGTAAAAAAATACATAAATACATACATGAAAGAGATTGGAAAAGAACATTTTAAAAACGGATATAAACTTTTAAGCTAGGAGGGTTTGGCATGAACTTTCTTTAAGTTTGTTTAATTTTTAAAATCTGACTTGAGTAAAAGAATTGTTTTAAAACATGTATTATGTGCTTTCTGAAACTTTTTACTGTAGAAATAATACAGCAACACAGATTTAAACAACAGTACCCTACAAATGCACAGCAAAAAGAAATGAAGTCCTTTCAGGTCTTTCTCTGACTTCAGTTCCTTCCGTTAAATGATCGGGGTGAACAGACAGGCACAAACAAAATGACTTGGGTCAAATCACTATTGCCACCCAGTTTTCAAGGGCAACGGCAGTCAAGAAGTTGCTGGGGAGTGATACTTCTACTGTCCCTTTAATTAAGGTGGGGCGTTTAAAATTTGATTGTTCCATTCAAGTCTCAAAACAATCAGATGAAATTCACCTTTTACGTGGCCTGAATCCTGATAGCTGGGCACACTCGATAGGTAATTTAATCCTGTCTGGTGTAGATGAACGCAAACTTAAATTAGCTACTGAAAGAGTTGGTCTTCTCGGAGATAGCTGTGCTTTTCCACTTTTATGCAAGAGCTGAGCTTCACCAACTGGCTAGCTGGAGGGGTTATTAAAAATTCAGTGAAAGAAACAAAGGTGAGCGCTGGTGTCTCTTGTTACCCTTTCTACGGTTACTGCAGCAGACAAAAGGCCTAGAGCCTGCCTCATGAATAATGTGACATGGAATATTCACAATCTATTTTTAATGGAGTCAAGTAATAACATTAAGAGAGATATTTGCAATCTTCAAATTTCACACGGTAACAGGCGTAGTAATTTGTTTTGATTCTGAACTAGGGGTGTCAAGATAGTGTTTTTGTTTTGTTTTGTTTTTTTTTTAAAAAGGCATACGCAGGTAATGACAACTCCTCATTTATAGCACAATCAAGGACAATGAAAATAGATCAAATGTTCTTAGTGTCATAAAGAGAGAGCTGAACAGGACAGACACCTCAATTTCAATCAGTTCTACTTACCCCTCAGTGCAACTTCTTTACTTCTCAATCATGTTGGAAATAACCAGCCAGCCTGCACAGTGCCTCCTGTGGGGAGGACATTCCGTCATCTGTACTCACAGGGCAGCTTTGTCTCCCAGGACGCTAGGTAGTGGTTCCTGAATGCTGCAACGGTTCCTCACACATCAGGTCTGAAAAACTACTTAAAACTGCATTACAGAGTAAACAAATTTGACACTGTTTTTAATGCCAGAGGATGTGTGTGCATGCATAAGATAGAGAGAGGAAAAAAACAAAGAAAAGAAAAAAAAAAAAAAAACACTCTCCAACAGGGCCTGGTCACCCTGCAATGCTTTTTCCTCTAATTCTCTACCCCTAATTCTCCACTATGTCAGAATTCTAGGCACTCACCTGCTCGCTCTCTGTGAACCCATCAGGGCCTGGGACTTGAACCCTGGTTGGCCATGTGAGATCTTTAGCTTCCTCATTGCAGCACTCACCTGCTGTGCTACAGGACCAGCCCAACAAATTTAAATTTTGGATGACAGTAAACTGACATGGAATGACATGGTGCTGGAAATCAAGTGAGGAAAGCCAAGGACTGAGATTTGGAGGGAAGAGGAGAAAAACAGTCATAAACTACCTGCCTCACCATCTCAGAGAGAAGGTTCTGTACGACTTTATGTATATTAATGTTTGTTTCTTAGGCTCCCCTATGTCTCTTCCTTTTGAGCTGTAGAGAGCAGAGCTAACCCACAGGATGAAGCAAGAGTTTGTTTTCTCTGTTTATTCACTTAACATCTCAGCAAATACATTTTGATCTCCTACTGTGTGCCAGGAGCTGTCTGGGAGCTAAAGGGTCAATAATGACCAAATAAATAAAGCTCCACAGGACATTGCTCACTGCTGTCTCCCCACAGTCTAGGCCAGTGGCAGGTACATTCTGATGCTCCATCAATATGCGAGAAATTGATTTGAATGGAAACAGGCAACCTGCTGGCAATCACCATGGGTTATGCACACCCGGATGTGTGGTCTAACAGAGCACTGGTAGTTGGGATTGAGGCCAGGACCTTATTCTGGTTTTGTTCTCTTAAAGGATTGATTTACGCAAGAAATCCCCACAAGTGATGCAGAGCCAGAATAACCCAGATCCCAATCCTGCTGCTCCTCGTGTGTCCTCAACCTGCCTTAGGTGAGGCAGCCAAGCAATCTCACTCTGGTTTTCCTCTCCTGTCTCTACAGAATCGAGGTAGGATTGGCCTGGGATGATACAACCATCAAGGAAACCAGTAACGGGAAATCAAAGGATTGGCCCAGTCACATGACATGTCAGTGATACAGTCATCACTAAGACTCAAATCTCTAGACCTAAGGACTGTAATTTCTTTGTTCATCTGGGAACCTTCTGGCCTGTAAGAAAATATTTTGAATTTCTCAGAGGAAAGAGATTAGGTACCTGTGGACTACAAGACCTATAATACAGGTGCTTAGTTTTGTATACCTTCTAGTTATTCTGGTAAGAAAGAAGTATTTCCAAAATGTAAAAGAAAAGAGTATATGGAAACCAGAACTATTAAGTTTTACTCTTTTCTGGGTGTTCGCTCGTCTGGTTTAGTTTATTCTCCACTACAGCTGTCTTCAGTGCTAGCTTCTCCCACAGATTGAAACAAAGGTTTTTCAGGGGCCGGCAGGTGGCATGGTAGTTAAGGGCACTGGACTCCCACATGGTTGACCTGGTTCGAGTCCCAGACCTGACAGCTTGCTTTCTCACTCCCCCCTCCTCGCTCTGTCTCTCTCTGGTCAAATTAAAATAAATAAATAAATAAATAAATAAATAAATAAATAAATAAATAAAGTTAAAATAAAATAATTCTTAAAACACACACACACACACACACAAAGGTCTTTCACAAATTCCCTTCCTAAATGAAAGGCAGTCTGTAATAGTCTTATTACTTTATTAATTTAAAGCATCATTCTAATAAATATGTATTAACAAACATAATGCACTTCAGAATATCTAAAACATTTACAAGCCTCAAAGAAAAATACCACTTTTTTTTTTTCCCTATGGTACACACGGAGGAGCAAAGAGGTAAAGACAGTCTTCTCCCCCAGGTACCTGCCAGCTCAGACAGTTAAACAAGATCATCTTAACAATAAAACCCAAATATACACATAAATCTTTGAAGTGACTGTTCAGCTACTTTTTGTTTATGCTTGATAAAATCCAAACGGGTCAAAAGGAAAAGTTCAAGTTTCTGTATGGTTTTCTGAGTTCCCTCAAGGGAAAGAACAGACCAACCCCCTTGAAGATGCCACCATTAGCTTCTGAGGGGGAGGGGAGGGGCTGAGATTTTCCTCTGACTCCGGGGTTCCTAGTATGGTGCCTGGTACCTTGGTAACCAGTGGTCTAAAAGCATTTGCTGAGAGAATGAATGCCATCCTGTCCACAGGCATCATCGCGCTGGGCTTTTACCTCCTCCAGTGAAGTCTTCCTGGTCTCCTGCTAACCCCCTCTCATTACCAGCTTTCTTCTCCTTTCAGGAGCTAGCTCAATTCCTTCCCCAAATCAGTTTCTGAACCAGTCTTAGAGAAGGAAAAATGATTCCTCTAAGATTTACTGGCAGCACCCAACAGAAAGGGTTAACAAACCCCTGAAGTTACAAAACAAAATCAACGCCCACCCTTCTTTCTAAATAAAGACATTGGCATGTGTCCACCTTGCAGATGGTGATGGAGATTCTCCTCTTCCTAGGAGTAGCTGGGGTAGGTCAGAGGAAGAGACCTGAAGGACTCGCCCGTCTGTGGAGCAGGGCTGGGAATGGGAAGGACCGTGGGATTCACGATTTTATCTGATTGCCACCTGGCCTTGCATCTTCAGGTGTGGAGGAGTCCCTTTGTGTCCAAAGCCCACAGATTTGCTGGTTACCACTCTGGGCTGAACTTTGCAAAGGTGGCTCACTCCTCTGGCAGCTGCAGGAAGTACAGGGAAGGCAGTACCCTGGTGGACTCTGCAGTCTGTCCTGGGGGGCTGAGAAGTCAGAGAAGTGGTGGCGATCGGGAGGCTGCCCCGTGTAGTGTTGTGTGGCCGCTGCCTGCAGCCAGCCTGCGCGCTCATTTGAGCCCGTGCTGCGTCTCGCGGTGCCGCCGCAGGTCCACTTTCCTCTGGAAGCCCTTCCCGCACAGGTCACAGCCGAAGGGCTTGAAGCCTGTGTGCTTGCGGCTGTGGGTGATGAGGTTGGAGCTCTGGCTGAATGCCTTGCCGCACACCTGGCACTTGTGGGGTTTCTCACCTGCGGGGATGGGAGGGGGAGGGGAGGACACGTGAGTCTATGCTAAAGCCAGAGGGGCTCCACCATGACTCACTCGATCTCGGCAGCAGCCAGCTGCAGCACAACCTAAAGCCTTCGAGCAACTTGGAGGGTGACAAACTGCAACATGAACTGACTCCCCGTTTGCAGTGAGTCCCAGGAAGCCATGGGTGCACGAGACAAAAGGGAGGCTTTCTGAGTGGGGGTTCCCAGCCTGTGGCCCTAACTGTTTCCTGCTAAGCGGAAACACAGCAAAGGCCACATGCCCTCCCCAGCTGAATCCACTCTAGGACTCCCCCGACTTTAGAGCAGAGTACCCTGAGCAGATGTTCAACAGGAGGGAGGAGGGGGAAGCTTCCTACAAACTGTGTGACTCTGTGCTGATTCAGAGAAGTTTTCAAATCTGAATTTCCAAGTGGGTGTTGGTTTGTAGAGACCAGTAAGCCCATCTTCTTGTTCTTGAAGGACCGCAAAATGGATTGGGAGCAAGGACATTTCTCAAAGTCTTATTTTTAAAAAGCCTCATGTGGAGGGGCCCACAGGTGGTGTGGTGGTTAAGGCGCTGGATTCCCACATGGCCGACTATGGTTCAAGTCCCGGGCCTGCAAGCTTTCTCTCTCTCTCTTCAAATTGAATAATAATAATAATAACTAAAAGTAAATAAATAATTACAAAAGAGAATTTTTTTAAAAAGACACATGTGGGACACAAAGTATTTTTTCAAGTAGCTGATGCTTTTCCGTCTTGATTTTACTTTCTTATTATGAGGTTAATCACAGGATTATATAACGCCAACTCCTCGCCACAGATGGATAAATAACAGAACATGAACAGGTCTCATCTCTTCTGCCATCTCACGTGCTACTTAACATCTGAGTAAAGGATATGACTTTCCAGCGAGCCCCAGCATGGCACTAGAGTCAGGGCTCAGCCTCAGGAAAACGGTGAAATAGATGAAGTCTGGTTCCGAGGAACCTGCCCCTTCGCTGTACTCCTTTCTGTCTTCATGCTTCCGTTTCCTTGATAAGGAATCAGTCATCAAAACTTATCCCTTTAGGGACAAACAAATCTGAGAAACAAATTCTAGCTTTAGTGTAAATGTTTGATAAGGGCTTAATGTTTCCTTCAGTCAAGATCCTAGTGGCATTTTGTACCTTGAATACTTTTACTTACAAGGAGTAAATTACATAGAAACTTCACGTAAGGGGACATAACTACATTAGGATATTTTTCTGGGGTTTTGATGGGACTATCCACACTGCCCACACGTACTAACAAACATCAACGGTGGGTGTTTGGAATACACTCAGACTTGTTTTTAACTCAGTATTCATATTCTGCAATAAAATTGTCACAAATTCTGGGTCTCAAATAATTACTCTGTTGGGGGCCAGCAGTGGCATGGAGTTTAGAGCTGCTGGGTCCCACATGGCTAACTGCACAGTTTGAGTCCCAGACCTGATGGCCTGAGAATCACACTGGGCATGTGTGCGTGTGCACAACGTCTCCAGAGGAGAATGGAAGAGAGAAGGTTGTGGCACAGCCAACTCCTCTGGAAGGTGGTTTCTCACTCTGTCTCTGCCCTCTCTCTCTCTCTCTCTCTCTCTCTCTCTCTCTCTCTCCAGTGAGTGCACACATCATACAGCAAAACTAAAGGAGAGGCCAGCAGGTTACATGGTGATTAAGGGTGCTGGACTCCCACATGGCCCACCAAGGTTCGAGTCCCAGACCTGGTGGCTTGCTTTCTCGCTTTCTCTCTCTCTGTCTCTCTCTCACACTCTGTCTCTCGATAATCAAATTAAAATAAATAAATAAAGTCAAATAAAAATAATTCCTTAAAAAACCTAAAAAGGAAAATGTTTTGTTTGCTATTAAGGGAGTGTTCCTGGCATTAAAACCCCCATCTGTGGGCCAACTGGGGGCATAGTAGTCAAGGCAGCTGGATTTCACATGGCCTAGTCTGTGGTTCAAGTCCTGGACCCACGACTTGAAAAACATACCAGTGTGTGTGTATGCATGCTCAAAATCCTGACAGGACACTGGAGGAGAAGGGATTGGGGTATGGCTAACCCCCCAGGGGGGAATTTCTCACTTTCCTTCTCTCTCTCCCCTCCTCTCTCTCCAGCACATGCACCATGCAATAAAATAAAAAATAATAATAATAACAATAAAACACCTTCGGGGCTGGCAGGTGGCGTGGAGGTTAAGGGCATTGCTGGACTCCCACATAGGTGACCACGGTTCAAGTCCCAGAACTGGCGGCTTACTTTCTTACTTTCTCTCTCTCCCTCTTACTCTGTCCCTCTCTAGTTAAACTTAAATTAGTTAATTAATTAAAAGTTAAATAAAATAATTTTTTAAATTAAAAAAATGCCTTCCTTTTAGCTGAAACCGCCATCTTCCAGTAATTAACCAAAATGATGAACACAGAGAAAGAGAGGCACCTGATATATGTTCTCTAGGCCTTTTAGAAAACATGGAGTGGTTCCTCTGGCAACATATATGCGAATCAACAAGAAAGGTGATGTTGTAGACATTAAGGGAATGGGTACTGTTCAAAAAGGAATGCCCCACAAATGTTACCATGGCAAAACTGGAAGAGTCTACAGTGTTACCCAGCATGCTGTTGGCATTGTTGTGAACAAACAAGTTAAGGGCAAGACTCTTGTCAAGAGAATTAATGTGCGTATTGAGCATACTAAGCATTCTAAAAGCAGAGAGAGCGTCCTAAAACGTGTGAAGGAAAATGACCAGAAAAAGAAAGAAGCCAAAGAGAAAGGTACCTGGGTTCAACTAAAGCGCCAGCCCGCTCCACCCAGAGAAGCCACTTTGTGAGAACCAATGGAAAGGAGGCTGAGCTACTGGAACCTATCCCCTATGAATTCATGGCTTGATGGGTGTTAAAAATAAACTAATCTGTGGTCTATAAAAATAATAGATAGATAGATAGATAGATAGATAGATTAAATAAATAAATAAATAAATAAATAGAACAAAACACTTTCATTTAAAGAGTTAGGGAAAGAGTTCAGGATTGGAAGTCAGAGTATTCCATTGGCTCCATCATTTTCTCGGTCTGACTTTCAGTAAATCATTCAGTAGCTCTGAGTTTCAGGGTAGAAAGAGTAGCTCTGTCTTTCTACTTTATGAGTGGCAGTGAGGATAAAATGAAATGATAGACCTGAAAGCACTTCATAAGTTAGAAAGCATTGTAATAGGTAAGGAATTACGACTGTTATGATATGAGTTTCCTAATATTTTGAAAAAGGCAATATGTGATTACAGGCTTTCTGTATCTACCAAATCCTGAGTCTGAAAAAAAAAAAAAAAACAAAAACAAAAACAAAAAAAAAACCAGCGGTCAAGCATAGACATTTGAGAAGTCAGACAGACCTGAATTTGAGCCCTGGCACTGCCACTTGTTAGCAGGGTGACCCTGGGCAGGTTACTAAGCAGCTTTCTGGGCTTCACTTTCCTCATCTCCACAATGGGGATAAGAAATAGTGTCTTCCTCGCAGATTTGTTGTGAGCATAAAATGAGATAATGCATTTTAAAAGTGCTTAGTAATATTTACCATTGTTTTTTTCCTCCTCATTTGGAATAAGATCTTAGACACATAAAAATGCAGCCAGAGAGGCCACATAAGTCCCTCCCCCAAAAGGCTGGATGGGAGCTGCAGAGTCCATAGTCTCCAGGTAAACATTAGAGAATGCTCACAGGACCCGGAGCTTTGTATTTCACCAGAGCAGACAGCAGTTGGAGCAGCTGCTAAACTAGAGGAAAATACTCTTTCCAAGGACATAGAACTTGCAGGCTGATCTGCTCAGAGGTCCTTCAGACACAACCCCCAGTCAAGGCTCCTCTGGGGAGCACCGTGTCTATCAATGAACCTAAGAAAATCTGCCTCTTTGTCTTCTTTAACACACAGCAGTGATTGACTCCATCTGGTGATTGACTCCAGCATCCACCACTCATTGGGGCCAGAATATCACAGAGAAGGGGAGTGATGCTGGCCTCAGGGAACGTCCCACAAGCCAGAGGCCTTGACTCACCTGTGTGGATGAAGGTGTGTTTCTTCATGTCTGACTTCTGGTGGAACCTCTTGCCACAGTACTGACAGGGGTAGGGCCGGGTGTCTGAGTGGATGAGCAGGTGTGTGGACAGTGTGGACGACCTCTTGAAGCTTTTGCCACAGATCTTACAGTCGAAGCTCCGTTCCTGCAGAGAAGAAGACAGGGTACTCCTACTGCGGAGACAATTCTGCTGCTTACTTGCCACTAGCTAACCTAACCCTAAGTCACAAAAGCCAGGGACAGCTCTCCTTCCACACAGCCTGCCCCATTATCCTCCCTCCCCCATTCATTTCCAATTTCCACACACCCCACCCCTATCCTTTAACACCCACCCTTTGACCTTTTTTTTTCTATCAAAACACTTTTTACCCACAACCCTCCACACCCCAGAGCAAAAATGTATCCCCACCCTGCTTTTTTGACACCCATTTCCACACACTTCTCCACCCTCCTCAACAAGAGGCTTAGACCTTGAGATGTTCCCCAGCCCCCATCCGTGTTAGGGTGGGGAGATGGGGTGATATTCTTTTAAATGAAAAAGAATTTCAAAGTAAGCATCCTCCTGTCAGTCAGTTGTGTGCCCATTTGCTTGTCAGCCTGTCTCTCAGCTAAACTCTAATCTCCCTGTGGGCATCTGGTCAAGGATCTAGTGGGTTATAGGATTCTGGACTTCCTGGAAGTTAGGGGACACGTATTTATACACAAATGCATGAAAGAACAACAGGGGGATTGGCTACTGGATGTTCTAAAGGGGTCAATGCAGATGAAGTGACAACCATTTGTGGAAAATAATCAGGAAAAGAAAGGGAGCTCCTAACAGTGCGTATGAACTTTGTTCGAACCCAAGTAACGGTCAGGATCACACTCCTGAGGTTCACAGTGCTGTGACACCAAAAGCTAGGACTGTCCCCAGGCCAGGGCCGGCCACCATCCTCGTTTCCCGTTTCCGGACACATCGACACCAGTACAAGGGGACCTGGAGGCAGTCGGGGAGAAGGCTGCCAGGCGAAGAGCCGCTGATGCCGCACGGAGGAGAAGCCCGGAGCGGGAAAACCTGAGCAGAGCGCGGCCGTGCGCCCGGCGCTTACCTGCGAGTGCACGGCTTTGTGCTGCTCCAGGCTCACCGCGTGCCCAAAGGTCTTGCCGCACATCTCGCAGGCAAAGGGTCTCGTGCCGCTGTGGGACCTGCGCACGTGCACTTCGAGCCCGTGCGGCGTGGAGAACACCTGAGGCGGGTGGGGCCGGGGAGAAGGCCGCTGAGAGGGGCCGCGGGGCGCCAGCGCTAGTGGGGTGTGGGCCGGGAACGCGGGCGCAGGGCCGACGAGGCCGGGCGCGCGGGAGCCTCACCTTGCTGCATTTGATGCACTTGTAGGAGCCGCCGCCCAGCAGCAGGCGGGTGCACAGAAGCTCGGACTCCACCTTGACGCCAGCGCCCTTGTCCGCATGCAGCCCGTGGCCACGCTCTGGGAACAACCCTCCCGCCGCTGCGGTCTGCCGCTCATACAGCCCGGCAGCGGCCGGCCCGAAGTCGCCGTAGAGCCCCAGGCCCGAGCTGCCGGCGACACCGCCTCCCGCGCTGCAGCTCCCTGGTGCTCCGGTCCCGGCACCACCAGCAGCGCGCTCGGGACCGTACAGAGCGGCGGGGTGGCTCGGCTCCGGGGTGCGCTCGCAGAAGAGGCCCAGGCTGGCGCCTCGCTCCAGGGCCGCACACGGCCGGTAGTTCTGCACGAGGTGCCGCAGGTCAGAACCCGCCAGGCCGCTCCACGAATACGGCTTGAAAGGCAGAGGGAAAGGCTGGGCCTCGTCCAACGACTGGCACAACGACTTCTCGGAGGCTACGGAGGCAATAGAGGGCGTCCGTTAGGCTTCAGACCGGGGGCCAGGGGACAACAGGTAGTGTAGCGGTTACGGTGCTGGACTTCCGTGTGGTCGACCACGGTTCGAGTCCCGGACCTGGGGACTCAAAAATCACCCCGGGCACGTGTGCGTGGTACCCCACATCACCGGAGGATGGAGAAGGAATTGTGGCCCATCCCCCCCGCGGGGTGATTTCTCACTTTCCCTTTCACTGTCTCTCTGTATCTGTCTGATGAGTGCCTGCACCCTATGGCAGAAACTTTTGGGGGGAAAAAAGACTGGGGTAGAGGCCAGACGGCGCGGCGTCTGCGGACACTGCGCTTGCTGTCAGGCACCCAGCCTTTGTAGAGCACCCCAGGTAAAACTCAGGCTGGGCCCCTGAGGCCTCGCGAGCCCCTGGAAACGACAGGAGAGTAAACAGATCATAGAAACGACATCAGTGGGCAGACAGGTAAGTTCGGTGCTAGGGCTGAGGACGCGCTCCGGCGTTAGGAGGATCGTCTCTGGCTGGATCCGCACACCTGGCGGCCTCGTAAGGAAAGGCGAGCCAATAAAAGCTCTGAGTTGCGCTCAACCGGAGGAGGAGCCAGGCCCGCCAGGGCGCTGACAGCAATCATGGGCGGAAGGTCCAGTGATTAGCACAGGCACTTTCCCTCAATCTTTTTTCTTCCCAGTATTGATGAAAAAAGAGGGACAGGACCAATAAAATGCGGGAGGACTACCCAACACATACGCGACTGAAAAAAAAAAAAAAAACCTGAAGCTGTTAAGATTCCTCCAAAATTCTTCAGTGCCCAACAGGTAGCCAAGGGACAGCGGGAAAGAGATTTTGGGCTTGAACTGCTTGCCAAATACTCCCCACTCCTATTCCTTTAACAGTGTAAATTTCTTAGAGAATAACTTTACAATTAATAAGGTTTAGCCACCACCTGAAAAAAGGAATAGCTTGTGAATCCTCCCCCGCTACAGCTCCACCCACGGGAGTTTTGCTAAAACTAGACACCCAGCATAACCGAGTGCATACACATTTACACATCTGCTTACACACGCACACCCGCAGCCTCCATTCCAGGCTGGCGGGTTCAGTGAGAGGCTGTCCCCGAGTTTCCCATCAGAGGGTTCTGGCTGTGGTTCTGGTACGGTCATCCACAGAGGGCAAGAACCCACAGCTGCAGGCTCCCAGCCACACCCGCTGGAACTAGGCTTTAGCCAAGTCCAGTGGCTGTGTGGGATGGGTGGCATTATCTTTTAAAACTAGTACATGTACCGTGGAAATAACCAGGCCTTGGCAGAATCCGGTCTGCTCCTTCCTTCGCCCCGCCCGACCCGCGACTAGCCACCACCCAAGGTGGAGTCTCTTGGTTTGCCCTAGCTCAATCGCTGGCTGGAAATGAAACCCAGAAGGCTGGTCCCCCAGGCTGGGCTAACCTGGCAGAACGAAAAGTGAAACAGGCCCCCTATTCCTTCCTTTCAAGGCCGAGACGTGGGCTGAGATTTTTGTGGGGGACCCTTCCTCCTGGCGCCTCGCTTCGCCAGGCCCGGACTGCCCAGGTCTCCGCTGTCCGAGGCTGTGGTATCTAGATTCTGGGATCACTTTTAAACGTCAACGAAATATCAACGCTGCTGCAGGTCCAGACAACTAGTTTTCCTTCACCTGCCAGCTCCCCGAAAACGAACGTAAGGGATGAGTAGCCAGGGCCCCTCCGCCTTGAATGGGGGCAGCACACCCAGAGGCAAGCTGCCCCAGTCCTAGAGCAGACAGACTGGGCTCCTTCTCCCAGGCACAGGCTCCCCGCTCCAGGGAAGACTCTCCGCCACCCGTTTAACATTTCTGCGTCCAAGGCCGCTCGGCACCAGGAGCTCCAGTGGATCCCTACCTGGAGACACGGAAGGCGATGGAGGTCTCCAGAAGTCCTCAAACTCGGAGCTCCGGTCACAGACGCTGCCCTCGCAGCTGTCCGGAGATGCGGAGGCTCTGTCGGGGGCTTCGGTCATCAGCGACTCGGGAGACAACCGGTCCCCGGGCTCCGCCTTCGCCCCCCCGCCTGCACTCACGGTGCTGTCTGCGGAGAGGAGGCAGGAGAGGGGCTCAGGCTGGGCCGGGCTGCGCCCTAGGGTTCCGGAGTGGCGCCCCCAGGCCGTTGCCCCTGAGTTTCCTACCCTCTCTGTGCAGACCCAGCCGGCCGGAACCCTCCCGAGGAGCGGAGAGGCCGTGGCACCTAGTGATAAACCCGGGAGGAACCGGGACAGGAACCAGTAAACAAAAACGGCAGCAAAGGGGGCGGTTGGAGTCGCCTATCCCGATTCCCAGGGAATGGTGTGGCTGGCTGCTGAGTCGCGTCCGGGGCAACAGCCCCGCCTGGCCCGCGCGCTTCGCACCTGCTCGGCCCGGCGCGGGTACAGTCTCCAAACGAAGGGAATAATCTGGTCCTGGGGAGCGTGGCTGGTGGTAGCTGTGAGCCTTCTTGCTCTTGACTAGGAATGAGCGTGGCATGGTGGCCCAGCGCTCTCCCAACTCCGTTTCACGGGTCCCTGGAGCCGCTGAAGCCCACGGTCACTCTGGTCCAACCGAGACCTAAAAGCGGAGGACGACCGGTGAAAACGCGGGTCTGCACACTCGGTGGCAGGGGACTGGGCACCCGAGTGGAGAGAGCGCGCGCCAGGGAGGAGCCAAGAAAGCCTGCGGGAGGAGGGGCTTGGCCCTGCTGCGCCGCGCTCACCAGGTGGCACTCGGACAGGTGGCTAGAGCTCGCCTCCGCCGCCGCCACCGCTCAGCAGTACAAACCCGTCCCGGGGCTCCGGCTCAGGCCCTTCCCCTGCCCTGCCCACGCCCCCCCACCCCCCGGCTCCTCCCCTTCGCTAGCAGGGCTCTCTCCCGCAACCGACTCTCCGGAGACACCCCAACACTACCCCGTACTTCGCTTTAGGTCTGGGGAGGGAGGGTGGAGACGCCCGGAACACTACAGGGGCCGGGGATGCGTCGGTGGTCACGCACCCGGAAGGGACAAGAAGCCGGGACCTCCCAGAGCCGGCTGGAAGCTGGAGCGAAAGGGAGCTGGAGCGGAGCGCTTTAGGCAGCGCTGAAGGGCGGGTGGAGGGGGCCACCGTAGCTGTGACTGGGGGCAGCAGAAGCCAGAGGAGCGAGGCGGGAAGGCAGAAGGACAGGAAGGTGAGGGGTGTGCAGAAGACCAGCCCACGCCCCGAGAGAAACTCATTCGGGTGATCTCAATTGTCCCTCACTCGTGTCCCACCAGAGTTGACCCCGGAGCCTTGGGTGCGTTGGTAAAGGGCCCAGGCCGCTTCCAGACACCCAGGACCATGGAGGTCTAACCTGGGAAACCAGGTCCTGGAAAAAGCACTTTCCATTCTGCTCACCAAAAACCTTGTCCTTGGGAAGAGGAGCCGGATTCGCGCGCGCGGGCTGGGAAACGCGCGAAATCCCAAATTCGTGGAGACCGAGTTAGGAGAAAGTAAGTTAGGACGCCCAAGAGTGCCGGCTGCGTTGGCAGCGGTCAGAGCCCAGATCGAGGCGCGAGCCCGGGAGGGAGCTAGCTCTCATTAACCCCGAATCAGTTCACCTAATCCCGGGTCGAAACGTGAGCCTGGCAGAGAGGCGGGGCTGCGTCTCCCGCTCAGGTCCGGGCTGACTCCCGCGGCCCGACCCCTCATCAGGGTCTGGGGTAAACGAATCTGCCTTCCTCCCAGCGCGAAGGTGATGCAGGCCAGGTTCACAGGCGAGTTGCAGCCTCTTTGGACACAGCAGCTCTCCATGGCCTCGGCTAGTCCAGCGACAAGGTCGCTGGGGGCTCGCACAGTGAGACTGCTGGACTGGGCGCCTCCGGGTAACAGCAGGGCGCAGTCTGTCTGTGCGCGCTCTCGGCGAAAACAAGCCGCTGGGACTCCGTTCCTGGAGGATGTGCACCCCTTGCTCCAAATCCCCAGCCCCACAGGGTCCGCCTTCTCCAAGAGGGAATGGGGAAACGCCTGGGAGAAAAGACGTCTGCGGTCCCCCAGCGGCGTTTCCTTCCACGCAAGGGGCGGAACGCCGTTGGGGTGACAGTGCTGTCCGCCTCCGTCCGGGTCGGCTCCCAGCCGCTCCGCCGCTTCAGTTTTCCCATAGACCTCAGCCACACTTAGAAGCCACTACGCAAAAAACAAACCACCACGAAACTCGCGAGGGGGGAAGGAAAACGGGGTGAGGCGGTCCCAAGGGCTCCGCCGTGGCTGCGCTGGACGACCGCTGCGAGCAGGACAGCTGGGGGCGGGGAGGCTGCCTGCACCCACGCGGGGGTTGGCGGGGCAGGGATCGCGCGGGACAAAGAGGACGCAGAGGCGGCCTCCCCAGCCGGGCGGCAAACCCACGCCGCTCTCGCACTTTGGCCCCCTTTGCTGACTCCGGGGGCGGGAGTGGAGGGAGTAGGGAGAGAGGGCTGAGGGCTGAGCGCGTGGGAAGGCGACCTCGCGCTGCAGCTGGCAGCGGGGGGCGGGGCGGCCCCTCGGCGCACGCGGTCCCGGCCGGGCCTCTCCCCAGGGTCTGGGCCCGGGGAGGTGCGAGCTGAAGGCACTGCGGGTTGGCCGCCCGAACTGAGCTGCCTCCTCCTGCCCACCCGCTGTTTGTCTCCCTGGTGGGCCCGGCTTCCCCGAGGAATCCCCGAAACCGCCTGGCGCGCGGCCCTGCTCCAGATTCCCGGCTGCGCGGGTTGCTCCGGAACCAGGCGGCGGGCGCTCTCGGGGCTCCCGCACAGCCGCGGGCAGCGGGTGGGGACCCGCAAGCACCCTCGGGTCGCCCTCGCAGTGCCCGCGCTCTGACAGCCCGCGCGGCCGCCCCCGCCGGAGTCGGAGGCGCAGAACCCGCTCGGCCGACCTACCTGCGGGGTCAGGCCGCGGGCACCGCGCTCCGAGACTTTGCAAACGGAATCTTGCTTTCGGGAGAGACCGCTCTGTCTCTGACTTTTTTTTTTTTTTTTTTTTTTTTAATCTCCTTCCGAGCTCAGCCCCCAAAACCACAAGCTTCACTTCCTGAGCGTTGCAGAGTAGCTTGCACAGTCCTCTCAGAGCACCCCAAGCCCGGCGGGCTGCCGCGCGCGCCTCCTTTGCGCAAGTGGGTAGGAGGCGGGCGGTGGGCCCGGCCTTCCCAGCGCGCTCCCCGCCGCCCCTTCGCCGCCCTCCCGGGGTTTCTGTGTGGCACCTCCAGGAAAGGGGGAACTCTGAGGTCCCGACACCCGGGCACTAGAATGACTCGAAAGAAAATGAACTATTCTTGGCGCCCGGGAGACTTCCGCAGCGAGAAGGAGTCACAGATTCAGGACACAGATTGCCTGCCGCGGGGTGGGGCGCCCGCTCGCAGGAGGCCTCCCCCCCTCCGGCCCGGCCGCCGCCCCCGCCGTCCACCGTGCCGCCTGCGGTGTCCGCTCCCGTCCGGGTCGGGGCCGTGGAGCACCGGCCCGCGCGGCCGTCGGCCTGGAGCCCGGCAAGTGACCGCCGCGTCCGCAGAGCTCAACCTGCCCCGCGGCCCCGAAATAGCTTGTTGTGGAAACACTTCGGGATAAATACGCCCAACGAGGCTGAAAATACCTTGACACCCAATCCGAGAGGTTTGCTCATTTCCCTTCGGATTTAGGTAATGGTTAAATTTGGAAGCGGTGGGCGAGCGCCGAGCCCCCGGCGGAGAGGGCTCTGGCGGCGCGTCCCGCGGGCGCCCGGCGAGACCGGTGGGCGCGCCCTCCCTCCGCGCAGCTCCCGAGCGGGCGGTCCCCTCTGCTGCCGGCTAATTTCCGGTGGTCGGAGCTGCGAAATTAAAGCCGCGCCGGGGCAGCGCCGGCGGCTGCTCGGCTGCCCCGCCCCGCCGCGGCCAGGGCCCCCGCGGGTGCTCGGGCCCTGGCTCCGCCGCCGCCTGAGGTCAGACAGGCGCCTGGTGCTGGGGGCAGTACCGTAAACTCAGAAGCCCCGATAACCGAAAAGGAGGCCCTCGCTCGGGATGCGTTTCATGGGGATAGGCGTTGTATCTTCGTCATCACGGCTCTTGGACTCATCATCTTAGCTATGGACGGAGGAAACAAATGCGTGGCCTTGATTAATTGTATTACTAGTACAGGGGAAAACGTAAAAACTCGCCCGTAACAAATACAACAACAAATACAGCAACCTCCCGCTCTAGACTGTGCGGCGATCCCGCGTGTGGCCTGTTTGTATATTCCAAGCTCGAGGCCTGATAGAGTGGATATCATTGCCATTACGTTGGTTTTCTAAATGAATTGGATTTTGATCCCTCCCTCGTGCACGACGTACCTCCAACTTCAGAAGCGGGGAGAAGAGGATGGCACGCCCCAGTTCTTGCAAAATAACGGCTACGTTTTCAATGAATCCAAAATTGTCTCCGAAAGCTGTTTCCCTAGAAAGGTTTTTTAAAATGATTTTTAGCTTTCATGGTCAATTTAAAACTTGAGAGTAGATATTTGGTTAGCAGGCTTCAAGCATACTTTCACAATTAGACTTTTATTCTGCTTGGTCTGTGCTATTGTAATGCCACACTGGGCTAGGTGCACAGCCTGTCTGCCTCTGTTCATTGGCTCCCCACACCTTTTCTTTACACAGAAATGTAGAGGAAAGCCTTTGTAGTCAGAAGGATTACAGATACTGAATTAGGTGAAGGGAAATTAAGGACGTTTTTGTTAATATTTTATGTCTTGTGTGTATTGCCCTGGACTAAGGTATAAGGATTTCAATGTAGTCCAAGAGCAAAGCTTTCCTTTATTCACTTCTACCCTTGACAGAAGAAAAAGGTAACAGTTTTAAAGAAAATGAAAAATGGGACAAGATGAAACTTCTTAACCAAGTGCTGGAGAAATGTCTGAATCATTTCCTTTGCACATTCGCAAATTAAAAATCAAATTTTCTTGAAAAGATGCTGTGAGTAGTAGCTGAGTGTTGCTGTTGTTTCAAGTCTCAGGAAACTTGAAGGAGACTGTGAAGGGGACAAACAAGCATGCCTGAGAAGAAATCCTTTTATTCAGATGTAATCTAGTCATTTTGCTTTCCTTGGCCCTTCCCGGCCTTTCAGGATTTGAGAGTTTGAAAAAATAAAACTGGAAACTGAGATAGGGACACCCAGAAAAGAGTCAGTGAGAGGGAGATGGCACTGAGTCCCCTATTATGGCTTAAATTTTTCAGTCATGTGCATGTGTGTATTACTAATTCACTGAATAAATACACATTAAAAATATTTAACTACTGAGGTCAGGTCATCTCCCAGATGTATAATGTGGAAGTGGACTCCCTGCTTGGGGCTTCAGTTTCCCTTGAAACTGAAATAGATTTCATGGTAAGTGGAATGTATGCTTGGGGCATAATTTCCTATATATATAGACTTTCAAAAAAAGATCATAAATTAATTTTCAATAACTTTCTCATTGTTTCTACATCATTAGGAATTAACAAATGTCTTTTCAAGAAACATGCAAACATTTTCAATGTCCGGCCAGTGGCCCGTTTATTTCAAGCAGCATTTCATAGATCAGAATTTTCCTATAACTAAAGCTGAGACATTAAACAAAAAATTGTAACAGGGGGGAAAAAAGACATTTAAAAAAAAAACTGTACGAGTTTCTTCTTTAGTTTTTCACATACCTTTGCAGTTAGCATCTTTGTTCTATTTTGAGGGAGGGGATCATGGGAAGAGTGGGTGATCCTGAAACCCCAAAATGGGGTGATGCCATTTCCAGCACATATTTCTGTAATGTTTGTCTCATTTGATGCTCAGTGATGCTTCCAGGAAGGCATGAAGCAGTTCAGGTGTTTTGAACACAGTTAGAGGTGATCCTCAGTCTCTCTTCTGCTACTACTAGCTTTACAACCTTGGGAAAGTTAGCTCAACGCTTCCTGCCTCAGTTTCTCCCCTGTGAAGTCAGGATACCAGTACTTCCCCTGAGAGACTGTGGAGCCATCCTCTGATTCCTACTTTCCACAGGTTTATCTGAAGGATGGAAGAATGGAAGGATGCTCCAAGTGAGGGTGTTTTAGATTATTATGTATATTGCAAAATATTTTTTTCATTATACGTTATATTATACATATCTGATAAAGAATAAGAAAAACTCAGAAAAACAACTTTCCAATATTTTCGCTCTGTTCTTTAAAAAAATATTACAGGGAACCAGCAGTTAGCGTAATGGCTATGTCGCTGGACTCCCATGTAGTTGACTGCAGTTTGCCTCCCGGACCCGGTGGCTTAAAACTCATGCCAGGCGCCTGTGCGTGCGTGCCCAAGATCCCGAGAGGAGAATGGAGGAGAAGGGATTGCAGCGTGACCATCCCCCCTGGGGGGTGATTTCTCGCTTTCTGTCTCTCTGTCTCTCTCTGTCTGTCTGGTGAGTGCACGCGCCCTATAGCGAAAACCTCTCCAAAAACAAAAACAAAAAAAAATTACAGTCCTGGGGCCAACAGGTGGCATGGTGGTTAAAGGTACTAGACTCCCAAATGGCCAACCACAGTTCAAGTCCTGGACCTGGTGGCTTGCTTTCTCACTTTCTATCTCTTTCTCTGTCTCTCTCTGATAAAACTAAATAATAATAATAATAATAATAATAATAATAATAAAGTTAGATAAAATAATTCTAAAAAATTATAATCCTGTTTTAGATACAACTGTGTATTCTGCTTTTCTCACTGGATATTTTAATATTTCTTCTTTTTATTGTTTTTATGTTTTCTTTAATAAAGCAAGATTATTTTATACTAGAAATTATTTAAATAAAGGTTTTGACAATCATCTTTGTTTTTTATTCCTTTTGTCATTTTAAATTGCTGTAAAAAAAGAAGCCTATGAACTACATTACTATAATTTACTTAAACATTCTTACTTTAGTATTTAGCTAGGTTTTCATTTTTTAGCATTTTAAGTAATCTGATGAAAAGTTTTCTCCATATTTAAAGTTTTTTTAGGATATGCATATATATTTTTTTAAAGAAGTATTTTCTTTTTATTCATTGTTATCATTATCTTTTTTTCTTTTTTGAGGTTGACCAGAGAGAGACAGAGAGTAGAAAAGTGAAAAAGAGAGACCAGCGGGTGGCATGGTGGTTAAGGTGCTGGACACTCATACATGGCCGACCAGGGTTCGAGTCCTGGACCTGGTGGCTTGCTTTCTCACTTCCTCTCTCTCTCACTCTCACCCTCTGTCTCCCTCTGGTCAAATTAAAAAATCAGTGAATGAATAAATAAAAAATAAAATAAATAGTTATAAAAAAAAAAAAGAAAAGTGAAAAAGAAAGCTGCCAGGTGCGGGACTCAAACCATCGTCAGCCATGTGGGAGTCCAGCCGCCTCAACCACCACACCACCTGCCGGCTCCTCTTTAGGATATATTTTTGTTGGTACAATTTCTGGATCCCACAATGAATATTTTTGTGACCCTTGATACATTTCAGAACAAGTATTCTGGATAGCATGTTTATGTAAAGCATAAGCCAAAAGAACACATGCCACTTAGCAAGTCATTTAAAGACTATAAAAATCAGGGACCAGCAGTTAGTGTAATGGCTATGTCGCTGGACTCCCATGTAGTCGACTGCAGTTCACATTCCGGACCTGGTGGCTTAAAACTCATGCTGGGCGCGTGTGCGTGCGTGCCCAAGATCCCGAGAGGAGAACGGAGGAGAAGGTATTGTATCGTGGCCATCCCCCCGGGGGGGGTGATTTCTCGCTTTCTGTCTGTCTCTCTCTGTCTATCTGGCGAGTGCATGCACCCTATAGCAAAATCCTCTAAAAAAAAAAAAAAAAAAAAAAAAAAAAAAAGACTATAAAAATCAACTATAGAAATGTTAGACCTGAAAAGTTAGAACAGATATGCAACTGGGTTATTATTTTATGTATAGAAGTATTTGTTAGATAGTGGCCACACTATGCCATATTGTCATGATTTTATCCTCGTGATATTAAAGAAACATTTAGTTTTTGTCTTCAGATGAGCCTGCCTGGTAGGTCATCACATGGAAATGGGACTAACATACACTTCTCTAAATTGTCTGAGTTCAATGAAAATAAATGCAAAGTGATAACTGTGTGATGCCTGATCTTAAATGTTAGGTAATATAATTGTCTACTATTCTTTCAAGTAGCAGGCCATTAAAATGACAAGATCAATCTGACTATGATTTTATGGTATGATTTGCAGAAAGTGGGTAACACTTTTTTTTTGATCAACTTTGCAAAAATTGGGAAATGAGAAAAGGAGAAATTTGGAGGTAAGACTTAAACTATGAGTAAACACTATCTTTTATTAATATTCTGAACTTTCAAATAAATAACATTATTTCTTCTAATAATCATTTGGGACTAGTATATTTAAATCTCATTTCATTATAAAGTATGACCTATCTATTGCACAAAAATTAAAGTGAACCTTTTACAAAAAGGATTTCACACATCTGAAGAGGGACGGAACTGTCAGCTTTGGTGTTCAGAGTTTAAATAAAAAAATTGTCAACCTCACCACGTACGCATTTTTACATAGTTCCTAAGAACAGATTGACTGAATAAAGTGTCATCTTATGTGTGGGCTGCAAGATATGACTCTTCATAGATACGTACCCAGCATGAACTTTTATGGAAAAAAAAAAGGAGTAGATTTTACTTGATGAATGGAAAATCTAACGAGAAAGAAAATGCAAAATTATTTTTCTTTTGCGTTTTTTATCATTTCCTCCAGGATGTTTGGTGATCATTTCACCCTTCCCTAGATGAAACACTTCACCCTATAACAGTGAAGCCTAGGCCCAGCTGGTGTTGCAGTTGGTAGCGAACTGAACCTCAATGCTGGAAGCCACATGACCGGCTGCAGGTGTGGATCCCCAGGTTGGCCCCAAAACCTCCTGGGCATTGTGCATGCCTGCCCTGGATCCTGACAAGCTGGAAGGCTGGGGAAAGAGGATCTCAGTGTGATGAGACCCTATCCAGGGAGCTTCTTTTTCTTTCTCACATGCACATGCATTCTCTCACGTGAATTTCAAAATTCCCAGAACTTAAACCTATGTTGTAACTTTAAAAACAACTGTACTCACAAAACAACTCTCCTAGAGAGAAGGTAGGAGTTGGGGGTTCCTGGAAATAGGCCAAAGAGTCTAGATTAATTTTTACATGCTATAATTATATTGGATAGCTGTCCATTTAGAGGTTGTGCTGTGATTTATTTATTCTATTATTGGACAGTTAGCTTGTTTCTCCTTTTGCCTACCATATATGATATATATGATGCTGTGGTATTTTTTTGTAAACTGCATTTGAGTTCTTTTGTATGTAGGATTTTTTTTTTAATGGTTGGACATCAGAAGTGATTCCACTACTGAACCAAAGGCTAAGAAAATTTCAAAGCTAATGAACATATATTGAAAAATTGTTTTCCCAAATCAGTGTGATAACTGTAGTCCTGTGAAGAAAAAATGATAAATACCACATTAGCTGGGAGGCAGCAGAGTATAGTAAACTCTGAATCGGGTTTCTAGAGTTTGGAAATTAGGGCTATGCCATTTACTATACTTTTCTTCCCCTCCGTTTATTTATTTATGTTCATGAGACAGAAAGAGACCATGAGTGCAAGAGAGAGAGGCAGGCACCGTCACCCGGGTCTCCGCATACTGCACTTGCTTTCCCCCAGCCCTCCAGCTGGTCAGGATCCCAGGCGCGCTGGCCTCGCATGTTGCAGTTGGCTAGGAACCAGCCCAAGGTCCGCCATGTGATTTCCGCACCGCAGGACAGTAGGCCACCACCTGAGCTGCCGTTCACTATTCTTAGACAACTCCGTGACCTCTGTGTACCTCAGGTTCTTCGTCTCTAAACGTGTTGACAATCATAGCACCTACTTCACAGGTTCTTGCTTGGATGCAACAAGTGGGTAGATGTAAAGCGTGGAGTTGGCCTTTCCTATTAGTTCTTATCATCCTGCACCAGGCACTGTTGGAGGCCCTTTCATCTCACCCTCAGCATCCCAACAAAAGGATTGTGGGAATAGATTCAGAGAGGTTTGCCTTCCCAGATCACACAGCCATAGAAGGTCAAAGCCCAGGCTTAAACATGGGCCAGCTTGACTACAGACCCTGGACCGGCTCCAAGAGGTAGGCCTCGGGGCCTCATGGTGTAGGAGCAGTAGTTTTGCACTTGAGCCTTGGCAGAGCAGGTTAATATGGATTTCTGACATCCCTGATGAGACCCAAGACACTCAGGCTCGCTTCCCAGCCACATGGGCCTCATCCCCCACAGGAGGCCTTGGGGTCCCAGCTTACTGAGGACGCTTTCAGCTGTCACAGTCTGTGTCTCCATCAGACTGAGCAGTTCACATGAGCTGAGGCTGGTAGAGAAGTACCAGAGTATCTTTGCCTCTTTCTGAAATATTCCTTTTTTTTTTTTTTTTTAAGAGATATTTGCTCTAGGGCATGTGCGCTTGCCAGAGACAGAGAGAGATAGAGAGATGGAAAGCAAGAAATCACCCCCCAGGGGGAAAGGTAAAGCCATGCTGTAATCCCTTTTCCTTTCAGAATTTTGGGCATGCACACACAAGTGCTTGGTGTGAGTTTCAGGCAGCCGGGGCCAACACTTGAACCACAGTCAGCTATGTGGGGGTCCAATGACACAACCATTACACTATCTGCTGGTCCCATCTTCCTGAAATAGCCTTTATGTTCCTGTTGTCAGGCAAGGACCAATTTACTGGCAGGGGCCATCATGAGTTTTCATTTGAGCTTTAATTAGAACACATGCACACACACACACATCACATCACACACATAAGTACACATAACCTACATAACTCCCAACACCATGGATGAAGAATGACAGGGCTCTGCAAATCAGAGATTTTCTTGTGCACTTCAGAGTCTCTTTGTTCACTAGTGGAAGAGAAAACATATGGGTGGTCACTAGGAAATGTATTAGAATAAACTCCACTCAGGATGGTAACCCAAGGGTGACCAGTGTGGAGGCCAAGTTTAAAGCAGTCTCTGAGACTTGAGGGTTGGAAAGACCCAATACTGGGACCAGCTGTGGTGGTTAAGGTGCTGGACACTCCCACATGGCTGATCACAGTTCAAGTCCTGGACCTGGTGGCTTGCTTTCTCTCTGTCTCTCGTCAAATTAAAATAAATTAATGGGGACCAGTAGTTAGTGTAATGGCTATGTCACTGAACTCCAATGTAGTCGACCTGGTGGCACAGCACTATTGCAGCTGGACCCTCATGGGAAAAGGCCTGGGTTCGCATCTTGCATGTTCCTGAGCAGGCTGGGTGGGAGTGCCCATGGTCCAGCTGGCTGAGACTAAGAGACTAGGGGAGGGTTACAGTGTGAGGACCCTGTTATGGGTCCCTGTTATACCTCTTTCTCTTTCTCTGTTTGTGTGTCTTTCTCTCATGAAATAAGAAACTAAAAAAGAAAAAAAGATGGAGATATAAGTGAATGAAGAATATTTCCCTCTAACCTCAGGTTTTCTTTTTCTTTTCTTTCTTTTTTTTTGGAGAGGTTTTTGCTAGCATGTGCTAGCCAGAGAGACAGAGAGAGATAGAGAGATAGAAAGCAAGAAATCAGTCCCCAGGGGGAATGGCCACACTGCAATCCCTTCTCCTCCATTCTCCTCTCTGGATCTTGGGCACACACACACACACACACACGTGCCCAGTGTGAGTTTAAGCCACCGGGTCCGGGACTTAAACTGTGATCAACTACATGAGAGTCCAGCAACATAGCCATTATGTCAACTGCTGGTTTCGACCCTAGGTTTTCTTTTTTTTAGAGGCTTTTGCTATAGAGCACATGCGCTCACCAGACAGACAGAGAGAGACAGAGAGACAGAAAGCGAGAAATCACCCCCCAGGGGGGATGGCCACACCGCAATCCCTTCTCCTCCATTCTCCTCTCAGGATCTTGGGCATGCACGCACATGCGCCCGGCGTGAGTTTTAAGCCACCGGGTCTGAGACTCGAACCGCAGTCGACTACATGGGAGTCCAGCGACATAACCATTACGCTAACTGCTGGTCCCAATTCTAGGTTTTCAAAATGACCATCTGATCCAAAGACTTATTTTGATTATTAGTATTATTTTATTTTTATTATGTCAGAGGGTATATGGCCATTCATGAGAAAGAGAAAGGTTGGAGAGAGAAACACAGAGAGAAAAACCACTCCCCAACAGGGTCTACCCATCACAGTCCTTTTTCCTCCAATTCTTTATCCTGTCAGGAACCTGAGCCCAGCATGTAAACCTGTCAGGCCAGCACTTGAATCCTGGTCAGCCATGTGGGATCCAGCCTCCTCTGCGTAGTGCCTAACTGTTGCACTACAGGCCAGCTTTTTTTTTTTTTTTTTTTTTTTTTTTTTTTTTTTTTTTGACAAGGTCTCACTGTGTTGTGATCTTCCTGATTCAGCCTCTGGAGTAGCTGGAAGTACAGGTGCACAACTTCATGCATGATCTTGGTTGGACCAGGAATTGAACTAGGACTTCCATGAGGTCTCAGCTTGTGGAGCACAGCATCTTAGCAACATGCACCACTACAGCTAGGCTAAGGACTTTTCTTTTACCCAGTCAGCACATCGGGCAGTTTCTGCTACAGACTTGAGACCTACCTAAAATGAGGCTGGTGTTAGGATTTCAGAGCATCAGAATATTCTACTGGCTGCATAAGAATGTGTTCTACTGAAGGAACCAGCAGTTAGTGTAATGGCTATGTCGCTGGACTCCCACGTAGTCGACCGCGTCCCGGATCCGGTGGCTTAAACTCACACTGAACGTGTGTGCATGCATGCCCAAGATCCTGAGAGGAGAATGAAGGAGAAGGGATTGTGGCGTGGCCATCCCCCCTGGGGGGTGATTTCTCGCTTTCTGTCTCTCTGTCTCTCTCTGTCTGTCTGGCGAGTGCACGCGCCCTGTAGCAAAAACCTCTCCAAATAAATAAATAAATAAATAAAAATTTTTAAAAAATAGAGAAGAATGTGTTCTACCTTTTTTTTTTTTTTTTTTTTTTTTTTTTTTTTTTTTTTTTTTTTTTTTTAAGTTTTTTCCCTTCTCTTTTCCATGAGTGAGAAAGACAAAGACACAGAGAAAGAGACAGTGGGACTGACAGGTGGTGTGATGGCTAAGGCACTGGACTCTCACACGGTCCACTGTGGTTCGAGTCTCAGACTCAGTGCTTGCTTCTTTTGCTTTTCTCTCTGTCTCTCTCTGTTAAAATTAAAATAATAATAATAATAATAACAGGACCAGCAGATGGCATAATGGTTACATCGCTGGACTCCAACGTAGTTGACCGAGGTTTGAGTCCCGCCAGACCTGGTGGCTTAAAACTCATGCTGGGTGTGTGTGCATGTGTGCCCGCCCAAGATCCCGAGAGGAGAACGGAGGAGAAGGGATTGTGGCATGGCCATCCCCCGGGGGGTGATTTCTTGCTTTCTGTCTCTCTGTCTTTCTGGTGAGCACATGTGTCCTATAGCAAAACTATCTCTCGAAATAATAATAATAAAATAAATCTTTAATTAAAAAAAAAGATAAGAGACACAGCACCCTCAGTGGGGTCTTGATACTGTCATCCCCTCCAGGTTGAGCCAGACCTAGGTTATGAGCAAGCACGGGCCTGGTATACTCAGGAGCTTTCCACATGCAAACTTGGAATCTTCGCATGCGTGTGAGTCTTGTGGAATGTCACGTTTTACCACCGCACCGTGGCCTAGCCTGGGATCTACTTTCTGTACACAGACATTTTTGCTTCTCATTTAGGAAGCATTTAGCACTTTGAATTATATAGAAAGGCATTTGATTTGGGCCCATTTTATGATGCTTCTATAACAAAAACTTTTCAGTGTTTTGTTAGAATTCTTTGAGTAAATGTCAAAGGATAAGTGGAAATATCTCTTTCTCTCTCTCTCTCTCTCTCATTTTATTTATTTATTTATTTGCTACAGGGCACGTGCACTTTCCAGAGAGAGAGAGAGAGGAGGAAAAGTAAGAAACCACCCCCAGAGGGGAGTGCCACCTCAAAATCCCCCCTTTACCTTTTTCTTCTGGGGACCCCAGGCACACATGCACATGTGTCCAGTGTGACCCTCAAGCCACTAGGTCTGGGACTCAAATTGTGGAGTCCGCAACGTGGGAACCAGTTGCTCCAATCTCCACATTACCTGCTAACCCTTCTCTCTTTTCAATCACAAAATTATAATTAACTGTGACTAATTATTCTTGGAACAAAGATCAGATATATTTCTGAGATCCCAGAAAGTAATTATTGTGACAAAATACACAGTGTTCTCATATAGCTTTAAACCAGAAGCAATAAAAGTTGCTATTTCTCACAGCACTTAATATACATTGTTCGCATCATACAAAAGTGCAATTTGGTGGAAACTATCCTTGGGGAGACCCTGGCATTGTCTACCAAGGAACCAGCTGTCTACTGATCTAGTTTAATCCACAGATATGTTTTAGGCTAGACAGTCTGAGAAATTGCATAAACTAATGTGTGCTTCAAATAATCCTCTCTGAAAATTGCTTCTCCTTCCCGAGTTTTTAATAAATATTGGATGACAAGATGAGAGTGAACGCCCAGCTTAATCCTGCAATGCAGCTATTCTGTGTTGTTTAAATTCAGACCTATTTCCCTTAACAGACAATGCCAGGGTAGTCTAACCTAGTATGAGAGCTGAGGTACCGAGGGACAGCTGGCTATAAAAAAGGCTTTCTCACCTATAAGGGAAAAACCAAAGTCAGGTGTAAACTTTTCCCCAAAAAGTTGTTTTGAGTCTGCACAGCACACAAATGAGTTCATCAAAGGTCACATTCATAGCACAGGACAAAACTAACCTTTTTCTAACTTTGTATTTTCAATACAGAAAAGTTTAAACAATGTTACAATGAACCTCCAGATAATCCAACTAGATTCAATAGTAACATAATCTCTTTTTTCCCCCTATTTTAACATAATCTTTATATAAAATAAAAGTGTAACCACCAAAATAAAATCTTAATTAAGCACTCTAGAAATCATTAGTTTTAATAGTGCTATTTCTTGCCATACCCTTCAGAAAAAAAGTATTTGTACAGCAAGGTTATTAAAAAAAGTGAGTTTTTTGGGACCAGCAGTTAGTGTCATGGCTATGTCACTGGACTCCCACGTAGTCGACCGCGGTTCGCGTCCCGGACCCGGTGGCTTAAACTCACGCCGGGCACGTGTGCGTGCGTGCCCAGGATCCCGAGAGGAGAATGGAGGAGAAGGGATTGCGGCGTGGCCATCCCCCTTGGGGGGTGATTTCCTGCTTTCTGTCTCTCTGTCTCTCTCTGTCTGGCGAGCGCACGCGCCCTATAGCGAAAACCTCTCAAAAAAAAAAAAAAAGAAAAAAGTGAGTTTTTTTAGAAAAATTTTAAAAGGTATTTATTTATTCATTCATTTTAATTTGACCAGAGAGGAACAGAGTGAGAGTGAGAATGAGAGAGAGAGAGAGAGAGAGAGAGAGAGAGAGAGAGAAGCAAGCCTCCAGGTCTGGGACTTGAACCGCAGTCCACCATGTGGGAGTCCAGCACCTTTAACCACCACGCCACCTGCTGGCCCCTAAACAAAGTGATTTTTATAACATTGTTACATATAAATATTAAAAGGTAAAAGATGAGAAACGCTTATCTAATGTAAATTTATTTTGCAAATATGGAATCTGACAGAGATTAGCCAAAAGGGTTTTATCAGGAGCTGAGTTTGAGATAATGTGAATTTTCATTTACATATAGAATAGTGCTTGCCTTTCTGTTTTCCACAGCAAAAAGGAGTTGTTCTGCTCCTCGAGCAAAACTTTCCTATTGCTCAAGTTCTCACATGTTCAAAATGGGCATTGATAACAGGAGGCAGCAATGGTCTCATAACCTATTCCTGCCAATAGACTCATAGGCTGAGAAAGCTAATGCAATAAAAGGGACATTGTTGGTAGATAATAGACAAGTCATATCTAAAGCCTGTGAATCCTTATGGATAGCATCAGCCTGAAAACGAGGGCTCAAAATTTGTCAGTTAAGCCAGTAACTTTTTCTTCTTTTTTTAAGTTTGCTATAGGGCACATGTGCTTATGGGGGGTGGGGGCGAGAAAGAGAGAGAGAGAAAGTGATAGGTCACCTCCCGGGGGGGACAGCCATCTCCTCTTGGGATTTTGGGCATGTGTGCACACGCATCCAGTGTGACTTTCAAGTTGCTGGCCTGGGACTCAAACTGCGCACTGGCCTATGGGATCCAGAGCCTTAACTTCCATGCCACCTACTGGCCATAAACTCATATTTCCATGCCATTTTTCCACAGACTTTTTGAAGTGCCTTTGTACTTATCATTGTTTTATTATGAAAATATTTAAATCTACTCTGTTAGCAATTTTCAAGTATATAAATAACTATAGACAATGAGTTGTAAAGTAGATTTCTTGAACTTCTTCCACGTAACTGAGAGTTTGACTACAGCTCTTGAACACTCACAGCAATGCTGAATAGCAGCCGGCCATGTGGGATCTGACTCCCTTTGCACAGTGTTTAACCACTGTGCTGTGGGGCTAGAACTATAATAGAACATTGATTAAATAAGTTCAAGAATGTTCATATAATATGGAGACATTAAAATATATGGAAAAAGGTATGTTAAAACAATAATTTCAGGGGACCAGCAGATGGCATAAAGGTTACATCACTGGATCCCCATGTAGTTGACCATGGTTTGAGTTCCGGACCCGGTGACTTAAAATTCACGCCAGGTGCATGTGCGTGTGTGCCCAAGATCCTGAAAGGAGAATGGAGAAGAGATTGAAGCATGGCTATCCACCTTGGGGGGTGATTTCTCACATTCTCTCTCTCTCTCTCTCTCTCTCTCTCTCTCTGTGTGTGTGTGTGTGTGTGTCTCCCATAAGCACACACACCCTATAGCAAAAGTCTCTCAAAACAAACAAACAAAACCCAATAAGATCAGATTTGCCTCATAGGCTATTAATTTAGGGTGTGGATCCTACATGGCCAACTGAGGTTTGAATCCTAGCCCCAGAAGCTCGAAAAAGATTCCAAGTGCATGTGTGTATATATATCTCAAATTCAGACAGATTGGAGAAATGAAAAAGGAGGCATTGCAGTGTGATTGTAACCCAACGAGGAGTGCTCTCTCTTTTGCTCTGTCTCCCTGGTGAGCATATGCCCCCTCTAACAATTAAAAAAATAAATAAATGAAGTCACATAATGTGGTGTGGCCATCCCCTCTGTGGGGGTGATTTCTCGCTTTCTGTCTCTCTGTCTCTCTCTGTCTGTCTGGCAAGCACACACGCCCTATAGCGAAAACCTCTCAAAAAAAAAAAAAAAAAAAAAAAAAGAAAGAAAGAAAGAAAAAAGAAAGTCATGACATGCTTTTCTATACAAATGTGTCATGACTTTCCCGATGATCCAATACTTATCTTCATTTTGCAGATGAGAAAAGTAAGGAAGAGATCACTTAAGTAATTTACCCTAGGCTATAGCAATTGGGAATGTGTACATACATTCCCAATTTTGAAAAAAAAAAATGAACAACTAACAAAATGAATTGATTAAAAAGAAAAACAGGAGAGAAAAGTTAGAGAAGTAATCCAGAATTTCTGATATTCCACTAATAAAAGAGATTATAAAAATAAAATAAAATATTTTCAAAATCGAAGGACATAAATCACCATATTGAAAGGACCCAGTGAGGGCACAACAAAATGAATGAAAACAGCCTCCTTCTCAAGAGACATCATTGTGAAATTTCAGAAGCCTAGAGATATTTAGGGAGAACAGGAAGTCTCTTGCTATGCTGCTGAACTATCAACCTAATAAGGATAAGATTTTTAGGCTAACAGTCTTCACATTTAACTCTCTTCCTCTGGAGGCAATCAAAAGATGTAGTGTAATTAAGCTATTAGAGCAAATTAGAGAATGCCATGTGATTTGGGAGGTAGGGATCAAAAATAGGAGGTGAAGGAAGTTCCCAAGAGGGAAGACAGGGTGGTGCAGGAAGATGAAACCAAGATTTTCTAACATACTTAACTGTAGAAAACTGTACTGGAAACTAGTGGAGGGTATTAAAAAAAATAAAGTAAAATAAAAATAATTGGCTGGGACTAGCGGGTGGTGTGGTTAGGGTGGACTTCCACATGACTGACTGGTTTGGGGCCTGGACATGGCAACCTGAAAATCACACCAGGCAAGTGTACATGCATGCCCCAAATCCCAAGAGGAAAATGGGGAAGAGATTGTGGCGTGGCCATCCTTCATGCAAGGTGATTTTTCATGTTCCCTCTCTCGATCTCTCTCTGGTGCCCTATGGCAAAAATAAAACAAAAACTGGTAGCTCCAAGAAAAAGAGATTGGTAAATCCAAGAAAAATCTGTACAAGATATGTAATTGTTAAGGAGATCAGTAGAAAAGAAAGGTAAAAGCAACCTGATGCTTTCTGTCAACCTCCCCTCTCCCCTATTTACCAAAATAACCAATTTTGGTACTGACATACTTTTCACTTCTTGTTATATAACCTTTGAGTTAGACTTTCAGTTACTTGCAGCTGAAAGCCTTATAATAACCCTAGTCAAGTTTCAGAAGAATAAACTTATCAAAGTGGATCTAGAACATGGAATTTATGAGGAAGCTGAGAAATACTCCATAATTTACTAGCTATATAGCCTTGGGTAAATTACTTAAGTGATCTGTTCCTTACTTTTCTCATCTGCAAAATGAAGATAAGTATTGGATCATTGGGAAAGTCATGACACATTTGTGTAGAAAAGCATGTCATGACTTTCTTTTTTATTTCTTTTTTTTTTTTTTTTTTTGAGAGGTTTTCGCTATAGGGCGTGTGTGCTTGCCAGACAGACAGAGAGAGACAGAGAGACAGAAAGCGAGAAATCACCCACCAGAGGGGATGGCCACACTGCAATCCCTTCTCCTCCATTCTCCCCCAGAGGGGATGGCCACACTGCAATCCCTTCTCCTTCATTCTCCTCTCGGGATCTTGGGCATGCACGCACATGCGCCTGGCGTGAGTTTTAAGCCACCGGGTCCAGGACGCGAACCGCGGTTGACTACGTGGGAGTCCAGCAACACAGCCATTATGCTAACTGCTGGTTCCCTCTGTCATGACTTTCTTGATGACCTAATATGTTGTTATGAGAATTAAGTCATTTTATATAAAAGTACTTATCTAGGGGCCGGCAGGTGGTGTGATGGTGAAGGGCACTGGATTCCCACATGATTGATCATGGTTCAAGTCCCAGATCTGGTAGTTTGCTTTCTCACTTTCCCTCTCTCTCTCTTGCTCTGTCCCTCTCTGGTCAAATTAAAATAAATAAATAAATAAAAATTTAAATAAAAATAATTTTTTTAAAAAGTACTTAGCTAAATACAATGTGCTATCCTAGATTAGAGCCTAGAACACAAAAAAAGAAAAAGAACATTTGTGGAAAAACTAGTAGAATTGAATAAAGTCTATCACTTAGATAATATAATTTCTTAATTTTGACAAAGGTACTATGTTAGACATTATGAGAAACTGGTTGAAGGGTACAGGGAAACTCTCTGTACTACTTTTGCAACTTTTTTTTAAAAAGGGTTTTTGCCAGAGGATAGGCTGCATGCACTCACTGGAGAGAGAGAAACAGAGACACAGAGAAGGAAAGTGAGAAATCAACCCCCAGGGGAGATAGCCATGCCATAATCCCTTCTCCTCTTGAGATTTTGCACCCAGCATGATTTTCAAGCCACTGTGTCTGGGATTTGAACCATGCACAACTATGTGGGAGTCCAGCATCTTAACCACTATGCCATCTCCTGGTTCTTTGTAAATCTAAAATTATTCTAATATAAAAGATTTATTTAAAAAATGTGTTTGTCCTCTATCTCCTCTCACTATACACAAAATGGATTATCAACCTAAATGTAAGAGCTAACATCATAAAACTAGAGAAAACACTGGAGTGAATCTTTGGGATCTCGAATTAGGAAATGGTTTCTAAGGAAAGAAACCCAAAGCACAAGCAACAACAACAAAAAGACAAAATGGAGTTTATCAAAATAAAACTTTTTGCGTCAAAGGGCATCATTCAGAAAATAAAAAGGTAACTCACAGAATGGGGAAAAATTTTGAGAAATCTTGCAAATCATATAACTAATAAGGAGTTTCTATACAGAGCATATAAAGAACTTCTTTTGGGAGATTTTTGCTATAGGGAGTGTACACTTGCTACAGAGAGAAACAGAAAGCAAGAAATCATTCCCCTGGAGTTTTGGCTATGCCGAAATCCCCTCTCCACCTCTCTCCTCACAGGATCTTGGGCATGCACGCACATGGGCTCAGTGTGAGTTTTAAGTCACTGGGTCCAGTAATTGAACCGTGGTTGACTATGTGGGAGTCCAGTGACGTAACCATTATGTCATCTGCTGGTCCCAGAGCATATAGAGAACTCGTATAAGGCTGGCACTGCACTACAGCAATTAAGTCCTATGTGTTGGGAGCTGGATCTCACATGGCAGATCATGGTTTGGATCTCAGCCCTGTCAGCTTGAAAAACATAATAGGAGCGTGTACGTGCATGGTCCAAATCCTGACATGATGCAGAAATGGAGGAAAAAGGATTGAAACATGACCGATTTTTAAAATGGGCATAGAGAGGATTGGGCAGTGGTGGTGGTAAAATGTTGTCCCGACCCGGAGGGACAGTCGAACAGGTTTCCTGAGGGAAGGAATGAGAGCCGGGACAAGCGGTGCAGTGTCACAGCACGGAGACGACACAGTGTCTTCAGTGTCGTCTGTTTATTGTGGGCAGCACTGTACAGCACGGAGACGACGCAGTGTTACAACTCTTCAGGGTCGCGTCGTCTATTGTGAGCAGCACGGAGATGACGCGGTGTCACAGCTCTTCAGGGTCGTCCGGAGACGATGTAGTGTTACAACTCTTTAGGGTCTTCAGGGTCATCTGGAGACTGTGCGGTGTTTCAGCTCTTCAGGCTCTCCAGGGTCGTCGTCTGGCTACTGTGGGCAGGCATCGTGGTTATATACATGCTGGTGGGCCATGATTGGTTGTAAACGGTGGGCCGTGATTGGTTGTAAAAGGTGGGTTATGATTGGTTGCTTTTGGACCAATCATGAGGTGCCGGATATGCAAATCTGAGGGATTCTAGTGGCCAATCAGAGCAAGGTTTCGAAGGTCAGGTTTTTTGAAGGGAACCAATCATGGCAATTGTTTGCTCTCTGAGAAACCTTGGCAGACTCGCTGGTGCGCAGCCTCCCACAAAATGTGATGCTCAGTGAGGCTTACTTACATGGGATAGCTTTGGGTTCACATCTGGAGACCTCTTTTAAGTATGCCAGGCACACCTGTGCCCACGATGTAGGGCTGGCTAAAGATGGGGTGGATTGTAGCATCATGTTGGGGTGCTGTCTCTCTAACTCATGGAAGAAACTAACTTTCTTTAAAAATAGGCAAAACCAGGGACTAGCAGATGGTATAATAGTTACATCACTGGACTCCCACATAGTCGACCGCTGTTCAAGTCCTGGATCCGGTGGCTTAAAACTCATCCTGGGCACATGTGTGTGCATGCCCAAGATCCTGAGAGGAGAATGGAGGATAAGGGATTGCAGCATAGCCATCCCCCCTGAGGGGTGATTTCTTGCTTTCTGTCTCTCTCTGTCATTTTGGCATACAGATGCACCCTATTGCAAGAATATTTCTTTAAAAATATAGGCAAAAGCATTTCTCCTAAGAAGATATATAAAGAGTAGGAAAACATAAATCAGAGAAACAAAGATACCACTTTACACCTACTAGGGTGGTTAAAAAAATGACAATAGTGTTTCGTCTGATTTAATCATTCCACCTTGTAACTATAACATCACATTGTACATATATATATATATATATACACATATATATACATATATATAAATATATATACACACACACACACACTATTTGTCAATACAAATACAATCAAAGGAGCCAAAAGGTGGCATGGTGGTTAAGAACTTCCACATGGCCGACCATGGTTTGAGTCCTGGACCTGGTGGCTAGGAAATTATGCTGGGCACATGTGCATGCATGCCCAAAATTCTGAGGAAAATTTCTCACTTTCCTTCTCTCTCTTTCTCCCCCTGGTGAGTGCACGTGCATTATGGCAAAACCTCAAATAATAATAATATAGTTAAAAAGAAACAAAGCAAGCAAAAATAAGTGTCAATGATGGGACCAGTAGTTGGCGTGATGGGTATGTCGCTGGACTCCCATGTAGTCAACCACAGTTTGAGTTCTGGACCCGGTGATTTAAACTCATGCCAGGCACGTGCATGCATGCCCAAGATCCTGAGAGGAGAACAAAGAAGATGGGATTGTGGGCGTGGCCATGCCCCCTGGGAAGTGATTTCTCACTTTTTGTCTCTGTAGAACACATGTGCCCTATGGCAAAACCCTCTCAAAAAAAGAAAAAAAAAGTGTCAATGAGATGTGGAGAAATTAGAGCCCCACCATGCACCACTGGCTGGACGGCAAAATACTGCAGACACCTACAACAGCCTGGGGATTCCTCTATGTTAAACAAAAGAGTTATTGGGCCCGTGTGGTGGTGTGATGGGAATATACTGCTCAAGCAACTTGGGTCCATTTGAAGGACTATGGATTCGGTTCCCTGGTTGGCTCCTGTGCGTGCAGGGCATGACCCATGAGCCTCGCTGGCTGGGAGGGTTGGGTGTTAGGCTGGTGTGAGACCCACTTGGGGGTACTTCTGTTTCTTACTCTCATGAAAGAAATGTCAAACAAAAACCACAGTGATCATATGACCCAGCAATTCTCTGAGGTACATACCCAAGAAACTGAAAACATGTTGACACAAAAACATGTACCTAAATGTAGGAAGCGGCATCACTCATAATAGCAAAGAAATGATGGCAACTCAAAAGTTTATTAACTTTATAACTGTTAAAGAGATAACAAAATGTGGTATGCCTACACAATAGTATATTATTCAGCAAAGAAAAGAAAATAAAGGTATAAATATATACTACAACATGGATGAGACTCAACATTAAAAAATATGTATTTAATTTTATGTATTTATTATTTTTTAATATGATGAGAGAGAAATCGAGAAAGTTAGCTGCCGGGTCCAAGGCTTGAACTGCAGTGGACCATGTGGGAGTCCAGTGTCTTTTTTTTTTTTTTTTGTCTTTTTTTTTTTTTGGAGAGGTTTTTGCTATAGGGCGCGTGCGCTCGCCAGACAGACAGAGAGAGACAGAGAGATAGAAAGCGAGAAATCACCCCCCAGGGGGGATGGCCACGCCGCAATCCCTTCTCCTCCATTCTCCTCTCGGGATCTTGGGCACGCACGCACACGCGCCCGGCATGAGTTTAAGCCGCCGGGTCCGGGACTTGAACCGCGGTCGACTACGTGGGAGTCCAGCGACATAGCCATTACGCTAACTGCTGGTCCCCAGTGTCTTAACCACCATGCTTCCTGCTGGCACTGAGACTCAAAATTTTAAGTGAAATGCACACAGACCACATTTTTGTTTGATTCCATTTATATGAAATGTCCAGAATAGGCAAATCTATAGAAACAAAAAGCAGATTAGTGGTTGCCAGGGGCTGGGAGGAAGGAATGGCTAGTAACTGCTAATGAGAATGAGGTTTCTTTTGAGGAATAATGAAAATATTCTGAAGCTAGATAGTGGTGATGATGGTTGCACAACCCTGTGCTCTACTAAAAGCCATGTAAACTCATATACTGTAACAGGCTCAGTTTTATGGTGAGGGAATTATACTACAATAAAGCTATTATTTCAAGAATGTACTTAGTTGTTGGCACAGAGTAATTGCTAAGGTTTCAACTACTCACTGCCTCTCTGTAAAGTGTCTTAGTCACGTGACTTACCTTAGCCAATGAAATGTGCCTAGATGTGATATGTCACTTCCTGGCAAAATCTTTGGGAGTTAGCATGTGGTTCACCATATCCTTTTCCCATTTGTTACAATAATGAACAATGTCCAAAATAGAAGTGGCTTCATCAGCCTGAGCCCTAGAGTAAAAGGCCATGTAGAGTGGACAGCAGCTAATTTAAAAAAATATTTATTTAATTTTATTTATTCATTCATTTATTTTAACTTGACCAGAGAGAGATAGAGAGAAAACAAGCCACCAGGTTTGGGACTCGAACCATGGTCAGCCATGTGAGAGTGTCCAATGCCTTAACCACCACGTCACCTGCTGGTCCTATAAGAGACAAGGTCTTGCTATGTTGCCCAGGCTGGCTTTGAACTCACAGTCCTCCTGCCTCAACCTCCTGAGTGGTTGGGATGACAGGCTGCTCATATCATGTGCCACCAACTTTAGATGGACCTGTGTAGCACGAGTAAGAAATGTAAGACACTGATATTTTAAGGTATTTATTTTTTACTACAGCCTATCCCGACTGATAGGTATAATATTATATAATAGCAACTACTGTTATTGTTACCACCACTAACAGAATCATTTCTAGTACCATTACGTTGAACGATGTGTTTACGTGGAAACACCATGTAGACAGTGGAGATAACTGACGTGCAGGTGAGCAGTTAGATCAGAAAGAATATTCGAACTGGTGATAAGTTACTGAGTGGCCTGCCTTGGTTCTGGGGAGGTGAGTGTACGTGCATCCCACAGCCTCTCTTTGTAAGGAACTCAGCTAGCAGCAGTAGCTAACACTGACTGCGCACTTACTACGTGCCAAGCTGTTCTGGGCTCCAGTGCATGCCTTGTCTCCAGTCTCACCAAAGAGCAGTTTGATGATGAACAAGAAGCATCACCAATTTTGATCCACAAATAAACAATTCTATTTTAGAGAAATTAGTGAAGCAAATGAAAGGTTGTGGGATCTGTTTAAAATAGCTACAGAGTGCCAGAGGCTGTGAGCCAGACCAAACAATACACCTTCCCACACACCCCACTTGGGCCTGTGATTACTCAAATCCCAGCACTGGTCCAGGGAGCTGCCAGCCAGGAACATTCTCCAAAATGCACAACTGGAAGGCAGTTTGCCAGAAAAGGCCAGAGCTGGAGCCAACTTCAGCCTTTGACATCTTTCTTCATACAGTTATGCATCCATTAACGATGGGGACACGGTCTCAGCAACGCGTCACTAGGCGATTTCATCCTGTGCAAACATCATAGACTGACCTTGCACAACCCTAGATGGAAGAGCCCACTACCACCTCAGCTGTTTGGTGCAGTCCAAACTTCCGGGACCACTGCTGCGCATGTGGTCCATTGCTGACCAGCACATGACGCTATTTATAAATTTATGCTTAACATCCTGACCCCCCGCCCCCCACTCTGGTTTTCTACCACCTCACCTGGTGGTTTGCTTTTGCAGTTCTGGCAATAGCTCAGCTGGACTGAGCAGGAGAGGGACATGGCTCAGAGACTTCTTTAGGCTGAGCAATTAAGCCAGACTGTAAGTTTATCTGATTTAAAAGAGGCTGTAGAGGCAATCATTTATTCTTGCACCAAACGTTTTAAAACGCTTTGTAAATGGAGTGTGATTGGTCCAGTCCTGGGCTCCAGTGACAGGCATGTGGACAGAAGCTGGACATTGAGATATACAAAACAGAAGTGAAACTGCAGGTCAGTGGGGAATAAGGTGTCATCTCCTCTACCCACAGACAAGATTGGGCAGGTTAGGCAGGTCTACACACACTTCTGCCTTGAAGGTAGAGTGCAGCAAGCACCAAGGAGTGGTGGTCCATTCCTGTGGTGGGAAGGGAAGAGGTGATGTCTGAGACCGGGAGAGCCTCTGCCAGAGAGGAAGAGGCACCCCTGGGTGGGAGGAAGGCGTGGAGTCTGAGGTGTTGTAACTTGGCGGGCTGCTCTGGTCTGCTGTGGAGGGCTGAGTGCAGTGGCTGCCGGTCCCGCCCCTGAAGCAGAGGCAGGGAACAGCTGGGAGCTCCCAGGTGCATCTCAACGGCCACGGCATCTCTCGGCCTTGGAGTCTCTCATGTGTACAGTGTGCATTTCCTTTAAGAAAAAAATCAGAGAAACGGCATTTTTGAAGTCAACTGCTTACTAGTGCTCTCTTCTGTTACTGAGAATGGCCTCCAAGGAGACCTGATGCAGTCTCTGAAAATGTGGCCAGCCCTGGGCAAGGGAGTGATGTCACGGCTTTCTCATTTCACTGCGTTCAGTAGCCGCGACCTTCTGGGAGTCAATTCAGGAGGGTTTAAAAAGGTTCTCTGGGTCTGAAATCCCCACACTGGTTTACGATTCTTCATTTCCAAACACTCTTAGTAAAACATAGAGTGCAGAGATGTACCATAGACCAACAGGTGATGGTGGCAGCTGGGTAGGTCACAGGACGGGAGAGAGTGCGGCCTAGAACCCAAGAACTGTGGCAGGGTTACGGCCCTCGCCCTGCTACATACGCAGGGTGGGGACTTAGAAGGTGTTTCAATCCATTTTTCTGTTGCTGTAACAGAACACCAGAGACTGGGTAATTTATAAAGAATAAAGTTTTATTCAGCTCACAGTTCTGGAGGGGCTGCATTGGGTAGGCGCTGCTGGGGACTCTGCAGTCTGAGGTGATGCAGGGCATGGCACAGTGACAGGGCAAGGGCACAGGTCAGCTCTGGCCTCTCTTCCTCTTCTACAGCCACAAACCTTGGTGTCCCATTCTGATGAATTTATCTAATCCTAATTATCTCCCGAAGATTCCATGTGGGTTTTTGTTGTTGTTTTAGGTTTTTATCATAGGGTGTGTGTGCTTGCGAGAGGAGACAGAGAGAGGGAAAGTGAGAAATTACTCCTTGGGGGGATGGTCACACCACAATCCCTTCTCCTTCATTTTCCTCTTGGGGTTTTGGGCATGCATGCACATGTGCCTGGTGTGATTTTTTTTTTTTTTTTTTTTTTTTTTTTTGAGAGGCTTTTGCTATAGGGCATGTACGCTCGCCAGAAAGAGAGAGACAGAGAGAGAGAAAGCGAGAAATCACCCCCCAGGGGGGGATGGCCACGCCGCAATCCCTTCTCCTCTGTTCTCCTCTCAGGATCTTGGGCATGCACGCACACGCACCTGGCGTGAGTTTTAAGCCACCGGGTCTGGGACGCGAACTGCCGTCGACTACATGGGAGTCCAGCAACATAGCCATTATGCTAACTGCTGGTCCCATGCCTGGTGTGATTTTTAAGCCACCAGGTCCAGGTTGAACCATGGTTGGCCATGTGAAAGTCCAGGGCCTTAACCATGACACCATCTGCTGGCCCCAGTCCCATCTCTTAATATCACATAGTCAGGTTGTTTCCGCCCTATTAGTACCATTCCAATAGCTAGCAGACTTTTTATTTATTTAGAAAGACAAGTGCCCCTGAGGGTTTTACACCATAGCCCTTTGCTCAGCTTTCTCGGGCAGCGGGGATCACAGGTTTTAAATGTGTACCTGGCGTACACAGGTTGACCCCAGAACCAAAGCTGCGATCTTCCACACGGATCCAGCAGCACTGAGTGGCATGTAACTGGTGTGCCTCCACAGATGCCTGCAACCAAATTTCAACAGGTGGGCTTTCTGGGGGACACATTTAAACCACAGTAGATGGGCAGGGAGCGGGATGGAGTATGAAACCCCCCCCCCCCCCCCCAAGCTTGATGTACTCGCCGAATTCCCATGGCATTGCGTCTGTGCGTACCTTGTTCTCTCATCCCATCTGGGAGGACAGAAGTTGGTCTGATTCGTATTTGCTTTCTCTACAGTGTCTTGTGCCAAAGCAGTATTCAATAATTAAAGCACTCTGAAGCTAGACAGGTTGCACTGGAATTATGGGCTTTCTACTGATCTGTGTATTTCACAGGTATTGTTTATCTCATTTAAATAGTGAAGAAACTAAGGTAGTGATTTACTCCATTATTCATTCATTCATTCAGCAAATACCTGTTGAGAGCCAATATGCAAATGAAGATGTAAAACGCACAAGAGGTTGGACAGCCATCAGTGCTGTGAAGAAAGTCAAAGGTAGGAAGAGGCTCTTTAAAAGGGTCAGAAAAGCCCTCTTGTAGAAGTGACACGTGGGCAGAAGCCTGAAGCAGACAGGGGAACCAGACATATAGTATCTTACGGACCATTCTAGTAAGGGCGAGGCCCTGGCTGGCTGTCTGGTGTGCACAAGAGGCAAGGAGGCTGTCAGTTTTGTATTTGTCCAGGTTTAATGAGCACAAAGCTTGAATCCCAGTGTAGTGCCAGAATCTGATGCCTAAACTTTTACTTCATGGGCACTGTAGATTTTATAACTCTCCAGTTTTACCCTCTCCTTGCAAATCTATTTGAGTATCTTCTCTTCTTCAAGGTTCAGCCTAGCTGTTGCAATCCTCCTGCCGCAGTCTCCAGAGGAGCTGGGACTACAGGTGTGTGCCGCAGTGCCTGGCCTGTAGGCTGAGCCCGAAATAAAGCCTGGGCCTCCCATGTGGCCTCAGACTGCTGAAAATGGGCCTTGACTAATTTTTTTTAAAGAATAATTTTATTTAACTTTATTTTAATCTAACCAGAGAGGGAGGGAGAGAGAGAGAAAGCAAGCCATCAGGTCCGAGACTCCAACTGTGGTCGACCACGTGGGAGTCCAGCGCCCTTAACCACCACGCCACCTGCCAGACCCAGGCCTTGACTATCTTTAATAGGCTGCTTTAAGTTCTTAATATGTCTAGTATTTTTGTCTTTAAAAACCATTTCAGCCATTTTTTTGTGTGAGATTTTTGCTATAGAGCGCGTGCACTTGCTAGACAGACAGAGAGAGACAGAGAGACAGGAAGTGAGAAATCACCCCCCAGGGGATATGGCCACGCCGCAATCCCTTCTCCTCCATTCTCCTCTCAGCATCTTGGGCACGCACGCACACACGCACGGCGTTGAGTTTTGAGCCACCGGGTCTGGGATGTGAACCGTGGTCAACTACGTGGGAGTCCAGCGACATAGCCATTATGCTAACTGCTGGTCCCTCAGCCATTTTTAAGTGTATAACTCAATGGCATTAAGCACTTCCGGTGTTAGGCAAACACCACTATTTTAAGATTTTTTTTTTTTTTTTGAGAGGTTTTCGCTATAGGGCGTGTGTGCTCACCAGACAGACAGACAAAGACATAGAGACAGAAAGCTAGAAATCACCCCCCAGAGGGGATGGTCACGCCGCAATCCCTTCTCCTCTGTTCTCTCGGGATCTTGGGCACGCACGCACACGCGCCCAGCGTGAGTTTTAAGCCACTGGGTCCGGGACGCGAACTGCGGTTGACTTGTGGGAGTCCAATGACATAGCCATTACGCTAACTGCTGGTTCCCAAAGTTAACTTCTTAAAAATGTATTACATAGTGAATACAAAATTATTAATTATTAATTCATACCCAGATATTTTACAAGAAACTTAAGTCAAGGTAGTTAGCAAAAAAAACCCAAAAAACAACTTTTTCATCATTCCAAACAGAAACTCTGTGTCCATTAAACAATAATTTCCTTCCACTACCCGACTCCTGGTAATCTCTACTCTAGTTCTGTCGCTTTAAATTCGCCTCTTCTAGCTATCTCATTAAGTGAGGACCACACTAGGTGTCTGCCTTTTTCCACTTAACATGCTTTCAGTGTTCACCAATACCGTTAAGATGAATGGAATTTCATTCTTTTTGAAAAGCTGCGTAACTTCTCTTTGTATTCCCATTGTACATTTTTTATTTATTTGTTCTTTGTTCATCTGATGAGTATGTTTTTTTTTTTTCTTTTTTCTTTTTTTTTTTTTTTTTTTTTTTTTTGCCATAGGGTGTGTGCTCACCCATGACAGAGAAAGACAGACAGAAGAAAAGTGGAAATCACTCCCCAGGGGGGTTGGCCACACAGCAATCCCTTCTCCTCCTGGGATCTTGGGCATAGATGTACATGCACCCGTGATTTTCTTTTCTCTCTCTTTTTAGAGAGAGAGTTTTGTTATAGGGCGCATGTGTTCTCCAGAGACAGAGAAAGTGAGAAATCACTCTCTGGGGTGATGGCCATGCTGCAATCCCTTCTCCATTCTCCTCTTGGGATCTTGGGCATACACACATGCACACCTGGTGTGAGTTTTAAGCCACTGGGTCTGGGACTTGAACCATGGTTGACTATGTGGGAGTCCAACAATGTAACCATTACACTGTCTGCTGGCCCCCTCAGCATGATTTTCACTCTTCCAGGACTTGAACTGTGGTTGGCCCTGTGGGATACAGTGTCTTACCACCACGTCACCTGCTGGCCCATTTTCACCTGTAGGACACTGAGAAAAGTGTTGCTACGAACACTGGTGTACAGTGTTCCTGCTTTGAGTGTGTACCTAGAAGCAAAAATCCTACACTTAGCTTTTTGAGGACCCACTAAGCTGTTTTTCCCCAGTCACTGTACCATTTTACATTACCAGCAACAGTTCATAGGGGTTCCAGTGTTTCTACATCCTTGCAAATCCCTTTTTTTTTTTTTTTTGGTGGCTTTTTTTTGGGGGGAGGGGGCAGATTTTTGCTATATGGCACGTGTGTTCACCAGAGACAGAGACAGAAAGCAAGAAATCACCCCCTGAGGAGGGATGGCCACGCTGCAATCCCTTCTCCTCCATTTCAGCTCTTGGGATTTGGGGCATGTATGCATACAAGTCCTGGCGTGTCTCAAGTCAGGACTTGAACTGCGGTCCATCGCATGGGAGTTCAGCGCCCTAAACACCACACCACCTGCTGGCCCTAGTAGCCATCTTAATAGGTGTGAAATGGTATCTCACTGTGGTTCAGGTTTTAACTTTTTCACTACTAGAAAAAGTCAAGTTTGTGAACATTTCCAGTAGTCATATATATTTTTATGTGGCTCTTTTTTTTTTTTTTTACCCACTTCTAAATTTATAGCAGTGGTTCTCAACCAGAAGGGATTTTCATTCTCTATCTCCCTGCTGGTGACATCTGACAATGTATTACAAATGGAGGAGGTGCTAGTGGGTAGAGACTAGGGAAGCTGCAAACATCCTACAAAGTACAGGACAGCCTCCTGCACCAAAAATTATTTGGCCCCAAATGTCAGTCATACTAAGGCGGGTAGGGAACCCTGGATTATAGCTATTCTGTCATATTTCATACTTCATCAAGGGCCTCAAATCTACTTGGAAATAAAGGATACACAGTGAACTATTTCTTCTTTATTACGTGATGTTAACATGGTGATAGAGATGCAGAAGGCATAGCTTTCCTTTTACAATAGCCTCGATACACATGTTCTAATGATATATACTAGACTATATTTATTTTAATTAGTTGCTAATAATTAATATATGATCTGTGATGAAAATACTACCAATGATATCTTCAAAACTGAAGTATTTTTTTTTTTTAAAAAAAGCAAAAATGTTCCTGAGGAAACAAATCTAGACATCTGGCCTTTCATGAAACCGAAACATACTTACTGAAAACCCATCAGGTACCAGACCTCTGTGCAGCACTACATATGTGTGGTGGAACAGGTGGATGTAGTCCTTGTGCCCACGGACCACGAGGTGCACTAATAAAAATCTCGTAACTGTAACTGTGTTTTGATGTCCCTCCCGCATTAAAGTTGAATAGTTTGAGCAAACCAGTTCTTATAAAATGAAGAACTTTAATTGTTTAAAGCAAAGGCACAAGTAAACATTTCAGGTTATCATACAATGTTACAATAAAAAAAAATTCCAACAGTAAAGTGAAATACATTATAACTTTGCATCTCTAGTTTATCGAACGTATTATTCTATCATCTCTTCTTTGGAATGAAAAGAAGGGATAGGTAAATCAGTGGCTATGATATAAAAACCTGGATTATAAATAGCATCCATTCCACTTTTAAGCAGAAATTTTAATTTCAGTGGAATTTAATTAACTTTAAAAATGTACTGTTCTGTTAATGATAGAGCAGCAATAAGTTTCAAGCTAAAACTCATTATTTTAATCAGCAAATCACTGATTTCATAAAATGTTAGCTGTCAATGTCTGACATTACACGATAATCGAGTTGGTCACGAAAGAGCTTTATTACAACATAATTCATATACTTACTTTAAATCTGAATACTAAATTAAATCAATTATGTAAGAGATAAAGGAGAATGAGGAACCAAATGATTTCTTATGATGTTGGAAATAATAAAGTTAAAAAGGTCTAGATTAATTTTCAATCCAAGGCACTATCTGGAAAGTAACAAGCTGCATCGTATTCAGAGCTGAGAAAGTTCTTTTCTCCTAAAACAGCTGGCCAGTTAGTGGGAACTTGACTTCTCAATTAGCAAACATTTAGTGCCTACTATCTGACAAAAAGAAGGAAAAAAAATTGCGTAAAGTTCCATTTTTGACTTTTTTCCCAGGAAGAAAAAAATTCACTGTTAATTTTTAAAACGACTGTTTGTTTTCTTGATCTAAAAGTTCTCTGCTTCATTACCTCAGTGCAATTTCCATTTGATTCAGACTGCTTAAGGCCTCTCCTCTAACGTTCCATCCCAGGACAGCCATGACAACAGAACGATTACTATCCCAAGGGAGCAAGCTTTTCTGTTTGAATCATTTCATTCACTGTCCTCCCAGAATATTCCTCATCTCTTAAGTGTTTACCTAAATAACGCTTACATGACACAAAAATATTGGGGATTAAAAAAAAATTCTACAACAGAACATTGTCCAACACCTCAAAATCTTGAAAACCAAACACATTAATTTGAGTTAAATGGAGTCCAATCAGTGCACCCTAAGGCCATATCCTAAAGGCCAAGAAGATGTTCTTTTACAGTGTATTTGATTCAAAGATCTTAACTGACAAGAGTGTTGGTTCCAACTTTTCATAGTTCAAATGACAAAGATTAAGGTTTACTTGCCATGATTCTAGTTCTTAATCAGAAGCAGAACTTATGAAGTTCTCTAGGAATATCTTTTAAAGTTTAGAATTCATACAGGATTCTAGAAATGACGGTCTTATTTTCAAATCAAATTATGACATTTACTCAATGAAGCATACCCTAGAAGTCAACAATGCATACTCTAAAGAACAGTGCTAGGGCTTGGAAGTGCTTTCCTTTCTTTCTCCTCCAAAGGTACAGCTATCCTCCCAACTTGTCTGATGGAATCAAAGACTTCAAGTACGACAGCTGGCGCACTTTCCACTTTGCATAGTTCTGAGTATACGATCCACTAGGAAATTTTACATTTCCAAATCGTCACCATAATAGGAGAAGCATACCATCTGAAGTCCCAATGAGCCAGACTGAAGAAACAGACCTACGTTTTAGAGTATCTACATGAAGGGTTAGCAAACTTCCTGTAAAGGGAAGAACAGTAAATACTTAGGCTATGTGGGCCACACGGTCTCCACTGCAGTTACTCAACTCTGCCACTGCAGCATAAAACCAGCCATAGACTATATGGAAATGGATAGATGGGTGTGCGCCAATAAAACTTTATTTATGTTCACCGAAACCTGGATTTCACATGCCTTTCATGTGACACAAAACAGTATTCTTTTGAATTCCTCCAACTATTTAAAAAGAAAAATACAACTGGAATTGGGTGGACCGCTGCAGTTTGCTGATTCCTGGTCTAGATTGCTCAGATCTCTTGATGTGTGAGTCAAAGCAATAATGTTTAGAATCATCTCACTTCGCTGGGGCACTGTCTGTCTTCTGAGCTGACAGTACAGAACCCCAAAAGAGAATCTGAAAAGCACTCGACAATTCTAGTAGTATCCACACTCATACAATGTATAGAGCTTATGAGTGTTGAGACACACACACACACACACACATATATGTCAATTTCTATTTATAAGGAAACACATTAAAAATTTAAGTCACTTTGTCAAAAAGGAATTGAGGAATTCATTAGCTGAATCTTTTAAAAAGTTTTGGGGCCAAAGAGATGTGGATTAAAATCTTGGCTCTAGTATTTACTAGCTTGTGATCACAGAGAAATTTTTTTTTTTTTTTCCAGGTAAATTCTTAAACCACCAGAATTGTGCCTGGTGCTTTGGACACAGAAGACATGTTTTAAATCTTTTTCAAGAAGTCAAAAAGCTACAAAGGTATTGCTGGAAAAGCTTAGTCACAATGTACCACAAGGCCTAACTCTTGGCTTTAAACAAAAAGCTTTTTGTTCCTTCTACTTCATTCTGTCACATAGCATTTTTTCCTCTACTTATAACACTGTGCAAAACTGTGGCGCTATACATACTGAATTCTACTTTCCTCTTACCTGCAAGGCTATTTTTTTCATAGGTTGCTAATAAAAATGAAAGTGGAAAGTATCCAATCAATACATTCTTGTTGTCGTTCCATACTGTAAATGTAAGTTGGGCATTTCCTCTAACTTATCAATGACAGTCATTCAATTTTCTAGGGAAAAAGAGTCTAAATGATAAAAAAGGAAGACCTGGCATGAAAGGATTTTTATGGCTTTATATAGAGAGAGATTGGGAACTAGAGAATCTGAAGATAATGTTTACAGATTATTTTCAAATATAACTGCTGTGTATCTTGAATCTTACAGCCCACTGCTTAAATAATATTAAGTAGAATATTAGCACTAAGTAATATGTGCTATACTCTCTTTAATCATGAAAAGTTTATTAGTTACATACACATGAAGTAGAAGATTTCACCAAACAGTGTTTCTGAACAGGCATCATTTAAGTTATGATCTGCTAGTGTTGAATGCTAAGCAAAGTACTAAGGCTATTAAAATATTAGTGTCTGATTTTATTTTTCAATTTTCAACCTATTATTTACAAAAGTCATGTTAGAATGCTGAAAGCAGTCACTTTGCAACATATATATTCCTCATATAAAATGATGTTAAATGTTGGATGGTACAGATTTATAAATATATACAAATAAACACTTTATCTGTAGTTAACCTAGTACTCTGACCAGTCACCCACACTGGAAACATCATATGCACATACATATTAGAAATTAAAACAAAACTTAAAACTCTCAAAACAGTCATTAATTTGTGTTCATAAAATTATACAGAAAGAAGGCTTTGTGTTTGGGAACTTTCAGTGACCCCATTAATAAAATTGTAACTTTAATGACTAAAAAGAAAAACAAAAATCCCTGGGCCGGTCCTATAGCACAGTGGTTAAGGGAGGTGGATCCCATATGGCTGACTCGTGGTTCAAATCCCAGCCTCAGTGGCTTGAAAAACAAACTGAGCATGTGTATGTGCATTTCCGAAATCCTGATGGAATAGAGAAAGGGAGAAGGGATTGTGGCATGACCACATGAGTGCTTTCTCCTCTCTCTCTTTCCCTCTGCTGAGTGCCCACTGACATTTATTTTTAAGAAAATGCCCAAAACACAAAAACAAAAGGAAAATCAGGTATATGTCTTGGTCAAATGTCTATAGACGGCCACTCTGAAGACGAACTGATAAACATAAATATATGATTTGTTCACTGAGCATGAAATATTGCACAAGAGCAGTTCTGTCTGAAGAAAATTCAATTCTCCATAGTTTTAAACTTCAAAACGGTTCCCACATATATAGTTGCATTTTCCATACAAGAAACATTAACATTCAGTAATACTGTTAGAACCTTATTTTACCCATTAACCATGTTCCAGTTTACCTTATGGCAATGGTAAGTCAGAGGTGAAGATTTGGCAAAGATAAAAAGGCAGATAAGATTATAAAAATATATATATATATATATGTACATATGAAACAAATATGTTCCAAAAATCCCTAATCATATGATAACTGATCCCTTAAAGAAACCCAGTCTAGGTCACAGTGATGGTCAGACAGTGGTTGAATATGACTCTCGTCTTCTTGGGGGCCGCTCCTTTGGTGCCACTTGATCTCTCCCTCTGGTCTCCAGCACACTGTCTTCTGTTTCACTTTCACTACCATCTGCCACAGTGGGGTCCAAAGACATTGGGCCAGACTTTCTGTGCAAAGGAAAACCAATGCCACTTTCCCGTAGAGAAGTATCTATAAAATCTTCATCAGAGGAATGGAATGATTCATCATCTCCTATTAAATGGTTGACAATGTGGATTCCATCAAAAGGAGGTTGGCCTGAGAAGCCCCTCTGGCCTTTTAGGCACCTGAGCTGTTGAAATAAAATCCAAGTTAATATATTCATATTCCAATGGGGAAAACGCATACCTCAAGAAGGCACATCTTTCACATTAAAAAAAGAAGGTACCTAATCCTTTTCTCTTTATAGATGTAATAACTACCACCAACATTTGAGTGCCTTCTATATGTTATATAATGAGCACATTACCTATTTAATTGAATCATCACAATAATCTTATGTGGCAGATTTCACAGATTTAGGAAATGAAGATTTGGGTAGAGTAACTTGCTAAGGACATGTTACTAATAGCTGAGCTTAGATTAAAATTGAATCTTCATTATACTAGAGAGAATACAATGAATCCCATGTTCTTATCACCAATTTCAACAACTAATATATCACTGACATGCTCACATTATACCCTCCATAGACTGAAGTAAATTCCAGATATCCTATCATTCTACTTTCGAAGATATGAACCTGAAGACCAAACTCTTCTTTAAAAATTCATTTATTTTTAGTTGTTATTATTTATTAATTTTTAAAATTTGACTATAGATAGGGAGGGAGGGAGGGAGGGAGGGAGAGAGAGAGAGAGAAAGAGAGAGGTAGAGAGAGAGAGAGAGAGAGAAAGGGAAAGGGAGAAAGCAAGCAGCCAGGTCTGGGACTCAGACTGTAGTTGCCCATGTAAGTCCAGTTCCTTAATCACCATGCCACCTGTCAGCTCCAAAGACCATACTCTTAACACATTATGTTGAAAGTATGCCTCCATAGTTCTGTAAATGATAAAAATGATTTATAAATCATTACAATTTGTTAAAAAGTCTCCAACCTGTTATAATACTCCAAAGACTACTCAACAGTACCACTCACAGAGCAGGTAGAAATGCTTTGTCCCACTCGTGGTATTTCCTTCTGGGATAGGAGAGTGCCAACCATGTATAGTATCTCTGTGTTCTCTCTCCAGCTCCTCCTGGGGAGAGTAACCTCTCTCACTGGGAACAAAGAATGGCTTTCAGTACTCAGCTCTTTTTTATCTTCTTCCATCTTTGTGGACCAGGTTGCACTCCTCTCTCCTTGGAGTTTTCGCAGGGCCAGGCCCTCATGTGAGGAGGTAAAATGCTACCTGGTATGAGTGGACAAGTTTAATTCTAGAATCCAGTATTGAAAAACTATTGTCACATCTAAATCTAAACCATATCCTTTAAGACCATTTGTATCAGGATTACAGCTAATACTTTTCATCACTTGTCACTTCGATTTCACTCCTTCAAACCCCCAAACCCACCACCACAGATACTAACACTTCTACTAACATATAATTAAGACACCAGTCTACCGATGTTATTTTGTCCCTTGTTTCCTTTTTCTCCTGCACCATAGATATTATTCTACAATAAAGCAGAAGAGAAAACAACTACTAAAAAACAAAGATTATCAACCAAATATCTATCTTGGCTATTAAAAGTCTTGCTTAATGGGGAGGGAGGACTAGCAGGTGGTGTATGGTTAGGTTGCTGGATTCCCACATGGTTGACTGTGGATTGAATCCTGGACCTGGTAGCTTGAAAATCAAGCTCGGTACATATGCATGTATGCCCGAGATCCCAAAAGGAGAATGGAGGAGAAGGGACTGCAGTGTGGCCATCCCCCTGGGAGGTGATTTCTTGCTTTCTGTCTCTTTGGCAAGCACACATGCCCTACAGCAAAAATCTCTATTGAAAAAAAGAAAGAAAGAATCTTGCTGGGACCAGCAGGTGGTGTGGTGGTTAAGGTGTTGGATCCACCAGGCCAGACCTGGTTTGAGTCCCAGACTATGCAGCAGCTTTCTCACACTCTCTTTTTCTCTGTGTCTCCCTCTAGTGAGCACGTGTGTCCTGTAGCAAGTAAAATAAATAAATTAAAAAAAAATGATTCTTAAAAAAAAATCTTGCTTAAATGTATACCACATTTTCTATCCTTATGATTATCACTGATCTTCATCCTTGCTTCTCAGGGACAAACTGCTAGTCACTTACTGTCTTTCAACTCTTGAGATAAAGACAATGCGAAATATTCAGGAAATATTACATATACTTTCAAAACTAACGGTCCCGAGAATAAAGGCATTACAGCCTTGCCATAATACCTCCCAGCTTTCCTGACAGACTTCCAGGAAGAAATGGAGAAACTTCAGCATTTCCCTGCTTGTATGTGACAACAGGAAACAAGAGGGACACTGGGACTCAGTACAAAAATGTCTGGCCCAGGCACACCAACTATAAAGAAATTATCGTGCCATGGATCAAGAGAACAAAATTCTAGTGAGGTACAATGCAATTAAAATAAAACTTCTCTCCCTGGCAGAACAGAGGGGACCCAAACTTGGACTGAATATTTAGGGAAAGTGTCAAAGAGCACCACAAAGACCTCCTCGAGGCTGTGATACCACTACATCATTACAACTGCCACGTTCTGATGCAACATCCTATCACTACATTGCAACACAAGATTTATAGCTCCAAGTGTTAAATTAAGTCAGTTAATCTCTTCCCTTCTCTTTTTTCTCCAGACACTTTTGAAGAAATAATATGGAACATGTGTTGACCTTCTTCCTGGCTGTTATAAAGGAGAAATATGGCAGAAGAACCACAACTTCCCAATGCTTTGGAAAAGCTGTGGCTTTCCTTTGCTCTCGCAAAATATATTGCAATTAAAACACTGAAGCCTCATATCAGATGTGATGAAAGAAAATTAACCATAGGTCAAGGGGTTATTTTTTTCCCTTTTGTTTAATAGAGATTTTTGCTATAGGGTGTGTGCGCTCCCCCGGGAGACATAGAGAGATAAAGAAACAGAAAGCAAGAAATCACCACCCTGGGAAGATGGCTACACTGTAATACTTTCTCCTTCATTCTCCTCTTGGGATTTTGGATATGCATGCACATGCGCCCAGTGTGAGTTTCAAGCCTCCAGGTCAGGGACTCGAACTGTGGTTGACTACGTTGGGAGTTCAGCAATGTAACCATTACTCCATCTCCTGGTTCCAAGGTGGGGGGTTGAGTGTCATGTTTTTTAAACATCAAAGGCAAAATCTAACACATTTTTATTTGAGAACTGCTAGTACAGAGGAATTTTTTGGCAGACGGTAAAAAGTTTAGGCAAGGGACTATCTGGTAAGACTGAAGCTCTCTCTTAATCATCTCTTGGACTTAGGAATGGCCATACTGGTTCTGAAGATGGAGAGGCCTGGAGAGGCCCTGGAAATGAGTAATTGGCCAAGGAACTCCAGGGTCCTACATACACAGAGTATGGACTAGAAAGAGTTGTCAGAACTTCAGGCAGGGGCATGTCCTGGGGAAGCCCCCATCCAGTCAAGACTGGTTTGGCCGGAAGGTGTCCAGAGCCTGGCTGTCTACAGTATAGGATCCAGGTGCCTGTACTGCTTATCATTGCCAAACTTTCAGAAGCTAGTTATATTTAAAGAACAACAAAAAGCAGACAATCAACCTTCCCATGTCCCCTTCTCTCCAAAACAACAAACCTTCATAGGTATTCTTGGTAGCAAATTAAAATTAATTACCATTTTTCAAAATACGGTTCATTGATCATCTGCATCAGAACTGAGGATAATTGTTAAAAATGTAGACTCTTGAGACCAGTAGATGGCATAATGGTAATGTCACTAGACTCCCACATAGTTGACGGTGGTTCAAGTCCCAGACCCAGCGGCTTGAAACTCACACTGGTGCATGTGCAAGCAGGCCCAAAATTCCATGAGGAAAATGGAGGAGAAGGGACTGCAGTGTGACCATTCCCCTTGGGAGGTGATTTTTCGCTTTCTGTCTCTCTGGCAAGCGCACGCCTGCTATAGCAAAAATCTCTCTTAAAAAAAAAAAAAAAACCTGAATTTTTAAGCACACCTTAGGATAAGGGGCATTACTTTAGGCAATGGCTTTTGTTTGTTTTTTAGATTTGTTTGAAATCTCTTCTGGGCCAATAAGGAAATCAAGACTGATAAAAGCTACAGATTGTCTTGAAAAGCATACATACATAACTTAGGACATGTTTTGAGACCCACTGTTTTCTTTAATTTCTAGATAAGCACTACAGGAGTATCTCATGACACTGAGCAACATCAAAAATTTCTTAATTGTGAAATGCCAGCAATAAATTCATACCATTGAAAAGAAAGTAGTATGTTTCCAGGTGAAATGAGACATGAGATTTAGTCACTAAATGTGCCTGGAACTACTGCTGCATTTCACCAAGAAACAGAGAGGTACTAGGACTTCAAAATTACAAGTAAAAAGACTCTTCTCTGAAGAGAATCTTAGTATCCCCCAAACGTAGGTCTCAACTAGACTGCCCTATAAGGTCACAGTCAACAAGTCCTACCCAAACATTTAGAACTTCCTCTTAGCTTTTTAGTTCCCCTGAAGTCTGAGCAGAGAGTCAAATACTACCAGAGATTTGAGGATAGCATCTAAGAAAAGCACCCTCTCCCCATACACACACACAAACACACATGGCAACTAAGAGGGAGCAGATCATTTGGAGACAACTGAGAAGAAAACTTAAAAAAAATTTTTTTTGGAGAGGTTTTTGCTATAGGGCATGTACGCTCACCAGAAAGACAGAGAGATAAAAAGCGAAAAATCACCTCTGGGGGGATGGCCATGCCACTACCCCTTTTTCATTCTCCTCTTGGGATCTTGGGCACGAACACACTCACGTCAGGCGTGAGATTAAGCCATTGGGTCTGGGACTCAAACCACAGCTGACTACATGGGAGTCCAGCAACATAGTCATTATGCCATCTGTTGGTCCCTAAAAAAAAATTTTATTCCCTCTGTGGACACTGCATCATTTACATAAATGTGTCTTACTTGAAATATATAATCTTTGTGAATAGAAAAGCCTATCAAGTGTCCATGACAATGGATAAATGAGGGCCTATACCACAATATAATTTCATGACAATAAATGACAAATCAAAATGGCATCAGACTTTTCAACCACAAAATATTGTACAAAGGAGCGGAGCCAGCAGGTGGTATGGTGGTTAAAGTACTGAACTCCCACCCACATAACTGACCATGGTTTGAGTCTTGGACCAGGTGGCTTGAAAATCATGCTAGGCATGTGTATGTGTATGTCCAAAGTCCCAGGACAGGAATGGAGGAAAAGGGACTGCATCATGGCCATCTTCCCTGGGGAGTGATTTCTCACTTTCCCTCTCACTGTCTCACTCCAGTGAACACATGTGCCCTATAGCAAAAACTTAAAAAAAAAAAAAAATACAATGTAGCAGTGCTTTCAAAATTCTTAGGAAAAAAATGATTTCTAATTTACATTTAAAAACTGCAACTATTAGAACCAGCAGATGGCATGGTGGTTAAGGTGCTGAACTCCCACAATGTCAACTGCAGTTCTAGTCCTGGACCTGGCAGCTTCCTTTCTCATGCTCTCTCTCTCTCTCTCTCTCTCTCTGTCTCTCTCTCTAGAGAGTGCACATGTCCTCTAGCAAATTAAAAAAATAAATAAAATTACATAAAAATAATTCTTAAAAAACTAATTATTTTTCAAATGTTTATACCCACTCAAACTATCAAATAAGTGTGAGATTAAAATAATAGTTAAAAGGTACAAGGTCTTTTTTAGTTTTGCTTTTAAAACCTCTTTGGTTTAATTGTGAGACTTGGAAACTAAAGCTTTCTATAGTTTATCTCAGATAATCCTTCTTTTCAGGAAGGCAGGTGATATGTTCCACCAATATGAAGTATATCAAGAAAGAAAAACACATCTTATATATCTGATTGAGGAAAGAGAAGGTCCTGTACAACACTGAGGCAAAAAGATAATGAAAAATGTTCAAAGATAATAGCTATTAAGGAGGCCTCATAGTATCTAGTTTTGACTGAAGAGAACTGGGGCAGGTGAGAAAAAGAGATTGCTTCAAGAGGATGAAATGAACGAAACACCTATATTGTCTAAACTGAAGCAATTTATACTTAAAAGAAGATTTACATGGAACTAGAGAAGAGTTACACATGAGAGAACCCACCAAGGAAACAAACCAAGACAGTCATTTATTTAAGTAATGCATAAAAGGAAAACAATCACATTAAGATAGTTTCTATACAACTGAATGCTATGTGGCAATAAAAATTAACTCCTGATACATGGGTGAATCTCAAAAACATTAAGCTGAGGAACTCAAAATTAAAAAAGATACAAATACTATATATTATATAATATCATTTATAGGAACTGTCCAGAATAGACAAATCAAAAGAGACAGAAAGTAGGTTAGTGGGACTGCCTAGGACAGAGAAAAAGGAGTGACTACAAATAAACATGAGGTTTCTTTTTTGCAAGAGAGAAATATTCCAAAATTGACTGTGGTTATACTTGTACAACTCTGTAAACACACACTGAATTTTATACTTAATATGGAGGAACTTTATTATATATAAATTATATCTCAAAAAAACTTAAATTTTTTTTAAAAAGTAGAACCAGAAAATTAAACCAAAACAAACATGGTATTTTACAACTTTCCTGATAAGACTATCTTGGAAACTTGTGAAACATAAAACTTCCCAGTCTTTTCTTCGGTTTCCACTCCAGAGGAGAAACCTGGGAAATGGCATACTTAAGCACCTGTGTTTGTTATTCCTCTGTGAATGGTATTTATATAGTCTTAATGATGCAAAGGTAAACTAATAATAAAGATCCCGAATGCTAATCTAATAAAAATATTACATTATATTAGTAGGATGAGATGAAAAGTGTATGTTCACAGTGGGAGTAAGGAGAGTAAAAAAAAGGGATAAACCCTTTCCCATGCAAAATAAGGGCAAACTTTTTTTTTTTTGGGGGGGGGGGGAGGTTTTCGCTATAGCCTGCGTGCACTCGCCAGAAGACAAAGACAGAGAGACAGAAAGCGAGAAATCACCCCCCCACCCCCCCCCCCCCCCCCCCCCCCCACCCCCCCCCCCCCCCCCCCCCCCCCCCCCCCCCCCCCCGGGGGGATGGCCACACCGCGATCCCTTCTCCTTCATCTCCTCTTGGGATCTTGGGCACGCACGCACACACGCCAGGGCGTGAGTTTAAGCCGCTGGGTCCGAGACTTGAACCACGGTTGACTACATAGGAGTCCAGCGACATAACCATTACGCTTACTGCTGGTCCCGAGGGGGCAAACATTTTTGAAAATTAAAAACACTTCAGGAAAAAAAAATGTGCTTCATCTGAAATTCAACAATAGGGGCCATACAGTGACGGAGCAGTGAAACACGATGCTCTGTGCGGCTGGCCCACTGGGGAGGTCCTTGATTTGCATCTGAAGACCTCCCTCCTTATACCTGACACTCAGGGCCCACAGTCCAGGGGCTGGCTAAAGCTGGGGGTAGATTGCAGGGTAAGACACTGTTGGGTGCTGTCACTCCCTTTCTGCCTCTCTTGCTATTAAAAGAATAAGTGAACTTTAAAAATTTTATAAAATTCAACAAAAAGGACCTGAAGCTAAAACTGAGTTCTGGTTTCTCCAGTCCTACTATTCCACATAGATAACTACTATTGAGGATCTGGTGTGACCAATACTGATTTTTGTTTTGTTTTGTTTTGTTTGGAGAGTTTTTTTATGCTGTAGGGCATGTGTGCTTGCCAGAAAGATAGAGACAGACAGAGAGACAGAAAGCAAGAAATCACTCCCCAGGGGGATGGCCACACTGCAATCCCTTCTCCTCCATTCTCTTCTCAGGATCTTGGGCATGCACACACGCATGCCCGGCTTGAATTTAAGCCACCAGGTCTGAGACTCGAACCACAATCGACTACATGGGAGTCCAGCGACATAGCCATTACTCCATCTGCTGGTCCCACCAATACTGATTTTTAATTTGTGTTAATGTTGTATAGGCTAGTCTTCCAATTTTTTGCTTCTTGTTTTAGAAGAAGCCTCTCCAACTGCTTATTAATATCAATTGATGTTAAATCATAATCAAATATTGTCACAAAATTATCAATGATTTTGTGTATTTCCTTTTTGGTGGACATTTTCACAGACAGCCTAACAACATAAACTACTAACTGGGGCCGACAGATGGTGTGGTGGTTAAGAATACTGGGTCCCCCACGTGGCTGACAGTGGTTCGAGTATCAGATCTGGAATTCTTAAGAAAAAGAAACTACTGTCAGTCTTCTATGTAATTTTAGTTTTATTATGTATCTACTACATAAACAAAATATCAACTGAACACAGTAAGGATAATGCAATTCTAATTCATGATCCTGAGATAATCCATTAACATCTTAATATATCTTTTTTTTTCTTTTTTTTTTTTTGGAGAGTTTTTTGCTATCGGGCGCGTGCGCTCGCCAGACAGAGAGAGAGAGACAGAGAGACAGAAAGCGAGAAATCACCCCCCAGGGGGGATGGCCATGCCGCAATCCTTTCTCCTCCATTCTCCTCTCGGGACCTTGGGCACACACGCATATGCGCCCGGCGTGAGTTTTAAGCCACCAGGTCCGGGACGCGAACCGCGGTCGACTATGTGGGAGTCCAGCGACATAGCCATTACGCTAACTGCTGGTCCCCAATATATCTTTCAAGATAGTTTTTCTAATCTTATTTTCCAAAAATAGGCCACTGATACACATACTGGTTTATAACTTTCCATTTCACTTAATAACATAGCATAAACAGTTTTTGGTATCATAATCTTTCTTTCTTTCTTTTTCTTTCTTTCTTTCTTTCTTTCTTTCTTTCTTTCTTTCTTTCTTTCTTTCTTTCTTTCTTTTTTTAATTAATTTAAAGGTTTACTTATTTCTTCCATGACTAAAAGAAAGAGCATTTCCAGCAGGGTCCTGATGCTCTGATCCACCTCCCGTTTTGGCCAGTCCCGGATTCACGGGCAGGCGAGGGCTCTGGATACTCAGCGAGGTCTCATGTGAACCTGGAACTCTCCCATGTGGCTCAACAGTACAGAGTGCTATTTAACCACTACATCATATCTGGTCCTTCATGATTTTTCAAGGTTGCATGGTAGTTCATTTAGGAGTACATTGTCATACATCTGCTTAACCAGTCCTCTCACTGGAAAATTTGTTTACATCTTCTCTGTGTTATAAATAGCAATGCCATGACATATTTGAACTCACAGCTTTGCAGAGTTGCCTTATTTCTTTAATAGATATAGCCAAAGTAGAAAATATAGCACAAGGGTTTCAACATCCTTTTTTTGTTTGTTTGAGATTTTCACTATAGGGCATGTGCACCCATGAGAGAGAGAGAGAGAGAGAGAGAGAGAGAGAGAGAGAGAGAGAAGGAGACAGACAGAAAGTGAAATTAACCCTCCCAGTGGGGATGGCCATGCTGCAATCCCTTTTTCTCCATTCTCGTCTTGGGAATTTCGGCACGTAAACACACGCAGTCTGGCATGAGTTTTAAGTCGCTGGGTCTGGGACTCAAGCTGAATCACACATGACTGACCAGGCAATGTGAATCCCAGACCTGGTGGCTTGAAAAGCACACTGGGCACATGTGTGCACGCCCCAAATCCCAGCTGGGTGGAAAAGTGGAGATGGGATGGTAGCACGGCCACGCCCCATTAGGAGCTGCTCCTTTTCTTCTCTGCCAAATGCGCAAACCCTCTGGCAATTTTTTTTTTTTTACAAAAATTTCTTTTAAATTTATTGCTATCTTCACACTCTCATATTCTAAAATTACTTTGCCCTAATTGTGAATACACAAAGAACTAGGGAAAAAAGGCAAATCAAAATGAATAAAAACATGAGGCTAGTAAATATCTCTTTTAAGGTATGACCTATCCTTTGGGATTTACAGACACTATTATCATTTAGTTTCAAGTCAGGAATCAATGAGGTTAGGTGTTTGGTGGGATTCATCACTGAGGAGCACAACCCAGCTTTGGACATTTCAATGTCTCAGTCAAAGGACTGAGGCAAGAGAGCACGTGCATGTGTAAAACAGCATCAGAGCCTTCACTTTTCTTCTTCCTACCAAATGTCAACATTCAGGTTCAAGTTCTGTTCCAAGGATCTGTTTCTTATCTAGGTGACGGACCATACATATCCTTTAAAGAATAACATGTCTACCCTTAAGAACACAGCCTCAGTTTATGGACCTCGACAGCAATAATTACTTCTATTTTTGTTTGTTTATGATTTTGTTTGTTAATGGGAAACATCCTGTCATTATAAAGGTGCTCAGGAAGTCTTCTTCTGGCTTCCTTCACATCTTCATTCTCATATATCGCGTCATCTCACATTAATCCCAGTTTACTAAATCCTGCAGCATCGTAATGCCATTTTCGAATACCATCCAGCCACCGCCCTGATGCTGAAATGGCTGGCCTGCTCACCATTTTGACCCGAGCTGTAATAATTACTTCTTAAATGCTATTTTGATTAAATGACTCATGTATCTTGATGTATTTTTTGTCTTAGTAATTTTAGGCTAATTTTTGCAATATCCTTATAAAATCTTAAGATTGAAATTAGTATGTCAAAAGAGACTAGGGGACCAGCAGCCTGCAACATGGCTATGTCGCTGAACTCCCATGTAGTCGACCACAGTTCGAGTCCCAGACCCGGTGGCTTAAACTCACGCTGGGTGCATGTGCGTGCATGCCCAAAATCCAGAGAGAATGGAGGAAAAGGGATTGCAGCATGGCTATCCACCCTTGGGGGAGTGATTTCTTGCTTTCTGTCTCTCTGTCTCTGTCTCTCTCTGTCTTTCTGGTGAATGCACACACCCTATAGCAAAACCCTCTCAAAGAAAAAAAAAAAAAAAAGAGAGAGACTAGGAACCATTGCCACATTTAAAAAACATTCCCAACTGGTCATTGGTCCAGCTAGTCTACTCACTACTTCTTTTGAATTCAGATTCTCTTATTAGAAGAGTAGAAAAGTTTTACAGCAATTGTGTTCTAGTTTTAAACAAGTTTCAGAGGACAATCTTTAGAGAAATTCAGTTTTAGAACACCCATACTCGCAGATGACACATCCCTTTCTGAAGAACAGTCTTTCTTCTTTTTCTTCTTTTTTTTTCCCCTAGGGCACGTGTGCTCATCAGAGAGACAGAAAGTGAAAAATCACCTACCAGGAGGGATGGCCATGCCGCCAATCCCTTCTCCTGCATTCTCCTTTTGGGATCTTGGGCACACACATGCCTGGTGTGAGTTTAAGCCACTGGGTCTGGGATTTGAAGTGCGGTTGACTATGTGGGAGTCCAGTAATATAACCATTAGGCCATCTGCTGGTCCCGTGAAGAACAGTCATCCTAAGACTCGGAGTAGGGTCCTGGTTTCTCTCTGAATGACTGAATCTGTACCTTTACTCTCCCTGGTTAGAAAGTATCACATGATGTCATGTATCTGAAAAGCATTATTAGGTAGACAGAGAATGCACTTCAAGTATGGAGGCAGAGTCCAGCAGGTGGTGTAGTGGTTAAGGTGTTAGATCCCACACGGTAAACTCTGTAGTTAAGAGTGTCAGACCCTGCAGCTTAAAAAACATGCCAGGCGCATGTATGTGCATGCCCAAAATACCAGGAGGAGAACAGAGGAGAAGGGACTGTGGTGTGGTCATGCTCCCTGAGGGTGATTTCTCATTTTCCCTCTGTCCGTTTCTCTGGCAACCACATACACCCTATGACAAAAGTCTAAAAATATTATGGGCAAAGGAAAGCATGATAGGTCTGAAGAACTGTTAAGCAACTGCTATTAGGATACTACAGTGTTGAGGTTAACACACTGGTTAGGGTTTCATGAAATCTTTTATGAAGTATTTCTCTGTAGCATGTGATGCTATTTGATAGCAGTTCACCTACAGTAAAATTTCTTTCAAAATTGGAGTCAATCCTCTCAAACCCTACAGGTGCTTTATCAACTAAGTTTATGTAATAGTCAAAATTGTTGTCATTTCAACAATGTTCATAGCATCTACACATTCTAACTCAAGAAACCACTTTCTTTGCTTATCTATAAGAAGCAACTTCTCACCTATTCATATTAAGCATGAGACTGTAGCAATTCAGTCATATCTTTAGGCTACTTTTAATTTTAGTTCTCTATTTCCACCACATCTGGAGTTCTTCCTCCATTAAAGTCCTGAACCTCTCAAAGTCATCCATGAGACCAACTTCTCCCAAACTTTTGATGTTGATATTTTTACCTGCTCCCATGAATCATAAAGGTTCTTAATGGTATCTACAATTAGAATAGTACCAACTTCCGGGACCAGCAGATGGCATAATGATTACATTGCTGGACTTCACCATAGTCAACTGTGGTTTGAGTACCGGACCCAGCGGCTTAAAACACATGCCAGGTGCATGTGTATGTGTGAGCCTAAAATCCTGAGAGGAGAATGAAAAGTGAGAATGCGAGTTGGCAGCTCCAGGACTTAAACCATGGTCAGCCATGTGGGAGTCCAGAACCGTTAACCACCACACCACCTGCTGGCCCAGTGTAAAATAGTATTACATATGTTAATACATCATTATTTACTTTTCCATTCTGCTGTTAATTGCCATTTGGGTTTTCTCCAGTTTATTGCATATAATACTGCTATGAATTTTCTTAAACATGTCTTCTGGTGAATATAATCACTCGTTTTTCTTGGGTATACAGTATACCCAGGAGTATAACTGCTGGGTCATAAAGAATATGTCTGTTATACTATAGGAGATACTGCCAAATCATTTCCAACATGTTTGTAAGAACAATTCATTTCTGCATAAGAACTTTGGCCTTACATTTTTGTCAGGTTGGCTGTCAAAACAAATTAATCGTCCCTAAATGAATTATACTGAATGACTTCATTCCATGTTCTTTTTTTTTTGTTTGTTTTAATTTTGCTATAAGGCATGTGAACTTGTGAGAGACAGAGAAAGGAAGTGAGAAATCATCCTCTAGGGAGGATATCCATGCCACAATCCCTTCTTCTCCAGTCTACTCTCAGGATTTAGGACATACATGCACATATGCCCAGCATGTTTTTCAAGCTGCCAGGTCCAGGACTGCACAGTCAGCTATGTGGGATCCAGTAGCCCCAACCTCCATGACACCTGCTGGCCCTTATTCCATGTTAAGAGAAAACATGACATTGAATTTTCAGCTATCCAATTATGACAGTAAAGATGTGGAATCTTGTACATTGTTGGCAGGAATGGAAGTTGGTACAAGAACTTTGGAAAATGGCTTGGTAACATCTACTAAATTTGAACATCTGCATATCCTATACCTAGAATAACCATACATTTTAGTTTGCTTGGGACAGTTCTGGCTTATGCCTCTTGTGTCAGTGTAATTATTAACAGTGCCCTATTTTCATTCTCACAAGTTCCTGGTTTGACAACAAATTATACCAGTCATTCAGCAATTCCACTCCTAGGATTATGAACAACAGAAATAAGTACAACCAACCAAAAAAATTCTAACAGGGTTCATAATGGTTTATTCACCATAACCCAAATGGAGTAATCCAAATGTTTATAAGTGCTAAAGTAAATAATTACTGTATATTCATACAACAAAATACCACTATATAGTAACAAAAGTGAACAGGCTACTGCTGCATGGAAGAACATAGGTAAATCTTACTGTGCTGACAAAAAGTAACCAAACCCAAAACAATTCATGCTATATAGTTCTGTCCATACCAGGTAAAAAAAAATAAAAAAATTTTAAAAAGAAAAATAAAGAAAAAAAACAGGCAGAACAAATTCATGATGTTAGAAGTCAGGAGAATGAGAAGAGAGAAGCAGTTAGTGGGAGGAATGAAGAGGGGGATTTTGAAACGTAATAGTTCTTGACCTGGGTGGTAGTCACTTAAGCATGTTCTTAGGATAATTCATTAACTTATGACTGATATATTTTTTTCAGTATAATCTATACTTCAGTAAAAATGTCTACTAAATAAAAGCCTAAAAAATAGTATCTATGGAAATTGTTGGAAAGACATAAAATTGCCATCTATTCCTCTACTAGTATTTCTTTCTTTCTTTAAGAGAAATTTTTTTTTTTTTTTTTTTTTTTTTTTTGTTATAGAAAGAGTACACTCGCCAGAGAGACAGAAAGTGAGAAATCACCCCCAGAGGGGATGGCCTCCCCACAATCCCTTCTCTCTTCTCCTTTTAGGATTTTGGGCACACATGCACATACTCCCAGTGTAAGTTTCTAGCCACTGGGTCTAGGACTTGAACTGCAGTTGACTACATGCATGGAGTCCAGCAACATAACCACAATATCATCTGCTGGTCCCCTCTTCTAGTATTTCTAAGTTTTACCTTTGGATCTCACCAGATGACCCTAAGTTATATACTCAGAATCTACTGTTATAGTTCTTAACATTGCTCTTACAAAGATGTTAGGTCACTAGTCTAACACCACTTAATGCATTCTGCTCTCCTATTAATGTGGGTTCATAAGAGAAATTTCTTTCAAAATTTAGAGACAAGAAAGGAGTAAATGGTTTGGTTTTGTCTTACTTATTTGTGCAAGAAATCTTCAACATATGTTCCTTACATAGCTGATTACTATATACGTGGCTCTTTGATAATGTATGCATTTTTGTGTGCTAATATAAATTCTGATTTTACTAGATTTTGCCTTAAAAATGATTAGAACGAATCATATAATATTGCCATTATTTTAAGTGAAAGTCAAATATAAGCAATCTAATTTGATTTAACCTAATATCCAGTTATTTTTGTATTACATGAGTTCATGCAAACTGCCTCAAAATCTTTGAGTAGTGGGGCCAGCAGATGGTGTAATGGTTATGCTGCTGGACTCCCACGTAGTCGACTGTGATTCGAGGCCCAGACCTGGTGACTTAAAACTCACACCAGGTACGTGTGTGTGCGTGCCCAAAATCCCAAGAGAAGAATGGAAAAGAAGGGATTGAGGTGTGGCCATCCCCCTATGTGTGTGTGTGGGGGGTGATTTCTTGTTTGTTTTTATTTTGTCTTTCTCTGTCTCTCTGGCAAGCACACATGACTTACAGCAAAAATCTCTAAGAAAAGAAAAGAAAGAAAGAAAGACACTTTTGAGTAGACACGCAGGGCAAATCTGTAAACATTTATCAGTGCATATTAAGTTTGTTAGTGTCAATTATTTGCTTGATTGTGTTCCAAGGATAAGGTCATCAATTACACACCTGAATATGCTTCCAAACTTATTGACCATTTGGACAGTAATAAAGTAGACTAACCAGAACAAAATCCCTAAATAATCTAACAACAAAATAAAAATGAAGGAAAAACTGCTTTATTTTAAAAGTTTCTGTTTTCCAGTGTTATTCTAATATAAAATTAGTTAAAATAACATTTATAAGCCATATTTTATAACTTTATAGCATTTAAAATAAATCAATGGACATATTTTCATAAATACGTTCATCAATATCATACTAATTACTAACACACACATATGATGGAATATATATTTATAGATAGATTTTTTTTCATTTTCCAAATTATACAATTTGATACTGGAGCTACAGATTTAAAATAAGTACTATCAGGGAAACCAGGAAATAACTGGTTGCTTTACATAGAGACTATCTCTTCTGTTAGTTCCTTTGTAGTAGGAACTGTTCCCTGAAATTTTTATATCCTAGAATTTAGCATTCTGACATAAGTGTTCAACTGCATAAGTTAGAGTAGATAATAAAAAAGTTGATAAATTACATGGAAAAGATGTCAGGATGCTTGAAAAAGCTGTCAGTTACTGATTTACCTCATCCTTTTAAATGCTAAGTGAGAGTAATAACAAGCAGACCTGGAAGCTCTAGCAGACAAGACCCAAATAACATATTAGCTCTTACCTGGAGTGGGCTGTTTCATCATGTTATGCATTAAGAGACAAAGTAAAAAAGTAAAATAATGTGGAATGTAATTAAGTAATATTTAAAGACATGTGACACACTCACCACAATTTTAAAAGGTAACAACTATTTCAACAGAGACTGTAATGCACCAACATGGAGATAAAATTTAGAATTTCTCTACGTGTATTAAGCAAGGCTGGCTAAAAAAAGTATTTTGTGATTAGAAAAGGAAAGTGATAAGTTAGGATATTGTACAACTTACAAAGAATAAAACGCAAAATTCAGTATAGTTAATAAGAAAACAGGAAACTGAACTGTCATGTTCATAGTCTGATGAATATAGGTTTTGACAGGAAACAGCAGTTTCTAACTATATGATAGTAAAAATTTAAACACTAAAAAAAAAAGACTATTAAAACTTATTATGGCTATGTCAAATGAACATTATCACTAAATTTTTTAAAATTAATTAATTAATTAAAATTTGACCAGAGAAGAGAGAGAGAAAGTGAGAAAGCAAGTCCCAGGTCTGGGACTTGAACCGCAGTTGGCTATGCGGGAGTCTAGTACCCTTAACCACCATGCCACAAGCCGGCCTCAATCACTAAAATTTAAAGCAGGGAAAATCTGCAGAATAAATGTTCTGAAACCTCAAAGTACTGTAGAATCATTAAGGATATGTAAGTATTTAAAAATTTTTTTTTTTATGAAACAGAAGTGTCATATTAGAGTTTTGTAGCCTTTAAATATAAGTTCTTAAAAAATAATAGAGAAATCTGAGTTGAGGAAATGTGATCACCTGGGCTAGCGTCCATGTGGACAGGAGAACGCTCTCTACGTGTTCTTCCAGCACATTACAGGTTATTGGTAACTTGAAAAAAGTTAGATTTGGTTTGGACACTTGATTTTAACTTCAATTCTAACATTTGGGGTTAATGGAATTAATACATTTTTACATTTTATATGATGCTTTACAGTTAAAAGTGCTTTCATGCATGCCATCTCTAGTTACCCCCCCCCCCCCCCCATATGATTGGAGCTTGCATTGTACAGACTATCACCACTTTCTGAGATTCAAAAGAATAAGAGGAAGGACTATACTGGGTATTTTGAAAGACAATCAATCCACAACAAAGTGGAAAAAAGTCATCCACACACCAAAAAAAACCCCTAACCAAATGTACTTTGATCACTACTAGACAGGGTTTAAACCATTGAAGTGAGTCATGTGATACCAAGTGAACTGCAAAACAGTTGCAGTAAGTTTCCAGGACTGAGTCATATCAGATTATAAAAGCTCCTTTTTGTACATTTGGGTTTGTATACTCAATCTTTGTAAAACACAGAGCTACAGCTTTTTAAACTAAATGTAAATGATGTACAATATATAAAAATTGAAATAACTACATTATGCTTTTATGAGAAAATGGGTGTAATGTCTAACAATTGTATAGATTTGTATTTCTAAGTTCTAGAGGATTTACTTTTTTTTTCTTCCCCCAGAATTTGGTCAGTAATTTCGTTAGATTTCTTATAGAATACTTTAAATAATAAGTATAAAATGGGAAATGGTGTGCTAACTTTATTTTTAATGATCAACTTCTCTAGAAGCTAAGTTATGAACATGCCGAAGTATAAAACAAGTGACAAGACTGCAAACCAAAGATTTCCACAGAACCAGAACAGGAAACCAATAAAAGCAATCAATCAGAGGTCATGACTTCTTGATGACTGCATTTCATAGACAAGAGCCAATATTCCAGTCTATAGTACTTAAAAATTAAACTAAGCTTGAAAATTCAAGAATTTTATTGAAATAATACTAACTAAACAATACTGAATATATTTTTTGCTTTGCTAAGTAAACCATAAAAAAATGAAGTTCATTTAAAATTTTGAAAGTTGTAGATTCTATGCAAAATGTATAAAATGCAATAGTTAAAACCCTTTTAAAGCAAGAAAAATACATATCTTCACTAGTAAGTAAAAAAAAAAAAGTGGAAAGGAAAGTTCCGAGTTGAAGAAACTTACAGTGAATACTTAATTACCAGAGCAGGAGAGGGAGAAGTTATTTACAAAGGATTCTTAATCTTTCTATAACGCATACTTAGATCTATCCAGTGTTCTGGGCAAACAAAACGAAACTGTCACTGAATGTCCTCTTCCTGGCAGGTGACGAGTCTAGATATAATTGAAACCACTAACATTATTTAGATGGTAATGTCAATGGTGATGAGGTTTGGAATATATGAAGGTCTATGTAAATTTATGACCAATTACAGGAAATAAATCACTTCACACTTGTTTCACTCTGAACTTTTAAAGCTACATCAAAGTAGCATGTAGATTTCATTTGATTTAACCTTTAACTGAAGCATTAAAAAAAAACTCAAACCTTTAGCAAAACACCCTCATTAAAATGAACTACTTTTCTATCTGGATTTCTGTTGAGAGGAATTATTGTTCTTTAAAGGTTTATCATGAATTTTATCAGTCCATCTAATCACCTAACCCAATGTGTGCTGAGGGTAACAAGTGCTGTATTAGATGCTGGAAAGACAAAGACAAATAGTAAGGCTTCTGCCGCCAGTGTGTTAAAAGTCTGGAGGGCAAGGCAAAAAAAAAAGCACAATCCCAGCACCAATCAGCCGCATCAAGTAAATCCATAGGAGAAGCAAAGTGAACTATAGAAGGGAGACTTCTTACAGAAGGAGGAAGATGATGATGCTTGAGTTGGTTCTTAAAGGATGAACTGATGGTGTACAGAGAGGAAATCCAGAGAAAATGTGAAGGCCAGATATATTGTGCAGGGTAACTAAGTGGTATGGTGTGGTTGGATATGGGATTCAAGATGAGAAAGATGACAGACAAAACTTGAATAGCAGGGCCTGAACTCTGAAGAATCTTATGCCATGCTCGAGGATTATTTGCAGAACTTTATTATGAACGCAGTGGGAGAGTCGATGAAGCAGGGGAATAGTGTCATTTAGATGTATGTGTTGTGTAGTATGGTTGGTATAATAAAAGCATTTATTTAACTCTTACTATGTCTTAGGTACTGTTTTAAGCGCTCTCCTGGTATTCACTTATTTAACTCCCACAATAACCCCACACATAAGATAACTGAGGGACAAAGGTTAATTAATTTGTCCAAAGTAACACAGCAAGAAAGTGGTGAAGCTGGGATTCACACTCTTGTTATTCTGGATTCAGATTCAGTGCTGTTATATTTTCCCAATAAGTCTGGTCTGTTAGGAATAGCTGAGTCTTTTCATAGTGTTCACCCACTCATTAATATTCCCGCATGTCTACTATGTACCAGGCACTGTCCCAATCCTGGTATTATCTACTGAGGAGATACAAACTACTTAAACATTTAGAAATAAACTGGAATGTGCGATAGTAAGCAGAATTAACAGAAAATAAAGATCAATTCACACAAGTCTAAGTATATGTTGTAATTGCTAAGTACCATGGTCCTAATTAGTGGTTCAATAATAATGATCCTAAGGTTTCTTTCTTTTTTCTTTTTTTCCCAAGTTGTGCTACAAGGTGTGTGTGACAGCCGGAAAAAGAGAGAAAGAGAGAGAGAAAGAAAAAAAAAAAGACAGAGAAGTCTTACCTCCCTGTTAAGGGGGATGGCATGCTACAATCTCTTCTCCATTCTCCTCTTGGGATTTTGGACACACATGTACATGCACCCCAAGTGTTTTTCAGGCTGTCAGATGTGTGACATGAACCACACAGTTGGCCATGTGGGATTCAGCCATCTTAACCTCCATGCTACCAGCTGGTCTCATGATCTCGATTTTATTTTTAAAAGAATTATTTAATTTTATTTATTATTATTTTAAAAAATTTACTATTGTGCACATACGCTGACCAGAGACAGACACACACACAAAGAGACAGAGAAAGTGAGAAAGCAAGCTACCAGGTCTGGGACTCAAACCATAGTCAGCCATGTGGGAGCTCACTACCATGCCACCTGCTGACCCCTGATCTTATTATTATTTTTAAAATAATTATTTTATTTATCATTATTATTTTTAAATTTTACCAGAGAGGAACAGAGAGAAAGAGAGAGAAGGAAAGTGAGAAAGCAAGCCATATAAAAAGATGCATATATGTTTATACAAAAGATTTTTTAAAAGACTAATAGACTCCATCCACGGTCCCCAGGTTAGGGAATTTTCTAGAAGACAAGGACTATAAAATGCTATGTGTTGTGTAGTATTATGAATGACTTTATTGAGATATAATTCACACCCTAAGCAATTCACCCATTTGGAATGTATAAATTAATGGCTTTTAGTATATCCATAGAGTTATAAAACCATCACCACAAGCAATGGTGGTGTTGTGGCTAAAGGCACTGGACTCCCACATGGCTGACCAGGGTTTGAGTCTCGGACCTGGCGGCTTGCTTTTCTCACTTTCTCTTTCTTCTCTGTCCCTCTCTGGTAAAATAAAAAATAAATAAATAAATAAATAAAGACAAATAAAATAATTATTTTTTTTTTAAATTTTCTTTGTGGGGGGGTGTTGAGATTTTTGATATAGGGCATGTGCGCTTGCCAGAAAGACACAGAGAGAAAGAAAGCAAGAAATCACTCCCTGGGGGTATGGCCACACTGCAATCCCTTCTCCTCCATTCTCCTCTTGGGATCTTGGGTACGCGCACCACACACACCCGGTGTGAGTTTAAGCCACTGGGTCTGGGACTCGAACTGCAGTACACTACATGTGAGTCCAGCGACGTAGCCATTATGCCATCTGCTGGTCCCCCCAAAAAGAATATTTTTATTACCCCAAAAAGAAACCACACGCTTCTAAGCTGTCACCTTCTAAATCCCCTCTCCCCTAACCCTAAATGACCATGAATCTACTTTCTGCCTCTATAGATTTCCCTATTCTTCACATTTAATATAAATGAACCCATACAACATGTAGCCTTTAGTAATTATTTTAAATTATCATCATCTAGGTTATAACATCTGTCAGTACTTCATTCCTTTTGTTGCTTTATTCCATCATATGGATATAACACATTTTACCTATGCAGTTTACTGACATTTGATCTTACTTTTTGGTAATTATGAATAATGCTTCTATGAATCTTTCTATTTAAGTTTTAGTGTGGAAATGTTTTCATTTTACTTGGTTATATAACCTCGGGGTGAAATTTCTGTGTCATAGAGTAACTCTATGTTTAACCATTTGAGGAACTGTCAAATTGTTTTTCAAAGTGGCTGTACCATTTTACATTCCCACCAGCTGTAGATGAGAATTCTGATTTCTCCAAATATTTGTTGCCAATATTTGTTGCCATCACTCTGTCTGGTTTATAGCCACCCCAGTAAGTGTGAAATGGTATCTCACTGTGCTTTTTAAAAATAACTTCAGTGATAAAAGAGCACACATGCGTGTGCATGCATGTGCACATGCAAGGCACAAGCACACGCAAGGCAGATAGGCTCTTTACCGGTCTCCACCATGCCACGATCCCCTTCCTCCAGACCTTCAGGCTGCCAGGATCCTGAATGTGCACGCACATCCAGTCCTTTCAGGCCAATGGAGCCAGGAACGCAAACTGTGGTTGGCATATGCCTTCGACTCTGCGACTGGTATGTTCACAAACTGTCACTGAGGCGGGGCCTCACTGGGATCTCGGTTTGCATTCCTCTCATGGCAAATTATATAGGGCACATTTTCTTATACTTATTGATATTTGTATATCTTTCTTGGAAAATGGTCTATTCAGATCCTTTACTCATTTTACAACTGAATGACTTATCTTTTTATAGTTGTGTTATAAGTGCTCTTGATATGGGACCAGCAGTTAGTGTAATGGCTATGTCTCTGGACTCCCATGTAGTCAACCGCGGTTCGAGTCCCAGACCCGGTGGTTTAAACTCATGCCAGGCGCATGTGTGTGCATGCCCAAGATCCTGAGAGGAGACTGGAGGAGAAGGGATTGCGGGGTGGCCATCCCCCCTGGGGGGTGATTTCTCGCTTTCTGTCTCTCTGGCTCTCTCTGCCTTTATGGCGAGCACACATGCCCTATAGTAAAAACCTCTCCAAAAAAAGAAAAAAAAAAGAGGAAAAAAAAAAAAAGAAAAATTTTTTCCTCCCATTATGTAGATGGTCTGTTTTGTTTGAAACAAAACATTTAAATTTTTTTTTTTTTTTGGAGAGGTTTTTGCTAAAGGGCGCGTGCACTCGCCAGACAGACAGAGAGAGACAGAGAGACAGAAAGTGAGAAATCACCCCCCAGGGGGGATGGTCACGCCACAATCCATTCTCCTCCATTCTCCTCTCGGGATCTTGGGCACGCACGCACACGTGCCCGGCGTGAGTTTTAAGCCACCGGGTCTGGGACGCGAACCGCGGTCGACTACATGGGAGTCCAGCGACATAGCCATTACGCTAACTGCTGGTTCCCAAAACATTTAAATTTTGATAATCAGTTTATCTATGTTCTTCTTTGTGGCTTGTGCTTTTTGTGTAATATCTAAGACCAGGAATTTTTTTTTTTAAAAAAAGATTTATTTATTTATTTAATTTAATTTGTTATTATTTTTTTTAAAATTTGATCAGACGGAGACAGAGAGAGAGAAAAAGGGAAAGTGAGAAAGCAAGCCGCCAGGTCCAGGATTCAAACTGCAATCGGCCATGTGGGAATCCAGTGCCTTTAATCACCACGCCACCTGCTGGCCCCAAAGACCATGGATTTTTAAATAAGTTCCATGCTCTCTTCCTATCAAAACCAAGGCTTAATCTAGGAACTCAACTATAGCAGCCTTTGACTTATGTATTTTTTTTTCCTTTATCACGTTGTGGGTTGCAATAACTTTTCTTTCATTTTTCTTTTTTATTTGCCAGAGGACACATGCACTTGCCAGAGACAGAGGGAAAGTGAGAAAGCATCTCCCCCCCCCCCCCCCCCCCGATGGAGGATAGTCATACCACAATCCCTTCTCTTTAATTTTCCCTCCTTTAGAGATTTTGGACACACAAGCACACATACTCAAGAGTATTTTTCAAGCTGCGAAGTCAGGATTTGAACCATGCAGTTAGCCACATAGAACCCAGCTGTCCTAACCAACATGCCACTGGCTGGCCTGTTTTTTTTTTTTTTTTTTTTAATTGACAATGACTTTGGCTTAAAATAAGGATCACATTCTGTTTTTCACTTTTAGTACAGTATTTAGAAAATTACATGAGAGATCAACATTTTATTATAAAATAGGATCTATGGGGCCAGCCCGTGATGTGGTGGTTAAGGTGGCTGGATTTCACATGGCTGACTATGCGGTCTGAGTCCTAGACCCAGGGGCTTGAGAGACACTCTGGGCCATGTATAAGTGCATGTCCAAAATCTCAAGAGAAGAATAGAGTCGAGAAGGAATTGTGGCATGGTAATCCCCCCTGGGGAGGTGGCTTTCTCACTTTTCCTCTCTGTCTCTCTCTTTCTCATTCTCTCTCTCTCTCTGTGTGTCTTTCTCCAGCAAGCACGTGCCCTATAGCAAAAACTGAAACAAAAAACAAGAATCTGTGTTAGATAATTTTACCCAACTACAGAATAGATGTAGGCTAGGCTCAGGTATCAGTAAGTTAGGTCCATTAAATGCATTTTTTTTTTTAAAAGTTTAAGTTGCTTCCTGAGAGGAGGGTACCTTCAACAGGATTTTTTTTTTTTTTTTGAGCGGTTTTTGCTATAGGGCGTGTGCGCTCGCCAGACAGACAGAGAGAGACAGAGAGATAGAAAGCGAGAAATCACCCCCCAGAGGGGATGGCCACACCGCAATCCCTTCTCCTCCAATCTCCTCTTGGGATCCTGGGCACGCACGCACAAGCGCCCGGAGTGAGTTTAAGCCACCGGGTCCGGGACTCGAACTGCGGTCGACTATGTGGGAGTCCAGCGACATAGCCATTACGCTAACTGCTGGCCCCTCAACAGGATTTTCAAATGACAGTCCTCCCCTCAGTCTTCCAGGCAGCAAGTCTACACATGGAATACCTACAAGAATGTCCAGCATGGAGCTAGGATGCAAGATGGGCACCTTCCTATATGGCCTCCAACATCATGTACCAATGCCCCTACTGCCTGTGAAACTGTAGCTCGGCCTAATGATTGGGATATAACTCTATTATAAGTTGAGCAGCACCTGTATTTTCTTAGTGCTCCACAGAAGAAAGTTAGAAAACAATAGAATTGTTTTCTGGTTGTTGTTCTAGTTTTAAAAATATACTTAAAGAAAGATATTTAAAAATCAGATATTTTATATATATATGTATATGTATATATATATATATATGTATATATATACACATGCACACACATAGATACATATATATTTTTTTAAATTTTTGCCAAAGGGTATGTGTGCTCATTTGAGGGGTAGGGAGAGAGAGAGAGAACAAACTCTCTCAGGGGAATGGTCATACTGCAATCCCTTCTCCTCCATTTTTCTCTCCTTTCTGGATTTCAGTCACTCATGCACAGGTGCCCAGTGGTTTTTCACCACCTGGGTCCGAGACTTGAAACATGTAGTTGACCATGTGAGAATCCAGCTGCCTTAACAACCATGTCACTGGATGTTCTGCAAATCATCTATCTTATAAGGGACATATATATTTAGAATACAAAGAACTCTTATAACAACTAAGTTATTAAAAATAACAACTAATTCAATATGAAAATTGTCAAAGGATTTGAATAGACATTTCTCTAATGAAGATGTAAATGGCCAACAAGCATATAAAAAGATGCTCAATATCATTAGTCATTAAAGGATTGCATATCAAAACCACAATGGGATGTCACTTCATACTTATGATGGATTTCATCAAAAACACAAATAATCTGTGCCGGCATGTGGTGTGGTGGTTAAGGGTGCTGGACTCCCACATGGTCGACTATGATTCGAATCCCAAACCTGGCAGCTTGCTTTCTCATTTTCCCTCTCTCTTTCTCTCTCTTACTCTGTCTCTGGTCAAATTAAAAATGAATAAACAAAGTCGAATACAATAATTCTTTAAAAAATAAGTTATCAAGGATGTAGAAAAATTGGAATCTTCATACACAGCTGAGAGGAAGGTAAAATGATACAGCTTCTTTGGAAAACAGTTTGGGAGATCCTTGAAGGATTAAAATAAAGTTACCATAAGATCCAGCAATTCCATTAACAAGTCTATACTCAATTAAATGTGTATAGACTTGAACATGAATATGTGTCCATACACACACACACACACACACACACACTCACTCACTCACTCACATACACACCAAAGATAGCCATTTAGTGGGTATGTTTCCAGTGGAAATGGTGCCAGATTGAAAATAAATAAATTTCGACTTAAGAAACAGACATAATTTTTTTTAAAAAGGATTATTTACTTAACTTTCTTTCTTTATTTTAATTTGACCAAAGAGGGACAGAGCGAGAGAGCAAGAGCGAGACAGAGAGAGAGCAAGTGTGAAAGCAGGCTGCCAGGTCCAGGACTCAAATTGTGGTCAGCCACGTGGGAGTCCAGCGCCCTTCACCACCATGCCACTTGCCAGCCCCAAGACATAATTTTTAATTGACTAAAAAAAAAAAAACCCAACAATCTAAATTCACATTTTTTTGTCAATAGAAAGAAATGGTAGTTACCTCTTATACCTGAATTTTAAATAGGCAGATATTTGTAATAAAAAAATGTAATGCTTGGGGCTGGTAGGTGGCGTGGTAGTTAAGGGTTCTGGATTCCCACATGGCCGACTGTGGTTCGAGTCCCCGACCTGGTGGCTTGCTTTCTCACTTTCTCTGTCACTCTGTACCTCTCTGGTTGAATTAAAATAAATAAATAAAGTTAAATAAAGTTCTTTTTTTAAAAAAGTAATGCTTTACATTATAGTATTTTAATAAGTAAAAGGAGATGACTTTATCTGTAGTATTTACTTTTTTTCAGAAACTATAACTAAGTCCTGATGGAAAAAATAATACTTAAAATATATAGTAAATACATATAGCCACATTCCCACACTTTCTGTCACTGAACCCAAAATACACTTTCAAACAGAGAAGGTCAATACCCCTCTCTTCCTCCTCCTGAGGTGTATACAAGCTGCTCAGTTGAGATTGGGCACTTGCAAACCACATGACCTCATGAATGCTATCTTATCATATCACAGGTTCCTCAGACTGACCACAACAACTTAAATCAGACAGGCAGCAGAGAAGCACGGACTCTCTGACACGTACTATTGGTATGACATTTTCAGCTGTCCAGCTTGTGGGGAGTAAAAATCTGATTATCTCAGGTCCAACTGCATCTGTGAGATATGGTTCATGAAAAAGCACATGATTTACTGCTCTAAAGACTCCCAACCACAATTTAAAATATGTAGTTTTGTAAATCTGAGGGAACTAGTTATGTTTTATCAACTCACTTTTAATTGATACTTAGTAAATTAGTGGAACATACTTTCCAACATTCTCAGCCTGGAAAACTATTGATACTATTGTCATTGTTTCTTTTAAAAACTAGCACTTTAAAATGAATTACTTGATCCAAAAGAAATAATGTTTTTAATGTGATTGATTATATTTTTAAAATTCCGGTAGAGTTGAAGAAATTGGACTTCTATCTTTCATAGGGTAGAGCATTAGCTTAGTGGATAACAACACAACAGAATACCTAAATTAGTCTGATAAGATTCAAGTTGGCTCTGAAACACATGATATGGACCCAGACCTCAAAAAGGAAAATAATTCAAAACGTTTTCAAAATATAATCAAGGAAGCAGACTGTATTTTACAGATTTCCTCATTTGATAAAGAAAGCCTTACTTTCAGCCATCAAATCAATCTCTATGAATGTTATTCTCAGTAGCACACACTAAAAACAAACAGCAAGGGAAGTCTCTCTCTCTCTGGTTTCAGAGGTGTTCCTCTCCACTGATTTCCCTCCTACTTTTATAGCGCTCTTCATGGTCTCCTTTGTGAATTTTTGTTCTTTGTGTGTGTGTGTGTGTGTGTGTGTCTGTGTTTTAAGGTAATGGTCTTGTTGTCACAATCATCTCTTTTTCAGACACAGTTTCACTTTGTTGCCCAGGCCAGCCAGGAGATCATGATTTTCTCGTCTTAGCCTCCTGAGTTACAGACACATGTTGCTATGCCTAGCCTTTAGGTTGGACTGCAAATCAATCCAAGGCCTCCCATGTGACCCCTGCCTGCAGAGCACTGCATCTCAGCAGCATGCGCTACCTTTTCTGGGCCCTTTGTGAGTTTTTTTACTTGCCTCCAAACCTTTGAATGTTAAGTCTCTCTGCCTGAAACATCCTTCGACTCCCCTTTTCCTGGCTATCTTCTACTCCTCCTCTAATACACAATATAGGTAGCCCCATGACAAGAGATTTCCTGAAATGTTCTTCTAGGCCATAGCGCCAACATAGCGCTGCCTACAGTGACTGCTTTTCCCTACCAGTCTGAACTCCTTAACAGCTGGAACTATCGCTGCCAAATACCTAGCAAACCACTGGGATACAAGAGGCTTTAAAGACCATTTATTATTGGTTAAGCATTGTGTATGGAAAGTTGGATCCCACATGGCCGACTGCAGTTCAATCCTGGTCCTAGCAGCTAGAAAAACTTGCCAGGTGTTGTGTGTGTGCTTGCATGCCCCAAATACTGATGGGATGGAGAAATGGAGGAAAAACAACTGCAGCATGACCATGCCCCATTAGAAGATAGTTTCTCTCTCTGGTGAATGCACACATCCACTGGCAATACCAAAACAAAACAAAACAGACTACCAACCGTTTAGTATAAATAACTTCTTTGGGAAGAAGAAACTGAGGCATGGTATAAGCATGCATGGCAACTAAAAGATTTTCAAATGTTCACTGACTGGTTGAATATATAAAGTGAACTGTCATCCTAAGGTCACATTGTTAATCAGTGGCAAAGATGAACCTGGAATCTAGGTCTCTTGACTCATATTATAGCTTCTCAATCACTTGTGGTAAGATAAAGAACAAAGGTATAAAAATCTGGAAAGAAGACTAAACCTTATTGAAATATCAATTTATCAACTCTAACTGTTGATAAATACTGTAGTTATGTTAAAAGTTTACACAAAACTGAAATGGGTTTAGACATTTATATTTCACTTTCCATGTAAGATCTAAGTGTATACTACCAGTATAGTCTTTTCATGGGAATGCTGAAAGAAGTCTCATCCTTCCTTATTGGATTAAATCTGTTTAAGAAGAAATACAGAAAAAAGCAAAATATTTAAGGAACACAAAAATGGAAAAATTATCTGTTGATCCTGTGTATGACAATACCTTTAACTAGGCTAATACACCATGTATTCATGCTAGGAAAATTCATTTTACAAGCTGTAATGATATATGGTGGTTGAATGTATAAAAAATAAACTATGAAGAAAAAGAACTACTATAAATAACTATAAACCCTGCTATACATAGCTCCATTTCCTTCAAAAAGTGCTATTACGATCTGTCTTTCTTTCTCATAAACCAACGTGTATCTTGACTTCCAGTTTCCATTGAAGTGGTTTCTTATGACTTGTATTTCCATTCTAATCGTCACAGAGTAATTGTTAGGACCATTTCTTACTAAATACATCAATGAATACTAATAAACATTGTTTCAGTACTATACATTTAAAATCTGGCTATATTCATGTAATACAGTACCAGAAAACTCAGAAGGGCTCAAAGAATAACAGGATCATAGGCAATTGGGGGGGGGGGGCGGGGAGACACTGGAGCTAGCTTGAAAGAGTTCCCATTGGCCAAATCTGAACACCAAAAGAACTGACTGAATCCATAAATTCACAATATTATGCCAGAACTTTAAAAAGACCCTAAGAAATATAAGGGTGAATAAAACACAATCTTTGTGGTTAAGGAATTCACAAATTAACTTATTCCTGAGCATCAAGCAGAATGTAACAACCATTAATGAGAATAAATCATATTAAGTGTTATAGTATTTCCAATTTCTAAACTATTAAGTACTATTAGTGCCAACCACATAGTCTTTATCAGATTCACTTTTTTACTTTTCCTCCCCTAACTATAAGTTCCATGAGAGTAAGGCAACACTATCCTTCTCATAGTGTCTAGCATAATGGGAAAATCCCATTTAACTAAACAGCTTAACATCCAAGTCTCTGACTCCACAGTTCCACCTGGTTCTGGCCCTTAACCAGTGTTAAATATCCATTAAGGATATTTATTTTGTTCTTTAATTTTTAGTATCAGATCCAAATTCTCAGTTTTAGGTTGGTTCTGCTCCAAACTGGCTCCTTACCTAGATTTATCCTCAAAATCCCTTAAATCAATCTGGAGGCAAATCTCACCTTAGTTAATTAATATGCCTAAGAGACTTCTTGGCTAAATCTAACAGTTTTCTTCATCTTGTTTTTTATTTTGATTTTTTTCTCTAAGTAGTTTCATTATATCACTTCACCACAAGATCTATCTTTTTGATCATGCTCTGAAGAGTCAACTCTATACTACTTCACGAAATTATCACCTTTAGAAGCACATATTTTTATTACTAAGTTTAAAAATGTTATCTTTTTAAAAATTTATTATTATTATTATTTTAAAATTTTATTTATTCATTCATTTATTCTAATTTTACGAGAGAGGGACACAGAGAGAGAGGGAAAGTAAGAAAGCAAGCCACCAGGTCTGGGACTCGAACTGTGGTCGGCCACATGGGAGTATCCAGCGCCCAACCACCATGCTACTTGCCGGTCCCCTACCGTTGTTATTTTTAATTTGACTAGAGAGAGACAGAGACAGAGAGTGCACAGGAAAGTGAGAAAGCAAGCCACCAGGTCTGGGACTAGAACTACAGTTGGCCACGTGGGAGTACAACATCTTAACCACCATGCCACCTGGCAGCCCCTAAAAATTATTACCTTTAGCAGAAATGAGATATATACTAGGTCATCAGGAAAATTATGACGTATTTTTCTGTTTTTCTATGCAAAAATGCATCATGACTTTTCCGATGACCCAGCAGATGTATATAATTGAGTAGAATGCCCTCTTTTTTAGAATATAACATAAAACTGGAAAGTGGACTAAAAGTCTTGAATCAGATAAGGTATCCTGCATAGAATTATTAAAGTTTTTCTCCAAATGTGATATATTATTTTTTTATTTTTTCATTTCATTTTCTTCCATACATTCAATCACATTATTATTTGTCTTACAAAATGGATATTTCAACAGGTGAACACCTCTCCCCAGCACCGTCGATAAAACCACGAAACATCTTCAACAGATAATACCACACCTCTTTGTGCCATTAATGCTTTTCCTCCCTGTCCCTCCCCCAAATGTCCTTCCTCAGACCCTCCTCTTTCACACACACTATATCTGGTATTTATATCTATATACTGTGTTTCTATACAAATGTGATATATTATGCATTCTTTTTGGAGGCAAAGAATGACTGGAAAGACACATAGTGCCGGAAATTTAAAAAAAATCAGTCTTGAAACAACTGCTGAAGTTCGGCTACCAGGTAAGTTACAAACTCTTCAGGGGCTAGTAGGTGGTATGGTGGTTTGGGTGCTGGATTCCCACAAGGCCGACTGTGGCTTAAGTCTCAGACCCAGCAATTTGAAAGATCACAACAAACAGATAAATAGATAAATAAATACATATATATATTTTTAATCAGAAACTCTTCAAACAGAACATACTGTATAGTTAAGCTAATATATGTCCTTGGATAAGCTTTTCTTTCCCAAATAAGAAGTACATATAAAGTGGACTATTTTTATTTAGTTTCTACAAGTGTCACATTTGTTTAGGAAATGTTTCTAGAAATGTCAAATGTGTCTAGGAAATTTCAGTTGCCTGTGTTCTCAACATTTTAAAAAATTTAAAAGTTAATTTCTAATATTCAAAAGCTAAGATTTTAACAGCACTCACTGAAACTGAAGTAAAACCTGAGAGTCAAGTCAGACAAGTTTCCCAGTCTTGGAGAGAAAAAAAAGCCCAAAATGTGCTGTAGAAAAAAGGGTAAAGAATACAAGGTAAGAGTAGATTTCTAACTAGCTATTGGGTTCTCATTGGACAGAAGTAATTCATTTTTATTTAAGCCTTCAAGGAACTCCAACTACGTTTACTATATGACAGATGAGCTAGCAGGATTACAACAGGGTGGTGGGATATAGCAGGTCAGAAACCAGAAGGCCTGGGTGTGAGTTCCATCTCAGCTACTAACTAGCTGTCTAACTGGGTAAGTCCCTTAACTCTTAGGACCTCAGCTTCCTCACTTGTCAAAGGAAAAACTACAATAGATAAATTTTATTATTTTTTTATTTTTTGGATAGGTTTTTGCTATAGGGCATGTGCGCTTGCCAGAAAGACAGAGGCAGAGAGAAAGCAAGCAAGAAATCATCCCCGCCCCCAGGGGGGTAGTCACGCCGCAATCCCTTCTCCTCCATTCTCCTTTCGGGATCTTGGGCACACACACACATGTGCCCAGCATGAGTTTAAGCCACTAGGTCTGGGACTCAAACTGCAGTCGACTACATAGGAGTCCAGCGACATAGACATTATGCCATCTGCTGGTTCCAATAGATAAATTTTCAGAACAAATCTGGTTTAAAAATATATGAATCTTAGATCTGAGTTTTAACTATTTTACATTTTACACTGTGATATTATAACAGTCACTAAAAAACTATCCATAGTACAATAATTTTTTTTTTTTTTAATCTGTGGCTCCAAGTAAGATACATTCCTTACTCATGACAAAATGGAACACAGAAGAAGGCTACTCATTTCAAGAAGTCATTTAAGAATGAATTTTTAAAATATAAATGGGGGTTGTAAAGTTAAAAAGAAAAAAAAACAGTACTAAACATTTCATTCAATAGGCCTAAATCGATTTTCACAGGAGTCCAAATATATTCTCTCATGATTCACATGGGCTCTTTGAGTAGCACAAAAAAAGTATTTACTTCTCCTAAGGCCTGTGTGTGCTCCTGCATGGTACTTTAAATAAAATGAAAGCTTGTAACTTCACACTGAAGTTTTTCTCAAACATTAAGATTTTCTTAAAAATTAAACTCAGTCACCAGCAGCCATTAGTACAAATAGAAAACACTATTTTTGATTCTTATTTCTGCCTCTAGAAGCAGACTGTTGCTATCAATACAGTTTGTGGTAAGCATGCCAGTTCTATTCTTGGGTACCACTCTGTAAACTACGTAACATACTTAGAGCTCTGCAATATCTAAAAGGAAATGAAGACTATCAGAAACAGGCAATAAGAATAAGCATACAGTTAAAAACTCTCCAAAATGCATCATTCAGCACAAAATAAAGAGAAAGAATAGCTGCTAAAACTACAGAAACAAACAACTAAGCTGTTTTCTGCCCATTATTTTAATTCATACATCACTGCTGAATGACTCTCTCTCTCTTTTTTTCTTTTTGGGAGAGGCTTTTGCTACAGGGCGTGTGTGCTAGCCAGAAAGACAGAAAGCAAGAAATCACCCCCCAGGGGGGAATGGCCATGCTGCAATCCCTTTTCCTCCATTCTCCTCTTGAGATCTTAGGCATGCATGCATACGCACCGAGCGTGAGTTTAAGCTACCAGGTCCGGACTCGAACCGCGGTTGACTACATGGGAGTCCAGCAACATAGCCATTACACCAACTCCTACTCCCTGTTGAATGGCTCTTAAAATGGCTTTAAAAAAAACCTTCAAATTCAGGAACAAGCAGATGGCGTCATGGTTATGTCGTTGGACTCCCATGTGGTCGACTGCTGTGCAAGTCCTCAGACAGATGGCTTAAAACTCATGCTGAGCACGTGTGCATGCATGCCAAAATCATGAGAGGAGAATGGAGAAGAAGGAATTGTGGTGTGGCTATCTTCCCTAGGGAGTGATTTCTGCCTCTCTGGCGAGTGCACACACCCTACAGCAAAAATCTCTCTCTAAAAAAAAATCAAGTTCGAATGATTTTATTAATTTAAGATGAAAAATATAGGGGCAAAGGAAAAAAATTCATGTGCAATGATTGAATGTAAATAAAAAATACCATTCTAAAAATTGCAGGGGAAAGCAAAAAGATTCAAAGAATACAAGAGGGTATACTTCATTTAATTCTTAAAAGTTCATTATTTCAAAAATACAGGTTTAATAATAAAATGAGCTTATGTATTAAAAACTCTATAAATGGGCCAGCAGGTTGTTCAGAGGTTAAGGTGGCTGGATCCCACATGGCCAACTAGGCAGCCTGAGTCTCAGACCTGACTGCTTCAAAAACATGCCTGGGGCATGTACATGTGTACCCAAAATCCTGAGAGGAGAATGGAAGAAAAGGGAATGTAATACGGCCATCCAACCTTGAGGGTGATTTCTCACTTTCCCTCTCTCTTTCTCTCTCCCCCTACATGAGGACATGTGCCCTACAGCAAAAGCTAAACAAACAAACTGGACAAAGAATGTTTAAGATATTAAAAATACTTTTTAGTTGATATTTAAATAAATTGATTGCTTGTGTACACTTAACAGAATATAAAAACTTAAGGTATATTCACATATAAACATTTTCAAAACCAAGCTTCAGTAAGAGCTTTGAGTTCCTTTTAGTTACTCAAATATCTAATTGCCTACTTAATTGGCAGAAATTATGAGAAGATTCCTGTGACATATAATAATTTAACTTAAAAACGCCATCTCGGGGACCAGTGGGTGGCGTGGTGGTTAGGGCTCTGGACACTCTCACGTGGCCAATCACAGTTGAGTCTGGGACCTGGTGGCTTGCTTTCTCACTTTCTCTCTCTGTCTCTCTCTCTGGTCAAATTAAAATAAATGAATGAGAAAATAAAATTAAAAATAAATAATTATTTTTTTTAAAAAGTCATCTCTCCAACTGAGAATGACAGAACACCTTCTGGGTATCAGAAGCAATACAATGATTATTCCTAGGAAGTAAGTTGGTTTTATTTACATGTTGTCTATGGCTATCTATCCATCTACCCAGCCAGCCAGCCAGCCACACACACACACACACACACACACACACACACACACACTGATTTCTGGTCATCTTTGCCCTAAAAATAGCTCTCTTAATTTTCACATAATTCCTTCCCTCTTGCCTTAAGATCTGCACAGCCCCCACCAATAAGATCCTCACTAGATGCAGCTCCTTGAACTCAGACCTTCGTAACTGTGAACTAAACAAATCTCTATTCTTTACAAGTTACCCAGTGTGGTATTCAGTTGTTAGTGACAGAAAAATGGCTAAATCAGGTGATTTTGGTCATCCTTGCTGACTTTCTTGACCTTAAAGGTTGGGCGTGCCCCAGAACCTGCTCCTGGGCTCCCCTCTATATGAAAAATGCCATTTACATATCACTGACTACTACACCTATTTTTAGCCCTTACCTCTTCGTAGAATTTCAGATTCACTTATTAATTGCCTACCTGACATCTTCATTTGAATGTTTAAAGGGAATGTCAATGTTAACATGAATAAGACAGAGCTTCTGATTTTCTACCTTTCCCTAATCTCAGTCAGTGGCACTAAACCACCACGCACTCATAACTGTCAAGCCAAAAATCTCTGGAATCACTGACTACTTTCTCTTACTAAAGAAACATTCTTCTAAAACATCCACATTGCTTTTTATTTTTTTTTTTTTTAATGAGACTTTTGGAATAGGGCACATGTGCTTGCCGGAGAGGTAGAGCGACAGAAAGTAAGAATTCACCCCCTGGGGGAATGGGTACGTTGCAATCCCTTCTCCTCCAGTCTCTTCTCAGGATTTTGGGCATGCAAGCACACGTGCCCGGCTTGCATTTCAGGCTTCCGGGCCCATGGTCAGCCATGTGGGTGTCCAGTGACGTAACCATTATGCGACCTGCTGGTCCCCTAATACATCCACATTGCAATATTTCCACTTCCATCCTTCTCAGCCATCTTTGCTCTTACCTGGATTATGGCAACAGATTCCTAATGAATTTCCTTGTGTCTCTTCTTTTTCTCTTAAAATCAATTCACTATACAGCAGGAAGGGTAAAGGACTCACATCACTCACTGCTTAAAATCATCCAAAGGCCTCCCATTATGCTAAGAATAAAATCCAAACTATATATCCTGGCTTAACAAGGCACTGTCCAGAAGTCCCCCATTATCCATGGTTTTCATCCCTGCAACTTGAGTTGTCCGTGATTAACCACAGTCTGAAAATATCAAATGGAAAATTGCAGAAGTAAACAATTTTAAATTGTGAACCTTTCTAATATTGTGATGAAGTCTCATGCCATCCAGGTCTACACCGTCTTTATTACAAGAAGAAGGGGTAGTACATAACAGTAAGATATTTTGAGAGAAAGAGAGATAGTGAGCATATTCATATAATTTTCATTACGGTATACTGCTATAACTGTTCTATTTTATTATTATAGTTATTGTTGTTCATCTCATGCTGTATCACATTCATAAATTAAGACTTTACAAAAGGTATCTATGTATAGGAAAGCATATAGTATATATAGTGTTTGTAGTATCAGGTATTAATTGGGGGTCTTGGGATGTGTCCCTATAGAGAAAAGGGGAGACTATACTCTTCCCCTACTCATATACTCTGACCCCATTGACCTCTTTAATCTTATCTCAACATTTTCATATCCTCCACTACACTCCAGCAATATTTCTGTGGTTTCTCAAGAAGCCCACTTTATTTTCTTCTAAGGTCTTTGTGCTAATTATTTCTTCAGTCTGGAATGTTCTTTCCACTAGTTTTTAACACATAAGTAAGTTTCTGAACTTTTTTTTTTTTTTTTTTTAAAGAGTGGTAGGGAAAGTGAGAAATCACCCTCCAAGGGGGGTGGCCACACTGTAATCCCTTCTCCTCCATTCTTCTCCTGGGACTCTGGGTACATACAAACACACATGCCCAGAGTGATTCTCAAGCCACCATGTCCAGGACTTGAACAGTCAACCATGTGAGAGTCCAGTGCCCTAACCACCATGCCACCTGCTGGCTCTCTTGGCATTTTTACCACAGCTTCTATGTTATGTTATCTACAAAGTCTTTCACAAACGTCATTTATTTATTAAGAACATTTTAATGGAGTACCTACTACATGCCAATACTGTTTTTGAGGCTGGAGGAAAGGTACTCAATCTCATTAGTAAGCAGAGATATGCACATTAAAATCATAATGAGAAAACTCTTCATAGTCACATAATGTCTAAATGTCTAACAATCCCACAAGCTGATGAGCATGCAGAACGATAACTTTATTCGCTGCTCGGAGTCAGCAGATGGCATAGTAGTTATGTCGCTGGACTCCTACATGACTGTGGTTCGAGTTCCAGATCCAGTGGCTTGAAAATCATGCTGGGTTGGGACCAGCTGTTAGCGTAATGGCTACGTCTCTGGACTCCCATGTAGTCGACCGCAGTTCACGTCCCGGATCCAGTGGCTTAAAATTCACACCGGGCGCATGTGCATGCGTGCCCAAGATCCCAAGAGGAGAGTGAAGGAGAAGGGATTGCGGCGTGGCCATCCCTCCTGGGGGGTGATTTCTCGCTTTCTGTCTCTCTGGCAAGTGCATGCGCCCTATAGCAAACCCCCCCCCCCCCAAAAAAAAGAAAGAAAATCATGCTGGGCACGTGTAGCTGCATGCCCAAGATTCCAGGAAGAGAAAGGAGGAGAAGGGACTGAGGCATGGCCATCCCCCCTGTGGGGAGTGTTTTCTCACTTTCCCTCTCACTGTCTCTCTCTCAAGTGAGTGCATGTGCCCCATGGGGGGGGGGGGGAAACTGTTAAAAGAAAAGAAGGAGGGACCAGCAGTTAGCGTAATGGCTATGTTGCTGGACTCCCATGTAGTCGACCGCGGTTCAAGTCCTGGACCCAGTGGCTTAAAGAAAAGAAGGAAAAACTTTCTTCACTGGCTCATTAGAGTGTAAACTGTCATAATCACTTGCACCAACATTCTTACCAGACCAAACTGAAAATAATCCAAACATTAATTGCTATCGTTCCCCAATCTTAAAAATGTTTATATCATCAGTAGAATAAATAATAACTCATAGTGTATTTATACAAAGGAAACTTAGATAGCAATGAAACTACAACAGCTACATTAGAAAATGACAGCAAGATCCCCAAAACATGGAGAACAAAAGCAAGATCCCAAAGAATACATACTGTAAAAACCCATTTATATACAGTTCAAAGGCTTAAACTATTTTGTTAGAAGTTGAGATCATGGTTACCTTTGAGAAGGAGGGAGTGAGTAGTGGCTGGAGCAAAGTATGAATGGAGTTCTGGGGTCTGGTTCCTTGGCCCTGGGTGGTAGTTACATCAGTGAGATCACTTTGCGCTAAATAACTGAGTCATAAACTAGTGTGACTTGGGCACTTTTCTGTATCTAATATAGGTTGGGAATCCTATATCTATATAAAGATATAGATATCTTGGGGTTGGAACCCAATTGCAAACCTGAACTGTATGTTTCATATACATCTTATAAACATACCCAGAAGATAATTTTATACAAAATTGAGTTCTGAATGTGACCTGGTGTGAGTCAAGTGTGGAATTTTCCACTTATATAGTCATGTTTGCATTCAAGAACATTTCAGATTTTGAAGGATTTTGGATTTTCAAGTTAGGAATGCTCAACCTGTACCTCTTTGACACAGAATTTTTATTTTTTAAGTTTTTGTTCTTTAAACTGTTCAGTTTCTATGATTATAAATACATTGTTTTAAAGGAAGTTGAGGATAATAACCAGGGAATTCATACTAAGCTTCTTCATGAAGATGCAGTGGATAATGTGCAATTTAGCCTTACTATCAGACTAAATAGTTATGGCTCTTCTACTCAATGACTTGTTTTTATCTTTTTATCATATAAACACTCTGAAGCATTTAAGTGACTAGGTTTCCCCTTGTATGTTCACTGCTGTAAACCTTAGAGCCAAGTTTGAGGTCCACTTGCAAGAACTATATAGATAATTTTGTGGTATGTATTTTTGTATTGGTCTTAATCATAGTTCTATATTATATTTCTACAGTTGTTTTTCTTTACTTTTTCTCACAAAATTTTAGTTTGCTATTTTATAACATTTGCAAATTTCCTTAGTTCTATCTGGAACAAAGAAGGGATTTAATGAATACAAATATTTTAAAGGGTTTTTGTTCTATTAATTTCTTTTTAAAAATATGCCATTTGAGGGACCAGCAGTTGGCGTAATGGCTATGTTGCTGGATTCCCATGGACCGCAGTTCGAGTCCCAGACCTGGTGGTTTAAACTCGCGCTGGGTGTATGTGTGTGCACGCCCAAGATCTCGAGAGGAGAATGGAGGAGAAAGGACTGCAGTGTGGCCATGCCCCCAGGGGATGATTTCTTGCTTTCTTTCTCTCTGTCTGTCTCTGTCTTTCTGGTGAGCACACATGTGCCCTATAGCCAAAACCTCCCTCTCCCCCAAAAAAATGCCATTTATGAGGCCAGCAGGTAGCATGGTGGTTAGGGCGCTAGACTCCCACATGTTCAACTATGGTTTGAGTCCCGAACCTGGCAGCTTGCTTTCTCACTTTCTCTCTTTCTCTTTGTGGTGAGTGCATGTGCCCTATAGCAAATTTAAAAAAAAAAAAAGCAATGATGATAAAAATAATAATAAGTAAAATTAAATAAGTAATTCTTTTTAAAAAGAAATTTGTTTAGTTTTACTTCATTCCAATTTAATGCACTGCAGTCTGACGGAAAGTCCTAATTCAGCTTCTGCCACTTATTAGTCATGTGACTTTGGACAAGGTCTCTCTGAGACTATAAAATGAGATTAATTTTTACAGGATAATTATGCAGATTAAAATAATTATTCCAGGGATCGGCAGATGGTGTAATGGTTACATCACTGGACTCCTACGTACTCAACTGTGGTTCAAATACCAGACCTGGCAGCTTAAAACTCAAGCCAGGCGTGTGTGCGTGCGTGCCCAAAATCCCGAGAGGAGAATAAAGGAGAAGAGATTGCGGCATGGCCATCCCCCCTGGAAGGTGATTGCTCACTTTCTGTCTCTCTGTCTCTATCTGTCTCTCTAGTGAGCACACACGTCCTACAGCAAAAGATGTCTCAAGAAAAAAATTATTAAAAGGATCTATACCTGGTTTGGCAGCTATCACAAAGAATATGCAGTAAAAACAGGGAAAATGCACTCAACACAGAAAAGCTATTAAGTAAATAGAACTAGAATTACTTTTCCAGGATTTTTAAAACATAAAGCACATTAAAACTATTTTATTTAGACATTATAAAACTATTTTATTAAGACATTATAAAAATGCACAAAGCTATTTATTGGGGAAATACATAATTTTCAGGCATTTGGTAGTTTCTGACACAGTGCAACTGCTAAAAGAGTGGTAATTATTATCCATACTTTCCATTATTATGCACTGCACTTTGTTTATTTGTATTTTTATCACCACTGTAGACTATGACACCGCCCTTGAGGGTATAATTGTTTCATTCTTACTTATCTTCAGTTCTGAACCTATTGCCTAGAATGCAGTAGATGCTCTGATGATAAGATGGGTGGGAGGGTCAGAAGTGGGAAGGATGGGATAAGGAAAGCACTTGAAATTAAGATCAACAGTTCTTTTTTTTTTCCTTTTTTTAAATTGCTAGAGGGCACATGTGCTTGCCAGAGAGAGAGAGAAGCACCTCCCCAATGGGGCGGGGTCTTGCCACAATTCTTTCTCCTCCATTTTCCATGGATTAAGGGCACACACGCACGTACACCTGGCACAGGATTCAAACTATGGTCAGCCATGTAGGATCTGGTCTGGCATTCTTTAGCCCTAGGCAACAGGGCCTGCCTCACTTAAAAAAAAATTCATGAGTGAGTAAGACAGACAGAGAGAGACACAGACACTAAACAGAGAAACAGCATCTCTACGCATCTAGAGGTCGTTGCTACACCTCCAGCAGTGCCAGCAAGCCCTGGTCGTGGGCACATATGTATCTGGCATATTCAAGGAGGTCTCAGGCCATTATCCTAGAACCTTCCCATGTGGGTTGGCCTTCTAGAGAATCATATTTTACCACCGCACCACTATCTGGCCTCCAATCTGTTTGTTTTCCATGGGGACAAGCGGCAGGGGTGAGGGGAAGGTTAACCATGGCTCTTGCTACGTCTTCTCCAATGCATGGTAAGGGCTTCCACAATACCTTCTGTGAAGGTTTTGGTAAGGTAATCCAAGTTTAACCCTTACATGAGAAGAAGGACATACTAGAAGCAAAACTAGTGAGGTCATCAGGCCACTTAGACAATAGCGCAACAGTAAAATGTGATGCTCTGAAAAGTTGGCCCACATGGGGAGGTTCCGGGTTCACATCCAAAGATCTCCCTGAATAAGCCAGGTATGTATGTGCCCATCAGGAGTATGCTGAAGATGAGGGTGGTTGGGGGTGCTGTCTCTCTTGCTTATGGAATAAAAATAAACAGACAAAATACTAGTCAAGTTGTAAAGGTAGGAACAGTAGAGCAGGGGTAGAAAGATCACAGTAAGCAGCAGTGAAGGTACACCTCCATTTGCAATGCCTACAGGGAGAGAGTGAGTTTTTGAGGTTAGATCAGCTACAGAATTCACTAACTGGAATATATAAATTCATGTCTCTGAGAGAAACAACATAGCTAAAATAATGTTGTTAGCTGCTATTCTTAAGATTACAGATAATGATTTTTTTTTTTTTTTTTTTTTTGAGAGAGAGATATTTTTGCTATAGGGCATGTGTGCTCACCAGAGAGATAGACAGAAAGTGACAAATCACTCCCCGGGGTGATAGCCACACCAATATCCTTTCTCCTCTCGGGATTCTGGGCTCCCATGCACATGCGCCCAGCGTGAGTTGCAAGCCGCTGGGTCCAGGATTCGCACCTTGGTTGACTATGTGGGAGTCCAGTGAGAAAACCATGATGACATCGGTGGTCCCTGATTATATGTTTTCTAATATAGTATCTGTAAATAGCACAGAACAGACCAAACCGGATTCAATCTTGGCTCAACCATTTACTACTGGTATAATGTCTGGCAATTTACTTAAGCATTGAGAGTCTCAGTTTTCACATCCATGCAACTGATAATACCACCTTCATACAGGATTGTTATAGAAGTTAATAATAATGAATGTGAAAGGCCAGCAGATGGCACAGTGGTTATGTCACTGGACTCCCACATGGCTGACCGACTGCAGTCAAGTACCAGAAGACCTGGGGCTTGAAACTCACGCAGGGCCAAGATCCTGAATAGAAGAGAAGGAATTCAGCCTGGCCACCACCCCTGGGGGGGTGATTTCTCACTTTCCCTTTCATTGTTTATCTCTCTCTCTCTCTCTCTCTCTCTCTCTCTCCCTCCCTCCCTCCCTCCCTCCAGCAAGCACATGCACCCTAAGGCAAAAAAACCCTCTACAAATAAAAAAAAATAATAAATATGAATGGTCTTGACCCAAAATAGTAACTTAATAAATATGAACTATTATTGTTATTTTATAAACCAACAATGTAAATTATTATTCCTAACAAATAACCTGCTTACCCTCTCTCACCATTTCAAATAGTTGACTATGCTAAATGGTCAGTTATAATTTGTACATTATGGATTTATCTTCAAGAAGATGAACCTGCAAAGTTTTTCTCAATGTTTCCTTTATAATTTAGAGTACAAAAATCAGCCGCATACTTAAATATAACATTGATGTTTCAAAGTTAATTTTCATTTTGAAAGGCAAAGATTCCACAAATCTAGCACATGGGAAAATGTTAAACTAGAGAAATCAGACTGAACTTGGTTATCTTTTTTTCATTGTGAAGTGCTGTATCAAAAGAATGAAAATACTGAAATAAAACAGTGACACCTTAATTTAACCTTAAAGAGCTGGTCCAAAACAGTAATTTTATACAAGTCTACTATCACTAGTATCTTGGTTTAAACTTGTACTTTTTTTCCTCACTTATCTTCTTAGTGATCAAACTTTGAAACAGGTGAGTGAATTAAAATCTGCTCAGAAAACATAATAAAAAGGAATCTCTACTGAGTATCTACAATGGTTTCATATTATCTATTAAATTTAATCTCTTCTAGCTCTGAAAATTCATCATAATCTGGTTCTACTCAGTCTATTCTTATTTCCTACAACTTACTCACATTAATCCTTCAGTCGATTCTGGTCTCCTCTACACTCCCCACTTCATACCTGCAGCTGCACTACAGTTTCTTCCCTGCTGTCTACCATGACTTCTGACTGGTGGTATTTAAACCCAGGACTTCGGCTATGCTGAATTACACAATTAGCATCTCATCACAAACTATTCTAGTCATTAACCAAAATCTAGCTCTTTATTTTAATAGGAAATTCTACGCTGCTGATTACTTTTCATGTCTGTTTAACATAAGAAACTTTCATAGGCCATATATACAAAAAAAAAGTTAAAACCTCTTATGAATTATTTTATGTCAGTCCTGAGGAAAAGAATATTATTTTTAGTCAAGAAACAATACAGGCAAAATTAACGTTTATGAGCTGTTAGACTAGTTTTCTTAATTCAGCAACATTAAATAACACTTCCTTATTATATCACTAGGTGTCAAGATAATTATGGGAGATTGCTTTATTTTAGTAATGATTTCTTTTGAGAATATCTTTTGAACACAAGGAATAATCTCCAGGTTTTTCAAAAGAATAAGGGCTTCTAGAACATGCTTATTTGTAACTTGTTCTTTCATTCAAAACTAAAAATGATATATAAGTAGATAAAGAGTACATGTCAGAGCCTAGATTGAAATTGAGTATTTACAGTAATGACCTCCAGAACTTCAGGACATATTAAATGGAACCACATCAAAGATTTATCATTTGTGTTCATATTTTGTTTCTTCTTCATCCAGAAATTACTCTTAAACTATGTCCAAGAGGTATTACCCAAAACACTCAGACTTTAACTGAAGGGTGTAATATCAGGAAGGAGTAATGTCTAAACTTTTTCCTTTGAGGTTTAAATTCATCTAGAAACCAAAGTGAGTTTCTTTCCTCTTCTTTTCCTAACAAATGAGGCTTATGTTAGCCTTTCAAATCTCATCACTGTGAATACACATTACTTTACAAATGATTCAAAATAAGAAATGGGCTTTTCTATCATGTTTAGCCAGACATTTGGCATCAGAAACCAATAAGGACAAGGAAACTAACCTACAACCACGATAACAAAAATTATCTCTAACCAACACATTAATTCACATTATTTAAATTGCTGAGTTTAGTACCTAGTAAAACTCTTGAAAAATTCCTAAGCTGAATTTCACAGATTCAAGGTAGTGCCAGTTTAAGAACGTTCAAATACTAAGAAATCTGTTAACTGATATTAGGCAAGTATATCCTTTTTTGCAATCTCAGTAATACCACCATGAAAGAGAAAAGAAGACAAGAGTAAAAAGACTTCCTTCTACCCACAACGGAAAATACCACAAATCTATTCTACAGGTATAAGGAAAATTTTAGTGTAATTGAACTAATTTTGACACCTAGGCAAACTACCAAGGACTGTAAAACTATAATAAAAAAAATAAAGTACTTGTCTTGAAAATATTAATTGATCATATTAGGTAATGATTAAGAGGTTTAAGGAAAATATTCAGTATTAGAGCAGAAAAATCTTATAAAAATATAAGCTTCTAAAATATTAATTATAATCAAGGACTCAAAAATAGTTAACATGAAAGAGTCAGTCCTATAACCAGTAATGAAGTGTTATTACAATACAGAGGAAGGAAGAAAGAAATATGTGAAGATCAAAATTTATCACTTACCTCATGATTCAGCTCTGCTATCTGATCTTTCAGTTCCCTAATATACTGGTTAGAATCAGACTTGTTAAGCTGTCCTTGAAGCTTTCCTTCTTCTTTCTGTTTTGTGACAATATAACAAAGCAAAAATGAGACGATTTTCACAGAAGGTACTCAAATATTTCAAGAGGTAGAACAATATATATTTTAATTAGCTTAATTCTGAACAAATCTACTCCCAAATTATCTCTGAAAGATAATTTACAGTGAATGACACTGAATATTTATAAATGATGTTTAATGGAAGTTGTTTACAATAAATAACTTGTACCCTAAAATGTATTTCTTTGAGGAAAATTAGAAATCAATAATTAAATGGGCCTATAAATAAAAAATTTACCCTAGAATTTCAATGCCATTTACCTAGTCATTATAATTTTTTTTTTTAGTTTAGTTCAGTTTTGTTTTGTTTGTTTGTTTGTTTGTTTGTTTGTTTTTGGAGAGGTCTTTCGCTATAGGGCGCGTGCGCTCGCCAGACAGACAGAGACATAGAGACAGAAAGCGAGAAATCACCCCCCAGAGGGGATGGTCACGCCGCAATCCCTTCTCCTCCATTCTCCTCTCGGGATCTTGGGCACGCACGCACACGCGCCCGGCGTGAGTTGTAAGCCACCGGGTCCGAGACACGAACCGCAGTCGACTACGTGGGAGTCCAGCGACATAGCCATTACACTAACTGCTGGTTCCCCAGTTTTGTTTTTTTGAGAGGTTTTTGCTATAGGGCGCGTGCACTCACCAGACAGACAGAGAGAGACAGAGAGACAGAAAGCGAGAAATCACCCCCTGGGGGGATGGCCACGCCACAATCCCTTCTCCTCCATTCTCCTCTTGGGATCTTGGGCACGCACGCACATGTGCCCGGTGTGAGTTTAAGCCACCGGGCCCGGGACTTGAACCGCGGTTGACCACGTGGGAGTCCAGCGACATAGCCATTACGCTAACTGCTGGTCCCTAGTCATTATAATTTTAAAAAATTTCTAGAGGGCTTCTGTGCTTGCCCAAGAGAAACAGAGGCAGAGAGAGAAAGTGAGAAAGTTCCCCCCTATCATCCATGGCCATGCCACTCCCTTCTCCTTCATTACTACTTTCAAGATTTTGGGCATGCATGCACACGCTTGGCATGTTTCTCAGGCCTCTGGGCCCAGGACTTGAACTGCAAAGTTGGCCAAATGGGATCCAGCTGCCTTAACCACTACACCACCTGCTAGCGCATTACCTAGTTATTCTGAGGGCAGATGATGCTCTACCTACACCATAAGAAGTACAAATGCTTAGGTAAGAAGGCAGTGAACACTCACAGCTCCACTAGGAATCTGCCTTTGCTTGGACAACAGAGGAGGAGGAACAATCTCTCCAAAGCACTCCAAAAAGGAGAGGTCAGCTCTGAGTTTCCTATTTCATTAGTCCAGGCAAGCATGCTGGGACTCCTAGATAGGGCTGACTGAAAGGTGATCCCGGCCAACCACAATGGTGCCGGGGTAGCATAGTGCTCTGCAATGCAGAAGCCACAAGGAAAGATCCTGGGTTCAGACCCTGTCTCCCTGTGCATGCAGGGCATGAGCCTGTGATACTGGCTGACAGAAGCTGGGAGAACTGTGGCATGAAAACCCTGTTGGGGATACTCCCAATCCATCTTTCTCTCTCTCATTAAAGAAATAAATGAATACATTTCAAAAATAATAATAATCTTAACCCTAAAAGTTAGTTTCAGAAGAGTGTTGGAACCATTTCCTAGGCATATCGACTGGGAAGGGGAGGAGCTGCCTTTTTCTTATACCAGATGAAAACAAATGTGAGCATTTAAATACAAGGCTTTTTTTGTTTTTTTGTTTTTGTTTTGGAGAGGTTTTTGCTATAGGGCACGTGCGCTTGCCAGAAAGACATAGAGAGACAGATAGATAGAAAGTGAGAAATCACCTCCCAGGGGGATGGCCACGCCGCAATCCCTTCTCCTCCATTGTCCTCTAGGGATCTTGGGCATGCATGCACAGGCGCCCAGCGTGAGTTTAAGCCACTGGGTCTAGTACTCGAACCGTGGTCGACTACATGGGAGTTCAGTGACATAGCCATTACGCTAACTGCTGTTCCCAACAAGACTTATTAAAGAGTGAAACTAGAATTGTTTTTGATATCTCCTAATTATCTGTAATTAGGAAGCCATGTGTTGATGCTTAAAATATATATAGTGAAACTACTTAATACTGCCAATACTAAAAAAAGTGTAGCAGGTTACTTTTAACAGCTGTCAGCTATCTGATTTCCTTCCATGGAGATAACCATTGTTAACAGTATTTAAGTGTAGTCTTCTCATCACATTTACACATATGTAATAAACACACATGAATATACACACATTTTATACTACACATAATATACATGTTGTTTGGTACTTTGCTATTATCTCTCAACAACGTAACTTGAATATCATTCAGTAGCAGCACATTCAGAGCAGAAAGGTGCACATTATACATTTTCTGTAGAGCTTAATTCTCTTGTGGCACTCTGGTGGTACAAGACTGGCACTTATATACCAAGAGTTGTTCTAAACCCTTTATATGTAACCACTGTTATAGAGGGTATTTTATCTCTACTTTATAGACAAGAAAACTTAAATGAAAGATAGAGTGAAGTGGTTGTTCAGAAGTAATGAAGACATTTTTGCTCCAATTTATAACATTCAGAACCATAAGAATCAATAATGCTGAGAAAAATACCTGGAGATTTATACAAAAGACTAAGCAAATTAGCTTTCTTAGATTCATTTTAAAAGTCTGTCTTTACTTAAGTGTTATTTTGGCCTCTACTGATTTAAGTGGGAATTGAATATTAAAGAATTAAAGATGAAATGCTGTGGCCAGTTGCATTTATGGCCCTAAGTGAACGACCCCTATTATCAACTTACAGCTGCCCAGTACCATGTACTTATGTGTACATGCAGCATGTTTACTTACGTCTGTATCTTAGTTTTACTCATTCCACTCTTTTTTTTTCCTTTCTTTAGGCTTTTGCCAAAGGGCACATGCACTTGCCAGAGAGAGGGGAAGTCAGAAATCACCCCTCGGGTGAATGGCCATGTTGCAATCCCTTCTATTTGATAATTCTCTTGGGATTTTGGGCATGCATGCACATTTGCCTGGCATGATTTTCAATCTGCCAGATCTGGGACTCAAATTGCTGTTAGCCATGTGAGATTCCAGAACCTTAACCACTATGCCACTTCTTAACCACTCATTCCACTTAAATTAATATTTCAAAGACACAGAACAAGAAGAGTAATATAAGAAAGACTAATGAACTCACCACTCAAATTCACTTTACTTCATAACTATCTCATTCTAAGATGTTCGTTGGCTCTAGACTTACTCCATCACAGTAAATGCTCGAAGTAGCAAGGATGGTGTCAAGCAGAAAAGAGTGAGTGAGTGAGTGAAGCAGGAAGCAAGAATGTAGAAAAGAGAAGAAAATATGAAGGAGAAAACTCACTGATGTAAGATAAATGAAACCGTTGTTACTATAGAAGATAGTCTCCAAATATCATATACGACATGAGAAATGGCAGCAGCAGCTAAATAAGTAGATACCATGCCAAAGGAGATTAATTTGATGAGAATCACTCATTTGGATATAAATGTTCAGATGTCCTTTTTGTGGTGTTTTGGTCTAATCTTGGTATCATGACATCTTAATTCCCTTGATTAAATGGAAAGTAAAATCTACTACTAGGAAGAATTCTTTCTGGATGTTGTTAGATTCTGGATGAAGCTAAATGTTGCAGTTTGGAATCAAGATCTGGAGAAAACTACCTTTGAATTTGGTGCCTAATGAAGGCAAAGTTCTTAAGGATTTTGGACATTCTACAGAAATAATATCATGTAGAATAACACAGAACTTTCAGGGCAAATCAAATGACAAATCCCACAGTAAGCTCTAACATTGTAAGAGAATTCAAAAATGCAGAAAGATTTTAGGAGTGAAAAGCTATAGGACAACCTGTAACAATAATTAACACAAATTCCTTCCTATAATGAAGTTTGCAATTAAAAACAAAAACAAAAACACCTTGTAGAACAGGAATCATTAAATCTGTTGTACAAAAAGCAACCAAGTGACTCCAAAGATGTACCCTCCAAAGGTGGGTTTTGGGAGTCAGTCACTGGCTCCCAAAGGACATTACATTATGGCCGCTCAGCAGTAATGTAATACTCTGCCGAGCTGACGCACCTAGGAAAGTACACAGCTCATGTTCGGAGAACTCCCCGACACCAGACATGTGCATGCCGTGACTCAGAGCTGCCTAGAGCTGGGGCTGGAACATGGCATAACAAGACCCTGTTGAGGTCCCCTATCTTTCTCTCTCTCTCTTTTTTTTTTTTTTAAAGAAACTGCTTTAAAAAATATTTTAAAAAGAACTAAACAAAGGTGGGTCTTAGGGTTGAGTTAAAAGGTTTGTTATAGTACCTTTGTTTCTTTAAAGGAAAGGTAGTATCTGATGAAAAACAGGGAAGCTAAGAAATTTTATAATGAAAAGGTGAAATATTTTTTATTAAAAAAAAGACATTCTAGAAAGATGTTTGTGAAAAATCAAAGAATTCAGCCCGCCTCTGGGCGCACGCGGGACCGGGGCCGGCGCGCTAGGCCGCCCGCCTCTGGGCCCGCGCGGGACCGGGGCCGCCCGCCTCTGGGCCCGCGTGGGACCGGGGCTGCCCGCCTCTGGGCGCACGCGGGACCGGGGCCGGCGCACTAGGCCGCCCGCCTCTGGGCCCGCGCGGGACCGGGGCTGCCCGCCTCTGGGCCCGCGGCCAGCGCGCGGGGGCCGCCGGCCTCAGGGCCCGCGCGGGACCGGGGCCGCCCGCCTCTGGGCCTGCGTGGGACCGTGGCCGGCGCGCTGGGCCTCTCGCCTCTGGGCATGCGCGGGACCGGGGCCGCCCGCCTCTGGGCCCGCGCGGGACCGGGGCTGCCCGCCTCTGGGCGCACGCGGGACCGGGGCCGGCGCGCTAGGCCGCCCGCCTCTGGGCCCGCGTGGGACCGGGGCCGCCCGCCTCTGGGCCTGTGTGGGACCGGGGCCGGCGCGCTGGGCCTCCCGCCTCTGGGCCTGCGCGGGACCGGGGCTGCCGGCCTCTGGGCCTGCGTGGGACCGGGGCCGGCGCGCTGGGCCTCTCGCCTCTGGGCCTGCGCGGGACCGGGGCCGCCCGCCTCTGGGCCCGCGCGGGACCGGGGCTGCCCGCCTCTGGGCACGAGGGACCGGGGCCAGCGCGCTGGGCCGGCCGCCTCTGGGCCTACGCGGGACCGGGGCCGCCCGCCTCTGGGCCTGCGCGGGATCGGGGCTGCCCGACTCTGGGCACTCGGCGCCTCTGCTTCCCGTTCCGCAGTCGAGGCCGCCCAGCCCCTGCTGCCCCTCCGGCGCTGGGTGTGTCCCACGCTCGGCGCCGGCAGCACTCTGACCAGGCAGGCGAACCGGAGGTGGCGCTGGGTCCCGCGCGCATTCGCGTGCTCGGGGGCTGGTGTGTGCCCGCTGGGCCCGCGCGTGGCCGCCGGGCCTGAGCGTGGTTGCGCGCGCTTGGGGCTGACGTGTGGCCGTCGGGCCTACACGTGACCGCCGGGTCAGCGCATGGCCGCTGGGTCTGCGAGTGGCCGCTGGGCACACGCATGGCCCCCAGACTGGTGAGTGGCTGCCGGGTCTGAGTGTGGCTGCCGGGCCCGCTCCTGTGCATGGCCGCCGGGCCTGCGCCTACACATGGCTCCCGGGCCGGAGCGTGGTCACTGGGCCGGCGCACGCCAGGCCTGCGTGTGGCTCCCGGGCCTGCGAGTGGCCACCGGGCCTATGCATGACCTCCAGGTTGGCGAGTGGCCACCAGGTCTGAGCATGGCCGCCGGTCCTGTGTGTGGCCGCCGGGCCTGTGCCCGTGCGTGGCCGCCGGGCCTGTGTGTGATCGCCGGGCCTGTGCGGGGTCGCCGGGCATGCGCCCACGCGTGGCCGCCGGGCCCGCGCATGGCTGCTGGGCCTGCGCCCAGGCGTGGCCAACGAGCCTGCCCGTGACCGCCGGGCCTGCACGTGACCGGCGGTTGCGAGCAGCAAACTGAAGCCGAAAACAAGGATTAAGATCTTGCAAATATAAGCAGAAGAAGGAAACCTTGGATGTCTTAAACCAATTGAGAAATGTATGGTATAGGAGGATTTTCGCTGCCTATGGGCAGTGAGAAGGCGATGGTACCAGCCCTGCATTACCTCAGGGAAAAATAAGAACTATTCTACCATTCTTAAGGAAGCCAGATACTCGAGGATGACTCACGCTGCAGATCCCCACAACACCATCCTCGGTAATCACAGGATGGATGCTGTGCTGCAGCAGCTGATAACCGTCTCTGCCTACCAGAACTGCGTTCCTGAAACTGTACTCCATAGAGACTCACCTACAACTGCGGAGCTGCACGAGACCCACCCTTGACCCAACCCTGAATAGAACCTATGTTTCCTATTGTGGAAAACTTTATGAGCTCATAATTGAAAAAGGAAAAAAAAAAAAGGATGAAAGATCTGGAGGGTATGGTCGCAGGGATGGCAACTGCGGATGCTGGAGACAGCACGGGAGAGGTAATGGGAATGAATGATGGAGGGCGGTTCAGGGAACGATCATCACGTTTGATGGACACAGGGGTGAAGGGTGGTCTGTTGAAGATGATGTATGTGGGGGTATCATTGTCTTGGCTAATGTTAACTATACTCATGCTGGAAGGGACCATGCTGTACACTGTAAAGATGTCCAATGGAAAAAAAAAAAATAATGATAACATTATCGGCACTCTGGCAGAAGGAAAAAGATCCAATGATATGATAGCGGAAAGGATAAATGTGGATGCCGGAGCCTGTAAGGGAGGGGAGTGGGTGGTCAGGAGAGGGTGGTAGAAAGTGGGCGTGGGGGGCAAAAGGAGGAATCAGTTAACACCAAAAAAAGTAGAGTTCTCTGTTGAAAACTATATACATATATGTATATTGTATACATCATAATGGGAACTTTATGTAAAATGAATTTAATTAATCTGAGAAAAATAAAATAAAATAAATAAAAAAAAAAAAAAAAAAAAAAAAAAATCAAAGAATTCACCTTAGATTTTGTGACTAAATAAAATACGTGTTCTGTGAACTTCTACTCATTATTAAAAAAACATAGAGGGCCAGCAGGTGGCATGGAGGTTAAAGAAGCTGGATCCCACATGGCCAAATGCATGGTTTGAGTCCTGGTGGCTTAAAAACATGCCAGGCGCATGTGCATGTGTGTCCTAAATCCCAAGAAGAGAATGGAGGAGAAGTAATTAGTAGTGTGGCCATCCTTCAGAGAGTGATTTCTCACTTTCCCTCTCTGTCTCTCACCAGTGAGCACAGGTGTCCTACAGCAAAAGTTAAAAAACAAATGAACAAAAGTCAGACAGAAATTCCCAAAAGAAAACTTTATTTTTTTTTTTTTTGGGGGGGAGGTTTTTGCTATAAGGCTCACCAGAAAGACAGAGACAGAGAGACAGAAAGCAAAAAATCACCTCACAAGGGGGATGGCCACACCACAATCCCTTCTCCATTCTCCTCTTGGGATCTTGGGCATACATGCACATGAACCCGGCGTGAATTTAAGCCACCAGATTCGGGACTTGAACCACAGTCGACTATATAGGAGTCCAGTGACATAGCCATCACGCCAACTGCTGGTCCCAGAAAATTTTCAATGAAATTAAATTGTATACAACTATGATTTTTAGATTTGAATATAATTTTATAAAGCTAAATGTTTTCTTCTGTAAAACTTTTACATACAAATAGACTATGACACCCATTAAATAATTATGTCTGTGGAGACAGAGAGACACACACATACACACTGAATGACAACTTCTAAGACACAATTAGAAAACTGAGGAAACAGGAAGGATGATTAAGCAGCTTTAAGCTCTAACACTGACTGCAAGACAGATAACTAACAAGCTCAGCATATGTGTCACACATTAGTGTACATTAATGTACACTAGTATGTTAAACACCCCAGTTGGAAAGTTCTGCATGAAGTGTTCTAATTGGAACAGCCTACTTTAGGGAGATGGAAGTACAGAGATAAAACGACTAGGCCCAGGTGGGAAAGGATCTGAGTTCATGTCCTGGGACCTTCTTGAGCATGACAGGCATGCACATATCCCAGTGATCTGGCCCAGCGGGGACTGGGAATGAATCACAGAGGAGAATCTGTTGGGAGTGCCCATCTGTCTGTCACAGAATAAATAAATAAATAAATTTAAAAACCCTAACAGTCTACCTAAAAAGAATATAACTGATACTTCAAACATGGTAATGAAAAGATATGTCCTAAATGTTATTTAATACATTAAAATGTATAAATAATATTTAAGTAAAAGTCTGTGGTGTTATAAATAATAGATTCTCACTTAAAGACATTAATTCTATGCCTTTTAGGATTCTGTTCAAAAGTAAAAACTGAGTAACTATTTATAATACCAAAAAACATATCGATGAACTATAAAAAAAGAAATCAATTTCATTTCATTTCTAAGACAATTCTTCTAATTATCTAATGTTTAAGATTTTTTCCAAGTATTTTTATAGCTTTCTATTTTCAAACAGTGTCCACATGGTTGTTTCTGATAAGCAGATGGGAAAATGTCAGCTACGCTAATAAATTTATGAGGAACCTGCATTTTCTTGAGGTTTTTCTTTTGATCTAGCTGATAAAAACAGATTGCCAGTTAACTGGTTTCCTAAAGTAAAACTAATTAGGTAAGTGGCAAATTTAAAGAAAAAGAGGCCCAATATATGAAAAGTTTTAGTATTCTGTACATTCATAGAAGAGACCTAAAATATCTAACCTTTTGTCAACATAAATGAAACTTTAAGAAAGCATAAACATCTGTAAAAGGTATAAATGCACATTTCACTCTTGGATCTATCTCTGAATAATTATTTTAGCAATTATCGTTATGATGTCAATAATAATTTAATTCATACTAAGGTCTTCAGCTGGAGGGTTCAATATGAGGTTCTTAATCAGAAGGTCATCAATAACTCAGTTAATGATATACATGTTTAGGGTAAAGTATAGCCATGTAACTTATTGTGAAATGCATCAAAAAATAAGATAGCCAGAATGGTGGATAGATGATTATCTGATAAAGCAACAGAAAATACAAATATATCAAAATACTATAGAATGGAAACAGGGGAGTTATGAACATTCATTGTACAATTTCAATTTCTGCATGTTTGAAATTTCTTACAGAGTACTTTTCATAGTAAAACACAAGGAGAAAAGTTATGGATTAATAAAAATTTCATTCCTGTCTGGTTCTGTGGCTCAGTGGTTGGGAAGTTGGGTCCCTTGTGGCCGACTAAGCAGTTTAAAGTCCTGTCCCAGTGGCCTGAAAAACACATCAGATGTGTGGGTGTATATGCCCAAAATTCTGATAGCATGGAGAAATGATAAAAGGATTGTGGGATGACCATACCCCATGGGGGGTGCTTTCTCCTCCTCTCTGGCTCTCTGCTTTCTCATGAATGCATATGCTCTCTAACAAATTAAAAAACAAACAAACAAACAAAAAACCAATTCATTCTCTTTCCTCCATCATCTGCTAAAAAAATAAGTATCGGTCCACACTGTTCTTCACTTACGTTTATGAAAAGATACATGTCTCCCAAAGGTTAGTGATTCTTTATTTAATATCTGTCTTTTGCTCTAAGAATGGATGGTACTATTGGGTTGTTAGAAAAGTCATGACATATTTTTTCTATGCAAAAATGCATCATGACTTTTCAGACACCCCAATATTTTCACATTTTACTGGACACTTAAAACTGAAAAGTAATATGACTTGAAAAGTAATGTATTTTAAAAGCTACACAAGGAGTAATCCTGGCATAGCCAATGTGTAGACCTACATTTGAAAGGCACTGGTTTGAACAACTTTAGGAAATTAACTACTTTTAAATACAAATTCAAAATTCTATTTACATGCCAATGATAAAATACTTCCTATCCTACTTCCTAAGGATCTTGAATAATTTATGAGTTTAATCTCATAATTTTGTTAAGTACAATTTTATATGTAACAAAGAATTAAATATTTCTTTTAATTATCACCACTGGTAAATGATCCAACTCATAAACTTATTTACAAGTAGTCTCCACATTCCCAGAGTTAATATATTTAAAAACACAAATAGAGGAAAACTGTCAAGGGTATTTAAATTAATTTCTTTCAATTCTGCTATCAGTTTCACTTCATATTATTTTTATGTTAGTTTTAGCTAGTCAGTTCCCTGTCTACAGAGATTGGTTCAATTTTGAACTCAAATCCCTTTCTTGGTTAACCCAGCTCTCAAAAAGAAAATATTACCTTAATGTTTAGTAATGTATAATGAGGAACTAAATAAAATGTTTAGGATCTGAGAAAATTCAACACATATGACCACCCCATGACTAAAAACTAACATAATTGTTCTAAAAAATGAAGAAAAGCAAAGATTTGGTTTCAGCAAAATTGTTCTGTAAATTAAAAGCAAAAGCATCAATATCTGTGAAGAGAAATGATAATGAATAAGGGAAATACTGAATCTAATTCTGTAACCTATTTATTAAATAACAGGTTCACATAGTAAAAATCAAAAACAAAATTATGTTCTCTACTATAACACATAAATGTGTGTAACAAAATATCTTACTAAAAGCAGTGGTTCTGATGTTCAATTGCCTGAACGCTTAGTTAATGACTTCAGACATTGCATATTTCCATGTTTTTATCCCTGAGACCAGGGGGAGCCGTAATTGGAAAAACGATGACGAAGAGATAAAATGTGCCCAGGATATTCACATAACCCGTTAGTTTACTGAAAACCAACCACTGCTGCAGTCCATAGGAAATAAACAATGTGTATGTGTATACACATGTATGTATGTATATACATATATATTATATTTATGCAGTGTGTATATAGTCACGATAGAAAGTAGACAGTTTATTCAGAGGTACCTTCACGTAATCTACTGTACTCCAACTTATCATTTAAAAAGTTAAATAAATGTAGTGGTGCATTGAGTAAGAGGATTAAAATAAAAGTTCTCTCTACAGTTCTGAGCAGCATCTTTTTGCATGTGAGAGTGAAGCAAAACTGAGATGAATATGATGTTAATTTGCTTTAAGCAAGTGTCTGGGGAAAAGTAAGTTTAGTAGTGTGTAACATTTTACAATACTGGGGAATGGAGAGAAAGAAAACATAGGCACCCCAGGTTTTTAAACCCCACAAATTCAATCAGGTTCATTTTTAAAATAGAGGTTATAATGTCTAAGTGTCCATTCTTGTTTAATGTTTCTTTATATTTTAAATGTTGATTATAATTTACCCTATCTTGTCACAGGAAGGATACTTCCTTACACAGGAAGATAGCAGATTTTACAAGCTGTGTTTCAAGTGGTAAGTTTTAAAAAACTCTATATGATCAAACAATCTGCTCCAAATTTTTGTTATTGTTCAGATTTTTAATCCAGTTAATGTACCAGATGCATAGTTACGGTAGGACAAAGTGCTTTAGATGGGAAGGGAAACATAAAAGCATTTAATATATTATTTACATCTTGCAAAATTTTTTCTGAGCTTTTTCATTTTTAAAATCTACAGAAGAGCTAAAATAATAGTACAATGACAGACACCCATATGTCTTTCAACTACATTCACAATTGCCACACTGGCTTTTATGTTCTTTCTTCAAATGTACTTATGTGCAGCCACACACAAATTATTTCCAAACCATTTGAATGTAAACTGCATACACCATGACATTTTACTACTCTATATCTTTTGCTATAGGGCACGTGAGCTCACCGGAGAGAAAGATGGAGGTGGGGGGAGAGAGAGAGAATGAGAAATCATCCCCCAGGGGAGACGGCCATGCCACAATCCCTCCTCCTCCATTCTCCTCTTGGGATTTTAAGCATGCATGCACACGTGCCCAGTATGCTTTTTCAAGCTGCCAGGTCTAAGACTTTGAACTGCATGGGGATACTTTCTCTCTATTTCTTCTCGGAGAGCACATATTCTCTAACATTAAAAAAAAAAAAAAGTACTTGACTATACCATTTTATATAACTGATAAACATATATTTCATCATTTATATTTACATTATGATTAATTAAATATAAATAATAAATATTGGTAGTTGTGATTTTTTTGGTACCTCTTAATAAGAGATTAACCTATGGATTTAATTTTTCAGTACTTGGATGTACAAGACTTCTCTTCATGTCTGACATAATTTTAAATATACACAAACCCTTTCAACCTGTTATTTTGTTATTTGTCTCTGCAAACAATATTTCCTCGACTAGGTAGATGATTTTAAGTTCTGAGAAAAGCATAAAGTTTGTCACAAAGAAACTTCTAAAGGAAAGCCTTCCCATAAAAGAAAAGCATCAGACAGTCACTCGTTAAGCCTTGTGCAGCTCACTGAGATGGCACTCAGAAAGTTGGTACATTCTGTAGCTGAAGAAAATGTGATTTATCCTGGGATAACCGGAACAGCTGCATTTTTTTAAAAATAATTATTTATTTTATTTATTTATTCATTCATTGATTTTTTAATTTGACCAGAGAGAGACAGAGGGTGAGAGCGAGAGAGAAAGGAAGTGAGAAAGCAAGCCACCAGGTCCAGGACTTGAACCCAGGTCAGTCATGTGGGAGTGTCCAGTGCCTTAACCACCACGCCACCTGCTGGTCCCAACAGCTGCATTTTAATATCATCATATTCCATGTTATGAGGATTATCCCATTGAAGAGAGTCAGACCAATTTACATTTTTTTTTTTGATACTGTAGAGTTAAATTCTAAACAAGTGTGTAAAGCTCTTTGCGCAGTACACAGTAGCTTTCTTTTCCTTGTAAGGAGATATTGGGTCACTGGAAAAGTCATGATGTTATTTTTCTATGCAAAAATGAATCATGACTTTTCTAATGACCCAACATATGGTGACACATCCCACTTACTAACGATAAACACTGTCATGCTAGGCCAAGTTAAAATCCTGACAGGCCCTTTGGGACCAGCAGTTAGTGTAGTGGCTATGTCACTGGACTCCTATGTAGTAGACTGCAGTTCAAGTCCTGGACCCAGTGGCTTAAACTCACGCCAGGCACGTGTGCGTACGTGCCCAAGATCCCAAGAGAAGGGATTGCGGGGTGGCCATCCCTCCGGGGGATGATTTCTCACTTTCTGTCTCTCTCTTCTGGCAAGCACATGCGCCCTACAGCGAAAACCTCTCTCAAAAAAAAAAAAAAAATTCTGACAGGCCCTTTGGGCAGTGAGTGGTGTGCACATAATATCAAGGTTTTTTTTTTAGAGAGATATTTTTGCTATAGGGCAAATGTGGAGAGACAGAGACAGAAAGCGAGAAATCGTACCCCCCACCCCGAGGGGTAGCCACACTGTAATCCCTTCTCTTCCGTTCTCCTCTCAGGACTTTGGGCATGCACACACACATTGCTAGGTCTGGGACACGAACTGTGGTCAGCTACTTGGGAGTCCAGCAATGTAACCCTTATGCCATCTGCTGGTCCCAATACCAACATTTTTGAAGAACTGGTTCTAAAAGGCCTTCCTGGATCCACGTGAATATCATTTAAATTGTTTGTCATTCTACTACCTACTACTATTTATTTCTCTAGATCCTCATTCTTAGAATATAGGTGCAGGGAGCACCTTAAAGTAGATACAGTCTAGGGAACCAGCAGTTAGCGTAATGGCTATGTCGCTGGACTCCCATGTAGTCGACCGCGGTTCGTGTCTCGGACCCGGTGGCTTACAACTCACGCCGGGCGCGTGTGCGTGCGTGCCCAAGATCCCGAGAGGAGAATGGAGGAGAAGGGATTGCGGCGTGACCATGCCCCCTGGGGGGTGATTTCTCGTTTTCTGTCTCTATGTCTCTCTCTGTCTGGCGAGCGCACGCGCCCTATAGCGAAAAACCTCTCAAAAAAAAAAAAAAGTAGATACAGTCTTTGTGTTGCTGTTGCGGGCATGCAAAACCTCAAAACAGACAGCATCTACTGCTGGACTTTACAGACAGAAGAAACTGAGCATTAGCCAGAGAAGGCCAGGAGAGGCTTGTTTAGAACCACAGGTGCTCCACAGCTGAAGCACACAAAAAAGCGAGCACAGAATGGCTTGGAGTCACCTTGATCTCCAGCAGAGATCTCCAGTAGAGATACCGGTCTGTCTAACACCTCCCTCTCCTTTTCTCTGCTTGTCCTTGCTCAATCTACAGCCCTTTCTCACTATTCTAAGCAAGGGCTTGTTTATTCTGCAGAGATTTTATTAGCTATCTTGTATTAGTTCATTGGGGAAATATATCTTCAAACATAGGTTTTAGGATTCAGATCATTTCTCAGATTCAGTGTGTTGCCCTCTTCATGTTCAAGAGTCAGATGCTCATTTTCTAATCTCTGTCTTCCCCACAGAAGTTGTTTCTACTATTCCTCAATCAGAAGATAACAAATTCATTTTCCTTCTTTCCATATTTGGGATAGTAATGAATGAATCCTCTTGGGATTAAAAAAAAAAGATTTATTTATTTATTTAACTTTATTTATGTATTATTATTATTTAATTTGCTATAGGGCATGTGCATTCACCAAAGAAAAACAGAGAGAGAAAAGTGAGAAAACAATTTTGGGACTCGAACTACAATTGACCAGCCATGTGGGAGTCTAGCACCCCAACCACCATGTTACCTGCTGGCCCTCCTCTTGGGGTTTTGCTCTTTTACCTACATACCTTAGAGAGTGGAATAGGAAGAGATGGATAACTAATTAAGGTTCAAAGCTAAACCCTCCTATGCCTCTCTGCTTTACAATTGTCTATTTTCTTAGTTACTGCTTTTTAAAGTTTATTGCATTACATTATATCCTTTTTCTTCCCAGGTTGCTTTTAGTGAGAAAATTTTTGTCTTTCAAAAAAACACAACTACGCGGGGCTAGCAGGTGGCATAGTGGTTAAAGTGGTGGACTCCCACATGGCTGACTGCAGTTCGAGTCTCAGACCTGGTGGCTTAAAAATCATAGCAGGGGTGGGAACCAGCAGTTAGCGTAATGGCTATGTCACTGGACTCCCACATAGTTGACCGTGGTTCGCATCCCAGACCCGGTGGCTTAAAACTCATGCCAGGCGCATGTGCGTGCGTGCCCAAGATCCCGAGAGGAGAATGGAGGAGAGGGGATTGAGGCGTGACCATCCCCCCTGGGGGTGATTTCTCGCTTTCTGTCTCTATGTCTCTGTCTGTCTGGCAAGAGCACGCGCCCTAGAGCGAAAATCTCTCCCAGAAAAAAAAAAATTAATTAATTTTTAAAAATCACAGCAGGGGTTATTTCTCCTTCCCTCTCCCTCTCTCTCTCTCCTTCTCTCGCAAAATAAATAGAAAAAGAATATAAAATGAAATGAATAGTGTGAAGAGCCTACTTTAAGATGTGATTAGGAAAAATCTTAGTGACTTCTAAGGTGATATTTAAATAATAAGAAGGAAACAAGCTTTGGGAAGAATCAGGGAGCACAGAAATGCAACTGTACAAAAGAGCAAGAGCTGAAGTCTTCAGGTAGGAATGAAAAAGTTTGAGTCAAAAAAAAAAAGAAAGTCAGTGTTGCTAGCACTAACTCGTGAAGAGGAATGTGGTTTAAGATGCGGTCAGAAAAGTAGTCAGAGCCAGACAACGCAGAGACTTGAAGTCCAGAGAAGCGGTGTTGCATTTTTGGTAGGCTGGGTGAGTTTCCTCTATTGCTTTTCTCTTATCATTATATGAAAGTTTAATCTATTTCCTTTATTTCTTCCCTCCCTTTCTCTTCTTCCATGAGTGATGGGGCTGGAAAAGAAAGAGAGAGAGAGAGAAGTAGAGACAGAGAGACAGTACTTCCCCAGGGACCAGACACCATGATCCGTCCCTAGTCAGTCATAGATCATGGGCATGTGTGCATATGGCATACTCAGGAAGGTCTCCAGAGGTGAACAAAGAACCTTTCCACGTGGGTCAGCCTTGCAGACCACTCCATTTCACTGCTGGGCCATCATCTGACCCTAAATTCTTATTTCCTTCATAGCAATGGTTACCTTAAAAGGTATTTAAACCTATGTGTATTTAAATAATTTTTTTAAAGTGAGGCCAACAGGTGTTGTGGTGGTTAGGGCACTGGACATGGTCAATTGAGGTTTGAGCCCTGGGCCCGGCGGCTTGAAAATCCACGATGGGCCTGTGTGCATGTGTAATCAAACTCCCAAAAGAAGACTGGAGAAAGGATTGTAGTGTGGCCATCCCCCTGGAGGGGTGACTTCTCATTTTCCCTCTCTCTGGCTCTCTCTCTGACAAGCACATCTTTGTGAGGCAAAAACCTTAAAAAAAAAAAAAAAAAAAAAAAGTACAGGCATAACAACATAAATCCATGTAGAGTAAAAAGTAAATGCCTACCTTCTACCTTTTTGCACCAAGCCCTCTACTCTCCCTAAAGGGAACATTTCAAAAGTTTTGATGGGGATCACTATAGACATTTCTAATGCACTTATGTCTATGCACACAACATACATACACACTGATATGCAGTCATGCGCAGCTTAACAAAAAGAATACATTCTGAGAAATGTGTCCTTAGGTGATTTCATCATGGTGTGAACATCACAGAGTGTGCGTACACAAACCTAGATGGTGTAACTTCCACACACCGAGGCTACATGATAAGAGTCTATTGCTCCCGGGCTACAAACCTGCACAGCACGTTACTGTACTGAGTACTGCAGACAAGTGTAATGCAATATTAAGTATTTGTGTCTCTACACATGGGCAAGGCATAGTAAAAATAAGTAAAAATACTTCTGTAGTCCTCAGGTACTTTTAATTTAGTTTCAGGTCAATCACTGGAAGTGGCCTCTTACCAGCAATAGTAGTAATGGATTTTGCAGACATGATGAATGAAAAGAGATTAAATCTAGCGCAAGAGAAAATAACGCAATCAGGAGACATGGTAAACATGAGATGCATGAGGTGCTGCTGGTGTACACAGTAAACGATTTTACAGTAAAAATCTTTTTGGTTTGTTTAAATAAGAAGTACACGCTGGGCCAGCCTATGGCATGGTGGTTAAAGTGGCTGGATCCTATACATTAAACAGTTTGGTGTTAGTCCTGGACTGAGCAGCTTGAAAAACATGCTGGGTTTATGTGTGTGCATGCCCAAAATCCCAAAAGGAGGAAGAAATGGTGAAGAAGGTAGGTGCTTTCTCACTACTCACCTCCCCACACCCCCATCTTTCTATGGCAAGTGCACACGCCCTCTGGCAAAAATTTAAAAATTAAAATAAAAAAATTAGAAAGTATACTCTAAAATAATGACAAATAGCACAGTAAGTATTAACACATAAAACAGAAATATGGTTGTTTATTTTCATTGTCAAGTATCATGTGCTATCCTTTTACCGCCCTGACAGTGCAGTGGGTTTGCTTACACCAGAACCATCACAAATATGAGTAATGTACTAAGCTACAGCATTACTACAGCTATGATGCCACTAAGCAATAGGAATGTTTTGGCTCTATTATAATCTTATGGGACTTTTCACTGACTGAAATGTTATTATGTTTCTCAGATTATAAATGTAATTAATGTACACACTGTATTATATCAAACACAAAATAGAAATACATGTTAATTACATTAAATATATATTCATTTAATATGCATAAATACACATACATTCTTTTTAATACACACAAATAGAAAATATAACTTATTTTTCCCTTAGTGTATCTTGTAAATCTTTTTTTTTTTTTTTTTTTGGAGAGGTTTTTTGCTATAGGGCGCGTGTGCTCGCCAGAAAGACAGAGAGACAGAAAGCGAGAAATCACCCCCCCCCCCCCCCCAGGAGGGATGGCCACGCGGCAATCCCTTCTCCTCCATTCTCCTCTTGGGATCCTGGGCATGCACGCACACGTGCCCGGTGTGAGTTTAAGCCCCCAGTCCGGGACCCGAACCATGGTCGACTACATGGGAGTCCAGAGACATTGCCATTACTCTAACTGCTGGTCCCTATGTCTTGTAGATCTTTATTCTTTTTTAAAGATGTAGAATATCCTAGAGTCCAGCTATCCCATGGTTTAATTAATCTCCTATTGTTAGGTAGTTACCAATTTTTTTAAAATATTAAAACAACTAGGAAATTTATAAAGAACACACATACACACAAATAAAAATACTGGAAAGGAAATAAAACTAAGGACAGGAATTAATAAAACAAAACAAAAAAATCATTTAAGTCTGTAAACCGTTTACAAGTATTCTACTGACCAATGGTATTAGATTAGGAGAATTGGCTGGAAACACCATTGCTTTCTCCTTTTTTGAATTCTCTCCAGATTCTAATATACTACCTACAATTCTCAGTTGACAGTTCCAATTAATTAAATTTTCAGATTAACTTTAGAATAGGAAATCACTACTTAATATACTTTAACATTTTAATCCTCACAATTAAAATAAAAAAACATGGTTTACAAAGGCATCACACCCTTAAAGGAAATAACAGAAACAATTAGTAATCTCTCTGTGCTCTTTTCATAGAGATTTCAAAATAAATCTAAGGTTATACATAGGATGTGGGTTTTTCTCTGAGAGTAGTATTACAGAAGGCTTGTGGTATTAGAAGGGTCATGACACAATGCAGGTTGCTCAGTCTCAAATGCATTAAAAAAAAACCTACATTTAAAAAATATTTTATATTATACCCACAGATAAAAAAATCTAACAGAAAGGGATTTGTGCTACATGAAGATATATCTAAGCTTTCTCTCTTTGTAAAACTCAAACTACTTTAGACACAATTTTAAAAACAATCTGTCAACTGTTTTTAAAGGTTAAATGACACTTTTTTTCAAGACTATATTATGAAACTATGTGCAACGGTCAAAAGGCAACCATACTTACTTGCTGTGTGGGCACAAATTTTAAGTTCTAATTTGATGTTTTCAATTCATATATTAAACCAAACTGTCTTAAGCAAATTATAACTTCATATGAAATTACTATAGTAGAAGAAAACCTAATGATCTGAGTAAATCCAAGACAGCTGATAAGTAATCACTCTGAATAATCAACAAAACCCGACTGAAACAACAGCAACCACGAAGCTTTAGTAAGTTATTACTGATTTGTACTTTGCCTCAAGAAAAATTAATCAGAACAGAAAATGTGGTAAGCAGTAGCCTCTCCATGACTTCAAAGTGACTCATCTGAAACATCTAAAAACAAATCATACTCATAGCATGCCCTACTGATAAGTTTTAAAAACAATTTCCTGTAATTTAAAGTCATGGGCACCAAAGTTTGAATATTCTTTTTAGTAACTAGAAAAAAAGGACATGTAAATATCTTTAAGAAAATAATAACAATGTAATCTGAAAAGTACAAAGGGAGAAAAGAAATCAGATTTTTTCAGTGCTAAGATTGATTTCATCCCATTTCAAAAGAGCAATAGACACACGCACACTTTAAAAGTAGTATTTCTTGGGATCAGCAGTTAGCATAATGGCTATGTCGCTGGACTCCCATGTGGTCGACCACGGTTCAAGTCCCGGACCCGGTGACTTAAACTCACGCCGGGTGTGTGTGTGTGTGCATGCCCAAGGTCCCGAGAGGAGAATGGAAGAGAGGGGATTGCGGCATGGCCATCCCCACTGGGGGGTGATTTCTCGCTTTCTGACTCTGTCTCTGTCTTCCTGTTGAGCACACACACCCTATAGCAGAAAACTCTCAAAAAAAAAAAAAAAGGTAGTATTTCTTAATGAACCAGATAAATGTACACAAAATCAGTACAGACATGGTCCAAAAGCAACAAAATAGGCCTTGCAAATTGTGGTTTAATTGAGGTCAAATTTGTGACTGATGCTTAAAATTCTACATAATTCCATGTTTTCCTAGAAACCATGGAATCACATCAACTATTATTTTATATTAGACTTTTTTAAGAACAATTTCAGATACACAGAAAAACTGAGACAATAGACTTCCCAAAAATAGTCCTGCTCTAAGTGTCCTTTATAAAAATCTAACATTAGTATGGTACCTTTGTTACAATTAATAAACCAATACTGATAAAGTCCATAGTTTATTCAGATTTTCTGGTTTTGCTTTTGTTCTCTTTCAGGATTCTATCCAGGATATATTACGCTTAGTTGTCACGTGTCCTCGGGTGCCTGTTGGCTATGACAGCTCCTCAGACTTTGCTTCTTTTTGATGACCTTGATAGCTCTGAGACACACTGTCCCAGAATCTTGAAGGATGGCTATCACTGGAATTTGATACGTTTTTCATGGCAAGACTTAGGTTATAGGTTAACGGGAAGAAGACCACAGAGGTTAAGTGCCGTTTTCATCATATCAAGGGCAAATACCATCGATGTGGTTTACGACTGTGGGCGTTAACTTGATCACCTGGCTTAGGTAGCTCTCGTCAAATTTCTCCACTCTAAAGTTACTCTTTTTTCCCCCCACACTTTCTTTTTTCTTTTTTTTTTTTTCACTAGGCAAAGAACTTTATTAACCTTTGTTCCAAACTTTATTCCCAGGCTTCTTCAGCTTAATTAGCTGCAAAGAATGAACTGCATATAAGCAAAAACTGAAAAGAGCTGCAGTGTCCAAGGGGCTTAGGCTTAAAAATATTAGAGATCTAGATTTTATCAGATCCATAAACAAAACAGAATTTTAAAAAGCAGTCATAATATAAAATAGCAGCTCCCAGTAACTTTGTCAAGTTTGTCCCTTTCAGAAGTTGATTCAAGTTTAGCTCATCAAAATTCTCCACGAGATCTGGAACTTCATCATCATCCCCCTCTCCAGTAGCAAGTGGTGCTTTCCATCCACAGATGGTTTGGGCAGAGCTTCAGCCCGTCTCCTTAGACTAGTCAGACTGTCTGCCCCAAGCTGGTTTAAGATGCTGGGTAGCATTTCTGTCAGCTGCTTTGTCTCAGCATGGCCTGTAAGAGTGAAAGTCTTCGCTGCCAGAGATGCCTGCACTTTAGGTTGTTAAAGTGGATCACTGTTCCCTGGTTTGTAAACATATTCACCTCTTTAATACCTCTTTAATGTTGTTTACCCCTAACTTCCTTAAGGAAAACCGAAGTTTCTTATCATCTGCTGTAGCTGTTCTATGAACCATCTTTTTGCGAGCAGTTCCTTTCCTACCAATGTGCACTTGTGCCTGCAGCTTGGCGAGTTTTTCCTGGTTCATGATAGTTTCTTTCATCTTGTCGGAGCGGAAAAGGGGCCGCGCGGGGGACTAGGGTTGGTGCTCAGAAAGACTCAGGCAGAGCAGCTGAGATTAGGTGCACACAGGCAGGGACGCAAGATGGCAGCTAGAGGTCCCCCCACACTTTCTACACTGTACTTTTTCGAGGGAAGTCATCATGTTTAGTACACATTTTAAGGAACAGAGATTTATTATTATCCTTTTGAGGGCAGGTTATCAGCAAAAATTTATTTGGAATTCAGGGTATTTGTTTCTTCTATTAAATCATTATTTATATTAGTATGGCCTCATGGATATTTATTTTAGACTCTGGGATATGACCCATCTCAACTTAAAAATGTTTTTCCTCAAATTGCTCTACCTTTGGCCACTGGAAAGTCTTTCAGTTGGTGCCTCTGTTCCTTTAACATATCTCTATGTTTTCTTTTTTTTGGAAAGGTTTTTGCTACAGGGCGTGTGCACTTTGCCAGAAAGACAGAGACAGAGAGATAGAAAGCGAGAAATCAGCCCCCCCCCACACACACAGGCGGATGGCCACACCACAATCCCTTCTCCTCCATTCTCCTCTCAGGATCTTGGGCACGCACATGCGCCCGGCGTAAGTTTAAGTCACCGGGTCTGGGACTAGAACGGCAGTCGACTACATGTGAGTCCAGCAACATAGCCATTACACTAACTGCTGGTCCCTAACATATCCCTATTAATATAGGCTTTTCCCTGAATTCTTGAGCATTTTCTTACTTTCTGGCATTATAAGATACCCCAGGTTTACTTTGTATATTATCTGTCCTAGTCCTAGGATCAGAGGTTCAAGCTCCTGGGTTTGGGACTTGAACCACACTGTCGGCCCTGTGGGATTTAGCCACCTTAACCAATATGCCACTAGCTGGCAGCCCCGGTTCCTTTCATTAGAAACCAAACTCTGTACACTAGGTATAGATAAACTAATTTTTAAAACATCAATATGACCACTGGTATTATGATACTTAAAGAGTCCAATTTTGGGACCAACAGATGGCATAATGGTTACGCTGCTGGACTCCCACGTAGTCGACTGGGGGTAATTTCTTGCTTTTTGTCTCTCTGGCAAGCACACGTGCCCTATAGCAAAAATCTCTCTCTAAAAAAAATTAGGGCCATCTGATGGTGTGGTGGTTAAGGGCTCTGGATTCCCATATGGCCAACCACAGTTCAAGCCCTGAACCTGGCGGCTTGCTCTCTCACTTTCTCTCCCTCCCTCCCTCTCTCTCTCTCTGTGTCCCTCTTTGGTCAAATTAAAATGAAATAAATGAATGAATAAATAATTCTTTAAAAAATTAATTTTTAAAAAAAGAGTCCAACTTTCTTTTTCTAATTCTTAGTTGTAACTCTAATTTTTTTTTTTTTTTTTTTGAGAAGTTTTTGCTATAGGGCTCGTGCACTCGCCAGAAAGATAGAGACAGACAAAGAGACAGAAAGTGAGAAATCATCCCTCAGGGGGGATGGCCAGGCCGCAATTACTTCTCCTCCATTCTCCTCTTGGGATCTTGGGCATGCATGCACCTGCGCCCAGAGTGAGTTTAAGCCACCAGGTCTGGAACTCAAACTGCGGTCGACTACATGGGAGTCCAACAACATAGCCATTATGCTAACTGCTGGTCCCCGTAACTCTAATTTTTAACTGAAACCTTACAATGAGCTAGTTTTGGGAAATCTGAATAATGTCCTTTATTTCTATTATATACAGCAATATCCTAAAAATTTCTAGATATTTAATTCCTATAAAATTTAAGTGCATACTGAAGTCAGATACCAAAACAAATCTCTAAACACTTCTGGAACTTTTTTTTTTTTTAATTGCCAGGGGCACATGTATGAATGGGAAAGACAGAGAGAGCGAACACTCCCAATGGGGTGTGGTCACACCATAATTCTTTTCCCTACAGTTCTGCATCCTATCAGGATTGTGGGCATGTACATGCATGCATACACACACACACACACACACACGCACACACACACGCACACACACACCAGGATATTTTAAAAGCCACCAGGCTAGGATGTGTATCATGGTTGGCCATGTAAGGATCCAGCTCTCTCTGCATAAAGCTTAATGGCTGTGCTATGAGACTGCCTCCAGTCCCAATTTTTTTTAAACAGAATCCCATAACCCCTAACAACTAGTTAGCAAGCTGAGTAAAAGAGTATATAACATCTAAATTCCTTTGTTGATGATTAATGTTAAGACTAGATAAGATTACAGAGTAGATTTTTTTCAAATGTAATGTTTAAAATTCAGAAAAGCCTTAAGGAAAAAGAAATACTGTTTTAATATTTAAGTTGCTCAAAACATAAACCATAAGCTATTATACTTCAAGGAGGAAAAACTTTAAAACAGAAGTGTCTTAACAGGCCAGCCAGGTGCTGTGATGCTTAAAGCAACCGGATCCCACATGGCTGAATGCCTGTTTTGAGGCCTGGAATGGCTTGAAACACAGGCCGAGCACATGTGCATGTGTGCCCAAACTCCTGAGAGGAGAGGGGAGAAGAGGGGGCTGATTTCTCACTTTCCCTCTCTATGCCAAGTGCACACGCCTTATACCCCAGCCCCTCCCAAAAAAGCTTGTTAGCTAAACACTGGCATATAACTATCATCCATTGTGAAACTATTAACAAATTAGCACAGTAAACCGGAAAGTACGAACTGGTTATGAAGCTTTATGATAAACTCCATCATTTAGTAGTATCATTGTAATTTTGCATAATTAAAAATACAATATTTTCAAGTTAATGGTAAAGGTTTTATCACTTCCTCTCCATCTCTGTCAAAACTGCATACTGATCTGGGCACACTGATTTAAACCTAGGTCCTCATTCTTTGTCAGAACAGAATTTTGTGTAGGCGTTTTAAAGCCAAGAGCGGTTAGGGTATTGCCCATATGAGACATCACTAGAGGTTATCTGTTGGGCACACTAACCGAAGTGGGTAAATGTTACTGGGTACCAGGAAAAGAACCAAAAGTTGGATTTGAATAGACTCACACTGTTCTAAATGAAAACTTTCCATTATTTATAACAAAGTATCATTAAATTTATAGGTGTGCCCAGCCCATAGATATTCTAAACATGGTAATGACAATACAATATGCCTATCTTTTCTTACTGTTTTTTTATTTAAAAAAAATTTTTTTTAGGTTTTTACCATAGGGCATGTGTGCTTATCAGACACAGATAGAGAAAGAAATAGTGAAATGAGAAATCATTCCTTAGGGGGATGGCCATGTCACAATCTCTTCTCCTCCATTTCAACTTTCAGGATTTGGGGCACACTCGCACATACACCCAGCATATTTTTCAAGCTGCCCGGTCTGTAACTTGAACCCTACAGTTGGCCATGTGAGATTTAGCTGCCTTAACCATCATGCCACCAGTTGGCCCCAATATGCTTATCTTTATAAAAAATAAATGCAAACTCAATTCCAAAGTAAATATCAGGAGACTTGAGTGAAATCCTCACCTATTTACCTCAATTAACTGAGAAAAAACTAACTTTTCTGTGTGTTGTTCCACCATCTAGAGCAGACAGTATTAATGTAAAAATAAAATGTAACACGTAGATAAATAAAAGGTAGAAAATTTCACTAACAGAAGGAATAAACTTAATTTTTAACCATTTCCCCACCTAAATTGTATTTTTTTATTTATTACTAAAAAAAAAACGTTTTCCCCATGGGCTTGCCAGAGATAGACAGTAAAAAGGAAAGTGAGAAGTCACCCTCCATGGGGGATGGCCACACTGCAATTCCTTCTCTTCCATTATCTTCCTGGGATCTTGAGCATGCACTCACACACAACTGGCGTACATTTCTTTCTTTTCTTCTTCTTCTTTTTTGAGAGGCTTTTGCTATAGGGTATGTGCACTTACCAGACAGACAGAGAGACAAAAAGCGAGAATTCACCCCCCAGGGGGAATGGCCATGCCACAATCCCTTCTCCTCCATTCTCCTCTCGGGATATCTTGGGCATACATCCACACGTGCCCAGCATGAGTTTAAGCCACCGGGTCTGGGACTCGAACCATGGTCGACTACATAGGAGTCCAGTGACATAGCCATTACGCACACTGCTGGTCCCATTACTATTATTTTTAATTTGACCAGAGAGAGAGAGAGAAAAACGAAAAGTGAGAGAGCAAGCCACCAGGTCCAGGACTCAAATCATGGTCAGCCAAGTGGGAGTTCAGAGCCCTAACCACCTCTCCACCTGCTGGCCTCAACACTGAGTTGTTATAAAAAAAGAAAAAAATCAACATATATGTCATAATAATATTTTATATTTGATAAAATCCAGAATTTATTCCCTTAATTTTACAGGTGTATCTGCCCCCTCCATAGGCACTGAAGCAGAATACTGACTAAAATCTGCCAATAAGTAATTGTCATCCTGTTTGAAAAGAATGAAACCTACTTAGGTAGTAATAATGTTTAAAAACAGTTCTAGGAAAAGGCCTAAAATGTGAAAGCTGCTATACTTTGAAATGCTTAAGTAAACTACGAGACACATTAATATAAAGCAAGTCCTTCAAAAACAGGGCAAGGGCACATCATTATAAAGAAAATTAAGTAAAATATGTTACAGATGTCGGTGTGTCAGAATAGCAACAGGGTGGTAGTAGATCATGAACCTTAAATTGGACCTGAAAGTTTCAAGTTGACTGAAGAATCTTTGAAAACAAATTTAATAAACTTTGGCCTCATAAATATATATACTATAGAATGTTACAGTATTTCAAAAAGAAGTATTTTAATCTAATGAATTTCTTCATCTAAATATGCTTAGAAAAGTATCATTTTCGTAACTTCATTAAAAAGGCTTAAGGACCAGCCAGTGGCACAGTGGTTAAGGTGGCTGGATCCCACGTGACCAACCGTGTGGTCTGAGTCCTGGATCTGGTGGCTTAAAAATCATGCCAGGCACGTATGAGTGCATGCCCAAGATCCCGAGAGGAGAATAGAGGCAAAGGGATTGTGTTATGGCCATCCCCCCTGGGGGGTGCTTTCTAACTTTCCCTTTCTGTCTCTCTTCTATGAGCACATATGCCCTATAGCAAAAACTAGGGGGAAAAAAGGGCTTTAATTACACAGATGACAGATTATATAATAATATACTTATTAAATAAATAGTTTAAGAGAATTATGACCATGTGAAAGTTTTTTATTCACAAGAGATTAAAAGTAATTATTGGGTTGTCAGGAAAGTCATGACGCATTTTTACATAGGCAAACATAGAAAAGTATGTCATGATTTATTTGATGATCTAATAGAGGTGGGTCAACAGGTGGCATGATGGTTAAGGTGATGGATTCTCACATGGCTGACATGCTTAAAGTACCAGAACTGGTGGCTTGAAAATCACAACAAATAAATAGATAAATAAATAATTTTTTTAAAATAAATAGTCCACTGAAGGAGTCCATCTGAAGAGATTTAAAATACAAAATTTTTGAGTAAACAGAGCTCTCCCCCTAGTGGAACTTGAAAATATTCATGACTAAGATTAATATGAAATGTATTGTTTTTCTAATTGAGAAAGAAGCTTCAGGTTTTTTTTGTTTTCGTTTTTGTTTTCTTCCTTCTTTCTTTCTTTCTTTCTTTCTTTCTTTCTTTCTTTCTTTCTTTCTTTCTTTTTGAGGTTTTTACGATAGAGCACATGCACTTGCTGGAGAGAGACAGAGAGAGAGAAAATGAGAAATCACCTTCCAGGGGGATGGTCACACTGCAATCCCTTCTCCTCTATTCTCCTCTTGGAATTTTGGGCACACATGCACATGCACCCAGCATGATTTCTTTTCTTTTTTCTTTTCTTTTCTTTTTTTAGAGTTTTTGCTATAGGGTGTATGCACTCGCTGGAGAGACAGAGACAGAAAGTGAGAAATCACACACGGGGTGATAGCCCTGAAGCAATCCCTTCTCCTCCATTCTCCTCTAGGGATTTTGGGCAAGCACGCACACACACACCAGGCATGAGTTTTAAGCTGCCAGGTCCAGGACTCAAACTGCGGTCAACTATGTGGGAGCCCAGCAATGGAAACATTATGCCATCTGCTAGTCACCCCAGTGTGATCTTCAAGCCACCAGGTCCAGTACTCAAATTCTCATGTGGAAATCCAACACCTTAACTACCATACCACCTGCTGGCCTTAGAGCTTCAGGTTTTAATGAAAGATCTATTAATACATTTTAATCAACATTAAATAAATACATAAAATATAAACCATTAAGAAATTTAATGAGGGGCCAGCAGCTGGTGTGGTGGTTTATGGGCGCTGGACTCCCACATGGTCAACTGCAGTTCTAGTCTCGAACCTAGCGGCTTGCCTCCTCACTTTCCCTCCCTCTCTGTCACTGTCCCTCTCCGGTAAAATTAAAATAATAAGTAAATAGAGTTAAATAAGATAATTCTTAAAAAGAAAAAAAGAAACATAATGAGAACACATTTACTAAATTAACTAACAGCAGATTAGCCAAGAAATATGGTCCTAAATTCTGAAAGAGGAATACCTCAAAAGTAGAGTAGAAGTTACAGAAAAATACAACAATTTAGAGTAGAAGTACAGAATACAGAATTTTGAAAAAATGCAAAAGTTGCAGGAACAAAATAATAAGTATGGGTGGTAGGAAGGGAAAGAAGATAAAAGATGAGAGATGAAGCTAAAAATGCAACTTTAGGTACTAATGAAAAGATAAGGACTGGCCAGCCACGGTGGCACAATGGTAAAACAAACAAACAAACAAAAAAACCACAGTGATGTTAAGGCCATATGGGAAGGTCCAGGTTTGCACTCTGAGGTCTGTGCATGCTAGGTTCACATGCACTCATAGACCCAGGATCCTGGCTGGTTGGGGCTGGGGATGGCTCGCACCCAAAGACCCTATTGAGAGTGCCTCTCTCTCCCACTCCCTGTCTCCCTCTCTCATAAATAAACAACAACAGAAAAGATTTTATGCTAAGGCGTTGTGATGTGATTTGGAATGAAAAGGCAGTCAATAAAAGTTCTTATGTTTTAAAAAGCCAGCTCTGGTGACAGTGGAAGAGCTGAGGCTAGAAAAACAAAAGTGGTTAGGAAGTTACTATAATAGTGTAGGTGAGAGGTATGCAGATGAACTAAGGTGAATTGCAGGGGGAATTAAAATGCTATGAAAGATTTCTCTCTCTCTCTTTTTTTTTTTTTTTTAAAGTTTTTGCCATAAGGTGTATGTGCTCATGAAGGACAGAGACAAAGAGAAGAAAAGTGAGAAATCACTTCCTAGAATGGATGGTCACACCACAATCCCTTTTCCCCTATTCTCCTCTGCAGATTTTGGGCACACACCCACACACGCAGTACATAAGCCTGGCATGAATTTCAGGCTGCTGGGTCCAGGCTGAAACCAAGGTGGAGTCCAGCACCTTAACCACCATGCTGCCTGCTAACTCTGTGAGAGATTTCTTAAAGCTTTATTTTATTTATTTTTAGAGAGATTTTTGCTATAGGGTGCATGTGCTTGCCAGAAAGAGAGAGGGAAAGAAAGCAAGAAATTATCCCCCCAGAGGGATGGTCATGCCGCAATCCCTTCTCGTCCATTCCCCTCACAGGATCTTGGGCATGCACGCACAGGTGCTGAGCCATGAGTTTAAGCCACCGAGTCTGGCACTCGAACCACAGTCAACTATGTGGGAGTCTAGCAATGTAACCACTGTGCCATCTGGTAGTCCCTTAAAGTTCATTTACCTTTTGAGAGAAACAGGGATGGAGGAATATAGGGGACCTGAATCTCCATAGCCTTCAGTCAGCTAGGATTATGGGCACATCCATGCACCTGCCCATGGGCATGCCCAGTGTGTTCAGGTCAACCTAGGAACTTAAACCTAGACTTTCCTATTTGGCACCAGCATTGCATAGGAGTGCCCAACTGCCTGTCACCAAGGTTGGACCTCAGAAAGTTTTTTAAACAAGTCAAACTACTTTGATTTAGTTGACAAGTAGAGCAAGAGACACTTTAACCTATAGGAGCTATTAAAAATTATCTGAAGGGTGAACTGTAAGAATAGGTAAAATATTAATGGGAAAGGAAACTAGCAGTTTGTAAAATGATCTGTTATCTACTCAAGTTGAAAACTGCATACCTTGCATTTATACCAATGGTATAAATGCTAGAGATATGAAAAGAGTAAGTGAAATTATTACCAGGTTGAATAATTTTATAAAAGATGATCTACTAATTAAGATATAAAAGTGAGAGAACATTCCAGAAGGAATAGGATCATGTATGATTTTAAACAGGTTGAATTTGAAGCATCTGTACAACTATGGGATAGGAGGTGACATGGTAGTTAAGGTGCTGGACTCCCACATGGCCGACAGCAGTTTGAGTCCTAGACCTGGCTGGTAGCTTGTTTGACCACTTTCCCCCTTTCTCTCTCTCTCCCTCTCTCTGCCTCTCTCTGGTGAGAGTACATGCCCTAAAATAAATAAAAAACTACTACTAATAATAAATAAAATTAAATAATTCTAAAAAGAGACCCTATTAGTCTATCCATCAAAAGACACAATGAATAAAAATACCAACAATAACAAAAGATAAATCACAAGGTGGGAGTAGACATGTGAAAGACATAACATCAATATATAAAGAATTAGGGACCAGCAGTTAGCGTAATGGCTATGTTGCTGCACTCCCATGTAATCGACCGCGGTTCGAGTCCTGGACCTGGTGGCTTAAACTCACGCTGGGCACATGTGCGTCATGCGTGCCCAAGATCCCGAGAGGAGAACGGAGGAGAAGGGATTGTGGAGTGGCCATCCCCCCCTGAGGGGTGATTTCTCACTTTCTGTCTCTGTCTTTCTGACGAGTGCAAGCACCCTATGGCAAAAACCTCTTTAAAAAAAAAAAAACATATATATATATATATATATATATATATATATATATATATATATATATATATAAAGAACTACACATTAATGGGGCTAACAGGTGGTGTGGTGGTTAAGGCTCTGGACTAAGGCACATGGCTGACAGCAGTCTGAATCCCAGACTTGGTGGTTTACTTTCTCACCTGTTTCTCTCTGGTCAAATTAAGTAATAATAAACAAAATTAAATAATTTTCTTAAAAAAGAACTACACATTCGTAAGAAAAAGATAGACAACCCTACAGAAAAATAAAGACAAGAGACTTTAACAGGTATTTTACAAAAAAGGAAACTCACTACCTTTTTTAAATGTAAATTTGCAGGACCAGAAGTTAGTGTAATCGCTTTATCACTGAACTCCCATGTAGTCGACCGTGGTTCGAGTACTGGACCCGGTGGCTTAAACTCACACCAGGTGCATGTGCGTGCGTGCCCAAGATCCCGAGAGGAGAATGGAGGAGAAGGGATTGCGGTATGGCCATCCCCCCTGGGGGGTGATATCTCACTTTCTGTCTGTCTGTCTGTCTGTCTCTGTCTTTCTGGCGAGCGCACAGGCCCTATAGCAAAAACCTCTCCAAAAAATAGAAAAAATAAATAATTAAATGTAAATTTGCCAGAGGGCCTATGTGCTCACTGGGGTTGGAGAGGAGGGAGAGTGAGAAAGCACCCCTCATGGAGAATGATTGCGCTGCAACCCCTTCTCCTCCACCTCTCCCTCCTTTCAGGATTTGGGCATGTATATGCATGCACCTGTTATGTTTTTTCGGGGGGAGAGGTTTTTGCTACAGGGCGCATGCACTTGCCAGAGAGACAGAGAGATAGAAAGCGAGAAATCACCCCCCAGGGGGGATGGCCACGCCTCAAACCCTTCTCCTCCATTCTCCTCTTGGAATCTTAGGCACACATGCGCGCGCGCGCACACACACACACACACACACACACACATACACACAGAGACACGTGCACATGCATGCGCGCATGCGCCTGGTGTGAGTTTAAACCACCGGGTCCGGGACTCGAACCACGGTTGACTACATGGAAGTCCAGCGACATAGTGATTACACCAATTGCTGGCACCAGCACCTGGCATGTTATCTAAGCTGCTGGACCTAGGATTTAAGCCATATGTCTAGCCATGTGATACTTTATTTAACCACCAGGCCATGGGCTGACTAATACACACCTGTTTTAATGGTTATTATAAAAAATAAGACAAAAGACAGCAAATGGTGGAGAAGATGTGGACAAAGGAACTCCTGCACAGTTGATGGGAATGTAAATTTTTATAGCCATTGTGGAAAACGATATGGTGGCTCCTCAAAACAAAACAAAACAAAACAGAACTACTAAGTAATCCAGCAATTCCTCTATTTGGCATACATCCAAAGGAAATGAATTATTAGGTTGTTGGGAAAGTCATGACATATTTTTCTGGTTTTCCATACAAAAATGTATCATGACTTTCCCGATAGCCCAAGAAATCAAAAGATGAGACTATAATATAATGTGAAGAGATCTCTGCACACCTAAATTTATTACAGCACTATTCTTAATAGCCAAAGTGTGGTATCGGCCTAACTGACTATCAACGCTTAGATAAAATGGATATGGAAAAAGGAAATGTGTACATACACAGTGGAATACTACTCAGTCTTTAAAAAATAGGAAATGCTGTCCTTTGTGACACCAGAGATGAATGTAGACATTGTGTTAAAGAAAATAAGTTGAGTCAGAAAGACAAATACTGCATAACCTCACTTCCATGAGGAGACTTCAAAAAGTTCATAGAAAAATAGAAATTCAAGTTTCAGTGCAAAAAAATAAAATCCACACATTATTTTTTTCCAGATTACACATTTTCCATGAACTTTCTGAAGAACCTGCATATGTAAAATCTAAAAATGTTGAACTCAGGGCTAGATAAAAGCCCAGCAGTGGACCATGACCGTCTCAGGGCAGACCCACAGGGAAGGCTGCTGATTCACATCCAGAGAGCTCCTGGAGTGCCGCACACCTGTGCCCGCGATCTGGGCTGGCTGAGGCTGGGGCCAATTACAACATCAGGCCCTTTTCGGGGGTACTGAGTTTATGTCTCTATGTCGCTCTCACTCCTAGGGTAAATAAATTTTAATAAATAAATATGTCAGTTTAACTCATAAGTAGACAACAGAATGATGCCTACCAGGAATGAGTGAGTGGGAGATGATAATGAAAAAAAAAAATCCATTTTTTAAAAAAAGAGAGCTTTGCTACAGGGTACATGCACTCCCTGGAGAGAGAAAGAGCGAGCCAGAGAGACAGAAAGTGAGAAATCACCTCCCACCCAGGGGGGATGGACATGCTACAACTCCTTCTTCTCCATTCTCTTCTTGGGATCTTGGGCACACGCACATACACATGCCTGGCGTGACTTTTAAGTCACTGGGTCCAGACTTGAACTGCAGTCAACTATGTAGGAGTCCAGTGACATATGCCATCTGCTGGTACATCCCCCCCCCTTTTTTTTTTAGTTTGCCAGAGAGCACATGCACTCATCAGAGTGAGAAAGAAAGAGGGAAAAAGAAAAAAACAACAGTTACAGGTAGAGACTATGAGCAGCGAATACCGGTATGCCAACAAAGGGAACATCTGACACATCAATCGCTGTTAGCAGGGATCACAGCTAGACCCCCTGGCACCAACAGAGGAGAGGCTACCTACTCTGAGTCTTCCCTCCTGCTGTTCTACCATGCACATGGGAATCCACTCGGATGCTTGGTCAACATTCTACTTCCCACTCAAGCAATAAACCGATATGAGCAAAATCATCCCTATGTGCATGCTCATACCTTCGAAGTCCACACTAGGCATACGTAATTGGGTGATTACCTCACAGGAAGTACACACGCACAGATAAAAGCTCATAAATTCAATCAAAGGAGCCCACTACAATGACAGACCTCCCCTCAGATAGTCATCACAAGATCCCGAAATAAAAGTACTGTAACAACTAACCCCATTCCCAGCGCTGTCCTCTAACAGCTGCCCACTCACATACCTTCCTGGCATTGAGTGTATTTCTTTTATTTTAAAAATCTAAATCTTCATTTTTTTCTATAAAAAAACTTCTCTTTTCCTACTTTGTGTTTGTAGTGACATTCTGCAGTCTCAGGGCAGGTCTCTAATCTTAGAAACTTGGACTCAAAAAACCGAGTATTTCAGACAACACAGCTCAGCTCTCCTGTCTGATAACAACCTCCACGAAACATGGTCACTCTGCAATCCCTCCCCCTCTGTTTCTCCCTCCTTTGGGGATTATGGGCATATATGCACATATGCCTGGCATTTCTCAAGTCTCTGGGTCCAGGAATCAAACAACACAGTCTGGAGCTTTTTTGGGCCAGCCTGTGGCCTGGTCATTAAGGTAACTGAATCCCCACAAGGGTGACTGTGTTGAATCCCCTTGTGGGGATTCAGTTACCTTAATGACCAGGCCACAGGCTGGCCCAAAAAAGCTCCATTTTCAAAAATGATGCTATACATGTTATATTTCATTTTAGCATGTGGCATACCATGTTCTTTATCTTAAAAATATTTCAGAATAAACAAAAGAGTTGGGACCAGCAGTTAGTGTAATGGCTATGTCGCTGGGCTCCCATGTAGTTGACTGCGGTTCGAGTCCCAGACCTGGTGGCTTAAACTCACACCGGGCACGTGTGCATGTGTGCCCAAGATCCCGAGAGGAGAATGGAGGAGAAGGGATTGCAGCGTGGCCATCCTTCCTAGGGACAGATTTCTCGCCTTCTGTCTCTGTCTTTCTGGAGAGCGCACGTGCCCTATAGCAAAAAACTCTTCAAAATAAATAAATAAATAAATAAACAAAAGGGTTGATTTCAATTTTGCTATTTTGTGATTAAGACGTATAAAATGTGACAAAGATTGTGCTTTCTTAATGTTAGAATGGTGTAGACTAAACCCAGTCTCATAGGATAGAGCTTAAGCACTGTGTGAAGGGAGTCAGGTCCCACACAGTCAACTACAGTTTGAATCCTGGTCCTGGTGGCTTGAAAAACCCAAAAACCCAACAAGGGTGTATGTACACATGCACATCTGGATCCTGATGGGATCTTGTTATAAACTTATACAAATCATGATGTGTTGTAATTACTTTTGATCTACACGATGCTATAATATCATGTGTGAGTTTGTAAATTAACTGAATTTTAAACTGGAATTAAAGGAAAAATGAAATTTCAGATAGGAAAAAAATTTGTAGATTTTGTAACAAAAACTGTACTGTGATTTTGAATAAAATATATACAGATTAAAAACATAATTCTTGAAATGTAATAATTTGCCCACATAGGGAACTTACTAACTTACCATACTGTACACTAAGTGGCATTGAAAGGTCTTTACTAAACACATTGCTTCTTATTAAAGCTCTTTCTTATTAAACACATTTCTGTATAAAGCTTTTTCTTTTTAAAATATTTTTCACAGCAAAGAAAAATGATAAACTGTCATTCAAAAAGTGGACTTGGAGCACAGTCAACAGAAGAAAAAACAGGTTAAGCTAGACTTTAGCAAAATAAAAAACTTTTATACATCAAAGGAAAATATCAATAGAGAGAAAAGGCAACACATACAATGGGAGAAAATATTTGCAAACTGTATGTTTGATAAAAAATGACGCTGATAATCTATAAATACCTTCTACAACCTAACAACAAAAATATTTAAATAACCCAGTTCAAAATTGAGCAAAGGGCTTGAACACTTTTCCAAAAAAGTTACACAAATGCCAAATAAGCACATGAAAAGTCGCTTAACTCATCCTTTTGCAAACCAAAACCACAATGACATAACACTTCACACCATTAGAGGGTGATTATAAAAAGTCCAGAAAATCAGCAGTGCTGGTGAGAATGAGGAGAAAACGAAACCCTTGTGGATTGCTGGAAAGAACATAAAATGGGAAGTTAGTGTTTAATGGGCATCGGGTTTCAATTAGGGAACATAAAATAGTTCTGGAGATGAATGGTGGTGCTGCTTGCTTAACAGTGTGAATGAGCAGGATGCCACAGAATCGTACACTTTAAAATGGTAAATTTTATGTTACGTATATTTTATCATGACAGAAAACATGAAATGAATAAGTATTGAAAATAAAATTACAGTCATGAGGATGAAGATATAGGTAAATCATTGCTCAGGCGCAGCAGGAAGGGGGAACTATCACACTATTTTCACATGTACTTCACTATTTTCATATGGTACCTGGATTTCAAGCTCAGCAATGTGCTGCTGCAGTTCAGCCACAGCAGCTATGCTATCTGCCTCCCGGAGTCTCACAGCCATCACTTCTTCCTTGTTCTAGGGTGGTAAACAAATTAAAATTATAAACTTGATATATTTAGCATTCAGATTTTAGACAAGCAATAAGGTATGTAAACCAAGTATTAGTATCACCCAGCAGGGTGTGAGACAGCATCCATAGTGAAACCACATGTTCGATGCATACCATGAAACAGTGAAGTACAAATACTGGGTTATTGGGAAAGTCATGACACATTTTTGCATAGAAAAATACATCATGACTTTCCCAACAACCTAATATATACTAAGCGGATTAACTAATGATTACAAATGGCCATATATATCAATTCCAATCAGGTTTTGCATCCATATGATTTTGTGTGAAATTTGCAAAAAACCTTTGTGAGATTTCAGTGTTACAGATTTTGAAACTGGGAATTACAGATCTGTACTATTTAATCTTTAAATAAGAATATTCTAATTCAGTTGCAGAATGGAAAATAATGTTAATATTTTAAATAATATCCTGACATTTAACATAAATGAAAAGTAAAATAAAATTCAGTAATCAATTAGCAAGGAATCATAAGCTATAATCATATAAGACTAAAAGAAAATAAATTGGGTTGATTTAACTCAAGGACTGGCTTCCTTGAAAAAGTTAAGTTTGTCTCTGTATACTTTTTTTTTCATAATTAAAAAAAAATTATTTATTCATTCATTAATTTTGATTTAACCAGAGAGAGACAGAGAAGGAAAGTGAGAAAGGAAGCCACCAAGTCCTGACTTAAACTGTGGTCGGCCATGTAGGAATGTCCAGTGCCTTAACCACCATGCCACCCACTTGGTCCCCCTTACATACATTTAACCAAACTATACTAGGTGGTAGGATGACAATATACTGGTCATTCTTAAAATCTGCAAAAGGTATTACAAAAGATTGAATAAATCTATATAAAGCATAAATACAGGGATATAGCAGAGTTGGCATTTGTAATGTACTTTATAGTATGCTATATGAACAACATGAAATTGAATAAAATCCCAAAGCAGCTCTTAAAATCTTCGAATATTCTGAATCTGAGCCCACTACAGATATATTCAAAGAAAACAACATTTTTATCAGCAAGTAACCCAAATACTTACTAAAAAAAAAAAAAAAAAAATCCTCTTTACTTTGTTTAACAGGTGCTGAGACATTTGAGGAGGAACACTAAATCCAGGAAAACTATTATCCAAGTATGTTTAAGAAAAACTCACACCAATGATTAAAAAAAGATTAAATTTTGTTCTCTACTAAAGATAAGTCAGCACAGATAATACAGTATCATAAAAATTCAATACTGAGGGAACCAGCAGTTAGCGTAATGGCTATGTCGCTGGACTCCCACATAGTCGACCACGGTTCGTGTCCCGGACCCGGTGGCTTAAAACTCACGCCGGGCGCGTGTGCGTGCGTGCCCAAGATCCCTGGAGGAGAAGGGATTGCGGCGTGGCCATCCCCCCTGGGGGGTGATTTCTTGCTTTCTGTCTCTGTCTCTCTCTGTCTGTCTGGCGAGCACACGCGCAAAAACCTCTCCAAAAAAAAATCAATACTGGTATGACAAATCAAATTGCTATAACCTGATTTTGCATCATTTTATTTTTAAATTAGTCTAGACATATCCTTCAAAAGGGACTATGCTAAAGTTAGTACAAATTTCAGTACTGCTTACAGATTTCTGTCAGTGTAAATTGTAACAGCCATACATATTTATTAGGATGTAATTTCACCTCTGGATTTCAGTGACACTGATAAACCACTCAAGCTTCACTCTTGGTTTTTAATGACACCAGAACTAGTTGATGGAATTACAGCTTAACATGTGCCGTTTAAAGTCTTATTTCTCAAGGAATAAGGTTAGAATCTTTAAAAGGCAACATTCCTATCTTATTAGAGAAAAGTGGGTATCTAGTTTATTTTTAAAATCCTGTAACTTGGTTTAACAATCCGCTCTACTTCTCAGACTACAGTCCCAGTTTTATGTATTTTACACATACATACATACCCTTCTCCTCTCCTCACTCACGCCCCATTCCTTCTCTTTCTGGCACCACTGCTATACTATATGAGGGAGGTCTTCAAAAAGAATCTTATTATGAAAAAACTGTGTGTGAATTTCAACATCTTTTCTTAAACAATTTTTATTTCACTTTATTTATTTATTTTAATTTGACCAAGGAAGGACAGAGCGAGAGCGAGAGCGAGCGCAAGAGAGAGAGAAAGCAAGCCATCAGGTCCAAGACTCGAACCAGGACTTGGCAATGTGGGAGTCTAGTGCCCTTAACCACCACATCACCTGCTGGCCCCAAAAGCTTCAGTTGTAAAGGGCTAAGAGTCAAAAGAAAAACTGTAAAGAGATACTAATACTAGTAAATGCCAATGAGAAAATTAACTTAGCCAAGGAAGTGGTTAAAAATGAGTTTTCTTGCCTGAAATCCACTCCAAAAGCAAAGTGAGCTAACCTGGTCTGAAAACAATCAGGAAGAATGGAAAATAAGTTTGGCTCCTTAGGGAGGTTATCTCATTTTTGAGATAATCTAGTCATGATGACACAAACCCCAAAAAGTTATTATTGCATTGACAAAAGCATAACCGGCTATTTGATATATTTACCTTGCATTCAATCTCTGCTTGTTTGCGCTTTGCTTCACTTAGTTGAGTAAGCAGTCCTTTGTTCTGTGCAGACAGATACTGCACCTTATCCTGTAGACTCACTACTTCTTGTTCTGCTCTTCGAAGATGGTTACTATTGATCTGGTTCTAATAATCAGAAAAAGAAACACTCAGGCTATAGATAAAAGACATTGAAAATTTCTATAAATTTTTACTTATCCATTTTATACCTGAATGACATTATAAAAATGTTGCTATAGGTCTATTTTATTCAACAAATAAACACTGACAAGATATAAAACTCTATAAACATAAAATCACTCACAGGAATACAAATGATCTATATTACAGACTCTGCTTATAGAACCATATATCATATATACGAAAATACACATACACCATAGAGATGGGTTTACACCACGTGAAGGTTTTCACGTACGAAATACGTAATGGGAATACAAAGTACATAGACTTGGGATGAATTTAACTTCTCTCTCCAGATTCCATAAAAAAGCACATCCTGGGTGGCATGGCACACAGATAGTACAACCAGCTGGGAGGCTCCAGGCCTCCTGAGGGGCCTGGGTTTGATTTCAGGGACAACCTGAACACACTGGGTACAGAGGCACATTCCTGTCATCCTGGCTAACTGGGAGGCTGGGGCAAGAAAATCACAACACAGTAAGACCCTATCAAAAATAATCTCTCTGAATTTTTCTCCTTTCTATTCCTCTGCCTCTATCTCATAGGAGGGGTGGACAGGGACATAAAAAAGAAAACACAAACTGAGCAAAAGGCACCATCAACATTTGCTGGACTATAAACTCCATGATGTGACAAAAGGTATCATGTACCCTTTCACATTTCCCCAATATCTAGGATGGTCTCTTTTTATGGAACATAAACTGGTTTTTAATTCTGGCTTTGTTATTCAGTGGTTAAACAAACTAATATTCCTGAATATCTATGTCCTCCTTCAAAAAATGTGTGTAGAAATGTTTCCTGGGGCCAGCAGCTGGCATAATGGCTATGTTGCTGCATTCCCACTTAGTGGACTGCAGTTTGAGTCCTGGACCCGATGGCTTAGACTCACGCAGGGTGCATGTGCATGCGTGCACAAGATCCCGAGACAAGAATGGAGGAGAAAGGACTGCGCCATGGCCATCCCCCATGAGGGGTGATTTCTCACTTTCTGTCTCTGTGTCTCTGTCTTTCTGGCAGGTGCACACACCCTATAGCAAATACCTCTCAAAAAGAAAAAAAAAAATTCCTATTTCTGGGAACCAGCAGTTAGCGTAATGGCTATGTTGCTGGACTCCCACGTAGTCGACCGCGGTTCGCGTCCCGGACCCAGTGGCTTAAAACTCATGCCGGGCGCGTGTGCGTGCGTGCCCAAGATCCCGAGAGGAGAATGGAGGAGAAGGGATTGCGGCGTGACCATCCCCCCTGGGGGATGATTTCTCGCTTTCTGTCTCTATGTCTCTCTCTGTCTGTCTGGCGAGCGCATGCGCCCTATAGCAAAAATCCCTTCAAAAAAATAAAATAATAAAATGAAAAAATTCCTATTTCTCATCTGGTTATCTTCAAAATTAAATGAGTTAACACATGCAGCAGGATCTAATATATAATAAGAACTCAGTTATGCTAGTTGCTTATCATATTATAGGAAATGCTAAAAAAAAAAAAAAAAAAAAATTACAGACCTTGACTAATACAGTTTTCCCATTCAGGCTTGACCCAACTTGAATTCTCTCAATCTTAAATTAACCTATCAGTGGCATGAAAGAAACAATAGACATTTCTACAACCAAAGACAAGTAAAATCTAACTCCCCATTTAATAGTTCTTCAATCTTGGCCAAATTACTTAATCCCACTAAATTTCAGTGTACTGGTAAAAGTGCAGACACTATGACTTGCCTTTTGAGGCTGTTTATGAGATGCTAGGAGAAAAGTTTAAGAAAGGAGTCTCGGGAACCAGCAGTTAGCATAATGGCTATGTCGCTGGACTCCCACGTGGTCGACCGCGGTTCGCGTCTCGGACCCGGTGGCTTACAACTCACGCCAGGCGCGTGTGCGTGCGTGCCCAAGATCCCGAGAGGAGAATGGAGGAGAAGGGATTGCGGCGTGACCATCCCCCCTGGGGGGTGATTTCTCGCTTTCTGTCTCTATGTCTCTCTCTGTCTGTCTGGCGAGCGCACGCACCCTAAAGCAAAAAAAAAAAAAAAAACCTCTCCAAAAAAAAAAAAAAAAAAAAAAAAAAAAGAAAGGAGTCTCACACAATACCTGAAATTTTATAGACATTTAATAAGTGCACAGTTGTTATTACTATCATATCTTTATTTATTTATTTATTTATTTATTTATTGGAGAGATTTTTGCTATAGGGTGTGTGTGCTCACCAGACAGACAGAGAGAGAAAGAGAGATAGAAAGTGAGAAATCACCCCCTAGGGGGGATGGCCATGCCGCAATCCCTTCTCCTTCATTCTCCTCTCCGGATCTTGGGCATGCACGCACACGCATCCGGCATGAGTTTAAGCCATCAGGTCTGGGTCTCAGCGACACAGCCATTACACCAACTGTTGGTCCCCGACCAGTGTGATTTTCAAGACACTGGGTCTGGGTCTCAAACTGTGGTCAGACATGTGGGAATCCAGGGGCGTCACTGCTATGCCATCTGCTGCCCCCCATGTGTTTTTCAGATCACCAGATCAAGGATTCCAGTCACACAGTTGGCCATGTAAGATCTGGCTTCCTTAACTACCAGACCACATAGCTAGCCCAAAATGCCTTCTTTCTAAGACTATGCTATAATTACATCACTTTTTTTTTCTCACTTTCAGTCAATAAATATTATGTGTCTATAAAACTAAATGAACATCTTAGTACTGTATCCAAATGTTCCACAATCTCCTTTTATTGTCTAATTTGCCACTGTTACAACAAATAACTACATTTCAGAGGGATATACCTTCAAAATAAGATGCTAGGGGCCAGTATATGGATTGGTGTTAAGGTACTGGACTCCCACATGATCGACCATGGTTTGAGTCTCAGATCTGGCAGCTTGCTTTCTCACTTTCCCTTTCTCTCTCTGGTCAAATTTAATAATAATAAAATAAAATAAATGATTTTTTTGGAGAGGTTTTACTATAGGGGACGCGTGCTCGCCAGAAAGACAGAGACAGATGGAGAGACAGAAAGCAAGAAATCACTCCCCGGGGGGGATGGCCACACCGAAATCCCTTCTCTTCCATTCTCCTCTCAGGATCTTGGGCACACACGCACACACATCCAGCATGAGTTTAAGCCACTGGGTCCGGGACTTAAACTGAGGTTGACTACAGGTGTCCAGCGACACAGCCATTACGCCCTCTGCTGGTTCCCAAATAAATAACTTTTAGAAAAATGCAAAACTTCCAGATAATATCCTCCCTGCTTCCAGAAACATGACCATGATTGGAAATTTAAAAACGCTCATACGAAAAATCCAATAATTCATCATGAGAAAGAAATACATAAAAAAAGAAGAGTCATAATATATTTTAAAGAACTTAGAAGGTAATTATATAAGAAAAGTACAAAAAAAGTTCTTACACAATTTTCTTTTTTTTTTTTTTTTTTTTTTTTTTGCTAGAGCATGCATGCATTCACAAGGAAGAGGCAGAGAAACTGAGAGAGAGGGAAAGGAGAAAGCATCCCCCATGGGGAATAGTCACAGGGCAATCCCTTCTCCATCTCTCTCTCCTTTCAGGATCCGGAGACACACGCACATGCACCTAGCATGTTTTTCAAGCTGCCAGGTGCAGGACTCGAACCATACAGTCACTCATGGGGGATCTGGCTGCTTTAATCCCAGGCTATGGAGCCGGCCCCAAGTAGGGTATGTTTAAAATTATTAAAGCCATAAAAGGAGAAAGCAAAAACATGAGCAAAAAAACAAGTCACTATCAAAAACATATAAAAAGCTTGAAAAATTAACAAAAATTTTGTAACTTAATATAGCCACTGACATTAAAAAGTAAATGAGAGCAGTAAATAGGAGGTTAGATACAGTGAAGAAATAATTAGTGCTCAAGAAGAGGTTACAAGACATAGATGAAATAATAATAAAAAACAAAAATATACCTGGTAGGGGTTTCAGGATAAAATAGAAAAAAAAATTAAAAGTGACATATGATAGTCTAGTAGATGATGATATTTGAGTTTTCGTAATTGGAAAAAAAAATGATGAATCCACAGTTCAGGAAGCAGTAGTCCCAAATGGGATAAATAGAAATAAATCCTCAGTAAGTTACACTGTCACAAAACTTAGAATAATAAAGAAAAGAAGGGGAAAACAAGGGTATGTAAGAAGAACAATGAAATGTCCAGCAGGTGTCACAACAGCAAAAATGCATAAAGCTGAAAAGGTAAAGTTCATCCTAAAGTAGTACACTCAGCAAAACTGTCATACAAGAGTGAGAGAAAAGTACATTTAAGAAGTGATTTTGTAACAAACAAACAAAATCTGTCAAATAATAGAACAGAGAGCAAAAAACTGGTAGACAGGTGAACAAACCCAAATGAGACTGATGGAGAAAGGGAAAGTGAGAAATCACCACTTGGGGGGATGGTCACACCATAATCCCTTCTCTTGCGTTCTCCTCCTGGGATTTTGAGCACATACACACACGCACCAGGTGTGATTTTCAAGCTGCCACGTCTGGGATTTGAACCGTGGCCAGCCAGGTAGGAGTCCTACACCTTAACCACCACGCTACCTGCTGGCCTCAAGGATGTAACTGTTGACTACCCATAGAACATATGACACGCCCCCCACACACACACACACACAAAAGACAAGAACTCTTGTACTTGAGAGACTCCTGGAGATATACACAGGAAACACATGGAAGAGTGTTCAGAGTAGCACTGCTTGCAATAGCAAAAGTCCATATATACACAGCAAAAGGAAAGTGGCTCAGCAAACTGAGGTTTTCACTAGATGGACTTTTCTAAGTCCTCAGGAGGAAGGAACTAGAATTACGTATATTAAACATGGACAAATCTAATCTAAATGGTGGATACATGGGTCTTATATATTAACACTCTTTAGATGATTATGTACTACCACCATTACACCATACTGCTTTTATTTGTTTTTCTCATTTTATAATGAGAAAACGTCATGTATCATCACCAATCCAAATACTGGCACTTAGGAACCATTGCCTTTACCATTCCCCTTCTGGTGAGATCCATACAAAATCATACTTATTAGTCAGGCACAGTTCACAATACAAATTCCTGAGGCAGTCTTTCCCCAAGCCACTTAGTTGGAATTAATTTCCCCATCCTATTCTCCATAGCAATTTCTGATTTATTTCTTTTAATTTGCCAGAGGGCACTTGTGCTCACCAGAGAGAGAGAGGAAGAGAGAGGGCGAGGGCAGGGGAGAGGGGAAGCACCCATGTGGGGCACCATCATGCTGCACTCCCTTTTCCTGTATTTCCCCACAGGGACTCTGGGTATGCATGCACATGTGCCTGGTGTGTTTTTCAAGCCAGCGGGGCCGAGGTTTGACCAACATAGTTGGCCCTGTGGACCCAGCTACCTCAATCACCAGGGCACAGGGCTGGCCCACTCCACAGCAATTTCTATATGTCTATTCACTGCATTTCTGATTTATACTAAATATAGTTTATGCAAGCTTGCTTTCTCAAGTGTAAGTCATTTAATAGCAGGGGGCAGTGCTTTGTGTTCTGTAAGTTCTCAAAATCATGTTGGTTGAATTTGATTCATTCATCTCCATCCACCCACTGTGAAACAAACTGTTAACACTAGCTGAAAACTAGTGATTTCATCTTTAATATCTGTATTAAGATGAAATCTGACTATAAAAATAAAACTTCTTGTATCAGCTGATGACAAGGTGGTTAAGACAGCTAGGTCCCACATGGCCAACAGTGTGGTTTGAGTCCTAGACCTCATGGCCTTATAGACAAACCAGGTGGCATGTGAATGCAGCCCAAAAATTCTAAGGGAAAGGAGGAGAAGGGATGGCAGCCATCCCCTTTAGGAGGTGTTTAGTCACTTTCTCTCTTCTCTCTGGTGAGTACTCATGGCCCTCTGGCAAATAAATAAAAAAAAAAAACTTCCTATTATAAAACCTAAATTTTACTCTTCATAATTTATAGTATTTCTTTCTGTTATTTTTAATTTTGCTGAAGAATACAGAAAAAATCCTAAACAATGTAAAACAAGATATATTTATGTTTAAGGAAGTTACATCCTCATGTAAAGAAACTGCACCCTGTTATCAAGGGATGATCATTTTGCACACTGGAATACAGAATAATACATGAGTTAACTATGCCCCCTACTGACGGAATAAATACCCTGAAAACAAAACAGCATTCATAGAGTATATGGTCCATACAAACGTTATCACATGAAAACCACATGTGCTCTTACAATGCAAATGGTTTCATAAAAAGGTCATTTGCAGATCTTAAGTCACACACATATGCATATATACACATATACTATATAATACATATATTGATTTATATTTATTTAAGTTTATTCATTTCTTCACTGAGTGAGCATACTTTAGGGAGTTCTCTGGACGTGAACTGATAACCTTTCCATGTGGGTCTGCCTTGTAGAGAAGCGAGTTTTACTGATGCACCACCATGCGACCTCTTAAGTTGTATATATTTAAGACAGAAAACGACTATTCAGAATTACATTACACAACTTCAGGAAGCATCACCAAATTATATTCTACATCTGGCTCTTAACTGGGAGTAATTCTGCCACCAGGTAACATTAGACAATGTGTGGAGACATTTTTGATCATTACAACCTGGGGCATGCAATGTTACTGGCATCGTCTTGTGAGTAAAGGCCAAGGACTCTGCTAAACATCCTACAATGCACAGGACAGCTCTGAAACAAAGAATTCCCTACCTAAAATGTTTAAAGTGCTGAGGCTGGAAAATTTTGCTCTATATGAATGTTCCCTCTAAGTTGTGAAGTAAGGCAACCCAATGAGTTTCATATAATAAAGTCAAATAGAATTTGTCTTGCTTCTATTTTGTTGAATGGCTCAAAGATGTGATTAAATCCCTGAAATCAAATAAAACAATTTTTATGTATGTATATATATGCATATACTATAAAATATTTTACTTATCTTTATCTATTTAAGTTTGTTTATTTCTTCCCTGAGTGAGAGACATGTATGTGTATATACACATAACAGTTTCATATCATCACTTTTCATCTCTATTTTAGGGATGACAAAATCTGTGTAGAAATCTTTGATCTGCTAATGTTACTTTTTAATACTATCCTATCATACCTGTGTTTCCATTTCCATCATCCTTTGTTTTATTTCTCTTATTTCTGCCTGTGTTTCAGCTTCTCTAAGTCGAATGGTCATCAGTTCGTCCTGTAACTCATTCACAGCATTTTTCTTAGGTGGATCTTTCCATCTCCCAGTAGTACGAGCTAAATGGCGCTAAAGCATAAAAAATTATGTTGCAACGAATACTCTTAGTATCAGAATAAAAAAAATACTGAGTACTTATTTCAGGGCTGGGAAGAAAACTTACATCGTTGTTAATTAACTTCAGAAGGGTCACACAGTCAGTACATGGCAGATGAGGAACACAAACTCAGAAATAGTTTAAAAAAATTTTTTTCTCAGGAACCAGCAGTTAGCGTAATGGCTATGTCGCTGGACTCCCACGTAGTCGACCGCAGTTCACGTCCTGGACCCGGTGGCTTAAAACTCACGCCGGGCGCGTGTGCGTGCGTGCCCAAGATCCCGAGAGGAGAATGGAGGAGAAGGGATTGCGGCGTGACCGTCCCCCCTCGGGGGTGATTTCTCACTTTCTGTCTCTATGTCTCTGTCTGTCTGGCCAGCGCACGTGCCCTATAGTGAAAATCTCTCCAAAAAAAAAAAATTTTTTTTTCTCTCTCAGGAACCAGCAGTTAGCGTAATGGCTATGTCGCTGGACTCCCACATAGTCGACCGCGGTTCGCGTCCCGGACCCGGTGGCTTAAAACTCACGCCGGGTGCGTGTGCGTGCGTGCCCAAGATCCCAAGAGGAGAATGGAGGAGAAGGGATTGTGGCGTGACCATCCCCCCTGGGGGGTGATTTCTCGCTTTCTGTCTCTATGTCTCTCTCTGTCTGTCTGGTGAGTGCACGGGCTGTATAGCAAAAACCTCTCCAAAAAAAAAAAAAAAATTTTTTTTTCTCTCTGTGTGGACTAATTCTTTTAAAGAATACAACTAAGCTTTTTTGGGGGAGATTATCGTCAATGAAATTCCGAGAAAAACAGGGCCATTCAGTAAAAGTAAGTAATATCAGAAGTTAAGGGCACTAGTTCTCAAAGTATTTGAGAAATATTTTGGATAACTCTTACTGGACAAAGGACCACTTTTATAAATTTTCCATTCATTACCAGTTGATACTTTTGCAAAATGCATTTTTTAAAGAATTATTTATTGGAACAAGCAGATGGCATAATGGTTACATCGCTGGACTCCCACATAGTCAACCGCAGTTCAAGTCCTAGACCCAGAGGCTTGAACCTCATGCCAGAAGCGTGTGCATGCATGTCCAAAATCCCAAGAGGAGAATGGAGGTGAAGGGACTAGGGCATGGTCATCCACCCTAGGGAATGATTTCTCGCTTTCTGTTTCTCTGGCAAGTACACATGCCCTATAGCAAAAAATTCTCTAAATAAATAAATCTTATTAATTTAATTTATTATTATTATTAAATTTGGTATAGAATATGTGCACTTACCAGAGAAAGAGAGCATGTGCATGCATGACCAAGATCCCAAGAGAATGGAGGAGAAGGGATGGTGGTGTGTGTGGCACATCTCCTTGGGGGTGATTTCTCTCTCTCTGTCTCTCTGACTTTCTGGTGAGCGCACGTGCCCTATAGCAAAAACCTCTCTCTTAAAAAAAGCCATGGCAGGGAACCAGCAGTTAGCGTAATAGCTGTCACTGGACTCCCACGTAGTCGACCGCGGTTCGCGTCCTGGACCCGGTGGCTTACAACTCACACCGCACACGTGTGCGTGTGTGCCCAAGATCCCGAGAGGAGAATGGAGGAGAAGGGATTGCGGCGTGACCATCCCCTCTAGGGGGTGATTTCTCGCTTTCTGTCTCTATGTCTCTCTCTGTCTGTCTGGCGAGCGCACGCGCCCTATAGAGAAAACCTCTCCAAAAAAAAAAAAAAAGCCATGGCAATGTTAAGAATTTCAATCTTTGTGGGAAAAGCAGTTGGCAGAATGGCTATGTCCCTGGATTCCCATGTAGTCGACCATGGTTCGAGTCCCAGACCTGGTGGCTTAAACTCATGCCGGGCGCGTGTGCGTGCGTGCCCAAGATCCCGAGAGAATAGAGAAGAGATTGTGGTGTGGCCATCCCCTCTTGGGGGTGATTTCTCGCTTTCTGTCTCTGTCTTTATGGCAAGCGCACATGCCCTATAGCAAAAACCTCTCAAAAAAAAAAAAAAAAAAAAAAAAAAAAAGATTTCAGTCTTTGCTAGATGCCCCTTCTTCCCTCTAATTGAAACCAACACCACTATTCTGACACTATGTGTTGTTTTTCTTCCCTCTGTTTTATTGTGTAGGACTTTATATTTTGTTCCTTGACAAGTTTCCATCATATGTGAATAAATTTGTAGGAATATAACATAATTGTCATTAAGCAATTTTCAAAAGTTACAAATTTATAGACCAATTTATCTTTTTTTTTTTTTTTTTTTGAGAGGTTTTCGCTATAGGGCGCATGCGCTCGCCAGACAGACAGAGAGAGATATAGAGACAGAAAGCGAGAAATCACCCCCCAGGGGGGATGGCCACGCCGCAATCCCTTTTCCTCCATTCTCCTCTCGGGATCTTGGGCACACACGCACACACGCCCGGTGTGAGTTTTAAGCCACCGGGTCCTGGACGCGAACCACGGTCGACTATGTGGGAGTCCAGCGACATAGCCATTACGCTAACTGCTGGTTCCCAAGACCAATTTATCTTGATGTTACCCTTCTGATATTTCACAATGACCAGCAATATCAACATAAGAAAAATACATACTTTATAAACAGTAATTTTCTTACAATTCCTTAGACAAGGTTATATAATACAAAATGGTCCAACAAAAACATGACTTGATTTCTACTTTATCTTTTATTTTATTTTAAGAATTAAGGAGGGGGATCAAAAGATGGCATAATGATTACGTTGCTGGATCCGACAGAGTCAACTGCAGTTTAAGTCTCGGATCTGGCGGTTTAAAACTCATGCTGGGTACGTGTACGTGCATGCCCAGAATCCCGAGAGGAGAATGGAAGGGAAGGGATTGTGGCATGGCCATCCCTGCAGAGGGTGATTTCTCGCTTTCTGTCTCTCACAACCTATAGCAAAAATCTCTCTCTTAAAAAAAAAAAAAAAAAAAGGACTTAAAGAGAGAAAAATAGCTTAATGCACTTTCAGTTTATAAATGCATGCTTCAATTTTGACACAAAGCAGGGTCTTCTCACTTTTAAGCTCACCTCATAGTAGTAGTCATCAGCTAATTCTAAAAAATTGGACATTTGGGTTTAACGCCCTTCTAAAAAGCACTTAAGACAGGGGCCAGCAAGATGGTGCAGTGGTTAAGGTAGCTGTATCTCACATGACCGACTGTGAAGTTTGAGTCCTAGATCCACTGGCTTGAAAAACACATGCATGTCACAAAATCCCAAGAGGAAAATGGAGGAGGACGGATTTGGCATAGTCGACCTCCCTGGCGGGGGAGGAGGGGTGCTTTCTCTCTCTCTCTCTTTCTCTCTCTCTCTAGGAACTGTATGCACCTGATAGTAAATTTAAATTAAAAAAAAAAAAAAGGAAAAAAAGAAAGAAAGAAAGAAAACACACAAGATGTAGCAACGTACCTGCCAGTGTTCCTCTAAATCTTTGACTTGTTGTCTAAGTTCTTTTAAACCCATAATAGCTTCTGCTTCTCTCAGTTTCACAGCAATGAGTTCTTCCTGAAGTCTTGCAATGTTATTCTCATCAGGAAATGAGTTGTTCCTCTAAAATAAGAGAAAAATTTTAATTTAGGAGTTTTACATTTAAGGAATAAAATAAAATACAACATTTTGTCCCATGTACAATTACACTTAATTTTAATTTCATAATATCTTTATCACCCCAAAAAGAGACCCTATACCTACTTCCTCAGGCCCTAACAACCAAAAATCTACGTTTTGTATCTATTGTTTTGCCTATTCTGAATATTTCACAAAAATGGAATCATACAACAAGGGGGTCTTTTTTTATGATTAGCTTAGACCCCTATATTTCAGTTAGAACAATGTTTTCAAGGCTCATCCCTTTTTATTGGCAAATAATATTCCATTAATATGCCACATCTGTTTATCTGTTGACTAGTTAATTGAAATTTGGGTTGTTTCCGTGTTTTGGCTATTATGACACTGCTGTTATGAACCTTCATGTAAAATTGTTTATGTGGTGAGCAGGCCCTGTGCTATATTTGTTAAAGGAGCCAGATGCCACATAGCCAACCGGAGAATGAATCCTGGCCTCAGCTGCTTAAAAAACATGCTGGCTGTGTGTACCTATGTGTCCAAAATCCCTACAGGCTGGAAAAATAAAGGAGAAGGGACCGTGGTGTGACCACAATGCTTTCTCCCTCCCCCCTCCCTTCTTCCCTTCCTCCCTGTTTCTCTGTCTCTCTGGGGAGCCTATGTGCCCTCTGGCAAATAACAGACAAAACAAAAAGCTTTTATGTAGACTCATGTTTTCAATCCACTGAAGTATCTTCTTACAAGTATAATTTCTGGCTCAGATAATAATTATTCTATGATTAACTTTTGAGAAATTGTTAAACGTCCAAACCAGCTACACCATTTTACCTTCCCACCAGCAAAGTTTGAAGGTAACTACTTATTAAGGACACAGGGCTGACTCGTAGCCTACTTGTTAAGGGAGCCAGGTTCCACATGGCCTAACATGGTTTGAATCCTGGCCCTGGCAGCTGGAAAAACATGCCAAATGAGTATGTATGTTTGCCTAAAATCCAGACAGGAGGGAGAAAAGGTGATGCCCTTGTGGCATGACCACGCTCCATCAAGGGGTGCTTTCTCCCTCTCTCTCTGTCTTTCTCTGACAAGTGCACACACCCTCTGGCAAATTGGAAAAAAAAAATCAATATTGAGGACACAGAAAGTCTGTTTTATTAATAAAATATTAATTAGAGATATGGATCAGAAAGATTAAAAATATTTTCCAACATGTCAGCAAACTTACTAACCTCTAATTAGGACTCCAAATAAAGCAGAAATATAATTTACATTTAATGATTTAAGAATATTATAAAATCTGGTTTTATTGTATTTTTCTCAGCATGTCATCTTGGAGAGAGGTGTCAAACCTTTGCTTAATATTCACTATTTATATCAAAGTCAAGAAATTAATAGCAAGATAATCTAAATACTTGCTTCAAGGATACAAGGTTCAAGTATATCTCCTATCATACTAAAGACTCACCTAAAATCTCAGATAGCCCAGTACTTACCTGCTCTGGATTCTTACCAAGAAATCCAAAACTAAGCCCTAGGAAAAGTTACTTAGGTAAACTGAGATAGTATTAAGATTTGAAGGCCTGATTCTATGAAATTTTCTATTTTTAAAATATATCATTTTGGGGCCAGCAGGTGATGTGGTGGTTAAAGTGCTGGACACTCCCAAATGATCAACCATGGTTCAAGTCCCAGACCTGGTGGCTTGCTTTCTCACTTTCTTTCTCTCTAGTCAAATTAAAATAAATGAATAAATAAAATTAAATAAATAATTAAATATATATATGTATGTGGGTATATATATATATATATATATATGTGTGTGTGTATGTGTGTGTGTGTATGTATATATATATATATATATATATATATATATGTCATCATGAATATGATGATTTCAGCCCACAGCTTTGACAGAATAAAGTTATTCTCACCAATTACATATTCTTAAGGATGGGCTTAAAATATTTTCTCAGCCTAAAATATTTAACTAAAACTTACTGCATATGCATTTAAAAGATTAAAAGTGAAGGAAAAAAGGATGCTGCAGGAAGAAATTAACTGTAAGAAGCATGCAATGTTCTAATATCCTTTCTACTCTGTAGCAATGAATACCAACACAGCCACTTATGAAACCCAGGTTGTAAACTGAACCCAGGTTCACTTCTTTCTACCAAATATTTAAAATCTTCCTAACAATAAGACCAAGATTCTTATCTAAATAACGTATTCCAGAATACTCTAGAGAGCCTAATATTCTGCTAGGCATTCTTGCTAGGTTTTTAATCAACAAGTCAGAGAATAAATTATCCAGAAATAATGTAAAAATAGAAGGCAGGCCCAGCTGCAGTAGTACATGCTGATAAATGCTGCTACTCAGCAAGCTGAGGCCATATAGGAGGCCCAGGTTCAATTCCCAGCTCACTCGAAAAGCTGAGTACAGCACTGCGAGCTTGTAGTCTCAGCTACCTGAGAAGCTGAGGCAGGAGGACTGTAAGCTTGCAGCCAATGTGGGCAACACCGCGAGACCATGTCTGAAAAAGCTAGGTGTGTTGGTATGTGTCTGTGATCCTAGCTATAGAAGGCTGAGCCAGGAGGATCAGAACATGGGAAAACCTTGTCTACTTAACTAACAAAAAAACTGAACAGATTCCTAGCAAAATTATTCTACTAATGACCCTAGTTTCACCTGTTTTGGACCATTAGGAAATGATAAAGGGCCAGACAGCGGCACAGCAGTAAGGCAATGCTCTGTAATGTTGGACCCACATGCAGAGGTTCTGGGTCTATGCACTGAGATCTCCCTACACATGCCAGGTGTGGGACTGTAATCCAGGCTGGCTGAGGCTGGGGATATGTTGTGGCATAAAGACCTCATTAAGGACGCCTGTCTCTCTTTTATTCTTTCTCTCACAGAATACATAAAACTTAAAAAAAAAAAAAAAAAAAAAAAAAAAGAGAGAGAGAGAGAGAGAGAGAGAGAAAGAAAATATTTATGAATAACTCATAGGTATGTGCATTACCTATAAGTTTTTGGTTCAATAGCTAGGTATTACCTTGGGGTAAAAAGGAACAAACTCAACGTACAGCCCAGGCCATCATTGATTTCACAGATGAGGAAACAGAGATTCAGAGTTTGTTATCTTATTATCTGAGCCCTGTAAGAGACTTAGTTTTTCGACTTCCACTACGTATCTAATCCTTGACCTTTAATACCCTTGAAAAGAGGTAAGTTAGCTTCTGTAAGTATACGCCAAGCTAAGGGGACCTTCCTATACATCCTGAACTGACTTATTCTAGCTTGGAAAGTTCTATCAAACCCAGATGAAATTTTCCCTAAAATGTCTATTAGTCCTCTTCTATCTCTTTCACATAAAGATATTACAGTAGTTGAAGACAATAAAAAATTTCTATCCTTTAAGTTTCTCCCCTCTTACATTTAAGTATTCTTCTATGAAAATTATCCTAGTTGTTTTCCTCTGAAAGGGCTCAATTCTGCCTTTTTACCTATAAATATGGGGCCTTGATTAGGATGACACAAATGAATAACTGGTGATCATAAAAATCTTTTCTTTCTTTCCTCCCTTAGTAAGTACTATGAAAACATCAATTTAATTGTTCACTAAGAACTTAACAAGTACCAACCACATGCCCCTCTAATTTGGGAGTCGTGGGGTCTGCGTAGTTTCTTACCTTCTCTATATCCAGGACTTTATCCTGCATCTCCTTTAGTGCACACTGAGACTCAGCTTCACTCAGGCGAGCTTGGACCAATTCTTTCTCTAGCTGTAGCACAAAATCTTCATTGTAGTTGGAACTGCATTTGTGCTAAAGGTTATAAACATACAATCAAATTTCATGGAAGTATGACTATGTATATATAATATAAATAGGGCAATTATATAGTATGGTTATTCAGCACAACTAAATAGTAAAAATTCCATGTTCCCACTATTCCTAGTGTATTTCTTCCAAGTAACTTTCAATGAGTAAAAAAGCCCAGTTTTAATCTACATGAAGATGACCACATTATTGGGTTTTGGTAGTTATTATACTGATCAAATCCAATTCATATACGATAAAGACCTCTTTCTATCTGTCCATCATCCATACTAAGAAACTGTTCTGACTTTGTAGACCTGTACTGTACAAGAGGGCAGCCAGTAGCCACATGTGGCTCCTAAGCACTTGAAATGCAGCCAATCCAGATGGAGATAGGCTGTGAGAAGGAAATGCAAACTCAATTTCGAAGACTTTATATAAAACAGTAAAATATCTCAATAATTTTTATACTGAGATTACATGTTAAGATATTTTAAAGATATTGAGGTAAAGAAATAGTACTAATTTTACCTTTTTATACTCCTTTTAATGTGGATACTAGAAAATTTTAAATTGTATACTAAATTTATTCTCTGGAATCTCCCACTATATTGTTATTGGGCAGCACTGTCATAGACTACAGAAGAAAAGTACACATGCACCATGTATTACATCCTAATCTAATGGAGATCAAAAACAGGGCACCCACCATAAGATGAATCATCCTAAATCCCAACAAAACAAAACTGTGACATATTTGCCCTTAGAAATGTAGACTGCATTAAAATATATCCATGGAAATGACTGCTGGAAGAGAAAAAGCAGGTGGTGCACAAAGAAATTAACCAGAGAAGCATAAAACCTTCCCATTTCATTTCTTTCTTTCTTTCTTTCTTTTTTTTTTTTTTTTTTTTTTTTTTTTTTGAGAGGTTTTCGCTATAGGGTGCGTGCACTCGCCAGACAGAGACAGGCATGGAGAGAGAAAGCGAGAAATCACCCCCCAGGGGGGATGGTCACACCGCAATCCCTTCTCCTCCATTCTCCTCTCAGGATCTTGGGCACACACGCACACGCGCCCGGCGTGAGTTTTAAGCCACCGGGTCCGGGACACGAACCGCAGTCGACTACGTGGGAGTCCAGCGACATAGCCATTATGCCAACTGCTGGTTCCCTCCATTTCATTTCTTACGCTATCATGTGAACACCAATGTAGTCACTTAAATACTTTTCAAGCCAGTTCCCACACAGAAGTTTTTGTATAAAAGCAAAAAGACATCTAATTCATTATAAAAGACTTCCAAAAAAATTGTTACATTTAGCTCATGTAGTAAAGAAAAAATGGAATTCAAAATTTCAAAAGAGAATAAGAAAAACCATCTCCTACTGAACTAGCATGAGTAAAGAACGGCTTTTCTTACTCTTTAATATATTAAAAACAAAATATATGTCAAATTAAAACTTCGATCAAAAGTGATAAAATTAAAAACACATGGTATCCCTCTTGCCCCACGCACTCAAAAAACTATGCAACTGAGGACTTCTTAATTCAATGCATTACACATTATTTCTCCTAGTAATTCTGATACTATAATACTTCAAGAAGGGCATATACGATAGGTATACCATCTTAACACTTTATCAAATAGGGAAAAATACTCTTTTGAAATGACCACAACCAAACTGGAGATGCCATATTTTGCTTAATGAGATCATAGTTATTTTATAAGTGCCACTAGAAATTTTTGTCTTTAATCTAAAGCCCTGGCAACTACAGTTCAGGTTTGTTTGCCAAGACTCTACTGGAGATTCCAAAGAAAACAGGAAACTTAAAACAGCCCACATGAAAATAGAATCCTTCACCTGATATAAATAAACCAAGTAATCTTTCCAAGGACAAAAATCTACAGTAATACTGGGAACAAATTTTCTATCAATACAATTTATAAAGACCTGAAATACTTTGATAAGTCATTCTGGATAATATACATCTTATGCTATTTATACATTGAAAACTGTAAGTTTAGCCTTCTGAATTTAAATCATTCTAAATTGAATTACATGGTTTTTTTGGAACTGACGAAGTATATAACATAATCCTCAGGTCGTCATGACTATGATAAATTAATATACTGCAAAGTATATAGGGTCTAGGAAATAAAAAGTATTTCTTTTTTTTTTTTTTTTGAGAGGTTTTTGCCATAGGGTGCGTGCGCTCGCCAGACAGACAGAGAGAGACAGAGAGACAGAAAGCGAGAAATCACCCCCCGGGGGGATGGCCACGCCGCAATCCCTTCTCCTCCATTCTCCTCTCGGGATCTTGGGCACGCACGCATACGCGCCCGGCGTGGGTTTTAAGCCACCGGGTCCGGGACACGAACCGCAGTTGACCACGTGGGAGTCCAGCAACATAGCCATTACGCTAACTGCTGGTCCCAAAAAGTATTTCTAATGGCATAATAAATAAAACAAAAATTTGTACCTTTTTGCTTTTTTTTTTTTTTTTTAATGTCTAATTTAATATTTCTACTTTTCTTGGGACCAGCAGATGGCAAAATGGTTACATCATTGGACTCCCATGTAGTCAGCCACAGTTCGAGTTCCAGACCTGGTGTCTTAAAATTCAAATTCGGAGTGGGACCAGCAGTTGGCACAATGACTATGTCTCTGGAACCCCATGTAGTCAACCATGGTTCAAGTCCCAGACCCGGTGGCTTAAACTCATGCCAAGCGCATGTGCGAGCATGCCCAAGATCCCAAGACGGGAATGGAGCAGAAGGGATTGCAGCGTGGCCATCCCCCTGGGGGGTGGATTTCTCACTTTCTGTCTCTCTGTCTCTCTCTGTTTTTCTGGCAAGTACACATGCCCTGTAAGAAAAACCTCTAAAAAAAAAAAAAAAAAAAAAAAACTTGAGTTGGGAGCATATGCATGCATGCCCAGAATCCCAAGAGGTTTCCAGTGTGGCCATCCCCTGTAGGAGGGGTGATTTCTCATGTCTCTCTGTCTCTCCAGCAAGCACATGCACCCTATAGCAGATTAAAAAAAAAAAAAAAAAAGTTCTACCTTTCTCTCTGTTGTCATTTTCTGTAACTTTCAATCAATCCTAGTTTTCCCTTAGTTGTTGATCTTGGTGTTCAGTCTTGCCTCTATGATCAGACCTGGTTCATTCTCACTAGCTATTATTCTTACCCTTTGAATCAGATTCTTTGGCGATCTTATGAAAGCCACATAATTCTCTTTTCCAAAAAAAAATTACACTGAAAAACTTTACTATATAATTTCAGATGTCCCTGAAGCTTTCATATATGTAAAGTTAGGAATCTTCCTCTTTGGGGCTGGTAGGTGGCATGATGGTTAGGGCACAGACTCCCACATGGCCAACCATGCTTCGAGTCCCAGATCTGGCAGCTCACTTCCTCCCACCCACACCCTCTCGTCAAATTAAAAATAATAATAATAATAAATTAAATAAGTAAATCTTTAAAAAATAAAGCTTCCTCTCCCTTAAAAAAATAAAAAGAATTTTGTTCTTACATGGTACTCCCTTTAATATCCTGGCTATTTTTATGATGGTTACTTCTATAAGTGACTATACTGGATCTCTAATACTAAGTAGTCCTAGTATCTGAAGCTCTAGTTTCTGACTGACTGCTGGTCAATTCTACACAAATGTTCTATATTAAAATCAAATTTAATTCAAAGGTTTATCATGAACTTCGCCAAACCAATCTTTGACTTCTCTATTTCCTAGAGGCCTGAAACTCCTCACATGGCTCACCAGTGTTGCTGCCTGTAATGGAGGAAGATTTTCTTCTGCTGCAGAACCTTTCCCTTGTCATTCTTTCCTTTCCATTTCCCAGGTCTCTGCATTGTCATTTTGACCCTACCATTACCCATTGTGTATGCTGGCACTAGAATTCCTTGAAATACCACTTTTAACCCTGTAATGCCTTAAATAAAAAACTCGTAACTGTCCTCTATTGTTCAAGAGATAAGTTCTAAATTTCATTGTTTATGACTTTTTAAACAAAATACATCCTAATAAACTTAAAATGTAATAAAAACTATAAATTTCATATTGAAAATTAATATCAAGCCCTAGAAAACCAAACATTTGAATAATCCTATCTGCCACTACCGTTGGCTGGCCTCTGGCTGCCCCTGCTGTCCTGGCAGATACTCTCACTCCTGGTATCAGACATCGGCCTGATCATGGTGGAGGCACCAGGCGCCCCGGAGCAGGGTCAGCTGTCTACAGGTTCTGAGGTCGCCTGGGACACCCGCTACCCAGTCCTGCCCTATACTGTGACCCAGCATTCTTCTGTACTTCCCATCCCTTCCTCAACCACTGCAATCTATGCTTAGTCCTCAACCCTTGATGACACTGATTAATCACTAATAATATTAATCCTAGCAACAATATGAAAACTCAATGAAAAGCTCTTTTATTCTGCTTTACCCTTACTGGACAGTCTGTCTACATTTAGTACAACTGGCCACTCTTACTTTAAATCTCTCCTTCCTGAGATTTGAGGTATTCTTCTTTCATGGTTCTTCTGACTATTTTCTCTGTCTTCTCTGTGAATTCTACTACTTTATACAAGTGTGTGTGTGTGTGTGTGTGTGTGTGTGTTTCCGGTGGGCATTTTGTCTATCAGTAGTCTCCAGGGTTTCATTGTTACGTTTTCTCTCTCAAACTTTCCTTTTTTTCTTACTTTATAGATTCATCCTACATGGTCTCAAGTACTGTTTATAAAGCTGTATGTACAGGCAGTATCAGATACTGTCATTATCTATCAGATATTGCCTACACAGAAGTGGACGAAAGCACCAAGGAATAATCTATACAATAGTAAAAAGGGGGGAAGAGAGAGGGAAAGAGGAAGAGACATAGGAAGAGGGACAAAGAGCATACAAGGATGGTAACCTCTGTACTACAGACGGACAGACTGACAGCCAGTTGAGTGATGACTCTCGAATCCTTATTTCTAGCCCAGATCTTTGGACTGGTCAGCTCCATCTGGCTGGCCTCCTCATCACATCAAATTCAATATGCCAACTCCCATGTTCTTCCTCATGGACTTACTATCTTCATGAGGCCATCGACATTTCAACAATTTTCCAAGTTAAAACCTCCCTTCTATTAGACCCATACCAGTCAATCACAAAACCTTTGTGATTTTTCTTCGGAATCCTGTGCATTTGTTTGTTGCTCTCCATCTTCACCATCATTGTATTCATTCATGCCCTCACCTTCCTTTGGACTATTGCAGTAGTCTCACATATATCCCCCTCCTATCTGTTACAGCACTTATTGTGTGTATTATTTAATATTTTATGTTACTCCTAAGACTAAAATATAATAATCAAAAGGCATTTTGAAGGCCAGCAGATAGCTCAATGGTTATGCTACTAGACTCCCATGTGGCCAATCACAGTTTGAGTTCCGGACCCAGTGGCTTGAAAATCACACTGGACATGTGTGCGTGCTTGCTCAAGATTCCAGGAGGAGAATGGAGGAGGAGGGACTGCACCATGGCTATCCCCTTTGGAGGTTGATTTCTCATTTTCCCTCTTACTGTCTCTGTATTACTCTGTTTCTGGCAAGTGCACATACCTTATGATAAAAACCTAAAAAAAGGAAGAAAAAAGGGTGTTTTTACAATTACCTGGACAAGGTAGATGTTTCTGACTACTGTTTTGAGCTTAAGAAATTTTAATTCCTTATTTATTAATGTAAGCATATTAATGAAAAGTATACAGGCATTGATACACTTTCTTTAATCTTCAGAATGAATCTAACTCCATTAAGCTAATTTTCTATACAGTAATTAGCCCTAATTATATCCCCATCCGTTTTTGTTGAACAAAAAGTATTTTCATTAGGATCAATTATTAACAGCTAAAACTTCCAGATAAGTTTAAATTTAATGATTAAAGATTTTGTTGTTTGTTCCATTTCAAATTTGCAAGTAAATTTTCCTTTTTTATTATTTTTTAAGAGAGATTTTTGCTACAGGATATGTGTGCTCACCAGAGAGACAGAGACAGAGAGAAAAAAAAAAAAGAAGAAATTACCCCTCTAGGGGGGATGGCAACACCACAATCCCTTCTCCTCCATTCTCCTCTCAGGATTTTGGGCACACGTACACACGTGTCTGGCAAGAGGTCCAAGATGCCAGGTCTGGGACTTGAACCATGGTTGGCCATGTAGGAGTACAGTGAGGTAACCACTATGCTATCTGCTGGTCTCAACAATGAGTTTTCTTGTTTGGACACTACTTCTATCATTCTAATTTTCCCTGTTCAAATCTTTGAGAACTAAATTGGTCAGGAAGGTGATAATCAGTCAAATCAGTCATTGTTTAGTGTATTACTAAGTTTTCTATGTCAATATAACTCTGTATGTTTTGGGGTTCCTTTTTGTTTTGTTTTTTAGAGGTTTTTCCCTTAGGACACATGCATTCACTGGAGACAGAGACAGAGACAGTAAGAGGGAAAGTGAAAAATCACTTCCCGGGGGGATGGCCACACTGTAATCCTCCTCCTCCATTCTCCTCCTGGGATCTTGGAAACACATGCACACGTGCCCGGTGTGATTTTCAAGCCACTGGGTCTAGGACTTGAACTGTGATCGGCCATGTGGGAATCCAGAGATGGAACCACTATGCTACCTGCTGGCGCCATAAATTTTGTTTTTTATTATTAACAGCCTGTGCCACTGGCTGAGAAAACTGGTAGACTCATCATAATGAAATGATGCTAACACTAAACCTAGTGATAGCTACCATTTAGTGAGCACACATTATATACAAGGGTTTTCTAGAAGAACTCTTGTTTTAGAGTATCAATTCACTAAGTGTCAACAGCCCTCTATGAGAATTATCTCTGTTGCACACAGGACAAATTGTAGCATCAGTTAAATGATATCCAAGTACATACAATCAATGAGTTGGCAGACTTCACATCTTAATACAGTACAAAAAAGATACTGCTGTGAGATTATGAACTACCAGAAGCTAGCAGTCATTACAGTTTCCTTTTCTTTCTCTCCACAGGAGGAAAACAGTTTTATAAAACATGTACTAATATTTATTACAATAAAGACAGAAACTAACATCTACTGAGTGCTGACTATGTGCTAGACACTGTATCCTCATTTAAGCATCATCACAACTACTACTTTACTAATAAACCAGTAAGGTTCAGAATGGTCAAATAGCAAGTGAGAACACTGTTAACTGTACGTATGGATTACGGAGCCCATGTTCGTAATCTTTAAGCCTTATACATGCTGCAACAAAGAATTCAATACATAGCTGTAATATATACCATGTTAAGAATTAATGGTGCAATATGTAAAAATGTAAGCTTCTAGAAAAAGCAACTAAACATCTAAGTCTTACAAATATTCTTTTAATAAGAAATTCCTGGGACCAGCAGTTAGCATAATGGCTATGTCGCTGGACTCCCACAGTCAACTGTGGTTCGAGTACCGGACCCGGCGGCTTAAACTCACGCTGGGCGCGTGTGCGTGTGTGCCCAAGATCCCGGGAGGAGAATGGAGGAGAAGGGATTGCGGTGTGGCCATTCCCCCTGGGGGGTGATTTCTCACTTTCTATCTCTCTGTCTCTGTCTGTCTTTCTGGTGAGCGCATGCGCCTATAGCAAAAACCTCTCTCTCAAAAAAAAAAAAAAAAAGAAATTCCTATAAGAATACTCTTAATATTCAAATCAGTAACTTAGACTGATACACAATTTGTTTTACCAAACGACAACTGCCATAATTATGATAACTGATAGTTACCAGGGGCCATTTATGTAAAAGCCTGTAAATAATGCATGACTTCTACACTTACATCACGTTCACTTTTGTCAGTGAATCTCTTAGTGTTTCTAAGATACTAGCAATCCCATTCCAATGAAGCTAACTGAATTTCTTTTAGTAAGCGGAGTCTGTTTTTCAGTTCCATATGCCTTTTAATGCTGGAAAACTTACACAGGTAAAGGCAAGTTAGAAAGTCTTTAGTGATCCTCTACGCTCGTGTCTTCAGTTAAGAAAACATTTTCACATTGAATGTTTGAAGAGTATGTGAATGATAGAGTGAAAAGCAAATATTTGTATTAGGGGAAGTTTCTTGTATTATTAAATAAAAAAGTCCAAATTGGACAAAGGAATGTCTACACAGATCTGCCAGGTATTACATGGATTTAAGTACACATTACACTCTTAATACTCTACATTAAATTCAAGACATGACATTTATTTTTCCTTTTCAGGAATCTACATTTTTCTTTGTACTCTAGTCTTTTGTAACATTTATTGCAACTGTAAATAATTAATTGTGCAATTAATTTTTAAGCTGTGCATCTCTCTATATTCTGTACAAGTAAAGCCAGGGACAGTCTGACTGATTGAGCTCTGTAAAAATAGAATCAAACAGTGCTTTTCATGGTAGGTAAGCAAATATTTGCTGAAAAAATTAAAGCTAGTTAACTATTGACTTAACTATTATTAGTAACAACGAAAACCTGTATTATATAATTTATAATAAAGATAAGAAGTAGGAGTTGAAGGTTGCAAAAAGAACATAAAATTGGTGGCTAAACTATTTTTTACTCAAATTCCACATAGTAATTGTGAACCATTCTTAAAAAAACACACACGGTGACCAGCAGTTAGCGTAATGGCTATGTCACTGGACTTCCACGTAGTCGACCGCGGTTCGAGTCCCGGACCCGGTGGCTTAAACTCATGCCGGGCGCATGTGCGTGCATGCCCAAGATCCCGAGAAGAGAATGGACAAGTAGGGATTGTGGTGTGGCCATCCTCCCTGGGGGATGATTTCTTGCTTTCTGTCTCTCTGTCTCTGTCTGTCTGTCTGGCAAGCGCACGCGCCCTATAGCAAAACCTCTCCAAAAAAAACCACACACACACACACACAATGTGGTTTTGTTTTTGTTTGTTTGTTTGTTTTGCTATAAGGAGCATGCACTCTTCCTTTGGAGACAGAGACAAAGAGAGACAAGGAAAGTGAAAGCGCCCTCTCTAGGTGCATGGCCACAACATATTCCCTTCTCCTTCATCCTCCTCTTGGGATTTTGGGTACCCACACACACACGCCCAGTGTGTTTTTCAAGTCACCAGGTCCAGATTCAAACTGCACATTCAGCCATGTAGGATCCAGTCACCTTAACCTGCATGCCATCTGCTGGCACATGTTTTTTGTTAAAGAAAAAAAAATTTGTAACTGTGGCAAAATGGTACATTTGCCCTGTCACATCTAAAAGCATCTGTAATAAAACATTATTACATAAAGAAAGTACTCCAGAATAGGTTTCAATAACACAAAATCAGAGTAGAAAAACTAACTAAATAAAAGCTACAGCTTGCTCTCTACCCAGTATCTGACCTCTGAAGGTGTTCCTAATCCTCCCTACCACAAGCTCTGAAAAGAATTTTTTTTAAAAAAAAGAAAGAAAGAAAGAAACCCAAGCAACATTAAGCAACATGGATATACTACTGGAAGATTTGCTACAATGAATTTATTAAAAGGCAACACATCATTTTTATATGATTTGTTTCTAAACCTGAAAAATTATATATCATAATCTTCTAAAATGGTAATTTGTTTCTGGTTATTTATATACTCTCAATTTCAAGGGGTTTTTTTTGTCTTTCTTTTTTGGTCAATGCTGAAGAAAATGTTAAGAGAACATTTAGTCTCATTAAAGTTAATAGCTCATTTATTATTTAAGCTGAAGGAAAAATATGACTGCATATAAATGGAAAACAAAATCTTTACAGTCCAAATTTGTTTCAGAAGAAAACCTCTGACAAAATTCACAGGCATAGTGTTCAACAGCTTGAGTTTACCAAATTAAATGTGTAAGGGCATCGATCTATCTTGCACTTTTAGAAAGACTTGTCAACTAGGTTCCATTTTCATAACGAAAACACAAACTCTGTAGGTGAATCGGGTGTGCACAATTCCTAAAGGCTGCTGAAAAACACATTTTTCTAAATTTAAATTATGTAGAATTAACAACTTCCACTGATAAGCAGGTATTATTTTTATTAACAATTTAATCTAGGTAAGATTTAATCTAGGTAAGATTCCTATTCCTCATATTAAATCATTGGCTCTTCACAGTCTTATGAAATTAATTCACATTATTTCTAGAATTATAGAAAAGAGGGAAGGTTATTAGGCACAGTGCTTCATAAACACCCAATAGGTCAAGTTAGCTCATAGTATGTTCAAGTCTTCTGTATACTAATTTGCCACCTATTAAAGCCCTTATTTTGAGAGTTTTGAAGAATTCACAACTTTATACTGCAAGGCTATAAACAAAACATTTAGTAACAGACATCGCTTAACAGTAGTATGCTCATGACTTTGAAAAGCAACTGTTTCATTTGTCAAAATTCCAATGAGTAAGGTAGAAGATCTCATATTCTTAGATCTTAAAACACATTTTGCCCTGTGAAACTGTATCAGGAAAAAAAAAGCCTAATCACTTTTCACAAGATAGTCTCTCAAATACCTGAAAATGACTATACCTATCTATAGATGTTCTTCTAAAGTCTTCTTTACTGAGCCTAAAAAAATTCAAGATGCCTGCTGTTTTTCTTATACTGGTTAAAATACAGCCCATAACTGCTTAATCAGAGTTTTATTATTCAAACTAGATATACCACTACAAATTTTCTGCAAGCCACTCAGTGGGCTTGGTATACTTCTAGCAAGATTGCACTTCGGACTGTGGGGTGGGCAGCTACCTTACATTACTGGGTAATTTCTTTCCTTCTTTTTTTGTAGGGTTTTTTGCTATAGGGCACGTGCGCTTGCCAGAAAGACAGAAAGCGAGAAATCACCCCCCAGGAGGGATGGCGACACTGCAATCCCTTCTCCTCCATTCTCCTCTTGGGATCTTGGGCGCGCACGCATGCACAGGCGCGCCCAGCGTGAGCTTAAGCCACTGGGTCCGGGACTCAAACCATGGTCAACTAATGGGAGTCCAGTGACATAGCCATTTCGCCAACTGCTGTTACCCATCAATGGGTAATCTCTGATTTGCTGTCAATTAAAATCTCTAGGCCTTCATTATATAAGACATTGCTAAGATATAGCTTTGAATTTTCAATCTCAGTGCAAGGCTATAGAAGTTTTTTTTAATTATTATTATTTTATGCATTCAATCACTAGACATCATTTAGTTTATAAAAAGAATTTACCCAACATAAAATACACTTCAGACGAGTTCAGTTTAGAATACTATACACATTATCATCAACAGGTAATAAACCATTTCTGTGTCCCACAAATGTCATACTTGCTCTTTTTTTTCCCCTAATTTCCTTCCCTACACTCTTCCCCTCTCTCACCCTCCTTCCACACTGTCTGCAGTATCCATAACTATTTTCAATACTTTAAAGTGCTCCAGTCTTTCAGTCTAGACCATAGAGTGCGGACAATTGGTATATGTTAGTGGAGATATACAATGTCTCTCTTTCATAGCCTGACTTGCTTTACTCAGCAATAAGTCTTCCATATTCATCCACTTCCTATCAAATACCAAGGTCTTGTTATTTTTTATGGCTGAAGAGTTTTCCACGGAGTATATGTGGCACACTTTTTCTATCCATTTATCTGTTTGAGAACATTTGGGTTGGTTCCATATCTTAGCAATCATGAATAATGCCACAATCAACAAAGATGTGCAAACAAACGCTTTTCTGACTGAGAATTCTCTTGTCCTTTGGGTAGATACCCAGGAGTGGAATTGCTGGATCATACTGTAGTTCTATTTGTAGGTCGTGAAAAGATCTTTTATTTCTGCTTATTGTTCTGAACACAGACTTTATAAATATTTTTGGAATTTTGATTCATTAATCCAACATATTAAAAATATTTCTGAAGTATTTTGTGTATAAAAATCTTAGACATACTTTTCATAAAGACATAAAAAAGAGATACTTGATGCATAGATTTAGGAGACAATGACCTCTGTTATCTCTTCACCTAAACATGAATAGCCTCTTAATATACTTAATCACCTATAAAACTAAGTTTATTACTTTAATTTATATTTATCTAGATAGAAAGACAAAATAGAGCTTACTGAATAATTTTTGAAACTGTACTTGTGGCACAGTTTTAATTATTATAGAAATAAAATTAGGTTGCTATAATACATAAAATCAAAGTCACTTACCTAATTGTTTATAAGACAGATGGTTCTGGGAATTTTTAGTGAAACATTGAGGTCACTGGATATGCTTTTCAGGTATCTAACTTTTACTACTTTCTATAAGAAATGTTATTTGTCCACTTTGAAGCCTTTGGTATCTCTTATTTCCAAAAATAATTCACAGATAAAATTTTTATGATCATTCTACAAATCATTTTAGTATCTACGGATACGCAACTTGAAATTTAACAAAGGTCCTGTTACTATCTTTCATCTATTCTGTGCATCACTGCTTTATATGTCTGTTTTACTATTTAATTCCATTTAGAAAATCCCCTTACCAAGAAAAAAATATCCAAACACAATCCAGTAGAGATCTGCCTTATCTTTGTTATATTTTATCCCCTCAATGTACCTCTATCTTTTCCTTCAAAAAGAGCACAAAGATTCTCTTACTTACACTTAGCAACTGACAAAAGCCTCAGTTCATCCTGGCTGTTTTGATTGCCCAGTCAACTTTATCACTATAAAGCAAAATTCTATTTTCTTGCTACATATCTATAGGCCTCAATATTTGAAAAACAATGTAAAAAAACTGAATTCATGATTCTGATGCATTATATCTGAAGCATATGTTAAATGCAAACCTATTATCTATTATGGCTCCTTATTTTAAAAAAATTACACAAATAACTCATTCAGCTAAGTCCCAAAACAACTCCAAAATTCTGTGGGATTCTTTTTTTCTGTTTTTACACTTTGATATTAACATTTCACACAAAAGCAAAACAAAATATTTGTGTTCCCATCTTTTTAGTATTACTTTTCACTGTTCTATTATATTTCTTTAATTTTAAAGTTTTTTTCTTTTTCGAGAGGATTTTGCTATAGGGCACTTGCACTCGCCAAAAAGACAGAGACAGAAAGCGAGAAATCATCCCCCGGGGCGATGGCCACACCGCAATCCCTTCTCTTCCATTCTCCTCTTGGGATCTTGGGCATGCACACACACACGCCCGGTGTGAGTTTAAGCAACGGGTCCAGGACTCAAACTGCAGTCGACTACATGGGAGTCCAGTGACATGGTCATTATGCCATCTGCTGGTTCCCCCCTATTCATTTTCTTAGCCATCTTCAGTAACAAAAAAAATACATGTTTATGGCTTTTTCAATTGCTCTTTTTTTTCTTTTTGCTTCTGGTTTTCTGATTTGTTTGTTTTTAGAGAGAGATTTTTGCTATAGGACACATGTGCTAGCCAGAGAGACAAAGCGAGAAATCACTCCCCAGGGAAAATGGCCACACTGCAATCCCTACTCCTCTATTCTTCCCTTGGGATTTTGGGCACACACGTACATGTACCCAGCACGAGTTTTAAACTGTCTGGTGTGAGACTTGAACCATGGTCATCTACATTAGAGTCCAGCAACATAACCATCACACCATCTGCTGATCCCTAGTTTTCTGATCTTTGTTCCCATATTATAATGTCGTTTCTTAATTTTATCAAAATAATATTCATCTTTGCAGTCATACTATTTGCCTTCCAGACTAGATAAAGTTCTAGGTTTATATAAACTATTTCTTCTTACTTCTATTATAATCCAGCTCCTACTTGAGAACAGAAAACTGAAACAAGAAATAAATTTTTTTCAAAGATTAACAGTTGGCTTTTTTCTTTAATTCTATTTCTGATTAAAACCACTCTAGTCTGAATTTGCCAATGGAAAACAATGTCTAAATTGCAAGAGACACCTGAGGCTGGCCGTAACCAGTTTAGTACCATAGGTTACTTAAAATAATTTTAAAGAGTTGATTTTTCTCCTCTTGACAACTTCTATAGATAAAATGTAGGTGTACACTTTAAGGTGTATTTCAATGGCTTGATACAGGAAGTCTAAGCTATAGCTATTTAATATGATATAAATCACATTATCAAAGCTTTGAATGGGATGGCTACAAATATTCTGCATGTTGGATAATATTTCACTAGCTCGATGAACAAAAACTAGTTAAAGTTTAAAAATTATACTTAGCAAAATGATACCCATTATGAAATAAATTTCTAAAACCTAAAAAACAAGTCTGACATGTACTGCTTATTTTCCAAGACTGAGAACATAAGGAAAGTAAATATTACCTATTTCTAAGAAAACTGTGTACATAGGAAAAAAGTTAAAGCAAGCAGTCTTTAGGCCATAATAAGGCCCCTAAGTATTACAGAACATAAAAGGGAATAATTTAAGAGTTCAATTAAAGTAGAAAATAAAATATTTAAAATGAGCACAGCAGCTGTGCTAAAAAAAAAAAAAATTTTTTTTTTGAAGGAGGGGGTGAGAAAGATGAGAAAAAGCACTACCAGACTCCTTACCCATTGTTGTTGGTGCTGGAGCTTCCTGATGGTACTTTCAGCTTGCTCCAGCTTAGCACTGGCCTCATCACTCTGCTGTCTGATGGTGGCCAACTCCCGTTTTATGAGGTAGTTTTCCTCAGCCTCCTGGGCTCTTGTCACTTGTCCCTTAGGACATAATTTTTTTGTGTATAAAGTAATTTAGGATAGACTCAGGAAAGATTGTCTTTGCGAGGTTTAGTTATTTACTCTGACATGTTAAAAAAAAATCACCTCAGAGAATAGAACAGCCTAGGATATTATTAGCTAGCAGCTTGTTATTACTCCAGAGAATTTCGAGAAACTCAATTAAAAATTCTTCTAAAAATCTTAAGGACAATTCTTTCAGTAAATAAAAATTCAATTCATGCAGTATTACTGACTTGAACATGCAGGACTAAAATTTTCAATGAATAGTGGTTAATTTCACAGAATCCACTGATTGCGATCTTGAAATACTTTTAAAAATAGGGTTAGCATTAAAACGTGCAAAAGGGCCTATTTTAATAACCCAAGATAATACATGGTTATCAAAAATTAAGTTTATACCCACATATAAAACCCCCAAAATTATTTCTAGGAAAATGCATGTAAAATTGCATGCATTAAAATATGAATTTCTAAGTTTAGGGCTTTCTTTAGAAGTAAAGTTAGAGAAAATGCTAAAAATAAACTATACCTGTATCAATCTATCTGCCAAGGAAGCACTTTCCTACAAAAGGAAAAATTCAGATAGAAATATAAGAGAAAGAAATAAAATAAGGGTGATAAAATTAGGAGTAAGAAGAAACAAACATACCTAAATACCATCTACTTTTCATTGCTAATTAAAGTGAACATTTGGATTTTAAAACCATTTTTTCCTGTGTTTTTATTCTTAAACATGAAGAAAAATCCATCAAAACAAGGATAGACTACAGAAAATCATGTGTGTCTAGAAGAGAACAAAAACAAATTCTAAGTGGTTCTTCATTACTTGGGACAAACAAGTATCTTCTTTTCAAAGAATGCCTTTACATTTTATTTGTAGACTTAACAATACTGTGAAACCCTTTATACAAAAGGGAGGATCTGAGTAAGCAATTCCACTCACAAAGTATGACAGCAATTTGTGCAACAGCAACTTACAAGGAAACAAAGCAAAGCAAACATGACAAATGAAATTAATGAGATCAACTGAATCAACTGTAGCAATAACTAAAAAAGTAAAATTTTTGGTTTACAGAATCCAATTGGTATGCAAGTATTTACAGAAGTGTTATGTGACAGATGCAGCCAGTTATAAAAAAAAAAAAAAGGAATTTAATTTTCTAGAAGCAAAATCCAAACTTCACATTTGCTACAGTATCTTTATCATTCTGCAGGTCCAACAAAATAAGGATCCTTTCTCTGTGAAAATATCTCACTCCAAAGATAAAATACAACCTGCATGTTTTATTGCAAATTTGAGTATTTTTGTGAAAAAGAGTATAGAATTAAAACAACTTAAAAACAAGTAGACTCAACCTTCTTGTAAAATCACCAAAAAAGTAAAATTATCCTCAAAGCAACTCTAATATGATGAGGAAAATTAGTTTGCACTAAATTCATTTTCAGTTAGTATACAACAAACACACATATAATAAACACCCTGTCCTTGTGCATTGCCATTTAATATGAAATCAACAATACTTTTCATACCAAGTATTATTTACTATCCTTATCTCCATATTTCCATTTATTTCTTTCTTGAATATTTATTTATAGATTTTTCAGGGAAGATTTTGAGATACTTGCCAATATCATGAGGGAGTCCTTTTAAAACACACATTTTTAAAGCACCAAAAGAGTTTGTGAATTCAGATGTTTTGCTTTTAATAAAGCCAGATTCTTTTTTTTTTTTTTGGAGAGGTTTTTGCTATGGGTGTGTGCGCTCGCCAGAAAGACAGAGAGAGAGAGAAAGCGAGAAATCACCCCCCAGGGAGGATGACCATGCCACAATCCCTTCTCCTCCATTCTCCTCTAGGGATCTTGGGCATGCATGCACACACGCCCAGTGTGAGTTTAAGCTACTGGGTCCGGTACTCGAACCCCGGTCGACTACATGGGAGTCCAGCAACATAGCCATTACGCCAACTGCTGGTCCCGCCAGATTCTTAACTATACTTGTATTTCCTCTTTCTTCTAGCATCAAAAACATGACTATAAAAGACATTGTTACATCAAAAGCACACTATGAAGATTAAGGCAAAATTTCCACATTTGCCCAATTATTTTATATGAAATAGAGTGGAAGAGGTAGCAAGTATAGATAACAAAGTAATCTAAGAACCAAAAGTTTACATATAATTCTCCTGTACTGAGTATCAACATGAGTGATTTTTTTTTTTTTTTCGAGAAATTTTTGCTATCGGGCACGTGCGCTTGCCAGACAGAGAGATAAGAGAGACAGAAAGCGAGAAATCACCCCCCAGGGGGTGATGGCCATGCCACAATCCCTTCTCTTCCATTCTCCTCTTGGGATCTTAGGCATGCACGCACACGTACCCGGCTTGAGTTTTAAGCTGCTGTGTTTGGGACTCAAACCACAGTCTACCACATGGGAGTCCAGCAATGTAACCATTGCGTCATCTGCTGGTCCCAAGAATAAATTTTTACATAAGGAATCACTCACTTTAACTAAACTCAAGGTAATCCTAGGCCTTAAAGGACTCACTGTCATATTCAACATGCATTTAGAAACACAGGGCAACATTTGAAACTTATCTTTAAAATGCTGTATTGGAATGGATTCCCAATTAGATACTAAAGGAACGTAACTTTTTAGAGATTACATGTAAATAAAATAAATAGCAACACTATGTTCTCTAATAAACTCAGTTAACATTTTAACATGAAAGTTCAAGTACTAATACTCATCACTGTCTATAGGAAACAAATTACATGGTTAAACAGTGAGCTAGGCAAGCTAAGCAGTCAATGCCACATATACCAAATTTTTTTAAGGACTTATTTTAAATAAATAGAAAAAACACCAATCATTCAACCAGAGCCTCTAGAAGTAGCCATTTACTTACTTTTTCTAATGTTTCAATGCGCTGTTTTAAAAGTCTATTTTCTGTGCGTAATCTCTGCAAAAAAAAAAAAAAAAAAAAAGGATAAAAGAAAAAATGGCTTGTTTCTAAGCATCTTTTAGAGGAAAAAGATTCCTAAAACACAGTTGTGAAGATGTACCACCTTTTATAAATAAGAAAAGAGTTTGAGGAATAATTACATTATCATATGTCAAACTGTTAAAGGCTCAGGGTTCAAAATAAATGGTAAAGGAAAAGATCACATCATCCCAGCTGTGATTATATTTTAGATCTAAGCTACAGTACACATAAAAATAACCTCTTTCTTTCCTGTACTTCCCATGACTCAAATCAGGATTTTCTTATATATTCTAACATACTTATTAGAAAATATTCCACCTTGCCTATCTCCTACAGAGCCTAGCTACATAGTTAGTATTCAAATGTCAGTTGAACAAATAAATGAGAAGTCTAAAAAATGCATATTCATAGACTAGTCTCCATTTTTTCTTTTAACTTGCCAGAGAGTGTGTGCGCACACTAGAGGGAGGAAGAAAAAAGAGAAAGTGAGAAAGTGAGACCCGTGGAACATGGGTCTCACTGTTTTCTACTTAAGAAAATTAAAAGCACCAATTATTAGTTATTTTCTCATGGTTCAAAAAAGCAAAACAAAACTTAAAAAAAAAAAGTCAACTTATTGTTCAATGTCTGATCCCCCACACCCCAAACTGTCATATTAGTGCTATTAAATATCAAATCCAAGGGCCAGCAGGTGGTATGGTGGGTAAGGCACTGGACTCCCATATGGCTGACCACGGTTCAAGTCCTGGACCTAGCAGTTGGGAGAATCATGCCAGGCACATGCATGTGTCCAAAATCCCAAGAAAACAATGAAGGAGAAGGAACTGTAGTGTGCTCAACCTCCTGGGAGAAGGAGGGGTGAGATTTCTCACTTCCCCCTTCTCTCTGTGTCTCTCCAGTGAGTGCATGTACCCTATGACAAAAACCTAAAAAAAAAAAAAAAAAAAATCAAATCCAAATCACTCTACATCAAGGGAAAATCTTTTTTGCATATTTCACTAATATACTGGACACAATGTGTCATGACTTTTCCAACAACCCAATAAATTCTTATTAATATCCTATAAAAAATTACGGGATTAATTTCATTTCAAATCCCCTGTATATTTCAAATCCCCTTCATTTTGCCATCACTCAAATTTCAAACACCCTTTTTGTACCAATTTGTTCTGGAGCTCAATCTAACTTTCTTCCAATCCTACCTTCTTCTAAATTTCTTTTAAAAATTACTTCCTCAGAAAGGTCTTCCATTTAATCAATCTACTATTTTGCCAGTATATATTTAAATACAGTTTATATAACATACAAAGTTTCAGTTCAGGAAAATGAGAGACCACCAATTATATTAAGTGAATCACAAATCAGAACCACTCAGAGTTATTACAAAGATACTTTGCAAATTGAACATTCATACCCTAGTCACTAAAACATGTAAATTACTTGAACTGCAAATACAATGTGATCTAAGACTACAAAATAACAGGGAACCAGCAGTTAGCGTAATGGCTATGTCGCTGGACTCCCACATAGTCGACCGCGGTTGTGTCCCGGACCCGGTGACTTAAAACTCACGCCGGGCGCGTGCACGTGCATGCCTAAGATCCCGAGAGGAGAATGGAGGAGAAGGGATTGTGGCATGACCATCCCCCCTGGGGGGTGATTTCTCGCTTTCTGTCTCTATGTCTCTCTCTGTCTGGCGAGCGCACGCGCCCTATAGTGAAAACCTCTCCAAAAAAAAAAAAAAAAAAAAAAAGACTACAAAAATAACAGCGTGAGGAATACAGAAAGGATTCTCACTTCTTGGCTGCTCCTACTATGCAACACAGTGGTCTACACATAGAGGCAATTATTAAACACTGTTAAAGTCTGGAAAGACAAAGAAACAAATGGGATTTCTAAAATGTACTTAATCTTATTTCAGAAACAAAGGGTAACATTTTGTTTACTCTAAAAGATTTAGAAAATCAAACCCCAAACACAACAGAGAGAAGAAAGCTAGTTACAATGGAAATAACGTTAAAATAATTTAAAGTTAAAACATTTACCAGGAATATCCTTCCCTGTCCCTTTAAATCTTTAGAAATTAACATGTACTGCTATCATATTTAAATTGACTTTTACCCCCAAACACCTAACCAAATGTCCTAACACCACTTCATAAATAAATCATTGCTTTGGGGCCGGCAGGTGGCGTGGTGGATAAGGGTGCTGGACTCCCACATGGCCGACCACAGTTCGAGTCTCGGACCTGGTGGCTTGCTTTCTCACTCCCCCCCCCACCCCCCGTGTCTTTCTGGTCAAATTAAAAAATAAAGTGAATGAATAAATAAAATAAATAATTCTTTAAAAAAAAATCATTGCTTCCTCGTTTGTGTAATGTCTACCTTATCACTAACTGATAAATATATATACTTTTCCCATTAATATAGAGCATTTTAGGGCTACCTTTAGGTTTCAATTTTGTTTTTGTAATTTTTTTACTAATATTACAGTGTTTTGGTAAATACCTTTAGTATCTGGTAGAGCTCTTTTCCTTTACTCTCACATTGTTTTGTTTATTCTCAAGTTCTATTAGTATTATAGAGTAGTTAAAAGCCTAGGTTTCAATGTTAGGCAGACATAGGTTCAAATTCTCATTCTACAGTTAATACTTGCATTCAGTACCATAATCACCATTTCCTCACCAAGAAAATTAGAATAATAAAATGTATAATATTGAAAAATTTAAATAAGATACCACAGCTCCTCAATCTGAAATATTTATCAATATATACCAACAATATATAACAATATATACCAACAACTTAGTTAATAATAAGCATTATTCACAATATTTTTAATGTTATGTATAAATATTATTTTATTATTATTAACTCTTTCTTAGAATTATTCTTGGGCTGGCTCTTGAGGCCTGGTAGTTAAGGAAGCCAGATCCCATATGGTCAATAGAATGGCTCAAACCCTGGTCTGAGGGGCTTGAAAAATAAGCCAGGCAGGGGACCAGCAGTTAGTGTAATGGCTATGTTGCTAGACTCCCACGTAGTTGACTGTGGTTCGTGTCCCGGACCCAGTGGCTTAAAACTTACACTGGGCGCGTGTGTGTGCATGCCCAAGATCCCAAGAGGAGAATGGAGAAGGGATTGTGGCGTGGCCATCCCCCCTGGGGGGTGATTTCTCAGTTTCTGTCTCTCTGTCTCTCTCTGTCTGTCTGGTGAGCGCACGCGCCCTATAGTGAAAACCTCTCCAAAAAATAAAAAAATAAGCCAGGCAGGACCAGCAGTTGGCATTATGGCTATGTCGCTAGACTCCCATGTAGTCAACGGTGGTTTGAGTCCCAGACCCGGTGGCTTAAACTCATGCCGGGGGCGTGAGCATACGTGCCCAAGATCTCGAGAGGAGAATGGAGGAAAAGGGATTGTGGCATGGCCATCTACCATGGGGGGGTGATTTCTCACTTTCTGTCTCTCTGTCTCTGTCTTTCTGGCGAGTACACACGCCCTATAGCAAAAAACAAAAAACAAACAAACAAACAAAAAACAACCTCAACAAAAAGAAAAGAGAAGCCAGGCATATCCCAAAAGGATGAAGGAGGAGAAGGGGCTAGAGCAAGACAATACCCCACAGGGATTAAGGAGGGGGCTTTTCTCCCTCCTTCTCTCTCTCTCTCTTTCACTGGAGAGTACATACAATATACCCTCTAGCAAAAAGAAAAAAAAAATGTTAACAATCAGTAAATTCAGTTTGACTTTCAATCCTTCCTAGCATAATAATGTATTTTTTAAAGTTCCTTCCTGGTCTCACCCTCCCAACCACTATTTCATATTTATTGGATGGTCAGAAAAGCCACAATGCATTTTTTCCATAGAAAAACACGCTATGACTTTTCCAACGAACCAATAGTTCTCTCTCGTTCAACTGGCAAATTAGCAAGCCTCCAACCCACTGTCACTTAGCTTAGAATCTTGTTTGTGGTTTCACTGAAAAAAACTGAAGCACTCAGAAGAGAACTTCACAAGCTCCCATAACCACATTGGACATCTGACCTGCCTTTTTGCCCACATATTTCACTCATCCCTGTCACTGTGGATTAACTATTCATTCTCATATACCAAGTTAAGTTTCCTACCTACATACTGAATCCCCAAAATCTCTTGACTCTAGCAATTAGCCCCTCTCATTCAAAACCATCCATTTTCCTACTTGATTATCACTATAAAAGCAAGTAGTCATTTCTCCCATCTTAAAAAGTCATGGGTCCAGGGACCAGCAGGTGGCATGGTGGGTAAGGAGCTGGACACTCCCACATGGCTGACCATGGCTCAAGTCCTGGACCTGGTGGCTTGCTTTCTGACTTTTTTTCTCTCTCTCTAGTCAAATTAAAATAAATGGAAGAATAAAAATAAATAAATAATGCTTTTAAATAAAATGGGACCAAGAGATGGCGTAAAGGTTATACCACCACACTCCTACATGGCTGACAACAGTTCAAGTCCTGAACTGGAGGCTTGAAACTCACGTCAGGTGTGTGTACATCTGTGTCCAAGACCCCAGGAGGAGAATAGAGCAAAAGGGACTGCAGCATGGCCATTCCCTCTGGGGAGTGATTTCTCACTTTCTGTCTCTCTGGCATGCACACATGACAAAATCTCTCTAAAAATAAATAAATAAATACTACTCTCTCTAGTTATTTTCCCATTTCTCTCCTCTACATAGCAAATTTCTTGAAAAATATCTATTTTTCCTACCATTCCAGTTGGGTTTTAGTACCCACTTCTGTTCTTTTCCAGTTTATTGCCATGCTGACAAACCCAGGTTCATGTCTCCATCCTCATCTCACAAAAACTATGTTCAGGGTGGACACACAAAATCCTTTTCTCTTTGGCTTCTAGAATACTACACTTACCTGGTTTTCTTTGCTCCTGGTTTCGCAACTCTCTCCTAGTCTCTTTGGCTTTAGATGCTTTCTCACTCTCGGGATCAATTCTCAAACAATGTTCTCTGTATTGTCTACATTCGATCCTCAGATAACCTTATCTATTCATATAGCTGTCAATACCATCATCCTGCCAGTAACAGCCAAATTTATATTTTGAACCTGTCTTCTCTTAACTCCAGATCTGAATATTCAAGGGGGTAATTGCACATCTCTTAGACACCTCATTTCTAAAATATCCAAAATTGGGCGTCTGGTATTCCTCCCTAAACCAGGTCCTCCTATAGTCTTTCCCATCTCGGGTAACAGGATCTCCATTTTTCTAAGTGCGTAAGCCAAAAACCTTGATTTCTCTTCTCACGCCTCTACATTCAATCTGTCATATTTGTCTTCAAAATCTACTCAGGATCCAACCACTTCTCACCATTTCAGTCTGCGAGCCAGTTCATCTCCCACACTCTGCCTTCTTGATCTGAGTTTCTGCCCTCATTTCCCGAGAGGAGAATACGGCGTGGCCAAATAATTCTCAACATAGCAGCCACAAGGATCCAATTTTAAGTTGGATCGTGTACCTCCTCTACTGACTGACAACCTCCAATGGCTTCCACCTCACGAAGATCAGAGTACAAAGCCACAACCAGCTTCTCCAAGACACATTGTAATAGAGAGAAAATCAAGAAGGGTGAAGGAAACTCACCACCCGGCAAGATTATCTTTCAGGTGGGAAGAAAAGACAAGAACATCTCAGATAAACAGTCTTTCTCAAATCAAGAAAATTAAACACAGACACATACTATGAAAGTGGCCAACTTAATCAGAGCCATCATCTCCCTCTGCCTTCTTGATAATCTGTTTCTGCCCTCATTTCCTACAAATAATTCTCAACATGAGCAGCCACAAGGATCCAATTTTAAGTTGGATCGTGTCCTCCTCTACTGACTGACAACCTCCAATGGCTTCCACCTCACCAGAGTAAAAGCCACAACCAGCAGATGGTGTAATAGAGGAAAATGAAGGGTGAAGGGATTGCGATGTGGCCATCCCCTGGGGGGTGATTTCTCGCTTTCTGTCTTTCTCTCTGGTAAGCGTACTCACCCTGTATCAAAAATCTCTCTTAAAAAAAAAAAAAAAAAAAAAAAAAAAAAAGTTGGTCAACCATCCCCAACACTATCTGCAACTCTATCTCATCTCCTTTCACTCTTATTATGACTCACCCTGACCCATCACAATGCCTCACTGTTCCTCACCAGGCGCTCCTGACTGGGTTCTGCTCTTCCTCCAGATGTCCACATAGCCAGCTCTGTCACTTCCTTCAGGTCTATATTCATAAGTCACTTGGTCAACTCTTCTAAATTTCTACCATAATCACTACTGTTACATATTCTCTTTCTCTAAGATTTTTTTTTTCCCTTAACACTTATCAGCACCTAAAATACTACATGTTTTATTCTTATTTACCATCTGCTTTCCATACTAGAATGAATCTCCATGAGGATAGGGATTGGTTTGTTTCATAACCACATCTCTAGTGCCTACAAGAGTGCTTTAGTTAGGCATGGAATAGGCACTAAAAGTTATCTGTTAAATGAATAAATTATGCTATGATGCCTCCACTGGATATTATGTAATCATTCATTTTTTTTTAATACAACCTTTATAAAGCCACAGAAAAATGGGCATCCAAATCCTTCTTAGATCACAAATATATACCGAAGTCTGGAAAGCAGTAGAATGTATATACTGAAGAACATGGATGGGCCTTAGAAAAAATTACAATGAAAAATCCTTGCCTTTGTTTCCTCGTGATGTGACCTGGCCTATTTGAGCTTTCTAACATTTAGTTTAGTTTACAGAGAGACAAGGATAAGAACTCTTTCACAAGGTTGTTACAAGAAGAAAGGGAGAGCTGGCTTCATGGCCTAGTGGCTAAGGCAGCTGTATCTCACAGGGCCAGCAATGCAGTTTGAATCTCAGATCCAGTGGCCTGAGAAATGCGCCAGATGGGGAACCAGCAGTTAGTGTAATGGTTATGTTGCTGAACTCCCACGTAGTTGACCGTGGTTCACGTCCCGGACCCAGTGGCTTAAAACTCATGCCGGGCGCGTGTGCGTGCGTGCCCAAGATCTCGAGAGGAGAATGGAGGAGGAGGGATTGCGGCGTGACCATCCCCCCTGGGGGGTGATTTCTCGCTTTCTGTCTCTATGTCTCTCTCTGTCTGCCTGGCAAGCGCACGCGCCCTATAGCGAAAACCTCTCCAAAAAAAAAAAAAAAAGAAATGCACCAGATACATGTCTTTGAGTGCCCAAAATCCTGAGAGGAGGCAGACATGGAGGAGAAGGGACTGCAGAGAGAACATTCTCCACAGAGGGTGTTTTCTCTTCTCTTTCTCTCTTTGGAGAATGCATGTGCTCTCTGACAAAAAGAAAAACAAAAGTGGGAGCAGATAATGCATGTAAATAACTTACCATATGTTAAGTGTTAAATACATAAAAATTACAATTCTACTAATACCTCACAATGATTGTTAAATATAATTCCTGGGGAACCAGCAGATGACATAATGGTTATGTCACTGGACTCCCACATGGCCAACCACGGTTTAAGTCCAGAATGGTGGCTTCAAACTCATGCTGGGCACTTCAAAATCCTGCTGGGCACATGTGTGTGCATGCCCAAAACCTAAGAATGGAGGAGAAGGGATTGCAATATGGCCATCCCCCTGGGGTGTGATTTCTTGCTTTCTTTCTGTCTCTCACTCTCTGGTGAGCACACACACCCTAGAGCAAAAATCTCTCAAATAAATAAATAAATATAATTCCTGGACAACTTAAATAATACTAATATGTTTTCTTTCTCATGTCAGGCAGTAGATACATGAATGTTTTTATATTATTCTCTGGTTTTCAGAATACCTGAAATATTTCATAATTTTTTTAATAGAAAAAAGTATTTATGTTCTGACTAAAAGCCAATCTAAATTTCTAATACCTCCTATTCATAGGGCTTTAGATCTCTATGGCCCAAAGTAAAAATGAAAATATGAAAATTAGAGTATCAGTTCCTGTCTGTCTTCTAAAATAGAGTGGGAGGATGTTTTCTTTCTTAAAGATTTGTGGGTTACCTTAATATAAACTAGAATTTTAATATTTCTTATCTCCTCCCACTCAGGTAGAACATCAGTAGATTCTAAGAAGGCACTGATAAAAATGCTTCTATTAAGAAAAAACTGCATGTAGTAAAATCTAAGATGTTCTACATGAAGCAATTGTTTTTAAAACCTTTTCATAACACTTTGAGAGAAGGGGTGAAATAAAAATTTAAAAGTCAAATCTTGACTAGAGAGCTTACTGACAGATACAACTCTGAAAATAAAAGATCACAACCCTAAAGTTCTTACAATTTTAATTTAACTTTTTTTAAAAGAGAGACTAAAACACATTTCACAACACCAAAGGCTGATTTTTATACGTCCACGTCAAAACATCAAGTAATCTGATGAATGTATCGTTTGCTATATAAAGAATAGTGCACAACTAGCTCTCTGGGGGCTTTTGAGGCGGATCAATGCAGGAAAGTATAGTTTAACAGAACCCATTCACTTGTAGAAGAGGCGCAGGAGGGAGGAAGGGAGTGTGAGGAAGAAATGGAGTTTCCCTGTAGTGTTAAGGCTCCTTTAGATTTGGTCTAGCTGGTTTTCCAGTTTTCACCAGAAACCCCTCCCTTCCAAAAAAGTGGGATTTCCCATTTTACAGCAAGGTTCAATTACTATGGCTAATGAACTGTAAATAAGGTGGTCGGTTATCTGATCATGACTGACATGAGTTATTAGGTACATGTTAAAAATCAGATACACCCAAACATAAAGTAAAAGAGAATTAAGTACAGTCATTCAAAAAATGTTTGTTTTGTTCTTTGGGCAATTGGGAGTGTGAAAAAAAAAATAAAATAAAAAAGGCACAAGAGTTAAGAAAAAATAAAAATGGCACAAGAGTTAAAATGAAACAAGATTATAAAAAGGAACAGACTGACTACCTTTGAGATTAGCATAATTTATTTACCTGATAGGTTCCACTAACTTTAACTCTTTTTATTCTAAATTCTTCTCTGTAAATAAATGTTATGTCACCTGCCTGGGTCACATGGAATTCAAAAATATTTTGTGAAGAATATGAACTTCCCCTAAAAAATGAAGTATGAAAAAAACTGCAAATAGAGACTAAAGTCTGCTAAATGTAGGGACCAGCAGTTAGCATAATGGCTATGTTGCTGAACTCCCATGTAGTTGACAGCGGTTCGAGTCCCGGACCCAGTGGCGTAAACTCACGCCAGGCACGTGTGCGTGTGTGCCCAAGATCCTGGAGAGGAGAATGGAGGAGAAGGGATTGCAGCATGGCCATCCCCCCGGGAGGGGATTTCTCGCTTTCTGTCTGTCTGTCTGTCTTTCTGGTGAGCGTACACGCCCTTTTTTAAAAACCTTTTCATAACACTTTGAGAGAACGAAAACCTCTAAAATAAATAAATAAATAAAGTCTGCTACATGTCTTTTTTCTGTAAATGCCATTGATATTTCTACATTCATGTGGCATAATTTTTCAAGAAGCTTCTTCAAGAACAAGGCTTGTTCATAAGACTGTGATTTGTTTTCCCCAATAACACAGCATGGTAAAGTGAACTAGATGGCTTTCCCATCCTCAGAGACTTGATTTGTAGTTCCAAATACTCATGGTATGCGATAATCTATACTCTCCCCACTCATCAGGATGACGTACTTTCTACTTTCAGTAGGCTGAAGTGCAGGGTATGATTTATTATTACCCTTACTCATGATACCTAGAAGAAAAGCAAATAGTAGAGCAGCAATTGGGTCGACAGCATCAAAAAAGAAGGGGAGCTCGTGGAGGAATACACAGCATCCTTAAGGGATAGACTCTCTCTCTCTCTCTCTCACTCTCTCTCTCACTCTCATGTGTAGAACTATTTACTGACATAGCACAGATGACAGAACAGGAATAAAGCATCTGCAAAAGGGAGAGAAGAGATAATGAGAGAACTCATATAGCAAAATAAGAGAGACTATTCTCCTGGGAGGCTTCTGAGGAAGGCCAAGGCAAGAAATAGAACCCATTCTCTTGTAAAGGGACCTGTGGGATGTAAGGAAGTGGGATTTTATACCAAGATTCAATTAACAATTAAACGTAAAAAAAGGTGTTCATCTGATGTCTTGCCAGGTCCACTGGATATATAAAATCAAACATACTCAGAGTGTTTTTTTTTAATTACTTTATTTATTTATTCATTTATTTTTAATTTGGACAGAGAGAGAGCGAGAGTGAGAACGAGAGAGAGAGAGAGGGACCAGCCATTAGTGTAATGGCTATGTCGCTGGACTCCCATGTAGTCGACCGTGGTTCGAGTCCCGGACCCGGTGGCTTAAAACTCACGGCAGGCGTGTGTGCATGTGTGCCCAGGATCCCGAGAGGAGAATGGAGGAGAAGGGATTACGGTGTGGCCATCCCCCCTTGGGGGTGATTTCTCACTTTCTGTCTCTCTGTCTGGCGAGCGCACGCACCCTATAGCAAGAAAAAAGAAAAAAAAAAGAGAGAGAGCAAGAGAGAGACACAGAGAGAGAGACACAGAGAGAAAGTAAGAAAGCAAGCCACCAGGTCTGGGATTCAAACGTTGATCAGCCATGTGGGAGTCCAGCACCCCTAACTACCATGCCACCTGCAGGCCTCACACATTCAAAGAGTGTTTAAAAAGACAGTTTTAATTTTTTATCTTCTTTTGGGGGAAAGGAAGGATAAAAAGATTAAAAATTAAATTGGCCAATCACTGAGTTCCTTGACTTAGGCTCTCTCACTCACTAGCCCCCTCCTGTAATATCAACATAAAAGCCAACATAACATACTTTTTTTAAAAGAATTATTATATTTAACTTTTTTATTTACTTATTTTAAAATTTGACCAGAGAGAGACAGAGCAAGAGACAGAGAGAGAGAGAGAGAGAGAGAGAGAGAGAGAGAGAGAAAAGTGAGAAAGCAAGCTGCCAGGTTCAGGTCTTGGCCATGTGGGAGTCCACCGCCCTTAACCACCATGCCGCCTGCCAGCCCCACAACATAACTAACTAACTAACTAACTAACTAACTTACTTACTTACTTTCTTTCTTTCTTTCTTTCTTTCTTTCTTTCTTTCTTTCTATCTATCTATCTATCTATCTATCTATCTATCTATTTACTTACTTATTTATTTTTCACATGAGTTTTGCCAGAGAAAGAGAGAGAGAGAGGGAGTGTGAGAAAGCAAGTCACCATGTCCAAGACTTGAACCATGGTCAGCCATGTGAGAATTCTAGCGCCTTAACCACCAGGCCACATGCCGGTCCCCCAGCATAACTTTCTTAACATCCCAGCTCCATCTATGCCAACAACCCTCAACTTAAAAATTTCTTGGCTTATAGGAACTACAATAGAAATTTAAGGCTACGGAAAAATAAAAAAGAAATTTAACACTACATATAACTTTTCTGCATGCCCTTCAAACTGAAAATCTACCTGTTTCTTTGGAGAGAAGTAGTTTAAAAATATAACACTTACTTAGAAAAGAAAAAATTGTATTAGTCAAAGCTTCCTACAGCTCTAAGGGAGTCAAAATTAGTTCTAGCATGGAACACATTATAGATGATCTTCTCTATTTTTTTAAAATGTGCTGAAATGGAATTATAATTATCTTCCTAATAAAAGAATTTTCTCCTAATGATCCATCAACAAATATAGGAAAAGGGAAGAGCTACTCTATTTCACATCAAAATGAAAGCCACTTCAGTCACATTACTCACCTACTGAAATGTCTATTTTTAATTATAATTTAGCAGGATGTTAAATTTATTAATCAATAAATGCAAACTTCACTGCTAAACTTACTGCAGATAGGTAACAATAGATCAACATAACCTAACACTTACTGCCAAATAAGTGACTTTAATCAATTATCTTCAGCACTTAAAAAAGTCCTCAAATGCTTACTTTAATTTCAACTTGCTCTTCCATTTCTTTAGTTTTTATTGTAGTGTATTCCTTTTCAAGCCTAAGAAGAAAAAGAAAAGAGTTAAAGGTATTTATCCATAATTTTATCAAACTATAAAATGTTTAAAAATATAGTAATATAAAATATAATTTCTTTAGTTTCTCCCAGCTTCCATCTTGATACTTAATAGAAAAATCATTTGAATAGTTATATGGATTCTTATAAAAGTATCACCTCGCAAATGACAAAAATAAAAACAATGCAAAAATAAAGTTTATAAAGTGAAATATACAAAGCACCTAATATAGAACTAAGTTTGCAGATTCTATTCAGCCCTAAGCTTACAAAAGAATCTTCTATCTTTTCCCATCAAATTAAAACACATCTATACAGTTCAACTGGTGCTAACAACAAAAACCCAAGATACTGACATTACCTTAAAAGCTTTTTGAGGGAAATGGGTCAACTCTTCCTTACAGAAAAATTTCAATTAAAAAATATAGAAGGAATGAGATAAATAGAAAAACCATCATTAGATGGGCTGGCCCCATAGCCAGATTACACATGGCTGACCACAGTTTGAATCCCAGCTCCAGGGGCCTGAAAAACATACATAACCTATGTCCCAACAGGATGGAGAAAACTAGAAAAAAGGACTGTGGTGTGACTCTGACTCACTGGTGGAGGGTGGGAGGGGAGTTCCTCCCTCTCTCTCTATAGCAAGCATATATGCTCTCTGGCAAGTTGGGGGGATAAAAATACCACAATAATAACTGCCACCGACAAGAACCACAATATATGCTAACATTAATGTGTCAAATATTTAGTAAGTACTAAGGAAAAATAGTAAATTTACAGTACAGAATCCTGGCACCCAGTACTTGAGCTGATTGATCAAGGTTAACATCACCAGTAATACTTAACTGACATCATGCATCCCTGTTAAGATATACTGAAAAGGACACATCACCTTGATTGTATTCCTTTCAATAATGTGTATCCTCAGGACCAGCAGATGGCATAGTGGTTACGTCGCTGGACTCTCATGTAGTCAATCACGGTTTGAGTCCCAAACCCCCCAGCAGCTTGAAACTCACGCCAGGTGCATGCACATGCATGCCCAAAATCCCAAGAGAAGACTGGAGGAGAAGGGACTGCAGCATGGCCATCCTCCCTGGGGCGGGGGGGTGGGGGGTGATTTCTCACTTTCTGTCTCTCTCTGTCTCTCTGACAAGCACACGCGCCCTACAGCAAAAATGTCTCTTAAAAAAAAAAAAAGTGTATCCTCAATCTAATTTGAAGAAAACATCAAACCAACCCAAATTCAGGAACAATCTATAAAATAGCTATTTCTCTTCAGAAGGTTTAGGTTATAAAAATCAAGGTAAGTACATAAAGAGCTGTCACTGACTAGAAGACAGTAAGACAAGACAAGTAAATACAATGTACCTTTATTTTTAAAAGAATTATTTAATTTTATTTATCATTACTATTCCTTTTAATTTTGCTACAGGGCATGCAGGCTCACCAGAGAGACACCCAGAGTTAGAGAGAAAGAGAGAGAGCAAACCATCAGATCTGAGAGAAAGCAAGTCACCAGCACCCCAACCACTTCTCCACCTGCTGGCCCTGCAATGTACTTTCGTACAACTCTACTGTAAGTTTAAATGATTTTTTTTTTTTTACCATCATGCCACCACCAGGCCCCAGTAACTTAATTTTTTACAATTAAAAAAATTTTATTTATTATTTTAAAATTTTTTTCTATAGGGCATGTGTGCTCACCAGAGAGAGACAGAGAGAGAAAGGAGGAGAGAAAGCAAGCCACCAGTCCAGGACTTGAACTGTGGTCAGCCATGTGGGAGTCCAGTGCCTTAACCACCACACCACCTGCTGGTCCCCTAAACTTAATTTGTAAAGAATAGTTTTACATTTACAAAAAAGTTGGGAAGATTGTACTAAGTTTTCATGTACCCTGTTATCCCAATTTCCCCTACTGCTAACGTGTTACATTATTACGGTATAATCTTAGAATTAATGAACCATTATTAATACATTATTGTTATCTAAAGTCCACATTTTATTCACGTTTCCTTAGTTTTTGCCTAATACCCTATTTCTAATCTAGGATATCATATCTTGGATATCTTCTTAGGCTCCTGACAGTGATGGTTTTTCAGACCTTCCTTGGTTTTGATGACCTCAACAGTCTGGAGTACTGGTCAAGTTTTTGTAGAATGTCTTTCAAAAGGAATCCGTCTCATGTTTTTGTAATGAAGGGTTAAGAGGGCTTTGGGAGGAAAACCACAGAGGTTTGTACTATTTCCATCACCTCATATTAAGGGGACTAACTACCAACAGGGCATTCCTACTGATGCTGCCCTTGATCACCAGGTTGAGAGGGTGCCTGTTAGGTTTCCCTATGCAAACTCTGTTCTCCATTTACTGATAGTGCTGGTAGGCCTTCATTATGGTTTGTTCTAATTTAAACCTAAAAAGACTGAGTATATTCTATCAGTCTAAAAACACAATCAGTAGTAATTATCCTCTCTACTGACAGTTTCATTATTCAGTCTTTTCTACACACTACCACCAAAGTGGTCTTTTTAAAACGTTGATGGGGGGGGTGGAGGGAGTGACAGTGATGCAGTGATAAACATGACACACAGTGAGACTGACCCACGTGGGAAGGCTCCTCGTTCTGTCTGGAGACCTCCCTGAGAACACAAAGCACACACACGCTCATGATCTTGGACTGGCTGATGTCTAGAGGTGGACTGTGGTGTCAGGAACATATTGGGGATGCTGGTTCTTTTTCACTTTCTCTCATCCATGGAAAAACTAAATAAATAAACTTTAAAATTAAATTAAAAAGGAATAAAAAGTTGATTTGGGAGCCAGATGGTGGTGCCGCAATAAAATATACACTCTGCAAGTAAAACATACACTTTCCATGTGGAAAGTTCCCATTTCAAAACCTAAAGTTTCTGTGAGTATGCCAGGCACCTGCGTGCTCATGAGCTGGGCTGGGTGAAGCTGGGAGTGAATCGTGGTGTTGGGTTTCTGCTGGGAATACTGTCTGTCTCGCTGTCTGTCTTGTCTCTCTTGCTCATGAGGCAAAAAGAAGATAAACAAAAATGTTGATTTGGATCATGCCACTCCTGGAGTTATTCTTCAGTGCTACCCATTACCCTTTACAAGACTAAATTTTAAAAGCTTCAAAAAAGTAATCAAAGCTCCTGGGAGAAATGCTAAGCAGGAGAAAGGAATGTATTAGATGGGCCTGGAACATGTTGTTGCCCAACGGGAAGGAAATTCTTTTTTTTTTTTTTCTTTTTTTGGAGAGGTTTTTTTGCTATAGGGCGCGTGCGCTCGCCAGACAGACAGAGAGAGACAGAGAGATAGAAAGCAGGAAATCACCCCCCAGGGGGGATGGCCACGCCGCAATCCCTTCTCCTCCATTCTCCTCTCGGGATCTTGGGCACGCACGCACACGCGCCCGGCGTGAGTTTAAGCCACCGGGTCCGGAACTTGAACCGCGGTCGACTACGTGGGAGTCCAGCAACATAGCCATTACACTAACTGCTGGTCCCGGGAAGGAAATTCTTAAAGAAAAATGGGAACATGTCAAAAGGACATCCCACCCATGCAGGGGGGTTTCCACTGGGCAAATCAGGACAACATGATAGTAATGGATGATAACTCACTGAGTAAAATAAGAATCCATGAATTCACACTTACATGAATAAGTAAATAAATAAAGGGGAAGAGAATGCCAACTAATAAATAAAGAATGAGAGAAAGAGAAAAAATCGTAAATGGATGTAAAACTGGTAAGAGAAATTTGGGTAAAGGAAGGAGATAATACATAATCTCAAGATACCTTTGTAATTAATAAATAATTTCCCTTTGACAAAGGGGAAAATAATAACTGCATAGTAGTGAAACTTGGCAGATACCTCTTAATCAAGAAATCAAAGCTAACAGTGCCAAATTTAAGAGAAACCAATATCGTCTATCTATTATACAGTGAATGGAAAAGAAGTATTCTCATTTGTATACCTACCAAAAAACATAATGAATCAAATCATGAAGAAACCTCAGAAAGTGTTAAACCTTGGGATTATCTACAAAATAAGTGGCCAGTACATTCTTTAAATATGTCAAGGTCAAGAAACCCAAAGGCTGGGACCAGCAGATGGTATAACAACTATATCACTGGACTCCTATGTAGTCAACCACGGTTCAAGTCCCAAACCCAGTGGCTTAAACTCACACTGGGCATGTGTGCATGGTGCCCAAGATCCCTAGAGGAGAATGGAGAAGGGATTGCGGCGTGGCTATATCCCCCCTAGGGGGTGATTTCTCAGGTTGTCTCTCTTTCTTTGTCTTTCTAGCAAGTGCACATGCCCTATAGCAAAAAATTCTCTCAAAAAAAAAAATTTATCACTTGTCCCAATAATATCTTTTATAGTTATCCCTCCCACTCAGAGTTCAGAGTCTACTCCAGGACCTTGTATTGGATTTTCTTGTCATGTCAGTTTGATTTCCTTTAATCTGAGAGTTCCTTGGCCTTTGGGTTTCTTTCTTTCTTTCTTTTTGTTTTTTTGGAGAGGTTTTTGCTATAGGGCGTGTGTGTTTGCCAGAAAGACAGAGACAGAGACAGAGACAGAGAGACAGAAAGTATGAAATCACCCCCCCACCCCAGGGGGGATGGCCACACCGCAATCCCTTCTCCTCCATTCTCTTCTCGGGATCTTGGACACGCACATACACGCACGCACACGCTTAAACCTGGTGAGTTTAAGCCACCGGGTCTGGGACTCAAACCACAGACGACTACATGGGAGTCCAGTGACATAGCCATTACGCTATCTGCTGGTCCCACAAGTGATAAAATTTAAACATGCACTGTAAATTAAATAATACAACAGTATTATATCTATAACTTCCTTATTTTGATTCAATACTGGGTTAATTTTTTAAAATTTGGTTTTAGGAAGTATACACTCAAGTATTTAAGAATAAAAGGCCTATCTCCAAATATTAGGTCATTGGGAAAGTCATATTTTGCTATAAAAAAATGTGTCATGGCTTTCCCAACAACCCCAATAGATCTCCTCTAAAATGGTTATGGACTTTACATACACATGCACATGCTGCACTTATTTATATGTGGAGAGAGGATAATAAAGCAAAGGAAAATAATCGGTGAATGTAGGTAGAGAGTACACAGGAGTTCCTTGTACTGTATTTGTAACCTTTAAAAATAAGTTTAAAATTAACCAAAATAACTATTACAACAACCCAAAAAGACAAAAGCTTATGCCTCATCTTTTTTTTTTTTTTTTTTGGAGAGGTTTTCGCTATGGGGCGCATGCGCTCGCCAGACAGACAGAGACATAGAGACAGAAAGAGAGAAATCACCCCCCCAGGGGGGATGGTCACGCCACAATCCCTTCTCCTCCATTCTCCTCTCGGGATCTTGGGCATGTACGCACATGCGCCCGGCGTGAGTTTTAAGCCACCGGGTCTGGGACGCAAACCACGGTCGACTACATGGGAGTCCAGCGACATAGCCATTATGCTAACTGCTGGTTCATGCTAACTGCTGGTTCCCATGCCTCATCTCTTGTAAGTTTCATGTTGTAAGCCTTTCTCTGAGCCTTTGTACATACTACTCTCTGACAAAACGCCTTCCTTCTCCCTTGGCCAACCTCTACTTATCCTTCTAGAGCAAATGTGGCAAAATGTAAACAATTAGTGAATCTGGGTGAAGAGTATTTAAGAGGTCCTTGTATTATACTTGTTACTGTTTTATATGTTAAAAAGTAACCAAAATAAAAATTACAACCAAAGTCTTCTCTTGCAAGTTTCCCATCTGATAGGAACCTCTGAGCCTTTGTACATAAACTGCGTAACTGCTTTCCTTCTCTTTACCCGGCCAATCTCTCCTAATCCTCTAGGGACAAAAAGAGTTACTCTCTTAAACGCAAATCATATTACTTTTCTCAAAATTTTCTAGTTTGCACTCAGATTTAGAATAAAGTCTATACCATGAGGAGGCCACTAATGCCCAACAGAACCTTTTTAAAAAAATTATCATTTTTAATTCCATTTCTTATTATCATTTTTAAATTTGACCAGACAGAGACAGAGGAAAGAGAAAACAAGCAAGCAAGCCGCCAGGTCTGGGACTCCAACCTGGTCGGCCATGTGGGAGTCCAGCGACTCTAACCACCATGCCACCTGCCGACCCCCAACAGAACTTTTAACAATAAAATGCTATATTTGTGCTGTCCAATACAGGAGCCATTGTCCACATGTGAGTGATTTATAAGCACTTAAAATGTAGATAACTGGTGAAATGAATCTTTAAGCAGTGTTTAAGCTTTAAACACTTCTAGTTCCCCATCTTGCTTCTGATTTCAGTAACAATGGCTTTCTTGACAGTCCCTGAACACATGGATCACATTTTCCCCTCAGTCTTCATATTTACTGTTCTCTCATCAGGGAATACACACTCCCCACCCCACCCCCCCAATGACCATGTGGTTCCTGCTATCACTTCCTTCAGGTATCTGTTCAAACTGTACCTATTGGCCTGTGTGCCCTTCTTTGAAAGCCCTTTCTAAAATAGTGTCCTTGGTCAGCAGGGATGGTACAGCAGTGACGAGGGGCTCTGCAATGCTGAAGCCACATGGGAAGGTCTTCGGTTCACATTCCAAGGTCTCTCTGTACACACCAGCCATGTGTGTACCTGTGGTGCTGGCTGGCTGCGGCTGGAGGTGGACTGCAGCACGGGGGCACTACTGGGTACCTGGCTCTCTCTTTTATGCTACAGGGCACCCACATCTGCCAGAGACAGGTAAGGGAGAGAGAGACAGAGAGCAGAAAAGTGGGAAGTCACCCCCCAGGGGGATGGCCGTGCTGCAATCCCTTCTCCTTTCTCCTCTTGGGATTTTGGACACACACATACACACTATGTGAGCGGTGTGTTTTTCAAGCTGCCGGGTCCAAAACCTGACCAGTTCAGTTGGCCATGTGGAATTCAGCAGTCTCAACCACCATACCATTCTCACTCTCAAGGAAAATACTAATAAACTTAAAAATTTAAGATTTATTTTATTTTATTTTATTTTATTATTAAATTTGGCCAAAGAGAGATAGAGAGAGAGAGGGAAAGTGAGAAAGCAAGTCACTCGAACCATGATCGACCATGTGGAGTCCAGCAATGTAATCATTACACCACCTGCTGATCCCAGGGAAAGAGAAATGTTAAAGGTAGTAAGCAGTAGTCCCACACACCACTATTAAAAGTATTATATACCATTCTTGGGGCCAGCAGGTGGCATGGTGGTTAAGGGCATTAGACTCCCACATGGCCAACTGCAGTTTGAGTCCTGGACTTGGAGGCTCGCTTTCTCACTTTCTCTCTCTCTCTCTCTCTCTGTCTCTCTCACTCTATCTTTCTCCGGTCAAATTAAAATAAATGAATAAATAAATAAAGTTAAGCAAAATAATTATTTTTTATAAAAAAGTATTAGGCCATCCCAAGATTAATTTTATCTTATTTTCAAACAATACCACCATCTAAAAAAATACAGTTTTGGGACCAGCAGTTAGCGTAATGGCTATGTCGCTGGACTCCCATGTAGTCGATTGCGGTTTGAGTCCCGGACCCGGTGGCTTAAACTCACGCCGGGTGTTTGTGTGTGCGTGCCCAAGATCCCAAGAAGAGAATGGAGAAGGGATTGTGGCGTGGCCATCCCCCCAAGGGGTAATTTCTTGCTTTCTCTCTCTCTGTCTCTCTCTGTCTTTCTGGTGAATGCACGGCCCAATAGCAAAAACCTCTTAAAAAAAACCTAAGGAGGAAAAATATACTTATCTGTAGAATGTTTTCCCATTTCCACTGAATTTTCTATGTAGTTTACCAAACCCCCATAACTAATAATGAACATTATGCTTGTCCCCCGAGGCAGCCACATGTGCTCGAGGCACTGTGCTTTTCAGGCTGGGATCACATGGCAGGCCCAGGTTTGAGTCTCAGTCCAACCTAACGGAGGAGCTCAGAGGTGCAAGCCTAGCCTGAGTGGCACAGGGGGCTCAGGCAGCACTGCACACAAAGAGATGCTGTCATAAAAGTTATTTTAAAAAATAAAATACTTACTTTTTCATTTTTTTTGAGTTGTATTTCACTTGATAAGCTGCTTGGATTAATTTGTCTGGACCACCATCAAACTGATGTGGAATGACCTTTTGAAAGTGCTAAGACACAATAAAGGAAAAACTTAAGAACTACTTAGTGCTATTTGCTATTAACTAATTAACAGCAAAATCTAAAGACATTCAAGAAATCGTGAATTGACGTACCTGTAACATTCCTTCCATGTCAAGTTGCATTAGTTCTGCCTGATTCATTTGAAGAAGCGCTAATCCTACCCGAAACACTATTTCTAAACCCTGAGGAAACATTAAATAAAGCCAAATTTGTGTTACTCTTCCAACGACAAAGACTAATCATTAAAAATAGCACTAAGGCAAACATTTAGGGATTTAAACTAGGGAGCTGGCAAATATTTTCTGTGAAGAGCTTGAGAGTATTGGGTCATCAGAGAAGTCATGACACATTTTTGCATAGAAAAACAGAAAAATATGGGATCAGCAGGTGGCACGGTGGTTAAGGCGCTGGACACGCCCACATGGCCGACCATGGTTCGAGTCCTGGTCCTGGTGGCTTGCTTTCTCACTTTCCTTCTCTCTCTCTCTCTCTCTATTTCTCTCTGGTCAAATTAAAATGAATGAATGAATAAATAAAAATTTAAAAAATAAAAAGATTAAGTTAAAAATTTAAAAAAAAACATTTAAAGAAAAATAGAAAAATACATCATGATTTTCCAATGACCCGATATTACAGGCTTGGTGGGCCACATGGTCTCTGTCGTCACAACTATGCAACACTACCAGTGTAGCCCAAAAGTAGATATCGATAACACATAAACAGGAAGGGCTGTGTTCCCAAAAAACATTTAAACAAAGAGATAAGGACAGAGTTGGCACACAAACCAGTGTAAACAGGTATACAATTGGTTTGTCAATTGAAATCTAAACCAGTTTAGATAAGTAACACAAACTGATCTTCCCAAGATGTAATTTGTTTTTGTTTTTTTTTAAGAGTTTTTTTTTCGCTATAGGGCGCGTGTGCTCGCCAGACAGACAAAGAGAGACATAGAGACAGAAAGCGAGAAATTACCCCCCAGGGAGGATGGCCACGCCGCAATCCCTTCCCCTCCATTCTCCTCTTGGGATCTTGGGCACGCATGCACACGCGCCCGGCGTGAGATTTAAGCCGATTTAAGCCACCGAGTCCGCGGCTGACTACGTGGGAGTTCAGTGACATAGCCATTACGCTAACTGCTGGTTCCCCACAAGATGTAATTAACAGCAATTAACACTGACTTCAGAAAAGAACCCAAGAGGGGCCGGCAGGTGGCATAGTGGTTAAGGGTATTGGACTCCCACATGGCAGACCACAGATGGAGTCCTGGACCTGGTGGCTTGCTTTCTCACTTTCCCTCCCTCCCTCCCTCCCTCTTTCTCTCTCACTCTGTCCCTCTCTGGTCAAATTAAAAAAATAAAGTTAAATAAAATAATTCTTTTTTAAAAAAGAAAAGAAAACCCAAAAGAAGACAACAATTCATTATATATGACACTGACAATTAAAAGGACAAACTGCAAATATGTTCACAGAGTAGAAGAAAATTATACTAATTATCTCTTATTTGAATATCAGAATTAACTGTAAGGAAAATTGTACCTCTGACTGTATCAGTCAGGAGGTGATAAAGAGGTTAAGACTGTGGGCTCCAGAATTTTTGAGTCCTGATTACTATACCTATGTACTCTTAAATACACAGATAAGCTACTTAACCTTTTTCTAAATCTCGGCTTCCTCATCAACCATCTAACAGATGGGGATTTCTGAGTTTCTACCTGATAGGGTTGCTGTAAGGTTTAAATGAGATTACCTAGTAAGCAGTTTAGCATGGGTTTCCCTATTCTCTTCTCACTGCTCTAACTAACCCAATGACTGTTTTACTCAACTCTTGCCCCTAGTTTGCCCTATAACTCACCTCAGACATAAAGATGTCAAATATCCTTGTTGCAATTGGTAGTGGAAAAGTTGTAAGAAAGATAGTCAGAAACCAGGATGATGCATACATTGAGGTATGAAAACTCTGAGACTGAAAGTGTACAAAAAGCTCTGGAAGATGCTCCTAAAGAGAAAAAAACAATTAATTAAACATCGTAAAACTGAATATTTTAAATCGGATCATTATATATGCTAGATTAGCCTATACCAAACACAAAGAAAAGGATCAGGTATCATGTGTGTGCACGCGTGTGCGTGTGTATGTATCTGTGTATGTGTGTAAAACATAAAAATTAAATCCAGAAAGGAAAATTATTTGAAAGGGATTTTTCCCTTGACTTTTACTCCACTCCTCTTCTCTCTACCATTATGCAGTCACTAGATAATCTGAGTGGTAAACTATAACAAAAAATGATGGAGATGTTACACAAAATTACAAAAAAAAGACTACAGGCACTACTAGCAGATGGAGTAATAGTTACATTGCTGGACTCCCACATAGATGACCGCAGTTCGAGTCTTGGACCCAGTGACTTAAAAAAAACTCATGCCAGGCGTGTTGTGCATGTGTGTCCAAAATCCCAAGAGGAGAATGGAGAAGAGAATGTGGTGTAATCATCCCCTGAGGGGTGATTTCTCACTTTCTGTCTCTCTGTTTCTCTCTGTGTCTCTGGCTAGTGCACAAACCCTATAGCAAAAATCTCTCCACAAACAAAAAGATTACAGGCTAGCAAAACAGAGATACAAAAGGGAAAGGCAGGAGAGAGGACTGAAAGAAGCAGAAGAGACGCTCCTTGTAAACCGACCGCCATCTGCGTCACAGTATCTCACCTATGGACTCCCAAGGGCTCAGGCTATGTAACAATGACAAAATGTAATATGACCTAATAAGGAAACTCCTGTGCTTAGGAAATAGGTTCATGGTACGTCTGGCACAAATGCTTAAGATGTGAATATGAAAACTGCAGTCAGGTTACAGATTGTGACCTACCTGCAGTCAGCCTCTAATTTAGATCTAGTTGTGGTTAACCAACCAACAAATTATCATGTGATTAAAAACTGATTCCCCCCCAAGTGCTCTAACATTTTTAATATTAAATTTGTTTAGTAGTCACTCAGATCAAGCTGAAAAAAAAAATAAAAAGGCAAAATTCCTTTTTGTCAACATTGCACTTTTACCTGTATCATGCATTCAAACTGGTACATACAAAGACCCAGTTCCGCCATGCTTGGTTTAAAAAGTTCACGAAGTCTATAATCTTGCATTAATTTAACAAAGACACAGAAAGCTTCTTCTTCTGGCATCTACATTAGGAGAAAAAGGCAATACAGGTTAAGTTAGGTTATACACGGCCACATAATGCAATGTCAAAAGCAATGAACTAAGAATCAGAAGGTAAAAAAAAAAAAAAAAAAAAAAAAAAAAAGAATCAGAAGGTTCTAGTCTCTCTTTTTTTTTTTTTTTTAAATATTTTATTTTAACTTTATTTATTATTATTATTTTCCAGTTTGATCAGAGAGAGACAGAGAGAGAGAGAGAGAGAGAGAGAGAGAGAGAAAGTGAGAAAGCAAGCCACCAGGTCCGAGACTTGAACCGTGGTCGACCATGTGGGAGTCCAGCGCCTTTAACCACCATGCCACTTGCCGGCCCCGCTAGTCTCTCTTTCTAACACCAAGAATGAGAAGTTAGATAAATCTTACAATCTCTGAAGCTAATTGCCTTAACGTGCCTAATTTGTTAATTCAAGTAACAAATACTCATTTCGGGTCAGATATTTTTTTTCTCTCTACGTACATATCAGTGAATAAAATAAATATAATCTCTACCCTAAAGGAGCTTGAACTTTGCAGTGAGAAGATAAAGAAAATACACTGAATAAATTAAGTAATATGCAGTGGTCAGCTTCCTGTAATCTTAGGTTCAACCAACTACGGATTGAAAATATAAGAAAAAAATGGCTGTGTCTGTACTGAACATAGACTTTTCTCCCTCATCATTAGTCCTTAAATAATAGAGCATAACAACTATTTACATGGCATTTACATTGTAGTAGGTATTGTAAGTAATTTGGAGACGGTTTAAGGTATATGGGGGGGCAGGGCATGGTGGCTGGCGCACTAGTCTCCCACATGGCTTCCTGCGGTTTGAGTCCTGGACCTGGAGGATGGCTTGCTTTCTCACTTTCCGTCTCTCTCTTCCTGATCAAATTTAATAATAATAATAAATAAAAATTAAATATTGTTTTAAAAGGCATATGGGAGGACATGGACAGGTTATAAGCAATATATGCCGTTTATGTAAGTAATTCGAGCATCTGCAAATTTTGGTATCTGTGATAGGACCTGGAACCAATCCCCAGTGGCTACTGAGGAAAGACTATGTATGACAAGCGGTGATGAGTGCTATGAAAATAAAATAAAGTACGGTAATAGGGAATGTTGAAGAGAAACACTGCTATTTACACAGGTCAGGGAAGGTCCCTTGATAAGGTAATGTGGGAACAGAATCCTGAAGAAACTAAGGGAGGATCTGAGGAAATAATAGTCCTGGAATACAAGAGTACCAAGTCCCTGAGGCGGAATTGTACACTTGGAACACTCAAGGAACAGTAATCAGGGCACTACCTACTCAGATGTGACACTGGTTATGGAGGAGAAGTAACAGGACCTCAGGATCCCTAAATACACAGGGATCTAGAGACCACTGTAAGGATTTTGACTTTTACCTTACGTGAGATGGGAAGCCTTGGACAGATTCTGAGCATACGTCATACAATGAAGTGTAAGTGTTAAAAGAACTTGTATGCTTTCACATTATCTTTGAGGTTTAAAGATACTAATTTCACTTGTCAATCACTAGGAAATTATATTAATAAGATAATAAACTTGAAAGCTCTGTGAAGAGATACAAAGATATTCAGCATATTTAGGCAAATAACACTATCCAAATTATTACACCGCCTTTCTCAAAATAATAAAAATCGCTGACTCTCATTCACTCATATTATACAGTGTGTTTCAAAAAGGAATATCCCAAAGGATCTCTAGGTATTCTTCTTATTGGAGACTGTTGCTAATAACAGTACATTTTCCCTAGCCTTGACACAGCCATGAACAGTAGCCACAAATTACTCTTGGCAAAACCAACATTTCCTTCCTTCCTCCCAACATAGCTGCGTTCTGCTTTTAAAACCATCCCTATTAATCCCATTGAGCCTAAGAGCCCCACCCAATATCCCAAAACTTTCATCCTATATGGTTCTTAATCTAATCACATTTCCAATCTTCCCTAAATCTTTTACATAGCACTTCCTGAAATCCATAATCTGCCATCAACAAGATTTTCAATTCTTATCTCAACAAATATTCCTTTTTTCCTTTAGTTGAAAGCTAGCTGTCCCCTAATGTGGTTTTTTCTCCCACAGACAGCACTGGAGGCTCCAGAAGTTAACAAGACATAAGCTCCTCCTTGAACCTGGTAGCCACTTTCATATCATTAACTTCCCCTTCTGTTTGAACACATGACAGCAGATATCCAATCTGTTTCTGTTTTTGCAACATACACAAGCTTCTAGGTCACCACCTCCTCTCTCTCTCTCTCTCTCCCTCTCGCACACACACACACCATTTTCATGAAAACAGATTCCTAGCCTACAAGATTTTTACTTCCTTTTCTCTAATGATCTTGGTAAGCAGGCTGATTTACCTAGGGTAAATTTTGTCAGTTCTAATTGTAACAGAGAAAGACAAAGTAATTGTAAATTTAAGCAGGTAACTGAATATAAGAAGGCACGAAGCACAGTGAGCACAGGAGAGAACTGAGAACAGAGAAAAACTAGTGTAGTATAAGTGAGTGGTAGGCATGCCAGGTCAAATAATTGTAGGATAGGGTAGGGTAGGGTAGGGTAGGGTAGGGTAGGATAGGATAGGGTACTAGCTTATACTAGCTCAGGATCTAGAACCACACCAACAGTTAAGTACCAGTTTCTCCAGATAATATCTATATGACTTTGGAGAAATTAACCTCTCTGTTGCTCAATTTCATCATCTATCAAATGGGTAAAAATAACAGTACCTAGGGGCCAGCAGATGGCATGGTGGTTAAAGTGCTGGACTCCCACATGGCTGACTGTGGTTCAAGTCCCGGACCCAGTGGCTTAGAAATTATGCTGGGTACATGTGCATACATGCCCAAAACCCCAAGAGAATGGAGAAGCGACTGCGGTGTAGCCATCTCCCTCCCCCCACCCCAGAGGGTTATTTCTCACTTTCTCTCTCTCTCTGTCTCTCACCAATGAGCGTATACACTCTATAGCAAAATCTTAAATATAAAAATAACAGTACCCATTTCATAAGGTTGCAATAAAGTGAGTATACATTAGCATTTACAATTATTTGACTGGCATGCCTACCACTCCTTTATACTACACAACTTTTCCTCTGTACTCAGTTCCCTCCTGTGCGCACTGTGCTTTGTGCCTCCTTTTATTCATTTACCTGCTTAAATTTACAGTTACTTTGTCTTTCTCTATTACAATTAGAACTGACAAAATTCTACCCTAGATAAATCAACTCCACATCTACATCTAGGCAGCAGATAGTGGTTAGAGAGAAACAAAAACAAAACATTTAACGATGCTGCCTGGTCTCACTTTGAAGTCAGGATAGTCTCTTTATTGCTACCTGTATACTTTATTCCCCTAATTCAATCACTCTCATTCCCCTAGAACATCATTTCAAACTTTCTTCTTGGTCCTCAATCTTCCAACACCCCTCCTCCCTACTCAGTTCTAAGCTGATGGCCTTGTTTGCTTCTTCGATATTTTAAAAACTGAAGCACTCAGAAGAGAACCTCTTCACTCTCATGCCGTCACCTCTATCAGCCTCCCTGACTGCATCTGTACTCAGTCTTACAGCCTCTGGTCTCTCCCTTTCACCTACTGGCCTGAGCCTTTCCCCAGTTTCTGTCTCATAATTTCCACTGCCTGCTTAAAATCTCCACTTGGATGTCCCACATCTCAAACACGCCCCCAATTTCCTACCTCACTATATCCTGTCCCAAACTTCTGCTCAAAAACCTGAGGGTCATCACCAATGCCTTCCTCTTTCACTCCACATCTCATCCATCAACACATTATGTTGGCTCTATATTCAAAGGACCTCAAGAACCAACCACCGTGTAACACACAGACACCTTTTCCGAATCACCACAAAGAGAGCAGCCCACTGTCTGGATTACCACAAGAGCTTTCTCACTGGTCACTCTGTTGCTTCCCTTAAAGTTCTTTTCAATCAGTCCATTTTCCAAATAGCACAGATCTGCCAGAGTGATCCTTTAAAAGCACGAATTAGATCATTTCACTCCACTGCTTGAAATACTCTCATGGCTTGATATATCCTCAATAAAACCCTAAATTCTGCCAATGTCCTACGTAATGTGATCTCTTACACCTCTCCAACCTCAACTTCTACCAACTCCTTCCCTTTTTCACTTCTCCTCTCACCCAGTCCAGTTACCGTGGGAGTAAACCATTCATCCCCCCACACACACCATTTTTGTCTTGTTTTTGTTTTGCCTTGCAAGAATTTCTTCTCTTCAGGACATTAAAAAAAGAAAGAAAGAAAAAGTTTCATTCCTCCCCCCTCTGCAATAGCGTTGATTTGGGAACTGAAGAACGTTGTTTGTTTATTTTCCCTTATGGTAATATTGTAAAAAATAATAAGATAGGTGGTTTGATAAAAGATCATAGGAAGGCAAAAAAAAAATAATAATAAAATAAAAATAAACAACCTTACACTGGGCTCTTCTCAAAAAGACTGAAACACAATGGTGACAAATAAAAGTGTAAAGTGACAACTATAACCATAAAGAACCACTATCCAGTTGTTTCATAGTAATTCCTATTAGAAAGAAATCAAGACGCTAAAGTCCTAGAGCAGTGTGCTGCTGCATACTTTCTCTGTGACATTGAGCTGACAGGAATTCATGTCTTTTGCAAAGGCCTAATGCAGACAATGTACCTAATCTTATAGGAGTACTAAGATGCATACAAAACACATATATCCTGTACTTTTAGCTATTTAAATTCAACATATACTATTATGATTTGGAAAATGGTTTGTCCCCCAAGGTTTCATGCCTGAAATTTGATGTTGGGAGGTGGTAAGCCAAGTGGATGGATGAAATCATTAATCTGTCCATCAGAAGCAGCAATTTCATGAACAGATTAATGACTTCTACAAGAACCGTTGAGTTCTGGTTCTCATGAATAGGGGTCAGTTCTTATGCAAGCTGGTTGCTAAAAAGCAGAATGAGCTGTCCACAGCCTGTTCTTTCTGCATGCATCTGCCAACCTCTGTGCTTTCACTGGCCATTTTGTAAATCAGCCTGATGCTGGCCTATGCTTTTGGACTTTCCAGTCACCAGAACTGTGAGACAATAAGCTACTATTTCTCTATAAATTGGCCAGTCTCCAGTATTTCTGTGAGCAATGCAATAATGGACTAAGAGATGAACTAACTTTGCAAATTTTATTAGACAGACTCTCTGGGTTGCATTTCTAAACAAGTTGTGGGAGACAATATAGCGTAAGGGATATGAGCATAAACTTTAAAACAAAGAGAGGTTTTTAATCTGTTCTGAGATTTATATCTCGAGAACGGAAAAACTGCTTTTTAGATGCTGAACAGAAATGACTACTAACAGCTTATTTTGGAGCTAATATGAAAGTAAAAGGAATACAAAAATCACTAGAGTGATAAGAAGGATGTTTGAGTGCAATAGTGAAAGGCCTACCAATAATGATCAATTATAAATTAGGAAAACCATAATTTTTGTAAACAAGTATACCTCAACACTAATAAATCTTGATTAGTACTGTATTTTTTTTTTTTAAAGAAATCTGGTTGATTTTTTTTTTTATCTGAAGGGCAATGATAAATATATAACGTCCTGTTAACAATTTGGCATTACCTATCGAACACTGAAAGGCATTCACATGCTGACTGAGCAATTCTACTTGTAACAATTTACTATACAGATGCGATCATTCATGTAGACAAAACTATATACAAGGGACTCAGATAGTTTGTGAAAAATGGAAATAGATACAAGCTTACTTTGGTGCAAATAATGTTTGAATTTCATGCATTTTTTCATTATATACATTTTTCTTTTTTCTATTTTTTTTTTTATACATTCAGTCACTGTTTATCATTACAGTATACAAAATGAATTTTCCCAGCATGAATACCCAAAGATACTATCATACATGCTATCAACAAATAATTTTCCTTTTTTTTTAGGAATTATTTATTTATTTCCAGCTGTTAGTATTATTATTATTTTTAATTTGACCGGATAGAGAGAGAAAGGGAAAGGGAGAAAGCAAGCCACCAGGTCCAGGACTGGAACCACGGTCGACCATGTGGGAATCCAGTGCCTTTAACCACCACGCCACCTACTCTGTCCCACCATTTTTGTGTCTCTTAAATGCTTTGCTTTTTCCTTTTTCCCCTTGAGTCCCTTCCTCTCACCCTCCCCCATTTCCCACCCTCCTCCCACACTGTCTCTATTATCCACAATCGCTCTCCATGATTTACTATCTTCCAGTCTTTCCGTTTCTGCTATAGAGTGCAGATGCTTGATATATATTGCATGGGGGCATACAATGCCTCTCTTTTATAGTCTGGCCTGCTTTGCTTAGCAGTAAATCTTCCATATTCATTCACTTTCTATCAATGCCAGGGTCTTATTATTTTTCATGGCTGACTAGGATTCTAAAGCATATCTGTGCCACACTTTTCCAATCCATACATCTGTCCATAGGCATTTAGGTTGGTTCCATGTCTTCGCAATTGGGAATAATGCCACATGTATCATTTATAACCTAATTTTCTTAGAAATGGATAAACATCCTACAAGCACTGGGGATACTATTTAAAAAAGTAAAAATTAACCATTTTTATTAAAACTTAGTGCCTTTGATATCAGGTTTGTGCTACTCAGAAAAGAGGTGTGTGTATATGTTACTGACAGCTATACTTTTTTTAAATTATTATCATTATTATTGGGTCATCAGAAAAATCATGATGCATTTTTGCACAGAAAAACATAGAAAAATACATAACAACCTAATATTATGTTTTAACTAGTTACAGGGCACATGCAATCATGAGAAAGAGAGAGAGAAGAAAAGTGAGAAAGCAAGCTGCCGGGTCCGGGACTCAAACTGTGATTGGTCATGTGGGAGTCTAGCACCTTAATGTGGGAATGCCACCCGCTGGCCCACTGACAGCTATAGCTTTAAAACTCAGGCAGAATGGCTGGAAAACTGAAGCAAAGCACAGGGAAACAGAACTTCTGACTCCTATTCTGCTTTTATCTATGACTACGTGTGATCTTGGGCAAGTTGCTGAACTTTATCACATGCTTCCCTTATGCTAAGCCTCTACATATATTGTCTCCTGTAACCCAAACAACGAATCTGAAAGCAGAAAATAATATTTAATTAAGGTTGAGAGAAGAACAAATATCCCAGCCTAGTTTATAGAGCTAATACAGAACTGAGATGAAAAAGCCTCTATGACTCAAATATAGTTGTTGCCAAAGTTCCTTTTCAAGACTCAAAAAAGAATTGCTGAGATTAAATAGAGGAAGATAGACTTTTAAAAGATTTTTCAAGGCTAAGGAGTTAACACTATATTGGGGCCAATAGATGGCATAGTGGTTACATCACTGGACTCCCACATGGCCAACCGCAGTTTGAAGCCTGGACCCAGTGGTTTTAAAACTACACCAGGCACTGGGACCAGCAGTTAGCGTAATAGCTATGTCGCTGGACTCCCACGTAGTCGACCGCAGTTCGAGTCCCGGACCCCGTGGCTTAAACTCACGCCAGGCACGTGTGCATGCGTGCCCAAGATCCTGAGAGGAGAATGGAGGAGAAGGGATTGTGGCGTGGTCATCCCCCCTGGGGGGTGATTTCTCGCTTTCTATCTCTCTGTCCCTCTCTGTCTGTCTGGCGAGCGCACGCGCCCTATAGCAAAAACCTCTCCCAAAAAAAACCCAAAAAAAAAACAAAAAAAACTACACCGGGCACGTGTGCGTGCACGCCCCAGACCCTGGGAGGAGAATGAAAGAGAAGAGATTGTGGCATGGCCATCCCCTTGGGGCGTGATTTCTCACTTTCCCTCTGTCTGTCTGTCTGTCTCTCTCTCTCCAGCAACTGTACTCCTAAAAATAAAAGTTAACACTATAGGACACTTCCCTCCAAAGTTTTGACTGTCCTGTCCTTAAATTCTGAAAACAACTCATCCAAACCACTCTAAAATAAGTCACTGCCAGTGTTAATCCAAGAGGCAGTAAAAGTCACAGAGTATCACTATTTTAGAACATATAGCAAGATATGCATAAGAGGCTCTTAGCTCTATGACAGACAAAATTTCTAAAGATGTTATACAACATAAACAAGATTTCCATACCAACATTTTAATCATATTCTCCTTGGTTGGGAAAAGATTACTCTTAATTAAATGTTGAAAAATAAGATCTAAAACTAGATACAGGCTTAAGTAGAATATTATGGTATAAATATATGCATTATCAAGTTGAAGTTTCATTTGGTGGCAAGATATTATATATATTATCTCAACACTTTTAATCTGAATATTCCTATTCACATTATGCCAAGGGAGCAATATCCAGTATCTACTTTTACTCAATAAAAACAATGATGATTTTTAATACTTCAATCCAACTTTAATAAAGAGCTTAATTGGACATTTAATACTTGTACTAACTTACCTGCATAAGCAACAATCCAACTATAAAAGCACTTCCTTGACAGTAACCAACCTCACGATCCACTAAAGAATATGCCTGAAAAGTAAAAAATATTGTTCAAAATACTTCAACATAGTATATTATACCTTCCTTTTCCAAAAATCTGATAGTGAGACAAGTAGATAAAGAGACCTTTTCACTTAGAAAAGCTCTTGCTTCTTTGCTGTAAATGTTATCCTACAAAAATTTCAAAGATAAGTGTTCTATTATTTAGAATGTTCTTTTGACAATTTCCAATTAGAAATTGGCAGTTCCTAAGGACAAGAAAATAAAGGAATTTGTACTCATGATAACAGAGCTTAAAAATCAAGTAAAATTTACATCTGTTAAAGATAAAACTAAAGCAGGGTTAAGTAAGGCACAATTAAAATGGTTTAACAATAAGTCAATATTCCACAGAAGTAGTTGGTAGAGAAAGAAACAATGAGAAAGGAAAAGGCAATGCTGAGGAAAAAAATTACAGGGGACCAGCAGTTGGCATAATGGCTATGTCGCTGGACTCCCATGTAGTCGACCGTGGTTTGAATCCCAGACCCAGTGGCTTTAACTCGTGTGTGTGTGCCCAAGATCCTGAGAGGAGAATGGAGGAGAAGGGATTGCAGCGTGGCCATCCCCCCAGGGGGCATGATTTCTCGCTTTCTGTCTCTCTGTCGAGCACACATATCCTATAGTAAAAACCTCTCAAAAGGAAAAAATTACAGTAGCCCACCTTTCAAGGGCTAAAAGCTTTTAACAGGCTGGTCATAGCAAGCAATAAAAACTTGCTGAATAGGGCCCACAGATGGCATTGTGGATAAGGTGCTAGATTCCCACAAGGCCAACCATGGTTCAAGTCCTGAACCTGGAGGCTTGTTTTCTCACTTTCCCTTGATCTCTCTCTCCCTCCTTCTCTGTCTCCAATTAAAAAAATAATAATAATAGGGGACCAGCAGTTAGCGTAATGGCTATGTCGCTGGACTCCCACGTAGTCGACCGCGGTTCGAGTCCCGGACCCGGTGGCTTAAACTCACGCCGGGCGCGTGTGCGTGCGTGCCCAAGATCCCGAGAGGAGAATGGAGGAGAAGGGATTGCGGCGTGGCCATCCCCCCTGGGGGGTGATTTCCTGCTTTCTATCTCTCTGTCTCTCTCTGTCTGTCTGGCGAGCGCACACGCCCTATAGCAAAAACCTCTCCCAAAAAAAAGAAAAAAAAAAAATAATAATAATAATAATAATAATAATAAATTAAATAAATAAGTTTTTTTAAAACTTGCTGACTATATAAATGCAACCATGATGGAAAAAACCTGCATCCTAGATTTTAAACCTCACAGAAGATGAATTATCCATTTTCATAGAGGATCTCTGGTATGCACTTTAAAGATGATTTCTGTCATCCAATACTTAGCAATATGATGAATTTTATAACCAGTTGTTTAATCTGGACAAAAAAATGTAGCATCAGAATTAAAGAAGAAATTATGCTAAAATCAATTTTACTACCAAAGTAACTGATTATTGTGTGGTAGGAGTCTATGTTTCATCACGGGACACGTATAATTTCAACCTGCAGAAAATTTATTTCAGGGCTGGCATGTGGCATGGTGGTTAAAAGCACTGGATTCCCACATGGCTGACTGCAGTTCGAATTCCAGACCTGGCAGCTTGCTTTCTCGCTTTCCCTTTCTCTATCTCTATCTGGTCAAAATTAATAATAATAACAACAAATGGAATTAAATAAATAATTAATTATTCAGAAAATCCGCTTCATTTTTTTAAAATCCCAACAGGATGGGGAAATGGAGAAGGACTTTTGGCATGACCATGCCCCAGAGGGGAATGCTTTCTCCCTATGTCTCTGGTGAGTGCACATAACCTCTAGCATCATGATTAATTAATTAACTAATTAAGTGTGATAAATAGCACTTACCTTCATTACATTAAATAAAACCTCCTGTCCAAGGCTATCTTTTTCCTTAAAAAAATTGTGTTCAGGGTAAGTTCTTGCAATGTCCCTTCGGATCAGTTTTTCACAAGGTGAGGTCATCTTCAGTAGTTCTGAATACTGATCCTTTATTGGCATACTTTGTGCACTGCATAAAAGTTGCCAAACTATTGCTCTAAAGTGGTGAGGTATCCCTTTACGAACAAGTTCCTAAAAAGTAAAATAAATTACAAAATTAATTAAGTCTCCTACCCTACAAACTGAAGACGAGTTATTTATTAGGGGTTTATGTACAATAAACAACTTTATCCAAATTTATAATTCACAAAGCTAATTTTATAGTAAGACTAAAGAACCTTTTTAACCAAGATTAAGATTTGGCCCTTGGCCAGCAGATGGCGTAGTGGTTGCAGGTTGGACTTTCACATGGCTGACCATGGTTCGAGTCCTGGACCTGGTAGCTTGCTTACTCACTCTCTTCCTCCCCCCCCTCTCGTGAATTTAAAAATAATAAACTTAAATAATTGGAAAAAAAAAAAAAAAAACAAGATTTGGCACTTGTGTGCATTCTGTTTTGATGAGGTGGGAGGGCCATAATGCCAGGATAAATTCTGGTCATATCACTAAGGGTGTGGCCTCTAACGGTATGAAGGCCTTGATAACCTATGGAGCTATGAATGATGGTACAATACCTACCACATTTCAAAGGGCTGTTGGAGGAAAATAAAAAAAGAATACTGATAATTCAAGGATGTAAGATGTCGTTACTTTCTTCCTAAATCTACAGTAAAATAAATTCACCTAGTTTGTAAAATAATTTTCAGCTATATGTTTTTACAATATCAGGATCTCTATAATCACTGACAGCTATAAATCAAACTTCTTTTTTTTATGATCAGTTATTTAATTAGGTTCTTGGCAAAAAAAAATCTAGAACACCAATTTGTGAGGATAAACTCCATTTGTAAGGGCAAACACGGATCGCAGGTAGCGCTGGAGCTGAGGAACAGCTTTGATTTTTGGTAAAATTTGCGAATCCACAGCTTTCTGATCAATCTTGCGCTGCTCTGAAATCTCGTATTTCTCCTTCTCTGTGTCGAAGATCTCACCTTCCTGGTGTCTGGGCTTCTGCAAATCAAACTTCTATAGGCACAAATAAATGAAAGCATATAAAACAGAACTCTTTATTATATATCTTGCTAATTAACTAAAATCTGTTTTCTTTTCTAATCCTCTATTATCCATGCCTGATGTCCTTTGAGATAAGGAAAAAGTTCAACAAAGAACACAAATACCTTAACTTGTTTTTCCTTCTTTTTACGTACATCTTCCCATTCATTAACAATCCTTCCCCAAAGAATCCAAGAATCTTCTTCAAGATGGCTGAGGTTGCTAGAGGCTGATGAACTTGACACAAGAGAGGAGCCACTGTTTCTTCTTGACCCATTGACAGATCTTAAAGACTTACTATCCGTCTCTAGCAATCTAAAACATAATTTAAAAATTCTCAAGGTCTCATCTCACAGTAATACAGATAAAATACTCTTACACATCATTACTATAACTTAGCCATTGTTTTAAATATGATTCAATAATGTGCATACTTTTAACATTATTGGTTGACATCAAGATGACCTGCTGTATTTTTTCATCTATACATAGGTGTTAAAAAATTTGAAACAGCAAATGATACAAAATATTTTAATGCCTTTTTTTTGGAGAGGTTTTTGCTATAGGGTGCATGCGTTCACCAGAAAGACAGAGACAGAGAGACAGAAAGCAAGAAATCATCCCCCAGGGGGGATGGCTACACGGCAATCCCTTCTCCTCCATTCTCCTCTAGAGATCTTGGGCACACATGCACATGCGCCCAGCATGAGTTTAAGCCACCGAGTCCAGGACTCGAACCGTGGTTGACTACATGGAGTCCAGTGATGCATCCATTACGCCATCTGCTGGTCCCTAGATATTTTAATGCTATAAGACCCGTTATAATTCCCTTCATCTCAACTGAAAATTCAAAATAGGGCAATCTGGTGAAAAAAAGAGGCTCAGTGGGCTCCATAAAAAAAGAACCTAGGGAACCAGCAGTTAGTGTAATGGCTATGTTGCTGGACTCCCACGTGGTCAACTGCGGTTCGCGTCCTGGACCCGATGGCTTAAAACTCACGCTGGGCGTGCGTGTGCATGCGTGCCCAAGATCCCGAGAGGAGAATGGAGGAGAAGGGATTGCGGCGTGACCATCCCCCCTGGGGGGTGACTTCTCACTTTCTGTCTCTATGTCTCTCTCTGTCTGTCTGGCGAGCGCACGCGCCCTATAGCAAAAACCTCTCCAAAAAAAAAAAAAAAAACCTATACTTTGAAGAGGTACAACAAATTCTAAGGCATAACTAATCCTATCACATTCACAATGTGTCCAGGTCTTAAAAAGTAAAGTTTGAAACCACAGAAATTAGCCAAATCCCGTCTTTTCTCATTTTGCTCCATATATGTATAACTAATGCACCCAAACAAAAAGTTTGTTTGGGTCCAAACTGTGTTTGTGCATAACACTGAACTATTTACTAATAATAAAACTGAAGGTTTCAGGCTTCTTTTATGTACATATATACTTTATAATTCTAAATTCTCTTGAAAAATTAAAAAATAAGGTAAAAGCAGGCCCCTATTTCTATGCCATGACAGTAAAGTGTAGCTGAGTAGGAGCTTAGTCCTTGAGATAAGGGACTTTAATCCACAAAGACTCCGTAATTCCTACTGTCTCCCAAAACTCAGGCCAACTAATAGCTGATTTATCACTGGGAACGGACTGCTTAATCTGGGACCTCTTCAATCTCAAGATTCCTGCTGACTGCTGAGTTTGTAAATTAGGCCTCCTTTCTTAACCTGTAGAAAGATGGGTTAAGATAATTTCAAAGATCTATTCTGTGCTCATCACATTAAATTATTTTTTCTTTCATTAATGCACAGGCTTTGTAAAGAATGATTAGAAAATATGGCTCTGTCACTAGAAACAATGTCGATTACATTTAAATAACAAGGGTAAATCCTCTACTTGTATATTTAACATGGCTGCTACTCAGTTTCAGTAACTCATTCAGAAAAGTCATCTGCTTAGGATGTAACAAATGCTCCCAATATTAATCTATAAGGCACAAAAACTGACAAAGGAAACATATGGCTCAAATTCTATTTAACAGGTTACAGAGGGTGACTCTCAGAGCGTAGTTATATCCTACCCATTTTTATATCTCTTAGAACATTCAGTACAACGTACATTAACTATTTATTACATTGAAATAAAATCCTACTTCCCATATTTTAATAAAAATCTTTCAAATTCCAGTATGTCATAATCAGTAGTACAGTAACATAAGCTGAATAAACTCTACTCATATTTAGGGAAATTTTGCATATTTTCAAGGCAACAGTAACTTATGTTTCCCAAATATTGCTAAAAATAAAAATCGAGGGGACAGCCTGAGGTGTGTGGCTAAGGTACTAGATCTCACATAGCCAACAGCAAGGTTTTGAGTCCCCAATCTGGCGGCTTGAAAAACACACTGGGTGCATGCGCATATATGCCCAAAAGCCCAAGAGAAGAATAAAGAAGGAACTGCAGTGAGGCCAGCCCCTAAGGGAGTGTTTTTCTCACTTTCCCTGTCTTTCTCTGGCAAGTATACATGTCCTATAGCAAAAATAAGAAGAAAAAGAAAAAAAGTATAAACCAGCCAAATTAAGCATCAATGAATTGCTGTAAATAATTCTTATTTGAATAAAATAATTAACAATGATACTTCAGTTTAAATGCTATTTATTTAATATATAGTATTTCAATAAGTCCATAATATATATCTCATAGAAAAATTAGTATGTGTATGCCTGTATTTGTGTGTAATTTTCTATATAATTGTAAACTCTAAGAATTCTTAATAGAATAGAGAAACAAACTTTACTGAAACAACTTGAACTTATGTTCACGTCACTTAATTTATTAAATGGTTTGATATATGCCAAGTAATTAAACTGCATTATTACCATCGGTAGATACGCGATTCATGGAAAATGGTAATTCCAAATTTAAACCTAAATTTGAAGTATAATAGCAGCATAGATGGATAAATACCTCAAGAAAATGCTTTCAGATTCAGAAGGGTCTCTAAGATTGTCAAATTGCAACTTTTAGGATAAGCAAGAATACTAAATGAATTCATGGGAAGGTTAGAGGGTTATGCAGTTTATCTCCAGTGAACATTGAGACAGCATACTCAATTATACAAAACTGCAAGAAATGGTTACAATAAAACAATCCAGGGGCCAACAAGTGGCGTGGTGGTTAAGGCACTAGACTCCCACATGGTCAACTGAGGTTCAAGTCCTGGACCTGACCAGTTGAAAATCACACCAGGTATGTGTGTCCAAAATCCCAGGAGGAAAATAGAGAAGAAATTCCCTCTCACTGTATCTCTGTCAAGCACATGTGCCCTGGCAAAAACCTGTAAAAAATTCCAACTAAAGACATTTTAGTAAAGATGTTATCCATACCTTAAGTCACATCATATGCAAAAATGACTGAAAATGGATGACAGGCCTAAACATAAAATCTATAAAGCTACTAGAGGAAAATACAGGAAAGCCTCTTCACAATCTTGGAGTAGGCAAAATTTCGTTAATGGAACACAAGTAAACACAGACCATACAAGAAAAAAATGATCAGGGTAACCCTAGGGCACAGTGGTTCCATGATGTGCAGAGGAAGCCAAATCTCACATGCTCGACCAGTGTTTGAATTCTGACCTATCAGCTTCATGCCAGGCATAGGCACATATACCCAGAATCCTGACAGACTGGAGAATGGGAAAAAGAACTGTGGTGGCAAGACCAAGATTTTATCTTTGGTGGGGGGAGGGGGTGAGGGTGTGTGCTTTTCCCCCTCCCTTTGCCTCAATGTACACACATCCTCTGGCACAAGAAAGTGAAAGAAAAGTTACAGAATAGGAGAAAATATTTGCTAATCATAAGGGACTTTTATCTAGAATATATAAAGAGCTCTTATTATTTTCATCAGTAACAAAATGACAAGCAACTCAATTAAACAAGACTAAAGACATAAATAGGCATTTCTCCAAAGAAGATAGATAAATAGTCAATAAATAAGCACATAACAAAACACTCCACAGCACTAAACATCAGGGAAATGCCAATGAACACACCTCGGTGTGACCTTACTTCACAAGCACTAAGATGGATAATCAAGACAAGTTGGCCCAGCCTCAGTGATGCGCTTGGTAATGTACTGAACTGCAGCACTGGATGCCACATGGTCAACCATGAGTTCAGACCCTAAATCAACCGGGAAACATGCAAACATGCACACCCAAGATCATGAGAAACTGGAGGACTGGGGAAGAGGGTTGTAGTGTGACACGATCCTAAAAAGGGTGTTTGTCTGTCTCACTCTCAATTCTTTATGACTAATACAAGAAGAAATTCATCAGATTAAAGGAAAGTAACATTGGTCCGGCAGGGAATACTGTATATTGTAATGAAAGGGATTCTCTTCCCGTGGGGTTGTGTGATCTAGTCAACTCTTCTGCCACTGCTATACAATTCACAGGTCCAGATTTGTTTATCCCTTCCAGAGTGCTGTTAGACTAATGCATCAGAGGTTAAATTTATATTAATCTGGAGAATATACAATCCTCAGGGCAACCATTCTAAATGGTTACAGTTACATATCAACTGAGAGAAGGCAGCTGAAGCCACATTTAAGCTGGACTTCAGATATGAATAGTATCAAAGATAAAGAAAATCTAGGATTGGTTGCTTCCAGAAACTTAGTAGAATTGGTAGGGAAAACATTTCCAGTTCCCTGCTGGATAGGTTCTGGGGATTAAGCTGAGAACAAGGGAATATTCCAACATGAATGACAGTCTGAATCTTATCTTAAACAGATAAACTTCCCCCTCTTCCCTCCCAGCCAAGATATCTGACATGGGGGATGATTTCATGTGCGATGAGGAGGAAGACTACGACCTGGAATACTCTGAAGATAGTAACTCCAAGCCAAATGTGGATTTGGAAAATCAGTACTATAATTCCAAAGCATTAAAAGATGACTCAAAGGCAGCATTAAGTAGTTTCCAAAAGGTTTTGGAACTTGAAGGTGAAAAAGGAGAATGGGGATTTGAAGCACTGAAACAAATGATTAAGATTAACTTCAAGTTGACAAACTTTCCAGAAATGATGAATAGATATAAACAACTATTGACCTGTATTCGGAGTGCAGTCACAAGAAATTACTCTGAAAAATCTATTAATTCTATTCTAGTCTCTATCTCCACTTCAAAACAGATGGATTTACTGCAGGAATTTTATGAAACAACACTGAAAGCTTTGAAAGATGCTAAGAATAATAGACTGTAGTTTAAAACAAACACAAAGCTTGTGTTTATATTTAGAATGAGAGGAACATGGAAAGCTTCAAAAAATTTTATGCCAATTACATCAATCCTGTCAGACTGATGATGGAGAAGATGACCTGAAAAAAGGTACACGAGGGAACCAGCAGTTAGCGTAATGGCTATGTCGCTGGACTCCCACGTAGTCGACCGCGGTTCGCATCCCGGACCTGGTGGCTTAAAATTCACCCCGGGCACATGTGCGTGCATGCCCAAGATCCCAAGAGGAGAATGGAGGAGAAGGGATTGCGGCGTGACCATCCCCCCTGGGGGGTGATTTCTCGCTTTCTGTCTCTCTGTCTCTCTCTGTCTGGCGAGCGCACACGTCCTATAGCGAAAAACCTCTCAAAAAAAAAAAAAAAAAAAGGTACATGATTGTTAGAAATATATGCTTTGGAAATTCAAATGTACACAGCACAGAAAAATAACAAAAAACTTAAAGCACTCTATGAACAGTCACTTCACATCAAGTCTGCCATCCCTCATCCGCTGATCACGGGAGTCATCAGAGAACGTGGTGGTAAAATGCACTGGAGAGAAGGTGAATTTGAAAAGGCACACACTGATTTTTTTTGAAGCTTTAAAGAATTATGATGAATCAGGAAGTCCTAGACGAACCACTTGCTTAAAATATCTGGTCTTAGCAAATACACTAATGAAATCGGGAATAAATCCATTTGACTCACAGGAGGCCAAACCATACGAGAATGATCCAGAAATTCTTGCAATGACAAATCTAGTAAGTGCCTATCAGAATAATGACATCACTGAATTTGAAAAGATTCTGAAAACAAATCACGGCAACATCATAGACGATCCTTTCATAAGAGAACACATCGAAGAGCTTCTGCAAAACATCAGAACACAAGTGCTCATAAAATTAATTAAGCCTTACACAAGAATACATATTCCTTTTATTTCTAAGGAGTTAAACACAGATGTAGCTGATGTGGAGAGCTTGCCGGTGCAATGCATATTGATCAAGTCAACTAATTCCTTGAACTAGATCATCAGAAGAGGGGTGGCGCACAATATACTGCACTAGATAAATGGACCAATCAACCAAATTCTCTCAACCAGGCTCTAGTCAGTAAACTGGCTTATCAGAGAACAAGCTTTTACATACATACTTAAGGCAACAGTGCAGAGATGTAATCCTTAAAAGAACTGGGAATGGCAAAACTACTGTCAGTTGATGTATCCTGAAATTATTGGAGTTACGGCAGAAGTGCTTCTTTGATCAACTGGTTTGTGTTTTGCTGCTGCATTTAAACCAAGAAAAACAGCTTTAATCTCCAGAAGAAAACCAAAAAATCATGGGATTTATGCTGTATTGACATCTTGCCCTAAACACACAACATCATAGTAATTTGTCATGGGCAACATGACCAGAGAGATTTTTGTCATGATTTTAAATACACTGACATGCTACTGTTGGTTAAATTTAAACATGTTTTACCTGCAGAAATTCTCTCACAAATAACCTGCAATAACTTGAAAAGCATACCCTTTTGAACACTTCCTTTTCTCATGTATAAATTAAAATGTCTGCTGCATTTTGCAAAATGTCAATTCTCCAAAAATGTGTCTGTATATTTCTGTACCTACAGTGTAGTAAAGGTTTAGACGAAACCCCATAATTATAGTGGCATACTGTCACTTAGGTTTCAAGCAGCAAAATAAACAGTGCAGCTCAGGGGAAAAAAAAAAAAAACAGATAAACTTCACCGTATCTTTTGCTTCTTTCTCACCAAGGAATCACCTGTCTATGGAAAAAGGCAAAGTTCCCACTTTATTGGGGGGCATATGAGAAAAAAAAAAGAGAGAGAAAGAGTAGTGTATGAGAGCATGTGTGCAATAAATAGAGGTTTTTTATAGGGCGCGTGCGCTCGCCAAAACAGAGAAAGACAGAGAGACAGAAAGCGAGAAATCTCTATCTGGGATCTTGGGCACGCATGCTATGATTCCAAATAGCCATACGCTAACGAAGAAGAGATTAAAATATACGAAGAAGAGAGGAAAAAAGAATGGGTTCTCTATGGGGTATCTAAAGTACTTGGGGGGACACTGATGTAGATAATAAGCACAGAAGTTGAAAAAAACAAGCCTGGAATTTAGAAAAGAAGTGATAATTACAGACACTTGGCCATTATTTCTGAACAGTACACATTAAACTTATTGAATATTCTATTCTGTTTGGCATGTTGCTTTCCTATGGACACCAGAACTATAAGAGGATACATGAGAAACTGGGAAACGTGTCAGTAGATAATTTGTAAACTGCTAAGATAATTTATAAGGAACTAAGGAAGAACCTAAGGAAACTAAAGAAAAATACCACCTTAGAAAAAAATCTGAGAAGTTAAATACACTAACACTGACAAAAAAGAAGAGACTCATTACAGCAGGAGCAAACTGCTAGAGGGCATGTGTGCTTACCAGCGAGAGAGAGGGAAAGAGAGAGAAAGAGAAAGATATCTTGTAATGTTACAACAAAGAAACAGGAGTGATGGGAGGAAAAACAGCAACAGGTCAGTGAAAAGGCAAGTAACATCAATTTTTAGTCCATTTGGGGCGCTACAACAAAATGCCTTAGACTGGATATTTCATAAACAGCAGTAATTAATTGTTCACAGTTCTGTAGACTGGGAAGTCCAATTTAAGGGACCAGCCTTAAGTGTTGTCCTGTGAGGGCCTCACAAATAGTGCATTCTGTTTGTCCTTACATGGTGCGAGGGCCAAAAGGGTTTCCTCAAACCTCTTTTATAAAGGTGCTAATCCCATTTATGACAGCAGAGCCTCCCAAAGGCCCCACCTGATATCATCACGTTTGGGATTCAATTTCAACACATGAATTTTGGAGGGACACAAACATCTAGACCATATCAAAACTGCATGCCTGACTCAGAGAGCAGTCATATCTTTTCATATCAACAACATCAAGTACAAACTTGTATCTCAGAGCAATAAAAATAATGAAAGGAGAATTAAGAGAAAACACAAGAAGTTAGCATAGGAAACAAGTTGATCTTTCAAGTTCTGGAGAACAGGGATTTTCTTTTCTTCTTTAAGATGAGGTCACAGAGAAGATGAATACCTGAGATTTATAACCTCCTCCCAAGTATTTTAATCAGAAACTGACAATTTGGAGATTACTTTATACAGACATTCCAGACATATAAGCAGAGCAGCTATAACCTAGACCTCTTAATTTTAAAAGAGACTATCTGAAGCTAAGCTAGTTGCCAAAGAAATGTAAATAAACTCTTTCAGTTAATTATATCAAATGACCTAGTAAATCAGACAACTGATAAAAAATAAAAACCAACTCTCAATGAAAAAAGAATAGAATTTGAAAATCAAAAGGCATTTCCTATGATTAAAAATACATGGCAGACACTTAAAAAACACTCTGCTTGAAAGCTTTTCACTTCCTTAATGTTGCAAATATCCTCAGAATAACTGATGTGATGCTATGCTCACAAAACTGAAAATATAAGAGAGCACCTAGATCAGCTTATCCAACAAAAATATAGTGCAAGCCACCTGTATAACTGTAAATGTTCTAGTAGCCACATTTAAAATGATTTTAAAGGTGCAATCAATTTTCATGTATCAAAAATAATTTCAAAATGTAACAAAAGATTTTTTTTAATTAATGAAATGTTCTTTTTTTCAAATTAAGTCTTCACTGATACATATTTTACTGTTACAGCATATCACAAGTCTGACCTGCCACACTTCAGGTGCTTAATTTTCACATATGGCTAATGGCTACCATTAGTGCAGATCTAGGCACTGGTAAGATACAAAGATATATAAAATAAAGATTTCCTGCTTACCGTGGTTTTTAAAACTATAAAATACATTTACATTAGCTTAAAAAAAATTTTTCAATTTCTTATTTTTGTATCTCACTCCAAAAACATGCTAAAATGCAAACTCTGATTCCAAATAACAGAAGGTAGAAAGAAACAAGCATGGTTGACAATCCCAAACTTTCAAACTATACAAATAATGACCCTTTCAAAATTTAAATTAGCAATATCCCTCTCCTTTAAAATGCACTGCAATTATATTTGAAACTTACCTCCTTAAATTCATCTCTGACAAAACCTTTGAATTTTTTAAATGAAAAAGAAATGCGTATTTGAGAGGGGAAAAGCTGTCCTATTTCAACTTTAAGGCTATCAATTATTAACTTTCATCAAACAAATCTTTGACATTGCACTGAACAATTTCTTCACATCATTCTGGGGTTGCCACACATATATTTTTTAAAAGGATTTTAAAAAGAGAAGGGAAAAAAAGAGAAAGGCCCAGCTGCAGTGGTACAGCAGTGTTTGTATAAAGCTCAGCAGGGCTGGAGGCCACATGGAAGACCGCTTTGGTTCTCAGCGACCTGCACGCTGGGCATGCACATGCTTGCCTATGATCCTGGCTGGCTGGAAGGGGTGGGGGTGGGGAGTACTGCACAACAGAGCGTGTTGAAAGTACTTGTCCTCTTTCCCTCTCTGCCTCTCTTTCATAAAAAATTATTTTAAAAAGTAAAAAAGTAATAGCTGCAGTATAACCATGGGAATGAAAAATAGTTTCCTCCTAAAATTTGCTATTTTCCTATTTCTTTATTTAAATTTTCTAAAATATTGCCATCTTAACACTTTCTGAATCAAAGTTAAAGAACACCACCAAAGGGAACCAGCAGTTAGCGTAATGGCTATGTCGCTGGACTCCCACGTAGTCGACCGCGGTTCGTGTCTCGGACCCGGTGGCTTACAACTCACGCCGGGCGCGTGTGCGTGCGTGCCCAAGATCCCGAGAGGAGAATGGAGGAGAAGGGATTGCGGCGTGACCATCCCCCCTGGGGGGTGATTTCTCGCTTTCTGTCTCTATGTCTCTCTCTGTCTGTCTGGCGAGCGCACGCGCCCTATAGCAAAAAACCTCTCCAAAAAAAAAAAAAAGAACACCACCAAAAACTCATCTACATGATGAGGAAAGGAAGAAAAAAAAATCCTAAATAAAAACATCTACTGTTATGCTACTAGCAGTAGTTGTGTCTCACAAGTTTTACTTTAGATATGTAACTTATACAGGTACATTATATAAACCACAGCAGTGGTCAAGAGAAATTTAAATTACTCTTACAATTTTTCTCAGACTTAGTATGATGGTGGGGTAGTAGAGTAGAACAGAAAAAAGACAGCTAGATCTTATCTTAGTGTTTGTGGTTTTATTTTTGTTTTTTCGTTTTAAATTACCAAAGGATATGTGTACTCCCCAGAGAAAGTGAGAGAGAAAATACACTCTCCAGTGGAGCATGGTTCTGCCACAATTGCTTCTCCATTTCTCCATCCTGTCAGGATTGTTGACGTGAATGAATCCATGCCAAGAGTGTTTTCTAAGCTATCAGGGCCAGGATTCAAACTGCCATTGGTGGGACCAACAGTTAGCGTAATGGCTATGTCGCTGGACTCCCACATAGTCGACCGCGGTTCGCATCCTGGACCCGGTGGCTTAAAACTCAAGCCGGGCATGTGTGCGTGCATGCCCAGGATCCCGAGAGGAGAATGGAGGAGAAGGGATTGCAGCGTGGCCATCCCCCCTAGGGGTGATTTCTCGCTTTCTGTCTCTCTGTCTCTCTCTGTCTGGCGAGCGCACACGCCCTATAGTGAAAACTGTGATTGGTCATGTGGGATCCAGCTCCCTCAATCACTAGGCCATGAGGCTAGCCCAATTTTATTTTTTATTTAAGTCACAAAGAATATTCTTTCACCAGCCTTATTCTCCTAAGGCAAAACAAGATATTGCAACATTCACAAAACCTTGGTGAACCAAATCCAGTAATATTTTATAAAAACAATGTATCGTGACAGGGCCGCAGATAGCATGGTGCTTAAGAGCATTGGAATCCCACAAGGTCGCCCGTGGTTCAAGTCCCAGACCTGGCACCTTTCTTTCTCTCTCTCTCTGTCCCTCTCTGGTCAAATTAAAATAATTCTTTAAAAACAAACAAACAAACAATATATCATGACCAAGAGGAGTTTATCTCAGAGATGCAAAATTAGTTTAACATACAAAAATCAATGTAATTTGCCCTATTATCAGACTAAAAGAAGAAAACATACATTATTTCAACAGATGAAGAAAAAACATTTGACAAGATCTTATCATCTGTATAAACTCTCAGCAAAGAATAGAAACTTCTTCAACCTTAAAAAAAAAGCATGTGTAAAAACAATGTTATATTTAATGCTTTCCCCTTAATATCAGGAAAACAAGAACAGTATCTGCTCACTATTTCCATTCAAATTTATACTGGAAGTTCTTGTCAGTTGTAACAGGCAAGAAAAGGATATAAAAGGCGTCCAGACTGAAGGAAGTACAGTATTCTTACTCACAAATGATATGTCCAGCTACATAGAGAACCTAATAGTCTTTAAAATAAAGTTACAGAACAGTACATGAATTTGGCAATGCTGCAGAATCCATGATCAACATAAGAAAAACAGTTCTGTTTCTATAAGCTAGTAATAAACCACTGAAAATTAAACTTACAACTAGCCCCATAGCCTGGTGGTTAAGGGAGTCAGATCCCACAGGGCCAACCAAGCAGTTCAGATCTGGGCCCTGACACCGTGAAGCCAGGTGTATGTATATGTATGCCCCAAATCCCAGCAAAACGGAAAAATGAAGAAGAGATCACGGCATGATGGCCCACTGGGAGTGCTTTCTCCCTCTCCCCGTCTCTGTTTCTAGAGAGTGTACATGCCCTCTGGCAAAAAGAAAAAAGTAAAGAACAAACTTTTTTTGAAGTTTTTAGAATATTTTTTACATTTTTTAAAAAAGAAAATTAAACTTACAAAACAATATGATTAACAAATAATAAATAACTGAGAAATACTCTGTGTTCATTCTATGGTAAACAATTTGTTAGAGATTATACACAATACCAACCAAAATTTCAGTAGGCATATTATGTAAAAAATTAACAAACTGAATATAAAACTCACAATGCAATATGAAGACAAAAATACCCAAAACAAAAGAACCAAGTTATGGAACTTACATCTAATTTCAAAATTTATTATAAACCAACAATAATCAAGACAGTATAGCACTGGCCTTAAACAAATAGATGAATGCAAAAAAACGGAGTCCAGAAATAGACATATTTACAGAGATATGTAGAACAATTGGTATTTGAGCAAGGTGTTAACAGTAATTAAGTGGAGAAAGGACAATCATTTCAACAAATGATAAAGAAAACGGGATGTGCAAATTCAAAAAATGAATTTTGATCTATACCTTGTATTATTAACCCAAGATTAACCGAAAATGGATCACAGAACTAAACTTAAAACTACAACATTTCTCGAAGAAAACACAGGAAAAAACTATGTGAGCTTGGTCATCAAAGCACAATCCACAAATAACCAAAGTGAAATTGGGACTTCATTGTAACTTAAAATTTCTCTTCAGGGGACCAGCAGATGTCATAATGGTTGCATTGCTGGACTCCCATGTAGTTGACTGTAGTTTGAGTCCTGGACCCAGTGGCTTAAAACTCACACCAGGCACATGTGAGTGCATGCCCAAAGTCCCGAGAGGGGGATGGAGAAGGTATTGCGGCGTGGCCATCCCCCCCCCCCCCCGGGGGGGGGGTGATTTCTCACTTTCTGTCTCTTTGCCTCTCTGTCTTTCCGGTGAATTCATGTGCCCAATAGCAAAAATCTCTATTAAAAAAAAAAAAAAGTTTATCTTCAAAACACACTTTTTTTGGGAACCAGCAGTTAGCGTAATGGCTATGTCGCTGGACTCCCACGTAGTCGACCGCGGTTCGCGTCTCGGACCCGGTGGCTTACAACTCACGCCGGGCGCGTGTGCGTGCGTGCCCAAGATCCCGAGAGGAGAATGGAGGAGAAGGGATTGCAGCGTGACCATCCCCCCTGGGGGGTGATTTCTCGCTTTCTGTCTCTCTGTCTCTCTCTGTCTGTCTGGCGAGTGCACGCGCCCTATAGCAAAAAACCTCTCCAAAAAAAAAAAAAAAAAACACACACTTTTTTTTTTTTAAATGAGCACATGTGCTCACCAGAGACAGAGAGAGAGAGAGAGAAAGTGAGAAAGCAAGCCACTAGCTCCAGGACTTGAACTGCAGTTGACCATAATGAAGTTCAGCGCCGTACCCACCATGCCACCTGCTGGCCCCCAAGCCACTCTTTTTAAGATAAGGTTAAGTCACTAACTGGGAAAGAATATTTGAAAATCATGTACCTGATAAGGGATGTATATCCCAAATAAATAAAGAACTCTCAAAACAAGAATAAGAAAGCAAACAACTTAAATGTAATGCGATTGACGCAGTAGAAGTTGCTGCCTAAGCATAAGACATAGAACACCACACCCAAATGGCTTCAGCTGGTGACCACAGAGCACACACAGAGGCACCTCTTCCACCTAGCAGCCCAGGCTCCCAGCTTTCTCACTGCTTCCTTTAAGTGAACATACATTTGCCTATAAATTTAAAGAAAACCAACTTCATTCTCTTGTATATACTACTAGTTGCCATGCACACTCTTTCTACCTGACTGCTCATTTCTCCTTTTTTTTTTTTTTTTAAGTTTTTGTTGTTGCTGTTTGCTTGCTTATTTGTTTTTGCCATAGTGCATGTGCACTCACCACAGAGAGACAGTCAGAGGAAAAGTGAGAAATCACTCCCCGGGGAAATACTCCCTTCTCCTCTATTCTCCTCCTGGGATTTTGGGCATGCACACACACATGCCCAGAATGATTTTCAGGCTACCAGATCTGGGACTCAAACCATGGTTAGTCATGTGGGAGTCCAGAGCCTTAACCATGCCACACGCTGGCCCAATGACTACTCATTTCTGAATCTTAGAACCTGGGGATGGAGGACTGCCCTCCCAAGTCACTGTGCCTTCTCTGCCCAGAATTGGTAAGGTATAAATCTTTGAATTTGTTTCCTACTTTATTTGCACCTTCCATATGAAACACAAGGAGCTACCCTAAAATGAGTTTTCCTGGGATGCTGGGAAGGAACAAAAGGCCTGACTCCCATCACCAGAGTGATGTCAGTGTAAAGACAAAATAAGGAAGCCCTTTCCAAAATGGAGTTGTAAGGCCACTGAGGAAGCAAGACTTGTACATATCTACAATGCTATCTAGAATGCGAACTTGGGTCTACTTCACCTTTCAGCACAGGAATCTGAAATAAAGCATCTGGAGTTGCTCAAGATACATACCAAAATATCAGACTTTTGTATAATGGACATTTTACTTTCCCTTATCTTTCTTTTTTTTAATAATTATTTATTTTATTTTATTTATTCATTCAATTTATATTTTAATTTGACCAGAGAGAGACAGAGGGTGTGAGTGAGAGAGAGAGGAAGTGAGAAAACAAGCCACCAGATTCAGGACTTGAACCCTGGTCGGCTATGTGGGAGTGTCCAGCGCCTTAACCACCACGCCACCTGCTGGTCCCCACTTTCCCTTATCTTTCTCACTACTTAGATCACATAGTCCTTACAAACCTTTGCGATGTCAGCAGAAATTTCTTTTTAGAGAATTTTAATTGCCTGTAGTGATTTGATGGTTTTTGCATTCATAAATCTCTCCTTCTCTCACTTTTTTTTTTTTTTTTTTTTTTTGCAGAGGTTTTGCTATAGGGTGCATGCGCTCGCCAGAAAAACAGAGACAGACATAGAAACAGAAAGCGAGAAATCACCCCCCAGGGGGGATGGTCACGCCGCAATCCCTTCTCCGCCATTCTCCTCTTGGGATCTTGGGCACGCACGCACACGCACCCGGCATGAGTTTAAGCCACCGGGTCCGGGACGTGAACCGCAGTCGACTACGTGGGAGTCCAGCAACATAGCCATTACGCTAACTGCTGGTCCCCAGTCCTCTCAGTTTCTGAGCCTTCCTCATTTTGATAGAGTTTCCAGGCCTTACCTGGGTATACTACACTGCTGGCTTGCTCAGGAGTACAAACTCTTGTGAAGGAGGGGAATCTCTGTTCAATTTTGGGGAAAGAAAACTTTCAGGTTGAATAGCTAACATAATAAGGAGTTTTGTTTCTAAAAATACTGCTGATGGACAACCACTATCCAGAATTCTGGTTTATGAGTAAAACTTATAGGCCCTCCACTTGTAAATTTTTCTCACAATGAACTAAAATTATTTGCGATTATTTAAAACTGTATTGATTCTTTGCAGCTCTTTTGATATTTCTAATTGTTTTATTTATGTGTCTAATTAAAACAAATTCACACTTATCCCAAAGGATTCCCACACTAACAACATCTTTTGAGGTTTTCATACTCACCCTTCGGCAGCTCCCGTTCTCTCTCATCCTGACTGTTCTCCTTTGTGCCATCCCTCTTTCTCTCTTTTTTTTTTAAGAATTATTTTATTTGACCTACCTACCTTCTTTCCTCTCCTTCCTTCCTTTCTTTCTTTAAATTTCCAGAAAGGGACAGAGTGAGCAAAAGGGAGGGGGAAAGTGAGAAAGCACGCCGCCAGGTCTGGACTTGACCCGTGGTCACCCATGTGGGAGTTCAGTGCTCTTAACCATCATGTCACCTGCCAGCCCCTCTGCCCTCCTTTCTTTATCTTCCTCTTTACAAGATTCCTTTATCAATGCTAACATTGAGCCTCCTGAGAAAGTTGGTTCTGAAAACCTCATTGTGATAGTTCCTTCTAAAGTTAGATCTAATGAGGACAATACTAAAACCATTACCCATGTTCCTTGAACTAAAACAAAACTGCATGTTATTACTAAAGGCTGTCCCAATGCTCAGGAGGACTTGAATTTACCCAACAATTTGACCTCTGAACTAAACATACCAGCCTGGCTATCCTGATATTTTTTATCAATTTATTCATCTCCTCATGGAGGATATTATGGGGGGAAAAAAAAAAGTATGGAGACAAGCAGCCAGAGAGATCCCTCTGGGTATCATAAAGTTGGGCACAAAGGGTTCAGGCTGATTGCTCAAACTCTCCATAAATAAATTTCCATTTTATTTCTTAAGCGTATCAACTGGATCTCATCCAACACTGCATCCAATGCTCTGTTTATGATTACTACAGTCATTTTGAGAAAACCTTCTAACAATACTCTTGCATTAAACAACTAACAAATCAAAGCAATAGCTTATTAACTCTAGTTTCTTGGCCAGTCTTCAGGTAACTTAACCACATCAGTTAAAAACACTGCCTGGCCTGGACTGGGGGAAAAATAGCTCTTATGAATTAGCTATCTTTACTGAGCAACTCTCCAGAATGCTTGCATAAAAAAAAAAAAAAAAAAAAAAAAAAAAAAAAAAAAAAAAAGATGGGACCAGCAGGTGGTGTGGTGATTAAGGCGCTGAACACTCTCACATGGCCGACCACGGTTCGAGTCCTGGACCTAGTGGCTTGCTTTCTCACTTTCCCATTCTCTCTCTCTCCCTTTCTATGTATGTGTCTCTCTAGTCAAATTAAAAACAAATGAATAAATAAAATTAAATAAATCTTAAAAAAATGTTTAAAAAAAAAAAAGGCTTTATATACCTTGACAAAACTAAAAAGAAGCTCTTGGGGCCAGCAAGTGTTGTAGTGGTTGAGAAGGCTGGACTCTCACACGGCCTACCACAGTTCAAGGCCAAGACTTGATAGCTTAAAAATCATGCTTGGCATGTGTCTGCATGCCCAAGATCCCAGAAGGAGAATGGAGAATAAAGAATTGCCCAGCAGCCATCACCCCTGGGGAGTGATTTCTCACTTCCCCTCTCTCACTGTTTCTCTCCAGCGAGCTCACAGACCCTATGACAAGAACAAAAAATAAAATAAAAAGGAGTTCTTCTTCTATTCTTTTGCAGATGATCCCTTAAAGAGATTCTGACAACAACATAGTGAAGAGACACATGGAGTTAAGAGCACAAATTCTTTGGAGAGTAAACAGTTATTCTATTTCATATTCTTTATGAGAAAAGTATATCTTGCCTTTCATGGATAACTCTATAAAACATTTCCCACCCCAAATAACAAAGATAACCATACTGAATTTAAAAAAAGTCTTTTTAACTTTGCCAGAGGGAACATGCACTCAATGGAGTGGTGGGGGCTGGAGAGAAATGATAAATAAAATAAAATTTTAAAACCATGAGGAATAGACCCCACAGCAATCCATCCATCCAAACTTCTTCATACCTCCCCCCTTTTCCAATTTTGAGCATTCACAGATACACTCTCGGTGTGTTTTTTCAGGCCACCAGGTCAGGACCTGAACCAGTCGGCCAGCCATGTGGGATCCAATTGCCTTAACCACCATGCCATGGGCTAGCCCAGATTAAATTATTTTATGCTTTAACCAAAGGGCATTATTTAGAGTTTAAAATAAAGATTTTGTGGCCAGCAGGTGGCATGGTGGTTATGGGTGTTGGACTCCCACATAGTCAAACACAGTTTGAGCCCCAGACCTGGCGGCTTGCTTTCTCACTTTCCCTCACTCTCTTTCTCTCTCATTCTGTCCCTCTCTGGTCAAATCTGAATGAATGAAAGAATGAATGAATGAATAAAGTTATATAAAATAATTCTTAAATAAAATAAAATAAAAATATTAGTTTTGGGGCCACCAGGTGGTGTGGTGGTTAAGGGCACTGAACTCCCACATGACTGACCACAGTTCGAGTCCTGGACCTGGCAACTTGTATTTTCACTTTCCAATGCTCTTGATCACACTCTTGCTCTGTCCCTCGCTGGTCAAATTAAAATAAGATAAATAAATAAAATTAAATAAAATAGTTCTTAAAAAAATATTAGTTTTCTTGGCCTCTAAGAAAAAAATGACAGGCCTAGCCACACTAGCACAAGGAGTTGGGCTTGTTCAAGGGTGGGGCTATAGAGGTAGTCTGGGTTTGATTACCAGGTTGGGTTCAGTGGTGTCAGCATACAATCCTAGCTAACTGAGAGGATGACGGTATGGCAAGACTTTAAAAAAAAAAGAAAGAAAGAAAGAAAAAAACCTCTCTCATTCCCTCCTTCTCTCTCTCTCTCTCATTTAAATAAATTTTTAAAAATTCAAAAATTCAAGAATGATTTAGGGAATTTTCTATATAGTTTGAGCATCACTATTTTGAAAATCCAAAATACTCCAAAATCCAAACTTTTTGAGTGCCACATGATACTGCAAATGGAAAATTCAATACCAGACTACATGTACTATGTCGTAGTCCAAACACATCACTAGGGGTCGGCAGGTGGCATGATAGTTAAGACACTGGACTCCCACATGGTTAACTGCAATTCAAGTCCCAGACCTGGTGGCTTGCTTTCTCACTTTCCCTTTCCCTCGCTTTCTGGCCAAATTTAAAAAATAACAACAACAAATGGAATTAAATAAATAAATAACTCTTTTAAAAAAAAAAAAGCTATACAAAAACTGTATAAAATTACTTTCAGGCTATGTGTGTAAGGTATACATAGGATGTTCCAAAAGTTCATGGAAAATGTGTGTTAAGAAAAAATTATGTGTGAATTTCAAAATTCTTTAAAAACTGTTAAGAGTTATTCATTCACTTATTGATTGATTGATTGATTTGCTATATGGCACACACACACTCACCAAAGACAGAAAGTGAGAGCATGAGAAAGCAAGCTACCAGGTCCAGGACTCAAAGCACTGCTGGCCATGTGGAAGCTCAGCACCTTAACCATCTCACCACCTGCTAGCCCCCAAATTTTTTATAGCAAAATAAGCTGACACTTCTATTTCATTTCTCCATGAACTTTTTGAAGTCCTGTCATATATAAAACATAAATGAATATCATATTTAGACTTGAATCCCATCTCCAAGATATCTCATCACGTATAGTCATGCAATATATGACATTTTGGTTAATGACAAACCACATACACAAAGGTGATCCCATAAAATTATAATAAGCAACACTATATAGCCTAGTTATGTAGCAGGCTATAACATTTCTATAACATTTAGGTCTGTGTAAGTGCACTATATGACGATCATACAACCACCTCACCTACCAACACATTTCTCAGAACCGATTATTATTAAGTGATGAATGACTACATATGCAGAGTCCATAATCAGAAAAACTCTGGATCCTTCTAGTCCGAAGCATTTTGGATAAAGGATACTTAATCTGTATTTAAAAAACAGATCCCTAAAGCTACCTGAGGCAGAAAATACTTTAGTTTATTTTAAGACCAACCCCTCCAAAAAAGACATGAATACATTTACCTGTTAAGTACTTTTGACAAACAAGGAGTCAAAAACTATAAAAGAAATATTTTTAACATAAGTAAATATTTAAATTTTTTGTTATGGTATATGCCATACATATATGAATATGTATATATGAATAAATGATTGGATCTGTTGGATCCGGAGACAGAAAAGCCAAGCAACTCCACTCACCTATTTTGTTCCTCCAGCTTAGCCAGGAGTTCTAAGTCGTCTGGACTCAACTGTGACGGGGAAGCCGGTGAAAGGGCTGGTGTTGACAGTGTGGTAGATGAGGATGTAGTGTGTAATGAAGCAGATGGACTTGCCACCTGACTGGCCATCTGACTGACTGTATGCGATACTGTGTTCTTTACCCATGAGAGAGTAGAACTCAGCTTTTCTGCAACCTTGTCTGTCGCCACCTAAGGATAAAAATAAAAGGTTCACATAATTTAGTATTACTGCACTCAAGAATTTGATAGTTCCATTTTATTTCCTTTCTTTTTTTTTTGGAGAGGTTTTTGCTATAGGACACGTGCGCTCGCCAGAAAGACAGAGAAAGACAGAGAGACAGAAAGCAAGAAATCACCCCCCAGGGGGTGGCCATGCTGCAATCCCTTCTCGTTCTCCTCTCGGGATCTTGGGCACGCACGCACGAGCGCCCGGCATGAGTTTAAGCCACCGGGTCTGGGACTTGAACCGCAGTAAACTACATGGGAGTCCAGCAACATAGCCATTACGCTAATTGCTGGTCCCGATAACTCCATTTTTACGTAATAACCCTCAGAATATCCTCTCTGAGGTGAGAAAGGCAGTGCCTGTCTGTCTTAGCAACCATTTCCTTAACATCTAGCTTTTGGAACTATTTATTTCAGTTCTGCAGCATAAAGAAACCAGAACAGTGTTTTCCAATAAAATCATTTTTAAAAGTAACACCAGCATGTTTTTTAAATGAAAAAGAGGGCCAGCAGGTGGTATGGAGGTTAAGGCAGCTGGATCCCATATGGCTGACTATGACATGGCAGTTCGAGTCTTAGATCCTATGGCTTAAAAATCACACTGACATATTTATGTATGTGCCCAAAATTCCTACTGTTTTTTTTTTTTTCTTATTGATATTATTTACTGAGGTGGAACTACAAGTTTAATCATGAAAATGACACTAATTTGTAGCCCCAAATCACACTATGTTATTTAAAACAGAAAACCTAATGTATAAAATTTATAGACAAAGTTACGTTTCTCTAACACTAAGCATTAATTTCAAATAAACTTACAATTTTGAAGAATTAATGCTTTATCTCTCCATTATATGAAGGTCCCTTACTCAAACTAGTTGCTGCAAAGGCAAAAGACATCTATTATCTGTCCTAATTTATTAAAATGAATAAATTTACCATACCCCTTCTGCATATTGTAGCAACAGGCTTCCATTTAAAGAGTTTGGAATAACCAAGAGCACAATTCTGACATCCTTTCCACCTCACTGAAATGAGATTCAGATCATTAGTAATAAAGACTCAAAAGCCCATCTTCAATTTTTAAATTCTTAAATATGGCTGAAGTATTTAATTCAGATACAATTTAATAGTTTAAAATTCATCTTTCATATATCAAGTCCTATGTTTCCTTCCATTCTACCTTCCAAACTTCCACCCTATTTCCTCTGGCCCTCCTCTTATCCTATGGTAGACTGGAGTCATGAAGGCACAATAAATGTGACAATGTAACTCTGTCACAAAGTTTCTGCCTACCTCACAGAGGTGTCATACATTTATTTTTCAAAGTAAACATGCTTTGAAAATGTTAAAAACATAATTTAAAAAGCCTTAATAATCATGCATAAAAGGCCACATAGTGTATGATTCCACTTATACAAAATATTCAGAGATGAAAAGTAGAACACCAATTTCCAGGGGAAGATAGAGCATGACTGTTAATGGATACGGGCTCCTGTGTGGGGAGGTGAAAATGTCCTGGGATTGGTTAATAGTAATGCACAAGCCTGTAAATATAGTAAATGCTAATGAACTGTAAACTTTAAGTGGTGGATTGCAGGATATGTACATCATCTCAATTTTTAAAGACTATTACAAGCTTTAGATACTAGTACAGTATATAAAGACTCCCAGGAGAAATCTCCCAGGAGAAACTATCGTGGTCATTCTATCACTTTATTTAAGAATTTACAAGGATGCCCTTAACTTCCCACCAAAAAGATTATTTTTAAAGATTCCATTTTTAGATCCAAAATCATGGGGGAGAAAAGGCAACAGCTATGGTTAATTACTTTCTGAATCCTATTATGAAACTGAATACCGTTCCTCAGGCACAACATTCCCTTCTGGGTAAAGGGCATTTTGTGGCTAAAGAGGAATTACGAGTTTGAGTGCCTGTGCTACAACTGGGAGTCAAACCCAATAGATCTTATATGTCAAATTCCTAAAAAATGCATAGTGTGGCACTACACGTTTCATAATGTCTACATTTCAACTATATACAAAGAACATTTTCTCTTTTAAGAGTCACCGATAACTCTGCAGTTCTATCACTATTCTCTTAAAAAATACAGAAACCAGAGAACAGTGGCTTTTAACACGGAAGCTCAAATACTTTCAAGGCTACTGGAGACTAATAGATCTTCCCACCACCACACTTCAATACAAAACTGCTGACTGGCTTCTCCGAAGTAGCTGCTGCTATCGTGCCAACCTCTCTAATCTTTGTTATACACTAGTCCTCCTCTGCTTTCTTCTTTCTGATTTCTTGTCTCCTGACAGTTTTCTCACACTGATTTTCACAAAACTGATCTTCATGAAGCATTGCCAACCAGACATCTCGTTTTCCTTCCTCAGATGAAAGGACGAAAAAGCACAGATCAAGATCTTAGTTTTATTTTATTTTATTTTTTTTTTGGAGAGGTTTTCGCTATAGGGCGCGTGTGCCTGCCAGACAGACAGAGAGAGACATAGAGACAGAAAGCGAGAAATCACCCCCCAGGGGGATGGTCACGCCGCAATCCCTTCTCCTCCATTCTCCTCTTGAGATCTTGGGCACACACGCCTGGCGTGACTTTTAAGCCACCGGGTCCAGAATGCGAACCGTGGTCAACTACGTGGGAGTCCAGCGACATAGCCATTACGCTAACTGCTGGTTCCCAGTTTTATTTTTTATTGAGCTCACTCCTACTAAGTATCAGACATACACATGTACGCATGTGTGTATAAAATTAATGAATATTATTATTTGCATTGTATAAGTCACCTTGCAATGTATAGAGACTGTAAAGGCAGTCTCTTGACCTTTCATTCCTGTATTTCATACAACCCTATGGAAAAGAGCTAAAGTAGCCTCCCAATCACGTCCCTTGGTATACCTGGTAATTGTATGGCAGTCTCACACTAAGTACTGAGCACCAGTATAACAGGACTTAAACAAATATTTGTACACCCATGTGTATAACAGCCTTATTCACATGACCCAAGGGGAAAACAACCCAAATATTTAACAATAGATGAATGAATAAACAGAATATGATATCTCTATACAATGGAATATTATTCATCCTTAAGGAAGGAAAATATGACACACGCTGCAACACAGATGGACCTTGAGGACATCAAGCTAAGTGAAAAGAGTCTGTCACCAATCGACAATACTGTGTGATTCCACACATCTGACTACCTCATAGCAAGGAGAATGATGGTTGCTAGGGATTAAGGGGAGGCAAATGGAAAGTTATTGTTTAGTAAGTACAGAGTTTTGGTTTGGGAAAATAAAAAAATTCTAGAGATGGATATTTAGATGGTGGTACAATGATGTGAATGCAGTTAATGCCACTGAATTGTATACTTAAAAATGGTTAAAATGGGTGATCAGCAAAGGGTGTAATTGTTTCATTCCTGGCCTCCCACATAGTCAACCGTGATTTGAGTTCCAGACACGGTGGCTTAAAATTCACACCAGGCGCGTGTGCGTGCATGCCCAAAATTCCGAGAGAATGGAGAAGGGTCTGTGGCATGTCCAATCCCCCTGGAGAGTGGTTTCTCACTTTCTGTCTCTCTGTCTTTGTCTCTCTGATGAACATAGATGCCCTATAGTAAAAAAAAATCTGAGAGATTGAAAAAAAAAAAAAAAAAAAGGTTAGCGGACCAGCAGATGGCATAACTATTAAATTGCTAGACTCCCATGTAGTTGACTGCAGTTCAAGTCCCAGACACAGCAGCTTAAAACTCATGCCAGGCACATGTGCATATGTGTCCAAGATGCCAAGAGGAGAATGGAGAAGGTATTGCAGCATGGCCATCCCCCTGGGGGGTGATTTCTTGCTTTCTGTCGCTCTGCCTGTCTCTGGTGAGTGCACATGCCCCATTGCAAAAATCTCTTTTAAAAAAAATGGTGGCGCTTATGTATATTTTTACAATGAAATCTGAGTATCAAAAAAATTAAATAAATAATAACTCCTTCATTGTTGATTTTAGTAATATCTGTTTTCTCTCCTTTGACCTTGGTTACCCTGATTAGAGATTTATTAGTTTTTCCCCTTGAGCAGCTTCTCAAGTGGGGGCACTACCCATGTGCCCCCAAGACCAGACTGTAAATTTTATTAAAAGTTTTAAAAGAATCAGCTTTTGGTTTCATTGACTTTTTTCTTTTGTCGTCCTGTTTTCAATTTCACTGATTTCTATGAACTTTCACTTCTGTCATTCTGCTTGCTTTAGATTTATGCTCTTCTTTTTCTAATTTCCTAAAGTGAAAGCTATTAAGAGATTACTGCTTATATTTTACTTCTTTTTTTTAACACATCCATTCAATGCTAAAAAGCAGGGCTTCCCAATCTCTGGGTCCCCTGGGCCACCTGGGTTGTCTCCTGTCTGACCAGTGGCAGCACCAGATTCTCATGGAAGCACAAACTTTATTTTCCTGTGATTATTTCACCATTTATTGCAATGTGACAGTGGTAGAAATCAAGCACACAATGGATGTGGTGTGCTTGGATCATCCCTGGACCAAACCCCTTTCTCTACCCCTGCCTGAGTCTGTGGAGAGATGATCCTCCATGCAGTCCCTGGTGCTGGAAAGGCTGGGGACCATGCTATCAATTAACATCTAAACATTTTTTTTTTGCTGTTATTCATGTTCTTTTAGTACAAAATATTTTTACTTTCTCTTGAGACTTCTTTCACCCATGTGTTATTTAGAAATGTGTTGTTTAACCTCTATTTTTGGATTTCCCAACTATCTTTCTGACTTCTCTTACTATACAACACAATCATCAAGTTACTTACTTCTATTTTCAATTTATTTATTTATTTATTTATTGTTTTGGTTTGGTTTGGTTTTTTGCTATGAGGTGCATAGCAAAATTACTCTCTCTCTTTCCAGAGAGAGAGAGAGAGAGAAATCACTTTCCAGGAGGAATGGCCATATAACAATCCCTTCTCCTCCAGGCTTCTCTCAGGATTTTGGGCATCCACACATACACGGCTGGCAAGATTTTCAAGTCACTAGGCCTGGGACTCAATCCACATACAGTCAGCCATGTGGGATCCAGCACCTTAAACTCCACATCAGCTAATGACCCAGTAAGTTACTTATTTCTAATACATTCCACTACAGTTTGAAAGCACAAATTAAAGTATGTTTTATGTTCAAGGATGCGATCTTAGTGACTGTCCCATGTGAGTTTCAGAAGAAAATGATTTTTGCTGTCATTATATGAAGTATTCTATAAACATCAATTAAATCCAGTTGATAGATAGTGCATTCAGCACAGCCTTACTGATTTTCTATCTGCCACTTCTATAAATAACTGAGGGGTGTTGGAGATTCCAACTACTATAGTGAATTTGTCTATTTTTCTTTGCAGTTCTATCAGTTCCTGCATTACAGATTTATGTTTTCTTGGGAAGGTGACCCCTTTATTGTAATGTAATATCGGTCTTTCTCCCTGATATTTTTTCTTCTCAAACCTATGGGTTCTCAGAAATGTCATGATGCATTTTTGCACAGAAAAGTATATCATGACTTTTCCAATGACCCAATACCTTATCTAAAATTAGTATTACCACAATTTATTATTACTACTTTTTTTTTTTTAATTTGACTAGAGAGACAGAGAGAAAGAAGGAAAAATGGCAAAGCAAGCCACCAGGTCCAGGACTTGAACCACAGTCAGCCAAGTGGGAATTCAGTGCCTTAATCACCATGCTACCTGCCAGCCCCACTACTACAATTTTGATTATTCAGAAAAATCCAAAAACAAACTTAATAAAATATTTACAAACACAGACACGGGTGGGCAGGGTTGAAGACTACCTGGTACTTTCCAGTCTGGCTGTTTTCAGCCCAGTGGCATTTCCCTTACATTCTTGGAAATACAAATTTGCATTTAAAAGGATGTTTGCATTTCCAGGTGCTTTACAAAGGGAGTTTTTCCAGGCTAGGCAGTGAACCATATTTCTGAAAACTTAAGTTTTATAGGTTAAATTTTTTTTTTTGGGGGGGAGAGGTTTTTGCTATAGGGTGCGTGCCAGACAGACAGAGACAGACAGAGAGACAGAAAGTGAGAAATCACCCCCCAGGGGGGATGGCCATGCCGCAATCCCTTCTCCTCCATTCTCCTCTCGGGATCTTGGGCACGCACGCTCACGTGCCCGGCGTGAGTTTAAGCCACTGGGTCCGGGACTCGAACTGCGGTCGACTACGTGGAGTCCAGCGACATAGCCATTACACTAACTGCTGGTCTCTATAGGTTAAATATTTATTACAGGACTTCTCAGAGACATTATTACATTATTGTATACAATCAAAAGTAGAATTGGCCAGTGGCACAGTGATAATGCACTGCTCAAGAGAAGGTGGATCCCACATGGCCACCACGGTTCAAAATCTGCAGCACTATCAGCCTGAAACATGCCAGGCACACTCACAAGAGCTGAGAGTCAAAGGACTAGAGAACCCATTCCAACCGTTCTTTTTCTTATTTGTGCATGCATATACCCTATCATGACAAAGTAGAAAGTAAAGGGATATACTTTACCAAACTGACTAGTATGAACTCTTCCCACCCATTTATAAACATTTTTTGAAACATGTTACTTCCAAACACTACTCATTATTTCAGGTAAATGTGCTCTGTCTCACCTTTCTCTCCACTTCTATGATACTTCTCATCTATATTAAATATCTTGATATTCATTAATGATAATAATACAGTCACTCCTCACTTAACGACCTACCTGTTTAATAACTGCTCAGACTTACAACCAGTTCTCTAGCATGCGGGGAAATCCCATTCGTCAGTCTGTGTGAGTCTCAGGACCCCCTTTTCTCAGTGTTTGCCTCATTCCCATAGTCAGTCAGTATTCACTACATGATGCATTTGCAACCATGCAAGACTACATGTTTAGTTTATAAATTTGTACTTTATTGTGTACCCATAGTAGTATTTAAATAAGTAAAAATGATTACACCAGATTTATATCATCATGTTGTGGTGTGTCTTGTCATTTTCTAATGCTTATCTAATATATGCTTTTTACATGGATAGAAATATTGGGTCATGGGGAAAAGCCTTGACACATTTTTGCAGAGAAAAATACACCACGACTTTCCCAACAGCCTAATACACTATTCTAGTATGTTATCACATGGTATCTATTGAAAAATACATACCCTATGGCACCATGACACTCCACATGACATCCTCCTTTAAGTGAGGACAGTTATTGACCACTTTGCTTAACAACCTATATCATTAAGTGAGGAGTACCTGTATTTACCCAGCACTGACCCTCAGGTACTTTATCACCTAGTTTAACCTCCTACCATAAGATATACTATCTTTTATTTTATTTTTTTTTTAGAGGTTTTTGCTATAGGGCGCGTGTGCTCGCCAGACAGACAGAGAGAGACAGAGAGACAGAAAGCGAGAAATCACTTCCAGGGGGGATGACCATACAGCAATCCCTTCTTTTCCATTCTCCTCCCGGGATCTTGGACACGTAAGCACATGTGCCTGGCTTAAGTTTTAAGCCATTGGGTCTGGGATTCGAACCATGGCTGACTACATGGGAGTCCAGCAATGTAGCCATTACGGCAACTGCTGGTACCGGCATAACTATTGTTTTTAAGTCATCAAGAGGATTCATGAGGGACCAGCAGTTAGCGTAATGCTATGTCGCTGGACTCCCATGTAGTCGACTGCGGTTCGAGTCCCGGACCCGGAGAGCACATATACCCTATAGTAAAAACCTCTCCAAAAAAAAAAAAAAGGTTATGTTAACCAGCTGCAATGGTGCCACCAGTTGGGGCACTGCTATAAGATGCTGGAGCTGTGTGAGACTTTGGGTTCATGTCCAGGATACACCTATGACCAGGGCTAACCACAGGGCTTGGGGAAGACGGCAGCATGAAGATCCTGTTGAGGGTGCTAGTCTGTTTCTGTCTGTTTCCCTCATATGAAGGACGTAAATAAACAAACTTCTAAAAAAGTTTAGAAGTAAATAGGCACTTAATATTCCCTTGATGATTTCTGATTAATCTGATGGTTAAAAAAGAAAGAAAGAAAGAAAGAAAGGTGCTATTTAAGTTTTTGCTATAGTGCTGGAGGCCAAATGGCCAACTCCAGGTTCAGATCCTCGCGCTGGCTAGAAAACACACTGGGTACATAAGCATGTGCCCAAGATCACGGTGAGCTAGAGGGCCAGGGGAGAGGGGTCATGGCATGATGAGACCCTCTCTCTCTCATGAGTGCACACATGTTCTCTTTTATGAACAAAATTTTTTTTTTTCTTTTTCTTTTTTTGGAGAGGTTTTTGCTATAGGGCGCGTGCGCTCGCCAGACAGACAGAGACAGAGAGATAGAAAGCAGGAAATCACCCCCCAGGGGGGATGGCCACGCCGCAATCCCTTCTCCTCCATTCTCCTCTCGGGATCTTGGGCACGCACGCACACGCGCCCGGCGTGAGTTTAAGCCACCGGGTCCGGGACTCGAACCGCGGTCGACTACATGGGAGTCCAGCGACATAGCCATTATGCTAACTGCTGGTCCCTATGAACAAAATTTTTAAAATAACTTTATAATAAGCATATTATCAGGGCCGGTAGGTGGCACAGTGGTTAAGGTGCTGGACTCCCACAGAGGTGAGCGCAGTTCAAGTCCTGGACCTGGTGGCTTGCTTGCTTTCTCACTTTTCCTCTGTTTCTCTGTCCCTCTCAGGCACGGTGGCACCCACCCTATGGCAAAAACTACTGGAGGTCAGAAGATCACGGCATTGAGTCCATCTCTCTCTCTCTGTCCCTCTCTGGTGAGGGTACATCCTCTATAGCATAAAAAAAATAGTAAACATAACAAATAAATGATTTTTAAAAATAAGCAAGCATATATCATCACGACATACAGGAAGAGGGAAAAAAAAAAATCACACCTGTAGCAGAGTATGTTTTCCAAAGGTGGTCTATGTCAGTTTCCTAGGATTGCCCTAATAAAGTAGCATAAACAGAATAGCTTAAAACAGCAAACACTGGGCCAGCAGGTGGTTAAAGTAGCTGGACTCCCACATGGCTGACCGTGGTTCAGGTCTCAGACCTTGCAGTTTGCTTTCTCACTTTCCATCTCTCTCTCTGGCCCAACTTCAAGAAAATAAAATTAAATAATGACAATGAATAACATTTTAAAAGAAAAAAAAAAACTAGCAAATATTTATCGCCTCACAGTTCTGGAGGCTAAAAGTCCTAAATCAAAGTATCAGTAAGATCATTTTCCCTCTAAAGCCTGTAGGGAGACTCTTTCCTTGCCTCACCCTAGTTCTGAGGAGCCTGTCAGTGAAAACTGGCTTTTCTTAGCTTGTAGATACAGCACTTTAATCTCTGCCTCTGTTGTCACATAGCATTCTTCCTTCAGTGTTTGTATCTTCCCTAATTACATTTGTAACAACGCTATTTCAAGTAAGGTCACATTCTGAGGTACTGGCATATTGAGATACTAGGGCTTCAACATGTATTTCTGGAGAACACTATTCAAACTGTAACACAGCCATGCATCCTATCCCACATCTCACCACTGAGTGGTTGGTCTCTGTGCCATCCCCTTGAGCCTGAGTAGCATTTTATTTTATTTTAAATTTATTTAAGACAGGTTCTTGTGAGCCTTCTGCCTAGCCTCCCAGATGAGACTACAGGTACATGCCACCACACCTAGCCTTCAGGTGGAACTAGTAATCAAACCTGGGCCTCCTAGGTGGTCTCAGTCTGCGGAGGGCAACATCTTCACAGCATGAGCCACCATAGGCGGGCTCTGAGCACAGTTTGACTGCTTCGACCCACCGACCCATCACGTTCGACACACGCTGGTGTACACCGAACGTGATGGAGAGATTCACTCTTGGAAACCAGCCACCATGCTATTAAGCCAAACCAGCCCACACAGATACCACACAGGATGCCAAGTATAGGTATTCTGGCTAACAGACCAGCTGAGGTCCCAGCATTAACCACTAGACTTGTATGTGAATATACTCAGTCTCTGAGTCCTTCTGGGTGAGGCTACAGGTACTGTGAGGAAGAGACAGCCCTTCCTTGCAGTGCTTTAACCACATTCCTGACCCGCAGAATCTACGCATACACCAAAATGACTCTGGAGCCACTAAGTTCTGAAACACTTTGTTACAAAGCTATAGTAACTTGAACAATAGCATATTATCTCACAAAATAAAAGTCAAAAACAATTTACTGCTAGAGAGGCATGCGCACATACCAGAGTAGGAGAGAGAGAACTCCACAGTGGGGTGTGGTCACGCTCTACTCCTGTTTTCTCCATTTCTCTTCCCATCAGGATTTTGGGTGCACACATGAGCCCAGCATGTTTTCTTCAAGCCTTTGGGCCAGGATTTGAACTGTGGTTGGCCATGTGAGATCCAAATCCTTTAACTGTTACACTATGAGAATGTCCCAAATATTAAAATATTTAACAATGCTTAAAATAAAACCAGCTGCCCAGCCCACAACAGCAAGTGCAGGTAGACGCAACTACTTGAGGACTAAGGTCACTTGGGAGACCTGGATTTAATTCAAGTCATGTCGAAAAGTTAATGGGGATGCATGCCAGTCATCACAGCTACCTGGCAGGCTGAGGCAGGAGGATCATGGTAATTGTGAGATCCTGTCTAAATAAACAAAATAATAGTAAACCAAGAAATGAAAGTACAGGGTTTAGTAAAGGCATCATACTGAACTTGTTTGTTTTTAAGGGGATAGAGGATTCAAATAATTGAAAAAATAAAAACATCTTTTTATATGCCTGTAAGGTACTATGATTAAGTACAAGACCAGTATACTAATAAAATATGAATAAATACTAGAACCCTAAAGTTATATTAATGCTCTAGAGGCCTGATAATAACATTTAATAAAGGTTTTTTTTTTTTTTTTGAGAGGTTTTTGCTTTGGGCGCATGCGCTCGCCAGACAGACAGAGAAAGACAGAGACAGAAAGCGAGAAATCACCCCCCGGGGGGATGGCCACGCCACAATCCCTTCTCTTCCATTCTCCTCTTGGGATCTTGGGCACGCACGCACACGCACCCAAGGTGAGTTTAAGCCACCGGGTCCAGGACTCAAACCACAGTCGACTACATGGGAGTCCAGCGACATAGCCATTACGCTAACTGCTGGTCCCATCATTTAACAAAGTTTTTATCTCTGATTTGTGGCTCAGAATCAAAATATTGGGTCATCTGGAGTCACAACACATTTTTTGCACAGAAAAACAGAAAAATATGTTTCCTGACAACCTAATACATGTAAGCCCTGAATACAAAGTTAAACCTAGTCCTTACCTTTCACTGCCAATAGCACTGAGAAAGGCATTTTGATTAGCATGCTGAAGCAATGCCAATAAGTTCTTCGAGTAAGCCTATTGCTTAATAATAAAGATAATTTCTTGAAACCAGAATCTTGTTTTTTAAGTAATATAGGAACTATCTAAATTGAAAACCTTATTGTAACTATTTTTATTTTCAAAAAGGCAAGCAACTAAAATACAGTAGATACATTTCAGTGAAGACATCGAGAAGTGCGTAGGTTCAATGGCATAGCAGTTTCTAATTTACATTTTAGAAAATTAGGTCACAGACATAAGAAAATAATGAAGTACTGATACATTCTATAACATGGATTATTATCTTGAAAAATTCTGCCAAGTGAAAAAAAAAACCAGTAACAAAGACCACATATAATGATTCCAATTATATAGGAATAGCTATAGACAGGAAAATAGCTTAGTGGTTGCTGGGCAGGGGAGGGTACAGAAATAGAGGGCAATAGCTAGGATACAGGGTATCTTTTCAAGTAATTTTTTTTTTTGAGAGAGATTTTTCGCTATAGGGCACGTGCGCTTGCCAGACAGACAGAGAGAGACAGAAAGCGAGAAATCACCCCCCAGGGGGGATGGTCACGCCGCAATCCCTTCTCTTCCATTCTCCTCTTGGGATCTTGGGCACGCACGCACACGCGCCCGGCGTGAGTTTTAAGCCACCGGGTCCGGGATGCGAACCGCGGTCGACTACGTGGGAATCCAGCGACATAGCCATTACGCTAACTGCTGGTTTCCATGTTTTTCTAAACTTGACTATGATATGCTTACACATACCTACAAACATATAAAAGCTTCTGAACTGTATCCTTTAAATGGATGAGTTGTCTGTGATGTGTGAATTACATATCAAGAAAGAAGTTTGGGGGCCAGCCAGTGACATGGTGATTAAGTCAGCTGGATCCCATATGGCCAACTGTGCAGTTCAAGTCCCACACTAGACAGCTTGAAAACACCCAGCACAGTACATTTATGCTCCACATAATGACATTCTGGTCAATGACAGAACACGTAACCAGTCAGAACTAGCCTGCACGGCAGAGGCCTAGTCCTGATTGCTGCTTGGAGGGCATATACCCCAGAAAACCTGAGTGACACAAGATTGACTCCCACTTCAGGGAGAGAGTGTGGGTGCTGGCTGCAGCAGAATAATAATTAACAGTACCAGTTTCAATAATGGACCAATGAGACTGTTGACTGATTTGACCTATCAGGACTGCTCACGTTTTAATCTTTCATTTTACACACCTGGTTGAAAACTTACATAGGAAGAGCTTTTCTATAAGAGCCCATTCCTGGGGAGGGCTAGAAGGGGTTAGTGTGCTGGATGCCACATGGCTGACTCTGTGGTTTTTGTCCCAAACCCAGTGGGTTGAAAAACATGCTGGTGGGACCAGCAGATGGCATAATGGCTACGTCGCTGGACATCCATGTAGTCGACTGTGGTTCGAGGCCCAGACCCGGTGGCTTAAACTCACGCCGGGCGCATGTGCATGCATGTCCAAGATCCTGAGAGGAGAACGAAGGAGAGATTGTGGCATGGCCAGAACGGGTGATTTCTCGCTTTCTGTCTCTGTCTCTCTGGTGAGTGCACGTGCCCTATAGCAAAAACCTCTCCGAAAAAAAAAAAAAAAGAAAAACATGCTGGTGTATGTGCGCACATGCTCAGCAACCAGAGAGGAGAGGGAGGAGACAGGATAGTGGCATGGCTATCCCCTCTGGGGGTGATTTCTCACTTTCCCTTTCTTTCTGTCTCTCTCCAGTAAGTGCGTGTGCCTTCTGTCAAAAACCTTAAGGGGGAAAACAAAGGCCTACCCCTAGACAGATGGCTTTTCTTTTTGCAAACCTAGGATCTCCCAGATGACTCACCCATAATAAAGCTTTCTTCCTAGAGCAACCTCATAGGCCGGAGTTTGACTTTCCGGGCAGCAAATAACTCTACCCAGTCCATACCTACTTTGATAGTAACATATACAAGGGTGGTCTTATAAGAATCATACAGGCAATTCCGTATAGCCTGCGTGATAGAAGATACCTAACAAACCATCCGGAAGTTTGAATATACCCTTCAATGTTTACACAATAAAAATGCTTAATGATACATTTTATTGTTTAGTAAAACATGACTGTACTGATAGTGATACTGTACTCTCAGTAAGAAAAGCTGGCTAGAATAATTAATGTATGAATAATTCTACAGACCTCTACTACCTATGTATTTAAAAGATTATTTATATTCTTAGTCTGAAATCGACAATTACAAGCATTTCAAGCTTCACAGTAAGTTTTATAAGAATCACAAACTTATAGGGAAATTGGCAGGTAGGTAAATGACTAGGAATTATATTTCAGGGATCATTATTTAAGCTGCAACTTTACTTAAAATTACAAACCACAGAACTCACTGATTTATAGCATGACATTTCTAAGTGGGTACTAAACGGACAAAAGAGGTATTTCCATACTTGCTTCCAAAATAAACAGCAATATATCAAATACAGAAGTACAATCTTTTTTTTTTTTAAGAATTATTTTACCTGACTTTATTTATACATTTTAATTTGACCAGAGAAGGGCAGAGTAAGTGAGTGAGAGAGAGAGACTGAGACAGAGGAGAGAAAGTAAGCCTCCAGGCCCAGAACTCGAACAGCGCTCAGCCATGTGGGAGTCCAGCGCCCTTAACCATCACACCATCTGCCGGCTCCGCAGAAATACATTCTAAAATATTTGCTTGAATTTCAAAATGGTCTATATCAACACCAATATAAAAAGTAGTTAACATGTACTCTTACACATTGTTACATCTCTTCAGTATGGGTGTTGGAAACTCTAAGTCAATTAAAAACCTTGATATAAACTGTGTAAATGTGTGGAAAGTTTAAGTTTATATTCAACCTTGTTCCAGTAGAAGAGTTAGTTCCTCCAACCTCTTTAGTTCTCCAACACAGCTGGAGCTAATCTATCTATCTTCAATCTTCCAAGCAAATTAGAATCATTACTGACTTTATAAATGAGAACACATTATATAAATGGGAATGTCTTAGATGTCTTGCCTTTATAAGTATTATCAATGAGTATGAAAAGTAGGTTTTAAAACATACCATGCAGTCCCGGCACCATAGTTTAGTGGTTAAGGGAACCAGATCCAGCATGGCCAGACATGGTCTGAACCCCAGCCCCAGCACTCTGGAAAACGTGGCAGGCACATGTGTGCGTATGTGTGTGTCTGTGTACACATGTTTAAAATTCCAACAGGATGAAGAAATAGAGAAGAAAAGATTGTAGTGTGACCACATCCCACTGCAGGGTGCTTTCTCCCTCTCCCTCTCCCTCTCCCTCTCCCTCTCTGGCAAGCACACATGCCCTCTGGCAATTAAAGAAAGAAACACAGCCTGTAAATAATCCACAAAAAAGAATTTCAAATAATGTCTTTAACTTACTTAAACTACAGCTGTTAAAGAGATGAAGTAGCAAACATACAAGCAGTAGTGGCTCTAACAGGAACCAAACACAAAAGAGTAGGAATTACAGAGAAAGGGACTAAAACAGGAAATAATGGCTGATTCCCAGAGTTAATGAATTTTCTGCAGGCACACAGTGTACTTCCCTCTCAGTCCTTCCTACCAATCTATTAGGACTGAAGCTCAGAAAATCGCAGACGTACAACTAACTGCTCCTGTGACCACACCATCTACTACATGCTCTGCTAGGTGCCAGGCACTGTGATAAACTTCACGTTTATTACCTTACTTAATCCCCACCATAACCCTGAATAGACTGTACTAAAGCTATAGAGGTTGCCCAAGATCCCTTAGCTAATAAATGATGGACCCAGGACACTTAACATTCAGCCCTTACACAGATGTCTGAACAACTGTAAGTCACAAAGAAGGTAAGCTGAGGGCCAGCCCCACGGCCTAGTCATTAAGGGAGCCAGATCTCACCTGGCCAACTGCAGTTCAAATTCAAGTTCTTGCGGTTTGAAAAACATACCAGGGGGACCAGCAGTTAGTGTAATGGCTATGTCGCTGGACTCCCACGTAGTCGACTGCGGTTCACGTCCTGGACCCGGTGGCTTAAACTCACGCCGGGCGCGTGTGCATGTGTGCCCAAGATCCTGAGAGGAGAATGGAGGAGAAAGGATTGCGGCGTGGCCATCCCCCCTGGGAGGTGATCTCTCACTTTCTATCTCTCTGTCTCTCTCTGTCTGTCTGGCAAGCGCATACGCCCTATAGCAAAAACCTCTCCAAAAAAAAAAAAAAAAGAAAGAGAGAGAGAGAAACACATGACTTGAGAAGCACATGTATGTCATGTATGTGTGTGCCCAAATTCTAAAAGGAAGAGAGAAAGGGATGAGAAAGGACTGTGGTATGACCATGCCCCATGAAGGGTGCTTTCTCTCTTTCTCTCTGGCAAGCACATGCTCCCTCTGGCCAATTTTGTATTAAAAATTATTAAAAGTACGGGGCTAGGGGACCAACAGATGGTATAATGGTTACATTGCTCGACTCCCATGTAGTTGACTGCGGTTCAAGTCCCAGATCCAGCAGCCTCAAACTCATGCCGGGCTGGTGTGCATGCGTGCCCAAAATCCCAAGAAGAGAATGGAGGAGAAGGGACTGTGGCCTGACCACTCGCCCTCCCCCCCATGGAATGATTTCTCACTTTCTGTCTCTCTGTCTCTCTCTGTCTCTCCAGTAAGTGCACATGCCCTAAAGCAAAAACCTCTAAGGAGATAAAAAATAGTAGGGGGTCAGTAGACAGTGAAGCAATTACGTCACTGGACTCCCACATGGCCAACCGTGGCTTAAGTCCTGTCCTGGGGGCTTGAAATCATATGAGGCACATGTGCACGTGTGCCCAAGATCCCAGGAGGAGAATGGAAGAGAAGGGACTGGGGCATGGCCATCCCCCCTGAGGGGTGATTTCTCACGTTCCCTCTTACTGTCTCTGTCTCTCTCTCTCTCTCTTTGGTGAGTGCGTGCACCCTACAACAAAAACCTCTTTTAAAAAGGTAATAGATAAACCACTAATAGTAAAGATAAACTACTATGTGCAACATGTATGAATTTCAAAAAGACAGACACAAAAAACACATACTGTATGATTCTCTTTACATGAAGTACAGAACAAGAAAAAGTAATCTTTGGTAAAAGATATCACCACAGTGGGGGCTAACTAAAGCAATGGCTGGAGAGGGTCACACCTGGAGCACATTTTGATACGTTTATCAAAACTCATTGAATTCTAAAGCTAAGATGTGTGCATTTCTCTATATGTTAATTCTATTTCAAAAAATTTTAGGAACAGCCCTGTAGCGCAGTAGTTAAGTGTTACACGTACAGAATTGAACGCCATGGTCCACTGGGGTTCAAATCATGGTCCCAGTGACTTGAAAAACATAGTGGATACGTGCCCAAAATCCTGATGGGGGGCCTAGCGGGTTGCATAGTGCTTAACTCACGTGGCCAACTACAGTTTGAGTCCTGGACCTGGCAGCTTGAAAATCACACTGGGCCCATGTGCATGCCCAAAACCGCAGGAGGAGAATGGAGGAAAAATGGTTGAGGTATGACCACCACTCCCCTCTCCCCATGATTTCTCACTTTCCCTCTCACTGCTTTGTCTTTCTCTGAAGAACTCAAAAAACTAAAAACTGGGACCAGCAGTTAGCATAATGGCTATGTCACTGGACTTCCATGTGGTCAACTTAAGTTCGAGTCCTAGACCCAGTGGCTTAATCTCACACCGGTACATGTGCATGCGTGCCCAAGATCCCGAGAAGAGAATGGAGGAGAAGGGATTGTGGCGTGGCCATCCCCCCTGGGGGGTGATTTCTCGCTTTCTGTTTCTCTGTCTTTCTGGAGCACGCACGCGCCCTATAGCAAAAAAATCTCTCCAAAAAAATAAATAAATAAAAACTAAAAAATAATCATTTAAAAGAAGCCTAAAAAAAAAAAGAAGTAAAGAAAAAACCCTGATGAGATGGAGGAATGGAGGAAAAAGGATTGCAGCATGACCATATCCATCATCCACATCTCCCTCTGTCTGGTGAGCACACACACCCCTGACAATAAAACACAGAGAGAAAGCAAGTTTGAAACAAAATCATTTTTTAAAAATGTAAAGCAAATACTAAGACTAAAACTTTCACTTCACTCAGTGCTTTTCCTTAAATAGTTAGAAAACCCCTCAAGATTTAAGAAAAATAAAGTGACCCCTAATTTACTCTTTATAAAAATCACTGCCTCACTCAGAAATGAAAATACATTATCTGTGTCTTCCCTGGATTTACACATTTTGTAAGCAAGGATTTTGTCTGTGTTGAATAGGTCGCCATTATCTCCCCAATACCTGCCATTACGTTTAACACCATAGGAAATGCTAAGTATGTGCTGTTATCTTTGGTGTTTTTTTGAGGACTTATCCACAATGTTTATTGCATCATTAAATTTCTAGACCATTTACTGACTTTTTTTTTATCTTGTGTGTTAAATAAATGTAGGATCATGCTTGACAGCCTCTACAACCTTACTCATCTAGCAGCAGAATAAATGCTTGGTGTTTTCAAAAACGTAGCTAAGTCTTAAATTTTGTACTCATCTATTGAGTTGTTGGAAATTACATGCATGCCACATAAATAGTGGAAGGCATTACATTTTTCATGGGCTTATTCCCAAAAATTCATTATCAATTTATTTCAAGGTCTATTTTCTCACATTGAATTATGGCTCAGTCTTCTAAACCACCCTGATTTCTGGTATACCTAAAGAAATTACATTTTTCTTCTGTCTTTCCCATGTATTTCATTCATATATCATATAATTGTTCACTAAAGCTATAATTTTATCCAGTATCTGCCAACACTGTTTAAATTAACTTACTAGCATTGTTTATGGGAATACCAGATTCATTTTTGACAAAAGAGTCATAGCAGGCCAAAGAAGACATTAAAAAATCATTTGCACATCAATTCAAAGACAAAATCTCCATCCAGTCTTGTAGACAAGCGCTTACACTTTCCTATCAATAAACAAAAAAAGCAATGCTCCATAATAAAACTAGCTCTGTTTATTTCATCAGGGTCCCTTCCAAGAACAATAGAAGCTATTAGTTCCGTAAGGAAAGAGTCCTAATTATGAACTTACAAGACACTGAAGAGTGAAAATCAACAATGAAAACTCAGACAATAGCCAGTTTAACCAGCTTTGGGGAACATTTTTTAGAGTACAACTTGAGAACTGAATGAGTACAAAGACAATAAACACATAGCTTTTGGTCACTTAAAAAGATAAAGGGCAGGGCCTGTAGGTGGTGTGGTGGTGAAGGTTACTGGACTCCCATAGGCCCAACCACAGTTCAAGTCCTGGACCTGGTGGTTTGCTTTCTCACTTTCCGTCTCTCTGTCCTGCTCAAATTTTAATAAATTAATTTTTTAAAAATGATAAACAGCAAACAGCACAGGCAGGGAAGTACAGATTTAGTAGAAAACAGCTAAAATAAACACAAAGAGTGAACTGCAATAATGAGAAATAGGATGACCCTTTCGGAGCAAACTTATGGAGACCACAGTCAACAGGTGCTATCTACAAAACACAAACTGGTTAACCTACATGTTTCCCATGATGAAAAACTACAACACCACCATGACAGACAGGAATATGACAATGTTGTCTGGTTGAAATTTTGAATTTTACACGCAAACACGCAAGTTAAATAACTTCTCTGTCATGGAGTAAGACGACCAGTGATGATCTCATGCAATGATAAGCAGACCTTATTTTTTAAAACTTAAAATTAATTTTAAATTGCTAAAAAAATTAACTTGAGGGAACAGCAGGTGGCATAACAGTTGCATTGCTGGAGTCCCACATAGTCAGTGGTGGTTTGAGTCCCAGACCTGGGACTTAAAAGTCACACCAGGCATGTGCGTGAGTGCCCAAAATCCCAAGAGGAGAATGGAGGAAGAGGGATTGTGGCGTGGCCATCCCCTGTTGGGGAGTGATTTCTCACTTTCTGTCTCTTCGGAAAGTACACGTGCCCTGTAGCAAAAATCTCTCTTAAAAAAAAATAATAATAATAATTTGAATAGCAGCCTATAGGGCAGACAGCTTTTTACTTTTGCTAAATGTTACCAAAAACAAACAAACAAACAAAACAAAACCACCAACTATCTAGCATCACAGTTTTTTTTCCCCTTAGATTTCTCCCATAAAGCATATGCAGTCACCTGAGAGAGAGAGAGAGACAGAGAGAGAAAGTGAGAAATTATCCCTCCAGGGGATGACCACGCTGCAATCTCTTCTCCATCCTCCTCTTGGGATTTTAAGCAATTATGCACACATGCCTGGCAAGTTTCTCAAGTCTCGGGGTATGGGACTCAAACCATGAACATGGCCATGTGGAATCCAGCACCTTAACCACATGCAACCTGCTGGTCTCAGCACCACAAACTTAATTTTAAAAAATAACATTTTAATACAGTAAAGAATAAACAAAATTTAAAGGTGAATATTTTAAATTGTGTAAATCTAGTCTGAAAGAAAACATTAAAAATAATATTTTGGGGGCTTGCTGGGAAGAGAGAGAGAGAGAGAGAGAAAGTGAGGAAGAAACCTCATGTAGAGTAGCCACACCATAATCCCTTCTCCTCTCAGGATTTTGTGTGAGCACAAACATATATGAGCCTGGTGTGTTTTTCAAGCTGCTGGTTCTCGGACTCAAACCATGCAGTCAGTCACATGGGATTGAGCACTTTTCTTACCATACCACTGGCTGGTCCCAGAACTTCTTTCAAAATAAAAAAATTCTGAGTAGTAATTCTCCCTTTGACAGTAGCTGGATTTTAATATTATTAATTTAAATGACAAAGCCCACCATCACTTCTTAATAAACTTCATATATGACAAATACATAAAATATTTCATTTATCCATTCAATGATTAATGAACATAAGGATTTCCAGACCCTCTGCTAGATTCTCCAAGCCCAATCCATTTCTCTAGTCACTCATCTCCTCTTCCCATGAGTTTCTCAAAATTTTAGGTTAAACAATCTACAGAAAGTTTCCAAACAGCTCATTGGACTAGATTATCTTTAAAATCATTTCCAATCCTAAAACTGTAAGATTCTGGGGCAATGCATACATCTAAAAAGAATTTGGGGACTTCCAAAGAAATGAAGCTTGATCCAGTATTTAGGTCCTCTCCTTGACATTCTATTAACTCTAAAGAAATTTAAAAGGGCTAGCAGGTGTCGTGGAGGTTAAGGCAGCTGGAACCCACACGGTCAACAGAGTAGTTCAAATCCTAGACCCAACAGCTTGGAAAACATGCCTGTGTGTGTGTGTCCATGAGTGCGCACATGCTCTCAAAATCCCCAGAGAATAGAGAAGGGATTGCAGCATGGCCATCCCTCCAGTACGTAATTTCTCACTTTCCCTCTCTGTCACTGTCTCTCTCCAGCAAGTGCACATGCCCTACTGCACACTAAAAAAGAAAGAAACTGAAAAGGTATAACCCCATAAAGAGACAACAGTGAAGGATAAGTTTTGTCATATAGTAGAAAGCCAGTGGCAGGCTTCCAGGTTAGGATGGCAGACTGAACACATAGAGCTAATTTTGATTCCTTTCAAAACTCTACTAGAACAGGATAAATAACATTTTGTTGTGGTTTTTGTTTTGTTTTTAGGACACAACCATAATGGGAAAAGAGACAACAGTTAACAATATTTTGGAAGCTGGAGAAAAGTTGGAAAACTTAGTCAAAGGTCGTCAAATTCTAAGTTAGTAGGGTTAACAACTGAATACAAACCCAATTTATACTACAGTATCTTCTTAAGACTCAGTAACTACCAGAACAAAGGAGAGGAGGGCTAAAATAAGAAAGGATCAGGTAAATGCTGACAAGTTAGAAACCTAGACCTTGTCCAAGCTACTGGGTGGTCCCCACTGATCGGAGATCTATTATTTCAAGAGAGCAAACCAGTACATGGTAGAAGACACAAGTATCCTAACAAAAAACAAACAAACAAACAAACTATGCGTCCTTACATACTAAAAGCTCTATAACTCAATAATGTCTCTTTCCCTGATATATAGATCACTTCCCTTGGAGATAGCCTCAAACAGTACAACAACAAAAAACTAATGATTTTGGGACCAGCAATTAGCGTAATGGCTATGTCACTGGACTCCTACGTAGTCAACCGCGGTTTGCATCCCAGACTCTGTGGCTTAAAACTCACACCGAGCGCGTGTGCGTGCATGCCCAAGATCCCGAGAGGAGAGTGGAGGAGAAGGGATTGCGGTATGGCCATCCCCCCGGGGGGGGGGGGGGGGTGGAGGAGGGTGGTGGTGGTGATTTCTCGCTTTCTATTTCTCTGCCTCTCTCTGTCTTTCTGGTGAGCACATGTGCCCTAAGGCAAAAACTTCTCAAAAAAAAAAAAAAAAAAAAAAAAAAAAACCTAATGATTTTCTATTTTTTTTAAGGTTTTTATTGCAGGACCATGTATTCACTGGAGACAGAGGAAGACAGAAAGTGAGAACTCAACCCCACCACCACCACCACCCCCCATCCTCCAGGGGAGTTGGCTACACCACAATCCTTTCTCCTCCAGTCTCCCCTCAGAATTCTGGGCAGGCATACACATACGGCCAGATTGATTTTCTTTCTTTCTTTTTTCTAATTTTATTTACTCATTTATTTATTTTAATTTGACCAGAGAGAGACACACAGAGGAAGAGAGAAAGAAAGGGAAAGTGAGAAAGTAAGCCACCAGGTCCAGGTCCACGACTTGAACCATGGCCGGCCACAGGAGAGTGCCCAGTGTTTTAGCCACCAACGCCACCTGCTGGTCCCAGGCCAGTGGGATTTTCAAGCAGCCGGATCCAGGAACCGAACCATAACCAAACATGTAGGAGTCTAGTGCCTTAACCACATCACCACAGACTGGCCCCTGATTTTCAAATCTTGAGCACACAATGGATAAACTTCTAGACAGCCATAAAAAATACTAATGCTGATCTATGGAGATAGAAATCAGAATAGCAGGGACAATCAGGATTTAGTCTTTTTTTTTTTTTTTTTAGATTTTTGCCAGGGGCCATCACATGGTGTGGTGGTTAAGGCACTGGACTCCCACATGGCCAACTGTGGTTCAAGTCCCAGACCGGCGGCTTGTTTTCTCACTTTCCCTCTCCCTGTCTCTCTCTCTCCTTTTCGCTCTCTCTCCCTCTCTCTGGTGAATTAAAAAAATAAATAAAATTAAATAATCCCTTTTTTTTTTTTTTTTTTTTTTTTTGCCATAGGGCACATGCCTTCATCTAAGAGAAATAGAGAGAGAGGGAAAAGTGAGAAATCACCCCCAGAAGGATGGTCATGCCACAATCCCTTATCTGCTCTCCTCCTGAGATTATGAGCACACACATATACATACCTGGCATGTTTTGCAAGCTCCTGGGTCTGGGACTCAAACCATGCACTTAGCCATGTGGAATCCAGAACCTTAATCACCATACCACCCACTGGCCCAGTCACTCACTCTTAATCATGCACAGAAAACCAAGGAGTACAAGAGTTCTGAGGAGGGCCTCTTAATAAGACTATACCAAACAGAAAGAAAGACATCATGCAAGGAAAAGAAAGCTTAAAGAAACTACCTTTAGCATCCTCAGAGAAAACTATGGCATTCGTGCACTAAAAGATGGAGGAATTAGACTAAATAGAAGTTAAGAAGTTGAACCTACCAGTCTGCAGAAAGAGATATAGTTAAGAAGCAAGGTGATTTGGCTCACAGAGCCCCAGAGAAGCTCAGGACCTGGGAGTCTACAGGTATATACCCAGTAGCTGAGACATGAGGCTGGAAGACAGGAAGGGGTTTAAAGTCTATGTAAGGAGCAGTTAGACCCTCCAGGTTCCCTTCTCCATCACCATCCCCGTCCTCTCATAAATTCATTCTCTACAAACACTGACCTGGAGAGACCTCAGACTCGAGAACACAGTGAGATCTAAGGCTGAAAGCCAAGGGATTTAGCAGAACTGTGTTTAGGGACAGCAGCCCCGGCCCACAGCCCACTTCACCCAGCTCTCAGAATACTGGGAACCAGGCATATACACAGTCCTCCTTCCTCAGGTTGGATTCAGATGCTCCTTTTGCATGTTGCCAAGCCAATTTCCATCACAGTACTCAACTAAAGTGGAGGACAATAGTCTTTTTCTTCAATTTCTACTACCCCCCTCTAGATTCTAAGCTCTTTAAGGGTAGGGGCAGCATCTTAATCAGCTTCTTCGTATTCCCAGAGCCTAAAACAGTGACTGTTGGGGACCAGCAGTTAGCGTAATGGCTATGTCGCTGGACTCCCATGTAGTTGACCGCGGTTCAAGTCCCAGACTCAGTGGCTTGAACTCACGCCAGGCACGTGTGCGTACGTGCCCAAGATCCCGAGAGGAGAATGGAGGAGAAGGGACTGCTGCGTGGCCATGCCCCCAGGGATGATTTCTGGCTTTCTATCTCTCTGTCTTTCTGGCAAGTACACGCGGCCTATAGCAAAAAACTCTCAAAAAAAAAAAAAAAAAAAACAATGACTATCATATGCAAAACACTCTAGAAATCTTTAATTGGTCCTAGACACTGGGGCAAATATCATGCCAAAATATACCATGTGAAACTTAATTAGAATGTCAGAACAAACCAGGTTTGATTTGGACTAGGTCATGAATAAAGATTAGAATTTACTGATAAAATGATGTTTGGAATTAGTTTTAAATAATCCCAGAGCTCTACTCAAAAAAAAAAAAAAAAAAGTGTATTTCTATATGCTAGCTACAAATGTTTTAAAATTTCATCTATAATAACACCTAAAAATAAACCCCAAAAAGGAAGACTTCTACACAAAAAAACTGTAAGACATTACCAAAAAAAGATCTAGAAAATGAACACCATGTTCATAACCTGAAAGATTCACTATCATTAAGATATCAATTTCTCCAAATTGACATACAGATTCAATTCCAATTCCAAAATCCGTGGAAACTGACAAGCAGGTTTTGAAAGATATATGCAAATGCCAATAGACAAGAACAGCTCAGGCAATCTCTCTGTAGTTATTGTCTTTTAATGTTTATAAACACCGTATTCAGGACTTTATAGCTGGCCAGTGCCCAGCTAAAGGGAAAGATACAAGTGAGGTATTCCTGGGTTAACGCAGGAACCACTGGATTACTCAGCACCGAGCATCAAAGTCAGGGAGAGAGCACCGAGGTGTCCAAGCTGGACCTGGCTGGAGCTGTGCTGAGAGCAGTATAGCCTAGACAGTGACAGCAAGCTGCTTTCTTCTCACAGCTGAGCATACGCAATGGCAGTCTTCAACATGAACTCATTTCGGCGATGCTAGCGAACAGATATTAAAGAAATGGAGGGAACCAGCAGTTAGCGTAATGGCTATGTCGCTGAATTCCCACGTAGTCGACCACGGTTCGCGTCCCGGACCTGGTGGCTTAAAACTCACGCCGGGCGCGTGTGCGTGCTTGCCCAAGATCCTGAGAGGAGAATGGAGAAGGGATTGTGGCATGACCATCTCCCCGGGGGGTGATTTCTTGCTTTCTGTCTCTAATGTCTCTCTCTGTCTGTCTGGCGAGCGCACGCGCCCTATAGAAAAAATCTCTCCAAAAAAAGAAAAGAAATGGAGCCGATGTCCTGGTGCACCTCAGTTGTTGCTGCTTCGTAAGCCATACGAGCATGTGAATAAGAATTGCAAAACATTCTAGTAAGAACAGGGCACAGAGCAGAAAAGCCTGTGTGTTTCTCCCTCAGTGCCTCCTTGCCTGTTTTCATTCATAGCTAACTCCCCACTCTAAAAGCTCAGGCAATCTTAAGGAACAGAGATGAGCTACATATAAAGTTACATTAATGCAATGAGTATTAGTGCAAGGATAACGGATAGACAGATGAAACAGAATAATGTGTACAGAAACAAGACCCACACTCATACGATCATCACATTAAAAAAAAAAAGTGCTGCACAGAGCAGAAAAACAAGGATGGTGTTCTCAGTAAATGGTGCTGAGTCAAATAGATATCCATGTGGTAAAAAGTCAATCCAGACTCCTATAATCTATCTAGGATTATAAATAGAATATCTTAAATGACAACAGTAAAACTTCTGTAAGACAAGAAATTACCTTCCTACTCTTAGGTTAGGTATAGGCTTCTTAAATATAACACAAAAAGTAGTAACCATAAGGGACGAGGTTGATAAGTATAATTCATTAACATTATGAATTGCCATTCATGGGGGAAAAAAAATTTAAAAAGTAAAAGGTGGGACCAGCAGGTGGCATAGTGGTGGTGGCGCTGGACTCCCACATGGCCCATCGCAGTTCAGTCCTGAACCCAGCAGCTTGAAACTCATGTCAGACACACATGCACCCAAAATCCCAAGAAGAGAATGGAGAAGGGACTGCTATGTGGCCATCCCCCTGGGGGGTTATTTCTCACTTTCTCTCTGTCTCTCTCGATGTTTCCAGTAGTGTGTACGCACCCTATAGCAAAAATCTCTGTCTCAAAAGGGGGGGGGGGGGGGCAAATATAAAATGGAAAATGAAAAATGATAAACATATACAGTATGTTTGTGTATGATACATGTATCATACACATACATACATAACCATCCCGGAATGAATTCATATCCAGAATAAAGTATTGCAAACAAAAGGGAAAAAGCACACCACTGAAAACTGGGCAAAAAGACTTAAGTTATTTCACAAAAGATCTGTCTATAAATGGCCAATAAAAGGCACTAACCTCAATCATGCAGAAAATGCAAAATAAAACCATGCTGTAGGGCTAGCAGGTGGTGTGGTGGTAACGGTGCTGGACCCACATGGTCAACTCTGGGATTCAAGTCCCAGACTAGCGGCCTGAAAAACACTCTGGACACATGTGCCTGCATGCCCAGAATCCCAAGGGAGAATGGAAGAGCAGGAACTTCTCAGGGGTCATCCCCTCCAGGGGTGAGTTCCCACGATCCCTATCTGTCTCTCTGTCTCTCCAGCAAGCACATGAGCCCTGGAATAAAATACTTAAACAAACAAACAAAAAACTTTTTTAAAAACTGCTGCTGTATTACTACACCTCTACCAGAAGAGTAACAGTTGTTTTAAATGACAAGCCACTACATATGGTACAACCACTTGGGGAAAATGTTCAACAGTATCTAAAACTAAAATTTTACTGTTCACATACTTGAAAAACAAACTGCCTCCCTAGGTATATACCCTAACTTAATGCTCTATTTCCTGATCTGTGAGAATTCACTTAGTAAAAATTAATTACCTACACATTGAGGATGGTGAGTTTTTTCTGTGTATGATATCAAAAAAGTTTTCTAAGATTTATTTGACACAAAATTCTGAGATTTTTAAGGTTAGCCAGCATTTCAGAATAGAAAATGAACTTCTGGTACACTACTGAAATTCTACTAATAAGAGTATGAACAGAAAGCTAACTAACACAGCCCAAAGCAAAGATAAAAACTAACAACAGATCATTTTTCTTTTGCTTCATGAAGCACTGGAATTCATTCTTTCAGCAAAGAAAGGAGTTTATTATTCTACACTGTAACCCAGAGAAAAGATATCCTTGCAAGAAAATGCTGCTTTTAGTAACCACCTCGAGCAGCATAGATAGGAAGACGAGGGAACCATTCCAAAAGTTTTGGTTAACTCTTCGGTGAGCAGATGCCAACTGAGATGATCTAAGACGCCGAAAAGAAAGGAGGAGGAGGAAAAAAAATCGCAGCAACTTTAAGGCAAACACCACCACCACAATCCAACCTACCGGAAATCCTGCGGTTAATTTGAGGCTTGCCCGCTAGTCATAAGGTGATTCAGTGATGGCTACAAACGCTCAAGTGCATCCTCGGGAGTCACCTGGCACACCTAGGCTGCCCATCACCTGTCTGGACACACCGTCACGCGCACAATCCCGGAGGCCGAAAAAGGCCAACTTCGCGAGTAAGGGGCGCGACGGCCTCCCGCACAGGTCACCCCAGGGACCCGAGCGCTGGCAGCGAGCGCGGGGCGGAGGCCAGCACAACCACGGCAGGTACGAGGCCGCCCCGGCGCTGCTCCACCCCTCCACCTCCCCGGGCTCCCCGGGCGCCCAGGGAAGGGGGTCGCGGCGGCGGGCGTGGGCGAGCGCAGGAACTTAGGCCCCGGCGGCCCGGCCCGCCCCGCTCGCCCGCAAGTTCGGCTGCGGCCCCCGCCCGCCCGCCGTGGCTCGGCTGCGCGCCCCGCCGAATCCCGACCCCGGCCCTGGCCCCGGCCCGGCCCGGCGGCCTCACCTTGGAGACGCTGGGTGGACTTCGTCGTAAACATCAACTTCCCATCCAGCCGGCAGCCGGCCGCCGCGTCTCCGCGCCTCGGCCCCGCGGGCCGCCCCGGTCGCGTTCCCAGGCGCCCCGCGCCCGCTCGGGGGATCCCGGCGTCCCCGACTCTCGCCGACGCGCCTGGATACTGGGCGCACTCGCTCGCCGCCGGCCACTCGCCCGCCCGCCGGCTCCCGGGTCCGGTCGAGCCGCGTCAGGAAAGCCCAGGGCGCAGGCGCGAAGGGCCTTAAAGAGACCCGGCTGCCTCTACAGCGTAATGGGTTCGAGCAGGTTAGGGGCCGGGGCAGGCCGAGGAAAGGAGAAGCCGAAGGGATTGGACCGAGTGGAACGGGGGCGGGGAAACCGCCCTCTCTCCTCCTCCCTCCCTTAGCGCAGCCTTCGGCCTTGCAAACTGCTGACTTCCCCAGTCCCTCGAACCTCCCCTTCTAAGGAAAAGCTGCACCCCTCACCGTCCCGACGCGACCCCGCGCTCGGGACTGGGACTGCGGGCCTCGAGCTGCCGCACTGCCCACAAGCCTGTCTTGCAGGCCGGGTGCACGCGGTGCAGACGTGCAAGCTTTGAAAGGCCGCCCCAGCGAGGTGGCCTTGGGTCACTCTCAAAACAATAATCAGCGTGGAAATGGCTCTTGTGATTGTAAAGCACTCTTCTGAGTCATCCCGACACACTGGGTTTATGTAGAGTCCGACATGGAGCAAGACATGGGTGCAAATATGAGCGAGCCAGCCGGGCAGCCATCCAGTACCAACGAAGAAATTCTTAGAAGGAAAGTACTTAGTTTGGGACAGAAAAGCCTATTAATTTCGGCACTATCCCAGGAAAAGCAAGCAAGACAAATGATAAGGCGTTATGAATTACTTTCATTATACATTTAGAAATGGCAAAACTGATCGTTTTGAATGAACAGCACGAAATTTCCAAAATGATTTGTCTAGAAATGATATATTCCTGGTTATTTTCTAATTTAAATTTTTATGACAGAAGGTGTTCCTTGGTGATAAACATTTCAGGAAAACTGTGTTTGTTTCAACATGAGTAGGAAATACCAAGAAATGGGAAGTGAAGCCGTGCCCTCCACCCAGTAAAAAACTCTGAAACTTGAAAATTTTATCTGAAAAAAATTTTGCATAACTGGGTCATGCCATTAATCAGAGTTAATTTCAATTAACAATTTCAAGTGAATCCACCTTGTGTAAGAAACCTGAGACATCCTTAATGATCTACCCGTTCCTTTTAGGTTCAATTTATGAGCAAACCCTATTGACTTTTTTAAAAGAATGATTTCATTTAAATTTATTTATTCATCTACTTATTTTTTATTTGACCAGAGAGGAACAGAGCTAGAGAAAGGGAAAGTGGGAAAGTAAGCCGCCAGGTCCAGAATTAGAACTGCAGGGAATCACGTGGGAGTCTAGCGCCCCTAACCTCCACATCACCTGTTGATTTTGTTTGTCTGTTTGCTTTGTTTTGTTTTGTTTTTTGAAGGGATTTTTGCTATAGGGGTGTACGCTCGCCATGAGATGGAGAGACAGAAAGCGAGAAATTACCCCCCAGGGGGGATGGCCACACTGCAATCCCCTCTCCTCCATTCTCCACTGGGGATATTAGGCACGCACACACACGCGGCTGGAGTGAGTTTAAACCTCCGGGTCCTGGGACCCAAACTGCAGTTGACCACGTGAGAATCCAGTGCCTTAACCACTGCACCATCTGCTGGCTCCTAGAGTGACTTTTTTTTTTTTTTTTTTTTTTTTTTTTTTTTTTTTTTTTTTTTTTTTTTTTTTTTTTTTGGGAGAGGTTTTCGCTATAGGGCGCTTGCGCTCACCAGACAAACAGAGAGACAGACAGAAAGCGAGAAATCACCCCCAGGGGACATGGTCACGCTGCAATTCCTTCTCCTCCATTCTCCCCTCGGGATCCTGGGCACCCACGCACACGCGCCCGGCGTGAGTTTTAAGCCACCGGGGTCGAGGACACGAACCGAGGTCGACTACGTGGGAGTCCAGCGACATAGCCATTACGCTAACTGCTGGTTCCCGAGTGACTTTTTAAAATACGAGGTGACCATTTCAGTTTCCAGCAAGTTCATAGTTTCCCATTCTATTAGACAAAAACCTGCTAACTGATCAAGGCCTGCATGGTCAGCACCCTGCCCACCTCTCCACCTCTTCTCACTGCTCAGACTATTCCATCCTCTCTGTCCACTCCAGACACACTGGCCTCTTCCATTCCTTCCGCTGAATTGTTGTTGATGCTTTGTTCTATAACTGGAAAGTCTTCCAGTCTTCATCCTTCTAATCAGCTCGTCTTTCTACCTCTGAGAAGCACCTCTGACCTCGGTCCCTCATTCCTATCACGTTGTATAACTATTTTGTGGATTTTTAAGCCACTGGGTCCGGGACTCAAACTGTTGTCAACTACAAGGGAGTCCAACGACATAGCCATTACGCCAACTGCTGGTCCCAAGAAGGTGAAAACTTAATTAACTTTATCCTTCATTAGGAAGGTGAAGAGACAAAGGAGAACAGATTAAAGGAAAAATTGAAAGGTAAAAAATCAATAGGATTTGCTGATAACCTAACATAAAAGGGACAGGTAGATCATTAAGGATGTCTCAGGTTTCTTATTCAAGGTGGATTCATTTGAAATTGTTTGTTGAAATTGACTTTAATTAATGAATGGCATGACCTAGTTATGCAAAGAAAAAAAACAATTTCAGATAAACTTTTCAAGTTTTTTGCTAGATGGAGGGTGTGGCTTCACTTCCTATTTCTTGGTATTTCCCAAGGATTAAGAAAGGAAAACTCTGGGTTTAAGAGCTAGAGCCTTTGGGAAGTGATTAGAATTAAGATCGTCAGGTGGGGCAACCATAATAGAATCCCGGTGGGCCTTATAAGGAACGGGAATGAAAAACACATGCTTACTGTTACCCAGCTCAATGTGTGACTCTCTGAACCTCTTTCTGACTCTGCAGGGTTTCCCCACCATTAAGAAGGCCTGCTCTGAATGTGGCCCCTGGACTTCGAACCTCCAACCCAATGTGCTAAATAAACTTCTATTCAAGGGTCCAGCAGTTGGCATAATGGCTATGTCGCTGGACTCCCATGAATTCAACCGTGGTTCAGGTCCCAGACTTGGTGGCTTAAACTCACGCCGGGCACGTGTGCGTGCGTGCCCAAGATCCTGAGAGGAGAATGGAGGAGAAGGGATTGCGGCGTGGCCATCCCCCTGGGGAGTGATTTCTCGCTTTCTGTCTCTCTGTCTCTCTCTGTCTTTTTGGCGAGCGCATGTGTCCTATAGCAAAAATTTCTCCAAAAAAAGAAAAGAAATGACACAAAAGAAGCATATACTCTCAGTCAGCAGATGGCTTAGAGGTTATATCAGTGGACTTCTACATGGCCACCCATGGTTCACATCCCAAACCCAGTGGCTTCAAAATCATACCTGGTGCTTGTGTATACTTGCCTATAATCCCAAGAGGAGAATGGAGGAGAGGGATTGCAGCATGGCCATCTCCCCTAGGGGGTGATTTCTCACTTTCCTTCTCACTGTCTTTGTCTCTGTCTCTCTCGGGCGAGCATATGCACCCCCTGGCAAAAATCTCTTTTAAAAAGAGTATATACTATATGATTTCATTTACTTGAACTCTAGGAGAGGCAAATGGTTAACAGTGCTTGCCATTGGCTGGGGACTGGCTGGGAAGATGCAGAGGAGAACTTCCTGTGTGATAAAAATGGCCTATATCTTAATAGGGGTGAGAGTTAAATAAGGGTATTCATTTGTCACAAATGTACAGCTGATTTCAATAAATGTGAATTTTCCCAGAAGACATAAAAATAAATGAGAAAAATTTTATTTGCCAGTGGGCACATATGCTCACCAGAAAGAGATAGAGAGAGAGAGCAAAAGAAAGAGAAAGCACCCCTCAATGGGGCATAATCCTGTCTTCAATTTTCCATCCTGTCAGGATTTTGGACATGCACACACAGGCACCCAGCATGTTTCTCAAGTGTCCAGGGCTGAGACTTGAACCATGGTCAGCCATGTGGGTGGGATCTAGCTCCCTTAACTGCAAGCCATGGGGCCTGTCCAATAAATGAATTTTTTTTTTTTTGGAGAGGTTTTCGCTATAGGGCGTGTGCGCTCGCCAGACAGAGAGAGACAGAGAAACAGAAAGTGAGAAATCACCCCCCCAGGGGGCATGGCCACGTCGCAATCCCTTCTCCTCTTCTCCTCTCGGGATCTTGGGCACGCATGCACACACGCCCGGCGTGAGTTTCAAGCCACCGGGTCCGGGACACAAACCGCGGTCGACTACATGGGAGTCCAGCGACATAGCCATTACGCTAACTGCTGGTTCCCAAATTTTTAAAATAATAATAACGAAAACATAATTGAGCATTTACTCGGGGCCAGTAGGTGGCATGATGGTTAAGGGTACTAGACTCCCACATGGCTGATCATAGTTTGAATCACAGACCTGACAGCTTGCTTTCTCACTTACTCTCACTCTGGCTCTCACTCTGTCCCTCTCTGGTCAAATTAAAATATATAAAGTTAAATAAAATAATTCTTTTTTTTTTATTTTTTATTTTTTTGTAGAGGTTTTTGCTATAGGGCACGTGCGCTCGCCAGACAGAGAGACAGAGAGACAGAAAGCGAGAAATCACCCCCAGGGGGGATGACCACGCTGTAATCCCTTCTCCTCCATTCTCCTCCTGGGATCTTGGGCACACATGCACACACGCCCGGCGTGAGTTTTAAGCCACCGGGTCCGGGACGCGAACCATGATCGACTACATGGGAGTCCAGCGACATAGCCATTACGCTAACTGCTGGTCCCAATAAAATAATTCTTAAAAATAAAATACTGTTGGGGCCGGCAGGTGGCATGGTGGTTAAGGGTGCTGGACTCCCACATGGCTGACTGCGGTTCGAGTCCTAGACCTGGCAGCTTGGGTTCTCACTTTCCCTCTCTCTCTCACTCTGTCCTTCTCTGTTCAAATTTTAAAATAAGTAAATAAATAAAGTTAAATAAAGTAATTCTTTTAAAAAATGAATAAAATACTGCTTAAAAATAAATAAATAAAATAATTGAGCATTTACTATGTATGAGGATTATCTAAAGGCTATACATACACTATTTCTTTTAATCCTCATGCTATCTTCAAGAGTAGGTATTAGATAATGCCCTTGTATATGTGAAAGCTAAAACCTGATAAATGGCAAGTAACTTGCCTCATTTTATATCACTGGAAAACGATGGCGGAGCTTTGAGAACAATCTAATGCCAGAAGTGGTTAAACACCAGGCCCTATAGCACTTTTCTGAAATTGTCACTTTTGCTTATTGTATTGCTCATTTGCAACAATAGATCAAGAGCTTTGTAACAACTGAAACCTTTTTTTGTCTGAAGTGTCTCAGTAACCCCAGCACTTTGCAGAGTAGTTTTCCAAAGTATTTTGAACGAATGATTAAAAGTAAACCTGGGGAGGCCAGCAGGTGGCGTGATGGTTAAGGTGCTGGACTCCCACATGGCCAACCATGCTTGAGTCCCAGACTTGGAAGCTTGCTTTCTCACCTTCCTTATCTCTCTAGTGAGCACACATGCCCTATAGCAAATTTTAAAATAATAACAAAAAAAATTCTTTTTTTGAGAGAGAATTTTGCTATAGGATGTATATATATGTATATATATATATATATATATATATAGAGAGAGAGAGAGAGAGAGAGAGCGAGAGAGAGAGAGAGAGAGAAAGAGAGAGAGAGAGACAGAAAGCGAGAAATCACCCCCCACAGGGGATAGCCACATCATAATCCTTTCCACTCTATTCTCCTCTCGGGATTTTGGGCATGCACACATACATGCCTAGCATGAATTTTAGGCCTCCAGGTTGTAGTCAGCCATGTGGGAGTCCAGCAACATAACCATTATGCCATCTGCTGGGCCAAAAATTAAATAATTCTTTAAAAAACTCAAATCTGGTGTTAATTTTATTGGTACAAATTATATTTTATTTAATGCTTATATAATATTAATATTTTCATATTTGGGGCCAGCAGGTGGCATAACGGTTAAGGTGCTGGACTCCCACATGGCTGACCACAGTTTGAGTCTCGAACCTGGTGGCTTTCTTTTTCACTTTATTTCTCTTCAGTCTTTGTCTCTGTCTGTCTGTCTCTGGTCAAATTAAAGAATAATAATGATGGAGTAATGACTATGTTTCTGGACTTCCATGTAGTCAACTGCAGTTTTGAGTCCTGGACCCGGTGGCTTAAACTCACACCGGGCGCGTGTGTGTGTGCCCAAGATCCCGAGAGGAGAATGGAGAAGGGATTGCGGCGTGGCCATCCCTCCTGGGGGGTGATTTCTTGCTTTCTGTCTCTCTGTCTCTCTCTGTCTTTCTGGCGAGTGCATGCGCCCTATAGCAAAAACCTCTCCAAAAAAAAAGAATGGTAACAACAACAAAAAAAAATTTAATATTTTCATCTTTATATATGCATATTTATGCCAACTTAGCACTACTGTGCTAACTCCCTGAGATATATTATCTCAAATGAATAGACCTGATTGGAGAGGCTCGTACTCTTAGCTCTGACCCTCCAACACTATTCCTGGTTTATCCCTTTTATTCACTCACTTTGAGCACATTAATTCATTTGTTGAAAAAGTTTACACTTTATGGGGACCAGCAGTTAGCATAATGGCTATGTCACTGGACTCCCATGTAGTCGACCGTCGTTTGAGTCCCAGACCCGGTGGCTTAAACTCACGCTGGGCACATGTGCGTGCGTGCCCAAGATCCTGAGAGGAGAATGGAGGAGAAGGGATTGTGGCATGGCCATCCCCCCTGGGGGGCGACGTGGCCATCCCCCCCCTGGGGGGGTGATTTCTCGCTTTCTGTCTCTCTGTCACTCTGTCTGTCTGGCGAGCACACGCGCCCTATAGCAAAAACCTCTAAAAAAAAAAAAAAGTTTACACTTTATCATCTCACTGAAGGGGCTAATTCTCACCAGAGACAGAGCTAATTCTAACCTGTCATGAGTACTTGAGCACTTGCGTAAGTGAAATCCCGCTGTGTGAATTCCACACCAACACCACCTCTGCTCCAGCTCCTGCCACTCTGCTATTCACACTCTGGAAGCCCACGTGTGTAGAAGACAAAGGAAGCATACTGCAGGGGCAGTAGCACCCTCCTCGGAGGCAATTTTATTTGCAGTGGATTCAATTAGCAATTCAGAGTTTTCTGTGTTCTGATCCTGCATACCCTGAGCATTGATTTGAGTCACTGTCTGAGACGGAAACCCCTCCAAACCTAGCAAAGATTAGATCCCAGAACACCATGGTCTTAACCACAAAAGATAAAGTTTAAGATAGCAATATGAGGGACCGGCAGTTAGCATAATGGCTATGTTGCTGGACTCCCACGTAGTCGACCGCGGCTCGAGTCCCGGACCCGGTGGCTTAAACTCACGCCGGGCGCATGTGCGTGCGTTCCCAAGATCCCAAGAGGAGAATGGAGGAGAAGGGATTGCACCCCTGGGGGGTGATTTCTCACTTTCTATCTCTCTGTCTCTGTCTGCCTGGCGAGCGCACGCTCCCTATAGCAAAAACCTCTCCAAAAAAAAAAAAAAAAAGATAGCAATATGAGCATGATTCTTCACAGAAGGGAAAGCAAGCATGAGTTTCCCCTGAGACGCAAAAACCATCCAAGACACAGAGGAGGAACTCGCCAGTAAAGTCAAACGCATTGGTGAACAACACCCCATCCTTGCTCCAGGCAGTTGGCATTTAGAGGTTCCTTAGAGAAGCAGGGCATGTTAGTTACAGTGTAGGATCACATTGCCCAATACTACAGCCAATAGAGGCCCTAGCCACATAACTAACTATTCATGCTTAGTTTTAGGTTCAAACTGGGACCAGCAGAAGGCATAAATAGTTATGTCTCTAGACTCCCACCTAATTGATGCAACTCAAGTCCTGGGCCGGGCCCCTTAAAACTCACGCTGGGCGCATGTGCTTGAGTGCCCAAAATCTCAAGAGGAGAATGGAGGAGAAGGCATTGTGGCATGGCCACCACCACCCCGACCCCGGGTGGGGGGAGTGATTTCTCACTTTCTGTCTCTCTGTCTCTCTTTGTCTCTCTGGCAGGAGCACACACCTATAGCATAAAGCTGTCTTTAAAAGAAAAAGTTTAAACTTTGGGATAGCCATGGTGGCACAATGGAATGTAATTCTCCACGATGCTGAAGCCATCTGGGAAGCTCCTGGATTCTTGTCCCAAGAGCTCCCTATGTACACAGGCATGTATGTGTCCATGAACCTGGCAGGCTGAGGGTGGGGTTAGACTCATGGTATGAAGAACATCTGGGAGATCTCTCTCTCTCTCTCTGAAAAAATAAATAAATAAACTTGAAAACAAATTTTCTCAGTCATACACCATTTCAAGTGCTCAGTAATAGCACAGGTTCAGACAGTGCCACAGCAGTATAACATGACGCTCCTTGAGGCAGACCCACCTGGAAAGGTTCCAGGTTCATGTCTCAAGACCTCCCTGAACATGCCAAGCACATGCATGGTCATGATATGGGGGCCAGTTGAGGCTGGCAGTGGGGAGTAAGGGAGGGAGGATTGCGATGTCAGGACTCTGTTGCTGGTGTTTGTCTCTTTCTCCCTCTTTCTCTCTCTCTCATGGGAGAAATAAATAAACTTTAACAACTGATAATAGCACAGGCGGCGGGTGGCTATTATCTTTTATGGCACAGATACAAGGACATTTTCATCTATCAGAAAGCTCTATTGGTGCACTATTCTAGAAAACAGAGACCTTACCTAATGTGACCCTTACCTAATGTCTAAAACTTTTTGCTTTGGAAAAAAAAAAAAAAAGAAAGCTCACAATGAAATAGTGATCGCCTGTCTCACTAGGCGCATTACGTTCTGCAGTGTGAATCTAAAAAGAACGCAAGCACAAAAGCTGTGGCTTCTCCATGTATTGCCATCATCGAACAGCTTGAACCTCATCACTTTATCTCCACCATACACACTGTTTACAAGACACGGACAGAATCTTAGGAAGAACACCGTGAAGAGGTACAGATGTCTGTCGCCGAATGTCGGCATTTGTGACAGATAGAGGCTAATCACGTGGTGGTGGCAAAGAACAAGCTCTCTAGCACTAAAGCTGCAGCATTGTTTCTACATGATATATTAGCTCTTAACACCGTCAACCCAAACAACTTCTGAAATTGCATTGCCAACATGTGACATCAATAGCATACCAATTTCTACCCCACCCACCAAAAGGAGAAGTCTGCTCACTTCTTGACTTTCTAAAACATCTGTTTTAAAGCAAGATAAAATTTAGTGCTACTTGAGTTAGTCATTTCACTTAAACTATCCAATTAATGGGGAACTAGTATTTTCTATACTAATGCGCATGACTAGTCTATGACCTAAAATTTCAAGTGTACTTGCCCAACCAAGTGTGTTTAACTCTTTAGATACTTTATCATCCATAAAGTAGAGCTAATAATAACTACCTTTTTTTTTTTTTAAGTTTTTTGTCACAGGGTGCATGCATTCACTGGAGAGAGACAGAGCAGGGATGACCATGCCACAACCCCATCTCTTCCATTCTCCTCTTAGGATTTTGGGCACACATGCACATGCGCCTGGCATGATTTTAAAGCTTCTCGGTCTTGGTTTCGAACTGCAATTGGCCATGTGGGAGTCCAGAGCCTTCACCACCACACCACCTGCTGTCCCCACTCCCTAACTGCTGAAGGGACAATGAAATGAAATGATATATGCAAGACACATAACAGCATTACCAAATGGTAGCTACTGTAGTTGCTATTTTCTAAAGCCACAAAGCACCAACGAATAAAAATAAAAAGAAAGATAAATAAAGGACCCTGAATTAGAAAAATCCTGACTCTATCTCCTGCTAATTGTTTGGCTTAAACCTTCGTACACTTTGGTTTCTTCCTTGGCAAATAGAGTTAAGAATCCCTAATGACAGATGTGTTGTGAGAAGTGTTTAATAGCAGGTCTAATAATAATAAAGCCAGGTACAAACTTTAGCTAGTGTTAATTCACACTCTGCCCTTACCTGCACCAAAAAATAAGTAAAATAAAATAAAAAAATATGAGGAAAACATGTTAGGCAAATGCTACTTTACAGTAAAATTAATTTAGATTTTTCTTTAAAAAAATATTTACTTCTCCAAAAAGACAGAGAGAAAGAGAGAGCGAGACAAGCACCTCCAACAGGACCTTCAGACCATGATGCATACCCAGATCCAGCCCAGATTACAGGCAAGCATGTATGTACAGGGTATACTTGGGGAGATCCTGGGACATGAACCTACGACCTTTCCATGTGGTTCAGCTGCACAACTGCTGTGCCACTGCCCAGCCCTAATTTAGCTTTTATTATGAACTGTGCTCCTCAATACGACTGGGAAGCAACACTGCTGACATCATCACTGAAAGGCGGTGCAACCAGCAGCATGTCACCAAACAGAATTTGTAAATGAATACTATGTAGCCAGCCATGTGGCTAACCTTTTTCTCCATATGGGAAATTTGAAGCCCAAGTAGACACACCAAGCCTCCTTTGTGAATATATATTAAAAGAAAAAAAAAAAAGTAGCCACGTACAGCAAGGAGAGAAACCATGTTGAATTGTAAAAACCCAGTTACTAAATTATCTACCTCACAGGTATGGAATCAAACCTAACTGTTCATAAATTCTGATTCCTCCCTCAAATGGCCACAATACAATGAGATAACATTCTTAAAATAAAGCTGAAGATATGTTACTAAGTTAGTCCTGTCTTTGGAATATTAAGCAATGTATACAAATCTTAACTCAATAACAAAATATTTCCTGTTATAGCAATTACATTCTTATAAGTTTTAACAAAAAAAAAAAATATATGAACATCATTTTAGACATTTACCTGCTTCCCACTAGGGTTTCTAAAAACAGCAGTCATTTTGGTGGTAACCATGATAAGCAGAGAAGACAGGGAGACTGGGGATTTGAATTGAATTTATAGCTGACTCATAGGGAGTGTTTACAACGGCATTGCCACTGGGATACACCCATTTAACACCCTTTCAGTTCCACCCTATGCATTTGTTAGGCAGGGCCTGTAAGGAAAGCTGAGAATGTGAAGAACGAAGAATGCTAAAGCCAAAGCTTTTTGGTCTTATGAGCAATAACTGATTTTTATTTTCTTCCTTCTTTCCCCCCTTTCCTTCTTTCCTTTTATTCTTCCTCCCTTCCTTCCTTCAATGACTTATTTGTCTCAGAATGATCCTAAAACTGTCATTGTGTTTGTGTTTGCAAGGGTACTGATTCCGAGGCAGAGGCTAGAAGCTTTTATAATTAGGTGGTTTCAGTTCTTGGAATCTGACAGTATACACAATTATTTGGTAATAAACCTTCCTTTTTAGTTATGCTTTTCCTCTTTAGCTGAGGTTTTAGAATCTGCAAGCTATTTGCTCTCTTCGTGGCACTGCAGCTGTGTTACTCAGACTATTATCTCAGAGTTCACTATGCAGTACAGAAGCAGATGATGTACCTGTGAGAGGTATCTTCTTCCATTCTCACGAAAGGGATGTGATACATTATTTTTCAAGGATTGCCTCTCTCATGATGCCTTTTGGTTTTAGAACTCGTAGCATCGGCTGGACACTGTGGAAGTAACTGCCAGCTACCATTTCACTTAACCTTACCGTAGCCCCACTGTTATTCTTTTTTACAAAAGAGCCCCAAGCAAGTCACTAAGAATACTTCATTTATTTACTCATTCATTCATTCACAAACATCTAGAAGCTATTGAACTCCGCCAGGCACTTCCCTAACAGGAAGACAATAACTGCCAGTTTTAGCTCCTGCAGCATGTCAGCAATAATGCAATGTGCTTCCACATGATGGAGCCTTATCAGGCCCATGTACAAGATGAGGAAGCTACATCTGATCCAATGTCACACTGTGAGTAAAAGGAAAAGCAAAAATGCAAGTGTAAGTCTCCCTTGACTACAAAACCTGTCCTTTGGAGTTAGAAAAATGTGGCGCCTGTCCATAGTCTACCCTCCTTGAACAATAAAACACTGGTGTTTAGCTCTTGCAGGACCTACAGAAGTTAGTCAACTACGACCAGTGGGATGGTCATGGTGAGGGGTGCTTAAGAAAGAAAGGGCTGTGAGCAGGATTTCACCATCACCTAAGGGATTGGCATCATTTCTGAGAGGAGGAATATGTTTTAGAGAGGTACATTTTTTTTTCAAGTTTTCTTCCAGATTTATTGAGTATCTATATACAAAGTGATCTGGACCTGCTGCTTTAAAACAATCCTTTGGGACCAACAGTTGGCGTAATGGCTATGTCACAGGACTCCCAAGTAGTCAACCATGGCTTGAGTCCCGGACCTGATGGCTTTAACTCACACCGGGCGTGTGTGTGTGTGTGTGTGTGTGTGTGTCTGTATGTGTCCAAGATCCTGAGAGGAGAATGGAGAGAAGGGATTGAGGTGTGGCCATCTCCACTGGCGGGTGATTTCTCACTTTCTGTCTCTCTGTCTCTCTCTGTCCTTCTGGTGACGCACATACCCTATAGCAAAAACCTCTCAAAAAAAACAAAAACAAAAACAAAAAACATAATCCTTTCTTACTAGCACAGGATCTTGAAAAGTCAGTCCATAGAATGTTAAAAAGCAACTTTAAAATAAATGGAAAAGAGCCCAATGCATCTTAAATGAATGACCTAACTACCAGAAATTTCAATCATTTTAGTGAGATAATTAGCACAGGATCCATTCCCTCTGATAAACTGCAGGAGAACTGATCAAAGACATCAGAGGCCATTTTATGCACTGCAACTATACTACCATCATGTTTCTAGATCATAATGTTCCCATTATCTGATTCTAGACACACCACGGGAGTATCAGTGGGGTCAGAGTTTAGCTTGGCTGCATGCTGGGCTAAAACAGATTTCACCCCAGCATGCTCATCGGACAGGGTCCTACAGCAGCCCAGATGAAGTCCTTGCAAATCTGTGCACTGAACTCCAACAATGGATGGATGTTTCACAATATCCTCCAAGTGCTGTTCCAAAGTCACCTCCATCCCGGCCACCATCTACCCCAGGACAGCACTCTGGAGCACCTAGCGTCAGTGGGAGAGATACATTCTCATCAAAAAAGGTATGGAGCTAGGAGGAAGCTTATGTATACTTTGGTTTGAATCCCAGTTTTCCCTGTTGTAAGCAGTACGGCAGGGACAACAACTTTCTGAGTTCCACCTTCTTTGTCTCAGATGAAGATAAAAACATTGACAATCACCTTCTCACTGCCCTCCTCTCATCCCTACTCTGGTCAAGACAGTATGCAACAAGGTTGAACAATAGCCCATCACTGATCAGGAAAGAAATCGCAGGTCTGCGATATGCTGGATCTCCCCACACACGTGTGCTAACATTTCTGCGTTTATACTCATCGACCTTCTTGTCCTTGTTCCCCCCCTTTCTCTAACTGGTTTCCTCTCAAGACATTCTGCATGCCCGTCCCTGCCAAAGGCCCTCACAGTGCTGCTACAATACTTTAAGCCCAATGTAAGCTTGGATGTCTACCTCCTTGTACAATGTCATTTATTTATTTATTTTGGAGAGGTTTTTGCTATAGGGCGCATGCGCTCATCAGAAAGACAGAGACAAAAAGTGAGAAATCACCCCCCCAGGGGGATGGCCACGCCTCAATCCCTTCTACTCCAGTCTCCTCTCGGTATCTTGGGCACGCACGCACATGCGCCTGGCGTGAGTCTAAGCCACTGGGTCCAGGAATCGAACCGTGGTCGACTACATGGGAGTCCAGCGACATAGACATAGCCATTACACCAACTGCTGGTCCCAAGATGTCATTTTAACATACGGAGTTGTTTGGATTTATCGGTCACCTTTTAAAGCATCTATGCTTTCCTTCCAGTGTGATAATCCTTAACCTAAATATTTTTCAAGTTTCTGCCAACCATATTAAGCTTCTGTGGTGTAAATCACGGAAAGAATCACAGATTTACTTTTAATTTTATCTTACAGATACAAATTGATGTTAAAGTTGTGTCATTGTTATCTATACTTTGGACCCTAGTTTTTATGTGTGCAAGCTTGTTTCTCTTTAGATCAAATCTACTTATTTCTATAATAAATTTAGAATTTGAATATAAAAAAGTTCATATGCTGACCCCATGTCATAGTAATTAAGAGAACTCAATCCCACATGCTGACTGTGGTTCGAATCCCAGCCCTGGTAGCTCGAAAAACACAAGTGTGTTGTACATGCCCAAGATTCTGACAGGATGGCGAAATGGAGAAGGGATTGCAGCATGGACACCCCATCTTGAAGGGATGCTTTCTTCCTCTCCCTCTTCCTCTCTCTCTGGCAAGTGCACATGCCCTCTAACATTTAAAAAATAAATGGGGCCAGGCCATGACCTGTGGTTAAGGTGGCTGGAACCCATGTGGCTGACTGGATGGTTTGAGTTCCAGGTCTGGAGGCTTGAGAAACATGCCAGGCGTGTGTTCGTGTATGCCCAAAATCCCAAAAGGAGGAAGAAACAGAGGAGAGGGAATATGCAGCGTGACCATGGCCCGTGGGGGCACTTTCTCACTTTCCCTCTCTCTAGCGACCACACACTTACCCTCTGGAAAGAAAAACAAAAGAAAAAAGTTTACATTCTACTGTAACAAAGTTTAGTCTGGGGCCAGTCTGTAACACCATATTTAAGCACTGTGTATAGGGAGCCAGCTCCCACATGGATAACCACAGTAGAGTGTTGACCCTTGTGGCCTGAAAAATATGCCAGAAACACATGTATTGTGCGTGCCCCAAATTCTGACAGTATGGAGGAGTGGAAGAAAGGGGACTGCAATGTGCTCACATTCCACTGGGAGGTGCTGTTTCTCTCTCTCTCTCTCTCTCTCTCTCTCTCGCAAGAGCATACAATCTCTGGCAACAAAATATTTTTAAAACTATATTTTTAAAACTATAGTCTGAGGGCCAGCAGGTGGTATGGTGGTTAAGGTGCTAGCTCCCACATGATCGACCATGGTTCAAGTCTCAGACCTGGGGCTTGCTTTCTTGCTTTCCTTCTCTCTCTGTCTCTGCCAAAATTTAAAAAATAAATCAATAATAAATAAATAATTCTTAAAAATAAATAAATGCAAAGCATAGTCTGGCATAGAAGACTGACACGTGACAAATAAATGGACAATAATGTGATATATATACTGTTGTACAGCAGGAACATACAGAAAGGGGCCTGCCTACCCTGGCTAATAGGTGTACTTGACTCGAGCTAAGTCAGTCACATTACCTGAGTAACTCCCTGACTGTGGTGATTAGCTCAAGGAGGTGGACCTGGGAAAGTCCTGCCCTGGGGTTTTTTTCAAACCACAGTCAGAAAAGAAAAAGCCCTCTGCCCTCTCATTATGAAACTCTGAGGATGTGGACCCAGAGATCCTAGCTGTACTAAGAGAAGCTAAATGAGAAGGAGAACACCCTGATGATATTAGAATTCCTAGTTCGAATCCTAGTAAATCTGGATTTTCCTAAGACTTCATTGCTCTGATGTGTCTCTGATGCTGTGATTTCCCAGTAACCTTCAAGTGACTCATTCACTCATCACATATTTTTAAACATACTATGCCGGGCACTGTGTGTGTGTTCTAGGTATCAGTGATAGGTACCTGTGGTAGCCTACCTCTAATTTGGCCCCCCATGTTCCTTGCTGCCTGTTATTCATGCTTGTGGATAGTCCCTCTGATGTTGAATAAAGGCTTGTGTGTGTGACCAATAAAATACAGCAAAAGTGGCAGGTTATAACTTCTGAGAATAGGTCATCACAGTTTCTGCCTTGCTCTTAGACTGCATACTTTAGGGAAAGCCTGCCATCATGTGTGAGCAGCTCCATAAAGAAAAAATAGTAACGCTCCCATGAACAAGCAGAACCGACCTACAGGCATATCTTTAAGCCACCTTCAAAGTGAATTCTTCAGCTCCAGTCAAGCCTTCAGATGACTTCAGTCCTGGCCCATCTCTGACTGAATCTCATGAGAAATCCCAAGCCAGTCAGCAAGCTATTGCCAAACTCCTGACACATAGAAACTGATAGTGATCTGGACCAGCAGTTGGCGTAATGGCTGTGTCACTGGACTCCCATGTAGTTGATCATGGTTCGAGTCCCAGACCCGGTAGCTTAAACTCACACTGGGCATGTGTGCATGGGTGCCCAAGATCCCAAGAGGAGAATGAGGAAGAGATTGCAGCGTGGCCATCCCCTCTGGGGAGTGATTTCTCACTTTCTGTCTCTGGCTTGCTCTGTCTTTCTAGCATGGAAAACAACTGTATGTACCAGAGACAGTGTGGGAGAAGGGCGGGAGTTGGCAGAGGGTGAGAGGTAGGGAATCAAGGGGGAGAAAAAAGCAAAATATATAAGAAACAAGAAATAGAAAATTATTTGTTGATGATAACATATATGGTAATATCCTTGATTGAGCCAATATACAATGTTTACCAGATGGAAAATCTCATTTTGTACACTGTATTGATGTACAGTGAATGACTGTAAATAAATAGATAAATAAATAAATGTAAAAAGTAAAGTTCTGATAGATGTTACAACACAGATGAATCTTGAAAATATATGCTAAGGGAAATAAGTCAGACATAATAGGACATATATTTTATGATTCCACTTACATGGGGTCTCCAGAATAATCAAATTCATGGAGACTGAAAGTAGAATAGAAATTACTATGGTCTGGGGGAAGGGGATGAGGAGTTAATGAATATGGAGTTTTTGGAAAGGGTTTTAGAACTAGAGGGTGGTAATGAATCTATAACATTGTGAATTTATTTTGTGCCACTGAACTGTACACCTAAAAATAGCTAAAAGAATAAACTTTGTGGGGACCAGCAGTTGGCATAATGGCTATGTCACTGGACTCCCATGTAGTCGAGCATGGTTCGAGTCCCAGACCCGGTGGCTTGAATTCATGCCAGCGTGTGTGCGTGAGTGCCCAAGATCCCGAGAGGAGAATGGAGGAGAAGGGATTGCAGCATGGCCATCCCCCCAGGGGGATGATTTCTTGCTTTCTGTCTCTCTGTTTCTCTCTGTCTTTCTGGCAAGCACATGCACCCTATAGCAAAAACCTCTCCAAAATAATAATAATAATAATAATAATAATAATAATAATAATAAAAACTTTGTTTATGTATATTTTTCCACAATAAAAAAAATCTCCTAGAAATTTTGATCATTTTGGAAAATCAGAATAAATAGATAATCTTGATTTGACTTAGCTGAAATAATAAGTTTAAACAAATACTATATATAGTTATTTATATAAACATAAATACATATGTGTAGAGTATATGAGATGATGTAAGTGTCTAGAAAAAACTAAAACAGGAAAGGGGAAAGCCATCCCCAATAGCCTAATGGTTAAGGGAGCTGGATCTCACATAACTGTCCAGCCCCAGTGGGGGGGTTATTTCTCACTTTCCCTCTCCCTATCTCTCTCTCTCTCTCTCTTTCTCTCTTTCTTTCTCTTGTGAGTGCATGCACTCTATGGATAGCAAAAATCTTTAAAAAACTGTCAAATTGAATTAAAAAATAAAATAAAATCTAAATATAAACTAACTATAAAAGATGAGCTGGCAGGTGGCATGGTATTTAGGGCGTTGGACTCCCACGTGGATAACTATGGTTTGAATACTGGACCTGGTGGTTTTATCTCTCTCTCTCATCAAATTAAAAAATAATAAATAAAATTTAAAAATTCTTTAAAAAAATCATTATAAAAGATATGCCGAGGTGTCAGCAGGTGGTGTGGTGGATAAGGGCGCTGGATTCCCATAAGGTCAACCATGGTTCAAGTCCCGGACCTGGTGCCTTGCTTTCTCACTTTCCCTTTCTTTCCCTCTCTCTCTCTCTCTCTCTCTCTCTCTCTCCCTTGTAAAAAAAAAAAAAAAAAAAAAAAAAAAAAAAGGGAACCAGCAGTTAGCGTAATGGCTATGTCGCTGGACTCCCACGTAGTTGACCGCGGTTCGCGTCCCGGACCCGGTGGCTTAAAACTCACGCCGGGCATGTGTGCATGCGTGCCCAAGATCCCGAGAGGAGAATGGAGGAGAAGGGATTGTGGCGTGACCATCCCCCCTGGGGGGTGATTTCTCACTTTCTATCTCTCTGTCTCTCTCTGTCTGTCTGGCGAGCGCACACGCCCTATAGTGAAAAACCTCTCCAAAAAAAAAAAAACCTAACAATAACAAATGGAAATAAATAAATAAATAATTCTTTAAAAAAAAAAAAAAGATATGCCAAGACCATAAGAACATGGGAAGGTTTTAAGAAATAGGGAAAAAAGACAAAATCATCAATGTCAATAACCTGGTTGTGGGACCAACAGATGGCGTAACGGCTATGTCGCTGGACTCCCATGTAGTCAACTGCAGTTGGAGTCCTAGACCCGGTGGCTTAAACTCCCGTTGGGTGCGTGTGTGTATGCCCAAGATCCTGAGAGGAGAATGGAGGAGAAGAGATTGGGGTGTGGCCATCCCCCCTTGGGGGTGATTTCTCGCTTTCTGTCTCTCTGTCTCTCTTTCTTTCTGGCAAGCGCAAGCGCCCTATAGCAAAAAGCACTCGAAAAATAAATAAATAAATAACCTCATTGTGATACACAGTTTTGCAAAATTTTATCATTGGGAGAAATTAGGCAAAGTTTTGAGTATAAGAGATCACTTTGTGGGACCAGCAGTTAGCATAATGGCTATGTCGCTGGACTCCCACGTAGTTGACCGCGGTTCGAGTCCCGGACCCAGCGGCTTAAACTCACACGGGGCACGTGTGCGTGCGTGCCCAAGATCCTGAGAGGAGAATAGAGGAGAAGGGATTGCGGCGTGGCCATCCCCCCGGGGGGTGATTTCTCGCTTTCTGTCTCTCTATCTCTCTCTGTCTTTCTGGCGAGCGCACACACCCTATAGCAAAAACCTCTCCAAAAAAAAAAAAGAGATCACTTTGTAATATTATCTCAGTAAAATTTAAATAGATGAAATAATGAAATTACTAAAAAAAATTGGAGCAGTTATTAATAACAGATAAATTATATTTAATATAAAATACATTAGAAGATATAATCTCGGGACCAGCAGTTGGCATAATGGCTGTCTCTGGACTCCCACGTAGTCAACTGCGGTTCGAGTCCCGGACCCAGTGGCTTAAACTCATGCCGGGCGCATGTGCGTGTGTGCCCAAGATCCCAAGAGGAGAATGGAGAAGGGATTGCGGCGTGGCCATTCTTCTGGGGGTTAATTTCTCACTTTCTGTCTCTCTGTCTCTCTGTCTTTCTGGTAAGCACATGTGCCCTATAGCTAAACCTCTCCAAAAAAAAGAAGATATAATCTCTACATAATGAAAACCTTTCAATTCCCCAAAAACAAACTTAACAAGTCTTTGTTTTTAAATTTTATTATTGTGGAAATGTTCACAAACCAAAATCAAAACAAAAATAGAGGGGACCAGCAGTTAGCATAATGGCTATGTCGCTGGACTCCCACGTAGTCGACCGCAGTTCGCATCCCGGACCCAGTGGCTTAAAACTCACGCCGGGCGTGTGTGCGTGCGTGCCCAAGATCCCGAGAGGAGAATGGAGGAGAAGGGATTGCGGCATGGCCATCCCCCCTGGGGGGTGATTTCTCGCTTTCTGTCTCTCTGTTTCTCTCTGTCTGTCTGGCGAGCGCACGTGCCCTATAGTGAAAACCTCTCAAAAAAAAAAAAAATAGAATGTACTGTGAAAATGTTCACAAATCAAAATCAAAACAAAAATAGAATAGTATAGTGGCTCTCAAACTTCAGCATGCGTCAGAGTATTTAAAATTAAGAAGATAATCGATTTTAATTCCCAGAAATCTCAACATTTGAAAATAAACCTTTAGGGGCTAGTAGGTGGCATGGTGGTTAAAACACTGGACTCTCACATGACTGGCTTCAGTTTGAGTCCTGAACCTGGTGGCTTGCTTTCTCACTTTCCCTCTCTCTCTCTGTCTCTCTCTGGTCAAACTGAAATAATAATAATAATAATAAATTTAATTAAATAAATAATTCTAAAAAATTTAATGAACCTCCAAACCAGCAGGTGGCATAATGGCTATGTCACTGGACTCTCATGTAGATGACCATGGTTCAAGTCCCAGACCTGGTGGCTTAAAAGAAATGGAGGAGAAAGGATTGCAATGTGGTCATCCCCCCTAGTGGGTGATTTCTTGCTTTCTATCTCTCTGTCTCTCTGTGTCTCTCCAGCAAGCGCATATGCCCTATAGCAAAAATCTCTCTAATAAATAAATAAATAAACAAACCTCTAAATAACTTCAGTTTTCTAACAAGTGTACAGTACAGAAGCATATGAACACCTAGCTATCCATGTCACAGAGATGTACTGAATTACAGGGTTAAATGTATTTCCTACTGGGTTGTGGAGGAAAAAAAGCATGAAAATTAGAAAAACTCTCACAAATGTGTATTAATTAGGAGACTGGTACATGACGATTCACAGCAGCATTGTTAGTAAAGAAAAAAAAAAGCCTAAAAACAATCCAAATGCCCATTAATGGGTTACATATGACATATAATACATGGAAAATGAATAAACAATGACTCTACACATTAACATGGATGAATGATAAAAATAATATTACGGGGCCAGCAGGTGGTGTGGTAGTTAAGGATGCTGGACTCCCACATGGCTGACGGCGGTTTGAGTCCCAGATCAGGTGGCTTGCTTACTCTCTCTCTCTCTCTCTCTCTCTCTCTGTCCCTCTCTAGTCAAATTTAAAATAAATAAAGTTAAGTAAAATAATTATTTTTAAAAAATTGAGTAACCTCGAGCAATAATTTTAAAAAGATAATGAGACTATTTTTAGGAAGTTCTAAAAAGAACTAGGGACTGGTCCCTCAGTTCAGAGTTTAAGGGAGCTGGATCCCACATGCCCAGTTGGATTTGGGCTGGGATTTGAACCCAGCCCTAGTGGCTCAAAAGAACATGCCAGGCACATGTGCATGCATGCCTACAATTCTGAAGGGAAAGAAGGTAGGAGGGAAAAGGATTTTGTCATGACCATGCCCCATTTGGAGTGTTTTTTGCGCTCTCTCTCTCTCTCTCTTTCTTTCTCTAGCAAGTACATGTGCCCTGTGGCAATAAAAATAAATAAATAAAAATGTAAACATTAAACAATACACAAACAACTATTAGAAGAGATGTGAAACTGATAATATTCAGATTAGTGTTTTCGTCCCTGAGAAGGAAGACTGGAGAATGGGATAAGCAGTGGCGCAGATAAGTGCAAAGGTATTAGTAATGTTTAGTGATCAAGTAAAGTTCTGGGTTCAAGGCCATTTGTTTTATTAAATTTTGTTATATACCGGCCTTCTTTTTTTATTTTTTCCAGCACATGTTACCTACTAAATAATAATTTTAAAAAGAAAAGCTGTGGCCAGCCATGATGGTACAGTGGCAATGCTCCCTGATGCTGAAGCCATATGAGAAGGTCCCAGGCTCATGTCCTGAGGCCTCCCTGTTCATGCTGGGTATGCTTACACATGTGCTGGCAATCTTTGCTGTTTGAGGCTGGGAGGGAAACTGTGGTGTGAAGACCCTGTTGGGGGTGCCTATCTCTTTTTCTGTTATGGAAGAAGAAAGAAAGAAAGAAAGAAAGAAAGAAAGAAAGAAAGAAAGAAAGAAAGAAAGAAAGAAATGAATAAAGAATGAAAGAGAGAAACTTCAAAAAAAAAAGAAGAAAACTGAGTAAATAAGAATTAATAACTGTTAAAATTCTAAGTTTAGGAAACAAAAACATGCAGTAAATTTTCATTCTACTAAAAAAAAATTGTGGAGGCTAAGGATTCAAGGCCCTCCCAGGGCCAGTCAGATAGCCTAGTGGTTACTGCTATGGCTGACCGTAATTAGAATCTCAACCCCAACAGCTTAGAAACCATGCTGGGCACATGTGCCCAAAGTCCCAACAGGATGGAGAAATGGAGGAGAAGGGATTGCTGCATAACCACATCCCACTGGGGAATGCTTTCTCCCTTTCTATGTCTCAAGCTAGTGTATGCACTCTTTGGCAATTAAAAAAAAAAAGGCAAAAAACTTCCCAGCTTCAGACTCTCCCACCAGTGGTAACAATACTCCCCCTGTCCTTCCTTAGGGAATGCCCCTGTCAGTCACTCTGAGCCTGGGAAATATAAATAGGTCTCCTCCTGGACAATGCAGGCAAGTTGGCATAGTTTCTGTTGACCAAAGCTTTTTATCTCCCACTCAAGGAATTGCTCCAACTTTGCATGCTTCTCATTCATTTCCAAAGTGCTCCAATGCTTAGGGTGGGAAGGGAATGTTTTAAAGTTATTGGTTAAGTTTCTCTGCACTCTTCCAGCCACGCATCCTTATATTTAAATTTTTTTCCATTATATATTAATTATATAAATGTGATTACAGAAAAGCACAAAGGTTAAAATTACTTGTAATGTCCTCACCAAATGATAATCGCTGCTGTCCCATTTGGTTTTTGTCTCATTTCGGAGTGTATGAATATATAGTTTATTTGCTTATAAAAATGGGACTATTTGTTTGTTTGTTTTTGAAGTTGAGTATGTTCATATGCTGATAAGAAAAATCTATCGGAGACGGGGAAATTGAAGGTGCAATAAAGGAGGGGGAGAACTGCGCCAGCCCAATGGCCTGCTGTTAAAGGGCCGGACCCCACATGACCAATTGCTGTCAAGTCTCAGCCCTGGCAGCCAGAAAAACACACTGGGCATATGTGCGTGTGTGCCCCAAATTCCCACCCGATGGAGAGATGGCAGTGTGACCACATGCCATTTGGTGTTTTCTCCCTCCCCCTCTGTTTCTTGGTCTCTCTCTAGCAAGCACATGCATACTCTGGTAAAACAGAAGAAGGAGTAAAATTATGGGGGCACCATCACAGGGTAGGTGAGAGGAGACAGGATGTAATGCACTAGAGGAAAGGGTTAGCCTCAGATGGGAGTAGGGTCTACTCATCATGGTTACAAGAGACAAGACAGGTTATATGTACACAGAGGCACCTACATAAATGGATGTGCTGGGAATCTGTAGACATTCTTTTCTGAGTGTGCCTCTAATTTCTCAGTGAAATCAAAAGAAAGGTCATCATTTGAGAGTAAGGATGGAGAAAGTATTGGCAGTTTGAGGAGCAATGAAAAGGGATGAAATTGTGGGGCTGGCAAGTGGCATGGTGGTTAAAGGTGCTGGACTCCCACATGGCCGACCACGGTTCAAGTCTCGGACCTGGTAGCTTGCTTTCTCACTTTCTCTCTCTCTCTCTCTGATCAAACTGCAAAATAATAATGATAATAATAATAAAGTTAAATAAAATAATTATACAAAAAAAGGGGTGAAATTGTTGTCTAATACCATGGTCTGAATGTTTGTGTTCCCCCAAATTTTATATGTTGAAAACGATTGTGACAGTTATTAGGAAGGGAGGCTTTGGAGAGGGAATTAGATCTTGAGGGCGGAGTCATCAGGAAAAGGAATTAGTACCCTTATAAGAGACCCTAGAGAGCCACTTTGTCCCATGATGTGAGTTCACGGAGAGAAGACAGGGCCCATGAACAAGAACTCTCATCAGACACCAGATCTGCAGGTGTCTTGATCTTAGGCTTACAGCCTCTAGAACTGTGAAATAAATGACTGGTTATAGGCTACCCAACTTACGGTGTTTTGTTACAGCAGCCTGAACAGACTAGGACACTAGAAGAGTGAAAAAGTAAATTCATTAGAGAAGTTCAATAGGGCTGCCAGCCACCATCCACCCAGTGGTTTTCAACTTCATGCCATTCATGAATTCAACATGAAAGCAGTCAGCCTGGTTGTGTGTTTTACCCCAGACACATGGAGCCTCCTGGATGTAGACACAGAGTAGGCAGAGATACAAATAAGATTAAAAACTCGGATTTTGGTTAAATAGACAATATTTTTTGGTGACTTTACTTTCCTCTCCAAATAATTTCTTTCATGGAAAATAGGAAGGGCTGACCCAGTAATGCGTGTGTACAAAGTCCAGTCCCTTGTGGCCAATCACAGTGACAGTCCCTGCCCTGGTGGCTTGAAAATCACACTGGTGCCTGTATTTACACGTGCAAAATCCTGAAGGGTTGGAGAAATAGAGGAGAAAAGGACCATGGCATGACCAGGTCCTATGGGGGAGTATTTTCTCTCTCTGGCATGTGCATACACCCTCTGGCAATGAAAGAAAAAAGGGGGTGGTGGTGTTTAATTAGCCACATTTAATCAGATAGGGATTTGGCATGTATGATAACAATAATAATAGTAATAATATTTCTCACTGATGTAATCCACACTGGCACGACATCTATTTGGCTTCCCTTTGTGCACATGGACTCCAAAGCATAGCAATGCCTTGATATTTAAGTAATTTATCTTTTTTTTTTTTTTTTGAGAGATTTTCGCTATAGGGCGCGTGCGCTTGCCAGACAGACAGAGAGAGACACAGAGACAGAAAGCGAGAAATCACCCCCCAGGGGGGATGGTCACGCCGCAATCCCTTCTCCTCCATTCTCCTCTCGGGATCTTGGGCACGCACGCACACATGCCCGGCGTGAGTTTTAAGCCACCGGGTCCGGGACGCGAACCGCGGTCGACTACGTGGGAGTCCAGCGACATAACCATTACGCTAACTGCTGGTTCCCTTTAAGTAATTTATCTTGATTTGAAGTTTGAAAGCTTACTTATTTTTTATTCCATAAGAAAGAGAGGTGGGGAGAGAAAGAAAGGAAGAGAGAGAGACAGACAGACAGATAGACAGACAGACAGCACTCTCAACAGGACCTTTATGCCACAATCCACCCCCAGACTCAGTCAACCCGGTGACACAGCGTACTAACAGAGGTCTCTGGACACAAACCTGGAACCTTCTCCCATGGGGTTGCTTTACAGAGCATCACGTTTTACCATGATGCCAGAGTCTGGCCCTGATTTTTATTTTATTTTATTTTGTAAGATTTTCGCTATAGGGTATGTGTGCTCGCTGGAGAGGCAGAGACAGAAAGTGAGAAATCACTTCCTGAGGGGAAGTGATGTCCATGCTGCCACCCCTTCTCCTCCATTCTCCTATTGGGATTTTGGGCATGCACATACATGGGCCTGGCCCAAGTTTCAAGTCTCTAGGTGCAGGACTCAAACTGCGGTTGGCCATGTGGGAGTCCGGCACCTTAACCACTATGGCACCTGCTGGCCCCAATTTTTAAGTAATTTTAAGTCGAGTGTGAGGTGTATAGATTTTCAGTCATTTGGCAAGTTGAATTTTAAAAACATGAATCATTACTATGAGTAATGTATAAATAAATCTTGCTTAAGTAACTGCTTCTTGCCCAGATACAGCAATTAGATTATTTGGGTTTTAATCACTAGCAGGGTGCCCTTTGGAACTCCAAAATAGCTGTTTCTAACTCAGACCCCAAGCAACATGTTAGATTCATAGTAATTTTGATAACATATAACAGCCTATAGATCACATAAAGCAGGAAAGGCTCCATCTTGGGGGTTGAAAGAGATTTTTGCTTCCCATGCATTTTTTTGCCATTTTTGTCTAGAGCCACTGAAGAATTGGAAGCTGGGAGGGCTGGCCTTCCTGCAATGATTCTGGTACAGCAGAGTCCTCAGCCACCTGCAAAGGGGTATCTCTGACAGCTCTGCCATGTGAATGCCACAGGCCACAGAGGAAGGCGGCAGAGCAAGCAACTCACAGTGGAAGAAGGTCCTCGTAGCAGCAAAGTGAAAGTTCTCCGGAGGGACCGGGCCCAGCTTTGTGTGGCCACTTTTACTGAACACCGGCTGAGGAACTCCTGGTCCTGTGGAAGGGTCCAGAGAGCTGTCTGCAGAATCCTGGTTTTATTAGGACCCCTCTTGTATTCTCTCCTTCCTTCCATTGCCTGCTGGATGTTCTAAAACTCTTGTGTTAATCTATGCCCAAAACATACCCCATGTGTCAAAGAAACAGAATCAGTAAGATTCACACGCACACACACACACACACACACACATACTTACACACACACAATTCTTTTATTCGAAGGTACTGGCTTACGTGGTTGTGGGGTTTGGCTAATCTGGAATCTCTAAGGCCGACTGGCAAGCTGGGAACTCAGGCAGGAGCTGATGCTTCCATCTTGGGCTGAAATTTGTAAGGTGGGCGAGTTGGCTAGAAACTCAAGTTAAATGTTATGCCATGTTTCTTCTTTTCTAGGAAACCTCGGTATTTGCCTCTTAGGTCTTCAAGGTATTAGATGAGGCCTATTTACATCATCAACTTACATCATCAACAGTAGTCTCCTTTACTTAAGTCAACTGCTTGTCGATGTTACCCACATCTACAAAACTGTTTCACAGCAATACCTCTGACAGTCTTTGGTTAAATAACTGGGTACTACAGCCTAGCCCAGTTAATATACAAGACTAACCACAGTACCACACATAAGAACAATTACAAAAATAATCATATTTTATTGGGGATTTACTTTGTGCCTAGTATAGACTAAGTATTGAAAGTGCACTATATTATTGGGTCATTGAAGAAGTCATGCACATTTTTGCACAGAAAAAAAAATACATTATGACCTTCCTAAGAGGTAAGTAGTATTTTAAATCCCATTGAAAGAGGAATTAGACTCCTCTTACAGTAGATAGGTTCCTTCCCGAAAGGAAGTCACTGTTTTTCTTTTTTAAGGAAGTCTCTCTGTTTTTCCTCTGTGGTCTGATTAATATACAGTATATACCCCTTTTACATGTCTCTAAAGAATTTATGACTCATTGTTAATAAGGCAAAAGTTAGAGATATTGAGCACAGGGACAGGATAAGCCACCATGGAGTCACTGTGGCTAAGTGTTCACAGCCGAAAGCTGGCTGTATGGAGACTTAAAGCAACTGTAGCTCAGGACAACTGTTTCTATTCAGTAACTGTATTCTGACAAGTGCAGGACGCTATGGTCGGCTGACTCTACAAGGAAGGGGGTAACAAATAACTCAGACTACCACGTAACCATTTTCTAAAGCCCACTTCCTTATCAGAAAGCCAGCCCATTGCTCAGACTGCCAGATAAAAACCCCTCACCTCCAGCTCCTCTTCAGCAACCCATTCAGGTCCCCTTCCACTACCCTGGAAGCTTTCTCTCCTTCCCTAATAAACTCCACTTTCCTCTCCTCTCTGTCCACATCTCTCAATTCTTCACAAGTGCAGGACAAGAACCGACATGGGTGTTGGGTCTGATCACCCAGCACTCCTGCCTCACCGCTGTACAGATGGAGAAATTGAAATTTAGAGCAATTACAGTCTGCTTAAAGCCACACTGTGAGTGAGCCACAGAGGCAGGACTCAAATCTAAGTCCACTTAACTCCTGACAAGATCATGCTCTAGTACGTTCCTTTGTTCTCTCATGGATCTCCCGTGCTTAGTCCCCAAGCCTCCAGTGAAATTGCTGAAATTGCCTCAGAGCTGAGCGCCAGGAGCCTGAGCGTGGCCAACGCATTCACTGCGATCCTCGGTTCTAGCTCTTAGCTCTAAGACCACACAGACTTCCAGAGAAATTAGCCCAGACAAATTTCAACAGTGCAAGTGAGCAATGTTAGAATGAGAGGCAGGTAGGCAAGCCTGACTGCTTACTTTGCTCTTGAAGGCGACACCTAAAGACAAAAGTTTCCACTCTCCGTGTTGACTTTTCTAACTGCCCAGATTCCTAATCTGTGCTGATATCAAGATTTTGCAATGGATTCTCTTAACTCATTTCACTAAATGGAACTTTGTCTTTGGGACACACCTCTTTTCAATTTTCTATTATTTTTTTCTCTTTTTATCATCATCAGAAGCACATTGTCCCCATACTTTCTCTGTCTTTATCTCATTTGAAATCCCTCTTCCGAGCCAGCCAGTGGTGTAGTAGTTAGGGCAGCTGGACCCTACTGTATGGTTGGAGTCCCAGACCCAGCATCTTGAAAAACTCTGGATGGGACCAGCAGTTGGTGTAATGGCTATGTTGCTGAACTCCCATGTAGTTGACTGCGGTTCAAGCCTTGGACCCATGGTTTAAACTCATGCTGGGCGCGTGTGCGTGCATGCCCAAGATCCCGAGAGGAGAATGGAGCAGAAGAAATTGTGGCATGGCCATCCCCCCAGGGGGTGATTTCTCAGTTTTTGTCTCTCTGTCTCTGTCTTTCTGGCGAGCATACACACACTATAGCAAAAACCTCTCCAAAAAAGAACACTATGAATGCATGTATAAGCATCCCCAAAACCTCAAAAGGAGGAAGGAATGGAGAAGGGAATGGAGAAGGGATTGCAGCGTAACCATCTCCAAAGAGGGGTGCTTTCTCTCTTGCTCACTCGCTCTCTCTAGCAAGCACATGCACCCTCTGGCAAATTAAAAAAAGAAACACCCTCTTCATAGAAAAATGCTATTTAAAATAACTCACTTCAATGTATAAATAATCATTTATTCTAAGGTTATCTTTTTTAGTAGCATTTGCATTTATATTTAAGTAAAATCTTTATTTGAATAACTAGATTTCTTTCTTCCTTTCTTCCTTTCTTTCTTTCTAGAGAGGTTTTTGCTATAGGGCACTTGTGCTCTCCAGAAAGACAGAGAGACAGAAAGTGAGAAATTACCCCCCAGGGGGGATGGCCATGTCACAATTCCTTTTCCTCCATTCTCCTCTTGGGATCTTGGACACGCATGCACATGCACCCAGCATGAGTTTAACCTACTGAGTCCAGGACTCGAGTCACAGTCTCCTACATGGGAGTCCAGCGACATAGTCATTATGCCAACTGTCTCCATAAATGGCAAGATTTCTTTTTTATTTTTTTTTTTTGTAGAGGTTTTTGCTATAGGGCGCGTGCACTCACCAGAAAGATAGAGAGACAGAAAGCAAGAAATCACCCCCCAGGGGGGATGGCCACGCCGCAATCCCTTCTCCATTCTCCTTAACCACCGGGTCTGGGGCTCAAACTCCAGTCAACTACATGGGAGTCCAGCAACATAGCCATTACTCCAACTGCTGGTCCCAATGATGAGATTTCTAATCATGAAATACTAGGCCTTAGGGACCAGCAGGTGGTGTGGTGGTTAAGGCACTGTACATTCCCACGTCGCTGACCATGGTTAGAGTCCTGGACCTGGTGGCTTGCTTTCTCACTTTCCTTCTCTCTCTCTGTCTCTCTGTCTCTGGTCAAATCAAAATAAATGAATGAATAAATAAAATTAAAAAATAATTCTAAAAAAAAGAAAGACAAGACCTTAGCAAGGAAGCATTTAGTAACCATGGAGCCTTCTTGTGGCTGTTCTGAATAATCCCTTGTTATCACTTGCCTGCCTTGTTTATGCTTAGCCCTATCTGGGAGAAACCTCCTTTGTGTGCAGGTCCTGACACTTTCCCTATATCCATTTCAAGAGATAAACCTGAAAACTAAGACCATGAAACGAAGTGTAGGAATTAGACTTATATGTAGTTCCACCAATACTGCTAGTAAGATGAACACTGAGTATTTATTTAATCCTCATGGTAACTCTGAGAAATAGGTACTACTTAAAATTTTTTTAAATTTAACTTTATTTATTTTTTTTTATTCATTTGTTTATTTCAATTTTTTTAGCACTTTTTTTTTTTTTTTTGAGAGGTTTTTGCTATAGGGCACGTGCGCTTGCCAGACAGAGAGAGACATAGAGACAGAAAGCGAGAAATCACCTCCCAGAGGGGATGGTCACGCCACAATCCCTTCTCCTCCATTCTCCTCTCGGGATCTTGGGCACGCACGCACACATGCCCGGTGTGAGTTTTAAGCCACCAGGTCCGGGACGCGAACCGCGGTCGACTACGTGAGAGTCCAGCGACATAGCCATTACGCTAACTGCTGGTTCCCTGTTTATTTCAATTTGACCAGAGAGGGAAAGAGGGAGAGGGAGAGAGAGAGAAAGTGAAAAAGCAAACTGCCAGGTCCAGGATTTGAACCGCAGTCAACCACGTGGGAATCCAGTGCTTTTAACCACCATGCCACCTGTTGGCTCAATAAATAGGTACTACTTTATTGCCATTCTGCAGGTAAAGAATTCGGGGTGCAGGGAAGTAGCAAGTGGTGGAGCCAGGCTGAAACCTAGAACTTGTTCACTCTGAAGCTCAGGCCTTAACAGATACATCTTAACATCTATCTCAGAGAAACAAGGTGCAGAGAAATAGACCATGAAAGTAGTGTAAGTGATCTCTGGGGAGATCTATCCATGTTGACTCTTGAATCTATCGACATTTCAGTCTTAAGCTTCAGTTTCTAGTAGTTAACTACTTTAACATGAGATACATTTTGTACAATTATGGGGACTGGAAATCGAGTTTACACCAGAAAAGACACACACACGAGCAAGCCCAGCTAGAGTCACATACAGGCTAAGGCCACATAGGAGGCCTGAGTTTGTTTTCCAGCCCATCCTAAAAAGTCAGGCGTGGTGGCTCATTCCTGTAGTTCCAGCTCCTTGGGAGGCTGATGCAAGAGGATTGTGACCACAGACAGACACTGTCTAAAGAAATAAGACACACACACATTCACTACAACCAGGAGATTCCTTAAGGTAATACAGAAAAACCAATTTTGGTAAAATGTTATTCTAAATTGGGTAGTTTTTTGTTTGTTTAGTTTTTGTTTTTGTTATAGGGCATGTGTGCTCACTAGAGAGAGACAGAGAGAGAGATAGTGAAAGGGAAAGTGAGAAATCATCCTGTACGGGGAATGGCCATACTGCAATCCCTTCCCCTCCATTCTCCTCCTGGGATTTGAGGCACACACATGCACCCTGCATGATAAGCCACTAGATCCAGGGCTGATGTGGAAGTCCAGCACGTTAACAATTACGCCACCTGTTGGCCCATAAACTGGGTAGTTTTAAACCAAAGAGCCATTTTAGAAACTGTCTTCTCTGAGCCTGTACCTCACCTGTGATAAGGAGGACACTATTTTAATGATTACTTCAATGATAAATGACTGAAGAAAGCACACATGATGAATTAAAGGCAGGCATTCCAGTTTAGCAGGGAAGTTGAAACTATACCTACTCGTGCCCATACCACTGCTGATTGGAACCTGTTATTACAATGTAGATATTGCAGCTGTGCTGGTGGTGTAAGGCTTTAGGTCAGGCAAAGTTCCAAAGATCTCAATTTCACCTACTCAAAATGTAAGATAAGGCTGTTCCTTCAATCTAGGAAGCCAAATGTTGTGAATCCTTGCCGATAACCCACCAGTGATGGCGTCAGGATTTCTCCATAGCAAGGGGCAGCTATCTATGGGGGAGATGAAGAGGAGACAGTGTGATGAAACAGGTCTTGAAGTTGCATGTACACAGCATTCTCCAGAAATTGAGGAAATAACAATAGTTCGTATCGATGATGGAGAGTGCCAAAGACAATAATGTGGGTACCAGCGCCTATTCTCCCGTTTGGTGCTGCCCCAGCCTTGGCGGTTGAACTCATCTGCAGTCTCTGATTGTTGGTTTCAAACCTGAAGTCATCCCAGAAATGATCCAGCAAAGTATGGTCTTCGGAATATACAAACTCACTCCTACTGATAGTCCAGGACAGTCTAGAAAAAGGTACCCACTTGGGCTGGTCTTTGCCTCAGTCAGGTATTAGCAGCCTGTATCAGTGGATTAAAACTGGCAGCAGGTAGCAGTGGATTAAAGAGAAGGGCAAAAACTAGGAGATGTTGGGATTAGGAGGTACAATCAACTCTGCAGCCGAAGAGAGAATCCATCTGTGTTGAGTGGAAGATAAAACACAGAAGACATTTGCGGGGCACGTTTAGGGCATCCTGTATTTTGGGGTCAAACTCAAAATGGACATGAATGACCTAAGCAAAATTCACGAAGTCCTGTGCTTACTTCCTGGCTTTAGGATAGTAAGACTTTGAATTGTGAAGTTACTTACAGAGATCTACTGACTTCTCTTCCTGAGGCTGCCCGCAAGTCCAACACACACACATGCGTGCGTGCACACATTCAAACCGACCTGTTCCCACCCTTCCTTATTAGACACAGGAATCTTGGTGAGCTTCTCCTAGACTTTCACCTGTATCCTCCTCCCCTTTTCAATGTTCAGACCAGGAGCAAACAGTTGTGCCCTTCATCAGGCACCCTTGGAGGGAGAGGAATAGTTCATATGCCATTTCCCTGTTTTCCTTCTGCCTCGGAAAACAGCACCTTCGGGCAGCCTTCGACCACACTCCTCCATCTGTGCATAGTGGCACTGCAAGCTAGACCAACCGCCCATAATCAACTGTAAACTTGTATTTGTCAAAATATACCTCAACTATCAATAAAATTAGAAGGTCAACAACAGTTTACCAGGGAAAAACAGTTAGTGCTCTTAATACATAAAGAACACTTATAAATCAATGGAGAAAGATCAGCAATCCAAAAGAAAAATTGGCAAAGATTACAAATAAGTAATTCACAAAGGTTGCTCAGGAAATAGGATTTGCAAAGGCTGGGATTTGAACCCATCAATCTAACTCCACAAAAGAAGAACTAATTGGGAACCAGCAGTTAGCGTAATGGCTATGTCACTGGACTCCCACATAGTCGACCGCGGTTCTCGTCCCGGACCCGGTGGCTTAAAACTCACACCGGGCGCGAGTGCGTGCGTGTGTGCCCAAGATCCCGAGAGGAGAATGGAGGAGAAGGGATTGCGGCGTGACCATTCCCCCTGGGGGGTGATTTCTTACTTTCTGTCTCTATGTCTCTCCCTGTCTTTCTGGCGAGCGCACGCGCCCTATAGCGAAAAACCTCTCAAAAAAAAAAAAAAAAAAAAAAAGAAGAAGAACTAATTAAACTATAAATCATTTAAGAGTTAGAAGTTTCAGATATGTGGCCAGATCCATTTACTGACTTTTTTATTGCTATTTTCAATATTATGTCACATAATTGTTTAATCATAGAGGAAAGAAAGGAGAAAGAATTAAGTTCTGATAGAAGTCCCCTTTGAGAAGTGGTTATAAAAAAATGCTAAGAAGAAGCATAAGGGGGGACCAGCAGTTAGTGTAATGGCTATGTTGCTGGACTCTCATGTAGTCGACCACGGTTTGAGTCTCAGACCCAGTGGCTTAAACTCACACCGGGCGCATGTGCATGCGTGCCCAAAATCCCGAGAGGAGAATGGAGAATGGATTGCAGCGTAGCCATACCCCCAGAGGATGATTTCTTGCTTTCTGTCTCTGTTTCTCTCTGTTTTTCTGGCGAGCGCACGCACCCTATAGCAAAAAAAAAAAAAAAAAAAAAAAAAAGGAAGAAGAAAAAGAAGAAGAAGCATAAGGGGCAGGATCAGAAGTAAAATGCAGAGAGAATTTTTTTTTTTTTTTTTTTTTTGGAGAGGTTTTTCGCTATAGGGCGCGTGCCCTCGCCAAACAGACAGAGAGAGACATAGAGACAGAAAGCGAGAAATCACCCCCCAGGGGGGATGGTCACGCCGCAATCCCTTCTCCTCCATTCTCCTCTCGGGATCTTGGGCACGCACGCACACGCGCCCGGCGTGAGTTGTAAGCCACCGGGTCCGAGACGCGAACCGTGGTCGACTACGTGGGAGTCCAGCGACATAGCCATTACGCTAACTGCTGGTTCCCGAGAGAATTTTTTTTGAGCTCCTCTAGGGATAACTTTTTAACTGAAGCCCAAGCTATTATGTAACAGCTCCATAAGTACTGATGTATTTGTTGTTATAATTATTTTACAGTTTCTTAACAATTGGTTTAATTAGTACAGCAGATTGTAGTTTCCAAAGATGGCTACAATATCTCCTATTCTATATGCCCTTCTAGAACTTTCTACCCCTCATTAGGAAGTGAAATACATGTCTCCTCTCTTGGGTGGGCCTTCTGATTGCCTTGATCAATAGGGTGGAAGTCTCTTCTGCTGGTCCCACCTGTTGTGATTTTCAAGCTACCAGGTCTGGGACTCAAACTGCAGTCGGCCATGTGGGAGTCCAACACCCTAACCACTATGCTGCCTACTAGTCCTCTGTCCCTTTCTCTGGAACCCTCATTTTTGGAACCAAACCATCACTGTGTGAGAAAGCTCAAAAAGTCATGGAGAAGCCCATGGAGAAAAATCAAGCTCTCAGCAGGTTCCAACTTGTCAGACACACAAATGAGCCATCTTCAATGTGGGGCCTCCGGGGCCCAGTTGAGCTGCTCCAGCTGATGGTGAATGAGACAGAGATAAGCCTTCCAAATGGAATCCTGCCCAGACTGCAGATTCACGAGATAAATAAATGAGTGCTATTATTTTAAGTCTCTATATTGTGGAGTAGATTATTACATACCAATTGATACATGGAACAATTAAAATAAATTATTGGAGATTATGGTGTGTCTGCCACAATAGTATAGTAATTTTATTTACTTGGTAAGTTTATTTCATACCAAACTCTGGTCCACATGCTTAGAATACAGCAGTGATTACAACAGATAATAAATGACCTCCCCCTGTCTTCACAGGGTGTTTGTGGTAGAGAGAGTAGACTGATTATTTAAACAGAACAATCAATGTATTATTGCTAGGTGATAAATGTATAATTGCTAGAAGTAAAATCAGGATACAGGGAATAGAGAGTGATGGGGTGTCCTATTTTAGGTGTAATGAATAAGGAAGACCTTTCTGAAAAGAAGACTGAACAGAGATCATTAGGTGACTCCTTTAAACAGAGACTGTCCAAGATATTGACCCCATGCAGAAATGCAGGAATGTCTCGGAGCATTATGACCATTATGTCAAGATGGTTTATAGCCAATAAAATTTCACCTTTACATTTGCAATATTTCTTCGAAGAAGTTGACTTTATTGTCAGTTGTGTGCTAAGGTGGGTCAGTAATCTATATTATTTCTCCTAAAGAATTTGATGAGCTTTCATGTATATATCTTAGGTCTTCTGTATATGCCCAGCTAACTGAAGAGGGAGACAGATATTATTATTGTTTTTTAATTTTTTTAATTTGCCAGAGGACATATGTGCTTTTTGGGGCCGGGGGAGGGTGAAAAGTAAAAAAGCCCTCCCATAGGGAATAGCCATGCTGCAATCCTCCTCCATTTCTCCCTCCTTTCTGGATTTTGGGCAAGCACACATGTGTATCCAGTGTGTTTCTCAAGCCACCAGGTCTGGGACTCAAACTCTGTAACTGGCTATGTGAGATCCAGCCGCCCTAACCAATATACCACCCTCTAGCCTTTATTAGTGTATTTTAACAATTGAATTCACAGAATTTATGGAGTTTGTAATTATTTATATACAAGAGAGTCTTTAAGAAGTTAATGGAGAAGGCAAGCCGGTGGCATGGTGGTTAAGGTGCTAGATCCCACAGTGGTTAGAATCCTGGACCCAATAACTTGAAAAGCTTTAGGGATGTGTGTGTATGTGCCCAAAATCCTGAGAGAATGAAGGAGAAAGGAGCCATTCTCTGTGGGAGGTGCTTTCTCACTTTCCTTCTCTTTTCTGTTTTTTCTGGTGAGTACATGTGTAAAAATTAAAAAAAAAAAAAAAGTTAATGGAAAATGCATATTGTGAAAAAAATTTTTCATGGATGAAGACGTTCTTTGTGGAGCCAGCAAGTGGAAAGGTGGTTCGTGTGCTGGACTCCCTTATGCCCAACCACGGTTTGAGTCCTGGACCTGGTTGGTGGCTTACTTTCTTACTTCTCCTCCCTCTCTCTCTGTCTCTCTCTGGTGAGCACATGTGCTCTATGGCAAATCAAAATAATAATAGTAATAAATAAAATTAAACAATTTGAAAAAAAACTTTCTTTGCACCAAAGTAAACTAATTTTTATTCCATTTTCCATATACTTTTGAAGTCCCTTCATATTTTAAACTTAAAAGAATTGGCAAAATAAGACTATGATCACTTAGAAAATTCCATGAACGATGAAGACACATCATTTTAATTCCCAGGTATAATTCCTAGCATATAACACACTCCCAGCCAACCTTTCCTTCCTCTTATTTTATACCACCCTCACTCCAGTGGCAGTCAGATGTTTTTAGGCAAGCAAGATGGATGACAATTGCACTTAAAATAGCACTGACCTCAACATAGTAATAATAAATAAAAATGTAAAATGTAAAAGTCAGTACTGATCTCTATAGTACAACCATCTTTTTAATGTTTTTAAAAAAGATTTTGCTTTAGGGCATATGCGCTTACAGGAGAGAGAGAGAGAGGTGAGAAAGCACTCCCCAGGAGGGATGGCCATGCTGCAGTCCCTCCTCCATTCTCCTCTTGAAACTCTGGGCACAGACACTCTCAGCATAGCTCTCAGGCTGCCTGGTCCAGGACTCGGAACCGCTCAGTGGCCATGTAGAATCCAGCTGCCATAACCACCATGCCACGGCTGTCCCCATCTTTATGATTTTAAATTTTTTCTTGATGATTTCCTATAAACCTAGCCTCTAGGGAACCATCTGAATATTACAGTCATTTAAATATTTTTACTTTCATGTATATGTGTATGTATATATACATAAAATAATTTACTTAACTTTATTTATTATTATTATTTTTTAATTGTCATAGGACACATGTACTCACCAGAGAGTGAGAGAGAGAGAGACAGAAAGTGAAAAAAAGCAAGCCGCCAAATCCGGGAATCAAACCATGATCAGCCATGTCAGAGCCCAGCTCCCTGACAACCACAAAACTTGCTGGTCCTTGACTCTCATATAGTAACTGGGAATCTGGTAAATTGGTGTTTTAATTTTTCAGATTTTTCCTGAGACTGCCTTCTTTAAGCTTCAAAGGCTTCCCTCTACTTCTAGTAGTATGGGCTTTACCTGGTAAACAAACTATGCCCTTTAGCTCAAACTGATCAGTTTTGTTAAGTCATCGTTTTCTGAAGGGTTGTAAATCTTCCAGTTTAGTCTGATAATCTACAAGATGACAGTTTACTTGCTATAGTTTTTCCCTTATTTTAAACAAGGTTAATTGTAGTTAGTCAAGCCAAAGAATGTTCACATCTTAGTAAAACAAAAATATATCATGGAATATGTTCCAACACCCACAATGGGGCATGGCCATTGCAATCCCTTCTCCTCCATTTCTCCATCCTGTCGGGACAATGGGCACAGGTGCACATGTATCCGGTGTGTTTTCAAGTCGCTGAGGCTGGGACTTGAACAGCAGCTGGCCATGTAGGATCAGGGTCCCTATGCACAGCACCTAACCACTGTATTAATGGGCTGGCCTCATTTTTTTAAGTTTATTTTATTAATCTCTTCCATGATCAAGAGAGACAGAAAGAGACAGAGAAACAGCACCTCCAACAGAGTCCTGGTACTGTGATCCCCCCGAGCCCTGACCAGCCCAGAACACAGCACATGTCTAGCATACTCAGTGAGGGCTCCAGAAACAAACCTGGAACCTTCCCATGTGGTCAGCCTTGCAGAGGCTTTCATGCTTTGCTGCTCTGCCACTGTCCAGCCCCGTTAGCAAAGTTTTAAGGCAGGTTAAGACCTGAAAATTATACTGATGATTGCCACTTAGATTCCATTGTGATTGGCTCTGGCATCCATTTTTTCATCAGTGAAACAGAGTAATGATACTCTATTAGAGAGTAGTCTTAAGGATTAAATGAGATAATGTAATAAATGGTTAGCATAGATCTTGGCAAACATTAAGTTCTCAATAGCTGTTCGCTATTTTTAATACACTGAATCTGGAAGCCCCTCATCTTTTTACCCCCCATGCACTATCCCCAGTGACTTTACTAGGGGATCGTGCATAGGGAAAATCACTGAGACCGACAACAGATCAGTGGAAACCAGTGTAGGCCCAGCCCAGCAAGGAGGGACCTTAAACATTTCAAGGACTATGATTCTGATGGGTATGAATTTTCCAGGAAGTATTTCGCTTTGACTGAGACAAGAGAGAACCTTACTCTTTCCTGCACTTTATAAAATCCTGCATATCACAAATACACAGAAAAGTAAATTTATTAAAGAATGCATGGCGGCCCAGCTGCAGTGGCACAGTGGTAGCACAAAGCTGCAATGCAGGAAGCCACAGGAAAGACAGGGGTTAAGTTCCCAGGTCAGCTTGTACATACAAAGCACATGTGTGTCCACAATCCTGGTTGGCTGGAAGGCTTGAGAGAGACCATGACATAAGACCCTGTTGAGGATGCTTTTTTCTCTCTCAGAACATAAATAAACTTAAAAGTCTGTGGCTACAAAACAAAAACGTATTGTGACTATGGCTGACTTGTTAACTTAGCACTTGGCACTCAGCTCTGACCAGAAACTCTAAGCATTTGCCCTGGTAATCAACACCTTCCAAGGCCCCAGGGAAACGCTACTCCACATTTCTTGTGCTGTGTCCTCAAAACAAAAGGCAATTGTGTCAGACTGTCACAAAGATTTGGGGGTTGTGTTACTGTTGACATTTGAAATAGACACTGCTTTTGGAGCGCAGGAGGATTTGAGTAATGGAAATTTTTTTTACATAGGAAGAAACAACCAAATTAACTTACTAAATCCTTCCTTTCTGCTAATGTGAATGCAAAAGATTCTTGAAACAAAAGTAGTATGTCTCAGGAGAGCCAAGTATTCGTTTTCTTGATTGTCTTCATGTTCCACTTCCTGGTCCCAGAGGTAATCACCATGCTAAAACATTTGCTTTAGACAACAAATGAGATGCTCTAGGAGAAAAAAGTGAAACAACAAACATACTCAAATAAAGACCAAATCAGTATCTTTGGCAGAAAAATATATTTTGACTTTGTGCTAATTATTTGATATACAGTATTGCTTGCTCTTGACAATGTTAATACAAGGGTTTAAAAACCTAACCAAGTCTTAATTTTAAAAGGATTAAAATATTAGAAAAAATTTTTCTAAACTGAATGAAGCAGCATGAGAAATACAGAGAACAATGATTTTCTAATTAAACTAAGGGAATTAGAACAAGGAAATAAAAATGTTGGCATGACTGTAAAGAAACCTTATGTACAAATATATCTAAAACTAATTTCTTTTTCCAAGAATTATTGATTGAATTAATTAGTTAATTAATTAATTTTTTAGAGAGATTTTTGGTATAGGGCAGGTGTGCTCACTGGAAAGACAATGAGACAGAGAGACAGAAAGTGAGAAATCACCCCCCAGGGGCGTTGGCCATACCACAACCCTTTCTCCATTCTCCTCTTGGGATTTTGAGCAGGCATGCACACATGCCTGGTATGAATTTTAAGCCACCAAGTCCAGGATTTGAACCATGGTTGACTATGTGGGAGTCCAGTGATGTAACCACTACACCATCTGTTGGTCCCATATAATTTTTTTAAGAGAGATTTTTGGTATAGGGTACGTGCGTTCACCAGAGAGACAGAGACAGGGAGACAGAAAGTGAGAAGTCAGCCTTCAGGAGGATGGCCACGCTGCAATCCCTTCTCCTCCATTCTCCTCTTGGAATTTTGGGCACACATGCACATGTGCTCCCGTGAGTTTTAAGTCATTATGTCTGGGATGCAAACTCTATCAACTATGTAGGAGTCCAGTGACATAACCATTATGCCATCTGCTGGTCTCTATTATTATTGTTTCTTAATTTGACCAGTGAAAGAGAGGGAAAGTGTGAGAAAGCGAGCTGTCAGGTATGGGACTTGAGCCGCAGTTGGCCATCTTAAACACCATGCCACCTGCCAACCTCTAAAACTTATTTATTTTTTTTTAAAAAAAGAATTATTTTAATTTTATTTATTCATTCATTTATTTTTAATTTGACTAGAGAGAGACAGAGAGAGGGAGGGAAAGTGAGAAAGCAAGCAAGCAAGCCACCAGGTCCAGGAATTGAACCGTGGTCGCCCATGTGGGAATGTCCAGCACCTTAACCACCATGCCACCTGCTGGTCCCTAAAACTAATTTCTATAAAGATTACTTTCTGGGGCCAGCCTATAGCCAAGGGGATAAGGAAGCCAGATCCCACATGACCAACTGCAGTTCAAATCCTAGTCCTAGAGCCTTGAAAATCATACCAGGTGTGTGTGTGCGTGTGTGTGTGTGTGTACCCCAAATACTAGAAGAATGGAGAAATGGAGGATTGCAGTGTGACCACACCCCACTAAGAGTAAGAGTATTCTCTCTTTCTCTCTCTCTGGCAAATGAGCCCTCTGGCAATTAAAAAAAATTAAGATATTATTTTCTGATCCTGTTTGATCAGTGTATAGTCTAACTACAAAAAAAGATATTTGAGGGACCAGCAGATGGCATAATGGTTATGTCGCTGGACTTCCATGTAATCGACCACAGTGTGAGTCCTGGACCTGGCAGTTTAAAACTCATGCCGGGTGCATGTGTGCATGCTCAAAATCTCAAGAAGAGAATGGAGGAGAAAGACGGTGATTTCTCACTTTCTGTCTCTCTGTCTGTCTCTCCTGAGAGCACATGAACCCTATACCAAAAATCTCTCTCCCCCAAAAAATAATTTGAACTACTTGAGCAACATACTGCTATTTTTTTCTTTATCATACCCCAACACTGAAATATTAGAAAGAACCAAAACCAACATGGATGTAGATATACTATGAGACAGACAAAATTGCAATAAAAATGACAGTGATGTGCCAGTGGGTGACATGGCGGTTAAGGCATTGAACTCCCACATAACTGACTACTGGAAAATAACTGGTTCAATCTCAGACCTGGCAGCTTGAAAATCGTGCCGGGTGCATGTGCATACATGTCCAAAATCTCAATAGGAGAATGGAGGAGAAGGGACTGTGGTGTGGTCATCTCCCCTGGCCTTGTGGGATTCAGTTCCCATTGCACAGAGCTTAACACTGCACTACAGGCCCCAAGGATCTTGTCATTTTTGAAGAATACAGATTAGTTATTTTGTAAACTTTTCTAAATCTGGGATCACGCATCCATTATGATTAGATGTGGTGAGCCTATGTGTTAGAAAGCTACATTTGATTAGATTATATACACTTGGCAGGAAGTACTTCTGTGTTCTCAATACTTTATAGCAAGAGGCATATAATATAGATTTGCCGCATTGCTAGTTATTTTTAACTTTTACTACTTGAACATACTGCTGTAGATTGAGGGTGCTGGACAAATACTTCCTGGACCCCAGTGTCATCAACTGTACCGGCTAAACCAGCCATGCCAGTCACAAAACCCCACCTGTGACCAAGAGAAATGGGGACACACACAAGTACATTATTGTATGTTTGAAAGGTAAGAAGGAAGGTGAGAAGGAGAAACATATTTAATTCAAGATCATGTTAATTTGCTTCAGAACTTCTATATATTCATACGAATGGTATGTAGGCCTTCAAATATACTCTTGCCCAAAAAATATGCAAAAGTTAGGGATGCACCTGTTTTCCAGGTAGACTTTTCTTCCCGATGCTTTTACTTACAGTGTATGCAGGTTCTAATCAACACATCTTTAACAGGGTAATAATCTGATAAATCACCAAAATGAAAGTCTTTAGATATTTTTTTCCTTCTTTTTAAAAAAATATTTATTTATTTAATTGTATTTATTATTGTTATTGTCATTATTTTAATTTGTTATAAGGTATGTGTGTTTGACAGAGAGAGACCGGGATTGGGGAGTGAAAAAGCAAGCTGCCAGGTTCAGGAATGGAACCTTGGTAAGCCATGTGGGAGTCCAGTGCCTCAACCACCATGCCACCAGCTGGCCCCAATCTTTAGATATTTTCTATAATACAAATTGTATGCCTCTTTCTTTACAATTTCGAAAGCTGCACAGCAACGATTAAGTCATGCTTGCCAATGAGGAGTGGTTTTTTTTAAAGAATTATTTAATTCATTATTATTATTTAAAAATAATTGCTATAGGGCGCATGCATTCATCAGAGAGAGACAGAGAGAAAGCGAGAAAGCAAGCCACCAGGGCTAGGACTTGAACAGAGGGATGCCATGTGGGAGTGCAGCATCTTTAACCACTATACCACCAGCTGTCCCCACAAGGGGTGTTTTAACATTTCTCCTTCAGAGTTCTGTTGACATTTGCCAGAATGGAATTAGTGTCCATTTGTATTTTATGTTGAAACTAGAGGTAACTGGTGTCATTATTCTGGTTTATTCTAGTGGTCGTTTTTTTGGAGCCACTTAACCTTGCCATCCTGGTTGGCAGCTCTCTCTCCCTGATCTTGATAGTGAGACAGTCAGTCATACTTCCTTTTCTGCTGGATTAAATTCATGCACACTCATCTTTCAAAGACAGGCTCAAATCACTGGCAGATGGGTAAGCTGAATTAAAATTCATACTGACTGGCTTGGCAGGTGGCATGGTGGTTAAGGCAATGATCTCCCAACATGGCCGACCATGGCTCTACTACTCTTGGGCCTGGCAGCTTGCTTTCTTCTCACTTTCTCTTTCTCCCTCTCTCTCCAAATTAAAAATAAAAATAATGGGGGCAAGCAGGTAGCATAAGTAGTTAAGGTGCTGGAATTCCACGTGGTTAACTGCAGTTTGAGAAACTCATGCAGGCTCATGTGCATTCATGCCCAAAATCCCAAGAGAAGAATGGAGGAGAAGGGATTGCAGTGTGACTATTCCCCTGTGGGGTGGGTTCTTGCTTTCTGTCTCTCTCTCTCTCTGTGTCTCTCTGGTGAGCACACACAGCCTATAGCAAGAATATCTTTAAAAAAAAAATGAAAACAATTCATACTTGAGGCTATGACTATTTTAAACTGGTTTGCTCTTTTCCTGTAAATTCTATTACTGGACAAGCAGGATTTGTTTTGTGTTTTCTTGAGACCACCTGACTTGATTGAGGCCAGATTGAAGATGCAGATTCCAGTCCCCAATCTCCAGAGTCTGATTTAGTAGTGATGCAGGACTTTCAGATATCTGCATTTTAAATAGTACCCAAATGATTCCCATGCAAAATGTCCAAGCCCACCTTTGAAATACTGCTAGGTGAGGGAATATTTTTCCACTGACGTGCTTTTATTATTTGGTTCTCCTCAGTCTCCACGTGTAGTAGGAAAAAGGAACAGCTCATTCCTCCACTTGTTTTTTTTTTTTTTTTTTTTTAAAGACAACTGCATTCCTTTTTTAAAAATTATTTTATTTAACTTTATTTGTTATTATTATTTTAGTATTGAGAGAGAGAGAGAGAGAGAGAGAGAGAGAGAGAGAGAGAAGAGACAGGGAAAGTGAGAAAGCAAGCCTCCAGGTCCAGGACTTGAACCATGGTTGACCATATGAGAGTCTAGTGCCCTTAACCACCACACCACCTGCTGGCCCCCTCCCCCGGTTTTAAATGAAGGAAAATTTTTTAAAAACTTCAAGAAAAAGTTAAACTGATTAGTTCGGATAACAGGGGAGAGGAAAAAATGAGGCAGGTCAGGGATCCAGGAAGGAGGTAAAGGTAAAAGAATAAAAAAGCAACAGTTCTACCAGGTAAGACGTGCGGTGCACTGCGCTGGGTACTGGGCGCTTGATGCAGCCATGCGCCCGACCGCAGGGCCCACCCTCAGAGTTTACAGTCTGCGAGGGCTGAACAGGGTGCAGAGGTGCCCTGGGACGTCAGAGCGCTGGCCCCTAACTCAGGCTTGGGGCTCTTTGCCAGGCTTCCTGGAAGTCCCCTGCTTGATCTGGACCCGGATGAGTCCAGGAAGTACTCTTGGAGAGGGCAAAAGGGCTCCAGAGCAAATTCATTCTACGCAATTAAACAACAACAACAACAACAAAAAGAGTAGCGTGTGTTTACTATGAAAAATGTAGCAAAGAAAGCGAAAGACTGGCGTAACCCTTCCTGCTCACCCGTCGTCCTCGTGAGAAGCGAGGAAACTAGCCGCACCGAGTTAGCCACGAGGCAAAAACCAGCATTCGTCCTCCGGCCGGCAGGGGGCGGTGCGCCGCACGCCTACGCGCCCACGCACTCCCTCTTCCCTACGTCGCTCGCGTAATCGGCAGCGCTACATACTGCGCCTGCGCAGATGCTACGGCCTTTTTTCCCCCTGTAGTGCTTGTGTGCCAGCAGGTCGGCTTCGGCCGCTGGTCACTGTTCCGCAGGATGGTGAGTGGGCACCTCGATCTTGGAGCACCGAATGCACGGGCGTTCTTTCCCCTGGCCAGAGCGCCAGCCCGGAGCCCGTCTCGCGCTGCGTAGGGGTCGGATGGCAGTAGATTGCGAGCTCTGCCGTGGTTGGGATGCGGCTCCCAGCGTGGCCTTAATGGCTGCGGCCTGGTTCGCGATCTTGGGGGGGAGGGGTTGGCGGAGAAGCGTAGCGGGAGCTGGGGCGGCAGATTGGAGAGAGGGGTGAGTTGGAAAGACAAACTGGGGAGGTCGTGTCAGGTGGTCGGAGGGAGCACAGACGGGTGGCTGGGGCGGGGAGGTTGCTTGCATTCGGCCACAAACTAGCTGGTGATGCAAGCGTGGGGGCCGGCTGCGGGTCTTAGGACCGTGTTGCCCTTCGACACTTAGTACTTTTGCGGGAGAGGTCGGGGTCGGGGTCGGGGAGTCTTTCAAAAGCCAGTGTCCGTGGGTCGAGGAAGTGAGGTTTAAACCTCAATGGAGGTTGCAGGCCGTGGCGTCCCTGGGCCCCGGAAGGAAGCTCGTATAATTTTAAATAACGTGCCTCCTGCCTCTTTTACCTCGCCTGCCATTGGCATCAGTTTTTTAATGAATGTTGGGATGAGGCCCCAAATGTGGGGCAGAGTGCCGCTGGGAGAACAGTGCTGTTCTAGTCGGAAGTAATGGCAGTATGTGCTCTTGGCCAGTCAGGTGTTCTAGCAGGTAATTTCGGCTTTTGAATAAGGTACCTGGGAAGTGAGAGAAATAGCTGAAGTTAGTGAAGTTCTTGAAGTGGGACATACGGTATTCGGAATAATAGACTGACGTTTAGCATCATTTTAGGTGCCGTCTAGAGCAGCACTTTGCAGAAGTTAAGCACAGGGACCACACCTGGTTTGCCACAAAATAAGTGTACAAATTGAAACTAACCATTTAAAAAGTTTTCAGAGCAGTTTGTAATTTTACACCTTTTGAGTCTCATGAATTGGAGCCTGCATTTTGTACGTTTCTTTCTTTCATTCCATCTTTCTCTAATGATTTTTTTGTTGTGTTGTTAGAAAACTGTCAGATTGTGACACATGAAAAATAGAAGGTTTTTGACCCCAGTTGGTTTGAAAAATGGAATTACAAAAGTGACAGTTGTCAGGATCAGCTCTGGAAGTTTGATATTTTGTTGCATAGTTTAACTCACATCAGAAGTATCATTGGTTAAAACATTTGTGAAAGTTTTTATAAATTCTCTTTTCTTTAAGGGATTTGTTAAAGTCGTCAAGAATAAGGCCTACTTTAAGAGATACCAAGTGAAATTTAGAAGACGACGAGGTACAGTCCATTTTTTTTCATGTTCACGTTACAAAATTCTGCTTTGCAATGGAGTAGACTTTCTTAAGATTATCTTCTTTTCCTCTCTAGAGGGTAAAACTGATTACTATGCTCGGAAACGCTTGGTGATCCAGGATAAAAACAAGTACAACACACCCAAATACAGGATGATAGTTCGTGTAACTAACAGAGATATCATTTGTCAGGTAAGTTGTATTCTAGATTCAAGCAATGGATAGTAAACCCTATTCTTACTTAGTTACCATGCTAGAGAAGGTGTACTTGAGGGTGCAAAGTCCACACGTGATGTGCGGGTTAGAAGGGTTGTCCACTCTAGTCCCTCCAAAAGCACTGAGGTGGGTAGTTCCTTTTTCTATCAGTAGGTATATAGTTGGAGCCTGGGAAATTGGTACCTTAGAAAACAGGTGACTGAAGAACAGCCTTGTTTAGGAATCTTGGCCCGGTTTGATCCCATTTATTTCCTAATTTGGAAGAAAGGCTCAGAAACCTCTGTTGTGTGTGGGTGGGGCAGGGAATAAATGGACCCATCCTGATTCCAGTAGAATAACAGTGAATGAAGTCCGGATTCTAGCTTTGGGCTCACATGCCACTTAATCACTGCTCGTTGAAGAAGTAGGTATTTGTGAGTGTCAAATGAGAGTCTTAAAAGATTGTTCTTATTTCTGTTAATTGTTTGAAGTAGGTTTAAATAAAATGTACAGAGGTATCTCTCACATGAAGACCTTTAGAAGTTTGTTTCTGGAAGTTAGTATTCTAGGCTTCAACTGGGAAGAATTTTAAGAAATTACTGCTAGGGGGTGTGTGTGCTCCTCAAAAAGAGAGAGAGCATCCCCCATAGGGTGTGGTCATGTGTCAGTTGCTTCTCCATTTCTTGGTTCTTCAGGATTTTGGGTACACTGGCCCAGCGTGTTTTTCAAGCTACCAGGGTGGAGATTTGAACTGCAGTTGGCTGTGTGAGATCTGGCTCCCAATGCACAGTGCTTAAGCACTGTGCAACAGGGCAAGCCTGTGATGGTTGGTTGGTTTGTTGTTGTTGGGTTTTTTTTTTTTTTTTTCCTTCAGTGTTGGGATTCTGTTGTCCCAGCCTTCCACCTTGTGCAGTCACAGCTGGCTTGGATTTTAGGTTGGACCAGGAATCAAACACAGGCCTCCCATGTGGCCTGAGCCTCCAAGCAGCAGCGTCTTAGATTTGCTGATCTTTCATGAGAAGCAGGCACACATGACACATGATCTTGGAGCAATTTAATTTGTCAAATATGAAGGCAGTGTCTTCATATCCAAGTTAAGGTAACATAAGTACCTGAAACCTTTTAGAACTTAGTTTTGCTTAGTTCAGAAGGTGTTTGAAATATTGGGGTATTTCTCTGATTTTTAAAAAATTATTATTAAGAAGGTTTTTTGCCTTAGGGTGTGTGTGCTTGCCAGAGAGAGGGGAAGTGAGAAAGCATCCCTGTGGGGATGATCACACTGCAATGCCTTCTCCATTCTCCTGGGATCTTGAGCACGCATGCACATACACATACCTGGTGTGAGTTTCAAGCCATTGGTTCTGGGACTCAAACTGTAGTCGGCCATGTGAGAGTACAGTAACAAACGCTATACCATCTTGCCCCTTTCTCTGACTTTTCAAAGTATTTAGTTTACCAGCCACCCAGAGAATAGTCTTTTTGGTATTTAGAAGTAAAGCACTACATTGTAATTTATTCTAAAAACATTCTCAAACGTAATGTTCAATCAGTTTAGCTTTACTGTGACAGTCATACTTTATGTCTGTATATTCCAAATTTACTGTATGACTGCTCAACTGCTACATTAACTAAACAGACAACTTTAAATGATGCTGATTTGTGTCCATCTTCATTTTTTTTTTTTTTAATTAATTTTTTTGGGGAGGAGAAATTTTTGCTATAGGGTGTGTGCACTCGCCAGAAAGACAGAGACAGAGAGACAGAAAGTGAGAAATCCCCTCCCTGGGGGGATGGGCACACTGCAGTCCCTTCTCCATTTGGGATATTGGGCACACATACAGATGTGCCTGACGTGAGTTTAAGCCACCAGGTCTGCAGTCAGCTACATGGGGGTCCAGTGACATAGCCATTACGCCAACTCCTGGCACCGTGTCCATCTTTATTATTATTATTATTATTTTGGAGAGGTTTTAAGCTATAGGGCACGTGCACTCGCCAGACAGACAGAGAGAGACATAGAGACAGAAAGCGAGAAATCACCACCCAGGGGGGATGGCCACACCGCAATCCCTTCTCCGTTCTCTCAGGATCTTGGGCATGCACGCACACGCGCATCAGTGAGTTTTAAGCCACTGGGTCCAGGACACAACCGTGGTCAACTACGTGGGAGTCCAGCGACATAGCCATTACGCTAACTGCTGGTTCCCTCCATTTGTATTTTTTAGAGAGATTTTTTGCTATACAGTGCGTGCGCTTGCTGGAGAGACAGAAAATGAGAAATCACCCCGCATGCACCTTCTCTCCTCCAGGGGCTAGGGATGGCCACACTGCAGTCCCTTCTCCATTCTCCTCTTGGGACTTTGGGCATGCATGCACACGCTCCCAGCATGAGTTTTAAGTTGCCAGGTCCAAGACTTGAACCATAGTTGACTAAGTGAGACTCCAGCAATGTAACCACTATACCATTTGCTCATCCTTATGTTTTTAATTACTTTGAAAAAGAAGGCACTTAAAACTTAAGTTAATAAATAGTAAGGGTAACAGATTATTAACCTGGCTTGTCACTTTCTGCAGATTGCTTATGCCCGTATAGAAGGGGATATGATAGTCTGCGCAGCTTATGCACATGAACTACCAAAATACGGTGTGAAGGTTGGCCTGACAAACTATGCTGCAGCATATTGTACTGGCCTGCTGCTGGCCCGCAGGGTAAGTGCAAGATGACTTCGATGTGCTATGGGGTTAGCTCGTTGCTTGAGCTGCGCCTGAGGTGTTTGCACATGGAGACGATAACCCTCAGCCCTGGCTTCAGGAGAGTGCCTGCTATGGCCCTGTCATTGACACGGGCCATGATAAAGTTTGGTTAAGGTGGCAGTACACATTCTAATCTGGGGAAACAGTTGTTTCTCTTCATGTTGGTGTATTTTATCTAGATCAGGTCTGTCCACTAGATTCCCTGCAAGGATGAAGAGTTGTAATCTGCTGCCTGTTGGCATAACCATTTGTGGCTATTGAGCACTTGAAATATCTAGTGCTACGGAGGAATGGAATTTTTAACTTAAATGTGAAAAGTTACTTGTGGCTAGTGGCTACTTAATTTGACAGTGAAGTCCCTTGCTGGGCAGCTGTACATCTTATGACCATCAGCAGTGTTAAAAGTGTAGACTCATGGGGCTTCCATTCTGAGCAAGTCTATATTTTGATAGAATGTCTCAAGAGACTTTTTTCCACATTAAACCTTGAGAAGCAGTGTCTTGACGTTTTAGAGGGGTGGGCTTGGGCAGGATGATTTGTTTAATAGTTCCCATTTAGTTGGCAGCTTTTACTGTATGGGTTATACAAACAGGGATTTTGCTTAACTTTGTTACCTTAATTACTGACAGTTTTGGAATGGTGTTGTCAGGCACACACATAATGTTGAGGGTCCATATGTTCGTTGGCTATAATGTTTGAGTGGGGGTATATTGTCATTATATATGAGAGCACCTTGGTGCAAAGGCACTGTTTATGGTGAAATCATCTCACTAGGTGACTATATATCAGCAGGGGAGTGGCCCAAATTAACATGTAGTTGGAAAGTAGGGCCTTGGAAGATGTTTACCCCAGAACCCTATTGTGAAAGTTTTATTACAGAGTAAATTAAAACAACATGTAATAACATTCAGTAATTAGTTGTTGATTCTTCAACGTCTGAAGAAATGTGGATATTACCTTCCTTGAGTAAATATAATGATCAAATTAAGTCTTACACATTCGAATTGATTTCTGCAGAAATGAGATACAGATATGTCCAGAAAAGATCAAGAAGTTAGAAAACAAAATTGTTATAGTTGTAGGTGAAATGGAAACATCCTTTTGTAGATTTTTGATGACCTTTAAAAGTAAATTGGGATAAAGGGATAGGTGAGTAGCAAGGAATATTTTTTCTCAGATGTTAAAGGTCCTTAGAGTTGTAGCAAAAATATTTTAATTTGAGAGGGGCTTGTATATTTTCAGACCATCATTTACATTGGCTTTTTGATGTTAATAGCTTCTCAATAGGTTTGGCATGGACAAGATCTATGAAGGTCAAGTGGAAGTGACCGGAGATGAGTACAATGTAGAAAGCATCGATGGTCAACCTGGTGCCTTCACCTGCTATTTGGATGCAGGCCTTGCCAGAACCACCACTGGCAATAAAGTTTTTGGGGCCCTGAAGGGAGCGGTGGATGGAGGCTTATCTATCCCTCACAGGTAATAAATGCTTGGATTCAAATCCCTATTTCCAACCGGTTAGACAGGAGAAATTTCTGAATTGAATAGATGTCATTGAATGCCTGCTGTATAACACGTACTTCAAAAGGAACAGCAAGGCAGGAAGGAACTATAACCCATATTATAAATGAAGAGAGCAAGCCGCAAAGGTAGAGTGATTTGGGATTTGTCTAAGAATTTGGAGTCAATAAGTAGAAGAGCTAGGGTTAGAACCACAAACTTAGTTTGATTAGAAATGAGCACTCCACCCTCTTTACCTCACGCATTTGCTTTTTTTTTTTTTTTGAGAGGTTTCTGCTCTAGTGCATGTGTGCTCACCAGACAGACAGAGACAGAAAGTGAGAAATCACCCCCAGGGGGCATGACCACCCCGCAATTCTCTCAGGACCTTGGGCATGCGCACACACACACACCTGGTGTGAGTTTAAGCCACCAGGTCCGGGACTCGAACCACGGTCGAATACATGGGAGTCCAGTGACATAGCCATTACGCTAACCTCTGGTTCCTCCTCTTCCATTCAAAATAAAAATTGGTTTACTAAATTATGGAAGCATGTGGATCCCGGATTAAAAGAATTTGATAAAAAAGCTAAAAGATTTTTAAACTTCAAACTGGAAGGTTGTAGGCCATTCTTGGCAGATAAGTATTAGGTCATAGAGAAAGTCATAACATACTTTTCTAAGTTTTTCTATGTAAAAGTGCATCAGAGCTTTTCCAACAATCTAGTAGGTTAACTTGTAGTATCTTTGGTTTGAGTTAATAATCTGTGTGTGTTTTTTTGTTCTTTACATCTTTATTAACTTCTTAGAGGTGTTTCAGTGAGATGAGGATGTATCAAGGGCATTCTTGATTATTTCAGTAGTTATAGATGTACCCCCCAAAACAATAGTAGGATTTGGGGGATGAATTTCGAAACCCTTTTCTATGTTAATATCCAGAATGGATTTTTTTTTTTTGAGAGGTTTTCGCTATAGGGCGCATGCGCTCGCCAGGCAGAGAGAGACATAGAGACAGAAAGCGAGAAATCACCCCCCAGGGGGGATGGTCACGCCACAATCCCTTCTCCTCTATTCTCCTCTCGGGATCTTGGGCACGCACGCACACGCGCCCGGTGTGAGTTTTAAGCCACCGGGTCCGGGACACGAACCGCGGTCGACTACGGGGGAGTCCAGCGACATAGCCATTACGCTAACTGCTGGTTCCCCAGAATGGATTTTTGTAGTGTTAGAAAACCTTAGTAATGGCTTAAGGGTGTTTGTGAGGTGAATTTCTTTTCTATCATGGAATTCAGAAAAGAGCTGCCGAATGATGATACCCCACTAACTGAGCAGTCGCTAGTTGGTCCTTTGGTTGCATATGATGTAATTATTGTTTCAAGACGGGACTGATGGCAGCTACTGAAGTGAATTTCTACAGGTAAACTAATTTCAATCTGTACTAAAGTATAAAATCTTTATTTTTAGTACCAAACGATTCCCTGGTTATGATTCTGAAAGCAAGGAATTTAATGCAGAAGTCCATCGGAAGCACATCATGGGCCAGAACGTTGCAGACTACATGCGTTACCTGATGGAAGAAGATGAAGACGCTTACAAGAAACAGTTCTCTCAGTACATAAAGAACAATGTAACTCCAGACATGGTAAAAAATTTACCTAAGAATTCCTGTATTAGTTGATTTGTAGAAATGGACTTACTACTTGTTCTTGGTGGGTTACATTGTACATAGGTTTATTATAAGTTGCAGGTAACAGTTGAATTTTGAAATGTAGGTACCAGTAGATTCACATAAGCTGTCTTTGGTTTAAAGTGAAATTAGGAATGTTGGATGCACATAGCTTAACAAGTCGAGTGAGGTAGTTTAGTTGTGTGTGATATGATGACATTTCACTCAACAGGGCATTGCAGGTATGATGGTGGTATCATAAAGTGATACCATGTAGCCTAGGTGCCCACCAAGATTTGTGTAAGTGTACTTTTGTGCTATTTATACAGTCACAGAATCGCCTAACAAGGCCTCTCTCAGAACCTATCCCTGTGGTTAAGGTGTGCATGACTTTGATGAGCTAGACTTGTCACTATGCTTTTACTGAAGCATGGTGGACTTCAAGCATCTAAAACAGTGATCTTCAACCTGTCTGGCACTGAGGACCAGCACCTGTCCATGACCTGGGGGTTGGGGATCCCCATCTAATGCTTTATGGTGCCTTTAATTTTTTCTTCCTTTTTTAAAGAGGTTTTTGCTATAGGGTGTGTGTGCTTGACAGAAGCAGAAAGTGGGAAATCACCCCCCAGGAAGGATGGACACGTGCACACACGCCCAGCGTGTTTTAAGTTGCCAGGTCCAGGACTTGAACTGTGGTCGACTACATGGGAGTCCAGCGACACAACCATTGTGCTATCTGTTGGCCCCTGGCTACTTAAGTTTTGTGGATGTCCTTCCTATAGTTTTAATCTAGTTTGTTTGGTTTAAGGTGCTATATACTACAACTTGACTAATTTTGTTTTTACTTTTTTTTTGAGAGAGACATTTTTGCTTTAGGTGTACATGCTCACCTGAGAGACAGAGAAATTGAGAAACCACCCTCCAGGGAGGTGTGTTCACACCACAGTCTCTTCTCCATTTTCCTCTCAAGACTTCGGACATGCACACACACGCACCTGGCATGATTTTCAAGCTACCAGACCACCATCCAGGACTCAAACTGTGGTCGACCCCATGGGAATCCAGCGCCTTAACCACTATCACCTGCTGGCTCCAACTTCATTAATTTTTTTTTTAAGAATTTTTTTATTTATTGTTTGTTTATTTTAATTTGACCAGAGAGAGTGAGAGAGAAGGAAAGTGAGAAAGCAAGCTGCCAGGTCCAGGACTTGAACCATGGTCGACCATGTGGGGAGTCCAGCGCCCTTAACCACCACACTACCTGCCAGCCCCAACTTCATTAATTTTTGAGGCCAGAGGAAGAAAGTTCTTCATAGCAAATATGCCACATCAGGGCTTTCTGAAACTCTCAGGCATGGACATAGGGAGATGTGCAGATTTGATCACTAGCTGTGCATGATATTGTAGAAATGAAGGGAACCATATTGTTTTGTTTTGGAGAGATTCTTCCTAAAGGGTACGTGAGCTTGCCAGCAAGAAATCACCTCCCCAGAGGGGGGTTTAGGGCATGCACACATATGCACCTGGCGTGAGTTTCAAGCCGCCGGGTCTAGGACTCGAGCCGCAGTTGACTATGTGGGGAGTCCAGTGGGTCCAGTGACATAATAATTATGCTATCTGCTAGTCCCAAGGTAACCAAGTTTTATAAAAGTGGGTTTAACATTGGAAACTTAGCCCAAAGCTGAATCTCCAGAGCTTCCTCTGCTGAGACATTGAAAATAATATAGCTTTCTTGGGGGGGGGGGGGGGAATTTGCTTTAGGACACAGATGCTTGCTTGAGAATGTTAGAAAGCCTTCTCCTCCCCTTTCTTGGCAGGGTGGGGGATAATTATACAGCAGTCCCTCTCGTCCTCTTGCCACTTTTTTGAGCACACACACCTGAAGTGTTTTTCAGGCTGCTGGTTCTGGGATTCATAACTGCGTAGTCCGCCATGTGGGATCCTTAACCACCAAGCCACCTGGCTGGCCTGAAAATTATAGTTTGTTTTGTTTTGTATAATTTTTTGCAATAGAATGTGTGTGCTCATTGGAGAGAGACTGAAGAAAGTGAGAAATCATTCCCTAGCAGGGATGGCCACACCACAATCTTATCTCCATCTCCTCTTGGGATTTTTAGGCATGTACACACCTCTGCCAGCATATTTTTCAGGCTGCTGGATCTGGGACTCGAGACACATACTCAGCTGTGTGTGATCCAGCTGCCTTAACTACCACACCATCAACTGGCCTGATACAGTTCTGAAGTTAATAATAAATACCCTGTTAAGTCTTCTCTTCCCCTTTGCCTCTTACATTTCTCCTTTTGTGCATGTGTCTGATCTGTAGCATGAATTTTAAAAAGAAAGGAATTACAATAAAATATGGAACACAAATCACATCATTACCACGCTGTTCTAACTATAAAAACCTAAAAAAAAAATTAGGGATCAGGTAATTGTTTTAATTGGGTTCTTTTCTGTCAGTACGTAGTAGTTTGTATTTTGGACAGTTGACTGAATTTAAAGATGGTCATAATTTCGAAGAGATAACTGATACTTGTGTGCTTTTTGGACACAGTCTGAGGACTGAATAAACACATAGCTTGAGTTTTTGAGTTAAGAATTAATTGGTAGTTTTATAAGTTTTAATATGTTGTCTATGTTAACGTTTATGTGTGTATATTTCTTTGCGTTACTACTGATTTCGCCTTGGAGAATGGATCTTTTAGTCTGATTGTACTTGGCCTGCATACTTTTCTTCCTAAGCCATATGTATGATCTGGTCGTGTCATACTTAGAACTTCATGTAGACTTAATGGTCTATGCTTTCAGATGTTTGTTTCCTAGTCTTTCCTATATACTTGGTATATTTCAGCCATACTGCTCTTTGGCTACCGTACTTTTCCATCTGGGTCATTATTTTTTTAAGAGAGATTTTTGCTCTAGGGCACATGCACTTGCTGAAGAGACAGAGAAAGTGAGAAATCACCCGCTGGGGAAATAGCCATGCTGTAATCCTCCATTCTCCTGGATCTTGGGCGCACACACACGTGCCTGGTGTGAGTTTTAAGCTGCTGTGTCCAGGACTAGAACTGCAGTCGACTACGTAGGAGTCTGTCTACAACAGCCATTTCCCTTTTCAGCTTGGCTGAAATCGTCTGCATACACCCAATATGATGTCATCTATATTATATGGTTTTATTTTTTACTTGTCTGATCTTTTTGAAGGAAGGGAACTTGGTTGCTCAGGTTTGTTAGGTGACTATCTGAAGTGATTGAACAGGTTTGTTAGTCATGGTATATAGCTATATTAGAGTGCTCAGTGAGGTAGGGAAATTAACTGAAAAGGAATTTGGGGGGTGCCGCAGGTGGCATGTTGGATGGGGGTGCACTGGGCTCGCTATTTGAGTCCCAGATCTGGCAGCTTGCTTGCTTTCTTGCTCTCTCTCTACCTGTCCCTCTCTGGTCAAATTAAAATAAATAAAGTTAAATAAAGTATTTAAAGAAAGAAAAGGAATTTATGTAGTTTCAAAGGCAATGATCATTTCTGCAGTATTTTTCTTTGCTAAGTTTCATGCACTTGTGTATTGTCATCACATTTTCTCCACATGAATGAGTGATTTTTAGAGACGGTGGGTTACCTTGACATAGCCTTTAGGGCACTGTAATATTCAGAGTTGAAACTTCTGGGGGAGTGGAAGAGTTTTAGAACAATGGCCCAGTAAGATAGTGGTAGCTCCTTGTGGTTTTGTAGAAAATCAGGCCTGTGTCTAATTTTGGAGGCCTTGTACTACTGCCTGATACTAGTGACTAGTATTAAAGAAGAGATCTCTGGTACGTGATACTGGGAACTGCATTGAAGAATGGGGTAAAGATGGAGACTGTGGGATGACAAGTAATTTGATGGTTACTTGTTGTCCAGTCGTCCTCGGTTATGTCCATACTCTTATCTTGGCCCTATGTACTGGTCATCTTAACATCTTAAGTAAGTTTTGTGTTGGCAGGTATCCTCATGTGAATGAAAGAATTTAGGCAAGACGGTATTTAAAATAATAAAGTGTAAAGTATTTCTGCAGAGGAAGAGAAAAACCAGGAGACTTTAGAAGGTTCATAGGAAAAGTGGATTAAAGAAAAGTACCTATTTATTTTAGCCCCCAAACCTTTTGATATCCATGCAGCTTTCTCATAAAGGATTTTTTCTTTTCTTTTTTTGAAGGCCCATTATAAATTTGCTATGGATCTACTCAAAAAGCACAAAGTGTCAATTCATAATTGTATAAGATAAAGATTGGGAATTTGTTAGGAAAAGGGGTTAAAAATTTAAGCAGATACCAGCATTGATTTGATTTAGTTCCTTTTGTGAATCTGGCTTAGAAGGGCAATACCAAGAAGTAGTAGAGTGTATGTTATGTATAGTAGGGTATGTGAAATGAAACCAAGTACTGTTTTGCTTTCCTTTGTTTCAGATGGAGGAGATGTATAAGAAAGCTCACACTGCTATACGAGAGAACCCAGTCTATGAAAAGAAACCCAAGAAAGAAGTTAAAAAGAAGAGGTGTGTGAGGAGGAGGTTGGGGGTGGTTCCTATATTCAAAATGGGTCAGACTCTGAGTGACATTGTGCAAACTCGATCACTAGCTCTGTGTGATGTGGCAGACGCTAAGGGAACCAGGTTTGCTAAAGTAATTTTGGTGATAGAAATATGTAGTTAGCCTCAAGCTATTGAGGTGGCCCATTCTATCCTGTACAGTATATAGATACCAATTACTGCCTTTTTTCTTAGTGGTTCCTTAAAGAAAAGTGTTCTTTTAATCTTGATTTTTTTTTTTCTTTATTTGGAATAATAAAATAATACTTTAACAAGCATTTAAGCATTGTACTAAATGGTTTTTATTGGATTTGGGGCCCTGAATTTATAGGGCAGCATCATAGGAGTTGGGGTCTGGGAAAGTTGACTTTTAAATCATATGTAAATACATGTATTAAAGCTTAGATTGATTCAGCCTCCATCTGATAACAAAGTATGTCTTTTTCTATTGAAATTAAGTATTTTTTGTCCTCTTTGGCTTTTGTTCTAAAATTCTTTATTTTGTAGGTGGAATCGTCCCAAGATGTCCCTTGCCCAGAAGAAAGATCGGGTAGCCCAGAAGAAGGCAAGCTTCCTCAGAGCTCAGGAGCGGGCTGCTGAGAGCTAAACCAAACAATTTTCTATTACTTTATTCAAGATATAATAAATCACAAGAAAGCAACAGTTTCTTTACTACGCTGTGTTATTGTGAAACTAATTATTCTAAAAGCAAAGGAGTTGACAGTCCCTCCATCCCCAAGAAACAAGTATAGATTTTTCTAGAAAAAGCTGACCTGTATGTTGACTCCAACAAAGTTCATCCCTACCTGGGCTTCTCTTCTCCCTGACAGGCTTGGTTATCGCTCAGATTGAATGATGTTCAGCCCCTAAACTGCCAACAAGCAACAAACTATAACCATCACTAGGAAGTTATTTCTTTCATCCATTTATTATATCCAGATGATTAATGGGAAGAAAATACCTTCAAAGTAAACATTCTTAATGCAAACAAACCTGGTGCTGATTCATGGCTTTAGTATTTGAGAAAAGGGTATCTAATGCAAGTCACATAAATTTGACACATTCACTTTTATCAAGTGAAATCTTTGAGCAGAGAATACTGGGGCAGTATTCTCAAAGAATACTTTGAGCAGGGACCAGCAGTTAGCGTAATGTGCATGTGCGCCCAAGATCTCATCTCTGTCTGGCAAGCACACACGCCCTATAGCAAAAACCTCTCAAAAAAAAAAAAAATTTGAGCAGAAGAATACTGCTCTAAGGAGGTGCTTCATTTTGTGGAGATGTTGAAAGATACATGCTAGATCTGAATATAATAATAAGAGGAACAAATATTAAGTATATCAAGTTTACATGAGGAAAAAGGTAAGATGAATAAATTCACATATTTCTAAGAAATAGCCCTTTGACCCACAGGAAATAGTGTTTAGAAAACTTTAATTAAAAAGTCTTCCAGGACCAGCAGTTGGCATAATGGCTATGGAGCTTGATTCCCGTACAGTTGACTGCGGTTCAAGCCCCAGACCCAGTGGCTTGAACTCAAGCTGGGCGCATGTGCGTGCATGCCCAAGATCCCAAGGGGAGAGTGGAGGAAAAGGGATTGCAGTGTGGCCATCCCCCCTTGGGTGATTTCTCACTTTCTGTCTCTGTCTCTCAGGTGAGCGCATACACCTTATAAAAACCTCTCAAAAAAAAATTCCATGATAACAGTCTTGCTCATAGTCCCACTTTCCCTATAGCTCAAAATTCAGGAACGTGAATCTGGCATGGGGAGCCTTAAGACTCCAGTTTGGAAGAGCTAGGTTGGCTGATAGGTACTAAGGTAGATCACCCATTAAATCTTCAGGCTGATGAATGTTCAGTTTTGGCCACTAAAAGAGGAACACTCCAGAAGTAAGAGCCACTCATGGAATTGTTCTGCAGTTACACATTAGATGCTGGCATGAGTTTAAAAATGTCTAAGTCTAAAATACAATAAACCATGCTATTAACTCAACATTTGTTTACAAAGGCAGGACTTTAATCTGTTTTGCAGTTTTGTAATGTGCAAACTTTACCATGCTAAGACATTAGTAAAATTTATGTATAAATTTTCTTTTTAAGACAGCAGCTTCAATGCAAAACAATGTTTCTGGCAGTAGTAATTTGGCCAACAATCTACAAAACACTCGATGTTTATGGAATGAGGCTTTTCACAGCATTTTAAGTCAGTCAAAATAGTTACACAGTGAATGTACTTGGGAACTGGAACAGGGCTTCTAAAAGGGCAGGAATGAAATCTTTCAGACCTGTTGATCTTACACTTCCTGCTATTGCTTCAGCAATCTCATGTACTTAAGATATGGTTTCTTGGGCCCAGGAGAAGTAAGTTTTGTTTAATTACCAGGGATCTGAAGCCTTTTTAAAAAATGTTCAAAATTGCTCTTTAGAGGTGGCAAGTTTCCTATAATGGTAACAAATAAACTTAAGAGTGTCCAAATAAACTTAAGAGTCATTTGTGTAGGAGATTTTCTTCCACAATAATGTTTTTAGGTTATTCAGTATTAGAGAATGTTCCATTTCCATTTGATTGGCTGTGACTTTGAGAGCAATACAAGAATAAAGTTGTTTTTCTAATTCTTCACGAATTTCACTTGGAGCACCACGCAGTAGGTAGTCTTTGAGTAACTGACAGGCTTTTGCCAAGTTTGGTTGTATTACTTCTGAAGTACATTTCATGGTACTCTGATCACAGCTAGTTCTACAATCCGTGCCATAGACACAGTCCAAGTCAGACTCACAGTGACGATCTTTGATCATCTCTTTCAGGTTTGTCTCCGGCACAATTTTTCTCATATCTACCATTTTCAGATCATACTTATCATTGTATCCTAGGTTTTTGGCACTAGTATCACACATGAGGAAGTTTCCATAGGGGCCATGGAAAACATCTTCCACAAATTCTAGAAGTCCTATGGCTATTTTAGCCTTTCTAGGCCAAGATGGTGTGAACAACTGATCCATGCTTCTTCGAAACCCAGATGGAATAAACAGTTCAATGACCCATGGGAGGCTTATCCCATAAAGAGAGGTATATTCAACACTTTCCATCACATAGAGATCACCACAGAAGCCCATTAATTTAGGGGTATGTTCTTTATCTTGAAGTATCACCATGAGAAGAAATTCATTCAACTGAAGAAGTGCCCATGCTGACTTTGCTTCTCCCAAGGACACCTGGCCATCTTTGTCTCCATCAGCCACAGTCAGGATGAGATTCACCAGTTCAGAGAGGTTTCCTTGGTCCCCCAACTTTGCCTTTCAAAATAAGAATTTAGCTAATTATACAGAAAGAATATCTACTATTTAATATTTACTTCCTTATGGATATGACCATGCTAGTAATATATATATATATATACATATATATGTATATATATATATGTATATATATATACATATATATATACACACATAGGTTTTTGACAGGGTATGTGTGCTTGCCAGAGTGAGAGAGACAGTAAGGGAAAATGAGAAATCATCCCCCCAGGGGGAATGGCCATTCCATAATCCCTTCCCCTTTATTCTCCTGGGATCTTGGGCATGCACACCTGGCATGAGTATCAAGCCACTAGGTACAGGACCTGAACTGTGGTCAACCACGTGTGAGTCTAGTGACATAACCACTGTGTTATCTAGTGGCCCTGCCAGTAATAATTTTGCTATTGGGTCTCCATAAAGGAATTTCATGTGTTGTTTCTAAATAGCAATATGTATGATACTTCCAAGTGAATTGGGACCGTTTTTTGTAATTACAGTAAAGCCCACTTATTTTTTTTTAGATTTTTGCCATAGGTGTATGCGCTCACTGCAAAGAGACACAGGGAAAGTGAGAAATCACACCCCCCCACCCCGGGGGGAGGTTATGGCAACACTGCAATTCCTTCTCTATTCTCTAGGATCCAGAGCATGCATGCACATGTGTCTGGTGTAATTTTCTTTCTTCTTTTTTTTTAAAGAATTATTTAAGGGGCTGGCAGGTGGCATGGTGGTTAAGAGCACTGAACTCCCACATGGCTGACCGCTGTTCAGGTCCTAGACCTGGCAGCTTGCTTTCTCGCTTTCCCTCTCTGTCTCTAGTCAAAATTAAAAAATAAATGAAGTTAGAAAAAACATTTTAAAAATTATTTACGGGGCCAGGAGGTGGTATGGTGTTTACGAGCACTGGACTCTCACATAGGTAACCATGGTTCGAATCCCGGACCTGGAGGCTTACTTTCTCACTTTCTCTCCCTCCCTGTCTTTCTCTCTCACTCTGTCCCTCTCTGGTCAAATAAAAATAAGTAAATAAATAAGTAAATAAATAAATAAAGTTAAATAAAATAATTCTTTAAAGAATTTTATTTTGACCAGAGAGGAAGAGGAAGAGAAAGAGGGAGAGAGAAGGAAAGTGAAAAAGCAAGCTGCCAGATCCACAACTCGAACTGTGGTTGGCTATATGGAAGTTCAGAGTCCTTAACCACCATGCCACTTGCTGGCCCCATTGTCCAGTGTGATTTTCAAGACACCGATCCAGGGCTCTGGCCTTAACCATGCTAAGTATATTTGTTATTTATTTATTTGTTTATTTTTGAGAGATTTTTGCTATAGGGCACGTGTGCTTGCCAGAGACAGAAAGCAAGAAATCAACCTCCAGGTGGGTTGGCCATGCTTGCAATCCCTTCTCCATTCTCCTCTCAGGATTTTGGGCACGCACGTGCACACATGCCCAGACATGAGTTTTAAGCCACTGAGTCTGGGACTTGAACCGCAGTCCATTACGGGAGAGTCTAGTGATATAACCAGTCTACTACCCGCTGGTCCCCTGCCCCTAAGTATATTTGTGATGAAATGCCTACCCCAACTCCTCTAGCACTCTCATGCCCTTTTGATAGTTACTTAAGACACTTAGTAATGATTGTCTTATTCATACATTTACTTGCAAAATTGCATTGTAATGTACTTGTTTCAAAGTTACACTAATTACTTTCTGCTAAGTTATTTTCTGCTAATTTGTATTTATCACACTTAATATATATTTTTTAAAGTTCTATCATCCCAAAAGTGGAAGGTTAAAAAGTATTCCCCTGTTGGGACCAACAGGTGGCATAATGATTATATCACTGGACTCCTTCATAGTCCACTGTGGTTTGAGTCCCGAACCCAACAGCTTAAAACACGCAGAGTGCATGTGTGTGCGTACTCAAAATCCAGAGAGGAGAATGGAAGAGAAGAAATTGTGGCGTGGCCATCCCCCCATAGGGTGACTTCTCACTTCCTGTCTCTCTGTCTTTGTCTCTCCAGCAAGTGCATGTGCCCTATAGCAAAAATCTTTTTTTTTTTGAGAGGTTTTTGATATAGGGCGTGTGCGCTCGCCAGACAGACAGAGAGAGACAGACAGAGAGTGAGAAATCACCCCCCAGGGAGGATGGCCACACAGCAATCCCTTCTCCATTCTCCTCTCGGGATCTTGGGCACGCACGCACATGCGCCCGGCGTGAATTTAAGCCACCAGGTCCAGGACTCGAACCACAGTCGACTACATGGGAGTCCAGCGACATAGCCATAGCGCTAACTGCTGGTCCCGCAAAAATCATTTTTTAAAGAATTATTTAGTTTTATTTATTCATTCATTTATTTTAATTTGACCAGAGAAAGACAGACACACAGAGAGAAGAAAACTGAGAAAGCGGAACCAGCAGTTAGCGTAATGGCTATGTCGCTGAACTCCCATAGTCAACCATGGTTCGAGTCCCGGACCCGGTGGCTTAAACTCACGCTGGGCACGGGCACATGTGTGTGTGTGTGCCCAAGATCCTGAGAGGAGAACGGAGGACAAGGGATTGCAGTGTGGCCATCCCCCCAGGGGGTGATTTCTCGCTTTCTGTCTCTCTCTTTCTGGCGAGCGCACGCGCCCTATAGCAAAAACCTCTCCAAAAATAAATAAATAAAAGTGAAAAAACAAGCTACCAGGTCTGGGACTTGAACTGTGGTCAGTCAGGTGTGAGTGTCCAGCACCTTAACCACCATGCCACCTGCTGGCCCTCTTTTATTTTTTTAAGATTATTAATTTAATTCCATTTGTTATTATTACTATTATTTTTTAATTTGACCAGAGAGAGAGAGCGAGAAAGAGAAAGGGAAAGCAAGAAGCATGCTGCCAGGTCCAGGACTCAAACCATGTTCGGTCATGTGCAAATCCAGTGCCTTTAACCACCATGCCACCAGCCAGCCCACAAAAATCTCTCTTCAAAAAAAAAAAAAAACATTTTTTTCTATAAAAAAAGTAATCCCCTGTTAAGGTTCTCGTTAAGGTTCTCTTGGATAAAACAGTCTGAAATTCATGTAAAAAAGTCAAAGAGGGACCAGCAGTTAGCATAATGGCTATGTTGCTGGACTCCCATGTAGTCGACCGCGGTTCGAGTCCCAGACCCATTGGTTTAAACTCACAGCGGGCGTGTGTGCATATGTGCCCAAGATACCAAGAGGAGAACGGAGGAGAAGGGATTGCGGTGTGGTCATACCCCTGGGGGGTGATTTCTCCCTTTCTGTCTCTCTGTCTCTCTCTGTCTCTCTGGTGAGTGCACGTGCCCTATAACAACAACAACAAAAACTCTCCTCCCCCCAAAAAAGTCAAAGAAATGAAAGGTTTTTTTGTTTTTTTTTTTTTTTTTTTTTTTTGTTTTTTTTTTTTGAGAGGTTTTTGCTATAGGGCGTGTGCGCTTGCCAGAGAGACAGAGAGACAGAAAGCGAGAAATCACCCCCCAGGGGGATGGCCACACCGCAATCCCTTCTCCTCCGTTCTCCTCTCAGGATCTTGGGCACGCACGCACATGTGCCCGGCGTGAGTTTAAGCCACCGGGTCCAGGACGCGAACCGCGGTCGACTACGTGGGAGTTCAGAGACATAGCCATTACACTAACTGCTGGTCCCAGAAATGAAAGGTTTTGACCTAAAATAAAAAAAGCAATAAAAGTGGGAGATAAAAGATTTATTTCCAAAACTATAGTTTTGTTTTTGCATATGTTTATTTTTTATAAGTATTTCTTATCATTTTTTTTCCTTAGATTTTTGCTATAGGGCATGTGTGCTCGATGGAGAGAGAGACAAAGAAAGTGAGAAATCACCCCTCATCCCCCAGGAGGATGGCCACACTGCAATCTCTTCTCCTCCATTCTCCTCTTAGGATTTTGGGCATGCACACACATATGCCTGGCATGATTTTAAGCTGCCGGGTCTGGGACCTGATCTGCAGTTGAATATGTGGGAGTCCAGTGATGTAACCATTATATCACCTGCTGGTCCCTTTAAATTTTTAAGAAATAATTTGCAGTCAGAGTGTACTAATTTTTTTAAGAATTAACTTATTTAAATGAATGAATGAAAGAATTTATTTTAATTTGACCAGAGAGGGACAGAGTGAGAGAGAGCAGGAGGGAAAGTGAGAAAGCAAGCAACCAGGTCCGGGATTTGAACCGTGGTCAGACACACGGGAGTCCAGCACCCTTAACTATCATGTCACTGGCCTGTCCCAGAGTGTACTAATTTTATTTCAGTTATTTTGCATGTTTTTAGTTTTTTGCTATTAGGTGCATATGCTAACAGAGAAAGGAGAGGGAAAGAGAATGAGAAATCACCCCCCAGGGGAGATAGCCATGCCTCAATTCCTTCTCTTCTAGTCTCCTTGGGATCTTGGGTATGCATGCACATGTGTCAGGTGTGATTTTCAAGCCGATGGGTTATGCAGATGACCACGTGGGAGTCCAGCACCTTAACCACCACATTTGCTGTTCCCAAGAATATCAACATTTAATGGTTTAGGATGAGGTCTTGCCAGTTCCTCTGGACGAATATTGCTTCTCATTAGCAATATGTGAATAAATATGCTTACCTTAAAGAGACTGTAGACCATTTCCTTGAATTTCTGTACAGTAGTTCCTCTAGTTGGCTTATCAAATAGCACTATTTCTTTTCTTGGTTCCAATTCAGTTCCAAAGTCAAGATGAAGTGCTTGTTCCATTTGACATTTCACAACACCTGGTAGATTATCCCAAATCCCTAAATACATCTATGTGAAAAAGAAGGACAAGTATATATTACACTGAGTTCTACACTCTAAAAATACCACTATGGGGACCAGCAGATTTTATAACGGTTACATTGCTAGACTCCCACATGGCTGACTGTGGTTGAGTCCTGGACCCAGTGGCTTGAAACTCAGCAGGGCGCATGTGCATGCATGCGTGTCCAAAATCCTAAGAAGAAAGTAGAGGGACTGTGGTGTGGCCATCCCCCCGGAGGGTGATTTCTCTCTGTCTCTCTGTCACTCTGGTGAATGCACGCACCCGATAGCAAAAATCTCTCTTTAAAAATATAATAAAAATGACAAAAATATACCACTATGTTTTTAAGGTCTTCCTCTAACAAAACAAAACGTAAATAAGTATCAAAAATTGAGATAGAGCTGTGACTGTTTTTGAGTTGCAAAGTTGAAATCATGCTCCAAAGACTTTTTTCCTTAAACTAAACTTTTTTCCTTTTTTTAAAAATTGCTGGGACCAGCAGTTAGCATAACGGCTATGTCACTGAACTCCCATGTAGTCAATCGTGGTTCAAGTCCCGGACCCAGTGGCTAAAACTCACGCTGGGCGTGTGTGTGTGCATGCGTGCCTAAGATCCCGAGAGGAGAATGGAGAAGGGATTGCGGCGTGGCCATCCTCCCGGGGAGTGATTTCTTGCTTTCTGTCTCTCTGTCTCTCTCTGTCTTTCTGGTGAGTGCATGCGCCTATAGCAAAAACCTCTCCCCCCCCCTAAAAAAAATTGCTATTAGTTGGGACCAGTAGTTAGAGTAATGGCTGTGTTGCTGGACTCCCATGTAGTTGACTGCGGTTTGAGTCCTGGACCAGGTGGCTTAAACTCATTCTGGGTGTGTGTGTGTGTGTGTGTGCCCAAGATCCCGAGAGGAGAATGGAGGAGAAGGGATTGTGGCATGGCCATCCCCTCTGAGGGGTGATTTCTCACTTTCTGTCTCTCTGTCTCTGTCTGTCTTACTGGTAAGTGCCCTATAGCAAAAAAAAAAAAAAAAAAAAAAAAAAAAAAAAAAAAAAAAAAAATTGCTATTAGTTGGGGACCAGCAGGTGGCATGGTGGTTAAGGCGCTGGACACTCCCACATGGCTGACCACGGTTCAAGTCCTGGACCTGGAGGCTTGCTTTCTCACTCCCCCCACCCCCCCATCTCTCTCTCTCTGGTCAAATTAAAATAAATCAATGAATAAATAAAACTACATAAATCTTTTTAAAAATTGCTATTAGTATATTAGTGCATGTGCTCATCAGAGAGAGAGAGAGAGAAAAGGAGTGAAAGCATTCCCTAGTTGGAAGTGGTTACACTACAGTCTCTTTTCTTCATTTCTCCATCCTGTCAGGATTTTGAGCATGCACGCACGCGCACACACACACACACACACACACACACCCCAGCATGTTTTTCAAGTTGCCAGGGTTGAGATTCAAACCACAGTTGGCCCTGTAGGATCTAGCTCCCCTAAGCTGTAGGCTATGGGGCTGGCACCCTAAATTATTTTTTAACATTTATTTAGTTTATTCCTCTCACTAGAGAGAGTATGAGGGAGCATGCAATGTGCACATGTATGTGCAAGGCGGTGGTGGAGACAGCGAGACACGCACAGAGTTCTGTCACACTGTGATCCCTTCCCCACCCTCCCGCGAGTGAAGATCTTGGGCACGTGTGCCAGTCATGTGTTTCAGGTCAACCTGGGATCTGAACCTGCAGTCCGCCATGTATTAATAGCTTCCAGCACAGCAGGTCAGTATGCTACTGCCTGCACCACTGAGCTAAGTCCTTTAATATTTTTTAAAAATAGAAACTAATGCATGCCTAAATATATTTTTTAAAAAAGTCAAACTGAACAAAAGGAAGTGAGGCAAAGGCGAAATCCCTCCACATTTCATTTCCTCAATCCCACTCCCCAGAACTAGTCGCTATGAAGTATCTAGTTCATCAAACTAACATTTTACAATGTTTATAATGTTTGTATTAATACTATTATTAGTTAATATGATCCTACATGTTTTTTAATACCGAAGCAAGAGAAGCAGCTTGCCTTAGTGGTTCAGACTGTGAGCTGATCTCGGCCGCCTGATCATTTGATTATTTGTTTGATTATTTTAGTCCTTGGACTGACCCTAGTTAACACTGGTTAGTTACATTATTATCCTCACTTCAGAGCTGGGGAAACCGAAGCAGAGAGGGGAACATACGGAAGTAACAGTCAGTGGCAGTGCACCGGAGCCAGGTGGCCGGGATCAGCTCAGTCTGAACCACTAGGGCAAGCTGCTTCTCTTGCCTCGGTATAAAATAACAAGTAGGATCCTATTAACTAATAATAGTACTAATACAAACCAAGCAGATTATATCACTCCCATTTCAAACTTGCCAATAAATTTCCAATTCAATGAGAAAAAAATGCCAAGTCCTTTCCGATGCTGTTAACCTCCATTTGAGCTGGTCTGGCTACTCCTTCAACCTGATCTTGGACCACTGAGGCCAGAAACCAGCTCTCTGCTCTTTGAACCTACCAAGCTTGTTCCTGCTTCACTAACTGTTGGATCTGCCTGGGATGTTCACTCCCAGGTCCTCGTGTGGCTGGGTCCTTCACATCACTCATGGCTCAGCTCAGATGTCATCTTTGAAAGGCCTTCCCTGACCCCCAATCTATCAAGAGTAGGTTCCTCCCACCCACAGGCCACCTTTAACCTATTATTCCATCTTATTTTCCTCATAGTCCTTACCACTTATTTATTGACTCATTTATTATCTCTCTTCTCTCACTTAAGAACATAAGGCACATGAGGCCACATATTTGTCTTATTCCCCATGCCGATTATGTAGCGGACACTCAAATGTTGTCTTGGTTCCAGAAATCCCCTTCCACATGATTAGTATTATCTATATAAGAGTTGTCTTAAATTCCTATAGCAGTTATGCACATTTGCCACAGGGTGCCTGTGCTCACTGGAGAGAGACAGAGAGAGAGGGAAAGTGAGAAATTATTCCCAGGGGGAATGGCCTTACTGCTATCCCTTCACCTCCATTCTCCTCTACGGATTTTGGGTACATATGCACATGCATATGTGATTTTCAAGCTGCCAGGTCCAGGACTGGAACCGTGGTCAGCCAAGTAGGAATCCAGCACCTTAACCACCATGCCACCTGCTGGCCCTTTATTTATATATTTTTTTTAGTGAAGCAGAATTTTTTCATTAAGTTTATTAGCTGTTTGTAGTTCTTTTTTTTTGTGAGTAAGCTTCTGTCTTTTGCCCATGACTGTAGTTTAATTCTTTACTCAGGAATGAGCTCAAATGTTATCTCAGAAAGGTGTGCCCTGATTAGCTCCTCTGAAGCACACCACCATTCCTGTCCCTTGAATCTCCTACTAATTGACCCCGTATATCTCCTATCTACAGGATGCTATATTCTATAATTATTTTGTTCATTTACTTACCTGTCAACTGTTTGTGTCCATAATACAAGGTCCATAATCACCACCGTAAGTAAGGAAGATGCTTGGAACAGGGGGTTAGTATCCCCTGATACTGAATGGATGAACTGAAGCATACAAAATTGAAATACTGTATACAGAATGTCCTAACACTCCGGTTCAATCAGTCTTTTAATAATACCTTTAATTTGAGGTAAAATTAGAGTGCACTGTCATTTTGGAATGTTTATTCATAACAGCCATACCTGATTGTTGGGCTTGGTAGATAAGCATTTTCCAAAATAAAGAGTTTCTGTAACACAGAGGCTATTACATGCAGGCCCATCAATAACTCCAGTCTTGTACTTATCACACTGAAAACCAGGAAATAAAAAAAAAAAGTTAAAAGAAAAATGTTTATAAGAAGAAACAAAAGAAAGACATCAAAAGAGCTATCTATCAACACATCCTTTAAGAGAAAGTTCTGTGATGAAAAGAATTCAAGCTTTGGATTTAGCAGACATGAATTTTAATATAACTTCTGTTAATTACCAGCTATGACAAAGAGAGAGCTTGCTGCTCCTGGGGTGTGCACAGAATTTTGAAACTACAGTAGCCCCCCTACTCCCATCCATGGTTTCATTTTCTGTAGTTTCAGTTACCCACAGTGACCTGAAAATAGCTCAGTTCAGTTCAGGAAGATGGGACCAGCAGATGGCACAATTGTTATGTCACTGGACTACCACATGGTCAACTGTGGTTCGAGTCCCAGACCCAGCGGCTTAAAACTCATGCCAGGATGTGTGTGTACGTGCTCAAAGTCCTGAGAAGAGAATGGAGAAGGGAGAAGATATTTTAAGACAAAGAGACCATATTCACATAACTTATTACAGTATATATAATTGTTCTATTTTACTATTAGTCATAGTTAATCTTTGCTTTAAAAGAACTATTTTAATTAACTTTATCTATAGGTATTATTTTTAATTTGACCAGAGAAAGACACAAAGAAAGAGAGGGAAAGTGAAAAAGCAAGCCGTTTGGCCAGGGTCAAACTGCAGCCAGCCATGTGGGAGTCTAGTACCCTCAACCACCACACAACCTGCTGGCCCCTCCTTTTGTTTTCTCTCTCTTTTTTAGTTTTTCCCATAGAGTGCATGTGCTCGAAGAAGAGAGACAGAGAGAGACAGTGAGAAGGAAAGTGACCACGCCTTAATCTTTTCTCCATTCTCCTCCCAGGATCTTGGGCACACATGCACACATGCCTGGCATGAGTTTCAAGACATCGGGTCCAGAACTTGAACTGCAGTCAGCTACGTGGGATTCCAGTGACGTAACCACTACACCATCTGCTGGCCCCATTGTTAATTTCTTACTACACTTTATTTATAAATGAAATTTTGCCAGCTTTGAGGCACTCTATTTTTCTTAATTTAAAAAGTTTTTATTTTATTTATTTTATTTTAGAGAAGATATATATATATATATATATATATATATATATATATATATTTTTTTTTTTTTTTTTTTTTTTTTTTTTTTTTACTATAGGGTACATGCACTTGCCAGAGTAACAGAAAGCAAGAAATCACCCTCCAAGGGGGATGGCCAAGCTGCAATTTCTTCTCTTCCACTTTCCTCTTGGGATTGAGCACACATGTACAGGCACTTGGCATGCGTTTTAAGCCCCTCCCCCCCAGCTGGGGGAGTGGTCCAGGACTCAAACCAAGGAGTTCACTGATGTAACCATTATGCCCTCTACTAGTCCCTAAAAAAGTTTTAAAATAACAAAGTAATTAAAAATAACAAAGTTATCTAACAAAGTTACCTCTTTCATTTAGTCATCCTTTAGATCACCTAAAAACAGTAAGTAAAATATGAAAAAGAAATGCAAATTAGCTTCCATTCTCCTCTCGGGATCTTGGGCACTCATGCACACGTGCCTGGCATGAGTTTAAGCCACCAGGCCTGGGACTCGAACCGCGGTCGACTACATAGGAGTCCAGTGACATAACCATTACGCTAACTGCTGGTCCCATCACCCTCTTTTTCTTACGTACACGCGCACACACACACACACACACACACACACACTGAGCCACAAGCAGCTTCACTATCAGCTCAATTCATGGACCAGTTTCTTCCTGCAAATGGTTGGTTAAGAAAGAACTCGCTTACTCAGTGACAAATAATAATCAAAAGAAAACAAGTGAAATATCTATACAGTAAATCTGTAAGAATTATGAGGAAAGGAGTAGGAAAAGCAAATGCCACATAAAGAAATTTCCCAGAAAAATGTGGCCATGAAGCAGACAGAACATTGCTGTGAATTAAAAGTCCTTACCATATCACATTAAAATGAGACATTAAAGGAAAAGAAATGAGGAGCCAGCAGGTGGCATGGTGGTTAAGGGCGCTAGACTCCCATATGGCCAACAGTGTGTGGTTCACATCCCGGACCTGGTGGCTTGGTTTCTCACATTCTCTCTCTCTTTCTCACTCTGTCCCTCTCTGGTCAAATTAAAATAAATAATTAAAGTTAAATATAATAATTATTTTTAAAAAAGGAAAAGAAATGAGAAAAGAAGAAAATGTAAAACAAGCTAATAGAACTCAGAAAGGAAGAAAGAAAAAGAAGATCCTAGAAATAAAAGTCACATTATAAATGGTGGGTGTAGAGAAAGATATAAACACAGGACTAAACTGAAAAAAGTGAGCAAAATAAATAGAAAATTAAAAAGAACTAAAATGAATTTGAGATAAATTTGTTGATATAAATATAGAAAACAAAAGCTATCCAGCATGTGCATGAGAGAGAGAACAGGAACAGGCAAAAAGAAAAAAAATATTCAAAGCAGAATTTAAGGGAATTTCATATAATGAAAAAAACACTTTAATTTACAGATAGAAAGGCTATATATTGTTCCAAGAAAAACTAATACTAATACATATACTGATATGTATAACCTTCCTGAAATACCTCACTGAAGTTTACTAGACTTCAAAAACAAATAATCCTGGGCTACCCCTCTGCCTACTGGTTAAAGGAGCCAGATCCCACATGGTTATCCAGGTGGTTCAAGTCCCAGCCCCAGCACCTTGAAAAGAACACCAGGCATATGTGTGAGTATGCCCCAAATCCCGAGAGGGTGGAGAAATGGAGAAGGGGATTGAGGTGTGACCATATTCAATAGAAGGGTGCTTTCTCCTTCTCATTCTCTTTCTGTCCCTGTCTCTGGTGAGCAAATGTGCCCTCTTGCCAATTAAAAAAATAAATAAATAACTAAATAAATAATCAATCCTTTGAGTATCCAGGCAAACAGATTAAGGGGAAATCAATCAAGCTGGCCTCAGACTTCCCCACAGCCACAATCGATGGTAGACAACAGTACTGTAACATCAGCAAAATCTTTGGGAAAGGAAGTGTGACTTGACTGTGTCCTCATTTTCTCATCAGTAAAAGGGAATATTAATAGTCCTGATATATAGCACTATTTTGAGGATTAAATGATTTAATAAGCATAGGTGACCTGTGTTGAATAATAGCTATTATTATTTTTCATAGCCAAATTTCCTTTCAGGTAAAAGGCACTGAATGCTTTTGATCACAGAAAATTCAGAAAATGAAATTCTCATTGACATTTCTTGAAGAAATGACCAGAGAATGAATTTTGGCCAACCAAAAGACAAATGGAGAAACAGAGTAAAGAAACCAGTCAAAATGAACTGGGATGAAAACAGCTCTGAGAACTGAATTAACAGTAAATGTAAACGGGGCTAGTAGATGGTGTGATGGTTACGTTGCTGTAACCCATACGGATGACCGCCATTTGAGTCCCGGACCGGGAGGCTTGAAACTCATGCCAGGCATGTGTGCGTGCGTGCCCCAAATCCTGAGAGAAGAATGGAGGAGAAGGGATTGCGGTGTGGCCATCCCCCCTGAGGGAGTGATTTCTGGCTTTCTGGTTGGCTGTCTCTCTGGGGAGCCTACGTGTACCCTATAGCAAAAATCTCTCCCCCCAAAATGAATAAATAAATAAATAATTTAAAAATGTAAAAGAAGAGAGCACTATTTTAAATAAATAAATAAAAACATTTAAAAAATAATAAATGTAAAATACCTGACAGTTGTAAGATGCATACCAGTGTATGTCAGACACTGTCAGACATGTCAGACACTGCTCCAGTGCAATATAGTTGTTATGAGGTGCACAACCCCGTGAGGTAGAACCTATTTTTTGTCCACTGTAACAAGGAACTGTTCCTGTGAGGAACTTGTTCCCAGTTACAACATGATAAAGCCAGAATCCCACCTGGCAGTGTGGCTCCAGGGACCACTGTCTTAATTACCACTGCATACTGTTCTGAGTGGTACGGGCTTCTCAGGTCTGCCTCCTGTGCCTTCCTACCAATGCCCCCTCTTTTGCTGTGAGGAGAAGGATAGCCCCGACAGAGATCAGGAGCCCTGTCCACCTGTACAGTCAAGTGTCAGCACCTAGGAGTTGTTGCCTTTCAGCTACCGAAAGTGAAAGGCTCTCGGAGGATCCCTTGACCATGCTTCCTCCTTCAGATCCGGTTCTTATCAAGAATAGTAGATTTCATCTGCACAGGAAGAGCAGAGCAATCTAATCTCTAGACTCAAGACTGGAGGGCGGCCCATGAGGAGATGTTCAGTGCCTTTCTTCCATTGGGCCAACCTCTGGGGATTACTGAAGAAGTGCAGAACCGTTTGGCATCTCTGATGGTAACAGATGGCCGCAGACCCACTGACAGGTTCCTTCATTGGTGCAAAGGGAGTGAGGTGCTATGGCCTCTCTCAGGAGCTTGAGGGAAACCTGCAGGTACAGTTTGCAGTTTCCAAAGAATTAAAATCACATAGATCACATGCTCTGACCACAAATCAACCTTTTTTAAGAACTGGAAGGAAAAAAGGTCAGGTTAAAATCCCATAGCCCAAACATGGATAGGAAATACTACAAAAGAGAAGAGAAAATAAAATGACTGAAAAACCATAAAGAAAAAAAATGAAAACACAGACATGTCTAAAACGAAAAAGCACTTTCCTAATAATTTGTGGGTTAAAGTAGAAATCACAATGGAAATACAGAATATTTAGAACTGAACAACTAAATTATGCATATCAAATCTTGTGGGAGGCAACTAAAGTAGTTTTTAGAGGGAAATTTACACAGCTTTAAATGCAGTGATGATCAAACAAGAGACTGAATAAGCAAGTAAGTGTTTGCTGTGAAGCTTAAAAATTCTAACAACAATGACAGCAGAGGAAACTCCCAAAAGAAGTAGAAAAAAAGAAATAATAAGTATAAACATTAACAAAAATAAATCACTATCAAATGCTAGTTCTTTGTAAATACTTTATTATTGCCAGAGTGCACACGCACTCACCAGAGAGACAAGGAGACAGAGTCAGGGAGAGGGAGAAAGCGCCTTTGGTCACACTGCAATCCCTTCTCCATTTCTCTGTCTTGTCCAGATTTTGAGCACACACCACACACATGCCTGGCATGTCTTTCAGTTGCCAGAGTGTGGATTCCAACCACATAGTAGGCCACATGGGAGCTGGCTCCTTTAACCACCAGGCCATATTCTTTGAAAACTTTAATAAGAAAGATAAACCTTTAGGAAAACTGGTCATGAGAAAAAGAGAACAGGCACAAATAACTCTCAGGAAAGAAAAGGCTACTTACAGTGAACAATGTAAACAACTCTGTGACAATAACATCTAAAGGAACCATTTTGCCAGAAATGTAAATGATAAGAACTCATGCAAGATGAAATAGAAAAGTTGAATGTGACTAATAATAAGCATTTTTAAAAATTGAAATAGTAACCAAAACTCTTTCCTTTCAAAGAAAGAAGGTCAATGTACAGTCCTGGGAGGACCTATACCCTTCAGGACATAGTACTATAAGTAAGGGTGGAAAATGGGTCACAGTATAGATGCCCATCAGCAGAATGGTTAAATAAATTATGGCATATGTGTACAATAAAATACTATACATAATTTAAATTAAAAGAACTAGGCTCATACATATCATGGAAAGATCTTTAAAAAGATAATGTTAAGGGGGGACCAGCAGTTCGCATAATGGCTATGTAGCTGGACTCCCATGTGGTCAACCGCAGTTCAAGTCCCAGACCTGAAGGCTTAAACTCATGCCGGGCGCATGTGCGTGTGTGCCCAAGATCCCAAGGGGAGATAGGAAGACAAGGGATTGTGGCGTGGCCATACCCCCTGAGAGGTGATTTCTCGTTTTTTTTTCTCTCTCTCTGTCTCTGTCTGTCTTTCTGGCAAATGCATGGGCCCTATAGCAAAAACCTGTCCAAGAAAAAGGATAATGTTAAGGGAATAAAGCAAAAAAATAAAAATAAATAAAAACCAAATATGGCAAAGATGAAGCCTTGTTAGGAAGATGGTAGGTATGGGAGTGCCTGTCCTAGTGTTTTCCCTCTGCCAGCACTGACCTAAGAGCTGTGCCTGTACCTCTCTAACCCTCACAGCTTCCTGGTGTATATGGACAACGATTATCTCCATTTTACTGATAAAAAACTGGGGCAAATAGGAGACAAAGAAGTTAAGAAACTTGTTCAGGAGGGGAACAGTGGAGCTGGAATCTGAGCCCATAGTCTGCCTCCAGAGCCTGTGCTTTTTTTTTTTTTTAAAGAAGTTTTTTTTTTTTTTCCTTAGGGTGCATGCATTCACCAGAGAGAGACAGTGAGAGGTAAAGTAAGAAATTACCCCCCAAGGGGGATGTCCACACTGCAATCCCTTCTCCTCCATTCTCTTCCTAGGATCTTGGACTCCCACATAGCCAACCATTGTTTGAGTCCCAGACCTAGAGACTTGGTTTATGCAAGCACATGTGCTTGGCATGAGTTTCAAGCCACCGAGTCTGGGACTTGAACTGCATCAGACGTGTGGTAGTCCACTGAAGTAGCTGCTACGCCTGAGCCTGTGCTTTTAACCAGCGACGTAAGAGAGTGAGAGCTGCTTATGTCGGGGAGGAACACGCAGAGCAGGTTTAATAATGCTGGGTCAGCGGCCCCTTGGTGTTCCCATGAAAGGTCTCTGGTCACACTTCATTGCCTCTGCACACGCAATTCAAACAGGGCCAGGACTTTCCTCTCTCTTTCCTTAGAGCTTTGCACAGTGACTGGCACAGAATCAAATACATACAAAAGTCACTTTTCAGGGCCACCACAGTGGCACAGGGTAGCACTCTGTTCATTTCTGCGAGGTCCACATGGAAAACTGAGCGTTCACTTATGGAGCTGATCCATACATGCTGGCACCCACGTGACCCTGCCTGGCTGGGAAGGCTGGGCAGAGCCCTGCGGTGGGAGACGCTGTTGAGGTGCTCATCTCTCTCTTGCTCTGGGTCTCACTCTCATGAAAGAAGTAAGAGTAAACTTAAAACAAAAAAGTATTTGCCGAACGGATGAATGAATGACATATTGGGTCTACTCAGAAGAAGGGCATCCTATTAGGAACAACTTCTGGGACAGAACTTTAAAGAACTACCCCCTTCAACTGTCCTGACCTTGGGCTCCTCCTGAATCCTGAGAACACTTGACCCTCCCCTCTGCCCAAGTCAAGATTCAAATGCAGCCCTTCCCACACCCCCATATTCCAGTGAAAAATCTTGATGCTCTATCTTTCCTGAGTCTATATTCTTCTCTTCTTTCCTCATATTGCCAAGTCTAACATTATTTGTGTTCACATTATCTTCTCTGCCAGAAAGCAAGAAGCTCTAAAGGCAGACACTCAGTCACATTCCTGTTCGAACTCCCCTTCTCAAGCAGACAGCATGGTTTGCTACATAAGTATCCACTACGTGTTTATTAAATAACCAACATTAAAAACATATCGGGTTTGGTTTTAAAACCCCATTGAGGGAGCTGGCAGGTGGCAAAATGGTTAACGTACTGGACTCCCACATGGCCAACCATTGTTTGAGTCCCAGACCTAGAGGCTTGGTTTATCATCATCCCTCTCCTCTCTCTCTCTGCTGAGCATGTGTGCCCTGTAGCAAAATTTTAAAAAGAAACAATAATAATAAATAAAACAAAATAGACAACTATTTTAAAAAATAAACCCTCATTGAGGACAATATTTATACTTTTACATAATATCTAATATATATATATGTATGTATGTATGTGTGTGTGTATATATATATATATATATATATATATATATATATATATATTTTTTTTTTTTTTAAAGCACAAACCAGGTGTCTTATTAGCAAACTGGTAATAGTGAAGACTAGTCTGGCATTCAACAACAAGAATAAGGGCTTTGTTTTGAGCAAAGGCCTGATGCCAGCCCTGCACCAAAGAGGCAGTCACAAAGAACAGGCTCTTCAACTTGGAGCTTCAATCACAAACAAAACCAAATTTCCCACATGCTTATATAAAATTGTTTGCTGGCCGCATATTCTTGGGTTTTAAATTTTTTCTTTCATCAGAGGGTGTGTGTACTTGCCAGAGAGAGAAAGAAAGATGGGGTTGGGAGAGGGAGAAGACCTCCTAGTGGGGGTGGTCATGCCACAATCCCTTGTTCACCATTTCTTCCTCCTGTCGGAGCTTTGGGCTCGCATACATGCATGCCTGGTGTGTCTTCCAAGCTTCAGGGCAGAACCTGAACCACAGCGGGCAATGTGGGATCCAGCTCTCTTAACCACTAGACTATGGGGTGGCCTTGTTTTGTTTTCATTCAGGCACAGCCATACACACGAATTTCAATCAGTGTCAGTAATGTGATCTTCTAAATAAAAAGGCATAAACACTATAAATAATGTTTAACTTCACAATAGGATAAGCAGCAGAAAACAGCGAATGTTTTCCCAGTCCTAAGGTTTTTATTCCTATGGTTTTACTAAATGCCACCGCTTTGCTTGCACATACCCCATGGTACCAGCAGATGACACTCTTTAGCTTCATTTTACAAACCCCACTGGTGTGGAGGAATTGCTTTCATAAGCTAGGAAACAGAACCACAAGAGGGCAATAACAATGAACAGATGTATAATACTAGGTTTTAAATAACTTTCTAAGGCTAGTGTTCTAAAAATGCATTTCAAACTCATCAATTTCTCCTTATTAAGGAAAAAAGTGATCAGAGTTCTCAACAATGCTTGAAAATCCTCAACATGTCTCTAGTCAGCACCATCTCAACCCCGTGACAGCTACTTTAAAATCTCCACCATTTTCTATGCTCTCACTTTATCTTCAACTTTTCATTCTTTCCTTCTCAACCGACTTCTCTCTTAGCCATTAACAGTGTCCAACTGAGCTGTCTCCACAGCTTGAGAGTTAAGGTAGCCAGATCCCACATGGCAGACCACATGGTTTGCATCTCACCCTCATGTGCCCAAGATCCTGACAGGATGGAGAAATGGAGGAGAAGGGATTCTGCAATGACCATACCACATTAGGGAAATTAACCACTCCCCCGACCCCCTAGTTTCTCTCTCATGCATCCTCCAGCAAAAAAAAAAAAAAAAAAAAAAAAAAAAAAGAAAATGAAAGTGAGCATTCCTCTACAGGGTCTCATGCTGAGAACCCCCATTGCACTCCCAGCCTTCCAGGCCAGCCAGAAGCATGGGCGTGTGCACCAGCATGCACAGTGTAACCAGGAGCCAAACCTCCTATCTTCCATATGGATCCAGCACGTGGGCAATGCACTTCTGCTAAATGAATGTTTTATGACTGATAGACATGTTTTGTTTTGTTTTGTTTTGGAGAGGTTTTTGCTATAGGGTGTGTGTGCTCGCCAGAAAGACAGAGAGAGGCAGAGAGACAGAAAGCGAGAAATCACCCCCCACCCCAGGGGGATGGCCAACCCGCAATCCCTTCTCCTCCATTCTCCTCTCAATCTTGGGCACGCATGCACACGTGCCTGGTGTGAGTTTAAGCTGCCAGGTCTGGGACTTGAACTGTGGTCAACTACATGGGAGTCCAGCAATGTAGCCATTATGCTATCTACTGGTCCTGACTGAATAGACATGTATAGATGCCTACTACATGTATGGAAGAAATTTGTTTTATTACAATTTAGTAATAGAATTGTGTGGAAGTGGTTAATCCCGACCTATATCAAACATTTTTAGTGGCTTCATTTTCTTTCCTTTTTAAAAAACTTAGTTTATGGGGCCAGCGGGTGGCATGGTGGCTAAAGGGGCTGGCACGTACACATGCCCGGCATGTTTTTCTGGGACTGAAACTGTGCAGCCTTAACCTCCATGCCATCTGCTCTCCTCTCCTTTTCTTATCACAGTGGCCACGATAGTCAGTAAACTATGGAACAGAAATGAGGAGACTGTACATCTGTGCCTTTATCCTGATTGCAGAGACCATATATTCAGACTTTCACTATTATATATTATGCTAGTTATGGGGTTTTGTAGAGGCTTCTATCAGGTTGAGAAATTTCCCTTCTCTTAATTTGCTCAATTTGCTTAATTTGTAGTCTTGTCAAATGCATCTATTTGGCTAACCTCATACTCTGCCTCTTCTATTCCTTTAAGAAGGTGATGGATTTTCAAATCTCGACCGTCCCTTGCATTATAGGAACAAACCCTACCTTACCAGGATCCACTCACTGTCTTTCAAATAGAATCTAAGTAGAATGACTGACCAAACTGCATTAGGTTAAAATTTCCTGGGCCAACTCTGGTCTGGTAGTTAAGGCAACTGGATATACCATGTGGCCAATCCTGTGGTTCAAGTTCCAGACCCGGTGGCTTGAGAAACATGCCAGGCATGTATGCACGCAGAATGTAAAGAGTCAAAAGCCAAGATCTGTTGGAGTGGGTAGGGATGAAGAAAATTTGGTTTCCAGCCAAAAGTGGAAGCAACCTACATGTCCACCAAGAGATGAGTAAATAAACAAAAATGTGGTATATGCATACAACATATTACTACTCAGCTTTTTTTTTTGTTTTTTGTGTTTTTTTTTTGGAGAGGTTTTTGCTATAGGGCCTGTGCACTTGCCAGACAGACAGAGAGAGACAGAGAGACAGAAAGCGAGAAATCACCCCCCAGGGGGGATGGCCACGCCGCAATCCCTTCTCCTCCATTCTCCTGTTGGGATCTTGGGCACGCACGCACATGTGCCCGGCATGAGATTAAGCCACCGGGTCCAGGACTGGAACCGCCGTCGACTTCAGCGACATAGCCATTACGCTAACTGCTGGTCCCATTACTATTCAGTCTTAAAAAGGAAGGAAATTCTGGGCCAGCAGATGGCATAGTGGTCACGTCACTGGATTGCCACATGGCCGACTGTAGCTCCAATCCCAGATCCGGTGGCTTGAAACTCACGTCAGGCATGTGTGCAGGCATGCCCAAGATCCTGGGAGGAGAATGGAGGAGATGGAATTACAGTGTGGCCATCCCCCCAGGGAGTGATTTCTCACTTTCCATCTCACTGTCTCTATTTCTCTCTCCAGCGAGCGCATGTACCCTAAGGCAAAAAAAATTCTTAAAAAAAAAAGAAAGGAAATTCTAACATATTCTACAACATGAATGAACCTTGAGGATATTATACTCAGTGAAACAAGCCAGTCATAAAGAGAAAAATACTGGAACCAGCAGTTAGCGTAATGGCTATGTTGCTGAACTCCCATGTAGTCAACTGTGGTCCAAGTTCCGGACCCGGTGGCTTAAACTCACGCTGGGTACATGTGTGTGTGTGCCCAAGATCCCAAGAGGAGAATGGAGGAAAAGGGATTGTGGTGTGACCATCCCCCCTGGGGGGTGATTTCTCGCTTTCTGTCTCTCTGTCTCTCTCTGTCTTTCTGGCGAGCGCACGCGCCCTATAGCAAAAACCTCTCCAAAAAAAGAGAAAAATACGGCATGATTTTACTTATATGACGTAGCTAAAGCAATCAAACACATAGAAACAGAAAGCAGAATGGTGGTTGCCAGGAGCTGGGGAAGCAGAAAGGGAAGTTGTTCAGGGGATGTATAGTTCCAGTTTTACCAAATGAAACAACTATGAAGACAGTTGCACAACGATCTGAATATAACTAATACTACTATGCTGTACACTTAAAGTGATTAGATGGTAAAATATTAAATTATGTGTATTTTAACACAATTAAAAACAACAAAACCACCATTTCCCAGCACAGTTTCTAGAAACAGTGGTCTACATTAATTTTCTTCATCCCTACCCACTCCAACAGATCTTGGCTTTTGACTCTTTACATTCTGCAAATACTCAGACCACTCTTTTTTTTTTTTTTTTTTTGCTATAGGGTGCGTGCGCTCACCAGACAGAGAGACAGAGAGACAGAAAGCGAGAAATCACCCCCCAGGAGGGATGGTCACGCCGCAATCCCTTCTCCTCCATTCTCCTCTCGGGATCTTGGGCACACACGCACACGCGCTCGGTGTGAGTTTAAGCTGCTGGGACTCGAATCACGGTCGACTACACGGGAGTCAAGAGACATAGCCATTATGCTAACTGCTAGTCCCAACTCAGACCACTCTTAACAATAAACTCTGAATTGGAAATTTCAATCCTTATATTATCTGACTTCCTCCAGCTGCTGCCCTGCTTGACCAGACTGCATAAGAACTCTAACTGCCTTTCTCCACAAGTGTTTCTCCTCTTTTCCTGGCAAATCCTGAGTCTTCTTTTTGGAGTTATTTCACAATTTCAAGTATTATTGCTTTCCAGGGTTTTGTTCTACTTTCTTTGGGTTCTCTGTATGCCATTGTGAGTGACATTATTTCCCACAGTTCGAGGAACACCGCCTCTCCCCTAGGGCTGGCCGTTTTCCTGAGCTCAGTATTCGTGTGCTTCCTGGACAGCTCTGGTCTCCTGTAAGAGAGACAGTTCTTGTAACCTGTAAGATCACCTTCAACCTATCCAAAACCGCACTCGCCGTCTCCTGCCCTCTCCTTCACCACCCACGGGTTGTCCCTTATTCCCTTCCTCAGGGAAAGGTGCCATCGTCCACCCAGCCATCGAGGAAGGAAACCACGAGCTGTCCTAAACTTCTTCACCCTCTCATATTCAACCGAGAGCTGGGCACCAAGAGCTGCCAATCCAACGATTTCCTCATATTCCCTGACGCTGTTCTGTCCACTGTCAATGCCATAGCTTAAGCCCCCATCGCTTTGTGTCTAGATTATCACTTCCCTAGAAGTCTCCCTTGCTTATGTCTCCGATCCAGTCTATTCTCTACCTACAAGGAGGGAAAATTTCCTAAAACAAACCTGCTCAGTCACTTCCCTGCTTAGAAACTTCTATGAACTCCCTCCTGCCCTGAGGGTAAAGGACGAACTCCATCAGCGAGGCCTGCAGCAGGTCCTTCATGATTCTGACTCTGCTCCCGTCACTCAATCACTGCCCCTCGCAGTCGCAGTCTCTCTTTTTTTTTGGAGTGTTTTTTGCTACAGGGCGCATGTGCTCGCCAGAAAGACAGAGAGAAACAGAGAGACAGAAAGCAAGAAATCAACCTGGGGGGGCGGGGGATGGCCACGCCTCAATCCCTTCTCCTCCATTCTCCTCTCGGGATCTTGGGCACGCACGCACACACACCCAGCATGAGTTTAAGCCACCGGGTCTGGGACTCGAACCGCGGTTGACTACATGGGAGTCCAGCAACACAGCCGTTATGCCAACTGCTGGTCCTGCAGTTTCAGCCCTAGCCGTGCTACTCCTGGAATGCAGGTTCTCCCGTGACTTCCTAGCGCTGGCCTCCTCTGCAGTGCTTCTTCTCCAACACTCAGCTCAGACGTAACCCTTTGGGACCTCCTCTGTCAGGCTGCCTGGTAAAACACTGCACAGGACTTACACAGAAAGATTATTTGCTGTGGGTTGGCAATATTCAGGATATGCTACTTATACTCGAAGATGTATTCATGATTTATTTTAAATTCACATTCAAGCGGCCACCCAGATTTGCTCCATCTGGCAACCCGACTCTCAGTCTGAGTTTGTGCTTCTCCTTTTCATTTTTCCTATCTTCAGGCAGGGACATGTCCCGTCTCTGTATCCCTGGGCCTCAGTACGGTACTAAGTAAGCATGCAAGTATTTAACTAAAATAATTTGCTGTTTTGTCACTGGCTGGCGGCTTTGAAGTTGGCTCTCCCTCTTGGTCTCTTTACAGCTCCACAGGAATGACAGCAGTGCTGACCCCACCTGTCTCAGGACCGCAGCCCCCGTCACGTGCCATGCGGGAGTGCAGCACAGCACAGGAAATGAGACTGTGATTTAACCAATACGATTATCCCTACAGTAGGGCTATGGCTGTTAAGATTTGAAATAAACTTGGTTAGTAAACATTTTTCTCTAAGTTCGTAAAGAAAAGACTGGTAACCTTAACAACACTAGCATAAAGGGAAAGGCTATACTTTTTTTATTTGGGGGGGAGTAGGGCATGGGGAGGTGCATGCACTCCCCAGAGAGGGAAAATGAAAAATCATCCCCAGCGGGAGAGAGGGTGGCCACGCTGCAATCCTTTTTTCTCCATTCTTCTCTTGGGATTCTGGACACATTTGTACATATGTCTGGTGTGTTTTTCAAATTGCTGGGCCCAGGACTCAAGAGATGGATTTGGCCATGTGGGATCTGGCTGTCTTAATCTCCATGCCACCAAGCTGGCCCAGGCTTTACTTTTTTTTTCTTTTCTTTTTTAAAGACTTGTTTTTTTATTGAACTTTATTTTATTTATTTATTTTAATTTGATCAGAGAGGGACAGAGAGAGAAAGAGAGAAAGAGAGAGAGAGAGAGAAAGCAAGCCGCCAGATCAGGGACTCGAACTGTGGTCGGCCATGTGGGAGTCCAGCACCCTTAACCACTATGCCAGCAGGCTGTACTTTTCTTAAGAGGAAGAGATTAAGTTTGTACTTTATTATTATTTAGTTTGCTATAGGGTGTGTGTATCACGATTGCTCAACAGATGTAAACTACTTATCACACTGTTGATAACCCGACATCCCAAACTCCTAAGATGTTATGTCGGCTCAGAGGCAATATTCAAATGAGACAGCTATAGCAATCTTCTAAGAAGTTTTCTGAATTTCAATGTTACGGTTATAGCGATGACAAGTCACTTGCTTCAGGCCAAACAAAATCAATTCAAGGACTTGAGAACCTTCTCTACACTCAACAGAAATGTCAGAGCATCATTTAGAGATAGAACTGGTTCAATTCCATTTGATCCTCACAAAATCTGTGATTTAGATAGAGCAGAGAGACTTTTCTCACCAGCAAAATGGAGTTAAAGCAAGCTGATGACATTAAATCACTCACTCAAAGTCAATAGTGTATCACAAGAAGGTCCAGCCTGGTATTTCTTCCAATAGACTGATATGATGTGGTTGAGCTACTAGTAATAAGTAGGTTGTATCACTAATTTAAAAATGTACATGGTGTGACTAAAGTAATGAGACAGGATGTTTTTCTTCTTCTGCTAGAGGGTGTGTATCCAGGCCAGGAGTGGGGAGGGGGGCAGAGAGAGAAAGGAAGGAAGAAAGCGTCATGGTCACGCCGCAGTCCCAACTCTACTCCTCCCTCCCTTTGGGATTTGGGGCATACACATACACCCTGGCATGTTTCTCAAACCACTGGGTCCAGGACTCAAACTGTCTGGTTAGCTCTGTGGAACCCAGCAGTCTTAACCACTAGGCCAAGGGCTGGCCCAAGACAAATTTTCATAAGTCACACATGAAACCAACAATAATCCTCAAGTTACTTCCTTCTTTGGGCATTTGCATTTACTGTCCTTTCCTTAAATGTTCTTTGCTCAAATATTCACACGATTGCTCCTTCTCATCAGCTTTACAATTCAAAATGCCATCTTTTCAAGGAGGCTTTTCCCAACCACTCTGGCTAAGGTAGCACGACCTAGTCATTTTCTACTAGTTATTGCTATTATTATCTTTCCTCATGCATCTGTCAATATCCGAGTTATTTATTAATTTGTTTTGTTTATATTACACATGCTAATATATGTGTCAGGCCAGCACATGGCCTGGTGGTTAGAATAACTAGATCCCAGGTGACTGACTATGCAGTTCAATTCCCAGACCTGACAGCACCAGGTATGTGCACATGAGTGCCCAAAAATCCAGAAAGGAGGAAGACATGGAAGAGAGGGCATTATAGCACAACCACCCCCCACTAGGGGAGGTGCCTTCTCACTTTCTCTCTCCAGTGAATGCACAAGGTCTCTGGCAAAAACAAACAAACAAACAAACAAAAATCCAAAACCAAAAAACATGTAAGTTTCTTAAGGAATATTTATTTATTTGAGAGTTTTTTGCTACAGGGTGCATATGCTTGCCAGAAAGACAGAGAGAGACAGAAAGCGAGAAATCACTCCCCCAGGGGGGATGGCCACACCACAATCTTTTCTCCTCCATTCTCCTCTCAGGATCCTGGGCTCGTACGCACATGCGCCTGGTGTGAGTTTAAGCCACTGGATCTGGGACTTGAACCGTGGTCAACTATGCAGGAGTCCAACGACATAGCTATTACGACAACTGCTGGTCCTAGGAATAGACTTTACATATCTTGCTTACCACAGTATCCCCAACATCTATAATGACTGAAGTATAGTGTTTAATAATATTAGTTAACTGACTCATACCTTGTCTGAAATTTATTATACTTCTTATATAATTGCTATATCATAATAATTACTTTATATAAATATTAAGTTTTTTTTTTTTTTTTTGGAGAGGTGTTTGCTATAGGGCACGTGCGCTCGCTAGAAAGACAGAGAGAGACAGACAGATAGAAAGTGAGAAATCACCCCCAGGGGGGATGGCCATGCCACAATCCCTTCTCTGTTCTCCTCTCAGGGTCTTGGGCACACACGCACATGCGCCCGGCGTGAGTTCAAGCCACCAGGTCTGGGACTCGAACTGTGGTTGGCTACATGGGAGTTCAGCGACATAGCCATTATGCTAACTGCTGGTCCCAATGTTAAGTTTTTTTAAAGAATTATGTTTTTATTTAATTTTATTCATTCATTATTTAATTTTTTATTTTTTTGAAGCTTACCAGAGAGAGACAGAGAGAAGGAAAGTGAGAAAGCAAGCTGCCAGATTCAGGATTCAAACAATGGTGAGCCATGTGGGAATCCAGCTACCTTAACCACCATGCCACCTGCCTGCCGCTAAATATTAAATTATTAAAAGTAGGGAAAAAGAACTAGAAGAATGTTAACAGCAATACTGACAACTTTCAAAGAGAAGAAAAGAAATCCTTTAAAACTTTGGCAAATAATTTGTAAAGCCTCTTTTGGGTCTTGTGTCTCTCTGTATTTTTTTAAATATACAAACATGAAAGTTTACTGACAATTTTGAAGGAAATCTCTTCCAAGTTCATCCATAGGACACTTTAATCCTTTGCCAAACATGTTTTTTTTTTTTTTTTTTTTTTTTTTTTTTTTAAATGCAGGTTTGAGAAAATGTTTTTATATTTATATACCTAAAATTTTAAATAAGCAATCTTGGGCTGGTCTTATTGCCTTCTGGTTGTGGGAGCCAGATCCCAGAAGGCCAACTTCCATTCAAATCCCAGCCCTGGTGACCAAGAAACATTCCAGGTATATGTGTGCATGCCCCAGATTCCAACAGGTTGGAGAAATGGTGAAGGGACTGTGGGGTGATCGTGCTCTATTGGGGGAATGCTTTCTCCTTCTCCCTCTGTCTGTGTCTTGAGTCTGTCTAGCTTTCTTTGGTGAGCACACACACTCTCTGCCAACTTATAAATAAATAAATAAATAAATAATCGATCTTATATACTCTGGTTCAGTTCAGTACACTTAAGTAAAAGTAATACAGGGGCTAGTAGTTGGTATGGTAGTTAAAATGCTAGATTCCTACAGAGCTGACCATGGTTCAAGTCCTGGACTCGGTGGCTTAAAAATCACAATGGGTGCACATGTGTGTGTGCTCAAAATCCTGAGAATAGAGGACAAGGAACTATGGTATGGCTATCCCCCTTGAGAGGTGATTTCTCACTTTCCCTTTCTCTGTCTCTCCCTGGTGAGTGCATGTGCCCTATGGCAAAAACCTTTCAAACAATTTTTTTTTAATTTTTAAAGGATAGATAATTGATGTAGACTTCACATTATAAAACAGGAGTAACTAGGATCAAACGTACATATGGATATTACAAAACTGAAACACGGGAAGTACAAATTTATTTATTTATTTATTTATTATTTGTTTATTTTTTTTGAAGAGGTTTTCCCTATAGGGCGCATGCACTCGCCAGACAGAGAGAGACAGAGAGACAGAAAACGAGAAATCATCCCCCGGGGGGATGGCCACGCTGCAATCCCTTCTCCTCCATTCTCCTCTCAGGATCTTGGGCATGCACGCACACGCGCCCGGCGTTGAGTTTAAGCCACCGGGCCCAGGACTCGAACCGCGGTCGACTACATGGGAGTCCAGCAACATAGCCATTATGCTAACTGCTGGTCCCAAATTTATTTATTTTTAAAAATTATATAGTTGATTTTATTTATCATTATTTTATTTTAAAAATTACTACAAGGCATTTATGCTCACAAGAAGAGAGACAAAGAGAAAGAATGAGAAAGCAAGCTGCCACGTCCAGGAATCAAACTATGGTTGGCCATGTGGGAGCCTAGCACTTTAACCACCACACCTCCTCTGGCACTGGGAAGCACAAATTTAAAAGATACTACATTTCAACCCAGTAAGGGCTGACCTGAGCTTTAAAAAAAGGTATAATCCGTGTAATTAAAAAACTCACATGAATGTATATAGGTACATTAATATATACCTATTTGTTGTTTTCCTCTAAACATTCTCTTTTTACGATTTGCATATTTACATGAATATTTCCTATCCTTTTATTTTCAACCTATCTGCATTTGTTTATTTTAGATGTGTCTCCTGTAAATATAATAGATTTTTATTTTCTAAATATAGTCTGACAATCTTTGTCTTTTAATTGAGACATCTGATCTATATATATCTAATGAAATTAACAACATATTTGTGTTTGAATATACTGTGGTTGATGTTATCATAAGCTACTCAAATCTCCTTACCCAGGACTGGAGTACTTACTCTCATAGATGCTGGGAATACAGGTAGTAAACAGTTCTCAGCTGAATCCCTGTTTAGGACTTGCCCTCAACTAGAGTACAGCCTCACCCAAGATCATGTGTGCTTGCAGGGGCTATGGAGGTGTGGATGAAAATAGTAACACACAACTTTTGACTAGTTGGCGATGGGGCATAAGGAGTCTGGGCCTCTGTAAGGTCATCCCAGGTCCAGAGTTCACTGTAGAATCAACTGAGACCTTTGTTACCACCGCATTGCAGTTAAGCTTCTCCCTCTGGCCGATCCTGGTTCTCACTGTCCAGAAATATCAGTCCCAAGAGCCCACTCCAACAAACCTGCTGCAGCCAAATCTCAGGCTCTAATTCTGTTTCATAGGGAAGTCAATCTGTGACACCTATAATCTTACTATGTCTTTTCTCCTCTCCTGGCAGTTGGTTTTTATTTTCTTGCTTTCTTTTGGAATGAATATTCCTTTCATTATTCTACTTTTTCATATATTATTCTGGGAATATACTCTTTACCTATTCCAGGGTAGTTATCCTAAAAATAAAACAATGCATCCTTAAATGATCAAAGTCTAAAGTTAGTTGATAGTTTTACTCTACTCTACAATATTTTAAGGACCATAAACAGTTCAACTTCCTTTACCCTTCTCCCAAATGATTAGGTCATAGGAAGAGTCATAACACATTTTTACATAGAAAAATATGTCATGACTTTTTTGACTACCTAATATATGTATTATTGTAGGTAACTCATGTAAGTTGAATCATACAATATCTGTTCTTTTGTGTCTGCTTATTAACTTGGTATAATGTTTATAGAATTTCATAATTTTTAAAGGCTGAATAAGTTCCAATAAATGTATATAATACGTTTTATTTCACCATTCATCTGCTGATGGACAACTTGGTCATTTCCACCTTCCAGTTGTTAGCACTAATGCTATGACCACCAGTGTGCAAGTGTTTGAGATGCTGTTTCAATTCTTTTTGTATACACTAGAAGTGGAACTGTTGGACCAGACAGTAATCCTATGTTTAATATATGAAGAACCTCCATACTATATTCCTAATTCTTTTTTATATATTAACATTCTTTGTTGAAAGTCTGTGGTTTTATCTATTTCCTATATCGTACTTTTCCTATTTAATTGAGCATATATATGAATATAGTTATTTTAAAATGTTTTTGGGTGACTCCAATATTTGGATTATCTGTAGATCTGCTTCTAGCATCTGTATTTATCTCTTGGTTTTTGGTCATGTTATCTTATTTTTGGCATTCTCTGTCATTTTTTTCAGGAATGCCTCCTGAGGGTTTTCCTTCCTCCTAATAGGCAGATGTAATGGTAACTGGTCATTTCAATTTAGTCCCGGGCTGTGTTGAGTCGAGGCTGGTTTGTAGTTCTGGTAAAGCTCAAGCTACATTTGTCTCATCCCCATTCCAAGGACATAGCCCTCCAGGATTTTAAATTGAGAGCCCGGTATTCACCAGTATTCACCGGAGCTTCTCCCTCCACAGGTTCAAAATGCTAATCTGTATCTTGTGAGACTGCCAAAATGTCTGCTCTGCTTTTCAAAGGCTTTCTAACGAGATTTTCAGCCTCCTATTCTGCAGAGCCTCAGGAACTGGCAAATATCTCAATGGGATAAGTGTCCGTATGCATGAGGTTCCCCTAGTTTTCTACAAAGGCTGTGCTGGTTTCTTGTCCTGGGCAGCGGCTCTCTGCCAGCACACAATTCTTCTCAGACCCCTGCTCCTGCCCAGAATTAGCAAATTCCCACAGGGCGAAAGAGCCTACAAAAGTCAGCTCAATATACCTGATCTTAGCCAAAAGGCCAAGAAGCAATCAGCTCACCTTTCTGAGGATCTTTCAGTTCACCTTTGCTCTTGGGGTTCAACCCTTCAGAGTCTCAGCCCAAAGTATGATGTACTGGAGTTCCCAGCCTTGGTTTGTTCAATCTAGACAAGATTTTTATCTACCAAGCCCCATAAAACTGTGCATTTTGAGTAATATATCTCCAGGTAAATCAGCTACAAAAAACAGCTTCACCTCTCTCATATCTTACTCACACCTAGATTTTGATCAAGTAATTCCTCACCCTCTTGCTAATAACTCTTTTAAGTTTTTTTTTTTTTTTTTTGAGAGGTTTTCGCTATAGGGCGCGTGTGCTCGCCAGACAGAGAGAGACAGAGAGACAGAAAGCGAGAAATCACCCCCTAGGGGGGATGGCCACGCCGCAATCCCTTCTCCTCCGTTCTCCTCTTGGGATCTTGGGCACGCACGCACACATGCCCAGCGTGAGTTTTAAGCCACCAGGTCCGGGACGCGAACCGCGGTGGACTACATGGGAGTCCAGTGACATAGCCATTACGCTAACTGCTGGTCCCCCTGAAGTTTTAAAAACATACTTTAAAAATATTTTTTCTTTGCCTTTTTTATTGTTCAAATCTAATTCCTACATAATATTAGTACTATCTGACCTTAGTACTACTAGTTATAGTGAAATTTTTAAAAGAATATTTATTTATTTATTTTTATTTTGAAGAGAGAGAGAGAGAGGAAATAAGAAAACAAGCTGCCAGGTCTAGGAACCGAACTGTGGTTAGCCATGTGGGAGTCCAGCTCCTTAACTACCGTGCCACCTGCCAGCCCTGGTTATGGTGAATTTTAAGAACATAATCCCAGGGGCCGGTGGGTGGCACGGTGCTTAAGGTGCTAGATTCCCACATGGCTGATCACGGTTTGAGTCTCAGATCTGGTGGCTTGCTTTTTCACTTTCCTGCTCTCTCTGTGTCTCTGTCTGATCAAATTAAAAAATAATAATAGATAATAATAAATATAATTAAATAATTCTTTTTTAAAATAATTGTTTATTTAACTCCATTTGCTATTATAATTTTTTAAATTTGACCAGAGACAGAGAGAGAGAGAGAGAAAGGGAAAGTGAGAGAGCAAGCTGCCAGGTACAGAACTCAAACTGTGGTCAACCATGTGGGACTCCAGGATTCTTAACCACCATGCCACCTGCCAGCCCCTAAATAATTCTTTAAAAAAAAAAAAAGAACATAATTCCAAATGCAGAGTATTTACAACTTTTAAAATATCAGCCTTAGAAAAATGAATTTTTTTTTTTTTTAGAGAGAGAGATTTTTGTTATAGGACATGTACACTTGCTGGAGAAACAGAGAGACAGAAAGCGAGAAATTACTCCTCAAGGAGGATGGCCACGTTGCAATCCCTCCTCCTCCATTCTCCTCTCAGGATCTTGGGCACACATGCACCCTGCGTGAGTTTTAAGTCGCTGGGTCTGGGACTCAGGACCACAGTTGACTAAGCGGGAGTCCAGCAATGTAACTATTATGCCATTTGTTCATCCCGAAAAATTATGTATTTTTAAAAATTTGCTCTAGAGCATATGTGCTCATTGTAGAGAAAGACAGAGAGAGAAAGCATGCACCCCTCCTCCGGGAGGGTGACCACGCTAAGCACATGTGCAGGCATGACCAAAATCCCAAAAGTAGGGAGAGATGAAGGAGAAGGGATTGTAACATGACCATTAGCCATGGGGGGTGTTTTCTCCTCCTTCTTTCTCTCTTTCTCTCTCTCTCTCTCTGGCAAGTATACCTGCCTTCTAGCAAAAAACAAACAAACAAACAAACAAAAAAAAAACAAAACAAAAAAACACAACAACACAAAAAACAAAAGAAAAAGATAGAAAGAAAAGGAAAAATACCCTAAAGACCTGAAATGGGCAGTTGCAATGGACAGGATTGATATCTTTTAATACTGATTTGGGACTCTTCTTTATTAACTCATTCCCCTGCTTCTGACAGTAGTAATTCCTTCCCTATTTAGGAAACTATAAGACTCCTGGGAAATTATGTTTTGTTTTGTTTATCCTGATAGATAGAGAACCTACTGTTAAACTGATTTTTATTTCCTTAGAAATTTGGGAAGCTTCAGGTCTCATGTTCCCGTAATACCTGCTATTGGAACATTTAAATAAATGTTTAATAATGTTACCTTATTGTAATCACTCATTTTTTCCGTTATACTGTCATTTCTATAAGGCCAATGATGTTTTACTCCCTGCTACATATGCACACACCTAGTACCACTGGCCTGGGTAAAATGTAAGTATCCAATAATTAAAGAATCTTTAATATATTATAATAATTGGGGTCTCCAAAAATAACTATTATTAAAAATATAATTCTGAAATGAAGTGTTTTAATATCATTTATATTAGAAGGTATTGCTAGAAAATAAGGAGTTAAATTTACTTAAAATTCTTAAACATTTAAAATATAGTCCAGGACCAGCAGATGGCGTAGTGGTCGACTGCAGTTCGAGTCCTGGACCTGGTGGCTTAAAACTCATGCCAGGGCATGTGCGTACATGCCCACAATCCTGGGAGGAGAATGGAGAAGAGACTGTGGCATTGCCATCCACTCTGGGAAGTGATTTCTTGCTTTCTGTCTCTCTCTGTCTCTCTGGCAAGCGCATGCATCCTATAGCAAAAAGCTCTCTCAAAAAAATAAAATAAATAAAATAAAATGGCAACAGAACTAATAATTACAATTGGAAATCTTAGATTGGTAGAGTGATTTTCCTGAGCTGTAGCCAACCACTGGGATAAAAATTAAATAATAAATTAATATGCTCTTTATTATTATTTTTTAATTCACCAGAGGGCACATGCACACACAGGAGAGAGAGAGGATGTGAGATAGTGAGAAGGCACCGCCCCCACAGGGCTCGGTCACACTGCAATCCGTTCTCCTCCATTCTCCCTTAGGGATTTTGGGCACAACTTGTGCATGGAGCCAATGCTTTTCAAGCCCCTGGGTTGGGACTCCTAGCTGCACAGTCAGCCATACGGGATCCTGCTGTCTTAAACACTATGCCACAGGTAGTTCTACTTATACGCTCTTTAAATAAATTCTGGTATATGAAAATGATTCCATTTATTTACAAGATGTATTCTATAAAGGCTACCTATGGGACCATTAGATAGCATAATGGTTATGTCACTGGAGTCCCACATAGCTGACCGCAGTTTGAATCCCAGACCTGGCAGCTTAAAACTCATGTCGGCGGGACCAGCAGATGGTGTAATGATTATGTCACTGGACTCCCATGTGGTCGACCGCAGTTTAAGTCCCAGACCCAGTGGCTTAAAACTCATGCTGGACATATGTGCATGCGTGCCCAAAATCCCGAGAGGAGAATTGAGGAGAAGGGACTTAAGCGAGGCCATCTCCCCTGGGGGGTGATTTCTCACCTTCTGTCTTTCTGTTTCTCTCTGTCTCTATGGTGAGCACATGTGCCTTATAGCAAAAATCTCTCTTAAAAAAAAAAAAAAAAAAAAAAAAAAACAAACAAACAAAAAAAAAAAAACAGCTGCCTGTAAATAACCTTTTTATATTTCAAACATTAAAAAAATCCAAGAATATAGAAATGCAGTATATAAAGAGGAGGGTCTGAGGAGGGACATTTGGGGGAGGGACAGGGAGGAAAAGCATTAATGGCACAAAGAGGTGTGGTATTGTCTGTTGAAGATGTTTCGTGGTTTTATCGACGGTGCTGGGGAGAGGTGTTCACCTGTTGAAATATCCACTTTGTAAGACAAATAATAATGTGATTGAATGTATGGAAGAAAATGAAATGAAAAAAAATCCATCTGATTGGAATAAATTAAACTTCAAATATATTTAAAAAAATAAAAATCTCTCTTTGCAGTGAGGATGCTCTCACATTGTCTGAACTGTACATTTAGATTTCTGAATACTGGATTTTTCAAAGTGGGGAACATGTCTTTCTGACTTGGTTATACCAAAAGCTAAGAAGTTCAGCACAACCCTAAAGCCAAATTACCTTTTATTTTTGAAAAATGTTATTAGTAAATATCTAAGTAGTAAACACAGTTTGATTATAAACTATCGGTAAACTAGGAAGTAGTAAATACTTACTATTATTTTCTTACAGTCCTTTCCCCTGCATAGTTCTGTATAGGTAGAATACTGCACATATATAATCCAGCTTCCCACGAAAACAGCCAGCCAGGAGAAGAAAAGATATTTCATCCGCATATAAGAGAAGCGAGCCTGTGAGTAAAAGAACACGTAACAATCATTCATTCAGTACCAAGTCAGCATTCATTGTCCTAGAACATGATTTTTCCCCCCTTCTTGGAAGAAAATATAAATTCTAGGCTTTCGTATGGCAATTTTAGAACAAAGTACACTTTCACAGAGTCTAAACAGCACTGGTCTTAGAAGAGAAGCTCCTTGGTCCCGCCAAGGAAAAAGGGAACAAAATACCCTTTAAAATGTATAACCTTTCAAATACCACCACCATCAAAAGCTACTTACTAAGCACAAGCACGTGCACCATGCCACCCTGGGCACAGTGTTAGATCAGGTAGAGAAATACAATCCTCGCTTACTAGGAGCTTACAGAAGACTGTTTCAAATAAGAATGTTAAGAGTCTTTAATATACTAACAGTAAAAATAACTTCGTTTTAAAGAAGAACACAGAACCTGATTATTTGTCGAATGTCTCATAGTGACAACCAGAATAAGAAATAAAACCTCATAGTCATTCCTATTTCCCTATTGCATTCACTAGGGTTTTATGTTTTTTCTGTTTAACCGATCAAATGTTTCACCTACTAGATATTCTAGAAATTGAGAAGAATGTTATAACTGTTAAGGGAGAAATGACCGGAGAAGGAAGATGAAGATATATTAGAAATAAATTAGTCCTTGCTCGTCAACTTTTAAAGCCACACAATAGGATCCTCTATTGCATTGTTTTGCTTCCAGCTCTCTGGTATCTAATTGCGACTTGGGCTGGTTGGTGCTTTTTCCCCATCAACCACATGTCAAAGAGTTTAATATTCAAAAGTGACAACTGGTCAAGATAATCTGGCATTTTATTTTGGGAGTCTGGAGCTCCAGCAATCTTATTTTAGAAACAGTAGAATTGAGAAGTATGGAAAGAATGGAGCAGAATAAATTTAAGGTATGTAAACAAACAATGAAACCCTGGTTTTGCTTTTACAATCACGAGCCAATTTCTCACACTGGGAAACAGTGGGACACTGTGCACTGTGAGCATGCAAAGAAAGCAGAAAGATGAAAGCAACTTAGGCGCACCTGCAGAAGACCATGAGTGCAAAGGGAAAAGCAACGCAGGAAATATTTAATTCTGCTGGCCCTTTCTGCAGTTTTCATGTCTGTATTTGTGAGACTAGAAGATGGTGAATCCCAATACTACCAAGATTGAGTACAGAGAACTCACAGTTAAGTAATAAGTCTTTGAAATTTATGATTAAAATAACAAAGTGTCTAATACAAAATATTTTTGTATAGCTCTAAATGAATTTAGTGAAAAGAATAATCAGATAGAGCCTAAATTAAATTACATGAATGACAATGCAGTATGTAACAAGGGGTTTGTTTGAAAGACAGTTAATACTACTTGGTCCTAGTGAGAGGTATGGTTGGGGCCTGGAAGGGAGTGTGGTGGTTAAGGCGCTGTACTCCAACATGGTGGACCACACACATGGTGGATCACAGATCCCCAACCTGATGGCCTGCTTTCTCACTTTCCTTTTCTCTCTCTCTGGTCAAATTATAAAATAATAATAACAAATAAATTAAATAACTCTTTAAAAAAATAAAAAGAGGTATGGTCATCAGAAAGAAACTGACATATGCTAATATGGTGAAGCTTACTTAAGACTAAATGACATAATGTTTATAGCACATAACCACAGTGCTGGGCACAGAGTCATATTACAAATCTTAGCTAAACCAATTTGCATGTCACTGAGCAAAAGGCCAACAATGCTGTCATTGACCATCACCTTCTTTCTGGGCTGGCCACAAAGAAAACTGAATCTGAGTCCGGCCAAACCTTTAGTTCCAACTACCAGTTCACAGGAAATACAGGAGACAGAAGAGCACAGTGACATTAAGTAAGTGACACTATGAGGATACAATCAGCAAACTCAGACTGTGGGAAACACTGTAAAACAAACAACTTAGCTCCTGCAACAAATAAATTACAAGAGGGGAGAAAAAAAGAGAAGGGGGAAAATAAAAGATTTAAACATATTTAAGAAATATATTAAATATAACATGTGGACCTTTTTTGAATCCTACTCTAAATGAAAATCTATGACATTTATGAGACAATTGAAAATCTGAAGGATACTTGATAATGAAATTATTTTTTAGGTGAGATACGATTCTGTGGCCATATTTAAAGAAAAGAGCCCTTATCTTTTACATAAAATTGAAATATTTATGAGCAAACTGATATGTTTGGAATTTGCTTCAGAATAACATGGGAAGGGAAAAGTAGGCAGGGGCGAGCTGAAACAAGATGGACGAGGAGCTGACTGTTAAAGCTGGGTGATGGGTACATGCTTTCTTTTGTATCTATTTTTTCACTATTGATCTAAAAATTCTTATACTGTGCATTAAGGTATTCACTGCTAAACCAAGACAGTCCCTTCCCATAAATTTATTCAGTGACTATTTATTGACTGCCTGTCATGTACCAGGTACTGCCTTAGGCAATTTCAGCACATCTCCCGTTATAAGGAAAAACGAATTACCAATCTACCATACAAGTACAATTGAATAGCTGAAAAGGTCACTCTAAAGACAATAGCGTGACATGATTTTACTTTTAAAAGTCAAACTTCGTGTTAAGCTAACACTTTATATGATTTTTTTAAAGTCTAAGTTTTAAAATAAGATTACTCTCATTTCATTTAGTAAGGGAATTAGAGAAGACCTTAAACTATTATAGATTCCTTTTCCTCTTTCTGCCCCGCTGGGATGCAGGTAGACATAATGGAGAAAACACACACAAATAAACACACACACACACACACACACACAGGCACACACACAGGCACACATACAGTGAACAAGGTTTTCTCCCAGTTTGGGATTTGGTCTTGACCTACCTTCTCCTTCTTCTTTTTTTAATGAAAGATTTATTTATTATTATTATTCAGTTTGACCAGAGAGAGACAGAGAAAGAGAAGGAGAGTGAGAAAGCAAGCTGCCAGGTCCAGGACTTGAACCATAGTCGGCCATGTGGGAGTCCAGCACCTTAATCACCACGCCACCTGCCAGCCCCTCTTCATTTTTTTTAAGTTTATTCATTCACTTTTCTTCGAGAGAGGGAGAGAATACAGGAACCTCCAATAGGGTACTGCCATGTAGCAATCCTCCCCACCAGCCCTCCAGCCAGCAAGAATTATGGACGTACCCACAGGCATTCCTGGCATTCTCAGCTCAACCAGGGAAGCTGAGATCTGGGTCTGAACCCAGGGCCTTCACATAAAGCTCCAGCACCACACAGTGGTGCCCACCACTTGAGCCACCATGGCTGGGCCTTGTCTGACCTTGATACATACCTCAAGAGTTCTAGAGGCATCAATGGCCCTTTGGACTCTCCGTCAATAACATCTATTCAGGTGTTTGTATAAATGTTCCATAAGGCTACAATAAAATGCTCTCAAATGCATATCAAATTTAATAGATGCTGATAGCTAAGACTTTTGTATATTCCTTCCTTCTGCATATTCAATTTAAAAAGATTGGAAGCTATGCCATTTTGCTTAGCACTCTCTCTCAAATAGCTACATATTTTTACTTCCTCTGGCATATGTTTAAACTAAAAAACACCCTGTAAACTGTCCTGCCTGATGAGTGCTCACAGTACTACAGAATGCCAAAAATTCTGGAGAGGAAGTTAGATTGATGATGCTCACAGCAGGCCCCTGGGCATCACCTGTTGTAGACATAATGAAATACATTTTTATTCTGGCATGCTATGGAAAATCGCTGTGATGTGAGGATAACACAAAATAGTGAAAGGACCTTCCCGTGTCCTTTAATAGCTGCAGATCCTGTGGCCTCACATTTTAAAATAATGACAGAGGAAAGAAACAGCCATAAATGACATCTGTAGCCATTAACTAACTTTATTTCCCTGTGTGGCACTCACTAAAATGTTTCTAGTGGTCTGTTTGGTACCAATTACCTTAGTCTTTGATTAAGAAATACAGCCTGACCTTTTTATTTATGCTGAACTATCCAAAATGACTGCCTAACAGCTTTCTTATTCTGCTGATTTTTAGCCTAGCTACTCATGAGACATTGCTTTATTCCAAATCATGCTCCTGAAAAGCATGATAAGAATTTCAGTAACTACACTAGGGCAGTGACTCTCAAGTCCATTTTCCCCCTCGGGGGGGTGGGGGGGGTCACTTGGCAGTGTCTGGAGAAGTTTCTGGCTGCACAGTCAGGGGGTGCTACTGGAATCTGGTGGGTTGAGTCACAGATGCTGCCAAGTGCAGCATCGCCCTCCTGGGCCCAAGCAGCACCTGGTCAAACGATAACGGTGCTGTGTTTAATAAACTCTATATTAAGGTTATGAAATAAAATGAGAACAAAAATTATATGGTTAAAAGGAAAAAGTGTGTATGACACTATCACTTTATTTTACATTAGCCTTCAATGCTGAAATTACTACTAACTAGGAAGATATAAAACATCTGTCTGGGAACCAGCAGTTAGCGTAATGGCTATGTCGCTGGACTCCCACGTAGTCGACCCGTGGTTCGCGTCTCGGACCCGGTGGCTTATAACTCACGCCGGGCGCGTGTGCGTGCGTGCCCAAGATCCTGAGAGGAGAATGGAGGAGAAGGGATTGCGGCGTGACCATCCCCCCTGGGGGGTGATTTCTCGCTTTCTGTCTCTATGTCTCTCTCTGTCTGTCTGGCGAGCGCATGCGCCCTATAGCGAAAAACCTCTCCAAAAAAAAAAAAATCTGTCTGGAAATAACAGATGCTGTTACGAGTAAATAATCCCTTGTTTTAAATGAGAGCGAAAGAGAGAGAATGGAAGGGAGGGTTGACAGGATCTGACCCTGTCAGGAGACTCCTGCCCCAGCCTCTCAGTTAGTGAGAACCACAAACATGCACCCCTGTGCCAGGCCTGTTTCGGGCTGGGCCAGGAACTGAACCCAGGATGTGGCCTCAGCGACTGTGCAGCAGAGCAATCCTATTTGTGTCATCACAGCTGGTCTGATTATCAATGGCTTATTGTAAATTAAAAAAAAAAAAATCACTGGAGATGGAAAATATGCAAATGAAAAACAACTTTCTCTACCAATTTCACTCAAAAGAACAGTGATAGCTTTTCTTCTTTTTTTATATTGCTTGAACTCATTGTGCTAACTTACTTCAAAAGAAATCAGAACTCCTTTTATTTAAACGATTTTATATTAAATTTTAAAAATAGGTAGGAAGAAGCAACATGCCAGAATTCAGCCATTTAAAAACACTTATTATTTTTTTTAAGAGAGATTTTGCCATAGGGTGTATGCGCTCGCTGAAGACAGAGAGACAGAGACAGAGAGAGAAAGTGAGAAATTACACCCCCCCCCCCCCAGGGGGGGATAGCCATGCCGCAATCCCTTCTCCTCAATTCACCTCTCAGGATTTTGGGCATGTACACACATATGCCCTAGCATGAGTTTCAAGCCTCTGGGTCTGAGACTCAAACCACAGTCAACCATGTGGGAGTCCAGCACCTTAACCACACCTTAACCACTACACCACCTGCGGGCTCCAAAAATACCTACTATTATTATTTAATCAGATGGCATGTGCAAATGCCAAAGAGAGATAGACAGACACAGAGAGGGAGAAAGCACCCTCCCCCCACCCCCCACAATGGAGCATGGTCACACTGCAAGCCTTTCTCCTCCATTTCTCCAATCTGTGGGGGTTTGGGCCACATGAGCACATACGTCTGGCATGTTTTTCAAGCTGCCAGGGCTAGAATTTGAACCACAGTCAGCTATGCAGGATCTAGCTTCCTTAACCAATAGGCAAAAGGTCAGTCCCTTATCTGTTGTTTTATTAAATTTTATATTCAGCATCTTTCATAAACATGTAAAGCACAGAATCATGTCTAAATTAGCCCTATATATCCCCCATAATGATGTTACTAATTCTAATAACTGGAGAAGAAAAATCGTATCTTTACTTTTGCCCACAAATGTTTTATTTAACATATGTAGTGAACCTGAACACTTGTAAAGTATAATAAATCAACAAGGCTATCACTTGCAGAAGCTCAGTGATACGTCAGTCCATCATTTCACCACTCATCATTGCATAGAAAAAGCTTAGCAACATATGCCTGCCCTTTTTACCAGTTATTCAAAATAATTTTCAAAAATAATTTTTCTGGGTCAGCAGGTGGCATGATGGTTAAGGCACTAGGCTCCAACATGGTGGACCATGGTTTGAATCTCAGATCTGGTGGCTTGCTTTCTCACTTTCCCTCTCTCTGTCTCTGGTCAAATTAAAAAAGATAATAATGATAAATACAGTTAAATAAATAATTTTTTTCCTATTGTTACACTAACAACATTACAACTAGCTGACTTGCTTTTATAAAATAATTATTTATTTAATTTATCCATCATTATTATTTTAATTTGTTTAGAGAGAGAGACATGGGGTGGGGAGTGAGAAAGCAAGCTGCCAGGTCCAGGACTTGAACCACAGTCAGCCATGTGGGAGTCCAGTGCCTCAACTATCATGCCACCTGCCAGCCCTAACAACTATCTGACTTTCACAGCATTTAAAAAAAAATTTATTAAATTCCATTTGTTATTATTTTATATATATATATAAATTTGACCAGAGAGAGACAGACAGGAAGGGAAAGTGAGAAAGCAAGCTGCCAGGACTAGAACTATGGTCAGCCATGTGGGAATCCAGTGCCTTTAACCACCATGCCACCTGCTGGCCCCTTTCACAGCATATTTACGAGTGATCTGATTGAAATAAAACCAGAGTAATTTACCCATATCCACAAATATAACATTTACTATTTTCTTTGAATAAAGATTAGACATTGTTGGGAACCAGCAGTTAGCGTAATGGCTATGTCGCTGGACTCCCACGTAGTCAACCGCGGTTCGTGTCCCGGACCCGGTGGCTTAAAACTCACACCGGGCATGTGTGCGTGCGTGCCTAAGATCCAGAGAGGAGAATGGAGGAGAAGGGATTGCGGCGTGACCATCCCCCCTGGGGGGTGATTTCTCGCTTTCTGTCTCTATGTCTCTCTCTGTCTGTCTGGCGAGCGCACGCGCCCTATAGCGAAAACCTCTCCAAAAAAAAAAAGATTAGACATTGTTAAAAATTTTATTTATTCATTCATTTATTTTAATTTGACCCGAGAGAGACACAGAGAGTGAGAGAGAGAAAAAGTGAGAAAGCAAGCCACAGTCGGCCATGTGGGAGTGTCCAGTGCCTTTACCACCATGCCACCTGCTGGTCCCCAAGATTAGACATTTATAATGTCGATACTTTTGAAAAATATTCCGGCTGTAAAATACAGAGACATAAAAAAATTTAATAGAGCAAATATTTTCTGTACATCAAAACACAAGCAAATAAACTTTATTTATTAGGTTGTGTGGAAAGTCATGGAGTGTTTTTCTGTGCAAAAATGCATCATGACTTTCCCAACAACCTAATAGAATGGGTCCTGTATCCTAATTAATGAGTGATTCACAGCCAGTCTGAGGGCCACTGAAAAACCATTAAAGAAATCCAAATGTTGGGACCAGCAGTTAGCGTAATGGCTATGTCGCTGGACTCCCACGTAGTCGACCACGGTTCGAGTCCCGGACCCGGTGGCTTAAACTCACGCCGGGCGCGTGTGCGTGCGTGCCCAAGATCCCAAGAGGAGAATGGAGGAGAAGGGACTGCGGCGTGGCCATCCCCCCTGGGGGGTGATTTCCTGCTTTCTGTCTCTCTGTCTCTCTCTGTCTGTCTGGCGAGCGCACGCGCCCTACAGCAAAAACCTTTCCAAAAAAAGAAAAAAAAAAAAAAAAAGAAAGAAATCCAAATGTTTTTTTTTAAAGAATTATTTATTTAATTTTATTTATTCATTCGTTTTATTTATTTATTTTAATTTGACCAGAAAGACACAGAGAGTGAGAGAGGGAAAGTGAGAAAGCAAGCCACCAGGTCTGAGACTCAAACCATGGTCGGCCATGTGGGAATCCAGCGCCCCCTATCCACCACACCACTTGCCGGCCCCAAAGAAATCTAAATGTATTAAACAAACTGTCCTGGTGATAATTTTCACGAACATAAGACAGACAGCTACGATATGTAACTACAGAAAAACTTCAAAAGCACTTTTATGTTATTCCAAACAAGAAAAATGTTTAAAAATTTTTAAAAAATAGTGTAAAGAAAGGTTTTAAAAATGTCCATGCTTGGGAAAGCAGGTAGAATGGAGGTTAAGGCACTGGATTCCACATAACCAACTCCGTGGTTCAAGTCCTGGGCCCCATGGCTTGGAAATCATGTTGGGTGCCTGTACATTTGTTTCCAAAACCCCCAAGAGGAGAATGAAGAAGGGATTCTCACTTTTCCTCTCTCTCTGGTGGGCACACAGCCCTATAGCATAAATAAAACAAACAAAATCCATGCTCCTGGTTTTTTCCAGGGTGTGAAAATGCTTATGATAAAACGTCCAATAAGACTTTTTCTCAAAGGCCATTATTAGTCTACAGGTCAGAGCTGTAGTATTCCTCATCTTGGGGCCAGCAGACGGCAGACCAGTTATGTTGCTGGACTTCCACATGCCCAACTACAGTTTGAGTCTCAGACCTGGTGGCTTGAAACTCATGCCAGGCGCATGTGAGTGTATGCACAATATCCTAGGAGGAGAACAGAGGAGAAGGGATTGCACATGGCCATCTTCCTGAGGGGGGGCTGATTTCTCACTTTCCCTCTCACTGTGTCTCTCTCTCTCTCCCAGCAAGCCTAAGAGCACTAAGCCTAAAAACCTCTAAAAAAAAAATTCCTCATTTTTCTAAGAAGTGAATTTTCACATTTTAAAAAAGATCCTCAGGGACCAGCAGGTGGCTGGTAGTTAACAGTGCTGGACTCCCGCATGGCCGACTGTGGTTTGGGTCCCGGACCTGGCGGCTTGCTTTCTCACTCTCTCTCTCTATCACTCTGTCTCCTCTGGTCAAATTAAAATCAATCAATCAATCAGATAGATAAAGTTCAATAAAATAATTCTTTAAAAAAAGGATCCTCAATATCCTTTCATCTAAATGCTAGAGATTTTATTTACATGAGCATATTTTATTTTGTTTTTTATGAGAACTCAAGAAATAAAATTTTAACAAGAAGTCAAACAGCAGAAAATTTTCACATTTTCTCTGAATGCTGGTTCATATTTCTTATGCTTAGAGTCTGACAGCACAAAAAATTTTTTTAAATAAGAACACTTGGAGAACTAATTGCATGTGGTGATTCTCAATCCTGCGGTCAGGCTTAACAGTAAAATACTATTTCAAATAATTATCAAAGGGCAAATGCTCATGATATATTAAATGGAAAAAAAATCAGCTTTTAAAACATGTTCCCAATTTTGCTTTTTTTTTTTTTTTTTTTGGAGAGGTTTTTTGCTATAGGGAGCGTGCGCTCGCCAGACAGACAGAGAGAGACATAGAGACAGAAAGTGAGAAATCACCCCCCAGGGGGGATAGTCACGCCGCAATCCCTTCTCCTCCATTCTCCTCTCGGGATCTTGGGCACGCATGCACACGCGCCTGGCGTGAGTTGTAAGCCACCGGGTCCGAGACGCGAACCGTGGTCGACTACGTGGGAGTCCAGTGACATAGCCATTACGCTAACTGCTGGTTCCCCCAATTTTGCTTTTAAAATGAAAGTCACTAATGAACCTTAGAAACTGCAAGAAAATAAACCAAAATGTCAAAAGAGGTTATCTCAAAATGTAAAGAGTGGTAGGTTTAGGGTAATTTTCATTTTTCTTCCCTTTTACACAAATTTTCTGTAATTAAATATGTATTATTTTTTAAAAACTTATTTTTATTCATGATAGAAAACATGTGTATAAGAGACAGAAGGAAAGCAAGCCCCAATGGGGCCTGGTCACGCTGAAATCTCCTTTCCTCCAACTCTCCATTTTGTCAGGATTGTGGGCACTGCATGTCAACTCAGCATGAAACCAACAGGGATGGGATTTGAACCCTGGCTGGCAATGTGAGATCCAGCTTCCTCAGTGCAGTGCCTAACCACTGCATTGCAAAGTCAGCCTACATTACCTTTTCAATCAGAAAAAAAAAGGTACAGTTGTATAAATATGTTTAACATATACATTTAAAAATATATCTCTAAGATTTGAAAGTCTCTTGGTTCCTTTTTTTTAAAAAAAGAATTATATATTTAACTTTATTTACCATTATTATTCTTCAATTTGACCAGAGAGAGACAGAAAGAGAGAGAAATTAAGCCGCCAGGTGCAGGACTCAAATGCAGTTGGACATGTGAGAGTCCAACACTTTAACCATCACAACACCTGCTGGTCCCTCTTTGTTGCTTTTTTTTTAAAAAAAAGGTTTTTTCACTATAAAGTTTATCATTCATACAGAATTGTTTAAAATACTTAAACATAGCGTAAATGGTAATTATAAAGTAAATACCCATGGATTTGCCACTTTGGTTAAAAATACAAAAGATGGCATGGAGGTTAAGGCACTAGATCCCACATAGCCAGCTTGGCAATTCAAGTCTCAGACCTCGTAGCTTGAGAATCACCCCAGATGCATGTGTGGCATAACTAAAATCCTGAGAGGAAAGTAAAGGGGAAAGGACTGTAGTGTGGCCATCCCCTCAGGAGGTTGTTTCTCACTTTCCCACTCTGGCAAGCAAACGTGACCGACCTATAACAAAAACTTAAAAAAAAAAAAAAATTCCTAGTACTTTACCAACCTCTCTCCAATAATGGGTTAACTAACATGCTCCTGACTTATATGATAGCCACTTGAGTACTTTTTTAAGTACTTAATCACTGATGATGTAACCCCTGAAATGTATGTAGTTCGATGTGGACTGCATATGCATACCCAGTACACACTATATTGTGACTTGTGTCCTTCTCCCAACATCCTATTGTAAGATTCATCCATGCTGATGCATATGGCCACAGTTGCTCCTTTTCTTTGCTGTGGAATATTCCACTGACTTTTCATTAAGCATTTTTTTTTGTTTTATAAACAACCAATATAAATTTTTAAAAGTTCATTAATTTATTTCCTCTATGAATGAGAAAGACAAAGTGAGAGAGAAGAGAGACAGCATCCCAAGGTGGTCCTGACGTCACGATCCACATCCAGCCTTCAGGCAGCCCAGGACCACGAGCATATGCATGCTTGTTGTACTCAGGGAAGTCACTGGACTTGAACTGGGAACCTCTTCACAGGTTATTGCTTTGCAGAGCATCATGTTTTTCTGCTGTGCTACCATCTAGCATCCGATATATACAATTTATCTTCAGTTTTTAAGTTTATTTATGATAGAGCCTGTGTGCACACACATGAGGGTGACAGAGACAGGGAGATGACACTCCCCATCCTGTGGGTGACATGTTGTGATTCCCTTCCTCCAGTCCATCAGATCCTGGGCACTTGCATGTGCACCTGGCATGTTTAAGGCTGACCAGGCTTGGGGACTTGAACCATGGTTACCGTGGAGCATGCAGTCTCTTGTGAGGAGTACGTTAGCTATACCAGAGTCAGCCCTAGAAATTTGAAAACATTCACCTTTCTCTTCGAGTTCTGTGAAAAAAGAAGAGAGAGAGAGAGAGAGAGAGAGAGAGAGAGAGAGAGAGAAAATACGTACTGTGGAGCTGCGTGTATGCCAGGCACCATGTGAGACACTCTATCCCATGTTATGTTCCTGGAAATTATGGACTTAGGAGGCTTGGAAAGACAATGAGAATGTGTAGTTCAACCATACACAGAACAGATGTTAGGTTTAGCAAGACTGAACAGTTTGGCTCTAAGTTAGTTGTGCTAGGAGGAAGTCTAAACACATTGCATGGAAAGTGTCGTAAAACTGTCTGGGTGGGTATAATTTTAGTCCTTAGCCAATGAGGAAGTGACTTTCCTGCCAAAAGCTAAAGACTCTATAAATCTCTTTGCTGCTGCTTTAGAAAACAAAGGCCAGGGACACGTTAATGAGGGCTATAAGGCCAACTAAACAGACCAAAGTCATCCTCAGAGTTAAAAAAGCCTACAGAAGGCTTTTAATGAACAAGTAGACCGGTCGGCATTTTGGAGAGCATACCAGAGGGAAGTTAGCCTCCTTTAACTGTCTACATAGAAGGAATGTTAGCATCTGCAATTGTAGATGAAAAGGCCTCAGTCACAGAGTGAACACCTCAGTGAGGAAGGACAAGAATTAAGAAAGTCGAATGTTCTGATTTTCTACTGCTGTGTAACAAACCATCCCCAAATTTACAGGTTTATAGCATATAGATATATGATCCATATCTATCGTGGTTCTGAAGTACAAAAGGACTTAGGCAGTTCTCTAAGTTCCTCATGCATTTTTTTTTTAATAGACCATAGATTAGTTTATGTTTAACACCCATCATGCCATGAATTCATAGGGAATAGGTTCCAGTAGCTCAGGCTCCTTTCCATTGGTTCTCACAAAGTGGCTTCTCTGGGTGGAGCAGGCTGGAGCTTCAGTTGAGCCCAGGTTCCTTTCTCTTTGGCTTCCTTCTTTTTCTAATTATTTCCCTTCACATGTTTTAGGAAGCTATCTCTGCTCTTATAATGCTTAATATGCTCAATACACCCATTAAGTCTCATGGCAAGAATAGAATAGCTCTTATTCTACACCATGAGCTAAATAATTATCAGTAGGCCAAGCTTGGTGGCAGAGTCAAGAGCAAACTGAACTGCAGTGCTGGAAGCCACATGACCAACTATGGGTTCAGAGCAGCTTGAAAACATTTCTGAGCATATGGACGTATGATCAAGATCCTGAAGAGCTGGAGGGCTACAGAAAGGAGACTGCTGATTCTGCCTTTCCCTCTCTCTCACATGCACACACAAGCATGAGTTCTCTATAAAGAATACATTTTTTAAGCTTTAAGTAAATGTTATTATTGTCTGGGTTGAATAAAATAAACAAAATTAAAAAAAAAAAACTATCAAGCCAGCAGGTGGTGTGATGGTTAAAGAGAACTAGATTCCCACATGGCCAACCGTGGGTTTGAGTCCTGGACATGGCGGCTTGCTTTCTCACTTTCTCTCTCTCTCTCTGTCCCTCTCTGGTCAAACTGAAACAAACAAACAAACAAATAAATAAATAAAGTTAAATAAAATAATTATTTACAACAACAACAAAACTACCAATAAAATTTTTCCTTATGTACACATTAAAGAACTCCTTGAGATACGGTTGTAAAATGAGTTATGCTGCCTTACTCTTTCAGTTAAAATTCTGGTGCCCAGAATGAATAAATCAGGTGTCCATTTCTCCCTTTTAGCACATCTGGGCACTACTGGATCTAGAACAAACTGAAACATACAATAGCCTCCAGCTAATATGAGATGGGAATACTAGCTGGCACTTAAATTCATTAACAATTCATTTACTAGGCTAGCCCACAGCCTGGTGGTAAAAGGTGCTTGATCCCACATAGCCAATGACACAGATCAAGTTCTAGACCCAGTGGCTTGAAAACCATGGTGGCTATGTGTGTGTGCATGCCCCAAATCCTGAAAGGATATAGAAGTGGAGAAGGGATTGTGGTGTTACCATGCTCCGTAAGAGGGCGCTTTCTCTGTCTCCCTTCCTCTCAGCCTCTCTCTGGTAAGTATACAAACCCTCTGGCAAAAATTAAAACAAAACAAAACAGTTAATTTCTTTTTAAAATAATTCTTTTATTTAACTTTATTTATTTATTTATTTTAAATTTGACCAGAGAGGGAAAGAGTGAGAGAAAGAGAGAGAAAGTGAGAAAGCAAGCCGCCAGGTCCAGGGCTCAAACTGCAGTCGGCCATGAGGGATCCAACACCCTTAACCACTATGCCACCTGCCGGCCCCCAAAACAGTTATTTTACTCAAAAAAACATTTAGTTACATTTTACCTAAACTTAAAGCTTAAAATGCATTGTCTCTTTAAACTTAAAAATCTAAAGCATATTTTAGGGCAAAATTTATTTGGAACAATTACTTCTAAGGTTGTATAACTTAATTAATATAACAATTTTCAACACAGCTTAGATTCTTGAAGTATCCAGAGGCTAAATGATTATAATTTAGATAAAACCTGACTATTTTAAAAGATTCTTAAAGATAAATTAACTTTAATTGCTCATATTTTCTAATATGAATAGAGGCTACAGGGTTCTGAAGTTTCCTTGTCCAGTCTTTATGTGACTTCTAAATACATGGCAATTAAATACTGAAACTTAATCTCCCTTTGATACAGAAGAGAAGCAGATGTGTATGTCCAAATACTGGGGTGGCCAAGGAAAGCGTGGAGAAAATTGCTCATCTGTGGTCAGTGCTCTGCTTGTGCATCACTGAAATGATGGACAATGGGTACTCAGAGAATGAGGCCCCAAAGGAGCTACTGTTCACATGCCCTGAGAGTCAGTGATGGGATTCTATTCCCGTCGGTTGGTACCTTAACAGAGGTATCTAGGAGCCCTAGTACAGAACAACTTTTCTTTAATGTAAAAAAAAAAACACATGAACAAAAATCAGATTTGAATTGTCCATCTAGTCCATTCTAATCAGCCATCCCTGAAGGTAAACCCTTAATTTGTTAAGCAATTAAAACATAAGTGGCATATAAGATGATAACAACATCAGAGCTAGACGAGTCCTCAGAGAGCCCAGATTATTATTATTTTTTTAAATCAAAGTAATTTAATACCAGCTGACAGGACATGCCCAGTGGAAAAAAAATTACAATAAAATATTATATTTTAAAAAAGTAAATGGGGGCCTACGCCATGGCCTGGCAGCTAAAGGGAGCCAGATCCCACGCGACTGACTATACAGTTCAAGGACCAGATCTGGCAGCTTGGAAAACACATCCCAGCATATGTGTGCATGCCCTTTTCCAACAGGATAAGTGGAGATGAAATTGCAGTGTGACCACTCCCCATCAGAGGGTGCTTTCTCCTTTTCTCTTGCTGTTACTCTCTGGCAAACATATGCCCTCTGGCAAAATTAAAAAAATTAAAAGATAAATGGGCCCAGCTATGGTGGCACAAGCAGGAGGGTGCTCTTGATGACAGCTGAAGCTCTACAGGAGGCCCAGGTTCAATTTCTACATAAACCTAAAACTGGCTGGCCACGGTCATGTGAGCCTGTGGTTCCAGTCAGCTGGGAGGCAGGGAAAGGGGGACGTGGCATGCCAAGGCTGCGGAAAATACCTTTCTCTTCTCGCTCTTTCTCTTCATCATTCACTCTCTCTTCCCACGAAGAGGAATAAAAGGTAAATTATCCAGTTTGATATACTCCTTCACCTAGGTGTTTTCCATGTGTGCAGACATAAAATTCCTTGTGTTCTCAGAAAAACAAACTCATATGACAGTTTATTTCTTGTTTATTTAGACATGTTCCTATGCCATTAAATGGTCCTATATTTTAAAAAATACAATTTTAAATAGATGTATAACATTTTACATTATGGGTATGTGATAATTTATTTAACTCTATCTCTACTATTAGATATTTTTATTATTCCCAATATTGAGCTATAAGAACAGTAATAACAAATATTATTAATGATCGCCAATACTTATTAGTGCTACTACGCACCAGGAACTGTTTTGTTTTTAATGGATGGAGGACATGTATGCTCTCCAGAGAGAGAGAGAGAGAGAGAGAGAGAGAGCGCACCCCACAATGAGGCAGAGAGAGAGGGGTGTGTACAAGAGAGCGCGGTTTTTGCTATAGGGCGCGCGCTCCCCACAATGAGGCATGATCGCACTGCAATCCCTTCTCCTCCATTTCTCCATCCTGCTGGCATTTGGGGTGTGTACACACACACACCCCGCTAGTGTGTTTTTTTTCAAGTCACCTAGGGCCAGGATTCAACCTCAGTCAGCCATGTGGAATCCAGCTCCATATGCACTGTGCTTAACCGTCAAACTTCTGGGCCATTCTGAACCACAAACTGTTAAAATCACTTTAGATATATGTATTAATTTACCTCACTTTATATCATGTATCAGTTGACTTCATCTCCATAAAAATTGGTCAGGGGTTGAAAAACTATAGCCCAAGAGCCAAATCCTATTTGCCCCCTAGATTTGTAAATACAGTTTTTTTTTGGAACACAGTCACCCCATTCATTGATAAGTTAATCTAAGGCTGCTTTCATGCTGCAACGGCAGAACTGAGAGGTTGCAATGGAGACCATCAGACCAGCAAATTAAAAAATATTTATTATCTGACTCTTTTTAGAAATAGTTTGCTGACCCCTAGATTATTTAGCAAATATCCACTATTCTCTTCCCTTGCTGGACCTTCCCTGCCTCACGGGTTTTGGAGTCAGTCATGTAGCTTGCTTTTAGCAAGGTTTGTTAGTAGATGATATGCAAAGGAAAGTGTGTAATTGGACTTGCCCTCTTCCACCTCAAGACACTGCCAAGAGAAGAACAAGTCCCTGGTAGTCTACTGACCCCAGAAGAATAAGTGACACTGTACCCTCCTTGAATCAAACTGATGTCCTGGAGCCAAGCCCAACCTAGAACAGCAGAACTCCAGTTGACCTGTAGATGTGTAAATGAGAAACAAGTACTTTCTATATGCCACTGAAATTTGTTATGCAGCATTGCTACAGTAACAGAATCTAGAGAAGAATCTATGAGGGGACTTTTAAAAGTTTGTGAAAAAAAATTTATTTTGGGCAAAAATTTTGAAATGCATACATATTTTCATAATACTATTTTTTGAAATACCTTTTGAAAACCCTCCATATCATCTCCTTACAAGAACTCTATGAGTGGGGGGACCATTCCTCATATTAGATGGAGAAACTGAGAAACGCACAAAGGTTAAGCAAGACCATAGTAGTCACAAGTAGAAGAACCAGGATTTGAATCATGGCAATCTGGCTCCAGAGCCTATTCTAGCTCTACTCTACTGCCTATTGTATAAATATATAAATATTTGATTCTTTCCTTTTTTTAATTAATTGCCAGAGGGTTCACACTGGGGGAGAGGAGACAGGGAGAGGAGGAGAGGAGGAGAAGAGGAGAGAGAGAGAAAGTATCCCCCAATGAGTCATGGTCATACTACAATCCTTCTTCCTTCGTTCCTCCCTCCCCTCTGAATTTTGGTCTCCCCAGCTGCCTCATGTGTCAGGCCACCAGTTGGCTGTTCTGTGTCTTAATGGAGTGAGGGCCATACTACATAGTGAATGCATCTGTCAAGCTGATCAAACTGTAATTTAAAATTTGAGCATTTTGTTGCAAATTGTACCTCAATAAGAAAGTTTAAAAAATAAATACACCAAATGCTAAAATACCATTAGATTAAAATATCTAGATCTCAAATATTGAAAACTCTATCTTTTATAAAGTTAAGAAAGCTTCAGTTAAGAGACTACTGCAATAGGGTTGTAGCAGTAAGGAATGGAGGGAAAAGAGAAGTGTTTAAAAGATAGGTGACGGGCTGGCTAGGTGGCCCAGCAGTAACGTGCTGCTCAGCAATGTTGGATTCATTTGGAAGATCTTGAGTTTGGTTCCCTGGTCGACTTAAACACACTGGGTATACATACCCCTGACCCTGACTGGCAGGGAAGGCTTAGGGGATCAAGACCCTGTTGCAAATGCTTGTCTTTCTCTTTCCCTCTCATTCTCTGTTTCTCTGTCTCTCATAAAAGAAATAAAAATTTTAAAAAAGAAAGATAGTTGAATGAACAGGATTTTGTGGTTCAATAGACATGGGGGTGATGGTGGGGAGAAATCAAGTAGGATTCCCGAGTTTCTGGCCTGAGTAATTAGAATGACTGTGGTATCATTTCGTAAAGCATGGAACAATGGAAGACAAAAGCAGTGGTGGCAAGATGAGCTTGAGTTCAGTTTTGCACATGCTAAGACTGAAGTGTCTCTGAGCCATGCAAGTGATATTTAGGAGGTAGGTAGATGGAAGGTCTATGGCTAAGAAAACTGAAGTCAAGAGTTGGAGGAGTGGTGCTCGTCGCTGGGTCGCTGTGGCTGGAGGGATGCGGGCTCGATAGAAAAGCCTTTGAGAATCCCAGAAGCTCTAAGACATGTTCTACAAGTGCACAGAGATGTATATGAAGGATGTTCACTTTATCATTGTGACAGTCATTCTCTCACCCCAAGCAAAAGGAAACAAACTAACAGCTCGTCTATAGTCCTCGACCCTCAGATTGAACTTCTAAGTTTGGGATGAAATCGACCATCCACCAGAGGACTAGAAATCACTGCAGGACCACAAGAAATATGGGGAAGCAGGAAAATACCTCTCCTCCAAGAGAAAAGGATAACTCCTCTTCATCCACACACAGTTCAATGGAAGTCATGGAAATGTCTGATAAAGAATTCAGAACATTCATAATGGCAAAGCTTACAGAGATGGAAGAGAAGAGAGACAAGGAACTGCTGAAGAGGAAGGAGAAAGGAGTTGAAGAGTTCCAGGAGGTGAGGAAATTCATGCAAGATCTAAAAGCGGAATTTCACACATTACAAAAGAATCAGATGGAACTGTTAGAGATGAAGGCTATAATACAAGAAGTCAAAATTTCCCTTGAAAGTATTAAAAGCAGACTAGATCATACAGAAAATAAATCTCAGATGTAGAAGAGAAAATTGCTGGCCTAGAAAAATCCACCATGAAGACTGAGAAAATGGCCCAAAAATTTGAGAATAATATACGAGAAATAGTAGATACAATTAAACGTCCGAACATCCGGATAATAGGCATCCCAGAAGGCGAAGAAACTCATAAGGGCATTGATAATCTATTCCATGAAATCCTGCAAGAAAACTTTCCAAACCTGGAGAGGCACTCAAAGATCCATTCCCAAGAAGTACAGAGGACCCCAAATAGAATCAACCCAAGAAGATCTTCTCCAAGACACATTATAGCCAGATTGACCAAAACCACAGACAAAGACAAGATACTAAGACTGGCAAGAGAAAAATGGCAAGTTACCTACAAAGGATATCCCATCAAACTAACGGCAGATCTCTCATCGGGAACAATGTGAGCGAGAAGAGAATGGGAGAATATATTCAAAGCATTAAGGGAAAAGCAATTTCAACCGAGAATTCTGTACCCAGCAAGATTATCGTTCATTTGCGAAGAAAAGACACGAACATTCCTAGATAAACAAGACCTGAAAGAATTTACCAGCACCAGACCAGATCTCCAAGAAGTTCTTAAGGGAGTGCTATGTCAGTAAAATTAAATGCAGATACACAGAAACAAGAGTTCAGAAACTAAGAAAATGGGCAACTTAATTGTAGGGACAAAGTCTGGAGTTGAGTATTATATCCCAGACCTCAATCTGGAAAATCGAACCTCAACAGAAACAGAAGAAAATTAAGTACATGAGACTGAACTGATGAAACAGCATTCTATGACTTGACTAAAATATTGCTGCTTTTCTTCTAAGCTTTGTTGTCCGGTTTTAAGGATTTTTGTCCTGTCTTGAGCTGTCAATGGATTCATGTACCTACTATTTGAACAGAATACTAACCTTGAAACCTTAAGTTTCAAGGAAATATCCTTACCAGTTCAAAATTGCTTTTTTTGAAACCATCAGCTGAACTTGCTATTGTAAATAGTTAGATTACTTATGATATTGTGTGATCAATGAAATGTCGGGAGAAAAGGAATTGAAGATAACTGTAGACAGCAGAGATAGTGTAATAAGAGAGTGGAATAGGGCAGAGGGTCAGACATGGGGTTAAAAAAATACATACATGAAAGTAGAAATGGAATATTATAGATGATAACATGCATGATTAAGCCACTATCCAGTTTATTCTAGATGGGAAACCACATTTTGTATGTTGTGATGATGCTCAGGGAATGAATGTAAATTAATAGGAAAAAAATTTTTCAGAAAAAAAAAAAGGGCATTAAAAATACCTATCTGATGACTGCAGTAAGCTATATAGCCCTAGGTAGGTGCTACTTTATAGTATGTTCATTCTACTCACTGAGGTTTATGCCTAAAGTCAGACTTGTGTTCATGGATATGTATATTTCAGCTGTGCTTGCTACTGAAAATATTTAGATTAATTAAGATATTTAGTGAAACAATAAAATAGAGAAAAAGCAACAATAGATACCAGACACAATGTGGGAGGTGGGTGGAAGATGGCAGAGGGTGAGATAGGGAATCAAGGATGGGAAAAAAGGCAAAATATACAGAAAACAAGAAATGGAAAATTATGTGTTGACAATAACACACATCTTGATGTGCTTGACTGAGCCAATATACAGTGCACTGTGAATGGAAAAATCTCATTTTGTATGCTATAATGATGTACAGTGAATAAATGTAAATTTAAAAAAAAGCAAAAGATTGAAACAACTTAAATGCACAGTGATTGAGGATTGTTTTAATAGTTTATATTATATCTTTATAAAAGAATACTATGGAAAAAAAAAAAGAGTTGGAGGAATGGCCAGCAGGTGAGTGGTGGTTGGGATGTTGGACTTCCCCATGGCCAACTGCAGTTTGATCCTAGACCTGGTGGCTTGCTTTCTCACTCTCTCTCTCTCTCTCAGGTGAATTTTTAGAGCAATGTGAAGAAGAGGCAAGAGCGACCCATGGATCGACCAAAGCCTGCATGCCGCTGCATCCCCCGTGTCCAGTGCCTATGTCCCGCTGTCATGGCTACCATGCCCAAGAGAAAGGCTGAAGGGGATGCTAAAGGAGATAAAGCCAAGGTGAAGGACGAACCACAGAGAAGATCTGCAAGGTTGTCTGCAAAACCTGCTCCTCCAAAGCCAGAGCCCAAGCCTAAAAAGGCCCCTGCAAAGAAGGGAGAGGTGGTGCCCAAAGGAAAAAAGGGAAAAGCTGATGCTGGCAAGGATGGGAATAACCCTGAAGAAAATGGAGATGCCAAAACAGACCCGGCACAGAAAGCTGAATGTGCTGGAGATGCCAAGTGAAGTGTGTGCATTTTTGATAACTGTGTACTTCTGGTGACTGTACAGTTTGAAATACTATTTTTTTATCAAGTTTTATAAAAATGCAGAATTTTGTTTTACTTTTTTTTTTAAGCTATGTTGTTAGCACACAGAACACTTCATTGTTGTTTTTTGGGGGAAGGGGCATTTGTCACTAATAGAATGTCTCTAAAGCTGGAAAAAAAAAGAGTTGGAGGAAAAGGTTGAGGGGGTCACAGGGGAAGTAACTGAAACCATGGAAGTAGCTATCATCACTTCAGAAAAAAATTTAGTGTGAGAAAAGAGTTTAAGACTGAGTCCTAGGAATTTTCACTATTCAATGGTTGGGTAGGAAAAGAAGAATGCCAAGGAACAGATAGGGTGGAAGAAAACCAGAACGATGTTACATGAAAACAATGGAAAGGATTTTAAGAACTAGAGAATAGTCAATGGTCAAAAGCTGGAAACTGAAAAGTATCCTTTAGATTTGGAGGAATGGAAGTTGCTGTTGACCTTGATAAGAGCAACTTCAAGGGAGAGAAGGCAGAATGGAGTAGGTTCAGAGAAGGAGGTATGGGGGCCAGCAAGTGGCGTAGTGGTTAAGGTACTGGACTCCCACATGGTTCGAATTCCAAACCTCATGGCTTGAAAATCATGCTTGGTGTGTGTGTGTGTGTGTGTGTGTGTGTGCCCAAAATTCCAAGAGGAGAATGGAGAAGGGATGTGGCACAGCCATCCACCAGGGACAGTGGTGATTTCTTACTTTCCCTCTCACTGTCTCTCTCCAGCAAGCGCATGTGCCCTATGGCAGAAACCTTAAAAAAAAAAAAAAAAAAAAAAGAGGGACCAGCAGTTAGCGTAATGGCTATGTCGCTGGACTCCCACGTAGTCGACCGCGGTTCGAGTCCCGGACCCGGCGGCTTAAACTCACGCCGGGCGCGTGTGCGTGCGTGCCCAAGATCCCGAGAGGAGAATGGAGGAGAAGGGATTGCGGCGTGGCCATCCCCCCTGGGGGGTGATTTCCTGCTTTCTATCTCTCTGTCTCTCTCTCTCTGTCTGGCGAGCGCACGCGCCCTATAGCAAAAACCTCTCCAAAAAAAGAAAAAAAAAAAAAAAAAAGGAATAGAAGATGTGAAAATAAAGACCATCAGGAAGATACCACTTAAAAAAAATCTGACTAGGGGCCACTAGGTGGCATGGTGGCTAAGGTGCTGGACTCACATTGCCTACTAGGGTTTGAGTCCTGGAGCTGGCGGCTTGCTTTCTCACTGTCTCTCTCTGTCTCTGTCTTTCTCTGATGAGCACATATACCCTATAGTAAAAGAAATAATGATAACAGTAAATATAATTAAATAAATAATTTTTTAATTATATTTACTGTTAATTTTTTAAAAAAGAAAAACTTGAGTATGAAGAGAAGACAATAAGATATGTTGCTGAAGGAAGGGATATGTTGACAGATAAACAGGATAAGGTTCCTGGGAGATTAGAAAGGAGGGGATCTGGAGAAGATAAGAAGGGGCTTGACTCAGACTCAAGGAGAGACACTGACTGTACTGTACCTAGAGAGAGGAAGGAGGGTTGTGCGCATGCACACACACACGCACACACACACACACACACACACACACACACAGAGAAGGTTTTTAGAAAAGTACATAGAAAATGGATACTACAAAAAAAAAAAAACTATGTACAGATTTCAAAAAAATTTGCATCAAAATAAACACATACTTTTTTTTTTTTTTTGAGAGGTTTTCACATAGGGCGTGTGCGCTCGCCAGACAGACAGAGAGAGACAGAGAGACAGAAAGCGAGAAATCACCCCCCAGGGGGGATGGTCACGCCGCAATCCCTTCTTCTCCATTCTCCTCTTGGGATCTTGGGCACACACGCACATGCGCCCGGCATGAGTTTTAAGCCACCGGGTCCGGGACGTGAACCGTGGTCGACTACGTGGGAGTCCAGCGACATAGCCATTACGCTAATTGCTGGCTCCCAACACATACTTTTTTTTTTTTTTTTTTTTTTTTGGAGAGGTTTTTCGCTATAGGGCGCGTGCGCTCGCCAGACAGACAGAGAGAGACATAGAGACAGAAAGCGAGAAATCACCCCCCAGGGGGGATGGTCACGCCGCAATCCCTTCTCCTCCATTCTCCTCTCGGGATCTTGGGCACGCACGCACACGCGCCCGGCGTGAGTTGTAAGCCACCGGGTCCGAGACGCGAACCACGGTCGACTACGTGGGAGTCCAGCGACATAGCCATTACGCTAACTGCTGGTTCCCCCAACACATACTTTTTTAAAAGAGGTTTTTGCTATAGGGTGCGTGCACTCACCAGAAAGATAGAGAGACAGAAAGTGAGAAATCACCCCCCCCCGGGGGGGGGGGAGGCCACTCCACAATCCCTTCTCCTCCATTCTCCTCTCAGGATCTTGGGCATGCACGCACACACGCCTGGTGTGAGTTTAAGCCACCAGGTCCGGGACTCGAACCACAGTCAACTACATGGGAGTCCAGCGACATAGCAATTAAGCCAACTGCTGGTCCCTAAACTCATACTTTAATTCCATTTTCCACAAAGTTCTGGAAGTCATCCTATTTATCTGAGCATGGGGAGGTGGGACAGTTTCTGTCGAATGACTTCTATATTCTCTGTCTTTACTGTAACCTAGATTAATTTTTCCATTTAATTTTAAGTTGTGAAGCATTTCAAGATAAAAAAAAAAACAGGCCATATAGAAAATTAGAGAAAATAATATAAAAAGCACCTCTGTATCCACTACTGTATGTAAACAGATGTCAATAGTTTGACAGTTTAAATACTAACTTTAAACTCTTCTTTTTAAAGAATTATTCACTTATTTATTAATTCCATTTGTTATGATCTTTTTTTTTTTTTTTTTTTTTTTTTGGAGAGGTTTTTCGCTATAGGGCGCGTGCGCTCGCCAGACAGACAGAGAGAGACATAGAGACAGAAAGCGAGAAATCACCCCCCAGGGGGGATGGTCACGCCGCAATCCCTTCTCCTCCATTCTCCTCTTGGGATCTTGGGCACGCACGCACACGCGCCCGGCGTGAGTTGTAAGCCACCGGGTCCAAGACGCGAACCGCGGTCGACTACGTGGGAGTCCAGCGACATAGCCATTACGCTAACTGCTGGTTCCCGATCATTTTTTAATTTGACCAGACAGAAACAGAGAGAGAGAGAGAAAGGGAAAGTGAGAAAGCAAGCCGCCAGGTTCAGGACTCAAACCGCAGTTGACCATGTGGAAATCCAGTGCCTTTAACCACCTGCTGTCCCCTAATTTTAAACTCTTCTAAGAACAAATAAAATGTTACAACTAGACCGAAATCTTCTCTCCTTACATTTCTCATCTTACCCTTTCTCTCCAGAGAAAATAATTATCTGGAGATTGGCACATCCCCATGTGTCTTTCTGTATTTTCATTACATAGAGTACCAAGCTATGTAAATATATGTGCTACATGCTTTTGCTATGAGGTACAAAATACAAGATCAAGTGCATACCGAAGTGAGGCACCCAGAAAACACACACAGTAAAAGTCAAGTGGGCCAGGGCTGATTCTCTGACACCACTCGGTCAGGTCCAGGGTCAAGAGGAGGGAGGGTCTGCAGAGGTTCTCTGGAGAGATGCACTTTCCACTGTGATGACTCTGGAGAGGAATGGGGTGGAGTGATCCTTTCTGGCCTGAAGCACAGAGTTGTCTTCACAGAACAACTCACTAGCTCAACGCATGTACCAGGAGTTTACGGTGTGGTTACACTGAATTCTGACAGAAGCCCAAAGAGTCCTTGAGGAAAAATGTTCCCATTATTTTTTTGAGGTGGCAGAACACTGAAAGGGTTTAGTTCAGACTTCAACAACTTGTATGCTAAAACATCCCGAAAGGTAAAAAAATAATTTCTTTGCATCTCCTTTTCAGTAATAGCAATCATCTTATTGATAACTGATTTGACTACAAAGGCTTAGGGATGCAAAAAGGATGGACCGAATAAAGTTGGAACTTCACTGACAAAAAAAATAAGGAATGAAGTACATTATTTTCAGATATCAGAAAGTGTTTCGACATTCCTCACCCTGGCAGGGCACTTCTACACAGTCTGTGTAAGTAAAGCAGGAGTCTTTGTCTTCTTTGTACCAAATAAATCAGGAGTGGTCAGGCAAGCCAAATAGTTAAGAGACAGAGCCGGGCTCCTTCAACATGAATAAGAACCAAAGGCAAGCTCTTCTCTGCTCCAAGTTCTTGCTGATTCAGAGCAAGTACATACTCAGTTTAGTCAAACACTCATTCTTTTTTCAACATGTGGGTGTTTGAAAAATGTTATCAGTACTTGGCTCTCACCTATCCACAAATCCTTTATGCCACAAAGGAATGTAAAGGGTTTGTACTTATTTACCATAACAATTACGATTCATTGGTCATAACTGTTGATCTCTTGAATAGAACTGTTTGTTTAATCTCCTGAATCAAAATCAGTTGATACAATCCTCTAACGATAAATTGCTCGGACCCACCCCCAGGCCTACTGAATCAGAATCCTTAGGCATGGGGCCTGGGAATATGCCCCTTAAAGCTCCTCAGGTTATTCACATTAAATTTAGGGGGGAAAAGGGTTAGACAAAAGCAAAATAAATAATAAAAACCTCTTGGGTATCACCTGTCTAGTTTACTAAAATGAGATTATATGAAAAAATTACTTTAATAGAAATAGTGCCAGGACTAGAGTGCATCATTCAAGATCCCATTTCAGAATTTCATTCAATAATAAATAATAAATCACTATTATTAATAAGAAAAAGGATATGCCACAGCTATTAATAATGTGAGCCAATAATTTAGTTATTTAAAATTGGATTCAGGGCCAGTCCCTGCAGCACAACGATTAAGTGCCGTGTGCAGAAAGCCAGATCCCACATAGCGGACTGTAGTTCAAATCCCAGCTTCAGCAGCCTGAAAAACACCAGGAGTGTATGTGCTCCAAATCCTGATGGGATGAGAAATAGAGAAAGGACTGCAACATGACCAAAACCATGCCCCACTGGAAAGTGGGGAAGTATCCCCCACACATACAGGTGAATGTGTATGCCCAGTAGCAATTTAAAATAAAAAGGAAAAACTGGATTGTTCTGAGATAATTGTAGAATCATATTCAGTTTTTCTTTTTTGTTTTTTGGAGAGGTTTTTGCTATAGAGCGCGTGTGCTCACCAGACAGAGACAGACAGAGAGACAGAAAGCAAGAAATCACCCCCCAAGGGGGAATGGCCATGCCGCAATCCCTTCTCCTTCATTCTCCTCTCAGGATCTTGGGCATGCACGCACACACGCCCGGTGTGAGTTTTAAGCCACCGGGTCCAGGACGCGAACCACGGTCGACTATGTGGGAGTCCAGAGACATAGCCATTACGCCAACTGCTGGTCCCATAGAATCATATTCAGTTTTAAGAAATAACACAGAGATCCCTTTACCCAGTTTTCTCCAGTGGTCAACATTTTGGGAAATTATAATATCACAACTATTATATTAATATTGATAGACTGATTTTATTTAGATTACTGTTGTACTTACTTATAAGGGCTATAGGGGGGTGAACAAGGAGTCTTCAAAATGTTTGTGGAAAAATGGAACTAAAAGATAATAATTAAAAACACGAACTTAATTCTCAACACATGCTCCATGTGTTCAAAACACTTTCGTTTTAGCCATTTAGTCCACCCTAAAGAACTGAAGGTTCTGGGAATTGTAGCCATGTCCATGCAGTCCTTCTTTACATTAACTGAAGACATATGGATGCCCTTTAAAGATCTGGAAACAAAAGTAAGTCAGAAAGAGCCAAATCAGGACTGTAAGGTCTAAGAATTTCTCATCAAAACTCTTGCAAAACTGCCTGTTTGATGAGAGGACCGAGCAGAGGCATTATCATGGTGGAGAAAGACTCGAGTGAAGCCTTCCTGTTTATTTATCTTTATTTTATTTTTAAAATTTTTCCTGCTAAAGCTTTGGCTAACTTTCTTAAAATAGTCTTATAATAAACAGATGCTATGTTTGGGGCTGGCAGGTGGTATGGTGGTTAAGTTGCCGGACTCCCACATGACCGACTGTGGTTCGAGTCCTGGACCTGGTGGCTTGCTTTCAAACTTTCCCTTTCTCTCTCTCTCTAGTCAAATTTAAAAATAATAATAAATACAATGAAGGGACCAGCAGTTAGCGTAATGGCTATGTCGCTGGATTCCCATGTAGTTGAACGGAGTTTGAGTCCGAGACCCGGTGGCGTAAACTCACACCGGGCGAGTGTGTGTATGTGCCCAAGATCCCGAGAGGAGAATGGAGGAGAAGGGACTGCGGCATGGCCATCCCCCCTGGGGGATGATTTCTCACTTTCTGTCTCTGTCTTTCTCTGTCTTTCTGGTGAGTGTACGTGCCCTATAGCAAAATCCTCTCCAAAATTAAATAAATAAGTAAATACAATGAAATAAATAAATTTTTAAAAAGAAAAAGCATTTAGTAAAATTTCAAAAGTTGCCCATAATTCCACTATGCTTGAACAACAGCTGTTTTCATCATGCATTTCCCCTTCTAGTTGTCCACAGGCAGTTTGCTTCATTTACAGTTGACGTGTATATATTTTTATATTCCTTTCCTTTTTATAATGTAAACATTCTGTGTTGTTAACACAGTTTTTATAACAATCATTTTCCGTGTTGCAATAATATTCTCTCAAGTTGATATATCATTATTTATCTAACTTTCTCCATTACACTGACTTTAAAGTGTTCTTTCCCCAGTTTTTTTGTGGGTAGACAAGGCTGTATGCAGTATTTTAGATTTTTCTTCTTTTGAATTATTTTCTTAGGTAATTCCTCTGCAGTAGTGTTTCTAGATCATGCAGTATGAACATTGTTATGGCCCTTATTTTCCAAACTACTGAGTTTTTTTCGAAACTACTTGGCACTGCGCTGGTGGTGGTAGTAGTTGTATGTGTGTGTGTATGTGTTGTGTGTCTATGTATATGAGTGTAGATATAAATAAATACGTTAATTAGAAGACCCAAAATGGTCTTCTAAAGGGTATATTATTTTCATTTTTCATAATGAAACCATCTTCACTTTCTAATTACAAAAATAGCAAATGCTCACTGTCAAACAGTTTATAAAAGTAAAGAAATTGAAAATAAAGGGTCCTCCCCTCCTTTGGGGATTAAAACACATCATCTCATAAATTTGAGTTTATCTATGGGTGAAACGTATTTAATGATCAAAGTCTAGAAAGGTTCACAAAGAAACTCTCAGGGCCTCCCAAAGGCCACACCTAATGAGAGGAAAGACGGTGTAAGCAGAGGGAGATGGGAAGGTGAGGACCTAGAGGGGCAAGAAAAAGATGTTGGGTGAATACAGTCCACATGGGGAAGGGTACAGACTGTGGTTTCTTTTCGAGAGTAAAGAGATGAAAGAAAGGTCTAACATAGTCCCAGTAAGTATCAGAGCATGGGATGGCAGAACGTTTCAACAGAGTAGCCAGAGTGTAAGAGGAAGGAAGAGGGCATGGGACATTGTGGCTGAGAGAAAAACATCAAGGAACACAGGCTGGGTGAAAGGACTGTCCATGAATTGGTCTACAGAACTGCCCAGAGCCACCAAGATACACAGATTTCTATTAAGACTTTTCAGAGAAGTGGTGACTGGATGGGCTACTGATTGCTAGAGATGGGACCTATGTAGATATGATGGTTAAAAGTTTAATCCTGCCTGGGGGCCCGTGGTGTGGTGGTTAAGGTACTGAACTCCCATGTGGCTAACTGTGGTTTGAGTCTGGACCTGGCAGCTTGAAATCACGCTGGGCATTTGTGCATGCTCAAAATCCCAGGAGAAGTGATTGCAGCATGGCCATCCCTCCTAGGAGGCAATTTCTCACTTTTCCTCTCTTTGTCTCCAGTGAGTGCATGCACCCTATGGAAAACACCTTTTAAAAAAGTTAATCCTTGGGACCAGCAGTTGGAGTAATGGCTATGTCGCTGGACTCCCATGTAGTCGACCGCGGTTCGAGTCCCGGACCCGGTGGCTTAAACTCACGCTGGGTGCGTGTGCGTGTGTGCCCAAGATCCCGAGAGGAGAATGGAGGAGAAGGGATTGCGGCGTGGCCATCCCCCTTGGGGGGTGATTTCTCGCTTTCTATCTCTCTGTCTTTCTCTGTCTGTCTGGCGAGCGTACACACCCTATAGCAAAAACCTCTCCAAAAAAAGAAAAAAAAAAGTTAATCCTGTCTCTATCTTCAAATACCAAACCAGGATTGTCACTAAGAAGTGTAAGCAAGTAAATCTGTAAGAGGACAAAGCAAGAAACCATCTTCATCCCCTTTCCATCCAGAGAACAATGACCTGGAGAGCCATCAATGTGGTCTTATTTGCCTCAGGCTGGAGGTCACTGCCAAAGGATATTAAGACCTCACATTTGCTTCACTGTCTGTTTCTAAAATTTAATAATTTTTTAAAGAATTATTTTATTTAACTTTATTTATTATTATATCATTATTATTTTTCAGTTTGATCAGAGAGAGACAGAGAGAGAGAGAGAGAGGAAGTGAGAAAGCAAGCCACCAGGTCCGAGACTTGAACCGTGGTCGGCCATGTGGGAGTCCAGCGCCTTTAACCACCATGCCACTTGCCAGCCCCGAATAGAATAATAATTTTATTTTATTTTTTTTATTTTTAATTTTTGGAGAGGTTTATGCTACAGGGCGCGTGTGCTTGCCAGACAGACAGAGAGAGACAGAGAGATAGAAAGCGAGAAATAACCCCCCAGGGGGGATGGCCACGCCGCAATCCCCTCTCCTCCTTCTCCTCTCGGGATCTTGGGCACGCACACACACACACACCCGGCGTGAGTTTTAAGCCACCGGGTCCAGGACGCGAACTGCGGTCGACTACGTGGGAGTCCAGCAACATAGCCATTACGCTAACTGCTGGTTCCCGAGAATAATAATTTTAAATGGAAAAGTTTAGGTTTAAAATGTTTCATTTTATATTGTTTTAGCTAGTACTATCTTTTGAATATTTATATTCTCTACTTTCATTTTTTAAAGACTTATTTTTATTTAACTTTATTTTAATTTGATGAGAGAACATATGTGCATGCGAGAGAGAGCACGTGCACGTGAGAGAGAAAGTGAGAAAGCAAGCTGCCAGGTCTAGAACTCGAACCACGGTCAGCCATGTGGGAGTCCAACACCCTTAACCATCACGCCACCTGCCGGCCCCTAGTTTAACTGTTTAACAAGATCCTGGTTTTAGCTTTCACTTTCTCTTGTTCTATTTTGTGTGCCCTTTTTGCTTAGCATTTTTATCAATTCTCCTTTATCTATAGGCTTTTACTGAAAAACAATACATGTTCATTTCAAAAGCTAAAAAATATAAAGTAGTAGATTTAAAAATCAGTCTTATAAAAATAATTTACTTTCTTTGACATTTTAAGTATTTCCTTTCAGTCTTTTCTTCTGAGTTTTTCTTTTAAGCATTATTGCACTGTAATCTTACTTAATTAAACTTCTGAATCTTGTAAACAATGCCGGAGGCAGAGGATGTTCCAGATAAATTGTTTGTGCCCAATTACACAATTTTGTCCAGAGGGAATAGGGACTCATGAGGAAACTGTTTCCTTTTAGGCTTAATCCAGATGCCAACATGATACACATTCTTGTGGATTCACCAGGGTACTCAACTCCGTCAGAGAGTCTGCTAAGATGAGGACTGTGCTTGCTGGCACGATCAGAAGGCTATGCAGGCCTTGCATAATATATATTCTATGGTTAAGTTCATTTTTATTTGTCTTTCAGTTAACAAAAAAGCTTGTTTGCTTTCATAAGATTATGTAACAGTCATAGTTTAAACCCCAGTATATATTTGAACCCTAGCATATACCAGAATGTCTGTTACCTTTCAGAAGGAAACAAAAGGCAGCTAGGACAACCCTCTAGTTACAATGTTTCTCTCTAAAGATTTTGGCTCACTCTCTTAACATTAATATTTCAATGCTGGAGTATACTTTGTATGAATCCTGCTTTTTCCTGTCTCCAATTTGTATTTTATACTGCTATTGCAGTCGGGTTTACCTATAACTATTCACGCTTATTGTCCCCTTTTCATCTCCATTTAATTCCTTATACTTTTATACTTTAGTTCCAGAGAAACTATGTCTTCCTGGAATGTCACTATGTCAACTAAGAATACCAGAGAAGTTTTTAAATTTTGTATAATTCCTATAATAAATAATTTTCAAAGAGTTGCTCTTCCTCTGAAACTTTGTAACAATGTCCCCCTTCCCTTATTCTGGAAGTTTTAGAAGTCCCATATGGTTATGTGACCTCTCTTTTGTGAATGAGAAAAACATCTAGACCTGGTGCTGGACAACAAACAGGGTCCATGGATGGCCACTGGCCCCATTCTGTCAATGCATGTGCTAGTGGAATCCCTTGCTCTAATCAGCGCTGGACAGCTGATGAGCACAACTTCTAATCTATTGTAATTCTGGTTATCTAACAGGTTTCCATCTGTTGCAGGTCTGCTTAAACCAAGATCCAGCTATCAAGCTTATATACAGAAATGATGAGATTAAACACACACACGCACACACACACACACACACACACACACACACTACAATCTCCAGCATATTGTTTGAGATACTTGTGGTGGTTTTAATAGAAAATTCATCTCTAATTGGGTTCAAAAGAAAGAGAATTTATGGGTTCAAATAACTGGAAACTTCTGTACTATGATTCATTTTTTAAAAATTTTTGTATTATGGAAAATTTCAAACCTATACAAAGTAAACAAATGGTACAACACACCTGTAAATATCCGCTACCCACCTTCGACAATTTAACGAGATTTTATTTGTGTATCATCTATATTTCCAGCTCTCTCTATCCGTATTTAGTATTTTTTTTTTTTTTTAGATTTCTGCCAGAGGGCATGTACACTCACCAGAGAGAGACAGAGAAAGTAGGGAAATAAAAAAATCACCCCCCTTTGGGGACCAGCAGATGGAATGGTGGTTAAGGTGCTGGACACTCCCACATGGCTGACCATGGTTCAAGTCCTGGGCCTGGTGGCTTGCTCTCTCACTTTCTCTCTTTCTCTCTCTGTGTCTCTCTCTCTGTCAAATTAAAAAAATAAAATGAATGAATAAATAAAATTTAATAAATAATTTAGAAAAAAAGAAATAGCATGGATGAATATATAAACCTAGATGGGATAAAAGACATAAAATTATTTTTTTAAAAATCACCCCCCATAGGGGATGGCCATGCCACAATCCCTTCTCCTACATTCTTCTCTCAGGATTTGGGTACACACACACACAGGTGCCTGGCATGTTTTTCAGGACACCAGGTCTGGAACTCAAACTGAAGAGTCAGCCATGTGGGATCCAGTGCCTTAACCACCATTCTACCTGCTGGTCCCATATTTATTTTGTAATAGAAGTTTTTAGGTAACATTTATAAATTGAAATACACAAATGGCTACATCTGTATAACTTACCTTCTATGGAGTCACTGGAAAAGTCATGACACAGTTTTGCATAGAAAAACACACCATACCTTTTCGAATGACCTAATACTAAGATATAGAAAGAATACTTCATTTCCCCAGAAAGAGTCACATTTACCCCAAGAAGAGACTCATGTCTCTTTCAGTCAACCCATCCCCCCACTTTCAGGCCTGGGCAACCTCTGTTCCAATTATTTTTCACCAGAAATTAACTTTGCCAGTTCTATAATTTCATATAAATAATTCAGTAGGTGCTATTTCATGTATTTTTTTCCCACACAGCATTATCTCCTAAATAATCCATGTCATTGTATGTATGACTAGTTCGTTCCTTTTTACTGATGAGTAGCATTCCCTCACAAACATATAACCCCAATTTGTTTATCTAATCTCTGGTGGATGGACTTGTGGATTGCTGTAGTTTTCTATCCTGTGTATAAATTTACTATGAACATTCTTATACAACTCTTTTTGTGGAATATGTTTTCATCTCTCTGGTATAAATATGTAGGCATGGAATTACCGAGTCAAAGGATAAATACATGTTTAACTTTGTAAGATACTGACAAAATTTTTCCAAAGTGGTTTTACTACTTTACATTTCCAACCACAATGTATGAGAATTTCAGTTGTTTTACATTCTTGCCAACATTTGGTGCTTTTGGTCTTATTCATTTTAAGCAATCCGGGAATAGGAAGTATATCATTATGGTTTTAATTTGTATTTCCTTAATGACTAATGATGCCGCCCATATATCTTCTTTTTTTAAAATAATTATTTATTTACTTTTACTTATTGTCATTTTTAAATTTGTTATAGGGCATGTGCAATCACGAGAGCGAGTGCGAGAGAGAGAGAGAGAGAGAGGGAGAGGTGGGGGGAAAGTGAGAAAGCAAGCCACCAGGTCTAGGACTCAAACCATGGCCATGTGGGAGTCCAGCACCTTAACAACCATGCGTCTCTGGCCCCCATGTATTTTCTATTGTGACATATTTAAGTCTTTTAAATCTTTGGGGACAGATGTTATTTATTGAGTTATTTTATGTATTTTTCAAAAAGTATATCCCCTTATCTCCTTCATGAGTGAGAGAAACAGACACACAGAACCCCTAAAGAGTTTGATATCATGATCGACCCCTAGTGCCAGCCAACCTCAGATCGTGGACATGTGGATGTCCAGCACACACAGGGAAGTCTCCAGACAGGAACCAAAGACCTTCCCATAAGGGCCAGCCTTGCAGAACATCACATTTTACCACTGTGCCATTGTTAGTTCCGTATTTTATATTCTTAATACAAGTTCTTTGCCAGATACATGTTTTGTGACTGGCCTCTTTCACCTAATGTTTTCAGATGTCATCCATGTTGGACATGAGTCAGTACATCAGTTCTTCTCATTACTAAGTAGTATCCCCTTGTATGAATATACCACACTTTATTTTTTCCATTCATCAGTTGATGAACATCTGAGTTGCTGCTACTTTTTGACTATTATAAATGCTGCCATGAACTTTTATATATATGTTTCTGTGTGGATCTATGTTTTTATTTCACTTGAGTATGTATTTAGGAGTGGAACTGCTGATATTACATAACTCTACATTTATTTTGTTAAAGAAGTGCCAAACTGGGGCCAGCAGGTGGTGTGATGATAAAGGGTGCTGGACTTCCACATGGCCAACCACTGTTTAAGTCCCAGACCTGGTGGCTTGCTTTCTCACTTTCTCTATCTCCCTCTTGCTCTGTCCCTCTCTGGTCAAATTAAAATAAATAGAGAAGGAAGGAAGGAAGGAAGGAAGGGAGGGAGGGAGGGAGGGAGGGAGGAGGGAGGGAGGGAAGAGAGAAAGAGGGAGGGAGAGAGGGAAGGGGAGGGAGGTAGGGAGGGAAGGAGGGAGGGAGGAAGAAAGAAAGTAAAAATAATAGTTCTTATTTTAAAAAAGAAGTGCCGGGGCCAGCAGGTGGTGTAGAGGTTAGGGGTGTTGGACTCCCACATGGCCGACCACGGTTAGAGTCCTGGAACTGGCAGCTTGTTTTCTTGCTTTCTCTCTCTCTCTGTCTCACTCTGGGTAACTGAAAATAACTATGATAAATAATATAAAGGAAATAATTTTTTAAAAAGTGCCAAACTATTTTCTAAAGCAGCTGCAGTATTTTACATTCCCACTAATAATGCATCAGTTCCTATTTCTCCACATCTTTGTGAATGCTTTTTTTAAAAATTATTATTATTATTATAGCCATACTAGTGAGAGTAATGTTGTATCTCTTCTTTCTTTTTTGATTTTTTTTTTGCCATTAGGTGCATGTGTTCACTGGAGAGAGACAGAGAGGGGAAAATGAGAAATCACTCCCCAAGGGATGGCCACAACATAATCCCCTCTCCTCTATTCGTCTTGGGGTGTTGGGCGCATGCACACACACACACACACACACACACACACACACAGCCCAGTGTGTTTTTCAAACTACCAGGTCTGGGACTTGTAACTGTGGAGTAGGACATGTGGGATCCAGTGCCTCAACAACCATACCACCTGCTGGCCCTCTCACTGGATTTTTACCTAAAACTCTTTGCACTTTTGTTTTACTGGTTGCTTTAGAAACTTAAAATATGTATCTTTAGGGACCAACAGATGGTATAGAGGTTATGTTGATAGATTCCCACATGGCCGACCACAGTTTGAATTCCAGACCCGGTAGCTTGAAAATCATGCTAGGTGCATGTGCCTGTGTGCCCCAGATCCCAAGAGGAGTATGGAGGAGAAGGGACTGCAGCATGGCATCCCTCTTCGGGGATGATTTCTCACTTTCCCACTCGCTGCCTCTGTCTCTCTCTCTAGTGAGCACACACTATGGTAAAAACCTCTATAAAAAATTATCTTTAACTTAACACAGTCTACTTAAGAATTTAAAATTCTGCACTTCTACATAATTCTATTTATACCAATACTTTGTGCTGTTGTTACAAACCCACAATACAGTGCCTTTTTTTTTTTTTAATAGAGAGATTTTTGCTATAGGGTATGTGTACCTGCCAGAGAGACAGAAAGTAAGAAATCACCCCCCAGGGAAGGGAGATGGCCACACCGCAATCCCTTCTCCTCCATTTTCCTCTCGGATCTTGGGCATGCATGGACTTGTGTCCGGCGTGAGTCTGAAGCTTCAAGGTCTGGGACTCAAACCACAGTCAACTACATGGGAGTCCAGCTCTGTAACCATTACACCATCTGCTGGTTCTGCTTTAATTTATTTGTAAACACCAACATGTCTTTTAAAGAAATTAAAAGATAATATAGAGGCCCAGTTGTGGTAGTTCAGGGGCCACTGGAGTACACTTGGGGTGCCACTGCACAACACTGCAGCCAAGTAGGCAGGCCCAGGGATTTGGATCCCAAGTCAGTCTGAACACCTCAGGCTGGCTGAAAGGCAGGGGCTGGATGCAGTGTAAAAAGACCCAGTCTGATGTCCGGTATCTCTCCTCTCTGTTGCTCAGAAAATAAATAAACTTAAAAAAAAAAAGATTTATATAGTCTTATATTTATCCACTTTTTAAACATTTCTTTTTAAAATTTTTATTTCTATATCTTTTACATATTCAATCATGTTACTTAGCTTACAAAGTGAATATTCCAACACGTGTACATTTCTCACCAGTCCAGTTCACCATTCTAGAGAGTTATCTTCAATAGATAATAATCCATTTATTTGTCCCATAAATACCTTGCCTCTCTATTTTTCTCCTTAATGTCCTTCCTTAAATATTTCTATTGATCTTCATTGACTTCTGAAGATGTAAGTTACTATCTAGTGTCATTTCCCTTCAGTTTAAAGAGCTTATTTTAGTATTTCTTATACACATAGTACAGGTCTAATGATAAATTTTTTTTAGGTTTGTATTTCTTTTTTATAATTTTATCATTATTATTATTTTTAAATTTGGCACAGGGCATGTGCACTCACTAGAGATAGAGAGGCAGAGACAAAGTAAGAAAGCAAGCCATCAGGTCCAGAATTCAAACCATGGTCAGGTACTCCCTGCTATATTCATCTTTTAAAAATTTTTTTCCTAGAGATTTATTTAATTTTATTTGTTATTATTTATTTTTTAATTTGACCAGAGAGAGACAGAGAGAGAGAGACAGAAAGAGAAAGTGAGAAAGCAAGCCACTGGGTCCAGGACTCAAACCACAGTCAGCATGTGAGAGACCAGCATCTCAACCACCATGCCACCTGCTGGCCCCTATGTTTTTGTTAAAAAAGAGATTTTTGCTATAGGGCACATGTGCTTGCTGAAGAGAGCGAGAGAGACACAGAGACAGAAAACAAGAAATCACCCCTTGGAGGGATGGCCAGGTTACAATCCCCTTTCCTCCATTCTCCTCTTGGGATTTTGGGCACACATGCGCACACGCCCAGCTTGTTTAAAGTTGCTGAGTTCAGGACTCGAACCATGGTTGACTACCCGGGAGTCCAGCAACACAACAATTATGCCATCTGCTGGTCCCTATTCCTCTTAAGACTAGTCTAGCAGGCAATTAATCTGGTTGGATTCAGTGTCCAAATTCTGTTTTTTCCTGCTGTCAGCAACTGCTAAAACCTCTTATCAATTCTTTTAGCTTTCAGATGCTGCTTTTTCATTGCATTCCCTAAGGTCTCTCCATATAAATGGAAGAGTTGGGCAGATTTTAAATGCAGGTTTTGGGGTTAGTATTTGTGCTAATCCCTTCTGTTCCAAGATTCTCTCCTTTTGTTCCTAGTTGTTCTGCTTGTCCTGAACCAAGTTATCCAAGACTTTGCCTCTGGAGCCAGGCACAGACTGGGGAGTATCCTTGGAGTAGTTCCTTTCTTTCCAAATTTCTCTTTTCTTCTCATTCTTTTCAGTACTGTCAAATAGCTGTGTAAAACACACACACACACATATCCATATATATTTTAAGTACATTTTACACACACATATGTGCTTCACAGAGACTTCGATAAGTTTTTATCTGTGGGAGGCTAGTATGAGTTATCTATCATGCCATTACCAGTGTGGTTTAGACTCAGTATACTATCACCTATGTTTCTTGCATCCTTCATCTGCCTTCCAGAGGTTCATCTTTATCCGAATGCTAACTTCTTTAACAGAATCGGCGGTCTCCTGAGCTACATGCTTCCATCTCCAAATCCAGAAAAGGAAAAAGAGGTTATCATTAGCTAAACCACTGAACATGGTCCTGGGCTTCACTCCAACCGAATAGTTTTTAGAAAATACAACCACCTCTGAACCAAGCACTTGGGTCAGTAAAATGCCATGAGCTGAGTGGTTTAGGCTTAGATTACTGGCTATCTCCTCCCTCCTGCTCCGTTCCTTCTTTCTGACTCATCAAAGGCCTAAAACCCCAGTTTTAAGCTCCTGCTGCTTTCTTAGGCCAGGGGAGTGGGGCAGTTCTGTACCTTTCTGAAGGGCATCATAGCATTTTGAGGCTCCTAACTTTAAAGACACTGGTCAGTTCCAAGTCTCTGACTCTCACAGGCCTGAAGCCTTTTCTCTTCACCTCACGGAGGCCCTAAAACTACAGCTCCTACTCTCCACTGTCCATTTTGGCTTTGCCTCCCTTTCATATTTGCGTTTTAGTCTCCTCCTCATTTCCAGTGTCTGGGTCTTCCGATAGCAGCTTAATCCATGCTCGGTAACTTTCCTTAGCCATCATGACGCATATTCCGGTTCCCTTAATACACATGGCCCTTCATAGTAACTGCCCCTTAGATTTGTGACCTGCACACCCCAAATGTTTTTGTGATTTTTTGATTATGCCATGCTGCTTCTTACCACTTTCAGATAGTTTTGTCTATATAAAATATCATCTCTTCAAGGTCCCTATTCTCTCACATACAAATTTTTATCCACTATTTTTAACTGCTATTCTCTCTAAATATCTCAAACCAAGCATGACCTCTGAGAATCCTTCTCTATCACTCCCTTCTTTATCTCAACCCAGACTAAGACAGTCCTTTCCTGGGGTTATGTAACACTCTACACACTGAAACAGCAAATACTACTCCAATTATTGATTTACTTTCCTCACTAGAGTATACACTCCTTGCAAGAATACGTCTTATGTAATTTATTACTTCTAGTACTTCACTCTTTCTTTGGCACACAGGAGGTATTAAACAAATATTTGTTAAATGAATAGATTTAGAGATGTGTTTTCTTATTTTTTAAATAAATAGACCATTTAGACTAATTTGAGATGTATACAAAAATTTAGCAGAAAATACAGAGTTCTCATGTAACTGCCAAAACTTGGAAGTAAGCACAATGTCCTTTAATGGGTAAATGGATAAATTAATCACAGTCCATCCATCCAGACAATGGAATATTTCATTCAGGGCTAAATAGAGATGACCAATCAAGCCATGAAAAGAAATGGAAAAAAGTTAAATAAATATTACTAAGTAAAAGAAGCCAATCCAAAAAGGCTACATATTGCTGAATTCCAACTATATGACATTCTGGAAAAGGCAAAATTGTAGAGACATTAAAAGGATCAGTGTTTGCCTGGGGGTGGAGGGAGAGAGGGATTAATAGAGCATGGAGGATTTTTAAAGCAGTGAAATTGTCCTGTATGATACTATAATATTAGATTCAAGTCATTATACATTTGTGAACACCCATATAAGGTACACTGCCAAGAAGGAACACTAATATAGCCTATGGACCTTGGGTGACAGTGATGTGTCAAAACAGCTCATAAGTGTACCACTCCGGTGCAGTATGCCAGGAGTGTAGCAGGTGTACTTGTGTGGATATGAAGTACACACTGGAACTCTGTTTTCTACTCAACTTTGCTGTAACTCTTAAACTGCTTTAAAAATCAAGTCTTTTTGTCTTTTGCCTCATGCGCTCACCAAAGGAAAAGGCAGAGAGAGAAAAAGATATGGAGAAAACACCTCTCAATGGGCATGGTCACACCGTAATCCCTACTCCATCTCTCCACCCCATTTGAATTTTGAGCTTGCATGCACATGCACCTGATGTGTATTTCAAGCCACCAAGGCCAGGAATCAAACCATGGTCAGCCATGTGAGATTCAGCTCCCTTAACCACCAGACCCAGGAGCTAGCCAAACCTCCTCCTCCTCTAGCCTAATCCTCCTCCTCCTCCACGCCTCCCCCTCCTTCTTCTTTTTTTTGGTCTTTAAATTAAAAAACTAAATGTACATCTCAAAAAGAAAAACAACAGCAAAAGAAACAGAAATTTAAAAACCCAAGTTAGTAAAAAGAAAGAAAAAATAAAAACAGAAACTAATAAAAAAAGAACCTAAAATAAAGAGCAAACAAACCAAATTCTGTTTCTTTTTTTTTTTTTTTTTGGAGAGGTTTTTGCTATAGGGTACGTGCGCTCGCCAGACAGAGAGAGACATAGAGACATAGAGACAGAAAGCGAGAAATCACCCCCCCAGGGGGGATGGTCACGCCTCAATCCCTTCTCCTCCATTCTCCTCTCGGGATCTTGGGCACGCACGCACACGCGCCCGGCGTGAGTTTTAAGCCACCGGGTCCGGGACGCGAACCGTGGTTGACTACGTGGGAGTCCAGCGACATAGCTATTACGCTAACTGCTGGTTCCCCAAATTCTGTTTCTTAGAAAAAAAATTCCAGGGGCCAGTTGGTGGCATGGTGGATAAGGCACTAAACTCCCACATGGCCAACTGCACTTTGAGTCCTGGACCTGGTGGCTTGGTTTCTCGCCTTCTCTCTCTCTTTCTCTCTGATCAAATTAAAAAAAAAAAAAAGATAATGACAAATAAAATTAAATAATTCTTAAAAAGAAAAAGAAAGGAATTTCTAGAAAATGTGACTAGTTTATATACCCAAAAACTAAAGAAAAAATGAAGTCAAGGAGGCAGGCATGGTCAGTAGCATACAAAGCCACAACAAAGTAAAGTACAATTAGGATGGAAAACTGTCTGATGAATTTGACAATAAGGAGATCATTCATAACCTTAGCAAAAATAATTTAAGTAGTATGGAATTAAGTAGAACATATTCCTTAATGAAAAAATCCTGGATGTTGTTAACATTAATGCTATTATTCATCTTCAGGAAGCTAAATTTTATTTATTTTTACCTCCACACACTGTCTCATATGTAGATACAACAACATTTGCTAAGTTAATTCAGTTGGATAAAAAAGAAAGAACAACATATAGAAGGTTTTAAAATGCTTATGGTAAAAAATTAATTAATTAATTAATTTTAAAAAGGGACCAGCAGTTAGTGTTATGGCTATGTCACTGAACTCCCACGTAGCCGACTGCGGTTTGAGTCCTGGACCCAGTAGCTTAAACTCATGCCGGGCACATGTGCGTGTGTGCCCAAGATCCTGAGAGGAGAATGGAGGAGAAGGGATTGAGGCATGGCCATCCCCCCGGGGGGGGGGTGATTTCTCGCCTTCTGTCTCTCTGTCTGTCTCTGTCTTTCTGGCAAGCACACACACCCTATAGCGGAAACCTCTACAAAAAAAAAAAAAAAAGCTTATGGTATTGAGACTTGAATGAAGAAGTTTTAAGATTTCTAAGGGGCTGAGTAGTGGCACAACGGTAAAACACAACATTCTGCAAAGCTAATCCACATGAGAAGGTTCTGAGTTTGGGTCAGACACTTCCCTGAGTATGCCAGGCACAGCTGTGCCCACGATCCAGATCTGGCAAAGTCTGGGGGTAGACTTTGGCACCACGATCCTATTGAGGATGCTGTCTGTTTCTCACACTGCTGAAGAAATAAATTTAAAAAAAAATAGTTTTAAGATTTCCGGGGGCCAGCAGATGGTGTAATGGTTAAGTCTACGGATTCAGTGGTTTTACGTCCATGCCAGGCACGTGTGCATATGTGCCCATGTTTGCAAGAGGAGAATGGAAGAGAAGGGACTACGGTGTGGTCATCTCCCCTGGGGGGTGATTTCTCACTTTGTCTTTTTATCTTTCTAGCAAGCACACGCGCTCTATAGCAAAAATCTCTCCAAAAATAAAAAAAAAAAAAAAAGGAAGTTTTAAGGCTTCTAAACAGATATACAGCCTGGTAAAATTGATGTTTAAAGAAGATTAATCTGGATGTTAGCCTAATAATTTTGAAAGGGAAAACTGACAGCAGGGGGACTAGTTAGGAAGCTGTTGCAATCTAGGCCCTGCCTGGAGTAGGAGAGGCCAAATTCAAGAAAGATAAAGGGTGAGATCTGAGAGACATTATGAAGGTAAAATTATTAGGATCTGTCAATAAATGGAATGGAAGTTAGAAGAAAAGAATGTGGAAAGTATTTAGAAGACTGAAAGAATGAAGATAATGAAGAATGCAGATCAGTGGTGACACACAATGACATGTTAATAAATGCAACCTCAACTGAATTTAGTTTTTTTTTTTTTTTTTTTTTTTTTTTTTGGGTGGGGAGAGGTTTTTGCTATAGGGTGCGTGCACTTGCCAGAAAGACAGAGAGAGACAGAAAGAGAGAAATCACCCTCCCCAGGGAGTATGGCCATGCCGCAATCCCCTCTCCTCCATTCTCCTCTTGAGATCTTGTACACTCATACACACACACACCCGGCGTGAATTTAAGCCACCAGGTCTGGGGCTCAAACCGCGGTCAATTACATGGGAGTCTAGCAACATAACCGTTATGCCAACTGCTGGTCCCCAAATGGATTTAATTCTATAATTGAAGGAAGTTGGGTATTTAAATTCTTAGCATATAACTTTTTGTCACAAAATAAACTTTCTGAAATAAATGAATTTTAAAGCCAGATGTTAATTAGAATCTTTACCCTATAAATGAATGAAAACAGTGGTGAATTTATACAAATTCAGATACTTTTATCTTTATTTCCAGATGGTAAGATAATGGAATAGTCTTGAAATGACTTGTACAATGTGTCAAATTTCATAAAATATTTTTTGTTAACAGTTTAAAACTAGATTAGTTTAAAATTAAAGGGCATCAGAAAGTGTAAAATGACAAATCTGACAAGACATTTAAATTTATATACATATATGTTTTCAATTTGTGTAAGCATACACAGCTCAAATACATTTCCTGAGTCAGCAGACACTGTGGAAGGTTTCTCACCTTCTTCTTTTCATTTTGGCTCATCTCCACCCTCAAAACATCTTGAAACACAGATAGCATGGAAACAAATGAACATGAGCTATCTCTGAGAAAATTCAGAATCAAACAGCTCAGCATTCTTCTTTTTCACTAAAGTATGCACTGCACCACAAAATTAAACAGACATCTCTAGGGATACAGATCTGCCAAGAGTGCTTCTGGCAAAAATAAAATCTGGCTCTTCTCCAGACAGCTATACGTGGACAACAGTGGCTGTTCTGCAGATGGAGACTGATTGCTGGCGGGCAGGTCTGTGGTTACTTAGTAGTGTCAAGATGAAGAATATTAGGCACAGATCGTTTTCATGTCCAAAGACTTCTGACAACAAATTTGCTCTGCCTAACTTCTCACATTTAGCAATAATGAGAGTTATTTACTGTTATTTACATAATTTTAGTCCTATTCCTTTATGTTACAGACAAGCAAAGTGAAGGCCAAAGAAGTTTAGGTCATTTGTCCAAAATCACACTAGTTGGTGACAGGACAAAATGTGTATCTTGGGACCAGCAGATGGCATAATGGTTACGTTGCTGGACTCCCACAAAATCGACTGCGGTTCAAGTCCGGGGCCTGGCCGCTTAAAACTCATGTCAGGTGCGTGCCCAAATCCCGAAAGGAGAATGGAGGAGAAGGGATTGCAGTGTGGTCAACTCCCACGGGGTGATTTCTCATTTTCTGTCTCTCTGTTTCTCTCTCCAGCAAGAGCTTGCGCCCTATACCAAAAAGTCAAAAAAAAAAAAAAAAAAAAAAAAAAAAAAAAAAGACTAGGTATTGAGACTTCCAGTTCAATAATCTTTCAATCTTGTTATTGATTAATGCCTTAATATCTTCTAAATATCAAAAAATATATGTTCTGGGCCAGCATGTAGCATGGAGATTAAGGTACTGGATCCCACATGGCCAGCTGTATGGTAGGAGTCTCAGATCCAGAGGCTTGAAACATCATGCCAGGTGCAAGTGTGTACCCAAAATCCCAAAGGAGAACGGAAAAAAAAGGATTGTGGCATAGTTGCAATCACCCCCTTGGGAGGTGATCTCTCACTTTCCCTCTCCCCCTCCCTCTCTCTCTCCTTGTGTCTCTCTCTGGCAAACACATGCACTCTATAGAAAAAAAAAAAAAAAACTCTAAAATAATAATAACAACATGTAACTCACATTTCAGAATATTTTTATCTAAGTCTTCAAAATCTTCAAAATTTTAAAGTCATGGGTAGGCTTTTTCCCATTCAGAATTTTGCTAAAAATGGCAACATATTTTTACTCTGCATTAAAATATTCAGAATAGTTTTCATTTATTTATTTACTTAGAGAGATTTTTGCTATAGGGAGCATGTGCTCACCAGAAGAGAGACAGACAGTGAGAAATCACCCCCCAGTGGAGATAGCCACATCATAATCCCCTCTCTTCCACTCTCCTCTCAAGATGCCAGGCACACATTCACATGTACCTGGCATGAGTTTGAAGCTACCGGGTCCGAGACTCAAACCATAGCCAGCCATGTGGGAATCAAGTGCCTTAACCATCATGATACCTGCTGGCCTCCAGAACAGTTTTTAAAAAGACTGTGTATTTCAAGTTTCATATTCATCTGAGTAAAGTGAGATTAAAACTGTTTATTTTTTAATAATTTTAAAATTTTACTTATCATTATTTTTTAAATTATTGTACTTAACTTATTTATTTATTTATTTATATTTTGACCAGAGAGGGACAGAGTGAGAGAGAGACGGAAAGTGAGAAAGCAAGCCACCAGGTCCAGGATTTGGACCACTGTCGGCCATGTGGGACTCTAGTGCCCTTAACTACCATGCCACCTGCCGGCCCCTATTATTATTATTTAAAATTTGCTATAAGTTGCATGTGTTCACTGGAGAGAAAGAGAGAAAATGAAAAAATAAGCCACCAGGTCCAGTACTCGAACCATGGTTGGCCATGTGGAAGTTCAGCGCCTTAACCACCATGCCGCACGCTGGCCCCAGAGCTGTTTTTTAAAGCTAGTAAAACATTGAGGGAGAGGAAGAAGATGGGGAGGGGGAGAAGGAGAGAACCATTTAACAGATACAAAAATGAAAAATTATCTGTTGATAATGCATATGGTAATATCATTGACTTGACTAATATGCACTGTACATGCTAGGAAAACCATTTTGTATGCTAGAAAGAGGTACAGTAATTAAATGTAAATTTTTTTTTTTTAATTTTTGGAGAGGTTTTCGCTATAGGGCGTGTGTGCTCGCCAGACAGACAGAGACAGACATAGAGACAGAAAGCGAGAAATCACCCCCCAGGGGGGATAGTCACGCCGCAACCCCTTCTCCTCCATTCTCCTCTCGGGATCTTGGGCACACACGCACACGCGCCCGGCGTGAGTTTTAAGCCACCGGGTCCGGGACGCGAACCGCAGTTGACTACATGGGAGTCCAGCGACATAGCCATTACGCTAACCGCTGGTTCCTGATGTAAATATTTTGAAAGTAATAAATAAATAAACTATTAAGACACAATTAAGAATTCTGAATCTTTAAATTTGGGAAGTTTTTTTAAATTATGATACAATATGTTTATTAATTTTTTTAAAAAATTAAGAATTGTTTGTTTAATTTTATTATTATTATTATTTTTAATTTGATCAGAGAGAGAGAGAAAGGGAAAGTGAGAAAGCAAACCACCAGGTCTAAGACTCAAACCACAGTCAGCCATGTGGGAGTCCAGCATCTTAACCGCCATGCTGCCTGCCACCCCTGGTCCAACATATTTAAAAGGAGTGAGAGGCTCACTGAAAACAGGGTCACAAGATCAGATTTAATTCTCAGCTCTACTCGTTTTTTTTTTTGGAGAGGTTTTTGCTATAGGGCGCATGCGTTCACCAGAAAGACAGAGAGACAGAAAGCGAGAAATCACCCCCCAGGGGAGATGGCCACGCTGCAATGCCTTCTCCTCCATTCTCCTCTCGGGATCTTGGGCACGCACACACACACGCCCGGCGTGAGTTTAAGCTGCTGGGTCCGGGACTCGAACTGCAGTCGACTAAGTGGGAGTTCAGTGACATAGCCATTATGCTAACTGTTGGTCCCTCAGCTCTACTCTTGATTAGTATTCTGGCTTAAGACTATTCTGTGCTTATCTGTAGTACAACAGGTTGGATCAAGATCACTAACATTAATTTTATCATTTAAAATATGATCCCAGGGGCCTGCAGATGGTGGTTACATCATAGTGGTTACATCACTGAACTCTCACACAGCCAATTGCGGTTCGAGTCCTGGACCCAGTGGCTTGAAAATCATGCCAGCTGTGTGTGTGTGTGTGTGTGTGTGTGTGTGTGTGTGTGCGCCCAAGATCCTGGGAGGAGAATGGAGGAAAAGGGATTGCAGCATGGCCATATCCCCTGGGATGGAGGTGATTTCTCACATTCCCTCACTGTCTGTCTCTGTCTCTCTCTGGAGAAGGCACACACCCTAAGGCAAATAAAATATCATTCCAGATAACTCAAAAATAAGATCTTAACTTATCCTTATTGTCTTATAACTTATTCAAATAATAGGGCAAAGAAATAAACATACGGTCCATACCCAGGTGAAAAAGTTAAAACAGGAAAGCTCTCTACTATAAAACAGCCATCACTGATTTGGCTCTGCTAGAGTTAGAGAGAAAAACAATACTGTCAGAAAAATATCGTACACAGCTGAGATGATAGGGATTTGGTTCAACTTTCTGCACTCATTTGACTAACAGATGGTATTGAAAACCTAAGTACAGGTCTCTGAAGGTGGAAAAGAGAAGAACATAAAAGTTCAGAGCAGTTGTTTTAGTTCAGTTCTGCCAGAATCACCATAACAAGTACTGTGTGCTGCTTTCAGATATCAAGAACCTTTACCTAGTGCTTTATCGAATGCTGTTATATTTGGCCCTGGAAGATTTATTATAGTTTAAGTCCATTCAGCTAATAGGTATTTGTGGGGAAGGATCTACCAATAGTAGAAACAACTTTTACCCTCTCTTTTCTACTACCTGACATGACTATTATTCACAGACTGTAGATGTCATTATTTGCAATTCACCACTAGCTACTCTAGGGAAAACCAAAAAAGTATTACCATGGTCCCTGTACCCACCAGCTGTCAAAAGGTGACAGTTGAGTAGATCATGCAAATTTAAAAACCGTTGCATTACATTATTAAATTAAATTCTTACCAGTTTTTCTGTCCAATTTAATTGCCTTCAGGTCCTTTGTCTCATAGCTAACAGGTATAAAACAGAAAAGTTCATTTGTGAAGTATTAGAAAAAGGCATCCTAAAGAGCTAACCCAATTGATGGCTGTAAGAGGAAAACATACGAAACGGGAGGTTACCAAGCTCTGTGAGTTTCGCACTCCTCCAAGCTCTAGCTCACTTGTGGGACCGCAGATACCTTGTTCCGAACACACACTGAAGCCTAACATCCCTTTGACAGAATAAACTGTATTCTGGGGCTCTGTTTCTCAGGGTCGGTTTATCTAGAACTGTCTGGTAAAGATGGTTGGATTAGGGTGATAAGGCAACTGGGTTACTGGTTTTACCAAATTATTTATAAAGCTAATGAGCTGTTATGAATAGAGTCCACCCCCGTATTAAACTGGAACAATTATTGAAAACCTTAAAATAATTTTAACAGTATACAAATCAAAATTAAATACTAAATTTATAACTGAAAGTACTTTGTAAGCTGTTCTATAAATGTTAGGCATTATTAGTATTAATAGTCTTAGTGTTTTAAAACCTTTCACATAAAGACCAAACTGGATATTGTCAGATCTCTCTCTCTCTAATAACTCTGAAATCTCTCCTAGCACATTAAATGGTGACTAACCTATCACAAATCATTTACAAGCATGACTACACAGTTACTCATGTTACACTTCCATCTAACTCCAGCAGATGTGACGTTTGCCTTGTGGGGATCTCAATAAAAATCCCCACTTGCTTTACTTGGTATAGACTAAATGGTGAATCAATAAAGAAAAGGGCACCTTAAAATGATCTTTCAGCCTCCTTTTGAGTTAGGATTCAACTCATTCTATTGGTGAATAACCCAACTATTGACAAAGTATTCATATTGCTTTCCAAAAAAAAAAAATCTTAGCACTAGATCATTTGACTATTCACTGAAAAAAATTACACCATACACTTCCTGATGGACTGCAGTTTTAAATGTGAAAGACAATAAAACTCTTAGAGAAAACCACAGACTATCTCTGTGACCTCAGAATATTTAAAGTATCTGTCCTCTTAAACAGGATACAAAAACACTGATCATAAAAGAAAAAAATGATAAATTTGATTATATTATGAATTTATGTATGTCAGACGATAACTTTTTAAAAAGAATTATTTTTATTTATTCATTTATTTATTTTAATTTGACCAGAGAGAGAGGGAAAGTGAGAAAGCAAGGCACCAGGTCCAGGACTCAAACCACAGCTGGCCAAGCGGGAGAGTCCAGTGCCTTAACCACCATGCCACCTGCTGGTCCCCAGGATAACGTTAATAGGACAAAATGACAACCTAAGGAAGTGGAAGAAGATATAATGAGAATATATTTGGCAAAGGATGATGAAGAGAATTCTATGTATCAATAAGAAAAATGTATAGATCTGGGACCAGCAGTTGGTGTGATGGCTATGTCACTGGACTACCATGTAGCTGACCGTGGTTTGAGTCCCAGACCCAGTGGCTTAAACTCACACCAGGCACATGTGCACATGTGCCCAAGATCTCAAGAGGAGAGTGGAGGAGAAGCGATTGCGGCATGGGCATCCCCCTGGGGGGGGGGGGTGATTTCTCACTTTTTCTCTTTCTCTGTCTTTCTGGCGACTATAGGAAAAACCTCTCAAAAACAAAACAAAAAAGAAAAATATATAGATCACTGAAAAAGAAATATTAGGCCAGCCCCACTCAGCAGTGACTGAGTACTGTACAGAAGAAACCAGATCCTTACATGTCTGACTACAGATTTTGTTCTGGCTCCTGAGACTTGAAGAACACACCAGATGTGCGTGCATGCATGCCCGGCATCCTGGTGGGATGGAGAAATGGAGAAAAATGAATTGCAGCATGAACACACCCCATTAGGGGTTGCCATTTCTCTTTTTGGTGAACTCAAGAGCTCCATGGCAATTAAAAAAAAAAAAAAAAAAAAAAAGAAAAGAAAAGAAATACAAACAAAAGACCTGAACTTGTATAACTTTATAAAAGAGGACAATCAAATGGCAAAGCAACCTGAAAAGATGCCCAACCTTATTAGTCATCAGAAAAATGCAAACTAAAACCACAATGTAGGGGCCAGCAGGTGGCGTGGAGGTTAAGGTGCTGGATCCCACATGGCTGGTTGTGCAGTTTGAGTCCTGGACCCAGAGGCCTGGAAATCATGCCAGGCACCTGTGCATGTGTGTCCAAAATCCTGAGAGAAGACTAGAAGAGAGGGATTATGGTATGGCTATCCCCTCTGGGGGCTGATTTCTCTCTCTCTCTTTTTCTCTCTCACTTTATCTTTCTCTCTATGATGTGCACACATGCCCTATAATAAAAACTACCCCCCAAAAAATAAAACAAAAATCTACAATGTGGGTCAGCCTATGCTATGGTGGTTAAGATGGTTGAATCCCACATGGCCAACTGCACAGTTCAAATTCTGGAATCTGTGGCTTGACAAACATGCAAGGCACATGTGTATGCGTGCCTACAATCCCAGAGGAGGAAGAAATGGAGGAGAAAGGGACTGCGGTGTGACCACTCCCCATGGTGGGTGCCTTCTCACTTCTCCAACATCCCCTCTTGTGATGGACTAAAACAGATTATAAGAAAAATGGAATATGTTAGGCTAAGATGCATCCCATAGGCCTGTCTCACCCAGCCCATAGAACAGAATAGAAAAACAAGGATTTAACAAACACGCTGTTCTGCTTTTGTAAAGTGCTTGTGTTACAGCCTTGCTAGAAACTTTAACAACTCTTGCAGCACTTCCTCCCTCGCAAGTCTTCCTCCCTTTGAAAACCCCTGCTCCACCCTTTGCAGACTCTTCCCCAAAGTTTGGAAATTCCCTTGTGGTTTTTGTGCTTAAATGCACTGCAAAGCTGTGGGTCCAGGTTACCTGCCAGTGGCAGGGACGGCAGCTCCTGGCCAGGATGGCAGTCTCTGGCCCGGAATAAAGACACCTAAAACTAATTTCTCAGTCTTCATAATATCTCGTGCCACAACACTCTCTCTCTGGCTTTCTCTGGTGAGTGCATGTGTCCTCTGGTAAAATTAAAAGCAAAACAAAAGCACAATGTGCTGTCACTCTACACCCATCAGAACATCTAAAATTTAGAAGATGTGAAATACCAAATACTGGTGAAGACATGGAGCAACTGGAACTCTCATACACTGCTTGTTCTGGTCTGAACATCTGTGTCCCCTCTAGAATTCATGTCAATACTGAATTTCCAATGCAATAGCATTAAGAGGTGGGAACTTTAGAAGAGGCCATGAGGGCTTCATGAATGGGTTTAAGGACATGGTGACTGGCTCTTTGCCTTTCCACCTTCTACTATATGAAGATAACACTGCAAAACGACATGATCAATGAAGTAAACCCTCACCAGACACTGAACCTTGATTTCTTGGCCTCCAGAATGATGAGACATTAATTTCTATTATTTGTCATCTATTCTTTCTTTAAGTTTATGTTATTTTACTTATGATAGAGGGGGTGTGCACACAGGAGAGAGGCAAAGAGAAACACCCTCGACAGCCTCTCGTTACACCATGCTCTTCTTCCACCAGCCCTCCAGCTCTTCAGGATCTTGGGTATACGTGCACACGCCCAGCATGGTACAGGTCAACTAGGCAGGCGATTCAAACCCAGTCAGCCTGTGGCTTCCAGCACTGTATGCTACTGAGTGCAGCAGCTAGGCTGGGCCAAAATTTCTATTATTTAAAAACTGCCCATTCTCAGGGCACGAGTGGACTAAGATACTACTGGTATTTGTGGAGCCCTGAGACAAAGTTTATGGAACCCTGACACTCCAACCACTAATCACTGAATGGGAGGCTCTTTCTGAATCAGTATTTAGTCTCTGTCTACTCCATGGACGCTTACAGCTCCAAGCCCAGTGGGACCACTATGTGGGCCTCTCTGGGGCCTCCTCCTGTGCCTCTGCTGTGACTGAGCCCCTCTCCTACCACCTTACCCACACTAACAATAAAGTTGCCACAAGTCTGATGAACAAACAAAAAACCTAGTGGAATCTTTTAGAAAACTGATTGTAATTATGTATTAAAACTGAACAGGGAGGGCCAGCAGGTGGTGTGGTGGTGAAGGCACTGGATTCCCACATGGTGACTGCAGTTAAGTCCCAGACTTCACTTTCCTTTTTTCTCTCTCTCTGGTCAAATTTTAAAATAACAATAATAAATTAAGTAAATAATTCTTTTTAAAAATGCACATAGGGGAGGATGCTAGTAAGGTAATACAAAATTTCATTTAGAAGGAATTAGTTCAGGAGATTTTTTTTTTTTAATTCCTGATAGAATGCATGCACCTAAAAAAGAGATAGGGTAACCTCCACAAAATCTGGTCAAGCTGCGATCTCCCTCCTCCAGCTCATCCGGATCTTGGACACCACACCATGTGCCTGGCATGTTTTCAGGCCAACTAGACTGGAAATTTGAACAATGGTTGCCATGTGGCTTCCAATACTGCAGTCCAGTATGCTATGGAATGCACCATAGAGGTTGGGCCAGGAAAACTATTATGTAACATAGTGACTATAATAACAATGTAACGTATTGGCTTCTAGAGTGCTGACAAGGTTCTATTTCTTGAGCACATGCATATGTGTGTTACACTTCAATGAAAAGTTAAAAAGGAAGAACCACCAGGTGGCATAGTGGTTAAAGGCACTAGATTCCCACATGGCCAACCACAGTTCAAGTCTTGGACCTAGTAGCTTGAAAAATCACACTGGGTACATGTCGTGTACATGGCCAAAATCCCAAGGGAAGAATGGAAGAGAAGAGATTAAGGCATGAACATCCCCCTTGGAAGGTGATTTCTCACTTTTTCTTTGTCTCTCTTTCCTTCTGGTGACCCATGGCAAAAAAAAAAAAAAAAAAAAAAAAAAAAAAAAAAAAAAAAAAAAAAATCTTAAAAAAAAAAGTTAAAAAGGATTACTTTTTCTTGCTGTTTCATGTTTGAGTTCTGGTCTTTCACATAAAAAGCCAGGCCTCCCCCTTCAAGGCAAATAATGAAACCGATTTCAAGCTAATTGTAGATTAACCCTACCCTGGCTCACAGTTCCAGAATGAGAAACCTAGTAACAGTCTAGTAGAAGTTTGCTCTTTTCTGATTTTAAAACATTAAAAAGGTGGGACCAGCAGGTGGCATAGTAGTTAAGAGGCTGGACTCCCATGTGATTGACCATGGTTCAAGTCCCAGACCCAGTGACTTGAAACTCATGCCAGGTATGTGTGTGTGTGTGCCTTCAAAATCTCGAGAGGAGAATGGAGGAGGAGGTACTGCAGCATGGCTATCCCCCCTGGGGGGGGTGTGTGTGATTTTTCACTTTTTGTCTGTCTCTCTCTGGCAAGTGCACATGCCCTATAAAAAAATCTCTTTCAAAAAAAAAAAAAAAATTAGGGAACCAGCAGTTAGCGTAATGGCTATGTCGCTGGACTCCCACGTAGTCGACCGCGGTTCGCGTCTCGGACCCGGTGGCTTACAACTCACGCCGGGCGCGTGTGCGTGCGTGCCCAAGATCCCGAGAGGAGAATGGAGGAGAAGGGATTGCGGCGTGACCATCCCCCCTGGGGGGTCATTTCTCGCTTTCTATCTCTCTGTCTCTCTCTGTCTGTCTGGCGAGCGCACGTGCCCTATAGCGAAAAAACCTCTCCAAAAAAAAAAAAAAAAAAAAAATTAAAAAGGCATTAGAAGGGCCGGCAGGTGGCATGGTGGTTAAGGACGCTGGATTCCCGACTGGCTAACAGTGGTTCAAGTCCTGGACCTGGTGGCTTGCTTTCTCACTTTCTTTCTTTCTCTCTCTCTCTGTCCCTCTCTGGTCAAATTAAGATAAATAAACAAAAAATAAAGTTAAAATAAAAATAAATGTATAAAACAAAAAGGCATTAGAAGGAAATTATTTCCTTCCTCCCTACCACCATCGTTTACTTTCAATTATATATAGACCAAACTTCATTACTTACATTATTTCACTAAATTTTCCTAGTAATTCCATGAAATACTTTTATTATTTTTATTAATTTATAGTTAAAGACATTTAGGTCAAATATCATCTAAAAACAGTACACAGAGCCAGGATCTGAGTCCTGGTTTGTCTGACTCCCAGATTCACCTCTCCACCATTTTACACTGCCTCGTTGTCATACGGGGGGCACTGCAGCATGGAGTGATGATAATCATCTTTGGCTTTTGCCCACTTTAGGACAGATCTACACAGAATATTTCCCAGACCTGTTATTTATACAGACCCATAAAGGGACTAGACTGTTAAGTAATGAAAGAAAGGCACCAACACACCAGGGCAGAGAGCACAGGCCAGCAGCAGGGCTACAATCAAAATGTTTGACAGCTTTGAACACCTGGCTAAATGGGACACGGGGTAGAGGTCTCAACAGACTGGTCCCAAATGAGCCAACAATTCAGACCGAGTATTTATTTACTTAGGCCATAAAAGAAGAAACCAGGGCTACACGAGGCAACGTTGTAAACATGATTAGTGAGAAGGTTCTCGACTGGGTATAGGCATCTGTGTTTCTTTACATCTCTCTCTCTCTAGTGTGTATGATTTTTTCAAAAGCTATGCCGATGAGTATTTAATCTGGATGATTTTTTAAAAAGAATTATTTTATTTAACTTTATTTATTTATTTTAATTTGACCAGGGAGAGACAGAGAGAGAGAGAGGGCGCGTAAGCCGCCAGGTCCGGGACTCGACCGCAGTCGGCCATGTGGGAGTCCAGCGTCCTTAACCACCACACCACCTGCTGGCCCTATCTGGATGATTTTTATTGAGAGATTTTTGTTATAGGACGTATGCACTTGCTGGAGAGAAAGACAGAGACAGAAAGTAAGAAATCACCCTACGGAGGATGGCCATGCCACAATCCCTTCTCCTCCATTCTCCTCTCAGGATCTTGGGCACGCACACAAACACGCCCGGCGTGAGTTTAAGCCACCGGGTCCGGGACTCAAACCGTGGTTGACTACGTGAGAGTCCAGCGACATAGCCATTATGCTAACTGCTGGTCCCCCATTATCATTCATGTAAGGAATTTGCTTCTGAACCACTCAACATCAAAGTCTTTTAAAATTTCTATGTCAGAAGCCATTAGGTGGCATGGTGGTTAAGGCATTAGACTCCCACTAGTCCATCACAGTTTGAGTACTGATCCCGGCAGCTTGAAAATCATGTGTGCATGGGTGCCTAAAATCCCAAGAGGGGAATGAAGATGGGATTGTGGTGTGGCCATCCACCCTTGTGGGGGCAGGTGTGCAATTTCTCATTTTTCCTCTCTTCGCCTCTCTTTGGCAAGTGCAGGCACCCTATGGCAAAAAGCTAAAAAAAAAAAAAAAAAAAAATTGAAAAAAAAATTGAAAAAAAATTAAATGTCATTCTTCATAACAGAAAGAAGATATACTGGGACAGTGAATGTGTAATGGTTACATTGCTGGATTCCCAAGTAGTCAAGTGTGGTTTGAGTCCTGGACCTGGTGACTTAAAACTTACACTGGCTGTGTGTGTATAAAAATCCTGAGAGAATACAGGAGAAGAGACTACAGCACAACCATAACGCTGAGGGCTGATTTCTCACTGTCTCGCTCTCTCTCTTCAGTGAGCGCATGTGCCCTATAGCAAAAATAGCTCTCTCTCAAAAAAAAAAAAAAAAAAAAAAAAAAAAAAAAATATATATATATATATATATATATATATATATATATATACATATTTACCAATACTGTAGAACTCTACATCTTAAGAGTATGTTAGACATTTTTAATGTACAGTCATAATCTTAAATTATGAACTAGAGGGACTACCACGTAGTCAACTGTGGTTCAAGTCCCAGAGCAGAGGCGTAAAACTTACGCTGGGCGCATGTGCATGTGTGCTCAAGATCCCGAGAGGAGAATGGAGGAGAAGGGATTGAAGAGTGGCCATCCCCTCTGGGGGATGATTTCTCGCTTTCTGTCTCTCTGTCTCTCCAGTGAGTACATGTGCCCTCCAGAGCAAAAAAAAAAAAAATCTCTCTAAATTAAAAAAAAAATTATGAATGAAGATATGGAGGTCCCACTTGCACCCCGCCCCCAACACCTAGAGGTGAAGCAGCTTCGTTGGTGGTTGTATAATCTCCACAACCTCCCTAGCCCAGTGTTTGAACCTACACCCTCCCACCTGCTGGAGGGCTTGGATAAAGGGTGTCCCATCTGTAGATACATATTTCCTAACTCACCTCTAAAAGTGTTATAAAAGTACTGGGAAAGAGCAACATGGGAAAATCCACATGTTGCTATCTTTAGTAAATACACATTTTATCCATTTATTGTCTTCATTTTGCTATTCTATCTAGGCCCTTTCCTCAAATAAAAATGCAAACTGTTTTCTTTTTAAAATTTTTGCCAGAGAGTGTATGTACCAGAGAGAGAAAGAAACAGCCAGATAAAGAAAGGAAGACAGCACTCCCCTGAGGAGAAAGGTCCTCCCACAATTCCTTCTCCATCTCTCTCTCCAATCCCTTCACCTCCAATTCTCCCTTCACTTGGGATTTTGTACATACACACACATAAACCTCGAGTGTTTTTTAAGCCACTGGATCTGGGACTTAAACTGCAGGGTCAGCCATTTGGGATCCAACTGCCTTAGCCACCAGGCCATGGAGTCAGCCTGTAAACTTCTTTCTTATTCAAAGATACACAAAAATATTAGAAGAACCTTTTCCATGTAACATTTTAAAATGCACCTGTTGCCATCCCCCATGGCACGGTAGTTAAACACTATACATAGGGATCCATATCTCACATGGCCCACATGGTTCAAGAGTCTTGGCCCCAATGGCTTGAAAAAACACACTGGGGGGACCAACAGGTGGTGTGGTGGTTAGGGGCGCTAGACTCCCATGTGACCAACCATGGTTCGAGTCCTGGACCTGACAGCATGCTCTCACTTTCTCTCTCTCTCTCTCTCTCTCACTCACTCACTCACTCACTCACTCTGTCCCTCTCTGGTCAAATAAAAATAAATAAATAAGTGTATAAATAAAGTTAAGTAAAAGTAATTCTAAAGAAAAGCAAAAACGAACAACACATTAGGCACAGACGCATGCACACCCCAAATCCTGACAGGACAGAGAAGTGGAGGATAAAGGATTGCAGCATGACCCATCCCACTGGGGTGTACTTTCTCTCTCCCCCATCCCCATGTCCCTGGAGAATGTGCACTCTCCTTGACAATTAAAAAAAAATAAAAGCAATAGGGGCAGCAGATGGCAAAGTGGTTAAAGTGCTGGACTCCCAGGGACCAGAAGGTGGTGTGGTGGTTAAGGCGTTGGACACTTCCACATAGCCAACCACAGTTCAAGTCCCAGGTCTGGTGGCTTGCTTTCTCACTTTCTTTCTCTCTCTCTCTGTCTCTGTCTCTTGTCAAATTAAAGTAAATGAATGAATAAATAAAATTAAATAAATAATTCTTTAAAAAATAAAAGTGCTGGACTCCCAAGTAGTCAATCACAGTTGGAGTCCTGGACACAGCAGCTTGAAACTCATGCCAGAAGCCTTTGTGTGTGTGCCCAAGATTCCAAAAGGAGACTAAAAGAGAAGGGTCTGAGGTGTTGCCATCCCCCCAGGGAGTGATTTTTTTGCTTTCTGTCTGTCTGGCAAGGGCATGCACCCTATAGAGAAAATCTCTTTAAAAAATAAAATAAAATAAAATAAAATAAAATAAAATAAAATAAAATAAAATAAAATAAAAACAACAATTAAAAAAAAAAGTGGTTAAGGTATCCAGAACCCACATGGCCAACTGCAGTTCAAATTCTGACCGCAATGGCTTGAAAAATACGCCAGGCCCATGTGCATATGTGCCCAAAAACCTGAAAGGATGGAAAAATGGAGAAAGAGGCTGTGGCATGACCATGCCCCACTAGAAGGTGCTTTCTCCTCCCTCGCTCCCTCTCTGTCAAGTGCATGTGCCTTCTGGCAACTAAAAACAAAATGCTCCTATTTATTTATTGAAACTGGAAAAAAAATTGTGTAACTTTGTAGTTTATTACAACATCCATTTATTACATGATATGACGATTTTTTCAAAATTTGCACTTTATTTATTTATTTTGAGAGATGTTTGCTATAGAGAGTACATACATGCTCACCAGACAGAGTGACAAAAAAACAAGAAATCACCACCCCAGGAGAGATGGCCATGCCACAGTTCCTTTTTTTCCCATTCTCCTCTTGGGATTTTGGGCACACACATGCACATGCCCAGCCTGAGTTTCAAATCCCTGGGTCTGGGACTCGAACCACTGTTGGCACATAAAAGTCAGCGCCTTACCACTATGCCACCTGCAGGCCCCCAATTTTGCATGTTCAACAATTTGTTAACATAATGAATGTGTTAGCTCTCAATAAGGAAAAGAAATATGTTGATTCCTCCAAGATAACTCATAAACATATAAATAGATAATTAGTTTAAAAGGGAAAATTGACTATTTTGCTCATGGTGGTTAAGGGCACTGGACTCCCACATGGCTGACTGTGGTTCAAGTCCTGGACCTGGCGGCTTGGTTTCTCACTTTCCTTCTCTCTCTTCTCTCTCTCTCTCTCTCTGTCCCTCACTGGTCAAATTAAGTAAGTAAATAAATTATTTATTAAAAAATAATTATTTTATTTTTAACTTCATTTATTATTATTTTCTACATTGACTGGGGGGTGGGGGAGGGGGAGTGAGAAAGGAAGCCACCACCAGGTCCAAGACTTGAACTATGGTTGGCCATGTTGGAGTCCAGCACCTTTAACCACCATGCCACCTGCCAGCCCTTAAAATAATTCTTAAAAAGAAAAGAAAAAGAAAGAAAGAAAGCCATAATGTGTTTTTTGAAAGTCATTCCAAAATTTATAATTTTTGGATATCATACTAACTTATGAGGAAGCCAAAGTAGTCCTCTCTCAATAGTGAATTAATTCTTTTAGAATTTTTATTAGAGAGGTAGGGAAAAATTGTCCTTTATCCATCATCATCATCGTCTTGAACCAGTAAATGAAAAAAATAAGGTTCAGAAAGAAAAAGGGGCTTGATTCAAGTCAAATGCCATACTTAAAACCTCATGCTAAAGAATATTACTCATGGCTTAATGGTTATGTCACTGGATTCCCACATGGCCAACCATAGTTAAAATCATAGACCTGGAAGCTTGAAACTCACACTGGACACGTGTGCATATGTGCCCAAAATCCTGAAAGAAAACTGGAGAAGAATTGCGTGGCCATAGCAAAAGTCTCTCCAAAAAAAAAAAAAAAAAAAGGACTAGCAGTTAGCATAGTGGTTATGTTGCTGGACTCCCATGTAGTCAACCGTGGTTCAAGTCCCGGACCTGGTGGCTTAAAACTCACGCAGGGCGCACGTGTGTGTGCACCCAAGATCCTGATTGGAGAATGGAGGAGAAGAGGCTGCGGCATGGCCATCCCCCGAGGGGTGATTTCTTGCTTTTCTTCTCTCTCTGTCTTTCTGGCTTGCTCACGGAACCCTATAACAAAAGCCTCTCCAAAAAAACAGAAAAGAAAAAGAAAAAAACACAAAACAAGAACATTACTCATCATATAGCAGAATTATTTCCACTTTTCTTTTAACTTCAAAATTACTTCAGTAAAAATACTTGCTACATTAAGACATTTATAACTCAATACTCTTATTTTGTATAGTTAATTTCTATCACCTTTGGGTAGGGAAGTCTACATAATATAATGACTTTTACATCTACTTGGTAGATCTAGCTATGGGCTATTTTTACATTAATCTGATTTAATAAGATCTATTTTAGGTTAATTAATCATCAGAGATACAAATTCCTTAATAAGGCAGTCAGCGGTATTTTTAAAAATTAATCAAAATATTCATAAATCATGTGAAGCAATGTACTAGTAAGACCAAAATACCTCACTTTCTTCTTCTATTTGTAGCCTTCAAAAGTTTAACTCTCTGCTTCCCTACCTTCCCAAATGTCCCCTCGAACCTATGATACCCTTTTTCTCTACATTCCTTTCTTCTATCGACAAAAAAAATCAGGGGGCCAGTAGGTGGTGTGGTGGTTAAGGATGCTGGACTCCCATATGGCCAACCATGGTTTTAGTCCTGGACCTGGTAGCTTGCTTTCTTACTTTCTCTCTCTCCCCCCCCCACCGTCTCTGGTCAAATTAAAAATAAACAAAATAAATAAAATAATTCTTAAAAAGAGAAAATATCAGACATAGTTTAGTCGTATCAAATGTCTGAAATTCATTTACCCAATAACTAATCCCACAAGTACCTGTATAGTACGCTGGCTAATGGTGACATGGAAGGCTTAACCTCCCAGTTAAGGAGATTGGGACATCATCAAGTACATACTGAGATTTTCTTTTGGGGAGAGGCGGGGGGCAGGGTAGGAATAGGAAATCTGAACCCATGCATTATCTAAAGGTAAACTTGGGCCAGCCAGTAGCATGATGGAAAGGTGTCTAGATCCCACATGACCAACTGCATGATCTGAGTCCCAGATCTGGCAGCTTGAGAAATGTGCCAGGCAGGTGTGCATATGTGGCCAAAATCCTGAAGGGAGAGAAAGATGGAGGAGAAAGTATTGTAGCGTGATCATTCCTCATGTTGTGGGGGGGAACATGCTCTCCCTCTCTCTATATATATCATTCTCTCTCCTACCCCCTGTGAGTACACATGCCCTTTGGCAAATTTATTTTTATTTTTTTGAAGAATTATTTAACTTTATTATTTATTTTATTTTATTTTGACCAGAGAAAGACAGAGTGAGAAAGAGAAAGAGGGAGTGAGAAAGCACAGTGCTAGGTCCAGGACTCCCACTGCAGTTGGCCATGTGGGAGTCCAGCGCCCTTAACCATTACAACACCTGCCAGCCCCCCTCTGGCAAATTTGAAACATAATAAATATGTTTTAAATAACAGTAAACTTGGTAAAGTCTTTTAAGGTTATTGCTGGGGATGGAGATGACTTTCCACTTGTCCTTCTGCCTCCCTAACAGAGATACCAGACACAACCTTCCTGTGCCCCTCTCCCCCACCCTGCCTTTTCATCTCTTGCCTGCTTAGAACACAGCTATTGAGCACACCTGTTTGAACACTCCCTAACACTGATTTGAAAAGCAGGCATTAAGGCTGAGCCACCTAGCACAGTGCCAATACTAGCCCCCTGTAGCTCTGGAAGCCACATGGCAAACGGAGTTCAGATCCCCAGTGAGTCTGAAAAACACACCAGGCACCCATGTGGGCACCCAGGATTCTGAAGGGCTGGACCAGGGCAGGAGAAAGCGGCTCATGGCATGACAAGGCTCGGTTGTGAGTGCTTCTATAATAATACCTTTCTCTCTCAGTGCACATACCAGCACGTCTATTATTTTAAAAAATTACATTCAAGGCCAGGGACCAGCAAGTGGTGTGGTGATTAAGGCACTGGACATTCCCACATGGCCGACCATGGTTCAAGTCATGGACCTGGTGGCTTGCTTTCTTCACTTTCCTTCTCTCTCTGTCTTTCTCTGGTCAAATTAAGATAAATAAGTGAACAAATAAAATTAAATTTAAGAAAATCACATTTAAGGCCAATAACTTGACCTTACACAGTACAAAACATCTTCCTATCTAATTAATGGATTTTTGGTGCTATAGTCCCACCCTTCAAAGAATCCTAAGTTCTTCTTTTTTTTTTTTTTTGGAGAGGTTTTTGCTAAAGGGCATATGCGCTCGCCAGAAAGACAGACAGAAATAGACAGAAAATGAGAAATCACTCCCTGGGGGGATGGCCACGACACAATCTCTTCTCCTCCATTCTCCTCTTGGGATCTTGGGCACGCACGCACATGTGCTTGATGTGAGTTTAAGCCACCGGGTCTGGGACTCAAACTGCAGTCAACTACATGGGAGTCCAGTGACATAGCCATTATGCCAACTGCTGGTCCCAGAATCCTAAGTTCTTTAATATTTCAAATTTAATATTCCTCTAGAAATTAAGATTCTGATTTCTCAAAAAGTGTCCTTTTAGAGTACAGTCTCTTCCCTCTTGGGATCATTATGGTATTAAAATCTAGCATATTTGTTTGTGAATCTCCAAAAATAATTTAAAAACTATATACTCCCTTATATATTTTTAAGTTGTCATCTAAAATTTTTCACCATAATATAAAATAATTACAAAATAATTCCTAACATATTGTGAGCACTGATATTTTAAGATAGCACTTAAAGGTATCAAATGGAATTTAAACTCTATTATGAATTTGATATCCACCATCATTCATTTAAAAAAAAAACTGATGAGCAAATAATTCCAGATGGTCAGAAATTTTACATCTAATTTTTGTTATTGTTGTTCTTATTTTTGCTATAGGGTATATATACTTGCCAGAGACAGAGAGACAAAGAGAGAGGGAAAATGAGAAATTACTCCCTAAACAATCCTTTCTCCTTCATTTTCCTCTCGGGATTTTAGGCACATATGCACGTGTTTTCAAGCCACTGGGTCCAAGACTCGAACCGCCCAGGCAGCCATGTGGGATCCAGCCACCTTAACCTCCATGCCACCTGCTGGCCCACATCTCTCATTTTTTTTATCTTGACCTTATTTTCCTTTCTACTTTCATTGTTGGTTTATTTATCATTTTAACTCTGAATTTTATAAATTCACGAGAAAGTGCTAAGAAATGTGCAGGGAGGTTCCAAGCGCACTTCATTCACCATTCTCTAACATTAACATTCTATCAACTGTTCAACATTAAAACCAGGATGCTGACAACTGAACAACCCAGGGTTATTCAGATTTCACCAGATACACTAGGTGTCTTCAAAATGTTTGTTGAAAGTGCATATTATGAAAAAACTATGAATAGATTTCAAAATTTTTCCCACCGAAATAAACTTGTCTTTAACTTCCTCTTCAACTAACTTTTCAAAGTCCTCTTGTATGGGCACTCTGTGTGTGTGTGTGTGTGTGTATCTCTATGCAGTTTTGCTACATGTCTAACTTCATGTAACCCTACTGCAACCAAGACACTTAACTGTGCTACAACCACGAGATTCCTTAATACCCCCCTTTACAACTATATCCTCCCTCCACAACCCTTTCTCTATCTTCTGGCAGTGACTGATCTGTTTTCCATTCCCATAATTATGTTATTTCACAAATGTTAAATACTTGGAATCAGGCAGTATATATCCTTTAAAAAGCATTTTTTTTTTAATTGTCAAGATGCACTTGTGCTCACCAGAGAGAAGGCATGCCCCCAATGAGGCATGGTCACATCACAATCCTTTCTCTTCCTTCTCAGCAGAGTTGGGACACATGTGCACATGAGCCCAGCATGTTTTTCAAGCCACTCAGACTGGGATTGAAACAGTAGTCTGCTATATGGGATTGAGGTCTCCATGCACAGCGCTTAACCACTGCACTATGGGCCTGCTGCAATATGTATCCTTTGGAAACTAGAACTTTATTCAGCATAATTTCCTGGAGGTTCATCCAAGTAACTACCTATATCAATAGTTCATTCTTTTTATGGCTGAGTAGTATCCCCCGTATGAACCCAACAGTTTGTCCAACCATTTATCCACTGAAGGATATACAGATCATTTCCAGTTTGGGGCTGTTACAAATAAAGCTGCTATAAACATATATGGACAGGTTTGTTTGGTCTGCCATAACGAAACACCAGACTAGGTGGCTTAAAACATAAAAACGTATTTTCTTTCTTTCTTGTTTTTAATTTGTCAGAGGGCACTTGTGCTCACCAGAGACGGAGAGTGTGTGAGAGTAAGAAGGCATCCCACATAGGTTGACCACCATGCAATCCCTTCTCCTCCATTTCTCCCTCTTCTTGGGACTTGGGCACGCATGCCACAAGCCTAGCATGTCTTTCAAGCCACTGGGTCCAGAGCTCAAACTGCATAGTCAGCCATTTGGGATCCAGTTGCCTTAACCACCATGCCACAGGCTGGCACGCAGAAATGTATTTTCTTTTTCTTTTTCTTTAATTTTTAATTATTTATTTAATTCCATTTGTTATTATTATTTTGTAATTTGATCAGAGAGAGAGAGAAAGAGGGAGAGGGAGAAAGCAAGCTGCTAGGTTCGGGACTCGAACCACAGTCAGCCATATGGGAATCCAGTACCTTTAACCACAATGCCACCTGCTGGCCCCAATGTATTTTCTTTTTTAAAAAAGAACTATTTAGGAACCAGCAGTTGGCGTAATGTCTATGTCACTGAACTCCCACGTAGTTGACCGTGGCTCGAGATCCAGACCCAGTGGCATAAACTCATGCCGGGCACGTGTGCATGCCTGTCTGCCCAAGATCCCAAGAGGAGAATGGAGGAGAAGGGATTGCAGCATGGCCATCCCTCCTGGGGGGTGATTTTTCACTTTCTGTCTCTCTGTCTCTGTCTTTCTGGCAAAAGCCTGTGCCCTATAGCAAAAATCTCTAAAAAAAAATTAAAAAAAAAAAAAGAATTATTTTTATTAACTTTATTTATTTATTTATTTATTTTTCAGGACTCAAACTGTGGTCGGCCATGTGGGAGTCTAGCGCCCTTAACCATCATGCCGCCTGCTGGCTCCGAAATGTATTTTCTTATAGTTCTGGAGGCTGGAAGTCTAAGATCAAGGTACAAATATGGTCATATTCTAAGAGTTTTCTTTCCGGTTCACAGCTACTTTCTGCACCCTTACATGGTACAAGTGTGCACATAAGAGTGCAAGCAAACACGCCTAGAATTCTGAGATCAGGGTGCCAGCATGGCCGGGTTCTGTTGAGAGTTCTCTTCCTGGTTTGCAGATGGATGCTTTCTCTTTGTTCTTACATAATAGAAAGATAGACAGAGAGAGGGTGCAAGCACATATATACATGAGTCCATGCCTTTTCTTACAGGGGAACTAATCTCAACATATGGGCCCCACCATGACCTCATCTAAAGGTAATTATCTCTCAAAGGCCCCATCTCCAAATACCATTCCATTGGCATTAGGGCTTTAACACATGAATTGTACACAGGTCAGTTCATACTAGTAAATTTTCATTTATCTGGGATACATGCCCAGAAGTTAAATTGTTGAGTTATATGGTAATTGCATGTTCAGGTTTTATTTATTTAAATTTCTAGAAAGCGAGCCAGAGACAGAGAAAGAAAGCACTCACTCACGATGGGACACAGTAATGCCGCAATCCCTCTCCTACATTTTTCCATCCTGTCGGGATTTCGGATGCACATGTACATATACTTGGTATGTTTTTCTAACCACTGGGGCTGGGATTCAAACTTCAGTTGGCTATGTGAGACCCAGCTTCATTAACCATTAGGCCACAGAGCAAGTCCATGTGCAGCTTTAAAAAAACTGCCAAATTGTTTTCCATAGCTGTATCACTTTACCTCAGAGTGTGAGTTATGCTGTTTCTCTATATACCTGCTAGCATTTGGTCTTGTCACTATTTTTAATTTTAGGCATTCTGATGATATTTCATTGTGGCTTTGATTTGCAATTCCCAAAGTTCTAATGAGCTTAAACATCTTTTCATCCATGTTTAATTCGTCATCTGTTTATCATCTTTGGTAAAATGTCTGTGCATGTCTTTTTCCCATTTTCTAATTTTTTTATATCTGAGTAAGAATTCTTTACTCTAGAGACTAGTCTTTTCTCAGATATGTGGTTTGCAAATATATCTGTCCTGCTTATAGCTTGTTTTTTCACTTTTTTTTTTTTAGAGGTTTTTGCTATAGCTAGGCATGTGCGCTCGCCAGACAGAGAGAGATAGAAAGCGAGAAGTCACCCCCCAGGAGGGATGGCCACGCTGCAATCCCTTCTCCTCCATTCTCCTCTCGGGATCTTGGGCACGCACGCACACGCGCACAGCTGAGTTTAAGCCACCGAGTCCGGAATGCGAACCGCAGTCGACTACGTGGGAGTCCAGCAACATAGCCATTACACTAACTGTTGGTCCCTCTTTTCATTCTTTTAACAGGATCTTTTTCCTTTCCTTTTTTTTTTTGGGGGGGGGGGGAGTTTGCCTTAGGGCACATACACTAGCTGGAAAGAGACAGACACAGTGAGAGGGAAAGTGAGAAATCAATCCTGGGGAGCATGGCCATGCCGCAATCCCTTCTCCTCCACTCTCCTGGGATCTTGGGTATGCATGCACACCCGCCCAGCGTGATTTTGAAGCCACCGGTTCTAGGACCCAAACCCCAGTCGACTATGTGAGAGTCCCGCGATGTAACTGCTACACCATCTGCTGGTCCCGAGGTTCTTTTTTTAATGTGTGTTGTTTTTTTTTCCTTTCCTTTTTTTAATTGTCAGAGGTCAGGTGCACTTGCCAAATGGGTATAGAGAGAGAGAGAGAAAGCACACCTCAATGGTATAGTACTTTTGTAGTACTGCAATACTTTCCTTCCATCTCTCTATCCCATCAAGATTTGGGGTGTTCGCTCCTTAGAGGCTGAAGCAATGCGGAGGAGACTGGAGTGACTTGAGTGTGCTGTCGCCACCATGAGCCTCCTCAACACGTCCAAGAGTGAGATGACTCCAGAGGAGCTGCAGAAGCAGATGGAGGAGGAATTTAACACGGGTCCACTCTCTGTGCTCACGCAGTCAGTCAAGAACAACACCCAAGTACTCGTCAACTGCCGCAACAAGAAACTCCTGGGCCATGGGAAGATCTTCGACAGGCACTGCAACATGGCGCTGGAGAACATGAAGGAGATTTGGATTGAGGTTCCCAAGAGTGGTAAAGGCAAGAAAAAGTCCAAGCCAGTCAACAAGGACCGCTACATCTCCAAGACGTATCTGTGTGGGGGCTCGGTCATCGTGGTCCTGCGGAACCCACTCATCGCTAGCAAAAAGAGCCTCTTTCCCACTGTCAGAACGCACTCCCTGTCCTACCAAGACCTGTCCTTTGTAATGGGAATAATAAAATCCTGTGTTTTTCCAAAAAAAAAAAAAAAAAGATTTGGGGAGTTCACACTCACATGCTCCAGAATGTTTTTCAAGCCCCTGGGGTCAGGATTCAAACCACAGTCAGCCACCTGGGATCCAGCTCCCTATGCACAGTGCTGACCCACTGCAGCACTATCGGGCAGGCTCAAGGTTTTTAGTTTTTATTTTTGCCAACGGATATCCAATAGCCTCAGCACCATTTATTAAATAGGTTATTCTACATTCACTGGATTGCTTTTGCTCCTTTTTCAAAAAATGAATTAGCTTATTGGGAACCAGCAGTTAGCGTAATGGCTATGTCACTGGACTCCCACGTAGTCGACCACAGTTCGTGTCCCAGACCCGGTGGCTTAAAACTCACGCCGGGCGCGTGTGCGTACGTGCCCAAGATCCCGAGAGGAGAATGGAGGAGAAGGGATTGCGGCGTGACCATCCCCCCTGGGGGGTGATTTCTCGCTTTCTGTCTCTATGTCTCTCTCTCTGTTTGTCTGGCGAGCGCACGCGCCCTATACCGAAAAAAAAAACCTCTCCAAAAAAAAAAAAAAAATGAATTAGCTTATTTATGTAACTCTCTTTCTGGGCTATCTATTGTATCCCATTGATCTGTGTATTCATTTCTCTGCCAGTACCAAAACTATCTTGATTGATATAGCTAAACAGTAAGTCTTAATACTGGGAAAGGTGATTCCTTCTACACAAATTATTTTTTTAAAGAATTATTTATTGGGACCAGCAGTTAGCGTAATGGCTATGTCGCTAGACTCCCACATAGTCGACCGCAGTTCGCATCCCAGATCCGGTGGCTTAAACTCACGCCGGGCGCGTGTGCGTGCGTGCCCAAGATCCCGAGAGGAGAATGGAGAAGAAGGGATTGCGGTGTGGCCATCCCCCCTGGGGGGTGATTTCTCGCTTTCTATCTCTCTGTCTCTCTCTCTCTGTCTGGCAAGCGCACGCGCCCTATAGCAAAAACCTCTCCAAAAAAAAGAAAATAAAAAGAATTATTTATTTAATTTTTATTACTTATTTTATTTTATTTTACTTTATTAGTCATTCATTTATTTTTATTTGACCAGAGAGAGACATGGGGCGGGGGGTTAGAGGGAGAAAGTGAGATAGCAAGACACTAGGACTTGAACCATGGTCAGCCATATGGGAGTATCCAGCACCTTAACCACCATGTCACCTGCTGGTCCCCCACAAATTATTATTTTTTAAAGTATTAGTTTATTTAACTTTATTTATTTATTTATGTTCTAATTTGACCAGAGAGGGACATAGTTTTTTTTTTTTTAATTGGTTTTTGCTATAGGGCGCATGCACTCGCCAGAAAGAGAGAGAGAGAGAGAGAGGCCGAAAGCGAGAAATCACCCCCGCCCTAGGGGGGATGGCCACGTTGCAATCCCTTCTTGTCCATTCTCCTCTTGGGATCTTGGGCACGCATGCACGCGTGCCCAGCGTGAGTTTTAAGCCACCGGGTCCAGGACGCAAACCACAGTCAACTGTATAGGAGTCCAGAGACCAGAGAGGGACATAGTGACAAAGAGAGAGAGAGAGAAAGAGAGAGAGGGAGAAAGAAAGAGAGCCTCCAGGTCCAGAACTCAAACTACGGTTGGTCATGTGGGAGTCAAGCACCCTTAACCACCAGGCCACCTGCCGACTCCCACAAATCATTTTTAATGCAATACATATTGGGGCCAGCAGGTGGTGTGGTGGTTAAGGTGCTAGACTCCCACAAAGCCAATGGTAGTTCAACCTGGCAGCTTGCTTTCTCATTTTCCTTCTCTCTGTTTCTCTGGTCAAATTAAAATAAATTAATTAATGAATTAAATTAAACAAATAATTATTTAAAAAATGGAATAACTCTTACGTTTAAAAGTCTTTTTTGACTACTATATTCTATTTTCTTCAACAATCTGTCCACAAATTAAAAATAAATTCCTCTTTATTTTCTGTAATAGCAACTTCAAGTCTTTTCTTTCTTTCTTTTTTTTTTTTTTTTAAGAGAGAGGTTTTTGCTACAGGGCACATAAACTCACTGGAGAGAAAGAGAGAGACAGAGAGACAAAAAGCGAGAAATCACCCCCTGGGGAGGTTGCCATGTCATTAGCCCTTTTCCTTCATTCTCTTGGCAGGATTTTGGACACGCACACACACCCCCAGCATGAGTTTTGAGCTGCTGAGTCCAGAACTCAAATCACCACTGGCCATGTGGGAGTTCAGCAGCTAAACACTACGCCACCTGCTGGCCCCAAACTTCAAGTCTTAACAATTTATGTTTGTGTTCTCTTTGCAATTATTATTACTACCCAATCAATTAAAATATAGATACACTGTGGTTCGGCCAATGGCACAGTGGTTAAGGCAGCAAGATCCCAAATGGGTGACCACACTGTTCAAGCTGGCAATTTAAAAAACAAGTCAGGAGAGTGTGCATGCATGCTTAAAATTCTACGAGCAGAATGAAGAGAAGGGATTGTGGCACGGCCACCCCCACAGGGAATGTCTGTCTGTCTGTTTCTCTCTTGCTCTCTTTATAGCAAGCACTTATACCCTACAACAAAATGAAAAAGTAAAATAAATACGACTCAGCTTCAATTCTTTTTTTTTTTTTTTTTAAGAATAATGATGGGAACAGGGGAGAGGAAGGGAAGGATGGATGGATGGTGGGGGAGACAGAGACAGCAGACTTTTTTTCAGAAGGGTCTTGCCATGTAGCCCAGCCTCCAGCTGGCTGGGACCACAGGCCTGGGCTGCACTGCCATGACTGACTGGCATGTTGAGGTTGGTCCTGGCCTGTCATGTGACTCTAGCATCACACAGTGTTGCCCCATTGCCGGTGCCACCAAGGCTGGGACTCAGCTTCAATTTTATCCCTAATTTTTATTTTTATAACCTTAAATAATGAGAAGACTTTTTTACATAAATAAAAATAGGGAAATGGAAGTCCTGTTACAATAATTATCTCTTAATTCTTTGCAATATTTTGAGTTATATGACAAAGATAACAGCAATCTACCATCAAAAACATACTGCACTTGGGGCTAGCAGGTGGCGTGATGGTTAACGCGCTGGATTCCCACATGGCCAACATCAGTTTGTGTCCCAGACTTGGTGGCCTGCTTTCTTACTTTCCCTCTCTCTCTCTGGTCAAATTTAAATTAATTAAATTATCCTTGCTGCATAGTGCTTAAAAAGAGCATCAGAGTTTAATGACAAAAGCCGATAGGCATCCACAGCCCATAGTATCAACACTAGCATGGGGAATATATAGAAGTAACAGATGCTTTTGATAATTCTTAAAAAAAAAAGAAATAAGGAAAAGGAGACCAACAGGTGGCATGGTGGTTGAGGCGCTCAACACCCCCACATCCCAGACCCGATGGCTTGCTTTCTCACTTTGTTTTCTCTCTCTCTCTCTCTGTCTCTGTCTAATTAAAATAAATAAATGAATAAATAAAATGAAAGAAAGAAAGTGAAGCAAAACCCACTGGGCTGGGGCCAACAGGTGGCATGGCAATTAAGGCACTGGACTCCCATATGGGTGACCATGGTTCAGGTCCTAGACCTTGTAGCTTTGCTTTCTTACTTTCTCTCTCTCTTTCTCTCTGGTAAGGATATGTGCCCTATAGCATATTTTAAAATAATAATGAATAAAATTAAATAAATAATTCTTTAAAACAAGGAAAGAAAGAAAAGTGCCAGATGCCTTTGCTGTTTGTGTGCCCCAAACCCTGAAAGTAAGGATAAATGGAGAAGGGGCCTCAAATTTGGGGATTACAAAGGATTGCAAATTTTTAAATTAAAGTTTTAAATTCACTATTCCAGAGAACAGCAGTTAGCATAATGGCTATGTCACTGGACTCCCATGTAGTTGACTGTGGTTCGAGTCCCGGACCAGGCATGTGTGCGTGTGTGCCCAGGATCCTGAGAGGAGAATAGAGAAGGGATTGCGGCGTGGCCATCCCCCCCTGGAGGCGATTTCTTGCTTTCTGCCTCTCTGTCTCCTGTCTTTCTGGCAAGTGCATGCGCCCTACAGCAAAAACCTCTCAAAACAAACATTCATTATTCTCTATGAGTTGTGCTTTCTCTCTCTCTTCTCTCTCTCCCTCTCTTTGAAACCTATATGCCCTCTGGAAAATTCTTAGTTACTTAGCAGACAACAAATTAAGCTTCCTGTTGAGAGCAAAGAAGTGGTCAGTTTTTTTTGTTTTTGTTTTTTTTTTTTTTTTTTTTTTTTTTTTTTTTGCTATTTGAATTGCAGAAAGGATGTTATCCAGTCATCCCTGACACAGTGTTACTTAGTTATTCACTATCTTAACACAGACACCAAAATTTTCAAATGCTGTTTGGCACCCTGGTGGTTTTTATATCCAAGGCAATGGCAAGGTAAGATCCAAGATGGAGCAGCAGGCTTTTCCTTATAGAAGGGCAACTGTGGAGAGAAGGTGGGGAAGCGCAGCCAGCCCGCAGCTCCATCAGGCACTTCTCAGGTAGAGCAGCGGTAGGGTAAAGGGTAAAGTGCATGGGCAGATGGGGGAACTCAAGGACCTAGAAATTGATTTCCTCAAACTACCGGTCCTGCGTGCTGCATACTGCTTAAAAAGCGCACCAGAGTTTAACGACAAAAACCGATAGGCATCCACAGCCCACAGTATCAACGCCAGCATAGGGAATATACAGGAGTGAGCAACAAATGCTTTTTGATGAGGAAAAGCACAACAGCAAAATGACAAGCACTAAAATAGCAACACAATATATCAAAGGAAGAACTGCACTTGAAAGCTAAGAATCAGACCAATGCAAATTAAGCTGCTGCTTTAAGCCTAAGAATTAAGGCTTTTAAATTCACCAAACCATTTTGCTATCACAGACTAAAATCTCTTGTTTATCCCTCCTTTTGCCCAAGAGAATAAATTATCTCATGAGTCTTTCTATTTCACCAAAGGGCTATATAAAGCTGATGAAATGTTTAAGCAATTCACCACATTAATATAGAGAGTTTATATAAAAAAGTATGAACAAAACCAAAGTATAGGTAGCATTTTAAGTAAAATAGAAAGGATATTGTTGACTTATAACCTGTAGAAACCAGGCATAAAACTGATGCCAATTTTAAGACTCTAATCTTCAGTTGAGTTGCTTTTTTCATTTTTTGCAAAACTGTTATTATAAAAGATTTTGTGAAAAACACTGTGCCATGAGACCAGCAGTTAGTGTAATGGCTATGTCACTGGACTCCCATGTAGTCGACCGCAGCTCGAGTCCCGGACTCGGTGGCTTAAACTCATGCCAGACATGTGTGCATGCGTGCCCAAGATCCCGAGAGGAGAATGGAGGAGAAGGGATTGCAGCGTGGCCATCCCCTCTGGGAGGTGATTTCTCGCTTTCTGTCTCTGTCTTTCAGGCAAGCGCACACGCCCTATAGCAAAAACCTTTCCAAAAAAAAAAAAAAGAAAAAAAACACTGTGCCATCATATCTTTATTCCTCTTAAGTTATTTGCTCTAATCTCTTGCATTACTTTATTGAAATAAATTATTAATTATATAACACTTAAACAGACACTGTAGCCAGAAAGATAAAAAGGGTAGGTAAATATTCAGAGTTTAAAATTTACATTAGGAGGACCAGCAGGTATCATGGTGGTTAAGGGTGCCGGACTCCCATATGGTCGACCGTTGTTCGAGTCCTAGGGCCAATGGTTCCTTTCTCACTTTCTCTCTCTCACTCTGTCCATCTCTGGTCAGATAAAAATATATAAATATATAAATAAAGTTAAATAAAATTATTTTTTTGGAGAGGTTTCTGCTATAGGGCATGTGCGCTCGCCAGAAAGACAGAGAGAGACAGAGACAGAAAATGTGAAATCATCCCCCAGGGGGGTTTGCCATACCACAATCCTTTCTCCTCCATTCTCCTCTCAGGATCTTGGGCACGCACACACATGTGCCTGGCATTGAGTTTAAGCCACCAAGTCCAGGACTCGAACTGCAGTTGACTACATGGGAGTCCAGTGACACAGCCATTACATCAACTGCTAGTCCCATAAAATAATTACTTAAAAAAAATTTACATTAGGACTTTTAGTTCAAGATGGTAGACCAAAGATACATGCTTGCTACCACATTCAGCTTGCCAAAACATTCTCAAATAAGGGAGGCAAAAGAAGCAATAAACCACTAGCAGCAGAAAGAAAGGTTGGGGATTCACTGGTAGGTTGAAAAATTCAAAATATTTCTATAGTTCAGTAAAGGGAATTATGTTAATGGATAAGGCAAGCAGAGAAAGTCCAGAATACTCCACCAGAAGCCTAAACGAAGCTGGAAGCCAAGCTGCTAGTTGGAATGCTTGAAGGAATCTAGAGAGCCAGTCTGCCCCTTGAACACCTGATCGCTCTGGGCTCCCAGCCAGCAGGTACAGGGAGGGCAGAAGTGAGGAATGAGGCTGAAGACAGCGGGGATAATTGGAGGTCTGTACATGGAACTGCACTGGTTGGCATCCCCATCCACTTCCCCCACCACACATAGAGCACAGGCAGCCCTGGCATTCTCAGTTGAAAAAGCAGACGGCTGAAGGAACAAACAACTTGAGGCGAGCCAGCTTCTAGTACCAGCACAAAGGCTCCCTGGCCCCCCGCACAGCTCGCCTTAGAGCAAATGGGGCAGTCAGTACACCCTGCCCGACACAGAGGGCTCAGCCTGCCATCCATTAGGACTAATGAGAAACAGACTAAGTTTTAAAAATATATAATTATTGAGACCAGCAGTTAGCATAATGGCTATGTCACTGCACTCCCATGTAGCCGACTGCAATTCGCGTCCCAGACCCGGTGGCTTAAACTTACACCAGGTGCATGTGCGTGCATGCCCAAGATCCCGAGAAGAGAATGGAGGAGAAGGGATTGCAGCGTGGCCATCCCCCCTGGGGGGTGATTTCTCGCTTTCTGTCTCTCTGTCTCTCTGGCAAGCACACGTGCCCTATAGCAAAAATCTCTCAAAAAAATATATGTATATGAATATATATATATATATATATATATATATATAAAATTATTTATTTCATTTTACTTATTATTATTGTTATTATTTAATTTGCTATAGGGTGTACATACTTACCAGAGAGAGACAAAGACAGAGAGAGAGGAAGTGAGAAAGCAAGTCGCCAGGTCCAGGACTCAAACTGTGGTCAGCCATGTGGGAATCTAGTGCCTCAACTACCATGCCACATGCTGGTCTCAAACAGACCAGCTTTTAAAACAGCAGAGCAGGGGCTGGCAGTTGGTGTGGTGGTTGGGGTGCTGGGCTCCCACGTGGCCTACACAGTTTGAGTCCCGAACCTGGCAGGACTCAAACCTGGCCAGGACTCGAACTATGGCTGGCGATGTGGGAATCCAGCAACATAACCAGCCATGTGCTGGTGCCCAACCCTTTTAAAAGAAAAAACTGAGCCAGATCTATGGCACAGAGGTAACATGCTGCTCAAGAGAAGCCAGATCCTACCTGGCGACCCTGCTTCAAATCCCTAACCAGTCAGCCTCACAGGTACTAGGCACACAGGGGAATGCCCACGATCCAAGGGGCTGGAGTACTGAAGAGAGAGGATTACAGTGTGACCAGACCCTGAGGGTACTCCTCTCTTTTTCTCTCACTGTCACATGTATGCACACATGTTCTATCATGAATAAAGAAAAAATTTTAAACAAAACTACTATACTTAAAATACTGAAGAAGAGGAGCCAGTAGGTAGTAAGGTGGTGAAGGCAGTGGCCTCTCACATGGCTGACTATGGTTCGAGTCCCAGGCCTGGCCAAAACACTCGTTATCATTCCTGTTGACCTATAATCCTGACTTAGGCTTTCTATTTCAAAGGAAATAGGGTAAGAAAAGAAATGAAAAGGCTCTGGAAACATCCTGGGCTATAGATAAATAGTGAACAATTACACATGATGTGATCTCTCTTACAAATATATGAAACACAATATAGTTTATTCTAAAATCATCTAATATTTTAAAAATTACAGTGTATATATTTGACTTTCTGTTCTAAAATAGGCCCAGTAAACTCACAGCAGGTATCTCTTGGAAGCCAGGAGTTTCCACGGGAATAAATAGATTTTTAGAGAGACCAGTAGATGACGTAATGGTTACATCACTGGACTCCCACATGGTCCACCACAGTTCAAGTCTCAGACCCAGCAGCTTAAAACTCATTCCAGGCGCGTGTGCCTGCATGCGTGCCCAAAATCCCAAGAGGAGAATGCAGGAAAAGGGACTGCAGCATGATCATCCCCCCGGGAGTGATTTCTTGCTTTCTCTCTCTCCAGTGAGCGCATGTGTCCTACAACAAAAAATCTCTGTTAAAAAAAAAAAAAAAAAAAAAAAAAAAAAAAAACCAGTTTTTTTCTTTTAGAGATCTTTGGGCCAGCAAGTGACATAGTGGTTATGGTGCTGGACTACCACATGGCCAACCACGGTTCCAGTCCCAGACCTCATGGCTTGAAAATCACACTGGGCATGTGTGCCTAAAATCCCAAGAGGAGAATGGAGTAAAAGGGACTGTAGTGTAACCATCTCCCCTGGGGGTGATTTCTCACTTTCCCACTATCTCTCTCTTTCTCTCTTTCTCTGGTGAGTGCATACACCCTATAACAAAACCTTAAAATACCTGGGGGTGATTTCTCACTTTCCCACTATCTCTCTCTCTCTCTGGTGAATGCATGCACCCTATAACAAAACCTTAAAATATTTTTTTTCTTTCTTTTTCTTTTTTTTTGGAGAGGTTTTTCCTATAGGGCACATGTGCTCACCAGACAGACAGAGAGATAGAAAGCGAGAAATCACCCCCCAGAGGGGATAGCCACGCCACAATCCCTTCTCCTCCATTCTCCTCTTGGGATCTTGGGCTCACACGTACATGCACCCGGCGTGATTTTAAGCCACCGGGTCCGGGACTTGAACCGTGGTCAACTACGTGGGAGTCCAGCGACATAGCCATTACACAAACTGCTGGCCCCAAAATATATTTTTTAATACATTTTTATTTATATATACTTTATATGAATGCATTATCATGTGTATATAAAATATATAAAAGTATATTTTATAAATATAAATACGTAAACAATGTATACTTAAGATTATGCAAATATATATGAAATATATTACATATATTTAATAAATGTACAATATATAAGTATATAATATATACATACATATATACACACATGATAGTGCATTCATATAAAACAGGAATAATAAACCATGTAAAAGAAACAAAGAACTAGGAGAAACTCTTTTAAATTAAATTTAAAATCCTTGGAAATCAGAAAAGAAAAATCAGAATAATATTAGAAAAGAAAAGAAAATCAACAGATGATCTAGAAAATAAAAGTGAGAAACTCAGAATAAGAGAATATGGATAAAAAGATGAAAATAATTGAGAAATTATTTATTTTTAAGAAAGATTTTTTTGCTATAGGTTGCATGTGTGCTCGCTGGAGAGACAAAAAGCAAGAAATCACCCCCCAGAGGGTATGGCCACGCCACAATCCCTTCTTTCAGGATTTTGGGCACACATGCACATGTGCCTGAAGTGAGTTTTAAGCAGATAGGTCTGGGACTCAAACCACTGTCGACTACATGGGAATCCAGGGACATAACCATTACACCATCTGCTGGTTTTGAGAAACTATTAATATAATGGTCACAGAGAGCCAACCCAAAGAGGTACACCATTAGACTAATAAGAGCCCTAGAAAGAAGAAACAGAAAAGAGAAGGGAGAGACTATCAAACAACAGAACTTCCCAGGGCTGAGGAAAGAAAGACCCATGTCTTAAGGCTAAGATCTCAGAAGTGCCCAATAGAGGTGATAAAAGACCCACATCTATGCAATTCCTCGTGGAATTTCAAAGCAAGAAATATAAAAAACAGACCTTGAACAAGAAAAACAGGTCACTTGGAAAGAACTGATATTCAAACTGGCTTCTTCTGGTCAGCAACAGGTGATGCTAGAAGACAATGAAGCCACTTCCTCAAATTTTCTAAAGAAAATTATTTTCAACCAAGAATTCTGCATCCAGCCAAATTAAAACGAGTACAGGGTACAGTAAAGACCGTTTTACACAAAAATGTACTCAGAAAGTTCACTTCCCACACATCCTTTCTAAAGAACTTATTTCAGGATATACTCTAGAAAGATAGCACAAATCAGGGCAATGAAGGACTAGGATCCAGAGAACAGTGATTTCAGAACAGAAGAGAGGAAGAAAATCCCCAAGAGACAGTGTGTAGTAGGCCTAGAAAACCATCTGGTTACCACGGGAACTGCAGAATTGAGAAGTTTCTTGTTAAAGTGGGGGGGGGGGGGGGGTGCGGGGACCAACAGTTAGCGTAATGGCTATGTCGCTGAACTCCCATGTAGTCAACCGCAGTTCAAGTCCTGGACCTAGAGGCTTAAACTCACACTGGGTGCACGTGCATGCGTGCCCAAGATCCAGAGAGGAGAATGGAAGAGAAGGGATTGCGGCACAGCCATCCCCCCAGGGGGTGATTTCTCGCTTTCCGTCTCTCTGTTTCTCTCTGTGTCTCTGGCAAGCGCACGTGCCCTATAGCCAAAAAAAAAAAAAAAAAAAAAAAAAAACTTCTCCAAAAAAAAAAGGGGGGGGGGGAGCGGGGACCACCAGGTGACGTGGTGTTTAAGGCGCTAAACTCCTACATGACCAACTATGGTTTGAGTCCCAGACCTGGCAGCTCGCTTCCCCTCTCTCTCTCTGGTCAAATTGAAAAATACTAATAATAATAAATAAAATAATTATTTTAAAAAACATAATGGGGTTGTATTCAACAGATTATAAAATAAAACTGATAGCAGAGACAAAAATCAGGTTATAATAAAGATATAGATAGATAGATAGATAGATAGATATACATATACACACATATATACTTACACACACACACACATATGCTTTCATTTTATATATTTTTGGTTTGTTTTGTTTTGTTTTTGCTATAGGGTACATAAACCCACAAGAGACAGAAAGGGAGGTGGTAAGAAATTATCCCCAGGGGTTGGGGGTGGATGGCCAAACTGCAGTTTCTTCTCTTCCATTCTCTTCTTAGAATTTTGGATGTACATGTACACATACCCAGTATGTTTTGCAATTAGCCAGGTTTGGGGCTCAAACCATGTAGTCAGCCATGTGGAATCCAGCCACCTTAACCAGCATGCTACCAGCTGGCCCAAAAAAGGTATATTATGCCAGAAAAAGAAGAAAGGTATTAGAAATCCCCTAAAATTTTTTGAAGGAAAGAAAGAAAAGTAGGATTTTTAAAAATGCATTTTAAAGCCAGCAGATGGTGTGACAGTTAAGGTGCTGGACTCCCACACAGTTGACCACAGTTCAAGCCCCAGACCTCGTGGTTTTCTTTCTCACTTTCCCTTTCTCTCTGTCTCTGTCTCTCTATGGTCAAATTAAATAATAATAATAATAATGATAATAATAATAAATAAAATTAAATAAGTCTTTAAAAAACACATTTCAAATATGCAGCAATCTTCTATGTACCTTGATTATAAGGAAATGATGGAGTATGAGAAAAGAGGATCCAGTTTCTATTAATGTTAGAATCTTAAGAGCTCAGAGGTCACTACACTGGCCCTGGAGAAAAGAAAATGTAATCCTAGCATACAAATTGGCTCTGCACTAAATAGTATTTATAGAATCATATTTTAGGGGGAACTAAAATTAGAGATGTCCTTCATCTTGGGTCAGAACTCACTTTGATATGTTTCAGCTTAAATTTCAGTACCCTAAAAGAAAGACTGGGGACTGGCAAATGGCATGGTGGTTAAGGGCGCTGGACTCCCACATGGCCAGCTGTGGCTCGAGTCCTGGACTTGGTAGCTTGGTTTCTCATTTTCTCTCCCTCTCTCTATCCCTCTCTGATGGGCAGCTGAAGTAGTGGTTAAAGCGCTGGACTCCTACATGACTGGCCACGGTTCAAGTCCTGGATCTGGTGGCTTGCTTTCTCTCTCTCTTTCTCTATCTCTTTCTGGTCAAATAAAAAATATATATTATAATAATAGTGAATAAAATTAAAATAATTCTTAAAAAAAAGAGAGAGAGAGAAAGACTGGCCCAAAGTGGACACTCTCCCTTTGTTTTCTATAAACACAGAACTAAATGAAACCCAATTCCCACTCAAAGGGGAACTATTCTTGTTATTTGAACATAATATGAACTCCAGCACTCCAAAACTAGCTCAGTTTACTGGTATTGGGAAGAAGACAACAGAACTGTCCACTTCCTGCAGCTGAGCATAACCAGATGACCATTCCAAACGAGAGGTATACTGCCTGCTCCAGGGAGAAACTATGGTCCATGGTGATCGCAAATCATAACTGGTACTTCTTTAGAAAACCCAAAGGCTAGATTTTAAATAATTAATTTTTAATAGAAACATCAAAAAGCAAGCATTATTTCTGAATAAAAAGAGACTTTTGATAAGGAATCTGCAAACATCACATGTTCATTCTCTACTGGCAGAAATACGGTCTAGCTTCTGGGAAGAAACAAATCCTTGCAGTAAGGTGCCTAATAACAAGACACAATTGTCAAGGTCTTTCATTCTATTTGCCTCCTATGACAGAGGGAAGCTTGCAGTTACAAGCTGCAGTCAGCGAGTCTTGGGTTTATATGGGAGATTTTTCTTTATAGAAGAACTAACAATTCATAAAAATATAATTCCATTTATAGTTTTTATTTTCTAGACTCAATCTACATGGAGGCTCGATTTGGTAAAAGGAACAAATATAAATGTTATCAGCTTTGACAATGTAACAGTGTAGTTGACATGACCCAGGCCCAGTTGCAGTAGTGTTCACTAGATGTAGCTATTCAGCAGGCAAAGGCTGCATGGGAGGCCTGAGTTCAATTCTCAGCCCACCTTAAAAAGCCTGCACCTAGGAACTACCAGGTAGCATGATGGTTAAAGCACTGGACTCCCACGTGGGTAACTATGGTTTGAGTCCAGACCGGGTGGCTTGAAAATCACATTGGGCATTGTTCGTGTGTGCCCAAAATCCAAAGAGGAAAACGGAGAAGAAGGGATTACAGAATGACCTGAGTAGTTTTTCAAGTTGCTGGGTCCAGGACTGGAACTGTGGAGTCAGCCATGTCAGATCCAGCACCATTTTTTTTTAATTATTTTATTTAACTTTATTTATTTATGTATTTAAATTTGACCAGAAAGGGACAGAGCAAGAGCAAGACCAAGAGAGAGAAAGTGATAAAGCAACCACCAGGTCCGGGAGTCAAACCGTGGTTGCCATGTGGTAGTCTCCAGCGCCCTTAACCACCACCCCACCTGCCAGACCGGAATCCAGCATGCTGGCCCCTAAATACTCATTTTATTAAAATGCAAAGTCAATAGATTTACTTAAATTTGGTAACTAAAGGAACGATATAAAAGTTTACCATTGGGGCTGGCAGGTGGTGTGATGGTTGGGGTATGGTAGTCCCACATGGCCGACCACGGTTCAAGTCCTGGACCTGGCAGTTTGCTTTCTCTCTCTCTCTCACTCTCTCTGGGCAAATTGAGGAATAATAATAAATAAATTAAATTAAATAATAATTTTAAAAATTATCATTTAGAGCAGTGGTCGCCAAATATTTTGATGGTACAACCCTGTCAGTAAAATATTTCTAAGCATATATCCCTAACGTAAGTTTGTTTTACTTATTTATACATAATCTGTTATATGTATATTGTAGTTTACAGAAAAACAGAAATTAGAAGTACGTAAGAACTGGTACCAGCAGATGGCGTAATGGTTATATTGCTGGACTTCCACACAGTCGACTGCTGCTCAAGTCCGGACCCAGTGGTTTAAAACTCACACCAAGCACTTGTGCATGCATGCTCAAAATCCTGAGAGGAGAATGGAGCAGAAGGGACTGAGTTGTGGCCAGCCCCCCCAGAGGTGATTTCTTGCCTTCTGTCTCTGTCTCTCTCCAGCGAACACTCGTACCCTATAGCAAAAAAGAAAAAAGGAAAAGAAAAAGAAAAAGAAAAAGAAAGAAAGGAAAAGAAAGAAACAAAGAAGAAAAGAAAAGAAGTACTTCAGAATTATTTTGGGGCCAGCCAGTGGCATGGTCCCAGATTCAAACTGCAGTCAGCCATGTGTGGATCTGGCTCCCTTTAACCACTAGGACATGCCTCTATTAATTGTTTCCAGGACACAAATTCAGCATTTTATGATCCTCTTGGTTACCTTTAAAGACACAGCTGTAGAAGTCAGAGGTAGAGCACCAGAAAATGTAAATATATAAGTGGTTAAAAAGAGGCTCCCAGGGCCAGCAGGTGGCATCGTGATTAAGGACGCTGGACTCCCACATGGCCAACTGGGGTTTAAGTCCCAGAAGTGAGCGCTTGCTTTCTCTCTCTCTCTCTCTCTCTCTCTCACTTTGTCCCTCTCTGGTCAAATTAAAAAAAAAAAAAAAGGCTCCCTCTCAGGAGTAAAGCAGGGGTTAGGGAGAAATAGAAAGAGAGACTTACGGTTTATATCACATGCTCATCTATGATATTCATTACATATTCTTTCATATATGGAATTAATTATCTAATCAGTTCCATAAAACTCTCTATCTCTGCAAGTATTTATGCTGATTCATTCATTTCAAAAACCATTACTGACCATCTGCTCTGGACTAGGTACAGAACAGAGAGGAAACTGACACTCTCACTATCAATGAGCTGACAGTCTGGGGCGTGGAAGAAGTACACTAATACCCTGTGGGATATTAGGAAGGGACTGCCGGAAGATCACTTCCTCTTTGAGTTGAGACTTAAGGACAGGTAGAGAGGAGAACAAACCCGGTGAACAGGTATGTAGGGCAAACAGGGGTGGGCACTCTAGGGCAAAAAAGGAAAAGGTGTGGTAAACAGGTTGACACATGAGTGGTATGTTTAGGAAACTGGAAGCTTTTCAGGACTGAATGAAGTGTAGCGGCAGGAATGAAACAGCAAGACACGGATGGGCTAAGAATTCAGCCGTCTCCTAAGGGAAATGGGAAGCCACTGAAGATGTCACCAGCAGAGAGAGTAAGCTGATCAGACTGGCACTTTGGAGATTTTTCTGGAAGCAGAGTGAAACATGGATCTGAAAGGAATAAATCAGGCTACTACAGTGGACCTAATGAGACAAAAGGAGGACATAAATTATTGTACCAGCAGAAGAACGGAGAAATGATACACTGAAATTCTTCCAGACACTTCTCTTACTGTCATGTTCAATCTCTCAGCAAGTCTCTAGGACTTGCTAGGACTTGCTGAGAGACTGAACATGACAGTAAGAGAAGTGTCTGGAAGAATTTGGGTATGTATCTCTCATGTCACTGGAGACTACCATTAATGCACATAGGGAAAGAAGCAATTTGGTGGTAAGGAGTTCAGGTTTGGATATTTTGAATATGAAGTGCTGCCATTATTTAGAGGTAGATACAAACGTGTAGATGGACATTTACAGCTGCAGTGCTGGGACAGCAGTTTGGGCTGGTAACCCATACATGGGGTTGTAGTAGAAACCATATGAAGAGATATAATTACCAAAGCTGTACAAAATGAGAAATAGGAGAAGGCAGGAGTCCCAGGGAAAGCAGAGAGCAAAGGAAAAATGTGGGAGAATCAGGATAGAAATGAAGGAGGGCCAGAAAAGTAAGGAGATGGTAAGTGAGCAAAGAAGAGTAGCTGAAACAACAGTCTGAACAGGAAAAGGAAGGATGCCAGGAAGGGGCTGACAGATTGTAACAGATGGGAGTGGCAAGGGCCTCTATCATGATGATGATAATAAAGATAATATGATAGCAGTTGTGCTAACAGTAAAGAGAAAGAGACTGTGAAAGAGGTAAGAGTGTTCAGTGTGAGCTACTGGAGTGCAAAATCTTAGAGTGGTTACAGAATATTTTTGAATTATATGGAAAAGTGAATGTACTATATACAGAGTAACTTTGTACATTCTTAGTATATGCTCAGAATGAAAGAGAATGTACTATATATAGACTAACTTTGTATACTCTCATATATGCTCAGAATGACAAGACCAGGGTAATAAATAGGCACTGACTTTGCTGGGGCCAAATTTAGTTGCACTGAGTTACATATGATTGAAAATGTTTTAAGTGGGCCAGCAGGTGGCATGGTGGTTAAGGCACTAGACTCAAATATGACAGACTGTGGTTTGAGTCCTGGACCTAGTGGTTTGCTTTCTCTCTCTCTGGTAAGTGCGCATGCCCTATAGCAAATCTTCAAAATAATAATAAATAAAATTAAATAGATAATTCTTAAAAAAAAAAAAAAAAGTAAAGAAAATGTTGTAAGCTGGCATGTTAAAACAAAGCCAAGCATTATCTTCTTCAAGAACAACTTAACTGTAGCAGTAAATAAAAAGAAATTGCTTTTATTTTTTTTAAGGTTTTTGCCATAGGGCATATGCATTTGTCAAAGAAAGAGAGAGAGACAGTGAGAGGCAAAGTGAGCAATCATCCCCCAGAGGGGATGGCCATGATGCAATCCCTCCTCCTCCAATCTCCTCCTGGGATTTTGGTTATGAAAGGACATGCACCCAGTGTGATTTTCAAGCCACCAGGATGGGACTCAAACCACAGTAAGTCATGTGGAAGTCCAGTCAGTATCTTAACCACCATGCCACCTGCTAGCTCCAAAAATAAGTTACATTTTAAAGAGCCTTGTCTTAGAATTCATAAAGTAATACTTTCCCACTCTTCAGTTCTACATAAGGGTACAAAACCATTAAGAATAGTATCTATTATAAAAACAAGTATTTCCAAATGTAATCGTGTCTAGCAGCTATTTATATCTTCCTTCCTTTAATAAATACCCAAGATTCTGGGGCCAGCAGGTGGCGTGGTGCTGGATTCCTACATGGCCGACTGTGGTTAGAGTTCCAGACTGGCGGCTTGCTTTCTCACTTTCCCTTTCTCTCTCTCACTCTGTCCCAGTATGGTCAAATTAAAATAAATAAATAAAGTTAAATAAAATAAGTTTTTAAATAAATAAAAAGATATCTGAGATTCCTTCCATAATAATTGTCAGATTGATAAATACAGTAATAACACTCTTAGAAAATCTCTCCTTTGGTGTAAATCTAATAATGAGAAAGAAAACATTGTGGGAAAGGATTGATCTTTTTCTTACAGTTGAATTCAGCTGTGTTTTTCTGTGACTGGCAAAATTCTGAAGAGGTACTCCAAGATTCCCACCTCCTGGTTATTATCCAAATACTAATTTGGGTCCTGCTGTGCAGAGACTTTGCAAATAGAATTAAGATTACTAATCAGATGGTTTTAAAATAGAGAGATGATCCTGGATTATCTGGAGGGACCCAATGTAATCATGAGTCCTTAAAGTAGAAAAGGATGGCAGAAGAGTTAGTGAGATGTGGCAGAGTCAGGTAGAGAAGAGATGTGGCAGGAAGGAAAGTGAGATTTGAATCAAAAGGCACCACCTGGGGACCAGCAGGTGGCATGGTGGTTAAGGTGCTGGACACTCCCACATGGTCTATCAGCTGGTGCCTTGCCTTCTCAATTTGAGGATGCTGGATTCCCACATGGACAACTGTGGTTTGAGTCCCGGACCTGGTAGCTTGCTCTCTCTCTCTCTCCCCCTCTCACTCTGTCCCTCTCTGGTCAATTTGAAATAAATAAATAGTTAAATAAAATAATTCTTAAAAAAAAATAAAAATAAAAACAAATGAATGAATAAATAAAATTAAATAAATAATTCTTTTTTAAAAAAAGACACCACCTACAATTGCTGGCTTTAAAGAAAGAGGGCCATAAACCAAGGAAGGAAAGATGGCCTCTAAGGCTGAGAACAGCCTCCAGCCATCAGTCAGCAAGAAAATGGAGACTTCAGTCCTGCTGCTACATAGAACTGAATTGTGACAATGACCTGAAAGAGCCTAGAAGCCTAACCATCTCCAGAGCAATACACAGAAAAGAACTCAGCCCTAGTGACACCTTGATTTCAGTCTGTGAAACCCAGCACAGAGAACCATATGAGTCACACTGTGTTCAGACTCAACCTACAGAACTGAGAGCAGGCACAAACAAATGGGCATTATTTTAAAATTGCTAAATGTGTGGTAATTTGTTGCAGGAACAGTGGAAAACTAATCCACTTTCTTTAATCACTGACTTCAAACATGCTAAGCCGAATCTCATTTTTCTGCCCCTTAATGTAACTTTCGACAGAGTTCATATGTTACCAGTCATGCTCAGTTATTATGAGATCCTGCCTAATTTGTTTTCCTCTAACTTAGTTTTTAAATGTTTAAACCTAGTAAATACTAAAAGGAATAGTACAATGGATACCCTTATACCCAACACTTGCATTCATCAATTGCTAACAATGTTCTATGCTTGCTTTCTCTAAGTATACGTAATTATCTACCCCTCTTCCTTTTTCTCCTTCTCTGTATCAAGGGTTCTAAACTGGGGATGACTTGGTCCCCACAGGACATCTGACAATATTTGAAAATCTCTGTCATTGTCGCTACTGTGGAATATTACTGGCATCTCGTGGGTAGAGCCCAGGGATGCTGCTGAACATCCTACAGTGCATAGCCCCACACAACAACGAATAAGTTTTTTTTTTTTTTTTGCTAGAGGACACATGTGCTCACCAGAATCTGAATCCCAGCCCTGGAGGCTTGAAAGACATGCTGGGTATGTGCACATGTGTGTCCAAAATCCTGATAAGGAGGAGGAATGGAGGAAAAAGTACTGTGATGTGAACACTCCCCCCCGGGGGATTCTCTCTCTCTCTCTCTCTCACACACACACACATATGCCCTCTGGCGATGTAAAATAAAGAAATGTTAAACAAGCACCAACACCCTAATTAGAACATGCCATCGAGCCATTCATTTATGACAGCTGTACCAAACACATACTGAAACTACTCAAGCAGTTGCTTTTAAAAAGGACATCTCAAAAAACTTAAAACTTTTGCAACATAAAGAGCTTGAAATCTTCAAAGCACTTGAGTATCTCAGACTTCAAATTCCATTAGAATTGTGCCAACTTTTCATACGCAAGAGGGATGTAGGCAGAATGACTGAAATGGAAAATATGTATAATCTAAGCATAGAGAAGTACCCTAAAAATTGTCTTAAGTTTTGTACTTCCAGGACTTAATGGCAGACAGAGGGAAGAAAGCATTCTAAACTGAAACCAACGAATTATAAGGCTGTGTTATCAGCCTCACTGGGTCTATGAGTCAATCCTAAACAAAGTAGATCCTAATCTGTAGAAAACACACTGCTTAAAAACAAACAAATGCAGGTGTCATTCTGGGTTCCCATAGCCTGCAGACCAAGAGTAGTATGCGCTACAGTGATTTGTCAAAGAAAAATGCGACCTACTTATAGTTTAAGAAGGCTGGTACAACCCGTTTCTGATCTCAGAAGCAGGATTCTACTCTGCTCAATGTGCCGCAACATTTAGCCAGTCCAGGAAGAGCGATTTCCCAGGTAATGTTTAGATAAAATAGCTGAAAAGGATGGAACTGTAAATTAGCTCGCTCTGGGGAGGGTGTCTTGCCCTGAGAAGTGGATTGCTCAGGGAAATGTGTGTTGGCTCTCTATTTCAGGCAGGTCACAAGCCCACCTGGCTCACAGGCTGCACAGTGCCTGCACCACTCCCTTGGAAGTAGTGCTCCCTCTACAAAAAAGCTGGCCCTGCTGGACTCTGCAGCAAGGGGCAAAGAGAAGGCCATCCATAGGGTACACTCAGTTCTCTCCTTCTCTACTTCCTTAGGGTTTTTTTTTTTTTTTTTTTTCAGTTTTATTGGGATATAATTCACATACCTCACAATTTTACTCATTTAAAACATACAATTCAGTGGTTTTTAGTACAGACACAGGGTTGTACAACCACTGCCATTATTGATTTTAGAACATTTCCATCCCTCCCCCTAAAAACCTCATACCCATTAGTAGTCACTCCCCATTTTCCTCCAACTCTCCCAGCCCTAGGCTACTACTGAGTTATTTTCTGTCTTTATAGATTTGCCCATTCTGGACAGTTCATTTAAATGTAGTAACATAATATGTGGGTTTTTATGGCTTGCTTCTTTCACATATTTAATGTTTTCAAAGTTTATCCATATTATACTATACATGTTTTTCATTTTATTTTATTGCTGAGTAATATTCTATTGTATAGATATGCTACAAGCGTATTCCTTCACAAGTAGAATCTTTTATGCTGTATAAATAAAGCTACACAGTGATTAGCCCACAAATGCCTATTATAGCTGAAAATATATTACTATTTTAGACACAAAGTCTTACTATGTCACTCAGGCTAGCCTCTAACTTGTGATCCTTACACCCCACTTTCCTAAAGAACTGACTGTAGGTATGCACTTATACACATAACCTGGCCCTTTGCGTGTGTGTGTGTGTGTGTGTGTGTAAAATTTATTTCTTCCATGAGCGAGAGAGAGAGAGGCCCACCAACAGGGTGACACCATCTCCATCTTGACACCATCTCCATCTCCAGCCCAATGTGCACGGGGAGGCCTCAGGACCTGTGTGACTCAGGGACCTTCCCATGTGGGTCTAACACTGAACACTGTAGATATTAATTGAACTTTCAGTGGCTGAAAAACTAGCTATATAGTAGTCTCAGCTGGAAATTCTATTTTGACTTTGCCCAAATAAATTTTGAGGGTGAAGGGCCTAGCTGTGGAAGAAGTATAAAAAGCAGAAGGTGAAACATTTAGGCAATAGGGAATAGAAAGTATGACATTGAAGAAATTTAAAGGTCTTTAAAAAACAAAAAATGAAACAAAACAAAACAAAAACCGGGTTAAACTGAAATGGTGTATAAGGAACATAATAAGAAAATGTGTAAAAAGAATGTTACTACAAAGACGATGTTGAAAATATCAGTCCTGGGACCAGCAGTTAGCATAATGGCTATGTCGCTAGACTCCCATGTAGTTGACAGTGGTTCGAGTCCCAGACCCGGTGGCTTAAAGTCACACCAGGCATGTGTGCATGTGTGCCCAAGATCCTAAGAGGAGAATGGAGGAGAAGGGATTGTGATGTGGCCATCCCCCGTGGGGGTGGTGGTGGTGGTGATTTCTCACTTCCTGTCTCTCTTCCTGGCGAGCACATGCACCCTATAGCAAAAACCTCTCAAAAAAAAGAAAATACCAGTCCTCGACTAGCAATAGTGGCACAGCGATTAATGTAGTGCTCTTTGATGCTGAACCCACATTGGAAAGCCCCAAGTTCCCCATCAAGGTCGCTCTATTCACGCCGGGCACACCTGTGAGCCTGTGATCCAGATAGCTGAGGGTAGATCACTATAAGAAGACCCTGTTTGAGGTCTCTCTCTTCTCTTTCTCAATTCATTCATGGAAGAAATAAAGAAACTGGAAAAACAAACAAACAACAACAACAAAAAAAACCAGTCCCCTAGGATCCCAGTTCCCAGGTTTTTTTGTTTTGTTTTTAGTTTTGTTATAGGGCACATGCGCTTACCAGAGAGAGAGAGAAAGTGAGAAAGCACCACCCAGGGTGATGGCCATGCCACAATCCCTTCTCCTCAACTCTCCTCTAGGGATTTTGGGCACAGGATGCACATGTGCCCAGCATAATTTTCAAGCTGCCGGGTCGAGGATTTGAATGGTGCAGTGGACCGTGTGGACTCCAGTTGCTTTAACCTCCACACCACCTGCTGGCCCTCCTCCAATTCCCCGGTTTTGTTTGTTTGTTTGTTTGTTTTAATCTCAAATATAATACCGTGGTCAATAGTTTCTATTAATAATTATTTTATATAGAAATAACCTACTAAGGGGCTGGCAGGTGGTGTGGTAGTTAAGGATGGTAGACTCCCACATGGCCAACAGCGGTTCAAGTCCCTAACCCGGTGGCTTGCTTTATTACTTTCCTTCTCTCTCTCTTTTTCTCTCTTTCTCTCTCATTCTGTACCTCTCTGGTTAAAGTAAGTAAGTAAGTAAGTAAATAAATAAAACTTAGAAAAAAGAAATAACCTATTATGTCCCAGAATTCTTTTAAAAAGATTTAAATCTGAGTTTACTTACTTTGGTAGTAGGTCACAGAAATTCAGAAAGTCAGAAATGCTAAATGTCATTAATGAAAACACAACTATTTGAAAAATTAATCTTTTTATGGCTTTTTTTCAATTATTTTATTTAACTTTATTTATTTTAATTTGACCAGAGAGGGACAGAGTAAGAGAAAGAGAGAAAAAATGAGAAACCAAGCCACCAGGTCCAGGACTTGAACCACGGTTAGCCATGTGGGAGTCCAGTGCCCTTAACCACCACACCTGCCCTTAAATACCATCCCACCTGCCGGCTCCTGTAAAATTAATCTTAAATCAGACAATCTGAAAGCTCTTGTGCTACAGTACCAAAAATGTTCCAGCCACATCTGTGGAGAGCACTTACAGCCCCCAAAATCAAATTCTAGAATAAAGTTTACCACCAAATCTAAAAAAATTAAGCATAACTATATAGTTTTAGCAGAAGCATTTTAAGTATCCTAAGAAACTTATTTGGGGGGCCAGGCAGGTGGCCTGGTTGTTAAGGGCACTGGACTCCCACATGGCCACAGTTCAAGTGCCAGACCTGGTGGCTTGCTTTCTCACTTCCTCTCTCTCTCTCTCTCTCTCTCCCTCACTCTGGTCAAATTTAAAATTAATTAATTAATTAAGTTAAGTTAAATAAAATAATTATTTTTTAAAAAGAAACTTCTTGGGGAATAGAGTCTGGAAAGATTTGCTGTTGTTGTTTACTCCTGTATAGTGTTACAGAGAGGTACTGGCCTAGATTGAGTTGCTGCCTGGTCATAATACTGGCAATGCTGCTGCAGAGACCCAGGACACAGTTTTCCTCCTACACCTTTAATATGTCATGGGTCGTTAAACCAGGCTTCCGAACTGCAATGCATTTCACTCATTGCATAGAAATGATAGTGTTAAGATTCACCTGCCCTACGATGGTTCCTTCTCAACTTTTTTCATAATTTATAAAACACCAGCTGATTCAAAATAACCTACTATTCCGTTTAATGGGCCTTTTCATGGCAGTAACGGAATACTGTCCTCTAAATGCAGACACCACTGACCCATGCGAGGCATTGATCTGTAGCTGTTTTTCCATCAGAGTGATAGATTTGCGCTCAGCTACTCACAGTGTCCACTAGGTCCCCCTGGTGCCCAAACAGTACATGAAGGCAGTCGCAGGGTTCGAAGGCACAGACTGGCAGCCGAACAGAGGGGGGAACGGGAAATCATGAAAAATTAACACGCGAACAGTATACACGACATGACTGAAAATTACGTTTGCACTGCTGGGGCATTTAACAGCCGAACGAACCGCAGCCACTGTCACCTTGCCTTTTAAAAGCAAACAGCCGGCCGCCTCGCTCGGTCTTCCGAGCCCTACCTCCCGTTGAAGCCTCGGATGCGATACAAGATAGAACCAAGGGGCTCGGACGAGGCGCACGCTATTTGAGATAGGAGGAAATACCGATGTGAAAAATCGCTGTAATCTAAAATATGGAGGAATGACACACCACCTTTCCTACCCCCGCCTGCAGACCCAAGTCACAGAGTCCAGACTAGCCGCCCCGCGGGGCCCGCAGAGGGGCAGAGCGCCGGGCAGCCCGGGGAAGACGGCGGCACGTCCCGGGCTCCGACCCGAGGGCACCGGGCTGCGGGGCGGGGACGCGGGGTCGCCCCCGGGGCACGTCTGGGCGCTCTGGGTGCGAGGGCGCGAGGGCGAGCCCCACGGGACCCCCGGGCCGCAGCCCGCCGGCCGAGGCGAGGGGCGCGGGCAGCGCCGAGGGGCTGCGGCGCCGGGGCGGGCGCGCCAGGGCCGGACGGCGGGGGCAGCGGGGCCGGGCGGCGCGGGCCCGGGCGGGAGGACCGAGCGGCGAACGCGGGGGCCGGGCCGCCAGCCTACCTGGAGGTAACAGGGTTTCCTGAGCCAGGCCCCCGGACAGAGACTCCTCGCCATGGTAATCGCACATCGCCCCGCCGCGCCGCAGTAGAGGCGGACCCGAGCGGGGCGGCCGGCTCCCCGCCTCCCCCGCGGCCCGCCCCCGCGCGACCGGGCCCGCCCACTCCCCGCCCCGCCGCGCCCGGCGCTCCCCCGGCCCCGCTGCGGTGACGGCGGCGGTGGCCCAGGCCCGGCCTCGCGCTCTGCGCGCCCGGCCGCAGCGGCTGTCAGAGCGCCTGCCGCCGGCTCCGACTCCGCCATAAAGGGGAGTCGCGCCTCGCCTCCGCCGACACAAATCCAACTGCGCCTCGCGCTTAAAGGGGAGGCGCGCGGAGGAGGGAGGGGACGCCGCGGGAGCGGGGGTGTTGCACGCCCGACGCCGAGAGGGACCGGCGGACCCGGCGAGGGGCGTGCGCCGCGCTGGCCGCACCGCCGACCTCGCAGCCTGCTCTGGCTCCGCGCGCTGCGCTCGCCGCCCGTCCCACCAGCTCTCCCGAGCCACCCCGACACTCCCTCTGGGTTCTGCTCCTCGAGTCCGGAACGTGTCTGGGCGGGCTGTATCGAAATTTAGGGAAGCTGGGAGCCCTTCCCGGGAGTCGGGCTCGGCCTCCCCGGCTCACTGGGGCGGGCGGGTGCAGAGGAGGGAGCGTCTGCCGCAGCCGGAGACTCGGACCGGCGCATCCCGCGAGCACCCGGCTCTGCGCTGAGCGCGCACTGACCTGGCTTCTGCTGAGCCCGTGTGTCCCCCACCCCGATCCCGTTCGCCTCTGAGGGCATGCAACTTTTTAAAAATGTACTTTAAAATTTCTCGACTGTTTTTGATATCTATTGTTTTCAAGACAACTTTAGTTTTCCTGGCCTCTCCCAGGAACCCTGATTCAAGAGGGAAAAAAATTACTGAATCCAATACAGCCCTGGAGGCAGAAGACCTCGGACGTGGCATAACGACTCAGTTAAGGTTACATAGTGCAGGGTGTGGTGTCTTTTGACAGTGAGGTCCAAATAAGGGAAAAAAAGCCACAGCTGTTGATCCGAATGACTGGCAAGGGAGGAAGATGCGTTCTTGTTTCGTTTTTTTTTTTTTTCCTCCACCCAACTTACCACGTTTTCACGTGGTGCAGACAAAAATTTAGCCCTTTATAGAACTTGGCCTGTTGCTCTGAGTCGCGGTTTCCCCAGAAGCAAACCTTTACTCCTCACCTCCACCGAGGTTTTTACATAGCATTGTTCTGGTGCTTTCAGTTTCTGAGAGCAGACCTTCCCCCAACCCACACACAGACCCAGGTTTTAAATCTCGCTGGTATTTTATTGCTTGCAAATAGATAATTTTTTCATTGATTTTCAGTTTGAGTAAAGAGATTTTAATAATTTTTGAGTCAGCTAAGGAAGAATTGTATTAGTTTCATTCATTTATTCATTTAATAATTATTGAGTACCCACACATCGTTCGGGTTTGATTATTTATGAACAAAACAGACAAAAATCGCTGGCATTGTGGATATTACATTATAGGGGTGGAGGAGAGAGGCAATAAATAACACATAATCAGTAAGAAAATAGAATATGGCAGGGGCCAGCAGGTGGCGCAGTGGTGAAGGTGTTGGACTCCCACACAGCCCTCAAGGGTTTGAGTCCCAGACCTAGCAGCTTGAAAATCTCACTTGGGTGGGTGTGCCCAAAATCCCAGAAGGAAAATGGAGAAGGGGATTGCTTGTGGCCATCTGTAAAGGTGGGATGATTTCTCACTTTCTCTCTTACTGTTTGTGACCACATGAACCCTGTGGCAAAACCCCTTTAAAAAATAATAAGATAAGAAAGCTGATAAGGGTTATGGGGTGGGGACAAAAAAAAGGGAGACAGAGAAGACTATAGATAGAGGAAGTTTGTAGAAAAAGATCAGGAGTTCAGTTTTGGACACGTTACCTTGAGTTATCTGTCAGAAATTGAATTGAAGTGGGGCTCTTGAATTGACAATTTTATATATGAGTTTGGAGTTGAGGAGAGTAGTCTAAGCTAGAGAGAGTTAAATGATATCAGCATTAAGATGGTATTTAGGGGCCAGCAGGTGACATGGTGGTTAGGGTACTGGACTCGCACATTGCCAACCATGGTTTGAATGCCAGACCTGGCGGCTTGCTTTCTCTCTCTCTCTCTCTCTCTGGTGAGCACACGTTCCCTATAGCAAAACTTAAAAATAATAATAAGTACTTTAAAAAAATAATAAAAGATCATATTTAATGCCCATCAGGTGACATGGTTAAGATGCTGGACTTCCACACGGCCAACTACAGTTTGAGTCCCAAGTCTGGCGACTTGAAAATTATGCCAGGCACCTGTGCATGCATGTGTTTCCAAAATCCCAGGAGGAGAAGGAATGCGGAGTGGCAGAGGTAGAAGAGCAGTGACTTCTCACTTTCCCTCTCTCGATCTCTGTCTGCTTCTCCAGCAAGTACACACACCCTATGGCAAAAATCTTTTTTTTTTAAAAAATGGTATTTAAAGTCATAAAAATGATAAGATCACAGGGGTGTGAGTGTAAATGGCAGCAAACCAAGGATGAAGCTGTGTGGGTATGCAATTTTAGGGGGAAGAAGTGAATGAGCCAGCAAAGGGACTGAAAAAGGGCAGCCAATGAAGTAGGAGACTCAGTGAGGTGCCCAGAAAGCCAAGTGAAGCTAGTATAAGTCAAGAAAGAGTGAGTACGCATATGAGGGGACTTCAGTAGTTTGTGAGATTAAAGTTTGAGTTTATTTTGGTGCAAAAAGAAAAGAAATATCCATGCATAGTGTTTGCATAATATACATTTTCCATGACCATGTAGAAGACCCCATGTGAGTGAGAACTGAGATTTGACCATTGGATTGATTATTTTTTTATTTTTAGGTTTTTGTTATAGGACATGTGCACTTGCCGCTCACCAGAGAAAGAGAGAGGTAGAGAGGGAAATTAAGACATCACTCCCCAGCCCCCTCTCCTCCATTCTCCTCTTGGGATTTTGGGTACACATATGCGCCCGAGCACACGCGCACGCACACACACACACACACACACACACACACACACACACAGCACACACGCTCAGCATATTTCTCAAGCTCCCTGGTACAGGACTCAAACGGTGGAATCAGCCAGGTGGGATCCAGCACCTTAACCACCACACCATCTGCTGGCCCTCAACCATTGGATTTAGTAACATGGAGGCCATCAGTAACATTTCAGGTGTGCAGTGGGCAAAAAAACTTGGTTGGCTTGAGTTTAAGAAAAAATAGAATCTGTCTCTCTCTCTCCAGCGAGTATATGTGCCCTAAGGCAAAAACCTCTTAGAAAGAAGGAAAGAGAGAGAGAGAGGGAGAGAGAGAGAGAGAGAGAGAGAGAGAAAGAAAGAAAGAGGAGGAGATTAATGATGTTTAATACAGGCAATTCTTTCGAGAAGTTTTCCTGCAAACGGGGATCCGAAATGGGAGAATAACTGGTGGGAGGAATGGAGTCAAAAGTAGATTGAAAAAAAAAGAAGGAGAAATATTCATTTATCATAGGAATGATCCAGAAGAGACGGAAACACTAGTGTAGGAGCAATGACTGGAGTAGCATCTTTGAGGGAAAAAAAAGGGTTTAGAGTCCAGCATACAAGAGGAAGGATCATCTGTAGATAGGAGCACGGACTGTTTGACTACAGCAAAGGGCATGAAGGTGGGTAGGAGAGATGGTAGGAATCTTTGGAAGTTCTGTTCAAAAATCGAAAAACATTATTTCAAATTTCTTAGGCAGGAAGTAATGTTATCAGCCGAGAGGAGGTGGGGAAGATTAATGGAGGTGTGAAGAGAGAACAGCAGATATAAAATAGCCGTCTAGGAGAATGAGAAAACCAATACACTAGAAACAAATTGTATACTTACTAAGTGTCATTAAGGGCGCACTTGAGTTCCTGATCATGCATTTAAGTGGAACAAGTCGGTGTGATTGTGCTTTTTGTCTCCAGCAATAACGGGCTGCCAAGACGTAGGCTCAGAGTAGGCTGAGAATTCTATTTAATCAGACTCTTACCAGGGCAATAAAAGCAAGGAAGCTGACGCTGTCAGCAAGGGCAGGATTATGATTCACATGGAATTTCAGGTAACCAAGAGGGCAGAGTAGATATGGATAGGTTAAGGGCAGTAAAAAGGTGGTAGGATCAATGAATTGCTAGTCCTTGTGGATTTGAGGGATTGATGGAATTGAAGGCAAAGAAGGAATAATCTGGAAAGGAAAGAGGTGTATCAGAAAGGGTCTGACTTCACCTTTATATTTGCTGACAACTTGTGAGCCTACATTTGAGCAAACTGATAAGAAAACCCAGGTGTCTTTGGTGGCCAGCCAGAAGTTCAAACCATACAAGACCCAGCCCACATGAGGAAACCTTCATGCTGGTCTTACTCCCCAGATATCATGAAACCCTTAGACTGTCTCCTTTCTCTGTTCCCTTCAGCCAATTTAAAAAAAATATATTTTATTTAACTTTGTTATTTTGATTATTTTCCAGTTTGATCAGAGAGAGACAGAGACAGAGAAGGGAAGTGAGAAAGCAAGCCACCTGGTCTGTGACTTGAACCAAAGTTGGTTATGTGGGAGTCCAGTGCCTTTAACCACCATGCCACCTTCAGCTCCCCCTTCAGCAAATTTTGGGCCATTTGCGAGCCTGTCCTAGTGTCCCAATAAAGCCTCTCCATGTGAATAATAAACCTTTTCATCTCCCTTGGTGTATGTGTGTCATCATCACCCATGACATCCAAACCAAATTGTAGGCAGAGAAATCCCTCCCACCCCTGCAGAGTGACCACGACAATGGCAGAGATTTTAGGGAAGGTGCCAGTAGCTAAAGCTAAAGTCCTTTTTCTGTGAGTAGGTAACTGACAGTGAGAAAGATGAGTGACAACATTAGAGGACATAAGCTAAAAATATACTGGCGGGGGGGTGGGGGGAATAGAAAAAAGAAGATAGAATAGCTTGAAAGAAGCAATGAAGAGGAACTAGCTGGTGGCACAGGGTAATGCAACTGGGCCCACATGGGAAAGGTCCTGGGTTCACATCCTCAGACCTCCCTGAGCACACTAGACATGCATGTGCTCTGAAACAGGCTGGCTGGGACTAGGGGTGGATCATGGCATGAAGGCCCTACTGAGGGTGACTCTTTTTGTCTCTCCCCCATGGAAAAAAGAAAGAAAGAAACTTGTGGAGGGGGGGGGCAATGAAGAGCAAGGAGAAGCACTCTCCCACCTCCAAGTCCTGTGGTATAGGAGCTCTGGGAAGGCTGTAGGGACAACAGCACCCACAAAGATGAGCCAGATTGGCATTACAACAAGAAGGGAAAGAGTTTTGAGAAGAGGTTGAGGAATGGAGGATTTTGCTGGTGATGATGGGCTAAGGGCAGAGGGACGACTCTCAGATATTGGGCAATGGTAAAGAAAGGGCTCAGGATAGGTGATGAGAGGAGCCTTGACTAGGTCAGCCGGTGGAACATGAGGGGTAATCTGGTGTCTGGGATTTCTGCTGGTGATTGATATGAACAAGAATAACCAGGGAAATGTTTGAACCAAAAGAGAAATAATTATTCAGCTTCCATTTAGAGTCTACAAGGACTAATTAACGCAATTAATATTCTATTTGAAAGGGAAGAGTATAAATCCTTGTTATTTCAAAATTGCCTCAATTCCTTTGTCTTCACACGCCCCAGAACCTCGAGAGAGAGAGAGAGACCTGGGGCAGGAGCAGCCCCTACTGGAGGCCTCATACCCAGGTGGGTATGAGTCCTTGTACCCTGGACTTGCACTTGGGCTTAATCTACCTTGGTGTGTGTCAAGGTGGATCCAAGCAGGTTGGCCTGTGGCAAATTTGGGTAGGACGCATTCTGCCTCTGGTTTGGTCCTCCTCTCACTCTGCAGTGGCCCTGACGGTCCTCATGCAGGATGCTGCACCTGCTATACAGGCATCTACATGGCCCTGTCCTGGTACCCTTTCATTTATTTATTTATTTATTATTTATTTATTTTTCTGGAGAGGATTTTGCTATAGGGCGCGTGCGCTCGCCAGACAGGCAGAGAGAGACAGAGAGACAGAAAGCGAGAAATCACCCCCCAGGGGGGATGGCCACACCGCAATCCCTTCTCCTCCATTCTCCTCTCGGGATCTTGGGCACGCACGCACACGTGCCCGGCGTGAGTTTAAGCCACCGGGTCCGGGACACGAACCGCGGTCGACTACGTGGGAGTCCAGCGACACAGCCATTACGCTAACTGCTGGTCCCCTGGTATCCTTTCTTAAGGAAGTCAGAAACTTCTGTTTTTCTAAGTCTAACTAATCCCAAACTAAACCGTATGGTTGTGTTCAGAGGTCCTAACCCATGACCTAACCCGTGACTTAAATTTATCCTTCTAGTACCAGTGTTGCTTTACACAAATAAAGGCAAATTTTATTATGTATTTTCAAAATCGAATTTATTTCACTCTCCTTTTCTTTCAATAAAAATGGATTACTTAATTGTATTTTTTAAATCTGCAGACTGAAAATCTAATCAGACTAATGAAAATCTGCTAATTAGACCAATATCAAATCACGCCCCTAATAAGCACCCGTTCTTTCCCTGTTGCCTTCACAGTGGGGCTGAATCATAGAACTGAACTCACAGTCTTCAAGGACATCTCAGAGACCTACGGTGTTTTTAGTGCTTGGAGTTCAATGTTGCTAATGACAGCCCTGGACAGGTATGTTTTGTTTGACTAGCCCAATATTGACAAGTTGGGGCATTTTACACAAATACTCAATTTCTGGCTCTTGAACATTAGATCAGCTACCTAAGCCTTTCATTCCTGCGTCGACAGCGGCTGGCACTGCTTCCTCTGCTTGGTGCCTGTGCTTCGCAGTTTGCCACAACCCCTCTCACTCCCTCGTTTTTCTGCTCCAGCCCCCACATTTGTTAATCTTTCCTGTCAGGTCCCTGTAGGCATTTGACTTTGTGACCTCTGAGTTTAAGTCATAGCAAACGATCTGGGAAAGTAGACTCAAACAGGAACTTCTTTGAAGTTTCAGGAGGAACAAGAAAGAGACTAGTGAAGAGAGAAGAGAGGAGTTTAAGCTCTAGATTAATGATTCCATTAAAAGAAAGAACTCATTGGAGTTGGCAGGTGCCATGGTGGTTAAGAGCACTGGACTCCCATGTGGTCGACCACGGTTCGAGTCCTGGACCTAGTGACGTGTTTTCTCACTTTCCCTCTCTCCATTCTCTCTCCCTCCCTCTCTCTCTGGTCAAATTTAAATAAATAAATAAATAAATAAATAAATAAATAAATAAATAAAGTTAAATAAATAATTATTAAAAATAAAAAGAACCCATGTTTAAGAGCCGGACAGTGGCACAGTGGTAAAACATGATCCTCTGCAAGTCTTACCCAATGGGAAGGTTCTGGGTTCACATCTGGAGATGTCCCTGAGTATGCTGGCACGTGTGTTCCCATGATCTGGGCTGGCTGGAGCTGAGGCAGATCATGGCGTCAAGACCCTGTTGGGAGTGCTGTCTCTGTCTTCGTGTATATGTCTTTATCACTCATGGAAGAAATAAACACATAAACTTTAAACAAAAAGTTTTATCTGAAATTACCCGGATGACAGAACAGCTACATGAATTCTTTCCATACACTATGTAGCCTATATTCACCTTCTCATGCCACTAGACGGTCTTGGTAAAGCAAGGTAGTGACTGAACCTGCACTCCAGAAAAAGGCAAATCTGCTGAGTTAGTCATGAGAAATACAGGCCAAAAAAGGCTCAGCGGGCACTAGAATAAAAATAATACATAGTTAAGGCACTGGATCTCACATGGCCAACTCCACAGTTTGGGTCCCAGATCCAGAGGCTTGAAAAGCACACTGGGGAAGCCAGCAGGTGGCGTGGTGGTTAAGGATGCTGGACTCCCTACTTGGCCAACCATGGTTTGAATCCCGATCCTGGTGGCTTGCTTTCTCTCTCTCTCTCTCTCTCTCTCTCTCTCTCCCCCTCTCTGGTCAAATTGAAATAATAAAGCTTTTTTAAAAAAACACACTGGGCACATACGCCTGTATGCTCAAAATCCTGAGAGGAGAATGGAGGAGAAGGAATTGTAGTGTGGCCATTCTCCCTGGGGGGAGGAGGGGGATTTCTCATTTTCTCTCTGGCAACCTCATGCCCACTATAGCAAAAATCTCTCCAAAATAAAGAAAAAGTGGGACCAACAGTTAGCATAATGGCTATGTCGCTGAACTGCCATGTAATTGACCGCAGTTAGAGTCCCAGACCTGGTGGCATAAACTCACACCGGGTGCTTGTGTGTGCGTGCCCAAGATCCCGAGAAGAAGATAGAGGAGAAGGGATTGTGGCGTGGCCATCCCCCCTGGAGGGTGATTTCTCACTTTCTATCTCTCTGTCTCTCTCTTTCTGGCGAGTGCACGCACCTTATAGCAAAAACCTCTCCAAAAAATAAATAAATAAATAAATAAAAGTAATAAGAATTTCATGTCAAATTTTTTAAATTATTTATTTAATTTTATTATTATTATTACTTAAATTGACTGGACAGAGAGACAAAGGAAGCCACCAGCTCTGGGACTTGAACCATGGTCAGCCATGTGGGAGTCCAGCACCTTAATCATCACACCACCTGCCAGCCCCTTACATGGCAACTGCAGTTTGAGTCTTGGACCTAGCGGCTTGCTTTCTCACTTTCCCTCTCTCTCTCTCACTCACTTTTTAAAAAAGAAGGTGGGGCCAGCAGGTAACGTGGTGGTTAAGGGCACTGGACTCTCACATGGCAGACCACAGTTCAAGTCCTGAACCTGGCAGCTTGCTTTCTCATTTTCTCTCTCTCTCTGTTCCTCTCTGATCAAATTAAAATAAATAAATAAATAAATAAAGTTTAAAAAATAATTATTTTTAAAAGAGAAGGCAGGGCCGGCAAGCGGCATGGGGTTTCAGGTGCTGGACTCTCACATGGCCAACTGCAGTTTGAGTCCCAGACCTGGTGACTTGCTTTCTCACTTTCCCTTTCTCTCTTTCTCTGTCTCTTTCTGGTCAAATTAAAAAATAACAATAATAAATAAAATAAATAATGCTTTAAAAAAAGAAGGTAATGTGTATAAACATTGGAAGAATGAATACATAAATGTGACTACTAGGAGAATAAAAATATATATAAAAATAGGGTTTTTTTTCAATTTTTTTGTTTTTTGTGGAGAGGTTTTTGCTATAAGGTGTATGCGCTTGCCAGAAAGCCAGTGAGAGACAGAGAGATAGAAAGCGAGAAATCACCCCCCCGGGGGGATGGCCACACCACAATCCCTTCTCCTCCATTCTCCTCTCGGGATCTTGGGCATGCTCACACATGTGCCCAGCATGAGTTTAAGCCACTGTGTCCAGGACTTGAACTGCAGTCAGCTACATGGGAGCCCAGTGACATAGCCATTACGCCAACTGTTGGTCCCTTTAATGATTGTTTTTAATGCCAGAGAACATGTGCATGAAAGAGAAAGCAAGCTGGTCACACCACAATTCCTTTTCCTTCACTCTTTTTTCCCATCAGGATTCTGGGCATGAGCGTGCAGACCCACCCATTGTGTTTTTCAAACCTCTAGGGCTGGGATTCGAACTGCAGTCAGCTGTGTGGTAATCTGGCTCCCTCCACACAGTGCTTAATTACTGTGCTAAGAGGCTGACCCTTAACGTTTGTATTTGCTTGTTTATGATAGAGAGTGCAAGTGCATGCACACATGAGAGAGAGAGAGAGAGAGAGAGAGAGAGAGAGAGAACACTCACTTTCAACAAGATCTTCACAGGCTTCAGCCCTCCATAGCCTCCTGCTCTGCAGGATCTTGGGCATCTACATGCATAACCAGCTTGTTTTCAAGATGACCAGGAATCCAAACTCACATTTAACCATTAGATTTCCAGTGTTGCGGTCCAGCACAATAGGAAACATGCTATCTGACTGGGCTTAAAGATGCTTTTAACTTGAAAGCAATATTCAAAATCTGAAACAAAATCATGAATGATCATTTTTTTGTTATTGTTATTGGTATATTCCCTAATGAATGCTGTTTGCTATAATTCTTCAAGAAAGCAAACAGCCCGTAATAATTTGGTGCAAGGGTTTTCTCTGACTTGAAGCCTAATGCTATAATACTGGAAAATGAAATCAATCCTAATGAAAATGTTGCACTAAAAGACTTATATTAAGAATTTGCAATGACTGCAGCAAGCATGTCAGAAACAAACATAGTATGAATCCTGTCACGTGATAGTGATTGAAGGGATTGTCTTATGGCAGATTCTGGTCTTCAGAAGAATGTGAACTTGTCCTGATACCACTGAGAATATTGTCAATCTCTAACAATAGTCTTAGGCTGTGTGCATAATTGTCAATGCCATAATGTTAACGCAGCACTTCATAATGTGACTTCACTATTCTCTTCATTTCACGTAAGTGGATATGCCACATTCTCCATAGAAGAGGAAAGTTTCAGAGATAACGCAGCTACAGGTGGCCCGGTAGCACTGCCAGAGCACTGGTCCCTGGGTGATTTGCAGTGTTTTCTTCCTTCTGATGATCAGCCAGCCCTAAACATTTCCCAGTTCTCTTGAACACAGGAATAACCATCTGAATCCAGGAAACATCCGATTCACAAAGACCTTAGAGAACCCAGATGTTTCCTTGCTGATTACCCCTGTAAAATCCAGTTAGACTCAACCAATGCAGAAAATGTAATAAGGGCTCCAAACTACTTGAGGAACATATTCCTCATCTTTTCCTGAGTTTTTTTTTTCTCCCCCCACGCCATGTTTCTTTTCCTTTTTTTTTTTTTTAAACTTTCTTTCTTAAAGAATTATTTCATGTAGCTTTATTTATTTATTTATTTTAATTTGACCAGAGAGGGACAGAGTGTGTGTGAGAGAGAGAGGGAAAGTGAGAAAGCAAGCTACCAGGTCTGGGACTAGAACCACGGTCATGTGGGAGTCCAGCACCCTTAACTACCATGCCACCTGCTGGCCCCCATATTTCTTTCTTTTATGAGTGTGAGAGAGAGAAAAAGACATATACCCTCAACAGGCTTTCATGCTGTGATCCCCTCCTGCCACCATCCGAGCCAGCCAGGATCATGGGCATACACCCAGCTTTTATAGATCAACCAGGGCACCAACCACGATCTTCCATGTAGATCCAGCATCACTTGAGTAGTGTGTTACTTCTGTGCCTCTGAGCAGGCCCTGGTGTTTCTTTCTTTCTTTTTTTAAGAAATATTAATTAATATTAATTCGGCACGTGGTGTGGTGTGGGCTCCCACATGGTCGACCACAGTTCAAGTCCCAGACCTGGCGGCTTGCTTTTCACTCTCTCTCTCACTCTGTTCCTTTCTGAGGAAAAAAAAAAAGTAAATAAATAAATAAAGTTAAATAAAATCTTAAAAAAAAAAAAAAGTAAAAAAGGTAAGTTAAAAAATATTAATTTGGGACCAACATGGGCATTAATGATATGCTCCTGGACTCTCATATAGTTGACTGTGATTTGAGCCCTGGAACTGGCAGCTTCAAATTCAAGCTGTGAGCATATGTGTGTGCCCAGAATCCCAAGAGGAGAATGGAGGAGAAGGGATTGTGGTGTGGTCATCCCCCCTGGGGAGTGATTGCTTGTTTTCTGTCTCTCTGTCTCTCTCTGGTGAATACACACACCCTATAGCAAAAATCTAATATATGTGTGTGTGTGTGTGTGTGTATACATATACATATATATGTATGTATATATACATATTTATTTCTAATTTGACCAGAAAGAGACAGAGAGAGAAAGGGAAAGTAAGAAAGCAAGCTGCCAGGACTTGAACTGCAGTCAGCCACGTGAGGGTCCAGTGCCTTAACCACCATGCCACCTGCTGATCACTTGTGTTTCCTTTTTATGTAGTAATTAGAGGCTCTCCATGAACCACTGAAGACAGAGAATTGGGTTCTGCCACTTTCTAGCTGTGTGATCTCAAGCAAATTACTTAAAATCTCTATACCTGGGAGCCAGCAGGTGGCCTGGTGGTTGAGGTAGTGGACTCCCACCTACATGGCTGACCACAGTTTGAGTCCCAGACCCAGCAGCTTGAAAATCATGCCAGGCACATGTGCATGCATGCCAAAAATCCCAGGAAGAGGATGGTGGAGAAGGGATTGTGGTATATCCATCCCCTTGAGGGGTGATTTTTCACTTTCCTTTTCAGTGTTTCTGTCTTTCTCTCACCAGCCACTGCAAGTGCCCTATGGCAAAAAAAAAAAAAAAAAAAAAAAAAAAAAAAAAAGAAAGAAAGAAGAAAGAAAAGAAAAAAAGTGCTTTAGGTAAAAACTCTTTTTTTTTGAGTTATAGGCAAATGAACTTTTTCGCACAAATTATTTTCTTACTAAACTAAACGCAAAAACTTTGACCATTGTAACCTTACTTTTTAAAGAATTTTTGCTATGAGGCACGTGTTCTCACTAGAGAAACAGAGAGAGACAGAGACAGAAAGTGAGAAATCAGCCCCCAGGAGGGATGGCCATGCCACAGTCCCTTCTCCATTCTCTCAGGATTTGAGGAATGCATGCACACATGCCCAGTGTGAGTTTCAAGCCACCAGGTCCGGGATTTGAACCAAAGGCAACCATGGTGGGAGTCCAGTGCCTTAGCCACTATACCACCTGCCTCCCCCCCCTTTTTCTTTCTCTCTTTCTTTCTTTCTTTTTTTTCTTTTTTTTTTCCCATAAGGTACATGAGAAAGAAAGTGAGAAATCATCCCTGAGGAAGCCAGCAGGTGCCATGGTGGTTAAGGTGCTGGAATTCCCACATGGCTGGCTATAGTTTGAGCCCCGGACCTGGCAGCTTGCTTTCTCACTCTCTCTCTCTCTCTCTCTCTCTCTCTCTCTTTCTCTCTGTCTTTCTCTGGCAAAACTCATGTGAAAAATAATATTAACAATAATAATAATAAATAAATAATTCTTTTTAAAAAGAAGGAAGAAAAAAGAAATCATCGCTCAGGGAGGATGGCCATGCCATCACCCCTTCTCCTCCACCCTCCTCCTGGGATTCTGAAAATGCATGCACACATGCCCAGTGTGATTTTCAAGCCACCAGGTCCAGAACTTGAACCGCAGTTGGCCATGCAGGAGTCCAGCGCCAGGACTCCACCACACCACTTGCTGGCCCCCACCATTATAACTTTAATAGAGATCTTTTTGAACCATATCATTCATGTCCCTTTCTTACTAAACAGCTTACAATGATCATAATCTAACAATTTCTTGATGTCGAGGATCATACAGCGTAGAAGCACATGTCTAGCATCTCAGGAGCAGACTGAGTATAGCCAGCCTGCCAGTCCCATAAAAGGGAAGGAAACCGGTGTTGAATGTATCCAGGAGGACAGGATTGGAACTTGGGGATACTGACATGCCAACAGGTGTTCAAAATATTTCAGGGTATCAGGCTATAATTTATTTATATATTTTTAAAGAATTATTTTATTTAACTTTATTTATTTGTTTATTTATTTATTTTAATTTGACCAGAGAGGGACGGAGCGCGAGAGAAATATTGAGAAAGCAAGCTGCCAGGTCCAGGATGTGAATTGCAGTCGGTATGGGAGTCCAGTGCCTTAAACCACCACGCCACCTGCCGGCCCCAGGTTCTAATTTATTAAAGCAGTCATCAATGGATGGCAAAAGATGGAAGCTGGAAAGTCAAGTTAACACAGGATCAACAAGTTCGATGGAAAACTTCACTACTCTGGAATTCAGGCCAGCAGGCTGGAGATGGTAACTAGAAGATCTGTTCGAAGACTGTTAGGATCTGCAGCCACTACTTTGTGCAAGGCAGGGCCCCAAACCCAGAGATCACCTGTGCCATGCAGGAAACTGGAAGTTAACTTTTGAATAGGGACCAAGACAAAGGTGTAGTTGTAAGAGTAGAGATTCGTGAAGGGAGCTAAAATTCAGAATCTCATCAAGGTCAAGTGAGTGGCACAGATGATGTGACTCTGGATCACAGTCTCTGACTCTGGTTGGAGCTGGTTAAGAATCCTTCTGGAGTGAGGAGAGGTTGAGTAACTTGCCTGAGATCACAGCGTGAAAGTACACAGCCAGAATTCTATCACAGGCTGTCTGACTCCCTACATATTTCTTCTATTTTGCTCTACTCGCTTTAAAATAAAACAAATGTTAAACCGTTCTGGTAAAAATAGAAATAACTGGATTGTTTTCCTTATTCCAAGGATAATTTCTACTGTATAATTAATTTGAAAGGCAAACAATTCATTATTTTTTAAATAATTATTTATTTAATTTTATTAATTATTTGTATTATTATTTTCCAATTTGCAACAGGGCACATACTCTCACCAGAGAGAGACACAGAGAGAGAGGGAAAGTGAGAAAACAAGCTGCCAGATCTGAGACCCAAACTGCGGTTGACCATGTGGGAGTTTAGCACCTTAACCACTACCAACTACTGGCCCAATTCATAATTTTTTTAAGGAACAGAGTGAGTTATATATTTTATGTTTGTGTATGCAGGAGGGTACATGTGCTCTCCAGAGAGAGAGAGGGGGGGGATAGGAGAAAGCACCCCCATGTGGAATGGTAACACTATAATCCCTCCTCCTCCATCTCTTCCTCCTTTCAGGATTTTTGGGCATACACATACATGCATTCGGCCTGTTTCTCAAGTTGCCAGGTTGAGGACTTGAACCACACTGTCAGCCATGTGGGATCTGGCTGTCTTAATTACCAGGCCACAGAACCAGCCTAAGTTGCTGGTTTTATAAGAAATTTTTATTTATAAGAAAAACATGTTGATATGTATCTGCTTGCTATATGGATACCTTAAGAATGAAGTCTCTTAAATATTCTTTTTTTAATTTTTATTTTGTAGAAGTTTTTGCTTTAGAGCACTCACCAGAGAGAGAAACTGAGACAGTAAGAGAAGAAGTAAGAAGTCACCCTCCAGGGGAGATGGCCACACTACAATCCCTTCCCCTCCGTTCTCTTTCCAAGATCTTGGGCACGTATGCACACACATCTGGTATGAGTTTCAAGCCACCAGGTCTGAGACTTGAACCATGGTCAGCCATGTAGGAGTCCAGCAATATAACTGTTACACCATCTGCTGGCCCCTGAAGTCTTAAGTTCTTTTTTCCTTTTTTTTTTTTTTTTTTTTTTTTGGTAGAGGTATGTGCACTAGCTGGAGGGAGAGAAACAGAGACAGTGAGATGGAAAGTGAGAAATTACCCAAGAGGGAGTGGCCATGCTGCAATCCCTTCTCCTCCATTCTCCTCCTGTGATCTTGGGTACACACGCACACATGCTCTGCATGAATTTCAAGCCACTGGACTCGAACTACAGTCAACCATGTGGGAGTCCAGTGATGTAACCCTCACATCATCTGCTGCTCCCAAAGTTTCTTAAATTCTTACAGTGTAAAATTAAACCTTCCAAAAGGAGCTGGGGTATCCCCATGAAAAAAGGACAATTTAACTATTGGGTCATCAGGAAAGTCATGGCACATTTTTACATAGAAAAATACATTGTGACTTTCCCCACAACCTAATAGATTTAAAATTAAACACTGGTTTCAGATTCGAGATACTAAAAATAAGTTCTTAATATAACTGAGTTTGTGAATGCTAAATTATTTCACCTGTTTGAAATTGGTAAATTCATATATTCATTACAAATTATTTTGGAACCAGTAGGTGGCATAGTGGTTAAGGTGTTGGACTCTCACATGGCTGACCATGGTTCAAGTCCCAGACCTGGCAGCTTGAAAATCACACTGGGCATGTGTACATGTGTGCCAAGGGTCCCAGGAAGAGAATGGAAGAGAAGGGATTGTGGTGTGGTAATTCCCCTTGGGAGGTGATTTCTCACTTTTCCTCTCTCTCTGTCTTTCTCTCTCTCCAGCAAACACATGTACCCCATGACAAAAACTTAAAAAAAAATGTTTTTTCCAGAGAGAGCCTTGCTGTCATAATTTTCCTACCTCAGCCTCCCCACTGGGACTATGGGCACGTACCACATTGCTTGGCTCTTTTGTAGACAGGATCACGCTGTATTTTCCAGGCCAGCCTTGAGTTTGCAATCCTGCTTCAGTCTCCCTGGTTACTGTGATTACAGGCATATCCCACTGTGCTTGGTCTTAGGTTGGACTGGGACTCAAACCCAGGCCTTCTACATGGCCCCAGACTTGCAGAGCATAGCATTTTAGCAATGCAGGCCGCTATGGCTAGGCTTTAAAATTTGATAATAAATTAGAAACATTTAGTTCAAAGAACTAAATTTTCATAAAAAGGAAAATACTATCATTAAGAATCAGAGTTCTCCCCCTCAGGGGTGACTTCTTTAAAAAAAAAAAAAAAAGAATCAGTGTTCTATGGGGTTCTTAATTTAAATTCGTCTTAGATGATTACTGTTTTGTTACCTATATTACTAACAACAATAATAGGCTTTCTACTTGAATTCAAATTGATTTTGTTTATTTGTTTGTTTTTGCTATAATGTTCTCCATTACTGCCTTCCTGATCTTTTAGTTCTAAGGAAAGTTAAATTCTTAAACTTGCCTCCACTCTAATCCTGCATTTCCTCTTTCCAAAAAAGCATTTCCTTTTACTTGCTCCACCTCAGGCTCTAAATATATGCCAGTTCTGGGATTGTGAACAATGTCCGTGCTTTGCAAAAATAGGTAAAAAAAAAAAAAAAAAATAGGTGAAGGAAGCTGGAAGTGAACTATTGGCTAGGCAGTGGGCCAGTAAGCATGGAAAAACAGGAATCAAGTCCACAAGAACCAAAGGACAGGAAAAATCAGTGACCTAGAAGGTAAGGGCAGGCAGAATTTAGAGTGTGCCAGCAATCAGGCATACAGATAGCAACAAAGAAGACCTAAAGTTCAAAGGAATACTCTAGGAGGCCAGAAATACTGAAAGCTAGGCAGGTGGTTAGGAGCCCAGTGAGCCCAAGGGTGGTCAGGAGGTAAGAACACAGGCTCTGCAAGAGGTCAGGGCAGCAGAGATCAAGAGCAACCCACAAAGGAGTCTACAAGAAAACCTGGATTCTCAAGCCAAGCAGTATCCTCAAGAGAGGGACTCTCAAGAGAAATTAAAAAAAAAAAAAAAAAAAAAAAGACACTTAGCTGTCCAGGGTTTATGGAGTTGGGCCAACCAGAATAAGTCCTTCCTTTTCCTACTGTTAACAAATGGTTTGGCTCCATGACAAGAGAGTTGGCTGATTTACTTCACTTTTGGACACTTTTATCCAGATACTGTCTGCTGCTTTCTTCCTAGGTAGAGTTAGTTCTTAATTGATACCCACAGATGCTGTGCTGCTTCAATTTGGCAAGAGACTTAGAGCATCTCAGGACAAGTTGAGAACTGAAAATAGATCCTGCCCATTGACTCAGCAGAATCGGAGGGTGTGTTTCTTAATAATCCCACACTGAGTTAGAACTTGTTGTGTCTAGGACATCTGATTCCATCCAGTGTGTGTCTGGTTTTGTTCCAAAGGTGGTTTGCTTATTAAAACAGAAGCACTGACAGCTGGGATCACGCTATATTCGCTCCCTTTTTATATACTCCCACAAAGTTCTGCAGATAGAAAAGTCTGGTGGCATTTCTTGTCTCCTGATATAAAGTTCAGGTCTCACAGAACCGATCCAATTTCCAGACCATGTGGGGAAATAAAATTTTCTCTCTAGGCGGAAGAGTTTATTTGCTTTATTTCCTTCTTTTAAGCTGGAGACCTTCTCATATAGTTACTTAGGTAAGTGAATTACTTTCTGCCCTGCTTTATCTCACTGGTAAAAAGTGAAGAAATTTCCTTACGAGATCAGTAATTAACGGCCAGCTCCATAGCCTGGTGGTTAAGGCAGCCAGATCTCGTATGGCTGACCCCACAGTTGGAGTCCTGAACCCAACAGCTTGAGAAACATGGCAGGTGCTGTGTATGCATGCCCAAAGTCTCAAAAGGAGGAAGAAATGGAGAAGGGATTGCAGCATTCCCCATAGAGGGTGCTTCTCTCTCTCTCTCTCTCTCTTTCTCTCTGGTGAGGGCACATGTCCTCTGGCAAAATTAAAAACAACAAAAAAAAGAAAACAGGAATCAACAGATGGCGTAATGGTTACATTGCTGAACTCCTATGTAGTCAACTGCAGTTCAAATCCTGGACCCAGTGGCTTAAAATTCACTCTGGGCACATGTGTGTGCGTGACCAAGATCCCAACCGAGAGGAGAATGGAGGAGAAGGGATTGAACTGCAGTGTGGCCATCCTCCCTGGGGGGTGATTTCTTGCTTCTTGTCTCTCTGGCAAGCACATGCGCCCTCTAGCACAAATCTCTAAAAACAAACAAACAAACAAACAAAAAAACCACAGAGAATCTAGTCCCCCCAGCTCCCATCTACACAGTCATTACAAAGCCTGACAGGTAGTTCTGGGCCACATTAAGTCTTGTTAAATATCCCTGAGGAGAGTATTATTTATATGGATTTGGATATGACTACCAGAATTCAATTCCCAGCTCTGTAATTATTTGGCTAAATGACCTTGGGCAAACCACCTAATTTCTCTGAACCCTAGTTTTTTAATCTCTAAAATATAATTAAAAAGTATATTTATGTCCCAGGCTTATTATGTGGAATAAATAAAATAATATATGGGAAAGCTGCATAGTGTAAGTATTCTGTAGTTGTTAAAATTATTAAGTGGGGGGACCAACGTTTAGCATAATGGCTATGTGGCTGAACTCCCATGTAGTTGACTGCGGTTTGAGTCTCAGACCCAGTGCCTTAAACTCACACCGGGCATGTGTATGTGCATGCCCAAGATCCTGAGAGGAGAATGGAGAAGGGATTGCGGTGTGCCCATCCCCCGATGGGTGATTTCTCACTTTCTATCTCTCTGTCTCTTTCTGGCGAGCGCATGTGCCCTGTAGCAAAAACCTCTCCAAAAAATAAAAAAAAAAATTATTAAGTGGGACCAGCAGTTGACACAATGGCTATGTCACTGGACTCCCACGTAATTGACTGTGGTTTGAGTCCCGGACCTGGTGGCTTAAACTCAGGTCTGGCGCGTGTGCGTGTGTGCCCAAGATCCCGAGAGGAGAATGGAGGAGAAGGGATTGCGGTGTGGCCATCCCCCTGGAGGGTGATTTCTCGCTTTCTGTGTCTCTGTCTTTCTCTGTCTTTCTGGTGAGTGCACATGCCCTGTAGCAAAAACCTCTCAAAAAAAAAAAAAATTATTAAGTTGGGGGCTGGTGGGTGGCATGATGGTTAAGGTGCTGGACTCCCATATGGTCAACTGCGGCTTGAGTCTTGGATCTCGCAGCTTGCTTTCTCACTTCCCCTTTCTCTTTCTCTGTCTCTCTCTGGTCAAATTAAAAACAAACAACAATAATAAAGTAGTTCATTTAAAAAATTGTTGAGTGTGCAGGGCAGACACTATTTCCTCTGGATTATAAATCACAGGACTATTTACATCTCAGACTAGTCTTTCACAGTGTGTAATTTGACTTTTTAAAAATAATTATTTTATTTAATGGCATTTATTGATTTTAATTTAACCAGAGAGTGACAGAGTGAGAGAGAGTGGGAAAGAGGGAAAGTGAGACTTACCATGTGGGAGTCCAGTGCCCCTAAGCCACCATGCCACTTGGTAGTCCCCTAATTTGACATTTTTTTTAAGAGATATTTTTGCTATAGGGTGTGTGCACTCACTGGAGAGACAGAGAAAGAGAGACGGTAAGCGAGAAATCATGCCCCAGGCGGGATGGCCATGCCACAGTCCTTTCTCCTTCATTCTTCTCTCAGGATCTTGGGCACACACATACATGTGCCTGGTGTGAGTTTTCGTTTGTTTGTTTTACTTCTTTATTCATTTATTTATTTTTAAGTTTGACCAGAGAAAGAGAGAAAGTGACAAAGCATGCCACCCAGTATGGAACTCAAACCATGTTCTGTCATGTGGGAGTGTCCAGCGCCTTAACCACCACACCACCTGCTGGTCTCCTGGGGTGAGTTTTAAGCCGCTGGGTCCGAGCCTCGAACCGTGGTCAACTACATGGGAGTTCAGTGACACAACCATTATGCCATCTGTTGGTCTCTAATTTGACTTTTTAACAAACTCCCCAGGGGCCTTTTTCTATAGATGGCTTTCCTCTTAAGTAAGTAGAAATTTCCAGTATGCTATTCCCTAGAGAAAGTTGAGCTTACTACTGCTTTTAAATGTAATGGTAGCTTGGTAGGTAGTATGACATCACCATGCACTCAGGAATCAGAGTTTTGCACCTTAGAAAAGCTTGGATCATTTGTCATAGCTCATTTGGTTAGTCATCATTTAAAGTGTTGTAGTAGATGGGGCTGGCAGGTGGCATAGTGGTTAAAGAGCTGGATTCCCACATGGTCAACTGTGGTTCAAGTCCTGGACCTAGCAGTTTACTTTCTCACTTCCCCCCTCTCTCTCTCTCTTTGATCAAATTAAATGATAATAATATAAATAAAATAAAATAATTCTTTAAAAAAATGGTGCAGTGGTTCAGAATCAGTCCACCTGTCTACTGCCCATACTCAGCCAGTGCCACTGTGCCTCTGACCTTCTGCATTTAGCCTGGGCTCTCCTTTCAGTTCCTCCCTTGCATCAGGCCCCCTACTGCCACGTGGCTTTTGCATATGCTGTTCTCACTTCCCAAAATGCTTCTTGACTCTCCCCAAATGAATTATGCTGCTGATCTCACTTCAGAGGTCTGCCCTGACTTACCAGAAAAGTTCTGCTCCCTCATTACAAGATCCCAAATACCTACCTACCCATCTCCATTTGTAATGATGGTGAAACAGATTCACCTTTATAGGCAGAAGGTGGTTCAACCTTTGATTGCACTTCTGTGATTGGTTAGTGTCTGTCTTCATCTGTGGAATGTAAACTCTGTGAGGGCACAAGCCATGTCCATTTTTACGCACCATTTTATTTGAAGAAACTCACTGGATGCCTAATACATAGTAAACTAGTAATAAATATTTAAATAAATGAATGAATTAGCCAGATACAGAATTCAGTCTTAAGGACTATTTTCACTAACCTAAAACACAATCGCTTGGTCTAGACAATGTTGACTTCATAAGGGTCTGTGGCCCTCATGGTCACTCTAGAGCTGTGACAGCCAAGTTTGATGATAATGAAGACAGTGGCATTAATATGGTATAGTCAGGGACCGGCAGGTGGCGTGGTAGTTAAGAACGCTGGACTCCCATATGGCCCACGGTACTTCAAGTCCTGGGCCTGACGGCTTGCTTTCTCACTTCTCTCTCTCTGTCCTTTTCTGTACAAATTAAAATAAATAAATAAACAAAGCTCAATAAAATAATTCTTTTAAAATATATGGTATAATCAGACCTCAGAGAAGACTTTGGAATCCTGGTTTGCATCATGTAAGGTTTAGTAAATTATGCCTTCCAAAAGTAAAGTGGATCCTTTAGTGCCCTTTATTCCAAAAAAGAAAAAATAGGGAGGACAGCTGGTGGCTCAGCGGTAATGCCTCTGAAACTAAACCCACGAGGTCCCGGATTGCATCCCAAGGACTCCTCGTGTGCATTGGCATGTGCCAGTGACCCAGGCTGGCTGAGGCCAGGAGTCAACTGTGGCATCCAAACCCTATTGGGGTGCTGTTTCTCTGTCATGGACTAAATAAACTTTTAAAAAAGATTCAAAAGAGTTTACAGAAATATTAAAATCTACTAATTTTAAAGTATATTAATATAAATGAAGAAATGAAACAAAGGGAAAGTAACAAGGTAGGAAAAGATAATAACTAGGGTTAAAATATACCATATTAGGGGCCAGCAGGTGGTGTGGTGGTTAAGGCACTGGAATTCCCACATGGCCGACAGCAGTTCAAGTCCCGGACCTGGCAGCTTTCTCTCTCACTTTTTCTCTCTCTCTTTCTCTGGCAAAACTCATGTGAAAAAAATAATTAATAAATAAAATAATTCTTTTTTTTTTTTTTGAGAAGTTTTTGCTATAGGGCACATGCGCTCACCAGAAAGAGACAGAGAGACAGAAAGCGAGAAATCACCCCCCAGGGGGAATGGCCATGCCACAATCCTTTCTCCTTCATTCTCCTCTTGGTATCTTGGGCATGCATGCACACGTGCGCAGTGTGAGTTTAAGCCACCAGGTCCGGGACTTGAATCACGGTCGACTACATGGGAGCGCAGTGACATAGCCATTGCGGCAACTGCTGGTCCCAATAAAATAATTCTTTAAAAAAAAAAAAATAGATCATATCATGGGTCAGCAGGTGGCCTGGTGGTTAAGGCTCTGAATTTCCACATAGCAACCATGGTATGAGTCCCAGACCTGGCAGCCTAAAACTTACACCGAGTGTGCGTGTGCATATGCCCAACATCCAGAAAGGAGAATGAGAGAGAAGGATTGCAGCATGGCCATCCCCTCAAAGGGCGATTTCTCACTCTCCCTCTTCGTATCTCTGTTCGTCTCTCTCCCATGAGCGCATGCACCTGATGACATAAACTAAAAATATATACAAGTGTATATCATATAAATCATATCATATGACATCCAGGCACTAAAAATTAATTTGTAAACTCCTATATAAGCATGGAGAAGCATACGAATTTGGCTCAGAGTTTTCTAGTAGCCAGGAACAAACAATGCTATCACAAGATTCACAGTGTCCATACGACAAAAGAAGACCAGATCCTCACAAAAAAGGCACGAGCTTTACCTAGACAATGTGTAGACAATGTTCTTATAGGGGAGGAAAAATATCTTAGGTTCGTTGGCTGGGGCCACTGTAACAGAAGACAGATTAACCAGCGAAAAGCATATAAATTTGTTTAAAACAAGTTTTCGGGGACATGGGAGACTTCATAAGGAAATGAAGATCTGAGGAAGTGACTAAACCTGAGAGTTTTTCATTCTCAAGTTTGATGACGAGTAAAGTTACGGGCTCAGTTGTGGTGGCGACTCTGCTAAGAGTGTGCTGTGCAGGCTGGGCATCCATGGGAGGCCTGGGTTTGATTCCTGGTTCAGCCTAAAGGCCGGGAGTCTAAAGGCCAAAAGTGATGGCCCTGCCTGCAGTCCCAGTTGGCAGGCCGAGTACAGAGAAATGTGACAGTGAGACTCTGTCCAAAAAGAGAGAGAGCAAGAAAGCTTGAGCTAAGTATAGTAAACTAGGGAAACAGCAAGTCCTGTTTGTCCAGATTCCTTTGGACACAGGTGTCCATGTGTCTATAGAGATAAAGATATTCTTTTTTCCTTAGAGTACAGGGAGGTCACCTCTCAAGGAAAGTCATATGATCTACTTCAGGGGATGTTCAGAAAAATCCTTCTTGCACAATTCCTCAGATTCCTCCACTCTAAATACTCAATATGCTAAGGTAGCATATTTTGAGGGAGCATGTTTAGAACCCTGTCATTCTCAATGTAATTCTACAGTTTCTACAATTAGAAATATAATGTGATGTTTCTTAAAACACCTTTCAGTGGGCTGGCCCATAGTCTGGTAGTTAAGAGATGCCAGATCCTGCATGGAAGACTAAGGTTTGAGTCCCAGTGCCAGAGCCTGAAAAATATACAGGGCTGTAAATAAATAAATTTAAATTTTAAAAAAATGAAGGAAAAAAAAAAGCAGGGCATGTGTCCACGCATGCCCAAAATCCCCACAGGAAGGAGAAAGGGAGGAGAAGGGATCGTGGCATAATCGTGCCCCACTGGGGAGTGCTTTCTCCTTCTCTCTCCCCTCTCCCCCTCTGTCTTTGGTAAACACATGTGCCCTCTAGCAACTTAAAAGAAAAAAAAAAAAAAAAAAAAAAAACATAAAGCCAGCTCTAAGAGAGTAGATTTGAGGCAAAATGCCAAATGTCTGTCAGAAAAGGATCAGGATGGACAGCACTGACACATAAGCTCTCCAAGGATCTGTCTCCAATCTGACAGAATTTAGAGATGGGTTCATTACCATTAGGCAATTCTCCTGAACATGATCCTTACAACTAAATTTTTGCTCATAATTCAACTCTAGATCATCTGAGAGATTATATTTCCTAAGAGGAGTTTGAAGTATGGAAGTACTGTAGAGTAATTAAGCATAATCAACCTAGAACTGGTGCCTTTTCCTTTTTAAATTGTATTTATTCATTTATTTACTTTTCATTTGACCAGAGAGAAACACAGAGAGAGCAAGAGAGGGAAAGTGAGAAAGCAAGCCACCAGCTCCGGGACTTGAACCATGGTCGGCCATGTGGGAGTGTCCAGTGCCTTAACCACCAGGTCACCTGCTGGTCCCCACTGATGCCTTTTTCTGAAAGGAAAGCCCCTAGCCAGTACACATACTTCAGTAGAAAGCCACCCAACTTTCCCATAGGAATGGGCTGGAAAATGCAGGGCCAAGATTTTCCTCAGATTATATTTTTGGGTTAATTCCAGCATACACACAATGGGCATACAGCAAGAATTCTCAAAAGGAGAAAAAAAGAGTTTAATTACCAAAATAATAAACACTTCAAAATATTCAAACTCACAGAAAGCCTTCCTACTCTTATCCTCCCTATTCTTCCTGCCCCTGGGTAAGCACCAAGGATGAGTCCTTGTGTCTCTTTCCACGCCTTCATCTAGGTACATCTGGGGGGCCTCGTACTCCTAACATTGTTACGTAACGCTTCTGTTCTTTTCCATGGACAACATGAGATGAGCAGGCTACAGCTGTGTCTTTTATTCTTTTTTTAAAAAGAATTATTTTATTTTTTATTATTATTATTTTCCAGTTTGATCAGAGAGAGACAGAGAAAGAAAGAGGGGAAGTGAGAAAGCAAGCCATCAGGTCTGGGACTTGAACTGCAGTCAGCCATGTGGAAGTCCAGTGCCTTTAACCACCACACCATCTGCCGTCCTCTATTGTCTCTTATTATTAAGTAAGGTGTGCCAAGATCCTTCCAAGGATCTTATCTCCAATAAAGGAGATAAAAATAAGGAGAACTCCTTTTTTTTTTTTTTCTTAAAGAATTATCTTTTGTTGGGGCTGGCATTAAAGGTATTGTACTCCCACATGGCTGACCACAGTTCAAGTCCCAGACCTGGCAGCTTACTTTTCTCACTTTCTCTCTCTCTCTGTGTCTCACTCTGATCAAATTAAAACTAACAATAATGATAACTAAAATAAAGGAAATCATTATTTTTTTAAAAAGAATTATTTTTTTTAAATTTTATTCATTGACATTATTTTGATTTTTTTTTTTTGAAGTTGACCCGAGAGAGACAGAGAGAAAGAAGGAAAGTGAGAAAGCAAGCTGCCAAGGACCTGAACCACAGTCAGCCATGTGGGAGTCCAGTCGCCTTAACCACCAGGCCACCTGCCAGCCCCTGTTTTTTCTTTCTTTCTTTTTTTTTTTTTTTAATGAATTACACTAGTGTAACATGGATGAATTCTTTTTTGGTCATTTTTAAAAAGAATTATTTTATTTAACTTTATTTGTTTTTAATATGGTCAGAGAGGGACAGAGTGAGAGAGAGAGGGAGGTAAAGTGAGAAATTAAGCTGCCAGGTCTGAGACTTGAACCATAGTCGGCCATGTGGAAGTCCAGTGCCCTTAACCACCATGCCACCTGCTGGCCCTTGTAATTTATTTATTTATTTATTTTATTATTTTCTTTTTTTGGAGAGGTTTTTGCTATAGGGCGCGTGTGCTCACCAGACAGAGAGAGAGAGACAGAGAGACAGAAAGCAGGAAATCACCCCCCAGGAGGGATGGCCACACCGCAATCCCTTCTCCTCCATTATCCTCTCGGGATCTTGGGCACGCACGCACACGTGCCCGGAGTGAGTTTAAGCCACCGGGTCCAGGACACAAACTGCGGTCGACTACGTGGGAGTCCAGTGACATAGCCATTACGCTAACTGCTGGTCCCGTAATTTATTTTTTAGAGAGAGATTTTTGCTATAGGGCACATATGCTCGCCAGAGAGACAGAGAGAAACAGAGACAGAAAGTGAGAAATTGCCCCCCATGGGGATGATCACACGGCAATCCATTCTCCATCCTCCTTGGGATCTTGGGCGCACATTCATGCACATGCACCCGACATGAGTTTTAAGCCTCCTGGTCCCGGACTCAAACCACAGTCAACTGTGGGAATCCAGCGACATAACCATCTCTGCCATATGGTCACTCCATTTGTGTCCAGTATCTCAGCTCTGAAACTGCTGATGATTAAGTCTAATATCGATTGGCAGAATTATTTTGTCTGCTTAGTTATTGAATGTCTTGCATATTCTTTCTGGCTGGTGTTAACGTGATACAAAAATCTCCGTACTTTGTGGCTACTCCCACATGTCCATTTATATTCCTCTAACCAGATTGCCCCATCTCTGGTCTTCAAGGGCTTTTTTTTTTCCAGGTCTCCAACCAGACAACCAAGCCATTGGCCACAGCCTAAGAATCTAGATGTATTCTAACCTCGGGCCACTTCTCTTTCAACCAAAGATGACCAGGCATCTGTTTTCAGTTCTGTCTTTTGGGAAAGTTTTCTCTCTTCACTGGCTTCCAGGATACTCCTTAATCTGGATATAATGAAGTCACCGTCTATTTTTCAGCCTTATGCATTTAATGAGTTAACCCATCTATAAACAAATCTTGGGTTTTTCCACTCCAATTCAAATAGTCATATGGGACCTTTCACAAGGCCGTGGGTACAAGCATGTGAGAGTGATTAGTGCAACTGTATGGGTGACCTCAGGGTCTGAGCTCTTTGCCCATCTAGCATCTTGTTCTATGTGGACTTGATCTAGGGTATACCATTTCCAACTTATGGTGAGCTCATCTGAATTTTTGATTGGTGGGACTGATAGAACGCAGTTTATAATGGGAAGTTCTGGACATGTGGGTCATTTGATGTTCCCTAGGTAAGCATTCTGACTCTACTAGAGTAACTTGCTCTCTGTGACTTTCCAAAAGGTATGTCATTCTCTGCTGTGGGTGGCATGACTTTTCTTCAGAATCCCAGGGGCCAACTTTGGGATTTTCCTACTGGGGTTATCCATGAACCCTGACTGCATCATTTGCCACCTCTGACACCTCCAGAACTATAGTACCTGCTGGATCATCGGACCCAAGTTGAAGGGCTGCTTGCACCACATCCTAAACCTGCTGTAGTGCCTTTTCTTGCCCTAAACCCTCCTCAAAGCTGGCAGCTTTCCATGTTACCCAGTACATGAGAGGAGCTATATTTCTAAGTGTGGAAATGTTTCCCTCCAGAATTCAAAGAGACCTTCAGGCTCCATGCTTCTTTCTTTATGATGAGGACGAAAGCTGCCACAATGAGTCCTTCAGTTTGGAGAGGTTATTCTGGCAAGCCTCTGAGCACCGGACTCCTGAAAACTACACTGCAGCGGCTGGCCCGTGGATCTTCATGGAGCCGGTTTCACAATTCTGGAATACATGTATTTTACCTGTGTCCCTTAAGAAGGCGTCCAGCCCACTCTATATAACTACAGGACACCCGATATGAAGTGAGTTACTCATCATAACCGGAAGTTGTCTGAGCCACCAAACCATAAGTTTGGTGAGCTCATAGTCTCCCATCATCAAGGGGAAGTGGCAGACATACAAAGCAGGTTGAACCAGCTTCTGAAGACCCAAGCAAACTGCACGAGCAGGTGGCTCTCATTCACAGCGTGCCTACTCCTTTCACACTCAATCCACATCTATATCCTGCAATCTGTTGACAAAGGAAGAAGAAACTCAAGCCCGGATTACAGATGGCTCTCCACGATATGATGTTAGCAGTCAAAACTGAACTGCAACAGCAGTCCGACATAGGTGTCGCCTGAAAGACAACGAAGAAATGGAAATTCTCACTAAGCATAGATTTGATCAGTACCTCTCATAGTCCATTTGCCAAGAGAGATGAACTGAGATGTATAATCGATCTATACAAATTCAAGGGGAGGGACTTAGGATATGTATAGTCACATGACCAGAAACTTGGAAAGAAGGGATTGGTAGCTGGTGATTTGGAGAAAATTAATGTGAACGAACATTCCCAGAATGTGAGAATATTTGTGTCTCAGAGGAATGACCATCAAATAGCCTTTGCAGTTAAGAGGTTCTGAATAATCATTGAATGAGATTACCCATGTCTGGCTCTCAAATTCTTTCTCCGAACACTCTAGTACTTGCACAATAATTCATGAACTTGATACGGACTTCCCTGAACAAAGCTAACCTGGCTACTGTCTCTGCTGGATGGCAGTCTGACCTTGAGCCAAGTCGTTACTATACTCAGTGGGGAAAGACTGCCACCTGGTGGTAGTTGAGTATATTGCCCCCTTCTACTAATGCCATGCTTATTATTGATAAATAGCAATTTGGTAATTTGTCCTCTTTGGAATGGAAATGTATTCTAGATAGTTTGCCTTTCTTACACACCATACTATCCATGTGCTTAATATTTCATTCACCAGCATGTTATACCTTACAACATCATTTCTGATCAATGAACTTATTTTACTGTAAGAGAAGTAAGGCTGTGTTTATGGGAGTCACTAGTACTGACAAATATGGCATCTCCCTGAATTTCTAAGCAGAGTAACATCATTCAAAGTAATAGCTTTCTGATTGCATGGCTGGCTGCCAAGATGGCGCCAAAAGACAAGAAGCCTAGTAAACAACCTAGAAGTTTAATTTGGACCTCACTCAACCAGCAGAAGACAGAATTTTTGTGGAAATTTTGAACAGTTTCTGTGGGAGAAGGTTAAAGTCAGTGGGAAAACTGGCAACCTCAGAAATGTAGTTCACATTGAGCGCCTCAAGAATAAAACCACAGTTGTTTCTGAGAAACAGTTCTCTAAAAGGTACTTGAAATACCTCACCAAGAAGTACCTTAAGAAGAACAACCTTTGTGATTGGCTTCGTGTAGTTGCATCTGACAAGGAGACTTACGAACTTTGTTACTTCCAGATTAGTCAAGATGAAGAAGGGTCAGAGTCTGAGGACTAGTTGAAGCCTCGCCTTGCCGGGCTTTGCTTACTAAGTAAAACAAATGCAGGATACATGAGAAAGAATCATCTGGATATAGACTTTTAGTTTATTAATGAATAAAAATCACTGCTTGTAAGCTTTAGTCCCATTTATTTAAGAGTGTACTATTTACATGATTGTTTTCCTTTGATAATTTCCTAGGCAGTATATCCATAAACTTAGTAGAATTTTTGCTTTTACAAATGTCTTCATGGTGACTAGAGTCCTCATATAGTGGGCCAGCCATAATCACATGAGAACTAGGTGCTGCAGGACGTGGCAGGACTATGACCTGGGAAGGGAGGCAGGGTCTGGGTAAAGCATGTGTTTCAGGCACAGGAAGCAGAACTTCTGAAGTTGTCAGGCCAGGGGAGTCCGGTTGGTGCAGAGTACAACCTGCAGTGGTCATGAGCCTGCAAAGGCAGACACAGCTGATCCAGGGCTACGTCATTTAGAGACCAGTGGCAAGAAACATGGATTTTAAGCAGAGGGTCATGATCTGAAGGCTACACATGGGTAAAAGAACAATTATCCACTGCCTTGAGAATGGTTTTCAGTGTGAAATAAAATATTTGCAATATCCTGTGTGTGGGGGGGAAACCCAAAAAACAAACAAAGAAAATAAAAGCAAAGTAATGTATTAAGGGCTGTTTTCAAGGCCTGGTGGTTAAGGGAGCTGGCTCCCACAGGGCAAACCGTATAGTCCGAATCCCAGCCACAGCAGCTTGAAAGACATACCGGGCATGTGAGTGTGCCTGCCGAAAATCCTGACAGGGTGGAGAAATGAAGGGATTGCGGTGGGACCATGCCCCCCGAGGGACATGCAAATCTCTCTCTCCCTCTGTCTCGTATCTCTCCCTCTCTAGTGAGCTCATGTGCCCTCTAGCAAGTTTTTTTCTTTCTTTCTTTTCTTTTTTCCTTTCTTTCTCCCTTTCTTTCTTTCTTTCTTTCTTTCTTTCTTTCTTTCTTTCTTTCTTTCTTCTTTCTTTTTCTCTTTCTTTTAAATCAAAATAATGAGGCAGGAGGGAATGTATTGGATTAAAACATTCAACAGACACAACGATGGAAAGTTATCTGTTGAGAATGATATACATGGTAGAATGTTTGACTTGATTGATACACAATACGTGTATGCTTTGAAAAAACCGTATTGTACTCTGTTAAGATGTGGGAGGAATTTTTTTAAAAGATTAAATCAAAGTAATCTATTAACATTCAGGGCCCCGTAGGGAATAAGGGCCCAGCTCCTGAGAAAGGAGATAGCAAGAATGAGGTGGGAAAGCAGAACTTTGATCTCTAACGGGGCTCAGGGCAGAGCCCTCTCCTGCAGTGCCAGGATAAGGACAGAAATGCCATGAGACTGAGCAAGAAGGAATCAGAAAGGGAGCTGGCTTCTCTTTACAAGGGCCTTGAGGGAGTTCTCATTCAGAGGGGCACTGTGGCACTGCTCTCAGCTGGGGAGCCCCTAAGCTGGTTTTGTCATATCCCTGTTCCCTCAATATGCCTTTACTTATTTATTTATTTTGTAGTTTACTGTGGGGTACTTGCGTATGAGAGAGAGAGAAAGATAGGGAGAAAGGGAAAGTGAGAAATTGACTGCTCTCCACAAGAAATCACCCCTCTCCAAGAAGGGATAGCCACACCATAATCCCTTTTCCTCCATTCTCCTCTCAGAATTTTGGATATGCACATACATGTGCCTGGTGTGATTTTCAAGTTTCCAGGTCTGGAACTCAAACTGTACAGTGAGCCATGTGGAATCCAATCACCTTAGCTTCTGCACCACCTGCTGGCCTGTCAACATACCTTTCTTCTTCTTTTTTAATAGTTTTTAAAGATAATTACTTATTTAATTTTACTTATTATTATTTTTAATTTGCTACAGGGCACATGCTCTCACCAGAAAGAGAGAGGGAGAGAGAGAGAGAGAGAGAGAGAGAGAGAGAGAGAGAGAGAGAGAGAAAGTGAGAAAATAAGCTGTCAGGTCCAGGACTCATGTCAGTCACGTGGGAGTCCAGTGCCATACCCACCACCACGCCACCTGCTGGCTCCACAACGTGCCTTTCTAATGCAGGCCTTTGTGCCTGTTCTTACTCTGTCTCTGGTAGGCCCTTCTCCATTTACCTCACCATTCCTCATGTCACAGCATCTCCAGGAAGTCTTTCTTACTGGCCACATTAGCCTGGAGTGATCTCTTCCTGAACCATGGCACTTTCTGTCTATATCATTTATTTGGTATTTATCATTCTCATCAATGATAAGGGGATATATCTTGTCTTCCCAAGTGGATTCACAGGAGCAATCTCACAGAACTCATGGCATGAGTACGGTACCTGGCAGATAACTACAGATGTATATTGGATGATTGATTGACTGATAAAACCAAGCATGCTAAGGAGGAAGTGCCATAGGCTTTGTGGAGGGAAGAGACAGCACATACACAGTGAGCACTCAGCACTCATCTGAATGAATATGTAGAACATGAAACGGAGGCATGGGTTGACATGATGAGGGAAGTTACGTGAAGGAGAGAGGATCTTCATTTTGCTTGAGGAGATGCGTTAGAATGGGAATGAACGAGGGCTTCAGTAGGTATAGTATCTCCCTTCTCTGCTGTCCACCCCTGTGTTCCTCTCTCTCCTAGAATCTACATCCCCACTCCTCGCCTCATCATTAATATTGCTTAATGACAAAGAAAACTTACTCAACTAACAAGCCACAGAAAAGACAGGAAAGTATACTTCATTTGTTACTGACTGATCGCATCCTCTCGCCTGCCTTAGGCTGACAGTACCATGACAAAGCAAAATCCTTCTGTAAGTGGCGCTGAAACCCATGGCTTGGTTTTCAGCCAGTCCTCATGGTACAGGTTCAAACCAAGCAAGCCAGTGTCCTCTGCCGTCACCTGGAATATGACTGTTTGGACTCCTTCCTTAGCTGTGTGGTTAGGCTAGTTGCTTAGGTTCAGTTTGGGAGAGACCAGCAGGTAGCATAGTGGTTAAGTATACTGGACTCCCACATGGCTGACTGTGGTTTGAGTCCTGGACCTGGTGGCTTGCTTTCTCGTTTTCTCTCTCTCTCATTCTGTTCTTCTCTGGTCAAATGAAAATAAATAAACTTAAATAAAATAATTCTTTTTAAAAATAGTATTTCTTAGCTATGTTTCTTATAGTTTATTATCCATGATTTTTCTGCCATCATTCACTCTTACTGCTTTAAAAAAATGATGATTTCTGTAGAGGCATAAATAAAGGAGTGAATAAAGTTAAATAAAATAATTCTTGATAAAAAGAATTATTCTAGCTTTTATGAAAGAGATCTCTTAATTAAATAATTTTACCAGGAAATTCAATTCTGTTTACTACTTACAAGCATGGGAGCTGATTAATATTCAGGGTTTTTCTTTTTCTATCCAAGTCCCTTTCTAAAAATTAGGCCATGACAGTTTGCCAAGCAAAGAGAAAAGGGCTACTGCAAAAAAAATCACTACTGAGATTTGACTAAAATGTTCCAATAGTGTAGAATAATGCCATGGACACTGCAGATACCACTGCTTTCCTTATGGCTTTTGTTTGTTTGTTACTGGTTTTTTGTTTTTCTTTTAATTTGCTAGAGGGTACATGTGCTCTCCAGAGAGAGAAAGAGAGAAAGGGAAAGAAAACGAGAAAGCATCCCCGTCCGGGAGATGGTCGTGCTGCAATCCCTTCTTCTCCATTTCTCCTGTTGGAATTTTAGACACCCAGGCACACATGCCGGGCACGTTTTCAAGTCACTGGATCCAGAATTCAAATCTCTCAGGTGGTCATGTAGGATTCAGCTGCCTCAACCATGACACTGGTCCCTTACGATTGTTATTTTTCTTTTCTTCTTTTTTTTTTTTTTTTTTTTTTTTTTTTTAGTTTTTCCTATATGGCACATGTGCGTGAGAGAGAGAAAATGAGAAATCACTCCCCCAGGGGGAATGACCACACAGCACTCCCTTCTCCTCTAATGTCTTCTCAGGATTTGGGGCATGCATGCATAACTGCCCAGCGCGATGCTTCAGCTGCGGGGTCCAGGACTCAGATCATGAGGCTGACCATGTGGGTTCTACTGCCTTAATCTCCATGCCACCTGCTGCTCTGATAATGATGATGACGATGATTTATTTATTTTTTAAACTTGCTATAGGGCATGTGTGCTCACCAGAGAGAGAGGAAGAGGGGGAAAATGAAAAAGTGAGCCGTCAGGTCTGGTACTCAACCCAGGATAGACCACGTGGGAGTCCAGCTCTGTAACCACAATGCCACCTGCTGGCCCTGGTCTGATGATTCTTTTATTTATTTATTTATTTATTTATTTTATTTATTTTTTTTTTTGAGAGATTTTTGCTATAGGGCACGTGTGCTCACCAGAGATGCAAAGAGAGACAGAGAGACAGAAAGTGAGAAATCATCCCTCAAGGTGGACAGCCATGCTGCAATCCTTTCTCCTCCATTCTCCTCTCAGGGTCTTGGCCATGCATACACAAGCACCTGTCATGAATTTTAAGTCACCAGGTCTGGGACTTGAACTGTAGTTGACTATGTGGGAATCCAGCGACGTAACCATTATGCCATCTGCTGGTCCCCAGTCTAATGATTCTTAATTTTGGGATTGATACATTAGGACACTCATCTGTTGCCAGGAACTTTAGTTACTAAATTGTTCATAAGCCCAGAGAAGGCCATTTCTCTTCTTGCTGAGATAGGAAGCAGAACTTTATAAACCCACAAAACCACAGCTTCTTTTCTCACTTTTCCCCTACCAGATAGATTGGAAAGAAAAGAGAATGAAAAGTATCCCTGGGACCAGTCAGTGGCATCATGGTTAAGGTGACTGAATCCCACAAGGTCAACTTTTCCAGGACTTTTCGAGTCCCAGATTTGGCGACTTGAAAAATAACACTCGAGGCACGTGTGTGGATGCCCAAAATCCCGAGAGGAGAGTGGAGGAGAAGGGATTGCAGGGTGGCCATCCCTCTGAGGGTACTTTCTTATCTATTTTCCTTCTCTCCCTCTTTCTGTCTCTCTGGCAAGAGAGACAGAGTTTTGCTTACCTCATAGAAAAACTAAAAAAAAAAAGAAGAAAGAAAAGTGTCTCCTCTCTGCCAACTATTATGCTACTTGTTTTACACATGAAGTCTCAAATAATCATGTTGGTCTCATTGCCCATATTTGACAAATGAGAAAATTGAGTCTCACTACACTAGAATTTTAAAAATAATTATTTTATATTTAACTTTATTGATTACTTGCTTGCTTGATTGATTGGTTTGCCCAGAGAGGGACAGAGCGAGCGAGAGAGGGACAAAGGGAATGAGAGAAAGCGAGCTGCCAGGTCCAGGACTTGAACCATGGAAGACTCACTATAGTTAGGTAATTTAACCAAAATTATATTCACAGTCTCTGGAGAGCAATGTGCCCTATATCAAAACTGGAGAAAAAAAACCACAATGAATGAGAACTAGTTTCTGCAAATTGTTTTTGTTTTGTTTTGCCATGGGGTGTGTGTGCTTGCTGGTGAGAGACAGAGAGAGGGAAAGTGAGAAATCACCCTCTGGGTGGATGGCTACACCACAATCCCTTTTCCATTCTTCTCTTGGGATTCTGGGCACACATGCACATGTGCCCAGCATGATTTTCAAGTTGCTGGGTCTGGGTCTTGAACTGTAGACTATGTGGGAATCCAGCATCTTAACCACCATGCCATGTGCTGTCCTCTGCAATTATTTATTTTTTAGTAATTATTTATTTATTTCCTTTTTTTAAAAGAATTCTTTAACTTTATTTATTTATTTATTTATTTAGATTTGACCAGAGAGGGACAGAGAGAGAGAGAAAGAGAAGAAAAGTGAGAAAGCAAGCCACCAGGTCCCACCATGTAGGAGTCCAGTGCCCTTAACCACCATGTCACCCGCCAGCCCTCCCCCCTTTTTTTTAAACTGGGATTTTTGCTATAGGGCGCATGTGCTGACTAGAGAAACAGAGAGAGACAGAAAGCAAGAAATCACCCTCACGGGGGATGGCCACGCCGCAGTACTTTCTCCTTCATTCTCCTCTTGGAACTTTGGGCACACACACACATATGCCCTGCATGAGTTTTAAACAGCTGGGTCCGGGACTAGAACTGCTGTCGACTACATGGGAGTCCAGCAACATAACCATTAGGCTATCTGCTGGCCCTGTGATCATTGATATTTTTTAACTTGATGAGAGAGAGAAGGGGAAAACGAGGAAGCAAGCCACCAGGTTTGGGACTCAAACTGCCATCTGGGAGTCCAGCGCCTTAACCACCACACGACCTGCCATCTCCGCAACTGGGTTTTAATAAAACTGTTTGGCCCAGCACACAGGCGATGGGCTGCCACAGTGGCGTGCTGGAGACACAGGAGCGCCCGAGTTCCGATTCTGGGTCAACCTGCACACACCAGGAGCACCCGTGATCCTGGCTGGCTGCGGGGGGCGGGGGGATGCTAATGGTGTGGCAAGACCTTGTCAGGAATCTCTCTCTGCCTCTCTCTTCTTCTCATGAGTGAGAGAAGTAAACTTTAAATAAAAATGAAACTTCTTTTCATACATCATGGCTGATTTGTTTTGTGGTGGAAGACGTTAATATCAGTGGGTTGAATTATCCATAGATTTTCTGAGCTGTCTGGCAGACGTTTAGGGCAATACAAAAAACGTACCCAAACCCTTTCTGCCATGGTCATTTCTGGCACAAGACATGTGAAAGCAGTTAGCCGTGTTGTCTGTAACTGGTGGGATGCCCTGGCCAGCTACATATGTGACCCTTAAAAGTCCTTGGGAGAGACAAATACTCAAAATGAAGCCAGATAAAATAGCCCAGGTTTTGGGCCAGATTTTGATCTCAGATCCCATTTGCTTTCCTACTCTGGTGAGCTGTGTTGGAAACAATGCAAACCACAAAAGCCAAAAGCCTCTGTCATCCTTCTGCCCTAGTAGAGCCAGGCGCAAACCCCTTCCTCTGTCCCGCTCCCCGTTCTATCTAGGACTCCCCTTCACTGGACCTCACACCAATTACCAGTCCCTTCTCTGACCCTTACCTGTTCCTGAGCCTTCCAAAGGCAGAGGAGCCCAAATGGTAACACCCAGGCCAGTCTCACCACAGGGCTGTCTAGAGTCCTCAGAGAGAGGGGAAGAGAATGTGAGGCCATCTGAAAGGGAGCTGAGAGCCGAGAGTGAGTCCCTCTCCTCCTCCCATACAGCAGCTGGCCCAGTGACATGGAGAAGCCCAGCAGAACTGGTGCACTTAGTCCTGAGTACCCACGAGACGCTCCCTGGAGCCACCTACAGACGCTTGATGCAGCCAGGAGGAACCAGCCTGCTAGGGGTGTGAAGTCGTGAATAGGTGGGGGTCCTGAGCTCGTAAAATGTGCATCGGACAGCCTCAATGACTTCACCTGTACTAACCACTAGAAGCCTGGAGGGTTTGAATTTCCTGAAAGGAGCAGAAGATGTTTGCAGGCTTTCTTCAATGTTTTGAAGTTATTTCATGGAGGAGGGTCAGCAGAACTGTCTATTTCAGTTTAATTTTAACAGCCCCACAGAGCAATTTCATTAGTGAAAGTTTTCTTCCTGTTTTGTTTTTCTTCCTGCTGGAGGGCTCATACACTTGCCAGAGAGAAGGGCAGAGACAGAGACAGAGATGGAGAGGGAGAGGGAGAAAGCACCCCTCAATGGGGTGTGATACACTGCAATCCCTTCTCCATTTCTTCATCCTGTTGAGACTTGGGGCGTGCACATGCACCAGGGTTTTTTGTTTTTGTAATTTCTTTAAATTTTGCCAGAGGGTGTATAGATTTGCTGGAGAGAAAAGAAAGAAAATGTGAGAAAGCACACCCCATGGGGACGGTCACATTGCAATTGCTTCTCCACCACCTCTCCTGTAGGGATTTTGGGCACACGCACACACGTGCCTGGTGTGTTTTCCAAGCCTCAAGATCCAGGACTCAAATCTTCAGATCGGGCATGTGGGATCCAGACACCTTAATCACTGCACCAAAGGCTGGTCCACCAGTCATGTTTTTCAAGCCCAGGATGCAAACTGGGATTCAAACCAGGATCAGCTGTGTGGGATCCAGTTGCCTTTAGCCACTAGGTTACTGAACCAGACAAACTTTTTTTAAGTACAAATTCCACTTATTTACTCCTACTGTGACAATATTCCAAGAGATTTAGAAATGGGAATGTCAATCTATGTAAACACTCATTTCTCAATAACATATGATGCTGCAGTCCCCGTTTCTCTTACCAGAAAGTAGGAATTTTTCTAGTTTAAAATCATGAAAATAAGAAGATTTTAAAGGGCTGGGGGCTGGCAGGTGGTGTGGTGGTTAAGGGTGATGGACTCCCACATGGCCAACTGTGGTTCGAGTCCCAGATCTGGCAGTTTGCTTTCTCTCTCTCTGTTCCTCTCTGGTCAAATTAAAAATAAATTAATAAATAAAGTTAAATAAAATAATTCTTTTTTTTTTTTTTTTGGAGAGGTTTTTGCTATAGGGCGCGTGCGCTCGCCAGAAGGACAGAGAGAGACAGAGAGATAGAAAGCGAGAAATCACCCCCCAGGGGGGATGGCCATGCCGCAATCCCTTCTCCTCCATTCTCCTCTCGGGATCTTGGGCATGCACACACACGCGCCCGGCATGAGTTTAAGCCACCGGGTCTGGGACTCGAACCGCGGTTGACTACGTGGGAGTCCAGCGACATAGCCATTACGCTAACTGCTGGTTCCTAAATAAAATAATTCTTAAAAAAATAGGAGAGAGCGAGAAGAAGATTTTAAAGGACTAAGTTTTTCAAATTCTATAGAGGAATTATTTTTCTTTTTTTTCTGATAGAAAGTACACACACACACACACACATGCGAGAGAGAGAGAGAGAGAGAGAGAGACAGAAAGACCCTCAACAGGTTCCCATCATGCCCTCTTCCCCTTCCCCCAGCCCCCCAGCTCCTCTCCCTTTTGTTCTCTGCTTTCTCAAATGAAGGTTGTTAGAGGGGGAGCCAGGGTGGCAGGGACAGAGCTGGAGGCGGGGAGTAAGGGAGGAAAGGAACAGCATTCCAGTTTCTTTGTATCCACGTCACAACCTGCTGCTGACCTGTCTACATTACTAATCTCGGGCTGCAGTTATGCTCCAAGACAATATTTGATAACCAACGTTCTAAGCAGAGAAAAAATATTTGATTTTTTTAAAACTGGAAGACAAATATTCTTCTTAAGAAAACAGATCGACATTTATACTGACTTGAAAATGCTGTGACATTTCTGAGAATGGCTGAGCTCACATAGCTTTCTGGAGTTGGGAAACCAAAGAACCTGCCAGATGACATTTTTGCTCAAGGGAAGGAAGAGGTATAGAAGAGAAGGAAATTTGGATTCTCTGTTGAATGTCTGGGCTTAGATGTTAAGCCTCTCTGGCTGAGAATGTGCTTTCTCGCTCCTGTTTTTGCTGTGGTGCCAAGGGAACTGTCAGACCACAAGTAATCATTGTTAACTTGCAATGGAAACCAGAGCCATTAAGAAAAATATTAAAAGCCTGTTCCAGGATTATAACATTTTAGAGGACAAAGAAATAAGATACCTGTCTAATCTATTTTATTAGGTCATAGAAAATGCGCTGTTTAGTTGGATTTTAAGCAAGAATGACAATTTTTTCATATGATTTGTCATGGATTTTTTTTTTTTAATGTGCTTAGAAAAACAAATTTGCTGTAACTTGGGTAATGGGGAAAACAAAGGCGGAAAGCCTGGGTAGCTCGGATTCGTGATGTGACAGAATAATTTCGGTGTCTGGCTAGGATTCCCTAAGCTCCAGGGAGTTGCCTAGGTTGTCTTTGCAGAAAACAACTCACGCTGTGCACAATGCACACTCCATTCCTTTGAACTTCCCAGTAAAATCGCTATTTCTCAACATGGATTTTAGAAGACTCTGTTGAAAGATTGGCAAAAGCTGCAGATCCCAAAAGGTTATCTCCCTTAGAATTTATAACTAACCGTTGTAACAGATGAGAATGGGTGAAGATCTCACAATGAAAAATGGTAAGTATGAGAAGTGAAGAAAATGTTAAATAGCTTAATTTAACCTTTTCACAATATATAAGGATGCCAAAACATCACATTGTACCCCGTAAATATATACACTTTTTATTTGTCAGTTATGTCTTAATTAATCAGTTATTTTTAAAAGAATTATTTATTTAATTTTATTTATCATTATTATTATTTTTTAAAATTTGCTACAGGGCATGTGAGCTCACCAGAGGGAGACACACAGAGAGAGAGGGAAAGTGAGAAAGGAAGCCATCAGGTTTGGGACTCGAACTGTGGTCATCCATGTAGGAGTTCAGTGCCTTAACCAATGCCTGCTGGTTCCATCTATATCTTAATTTAAAAAAGAAGAAGAAGAAGAAAAAAAAAAAAAAGATGAGTGAAGGAACTTCTGCAACAGTTGAAAAGACTATCCTCCTTCCATTTTTGTTTCCCAATTAAAATGTTTGCAATCCTACCCCAGTGTAGGCCTAGAGGTGAGAATTTGAATTGTAAATGTAGTTGGCTGAGTGTGGAGACTTCTGTTTAGGTCTGCAGGTCCACTTTCCACCCTTCTTCCTGCACTCCCACCTGGAGGCTGACCTGAATACACCATATGAGTTTCCAAGTCCTCTGGTTTCTGGTTGGGGTTGGCCAGTGGGGGATCCAGGGCAGTGGATTGATGAGGGAGGAAAATGAGGCAGGGAGAATTTTTTCTTCTCTGGGTTTCTCCCTGTGAGTCCCTTGACCAAAGATCCCAGCTTCTCTCAAGGTGACCTTCTACACTTCTTTTTTTTTTTCTTCTTCTTCATTTTTGGAGAGTTTTTTGCTATAGGGCGCGTGCGCTCGCCAAACAGACAGAGAGAGACATAGAGACAGAAAGTGAGAAATCACCCCCCCAGGGGGGATGGCCACGCCGCAATCCCTTCTCCTCCATTCTCCTCTCGGGATCTTGGGCATGCACGCACACGCGCCTGGTGTGAGTTTAAGCCACCGGGTCCGGGACACGAACCGTGGGAGTCCAGCGACATAGCCATTACGCTAACTGCTGGTCCTGACCTTCTACACTTCTACAACTATCTCCCAGGTTCTGAGAGTTGCTTTCTGTCCTTTTGACTTCTAGTTTGGGCTTACAGATATCCTTTGTGGTGCCCCTACACACTGTCTACATCTTTTCAAATGACCATTGGTAAATAAGGCCATTTAGAATTAACTTATTTTTTTAGAAAGAGATTTTTCCTATAGGGTACATGTGCTTTCCCGAAAGACAGAAACCGAAAAATCATCCTCCCAGGGGTGATGGCCATGCTGCAAGTCCTCCTCCTCCATTCTCCTCTGGGATCTTTGGCACGCTCGTACACACACCTGGCATGTTTTAAGCCACTGGGTCTAGGACTCGAATCGTGGTTGACTACGTGGGAGTCCAGTGACATAACTGTTACACCATCTGCTGGTCCCCCTTTCATTTTTTTAGAGAGAGAGAGAAGGGGGAAAGTGACCTGGGGGGATAAGAGAGATTTTTGACAGTGTCTCCAGTTACTCCCTCTGCCCAGCCTCTCAGTTAGCTAGGATATAGTCTCGCTATATTTTGGCCAATCTGTCCAGATGGAATCTGAACTCGGGTCTCCATGTGACCCAGCCTTGTGCACTGGCTCCCTACATCTTGCGCCACCGTGGCTGGGCCCTATTTAGAATTACTCCAAGTGCACCACCTGTTTGCTGTTCGTAATCTCCTAAGGACATTCCAAGACACTACAGAAGAAGCAGGGGACTGACTAGGTACTCCTTGGAAGCTGATGCAATGCCCCAGCCCACTGCCGACTCCATCTGCCAGTGCATACTGTGCAGTGCCCAGCCTCAGAGCCTCTCCCTCACCCTGCCTCCCAGTCACCAGCCACCACGTCATCTGCCTCCCTCATTCCCACCACCACCTCTGTGGTCCAAACCACCACTGTCTTCCTCTGTCTACCTGACAGCTCACCTACTAGTCCACTGCAATCTCTCTTATTCCCTCTATCCACTTCCCATACTGAAACCAAAGAACTCTTTCTAACCCATGAATCTTATCCTATCACGTAGATGATGCTTAAATATATATATATATATATATATATATATATATATATATATATATATATATATATAGGTGGGGCCAGCAGGTGGCGTGGTGGTTAAGGTTGCTGGACTCCCACATGGTTGACCACACTTTGAGTCCTGGACTTGGTGGCTCTCTTTCTCACTTTCTCTTTCTCTCTCTCTTGCTCTTGCTCTCACTCTGTCCCTGTCTGGTCAAATTAAAATAAATAAATAAAATAAACAAACAAACAAACAAAAATATATATATTAGAGCCAGCAGGTGGCGTGGTGGTTAAGGTGTTGAACTTCCACATGACTGACTGTGGTTTGATCCTGGACCTGGTGGCTTGCTTTCTTGTTTTCCCTCTCTCTCTGTCTCTCTCTGGTGATAAAATTTAAAATAATAATAAATTAAAAATTAAGTAAATAATTACTTAATTATCTATATATACTAGTTCATATACATGTAGTATATATGAAATCATTCACATATATGTATATTAAATGAGGGCACAAGTGGTCTCCTCAGGTTTAAAATCCCTTGATGCCTTCATGCTGCTCTTAGGCTGAAGTCCAATAGTTTTACAAGGCTTGTACGGCTTACACAACCTGTAAGATCTGGCTCCTGCTAAACCACCAGCGCCCTCTCACATAACTGCTTCTTTTGCTCTGCATCAGTCACACTAGTTCTGGAGTGAACTGTGTTCTTCTTGGTCTCTGAGCTTCCTACCAGCGTCCTTTGTTCTGGAAATTTTGCTTCTCCTCTCCCTTTGTGCTCACTTTTCAGGTCCCAACTGAAATGTGATCTGCTCAGAGAGACCTTACCTCACTATCCTCCCACCCTTAACGGGATCAAGTGACCAACCCTGTTTTCTCCTCTCCCAGCCCCTGGTAAGTACCATTCTGCTCTCTGCCTCTATGAGCTTGACCATTCTTGATTCCTGCTGTAAGTGGGTCTCACTCCAACCTCAGTATTGCCTCCCGCTCTCCCCAGCAGATACATGACCCTGGTCTGATCGGCCTACTGTCCAGTTCCCTGGTGCTTTATTATCCATATCATTCGAGATTCTCCCCAGAGAGGAAGTGGACTGTCTTAAGTTAAACAATGCACAGGTAAAGATTTCTTAAATACTTCAAATACATTTATTTATTCAACAAACACTTACTGAGAGCTTTCTTTTTTGTGTGTTTTTTAAATTTTTAAATTATTTTATTTAACCTTATTTATTTATTTGAATTTGACCAGAGAGGGACAGAGTAAGAGAGAGAAGGAAAGTGAGAAAGCAAGCCACCAGGTCCGAGACTCGAATTGCACCAGCCCTGTGTGAGTCCAGCGCCCTTAACCACCATGCCACCTGCCGGTCCCTTATTGAGAACTTTCCATGTAACCTCTTACTATGCTAGGAACTGGAAAGATCTATAAATGAATAAAGCAGACAAAATTCCCTGCCCTGGACAATTCTGTAGCTCAGACAGTATCAGCCACGTGAGGGCTAAAAGTCTGAGGGCTCAAAGCGGGTACAGAGCATTTGCTGGATCCATCAAAGACTTTCATGACCAAAAAAGTTTTACCATAGATTTTATGGATTCTAAGATAATCTGCTCTATAAGCATATTAAAAATGCAAGATATTAATAGAAATAGACATTAAAATTCTACTTTCTCAAAGAGCTGAATCATTGCTAGTTAGTGATAATATGTAATCAGTTCTGAATCTAAAATTATTCTGGAAAGTCAAGACATGCTACAAGGTCAGATTCACATCTTTCCTCCTGAGATTTTCATGCCATTAGCACTGTACTAAGAAGAATATAGTTAAAAATGAGCGACTGAGAGAGAAATTCTAGGCCTAGTAGCTGAAAATGCAAGAATGTGAGATTGGTGATGCAGAAAAAGATGGTTAACCTATTCTGTTGGTTAAAATCCTTTTTAGCTTTAATTATTCAGTTTTAATTCTTCCATTACTACAGTTAATTTTATTCTTTATTTAATATTTTATTCAGTAAGGGAGAATTTAAAAAATACGGAAACAGGAAAATAATCAGCTATTTCCCCATCACTCAAAATAAATTTACCCTTGTTGGGTCAGCAGGTAGTGTGGTGGTTAAGGTGCTGAATTCCCACATGGCCAACCAGAGTTCAAGTCCTGAACCTGGCAGCTTGAAATCATGCTGGGCACATGTGCATGTGTACCCAAAATCCCAAGAGGAGAATGGAGAAAAAGGAATTGTGGTGTGGCGAATTCTTCTCAGGGGGTGATTTCTCATTTTCTCTCTCTCTCTCTCTCTCTCTCTCTCTCTCTCCCCAGAAAGCACATGCCCTATGGCAAAACAAAACAAAATTAACTCCTGTTAAGATTTTGACATATTTGTTTTTTGGGTTTTCTTGAGAGATTTTTACTACAAGGCATGTGCACTCACCAGAAAGAGAGAGACAAAGAGATAGAAAGCAAGAAATCATCCCCCAGGGAGGTGGCCACACAGCAATCCCTTCTCCTCCATTCTCCTCTCAGGATCTTGGGCACAAATGCACATGCGCCCAGCATAAGTCTAAGTCACTGGGTCTGGGACTCGAACCGTGGTTGACTACATGGGAGTCCAGCAACATAGCCATTATGCCAACTGCTGGTCCTGACATATATTTGTTACCAATATTTTTGGATATTCATAGGTTTTTTTTGTTTGTTTTTTTGTTTTGCTATAGAGTGCGTGTGCTTGTCAGATAGAGATAAATTGCCCCCCAGGGGGTTGCCCATGCCACAACCCCTTTTCCATTCTCTTAGGATTTGGGGCACACATGCACATGTGCTTGGCATGATATTCAAACCACCAGGTCCAGGATTCAAACCATAGAGTCAGCCAAGTGGGATCCAGCTGCCTCAACCTCTACACCATCTGCTGGCCCCCATGCTAGCTCTTCGTACATAAAATAAAAGTTTTAAACCGTTCAATTGAAAAGGAAAGGAAAGAAAAGAAAGAACTGGTTATGTTCCTTCACAAGTACCTGAATAGCAGAAGGTGAGACGCTTCCATGGAGTCCAGCTGAGTATGTACTTGGTTGGCGAGACGATCAGAAGCATAAGCCTCGGGTGACTTACAGGGCAGGGGTGGGGGAGCTACGTAGGGCTGTTAGGATTATTAGGGCCTTGAAAAAGCCACGTATTCAGAATTTGTCTTTGCTACACTCAACTCTGCATCTCTGTCCCTCTTCCTCCCCCAGGGGTCTCACATTGCCCAAGGTCGTCATGGAATAACCCACCCAGGCTGCTCTGGTGGACACTTAATATGTGTAGGATCAACTCCTCCCTGCTTCTTCAGGAGGTGGCACCTCTTTTCTTCTGAAACATGTTCTTTTTCCAATTGCAGCCACATGGTTCAAAGGGAGCTGCCAAGTTATTACAAATGCTGCATTCTGTCAAAATCGATGACTTTGGGTAAGAACATGACCCCAACTGGGCCAGTCAGAGTTACTTCATATACTGACCATACCCTGGTCTGAGTGAGGTCCAGTCACAACACAAGCTAACTAGCCTCCACTCTCAGGACTTTTTGACTTGGAGCTTAGCAAAAAAAATTAAGTCTTAAGTCTGTCTAGTAGCAAAGCTGTGACAGCCGAGGTGGGAGAGCTGTCGACAGTTCTACTTCTAGCTGTGAAAGAAGCTATGCTGAGAGAACAAAGCTTCATGTTGAGAGAAGCAGAGAGACGAGAAAGACAGTTGGTGGCTTTGGAGCTCCTGGTTCCAAATATCCTTTACTTCCAACTATACCCCTCCCACAATTATGAGAGACAGCCAAAAAGTCCCCCTTTTTGCCTAATCTAGTTGAAGTCAGTTTTTGTCACCATAAGAAGGGTCCCTGGGGGTTGGGGGACTGGTAGGTGGAATGGTGGTTAAAGGTGCTGGACTCCCACATGGCCGACTGTGGTTTGAGTCCCGGAGAATTGGCAGCTTATTTTCTCATTTTTTCCCGCTCTCTCTCACTTTGTCTCTCTCTGGTCAAATTCAAATAAACAAATAATAAATAAATGAAGTTACATAAAATAATTCTAAACAAAGAAGAGTCCCAGGGGCCAGGTGATGGCATAGTGGTAACGCCACTGGACTTAGAAGGGAAAGGTTCTGGGCTTGCATCCCAGGACTTTCTGTGCATGCAGGGTTCGCGCGTGAATGCCAGTGATCTGGGCTAGCTGACACGGGGTGAATTGTGGTGTAGAGACTGTTTGGGATGTTTCTCTCTCTTTATTCTCTTGAAAAAGAATAAAACAAAAAGAGTTCTAATACAAATTTCTTCTTCTACATTGCCTCAAATTCTAAAATTACACTCCCTTCCTCCTACTTCCTAAATTAAATTCTTCTTCAAGGTGCTAGGAGAAAGTATGCTGATCAGCTGCTTGAAGCAATTCACATTGAGATACCGACACTTGGAGAGTTTCCCTATGTTGATAATGGGGAGGCTACACACACCCCAGGTGGAGCAGGGCTTACCCAGGACATTTCCACACCTTTCCAATTTTGTTGTGAACCTGAAACTCCTTTAAAAATTAAAGTCTATGGGACCAGCAGGTGGCATGGTGGTTAAGGCACTGGACACTTCCACATGGCTGACCACAGTTTGAGTCCTGGATCTGGTGGCTTTCTCTCTCTCTCTCTCTCTCTCTTGTTCTCTCTCACTCTGTCCCTCTTTGATCAAATTAAAAATAAGAAAACAAATAAATAAAGTTAAATAAGATAATTCTTTTTAAAAAATTAAAGTCTATTTTGGGACCAGTCAATGGCATAATGGTTATGTCACTGGACTCCTAAAGGGCCAACCATAGTTCAGTCCCAAACCTGACAGCTTGAAACTCATGCCGGCTGCATGTGCATGCATGCCCAAGGTCCCCAGAGGAGAAGGAAGGAGAATTGTGATGTGGCCTTTCCTCCTGAGGGGCGATTTCTCACTTTTTGTCTCTCTAATGAGCACACACGCCTGATAGCAAAAATCTTTTTTAAAAACTTATTTTATTTAATTGTATTCATTGTCATTATTTTATTTTATTTTTAAAAGTTAACCAGAGGGAGACAGAGAGAGAGAGAGTAAAAGTGAGAAAGCAAGCTGCCAGATCTGGGACTCAAACCACGGTCAGCCTTCGCCAAACCAGAACAAGTATAATAGGATTTGGTGACATTTTCTATTTTATAACACTGGCCTCAGATCCAATATTCTCTCTTTTTATTTTTTTTTTTTTGTTTGTTTTTAGAGAGAGATTTTTGCTATAGGGCGTGTGCGCTAGCCAGAAAGACAGAAAGTGAGAAATCACTCCCCAGGGGGGATGGCCACGCCACAATCCCTTCTCCTCCATTCTCCTCTCAGGATCTTGGGCACGCGCACACACGTGGCTGGCATGAGTTTAAGCCACCAGGTCCAGAACTCAAACCATGGTCAACTATATGGGAGTCGATTCTCCATCTTCTTTAGAATCCAAGATCTCTACCCACTAGTGACTCTTCCTTGAGATTAGATTATTATTATTATTATTATTATTATTATCCCATTTTAAATTTTGTCTGCAGAAATATTTACATAAGTACATGAGGACATAGGAATAAGGATGAACATTTTATCACTTTAATAATTATAATGTTTGGGGGCCGGTAGGTGGCATGGTGGACTCCCACATGACTGACTGCAGTTTGAGTCCTGGACCTGGCAGTTTGCTTTCTCTCTCTCTTTCTCTGGTCAAATTGAATAATAATTAAAAAAATGAATAATTCCTTAAAAATAAAAAAATAGGGGCCAGCAGGTGATGTGGTGGCTAGAGGCACGGGACTGGACTACCACGTGTCTGACCGTGGTTTGAGGCCCAGCTCTGGTGGCTTGCTTTCTCACTTTCCATCTCTCTCTCTCTCTCACTGTCCCTATCTGGTCAAATTAAAATAAAATAAATAAAGTTAAATAAAATAATTCTTTTTTTTTCTATTTTTTTTTTTGGAGAAGTTTTTTCTATAGGGTGTGTGCGCTAGCCAGAAAAACAGAGAGACAGAGAGACAGAAAGTGAGAAATCACCCCCCGGGGGGGGGGGGGGGTGACCACGCCACAATCCCTTCTCCTCTATTTTCCTCTCGGGATCTTGGGCACGCATGCACAGGCACCTGGTGTGAGTTTAAGCCACCGGATCCGGGACTCAAACCATGGTCAACTACATGGGAGTTAAGTGACATAGCCATTATGCTAACTGCTGGTCTCAATAAAATAATTCTTTAAAATATAAATTTAAAAAGTAAAAATAATCGTAATTTCTGATCAGAAACAACCTAGAGAATTGATAATAGAAAAAATACTGCACAGCCACTAAAAAAAAAAAAAATTCTCCCATGGAGGATTTGAATTTCAGAGCACACTCACGGAGAAGCCCCCTCCTAAATTAATGTCTAGTAGGTATGGATGTAGATAGGAATTGGAATTGGGGTAGCAATAAGGAATCCTACATGGAGACAGATGATATACAAGCTGGTTTGGTGTCCTGAGCTTGCTTTCTTTTTATGTATTTTTTTAACTGCCAGAGGGTGTGTGAGCCAGAGAGAGATGGAGAGACAGAGAAAGAGAAGAAGCTCCCTCCAGTGTCGTGTGGTCACGCCACAATCTCATTTCATTTCTCCATTCTGTGGGGGATGATGGGCACACACACAGATGCCTGGCATGTTTTTCAAGCCACCAGAACTGGGATTTAAACTGCTATCAACCATGTGGGATCCAGTTGCTTTAACTATTAGGTAATGGAGCTGGCCCAACCCTGAGATTTTTATTATGCTTTTCCTTTGCCTGAAATACCAGCCCCCTGCCTCCATCCCCATATCTGATGTTTGAAGAAATTATGCACAACTTTCAAAATTATGTTGCTCAATTATTGCCTCTTAATCAATATATAGCTCTTTTCCCCAAAAGGCTCTTTGGTCTTATTTTTTTTAAGAATTATTTTTATTTATTGTTATTATTATTATTGTTGTTTAATTTGACCACAGAGAGGAAGAGAAGGAAAGTGAGAAAGCAAGCCACCAGGTCCAGGTCTTGAACCATGGTCAACCTTGTGGGAGTCCAGCACTTCAACCATCACAACACCTGTAGGCCCCTGATTTCATTTATTTTGAACTTCTGTCATTTAGCAGACTGCCTCACATATAGCAGAGGTGCGTAAATATTTATTAAACAAAATAATGGTCGACTGAGCCTACCTCTTCCAACAATATTAACCATTCCGTTCCCTGTGAACCCATAATGCTTTGTTTAAGGCATTCTAGTCTGTTTCTTACGTTCCGCTTTGTGCTGTGATTTACTCATGCGAGTGTCTGCTTCCCCACTGGAATGAAAGCCTTCTGTAGGCAGGAACCACATACTACCAAGCACAGTGTTTTGTGTATAATAAGCACACAATTTATATTTAATGCAATTGGGCAAAATATTTTTTTGATAAACAAAAGTATTTGTTACAATCTAATTAGTATGAGAAATAAGTGTATGTATGCTAAGACAGATGCAGGAATATAAATAGGACTTCATTTCCACAGTACTGTCATCCTAGAGTCAGCAGAGATATGCTGAGATTTAAGCTCACTGATTTATGCACAGAGGGCCTCACGGCCAGAGCAGCTCAATCAACTTTGCTCTTCCTCTCTTTCCCTCAGGCCTCCCCTCCAGCTAATGATAATTTTGACTTTCACGCTGTAAGAGAAGCTGGTGCCTGGAAAAGTCAGAGCGCTACTCCAGTTCAAACGGCACGTCAGCTGCCGAATCAGGAATAGATCTGCCCTCTTCGCTGCTGCCAGCACAGACCTTCCCCACACCAGCCTGCTTTGAGGACGAGGGGATGATTCCCACACCTAGGACTCAGACGGCACTCATCGAAAGAGAAGCTGCGTGTCCATTCTACACCTCTCCCTACACTCGGAATGGGAGGGAGCTTTTCTCTCTAAGACTGTGGGAGCCCCGTGTGTAACTTTTATATCCAGACTCTCCTCAATGGCTTGTGAGCATGTCACAGTCTGTTTGTCTTGGGTAGGGCACAATGATTTTTGTGCTGAGGTGGGACTGACATATACACTATTTAATATTCACAGAGCAATTTGTACCTAGCTTAGTCACAAAGCCTGCTTAATGAAGCTGAACACAAAAGTCTGGATTGTCTGTTTCCAAGCTGATACCTAAACTGGCTGCCTGAGCCACTCTACCTTTGGCCTGAACTCCGGAAGTAGCTGTTTAGCCAGAGTCAACAGGTCCAGGGCTGCCTCAAGTCAGCACTATCAACCTCTTGGGCCAGGTGACTATTATGCACGGTACCTGTGCACGGTAGACATTCAGCAGCGTCTCTGGCCCCTATAGATGTCCATAGGACCCACTCCTCTCCCAACCAGTTGTGACAGCCAGCCAGAAGGGTATCCAGGTACTGCTACAGCGCTTCTTGAGGAGGGAAATCATGCATGGTTGAGTTTCACTAATTTAGACCCCGAGCTACTTGCTCATTATGCTCCAGGCCAGAGGTGGACACTCCCCAAATCCTCTTACTTCCGGTTTCTCAGACCGAGTAGTGTCTTCTTTCTTTGAGCCTTGGTTTTGACTGTTCCTTCCTTATTTGCCAACAATTTCTGGTTCCCTGGTTGCTTGAGCAACTTCGTCTCATTTCCGTGTGACCTTGAATGATGTTGTAGTAGTCCCATTTCAGCCTCTGAACTTCTAGATCAACACAAATGACGTCTATCCCCAAAGCCCAAATTTGCAATGCTCATTCACTTGATTTATCCAAAAGGCGGAGAAGTGACACAACATTTATTACTATATATTTTGCTCCAGTGATAATGTCGAATATGCTACATTGCAGGGTTGATTGGTTGAAAGTATGTCTCACTGCAGGGCCAGGCAGTGGTGCAGCAGTAACCCAAAAGGACCCACATGGGAAAGATCCTGCACCCCAGGACCTCGCTGAGCATGCTGGGTATATGCGTGCACCTGTGATCTGGGCTGCCTGAGAATGGGGTGGATCACGGCATGAACACCTTGGGGTCTCTCTCTCTTTGAAGAAATAAATGAATAAATATTTGTTCTGTGCTATAACATAACATGCCAGATGGCATGGCAGTTAAAGCACTGGATTCTCACATAGCTGACCACAGTTCAAGTCCAGACCTGGCAGCTTGAAAGTCACTCTGGTCATATTAGCCTGTGTGTCCAAAGTCCAGAGAGGAAAATGAAGAAGGGATTGCAGTGAGGCCATCCCTCCCTTGGGTGTGATCACTCACTTTCCCTCTCTCTGTCTCTCTTTGTCTCTCTCTGGTGACTGCATGCGCTCTATGGCAAAAACCTAAAAAAAAAAAAAAAAATAATATGTCCCATTGCAAGTCACGGTTGCTTGAGCAAGACAAGTTTATCCCACATAAAGGTCCAGAGTGAGGCAGGCATGAACTAATGGGGTGATTTTGCTCTCTGGAGTTGTTCTGTTAGGCCTGGCCTCTTCTAAGATCACTTCATGGTCTAAGACATCTGCTCACTTCCAGTCCATCAGATCCACCATTCAGCCAGCAGGAAGAAGGATAGGATGGAGAAGAAAGCTAAACTAAGAAGATTCCTGAAGACTGATGTATACCATTGAGGCTTCCATCTCATTTGCCTGAGCCTGGCGATCAGGCCGCACATATCTGTGAGGCAGGCTAAGAAAACACGATCTTTATTTTGAGTTGCTATGTGACCCACATAGAAGCTGGGAGTCTACCACTGTCAGTATTAGGATGACGGGAAGCCTCTGCTGCATGGAGGATATAAGGGCAGTCGAAGCATATATTTCCCTTCAGAATTCTCCAGTCTCGTAGCAAAATTGTTGTATACACAACCACTTCTAGTTCAAATTGACTAAAATGACCTTTTTCCCAAAGGGAAAAGTAGGATTACAATTATGATAAAATGATATAGACCATAAACTAAATACTAACTAAATGAGGGTAAAGAACATGTTTGTATTCGTGTGATTGTGACTTTCTATAACTCCTCAGATCCTAAAATTTTATTCTAAAACAAATTTGAGTTTAATTTTGGGGAGAGTTCGCATTTTAGGACATGAATACAGGAAACTCAATCACCAGTATTTGAAATGTTGGAAATAATAATTATGAGTTACTGGGTGGTTCCATTCTTGTCACCTGGTAGTGGGTGTCACATTAACTGCTGCTTTATTTTTAGATATGTGATGTGTCACTCAGTATACATTCCCTGGTGGATTGCATTGGCTGAAACATGAAAAAGATCTGCATAGTCAATATGGCTGCCAAGTCTTCAGCAAAGATTATTTTAAACTGCTAATCTGTTTTTTGGTACAAATTGACATGTCATCTTAAAGTGCCAAAAGTCATGATGACTGAACAGAGCTGGAACAGAAGCAGCTCTTACTCTTCCAGTTTCCACATTCATATAGCTTTTTCCCCTAGAGAATTATTCCATAACTGCTGTTCTGATGGCCTCCATGGAGTGTTGGTTCAATCCCAAGGCCTTGACTCCGTTAAAGAGTCAACTCAAGAGAGAAAAGTACAGTCCTTAACTCTGAGTAAAATAAAGAGCCTAAATACAGATTAGCAGAATTATTTTGACTTTCTTTAGGGAATTTACATAGGATACAGTCAAGAGAAAGTTTACCTCATTTTATTACTTTCTTAAGAAAAAAGCTCAGTATTCCTCCCGCTGTGATCCCAGTTTGTATCATTACACATTTCTGGAATTGTTTTGGTAAATATAGTCTTAGAGGTAGTGAAGAAAATGAGGCGATCTTGAGACCTGATCTCTGGGGAAGACAGAGGAGGTGGCGCTCCTGGGGAATGTAGTAGTTAGTAATGCAAGAGCTTTTCTCAGCTTTGGGGCTTAGAGAAGGGAAGCTGGGTTGAAGAAGGGCTGAAAATGGCAGCTGCTGCCAGAGATCAAAGGGCAGTCTTTCTTTACACATTTAAAATAGTGTCTCTTCAGCTGCCCTCACACACTTAAATAGCAATCCCATCAGTAGTATCAGCTGACAGGAAGAATGGAGTCCTTCCATATCTTTGCCAGTATGTGTGTTATTCATAGACAAGTCCAATTCTGTGAGGGAAGAATACATGTAAAACGCCCAGCCCTGGGTCTGTCACACAGTCGTAGGTACTTTGTCAAAGTTACTACTATTGTTATTATCAGAGTGAAGCGGCACCACCCTTCCTCCTGGCCTGCAAATAAGCGGGTTAAAAAGTGCCCTTGTTGGGAACCAGCAGTTAGCATAATGGCTATGTCGCTGGACTCCCATGTAGTCGACCGTGGTTCGTGTCCCGCATCCGGTGGCTTAAAACTCACGCCGTGCGTGTGTGCGTGCGTGCCCAAGATCCAGAGAGGAGAATGGAGGAGAAGGGATTGCGGTGTGGCCATCCCCTCTGGGGGGTGATTTCTCGCTTTCTGTCTCTCTGTCTCTCTCTGTCTGTCTGGTGAGCGGACGCGCCCTATAGCGAAAACCTCTCCAAAAAAAAAAAAAAAAAAAAAATGCCCTTGTTACCCAGGACCCGCAGCTGTCCCTCTCGTATTCTTTTTTTTTTTTTTTTTTTTTTTTTTTGGAGAGGTTTTCACTATAGGGCGCGTGCGCTCGCCAGACAGACAGAGAGAGACATAGAGACAGAAAGCGAGAAATCACCCCCCAGGGGGGATGGTCACGCCGCAATCCCTTCTCCTCCATTCTCCTCTTGGGATCTTGGGCACGCACGCACATGCGCCCGGCGTGAGTTTTAAGCCACCGGGTCCAGGACGCGAACCGCGGTCGACTACGTGGGAGTCCAGCGACATAGCCATTACGCTAACTGCTGGTTCCCATCCCTCTCGTATTCTTGCAACACTTGTTGCAAGTTCATTTTTTCCAATCACTTTCTCCCTCCCTTCACAACTCATCTTCAAATGCCTACCTTTTTTTTTTTTTTTTTTTTCCTATAGGGCTCATGCACTCCCTGAAGACAAAGAGAGAGGGAAAGTGAGAAATCACACCCCTAGGGAGATGATCATGCTGCAATCCCTTCTCTTCCACTCTCCTCTCAGGATTTTGGGCACACACACACACACATGTGCCTGGTATGGTTTTCAAGCCTGTGGGTTTGGGACTCAAATCACGAATTCAGCTATGTGGGATCCAGCCACCTTCACCACTCCACTTGACTGGCTCCCAAATATCAATTTTTTCTTCAAGGTCTTAGACAAATGCCAGCTTTTCTCTGTACCTACACCTCGTATTTCCAAATAGATGCCCATTGTCTTCTATGAGTATCCAGAGGACTACAAATGTTTATGTAACATAGCTTTTATTATACTGAAATGTATTTATCTGCCACCAACTCCAGTGACTATAAACTTCTCCAGGGTGTATTTCTCCATCCCATCAGGATTTGGGGCATGCACACATATGTGCCAAGTGTGTTTTTCAAGCTCCTAAGGTCTGGGACTTACGCAGCGGTTGGTCATGTGAAATCCAGCTCCCATAATCACTAGGCTACAGGGCCAGCCCAAATAATTTCTTGTTTATATTTGCATTTTCAATTTTTAAAAATAATTATCTTATCTAACTATTTATTTAATTTTGTTATATTAATTTGATCAGAGAGGAACAGAGAGAGAGACGGGGGGGCGGGGGGGGGGAGTGAGAAAGCAAGCTGATAGGTCTGGGACTTGAACCATGGTCAGCCATGTGGAAGTCCAGTGTCCTAAACCACTATGCCACCTGCCAGTCCCTGCATTTTCAATTATTAAAAAAGTGCTTGACTGAATACACGATGCATCCATCCGGTAGGATATTATTCAGAGACAAAAAGAAATGAACTATCAAGCCATGAAAAGACATGGAGGAACCTTAAATATCAATGGCTAAGTGAGATAAACTAAGCTGAAATAGCTACATACCATATGATTCCAATTGTATGACATTCTGGAAATGGCAAAACTGTAGAGAAAGTAAAAATTTCAGTGGTAAACAAGATTTTAGAGTGGGGAGGTGAAGTATAGGGGATATTTAAGAAGTTAAAACTGGGGGCCAGCAGGTGGCATGGTAGTTAAAGATGCTGGGCTCCCACAAGGCTGACTGTGGTTCAAGTCTTGGACCTGGCAGCTTGCTTTCTCACTTCCTTTCTCTGGTCAAATTAAAACAAATAATAATAATAAAAAATAAAGTTAAATAAAAAAAATTTTTAAAAAGAATTATTTTATTTAATTTTATTTATTTATTTAAATTTGACCAGAGAAAGACAGAGTGAAAGCAAGAGCAGGAGAGAGAGAGAGAGAGAGAGAGAGAGAGAGAGAGAGAGAGAAAGCTGCCAGGTCTGGGACTTGAATTGAAGTCAGTCATGTGCAACTCCAGCGCCCTTAACTACCATGTCACCTGCCGGCCCCTAAATAAAATAATTCTTTTTTAAGTTTAATTTATTCATTCATTTATTTTAACTTGACCAGAGAGAGAGAGAGAAGGAAAGTGAGACAGCAAGCCACAAGGTCCGGAACTCAAACCATGATCAGCCACGTGGGAGTGTCCAGCACCTTAACCACCACTCCACCTGTTAGTACCCTAAAATAATTCTTTAAAAAAAAAGAAGAAGAAGAAGCACAAACTGGGACTAGCAGATGGCAAAATGGTTACATTCCTGGACCCACGTAGTTGACCATGGTTCAAGTCCAGGACCTGGCTTAAAACTCACACTGGGTGAGTGTGTGTGAGGAGAAGAGAATGGAGGAGAAAGGATTGTGGTATGGCCATTCCCTCTGGGGAGTGATTTCTCACTTTCTATCTCTCTGTTTCTCTCTGTCTCTCCAGAGAGTGCATGCGTCCTATAGTAAAAAAAATCTAAAAAATTTTTTAAAAAAGAAGCTAAAACTATTCTATATGGTACTGTAAAAATGAGTATATTGCATTATGCATTTGTCAAAATGTAGAACCCAAAAAGTGAACATTTATGTATAAAAATTAAAATCATTTATGGGGCTGGCAGGTGATTAAGATGCTGGACTCTCATGTGGCTGACTGCAATTCGAGTCCTGAACCTGGCAGCTTGCTTTCTCTATCTGTCTCTCCCTGGTCACACTGAATAATAATAATAAAATAAATAAAATAAATAATTTTTAAGAAATAAAATCATGGGACCAGCAGTTGGAGTAATGGCTATGTCGCTGGGTTCCCATGTAGTCGACTGCAGTTCAAGTCCCGGACCCAGTGGCTTAAACTCACACAGTGTGCGTGCCCAAGATCCCAAGAGGAGAATGGAGGAGAAGGGATTGAGGCGTGGCCATCCCCCCTGGGGGGTGATTTCTCGCTTTCTGTCTCTCTGTCTCTCTCTGTCTTTCTGGTGAGTGCACGTGCCCTATAGCAAAAACCTCTCCAAAAAAAGAAAAAAGAGAAAAAAAGAAAGAAAGAAAGAAAGAAAGAAAGAAAGAAAGAAAGAAAGAAAGAAAGAAAGAGGAAAAGGAAGAAAGGAAGAAAGAAAGAAAGAATCATTTAGAAGGTAAGAGAGTTCCAGGGGAGAAAAAGCAGACCATGAGAGTAAAATGTCTGAAACAACCTCACTGAAATAAGCAGGGTGGAAAGATGCTGACCTTCACTAACTTTAGAAATAAATGGATTCTGTAAGACTAAAGGCAAAAGAAAGTATCCAGAAGCACTCTGCTTTAGTTGAGAAATGGTTTCACGTGAGAAATGGGTTAACAATTCTAATACACATATATTGGAACTGAATGAGTAAATCGATGACAGTGGTGGGAGCCAGCTTTCTCTCTGTTGAAGCGAGGGTTTATGGCTAAGGAAGGGGAGAAGGCCAAATTGAGCTGTGTAGTAATGAATTTGAGTTGGCGACATTAGTTAGAACTCATGTTCAACTTAATATGGATACAGATTGTTACATACAGAACTATAGATATGTGTATATACACTGATTAATACAGACACTTAAATTTCTTTGGCATGTTAGTGACAAGTCTTCAAAGACCTAGCACATTCCTTCACACATAGACACCTACCACCCAGATCTTAGTTTCTAACACCATTCTCCAATAAAAGGAGCTAAGCACTTTTTGGAGAAATGGCTGACACTAGGCCCGGGGCAGGAAATATACAAAATGAGTTGAGATCATGTTGTAGTGCTGGAAAGTAAGAAAGTGCTTAAAAATATATATTTTACTGAGGTTATGTCGAAGGGGCAGAGTTCCCAGTGACCAAAGGTGGAACAATTTGAGAGGAAAAAAACCCACAAAAATAAAAGTCCTGTTGAATTATAACCCAAAGTACAAAACACATGTCTGTCTAGTAATACTGTAATAAATAATTAACTGAATAAATTAATAAGCGGGGGAGAATAGACAAATGGCCTACCTAGAATTTCACATCATTTATGCAGATACTCTGCCCCCAAATATGAGGAGCATAAATCTCCCCTCCAAGTGTGGGCCGGGCATAGTGATTTACCTCCCAAGATTATGGGCAGGGAAGAAAAAGAGTAACTTCAGACTGGGGAATCCTGACAAAAACTACCTCATCCAAGTGATCAAGGTCAACATCAACCAAATCACAATGCTAGTACATACCTTTGATATGAGGTGATGAAAATGGGACTTTGCCTCTGGCCTTCCTCCCCAAATTCCACAATCCTAATATAATATGAGAAAAATACCAAATTTCAGTTGAGGGATATTCTACAAAATACCTGACCGATACTACTCAGAACTGTCAGGGTCATCAAAAATGAGGAAAGTCTGACACTGTCACAGCTGAGAGGAACCTAAGAAGACATGGCAACTAAATATAATATGGTGTCCTGGATGAGATCTTAGAATAGTGAAAGGATATTAGACAAAAACTAAAGAAATCTGAGTGAAGTATGGGCTTTAGTTGATAGAAATGTACCAACATTGGTTCACAGTTTGTAAGAAATATAGCATAACAATTAAGATGCTAATAATAGGAGAAACTGGGGTCAAGGGAACTCCCTGCTACCTTCTCAATTTTTCTTAAATCTAAAACTGTTCTAGGAAATAGACCTATTTTTTAAAAACTTCCTGACACATAATTATTTATGATTAAATTAACTAAGGTCCAGAGAAGTTAAATAATTTTCCCAAGGAAGAAAAGTTGTACGTTATTGTCAAGATAACCTAAATAGGGAACCAGCAGTTAGCGTAATGGCTATGTCGCTGGACTCCCACGTAGTCGACCGCGGTTCGCGTCTCGGACCCGGTGGCTTACAACTCACGCCGGGCGCGTGTGCGTGCGTGCCCAAGATCCCGAGAGGAGAATGGAGGAGAAGGGATTGCGGCGTGACCATCCCCCCTGGGGGGTGATTTCTCGCTTTCTATCTCTCTGTCTCTCTCTGTCTGTCTGGCGAGCGCACGCGCCCTATAGCGAAAACCTCTAAAAAAAAAAAAAAAAAAAAAAGATAACCTAAATATAAAGATGATCTTTCTTAGACTTGTTCTAATTTATTTACCAAGCATTTATGTTATGCTTACTATGTGATAACCACTATTCTAAGGGCTTTAAAAATATGAGCTCACTTAATCTTTATCATAATGGCACAAAGAGGGAGCTATTCCCGTCTTATAGATGGAACTGAGACAGAATGACTAAGCAACACTTGCCCATGCTCAAACGTTGTAAGTAACAAAATCCACGTTGGAGTGAGGTGGTGTAACTCCAGAGATTATGTACTTAACCAGTACACTAGGTAGCCTTTCTTATTAAAAATAAATAAATAGGGACCAGCAGCGTAATGGCTGTGTCGCTGGACTCATGTGTAGTCAACCGCGGTTCGAGTCCCTGACCCGGTGGCTTAAACTCTTGCCAGGCGCGTGTGCGTGCGTGCCCAAGATCCTGAGAGGAGAATGGAGGAGAAGGGATTGTGGCATGACCATCCCCCACCCCGGGGGGGTGGGGGTGGAGGTGATTTCTCGCTTTCTGTCTCTCTCTCTCTCTTTTTGTCTTTCTGGCGAGCGCACGCTTCCTATAGCAAAGAGTCTGTCCAAAAAAATTAAATTAAAAAATAAACACAGCTATGTTCTAAAAAAAAAAAAAAAAAAGTAACTTATTTTTTAAAATTTGTATGCGAAAGAGAGCACAAGGGAGGAGGGCAGAGAGAGGAGTATCTTTGACAGGGTCTTTCCATGTCCTTCTTGCCCCAGCTTCCCGGTTGGCTAGGACCATATCACCTCCAGCCTGTTTCAGGTTAGGTGGGAACTGAAACGGGCTTCACATACAGCCTCGGTCACCACGCAGCGGTGTCCTAATTGCTACGTCGTGTCTGAGCCCAAAAGAAAAATAAAACAAAAACTTTTGAGAACTAATTTTAAATTAAAGTCTTCCCCACTGTTTTTGGCATCAAAAGTTGTGTCAGAACAGTGGAAGTGCAGGGGGACGACACTATTATGATCGGCCACTAAGGGGCGTCAAAAACTCTTTCAACCCTGTCTATTAGACTAAAACAAGCAGTTTCTCATCTGCATTGCTTTCCATCTGTTTCCACTTGCTAACCCATGAGTAAATAGACAAACACACAAATAAAATTAGTACTGAGATGTTTAAATTTCACACATTTTCACTTGTCTTTTTTTTTTTGGTTATACTTGACCTATAATTTTTTCGTACAGTGTAACACTTCATTATATACTGTTTTGTTTTCAGTTTATTTGTCTTGTGCCCACCACTAAAATGCAAGCTTCTAATTAGCAGGGAAGATGGCTTATATTGCACTTATTTTTAAATTTTTGTAGGTTATTTACCTATTTCTTCCAATGAGAGAGAGAGCAAGCACCCTCAAGAGGGTCCCCATACTGTGAACCACATCCAGCCTCAGTCAGCCTAGACATGGGAACACTGGCCTGCAGAGGGAGGCTCCAAGATATGAACCCTGGACTCTCGGATGCAGGTTCAGCATCATAGAATACCATATTATCGCTATACCACTGTCTGGTCCTTGTCCTTATTTTTAAAATCCATGTAGCACCTGACAGTGTTGGGTATTTTATAAATACTTGCTAATTGGTTTAATTATACATTTCTTAATTTACGTAATAAATTGTTCTTGGGGCTGGCATAAATTCATCTAAACATTTACTAGGGAATCTAGATATTTAAGAGAATCACATAGTGAATCCTTTCTAATTAAGTCATAAAATTGCCTGGCTCATTGACACAGTGGTAACACGCTGCCCAAGCGATTTGAGACCCATAGGGAAGATGGTGGGTTCAGTTCCCTCGTTGGCCTGTAACTCTAGATGGCTGGGAAGGCTGGGGGAGGGGACCATAAAGACCTTTTTAAGGGAGTTTGTCTTTCTCTTTAAGGCACTCTCATAAAAGAAAGAAACTTTTGGGGCCAGCAGGTGGTGTGGTGGTTAAGGCACTGAACCTTGGGTGACTCTGGTTTGAGTGCTGGACTTGGCAGCTTGCTTTTTTGTTTTCCCTCTCTCTTTCTCTCTCTGGTGGGCACACATGTCCTATAGCAAATTTAAATATATAATACTAATATAATTTAAATGAAATAATTCTTAAAAAGAGAAACTTTTTTTAAAAAAAGTAAGGAGCACTATATTATGTAGTGTAGTATAAATCTCTATTTTCACACGTAGTTCAGTTTAAAGCAGAAGCATGTGGGTATCATTGAATAAAAATCCATTTCTATATCTGTTCAAGGTTCAAGAAAGGCTTACTTGTATTCGTCCTTTTCTTCTTAACTGTACTTTACAGTGACAAATTGGGAAGCAAGGAGGCCGTGTGGTTTAGGGGCTAAGGCACTGCCTGAGGAGGCAGAGACCTACAGTTCCAGTATGGTCATCTGTCACTTGCTAGTAAAACTTTTTGGGCTCCATGTCCTCATCCATAACAAGATGAGGTTGAATGAGATGAACTCTTTCAAAATGAACAATTTCCTGGGGCCAGCAGGTGGAGTGGTGGTTTAGGAGCTAAATCCTCACATGGCTGACCCCAGTTCAAGTCTCAGACATGGTGACTCGTTTTCTCACTTTCTCTCTCTCTATGGTGAGTGCATGTACTCAGTACCAAATTAAAAAATAAAAAATAATAATAATTGGGATCAGCAGATGGCATAATGATTATTTTGCTGGACTCCCACATAGTTAACCACAGTTTAAGTCCTGGACCCAGTGGCTTAAAACTCACACCAGGTGTGTGCGCATGTGTGTGCCCAAAATCCTGAGAGAATGGAGGTGGAGGGATTGCAACATGTTCATCTGTCCTGGGGGGGGGGTGATTTCTTGCTTTCTGTCTCACTGTCTCTGTCTCTCCAGCGAGCACATATGCCGAATAGCAAAAAATCTCTTTAAAAAAATAAAATAAAAATTAGGTCAATAGGTGACATGGTGGTTAAGGCGCTGGACACTCCCACATGGCTGACGATTTGAGTCCCAGACCTGGTGACTTGCTTTCTCACTTTCCCTCTCTCTTTCTGTGTCTCTCTCTAGTCAAATTAAAATAAAACAATGAATAAGTAAAATTAAAATAAATCTTTTAAAAATATTAGATAAATAATTCTTAAAAAAAAAAAAAAATGAACAGTTTTCCAGGTGAGGTGGCCAGTAGAGAGCAGAACTGTCGCAGACCCTGCCACGGAACTATGACACGAACTGTGTTCTTTATCTTAGCATTGCCATTGTGAGAGTTTGTAGTGATATAGTCGTAGTCTACGAAGTATTTAATATTCCCATATTTCCTCTATCCTCTCTGGTCACCCGGGGTACTATATAAATATAAGGATAGGGGCTACATCACTGGACTCCCATGTAGTCGACCACGGTTTGAGTCCCAGACATGCCTGGCATGTGTGCGTGTGTGCACAAGATCCCGAGAGGAGAATGGAGGAGAAAGGATTGTGGCGTGGCCATCCCCCCTGGGGGGTGATTTCTCGCTTTCTGTCGCTCTGTCTCTGTCTTTCCTGTGATCGCACACGCCCTATAGCAAAAACCTCTAAAAATAAAAAAAGAAAAATAAATATAAGGATAGGTACCTTCCTTGTGTTCCAGTCTCAAAGAACAAGAATGTCAAGGAGGGGCTGGCAGGTGGGATGGTGGTTAAGGGCGCTGGATTTTCACATGGCTTGACTACGGTTTGATTCCCGGAACTGGAGGCTTGCTTTCTCTCTTTCTCTCTCTCTCTCTCTGTCCCTCTCTGGTCAAATTAAAATAAATAAATAAAATAGTTTTTTAATAAAATTTTATATAGGAATGTCAAGGGAATATCTGGCAGTTGTTGAATATAACCTTTTATTTCTCTCCACAACTAACTTAAGGAAAACCCACAGATGTTAATTTTTTTTCCAACAAATAATTATAAACATACAAAGAAGATAAGATTTTTCATTTTCTGTCAAAGGACAGTATGGTTCATTTAACTCTAGAATCCATCATAGGCAAAGAGGTTTGGGGGCCATCTGGGAAGGGTTCATGAGCTGTAAATTGAGTGCACTGAGGACAATTAAGCATTTAAATTAGAGAGGAGCGTAAATTTAACAGCTGGTAAGTGTTGTAGATTGCAAGCTACAGACCACCTGCTTGGCATAATCTGCATACAAAGTGAAGAAAATAGATGGAAGGGCAAAGAGCAGAGTCTGGAGTTGGTGATTTGGAGCACAAATCCAGATGGCACATACAGCTGGAGAACCTTTAAGATTAATCTAGAAGATAGCAGGTCCTCTAGGAATGCTACACTGGACAAAGATTTGTTAAGTGATTTAAAATGTGCTTAAATTACGATTGAATTACTTTCACAGTTAATAGTTTGGGATTTTTTCAAGAGAATTTGACCTTGAAGACAGATGTGTATTTATCTTATATAATTTTTTGGTGATAAAAAGAATGGTTGTAATGAAGTCACAGAACCTTCTATTGACATAGATGGTATTTATAGAATTTATTAAAGCAGTGTTGGGTTTCTTTTTAAAGAAATATTTAATTTTATTCATTCATTCGTTTATTGTAATTCAACTAGTGAAAGAGAGAGAGAGAGAGAGAGAGAGAGAGAGAGAGAAAGTGAGAAAGCAAGCCACCAGGCCTAGGACTTGAACTGTGGTCAACCACGTGGGAGTATCCAGCGCCTTAACCACCACACCACTTGCTGGCCCCAAAGCAGTGGTTTTTTACTGTGTTCCCAGGACACCCCTCCCATAACCAAAGGGAAAGAAAAGGCTCCTGGAGACATTAACTGTTAGGTTTGGTTTAGGACTGGTGACATCAGAGTCAGAGATGGCAAAGACGAAAATACTGGAGTCAGGCCTTGGGGTTTAGCAAAACAAAATTTATTCTGCGAAAAGCTCTCTGGTGAGGTCCTGAAGTCTGAACAGAGGCAGGGGAGCCACACCCAAAGGATTGCTGCTCATCCTTCTTATAGGGGCCCTTGTCCCTATGAGCGGTTGCCACGGCGTTATGCCATCCTGTCCTGGCCAATGGGAGATGATGTTTCTGTTCAACTGGTGGCAGGTTGCCCAAGGCTGAAGGTGGGAGAGTCCGCTGGTTGCCGGGCGCCAGATGCGGAAGGTGGGAAGGTTCCCACCGGCGGGAAAGTTTCCACCATGTTTCTTTTCCCTTCCCCCAGACCCTACATTAACCTTCTAGTCTTTCATCACTGACCAATTTTTCAGCTAAATCTCTTTTTTTGTTTGTTTTTGTTTAGGGTTAGGTTTTTGCCATAGGGCATATGTGCTCTCCAGAGACAGAGACAGAGAAAGGGAAAGTGAGAAACCACCCCCCCAGGGGGTGGCCATGCAATCCCTTCCTCTCCTCCATTCTCATTTCGGGTTTATTGGGCACGCACGTGAGCCCAGCATAATTTTCAAGCTGTCCATTCCAAGGGCTCCAATTGTGGTTGGCCATGTGGGAGTTTCACATCCTAACCACCACATCACCTGCTGGCCCCAGTAAATTCATGTGTTTTGTTTGTTTGTTTTGTTTGTCTGTTTGTTTTTTAAGAGTTGGTTTTTGTTTTTGCTTTGTTTTGCTGTAGGGTGCATGCGCTCACCAGAAAGAGAGACAGAGAGACAGAAAGCCAGAAATCACCCCCAAGGGGGATCGCTATGCTGCATCCCTTCTCTTCCATTCTCCTCTCGGGATCTTGGGCATGCACACACACGTGCTTGGCATGAGTTTAAGCCATTGGGTTCCGGACTCGAACCGTGGTCGACTACATGGGAGTCCAGTGACATAGCCATTACACCATCTGCTGGTCCCTTTATGTGTTTTTTAAGAGAGGTTTTTTTGTAGGGCTGGCAGGTGGTGTGGTGGTTAAGGGCGCTGGATTCCCCCATGACCAACCATGGTTTGAGTCTCAGACCTGGCAGCTTTGCTTTCTCACTTTTTGCTCTCACTCTTGCCCTGTCTCTCTTTGGTAAAATTAAAGTAAATAAATAAAGTTACGATAAAATAATTCTTTAAAAAAGAGATTTTTGCTATAGGGCACATGCACTTGCCAGAGAGACAGAAAGTGAGAAATCACCCCCCAGGGGGATGGCCACACCACAATCCCTTATCCTCCATTCTCATTCTCCTTTTGGGCTCTTGGACACGCATACACATGAGCCCAGTGTGAGTTTTAAGCCGCTAGGTCTGGGACTCAAATCACCATCAATTATGTGTGAGTCCAGCGATGTAACCATTATGCCATCTGCTGGTCCTGTAAATGCATGTTTTAAAGGCACTATAATAAAGTATTGAAAATTGTTAAGTGGAAAAGATCAGGGCATTTGAATTTATACTTGGTCTGACTTACATTTATTATTCCTCTTTTTCAAATCAAAGTTGGCCCATCCTTGATCTATTGCTGAATTTTTTAAGGTAGCAATTTGGTGATTTCTGACAAATCAGAAGACATAAATCATGGAAGCTCCTGTTCTACTAACTGAAAAAGAGAATGTTCTGATGTGTTTGAAGTTAGGGGGGGCAGCAAGTGGCATGGTGTTTGAGGTGCCGGACAATCCCACATGGCTGACCATGGTTCAAGTCCTGGACCTGGTGGCTTGCTTTCTCACTTTCCCCTCTCTGTCCCTGTCTCTGTCTCTCTCTTGTCAAATTAAAATGAATAAATAAAATAAAATAAATAATAATTCTTAAAAAAAAGAAAAACAAAACAAACAAAAAAAGAAAAACAAAACAAACAAAAAAGAACATTTTAGGACACTTCTAATTTCTTTGATTTCTTTGTTAACCTGAGGTCCTGAAACATACTCAGTTCCTCTTGCATTTTTTTTTTTTTTTTTTGAGAGAGATTTTTGCTATAGGGTATATGTGCTTGCCAGAGAGACCAGAGAGATAGAAAGTGAGAAATCACCCCCCGGGGGGATGGCCACACAGCAATCCTTTGTCCTCCATTCTCCAGCATGAGTTTTAAGCCGCTGGATCTGGGACTTGTACCATGGCTGACTATATGAGAGTCCAGTGAAGTAACCATCACACCCTCTGCTGGTTCCTCCTCTTGCATTTATGAGCTTATTTAAAAAACATGAGGGAAGCAAAGATGAATGAGACTATCCTTGGCCCTTGAAGAGTTCCCATTAATAGGTAGGACAGACAGAAACAGAAGTGACCACAGCATGACAATAATGGCCCCAATGTTTTGAGTACGTTATACAAAGCAGTTTACTAGGTGATTTATATGTGCTATCTTTTTTTTTTTCTTTTAAAGAATTATTTTTATTTAACTTTATTTATTATTTATTATCATTATTTTTTCCAGGTTGACCCGAGAGAGACAGAGAGAGAGAGAGAGAGGAAGTAAGCAAGCAAGCCACCAGGTCCGAGACTTGAACCATGGTCGGCCATGTGGGAGTCCAGCACCTTTAACCACCATGCCACTTGCCGGCCCCTTATATGTGCTATCTTATTTAATCCAACCACCAGCCCTGTGTGGCAGGAACACATCTCTCCACCTACAGGCAAGGACACTGAAAGTCACCATGCCTTTCTTTCACTCTTCTTTGTGCAGTGTACTTGTCTCTAAATTTTTTTTTGGTGGGGGAGGAATATGCTTGCTGGAGAGAGACAGAGACAGAGAGACAGAGAGAGAAGGAAAGTGAGAAAGCACCCTCTCCCCCTCCGTGGAGAATGATTACGCCAAAATCTCTTCTCCATTTCTCCCTTCTTTGGGGATTTTTGGCATAAATGTACATATGCCTGGTGTGTTTCTCAGTCCACCGGGTCTGGAACTCAAACAGAGAGTGTGGCTATATGAGAATCAGTGCCTTAACCACCATGCCAATGGTTGGCCCATCTCTTAAATTAAAATTAAATTAAGTTAAATTAGTTCAAATCCTCAACTAGATTGCATTAGGATTGTGATCTTTCACGGTGAGGACAACTTTGTCAGATTCGTAACCCTGCAAATTGTCTCAGTGCCTTTCATGTAACTAATGCTCGATTAAACTATTTGATTGGGTCCAGCCGTGGTAGTACATATTGGTAGATGCTGCTACTTAACAGACTAAGGCACATTGCAGGCCTGGGTTCAATTCCTAGTCCACCTCAAAACCAAGCACGGTGTACAGTGAGGACGTAGCTTTCCACCCTCCCAGAGGGTACCACCTAACCAGACAGCCGAACCTGCTAGCACCATGATCTTGAACTTTCTAGCCTCTAAAACTGTGAGAGATAAATGTCTGCTCTTCATAAATTACCCAGTGTGTGATAATCTGTTATAGCAGCACAAAACAGACCAAGATAAAGAAGGCTCCCACTTGGTAGAGAGGGATTTGAGTCAGAACAGGGCTCAAGACCTGATTTTATCCCTTACTATATGATCTTAGGGATTCCTATGTCTTAAATTTCCTAAATGAAAATGGTAACATCCTACCAACCTCCTCAGGGGGTATTCTAAGTTTCAAATAAGATGTGTAACTGAAAGAGCTTTGTGAACTGTAAAGCTGACTATAACTGCTAGTTATTACGAGAGCATACGTACGCACGCACCACGGGTGCAACACCTTCACACTTAGAGCCTGCTTTCGTACGCCTTTCTACGTGCCTCTGCTCTTTGTGTCTCCAATCCGCCAGGGTCTTGTTCTCAGGTCAGGGCTTCACTGTCATGATCTTCCTCACCCTGAGGCTCTCACCTTCCCAGCTGGGACTACAGGCGCACATCCCCATGTCTGGCTTTTTTCTAGACAGAGTCTCATCGTATTACCCAAACTAGCCTTGAATTTGCAATCCTCTTGCCTTGCGATCCTCCTGCCTCAGCCTCCATAAGCTGCTAGAGTCACAGGCCACCACACCATACCTGGGAATCAAACCTGGGCCTTCCATGTGGCCTCAGCCTGTAACAGCATGAACAGGGTGTGTCACCGTAGCTGGGTCCTTCTAATCTGTTATTTTTTTCCCCAAACCCCTGACCAGCTGGTCGGGTCATTGCTGCCAGAAATCGGTGTATATTCTCACCTCAACTCTTTCACTGACTGCCCAGGAGCCAGAGTGAATGACCTGAACAGTAAATTCTAAGTTGTGAAGATAAGCATGCTTCTTCCTTGTTCTCTTTGGCATCTACCTTTCTATGGGGAGCACACATACACATTCTGGGCTGTGTATCTTTACAGTGTTTCATTCCAGGTTTGGCCTAGCTTCCCCCAGGGCTGCCTGTGCCTGTGTAGGTCAGTTTGTGCAATTTTGCTGCTAATCTATATTCTTTAAACTAGCCTTTATCAAAATTTAGGTACTTTGATTTCCAATGGTCTAACTCTTGCCTCTTTATCTTGATTTGTTCCAAGCTCTGGAAACGTTATTGATCATGAGACCTGAAACCCTAGCAGAAAAAAAGCTGGTTCTCCAACAAGCACATGGGCAGTGCTTCCCCACTTAAAAATTTCTCCAGAGAAGCAGGACATCCCTGAGCCTAGGGGATTACAGTAGCCTTTAGTGCTGTGGTAGACACAAACGCCTGAAGCAGCTTCAAAGCACATTATCGCTTGACAGAAAGTTATGTGACAATGGAGTCTGGACAGTGCGGAGCGAAGGGCTGTGTGGTTCTCCTTCCCTTCTCACCCCTTTGACTGCAGAGCTTCATTTTGGGAGGCTGATGTGGTGAAAGCCAAGACAAGATTCTGCAGCAACCCAGAGGCCTCAAACTTGTAGTTCATCTGGACCATATCATGGAGAGAACTTTGGAAAGACCAGCGAAGGTACCTTTTCTAATTCTCTTTGAAAGATCAAGTATTTTTCTCTATGTGCATTTTTGCTGGATTTTAGAGAAAGATGATTTCTATACATTTAATTTTATACAAATATTAAATGTGTACCATATTGAGGCATTTACTATTACTACATGCTACCTAGTATGTATTATATGCCATGGGGAGGGGAATAAGCAATTAAATTTCTCGTGTTTCTTACGAGTGTTTTTTTTTATTTTTTAATTATAATTTTATTTGTTCATTTTAATTTGACCAGAGAGAGACATAGAGAAAGAGAGGAAAGTGGGTTTTTAGTGACTACGTGCCATTGTGGAAAAACTAACTTTTCTTTTTAAAGCAACGATAAAATACTTCTGCTCAAGTGAGTGAACTCTCAGAAAGGAAGAAGTTCACATTTAAGTATGGGAACTGGAAGACTTAGTTTCACCTCAAAGCATTAAGTGTCTTGTGTTCTGTTCTAAGTAAAAGAAACAGAACGCATTTGATGCTCACTCTTAATTTTCACAGTACTGACTGTTGCCCACATCTGGCATGCTGGTCACCACACCTGGGGCATCACAAAACTGAAAACAGATGTGGCAGGCTCCCAGAGAAGCAGAAGTGAGTGTCAAATGCGATCAGAGAAGCAAAGGGGGAACATCACAGGGTGAGGCCTGTGTTTAACCACAAGGTGCCAAATTTGATCAGAGGAGCCACAGACCAGCAGCTGGGAAAGGGGGCGGGGCGGAAGGTGAGCAGAGATGGAGGTAGAAGATGGGAAAGCCCATGGAGAGCAACCTGGTGTACTTCGGCTGGATGGTGTGTTTTGGGATTGGGCTGCTCTGAGTGAGCCCAGCGTCACTACTGTTGCTCTCACTCCTTCACACTGCTGAACATTTGGCACCTGTAACGTGATTACGCTTTCATAGAAGCCAAATACCATAGCAGTTCGTTTTTTCTTTATTTGCTACAGGGCACATGTGCTTGCTCCATCTCTCCTTTCAAGATTTTGGGCATGCACACACACGCACGTGGCATGTTTTCCAAGCTGGTGTCAGGGACTTGTGCATGCACCCATGTGCCCTACATGATTTTCAGGCTGCTGTGTCTGGGATGTGAACCATGCAGTCAGCCATGTGAGATTCAGCCATCTTGTTTTTTTAAAATTTTATTTCTTCTTCTTCAATTTGATCAGAGAGAGACAGAAAGAGAGAGAGAGAAAAAGCTGCCAGGTCCAGGACTCAAACCGTTCTCTCTTATTATGAGTCTCAATAACAGAGAGAGGCATGTGGAAGTGCCTTCTTCACCTTCCTCTTCACTAGAGCCATTCTGTTTTTATCCAGTTGATGTATTTGTTGTCATCAGTGAAGATTTTGCTTGAGTAAAGAGCTATGATTTTTATTTTTAAAAAATCTTCAAACCATGATCTAAATCAATGATAGAAACCTTGAACTGGGCAAGTTTTTAAACTTGCCCAGGACACTTGACTATAAAATTTTCTCCAGGTTGTTAGCTAACTTTTGGGTACAGTGTCCCATCACCTATGATGCCAGCATCCTGCTTAGACATCAACCTTATCCACAGTGAGACAATTGGAAGTTTCTGCCAACTGCCCTGCTCCAATTAGAGCACACTGTACTCTTAGCACTGCATTTCCTCAGTCTAACAGTCTGGTTGATAAAAAAGAAATGATATCGTTTCTCTTTGGCTTCATTGGTTCCAATGCCGACTCCCAGTTCACAGATGATCAATGCTAGTTGGCATTGATGAAAAATAGCTTCTTAGGAGACCAGCAGGTGGTGTAGTGGTTAAGGTGCTGGACACTCCCACATGACCAGCCACATTTTGAGTCCTAGACCTGGTGGCTTGCTTTTCCACTTTTCCTCTTTCTCTCTGGTCAAACTAAAATATAATTAAATAAATAATTTTTAAAAGTTATTTTATTTAGCTTTATTTATAATTTGACCAGAGAGGGACAGAGTGAGAGAATGAGAGAGCAAGAGAGAGAGAGAGAGGGAAGTGAGAAAGCAAGCCACCGGGTCCAGGACTTGAACCGTGGTTGACCCTGTGGGAGTCCAGCACCCCTAACCACCATAACACCTGCCAGCCCCAGGCCAAGCATGGACTGAGTTCCAGACGTGGCTGCTTGAAAATCATACCAGGTACATGTGCTTGTGTTCTCAAAATCCTGAGAGAACAGAAGAGAAGGGATTGTGGTGTGGCCATCCTCCCTCAAGGATGATTTCTCATTTTTCCTCTCTGTCTGTCTGTCTGGCAAGTGCAGATGCTCTATGACAAAAACCTTAAACAAAACAAAACAAACAAAGAACCCCAACTTCTCAGATAACTAACATAGACTCACTTTTTAAAAATTAATTTATTATTATTTTTTTTATTGTGGGAGGGTGTTGCTATAGTGTGTGTGCACTTGCCAGAGAGAGAGGGGGAAAGTGAGAAATCATCCCCTGGGGGGTACAGCCATACTGCAATCCCATCTCCTCCATTTTCCTCTTGGAATTTTGGGCATGCAGGAACATGCATCTAGTATGATTTTCAAGCCACAGGGTCCAGGACTCGAAACTCTGTCTGCCATGTGGGAGTTCAACACCTTAACCACCAAACCACCTACTGACCCCTAGACTAACTTCTTATAGATAAAGCTTGGATTAATGACATCCATGACAAAACTGTACCAATACAAAATCCAATACCATAGAAGCTCATATAGTTGAAATGAAGAAAATGGTAGAGTAGGTGTAGGAAAAGCTTTGGTTTCTATAATTTTTTTTTTTTTTTTGCCTGGGAATTTTAATAGGGAGAAGTTAAAAACATTTCTTTTTGATACTAAATTGTTAAGCAGTTTTTTCCGAAAATACTGTTTGTTAAAAACTAGCTGGATGCACCACCATTTCAGAAGTCCAGATTTTTCATGCACTGAGTATTCTTAATGTAGAAGAAGATCCCAGGTGGGCTCTCTGATTGTTCTATGCTTGAACAATGCCATGAAAATTGGTCTGGGATTCTATTTCCCATGCTCCCACCTCCCTTTCCCATTCAATAGTCTATCAACCATCTGCACAGGGATAAAATTCGCACTTGCACGATGCAGTTTTTGAGAGCATGTTATTTTGCTAGAGGCTTCTGATACAAAAAGGCAACAAAACTGTGTTTTAAACCATAAAAGTTCAGGAGTCTGAAAATGTAAATTAGTGCATTACATTTATTTGACATTAATCAGATAAGTTCTTTTTTTGGGGGGGGAAGAAATTCTTTTTTTTTTCTTCATATTTGCTAGAAGGTATGTGTGCTTGCTGGAGAGAGAGAGAGAGAGAGAGAGAGAGAGAGAGAGAGAAGAGAGAGAGAGAGAGACTCCAGAAAGCACTCCCCGTGGGGCATAATTACATGGCAATCCTTTCTCTTCCATTTCTCTCTCCTTTAGGGATTTTGGTCACACTCACACATGTGCCCAACTGAGGGTGAACGCCATACACTGGGCTCTCTTTTCTCCCCCCCCTTTGCCCTATTCTTCTGAGATCCAGCTGCTGGCCCTCCTGACTATTCCCTTATCTCACGGAACTGGCCAGTGGCCAGGGTTGTTCCAGAGGTATGCCTCGTGGGCTCCTAGAATTAACATCACAAGATTAGAGGCACTAAACTGGACATACCCTGCTGGTTCTATTTATTGATAAGCTGATCAGGTATTGAAAGCCCTGCTTTATTTATTCTTGGTGTGTATAGCCTGAGCCTGTATTTGCTGACAGCTCAGACCATCCTCCACCTGGCCCCTAATGGAACTTCCCCAGTACGTAAACTCATGTTTTTCTCTGCTGGACCTCCGAGAATGTTCTGTGGAATCCCTAAACATCGTGGGCAGGCACCCCCAAACTTGGGTGCCCCCACAACACCAGCATGTGTGAAGAAATATGTTTTAGATGATATATTGTACAGAGATGTTTGGCTCTCTACGAACTAAGTAAATAAAAAAATTTTTTTTAATTATTTTATTTAACTTTATTTATTTATTTTAATTTGACCACAGAGAGAGAGAGAGAAAAGCAAACCGCCAGGTCTGGGACTCTAACTGCAATTGACTATGTGGGAGTCAAGTGCCCTTAACCATCATGCCACCTGCCGGCCCCAAGTAAATAAAAAATCTTTACTGAGTCTTTAAATTTGGTCAGAGAGGGCCTGCAGCTGGCGTGGTGGTTAAAGACACTGGATTCCCACATTTCTTCTTTTCAAAAATTAACTTCTTTCGTCTAATTCCATATTAAGTAAATATTTTTGGGTTACTATTACTGTAATAATTATAACATAATTTAGAAGAATTCTGTACTTTAGGGACCAGCAGTTAGCGTAATGGCTATGTCACTGGACTCCCACGTAGTCAACTGTGGTTTGAGTCCCGGACCCGGTGGCTTAAACTCACGCCGGGCGCGTGTGCATGCGTGCCCAAGATCCCAAGAGGAGAATGGAGGAGAAGGGATTGTGGCGTGGCCATCCCCCTTGGGGGGTGATTTCTCGCTTTCTCTCTCTCTGTCTCTGTCTGTCTGGCGAGCGCACACGCCCTATAGCAAAAAAAAAAACTCTCCAAAAAAAGGAAAAAAAAAAGAATTCTGTACTTTAGCTACCTGAATCTAATAAAAGTGTTTTTCTTGTTATACATTAAACATTATAAATTACTTATTATTTAGCTATCTGTTTTAGGCAATCTGGATCAATGACTTCATTTATTAAGGCTATTAAGTTAGATATTGATAAAGGCCACCTTGGGGTCGGTAAGTGGCATGGTGGTTGGAGTGCTGGACTCCCATTGGCCAACTGCAGTTTGAGTCCTGGACCTGGTGGCTTGCTTTCTCACTTTCTCTCTCCCTCTCTATGTCTCTACTTTTCTCTCTGGTCAAATTAAAAATAAGTAAATAAATTAATACATAAATAAATAAAGTTAAAAAAAGATAAAGGCCACCCTTATAGTGAAGTGGTTAAGCACAATGCATTGAAAACAGGAATCCCACATAACTCACTGCAGTTTTAATTTTTTTTGGAGAGATTTTTGCCTTAGGGCACATGCGCTGGGTGGGCGTGGGGGACAGGGAAACAGAGACAGAGACAGTGAGAGGAAAAGTGGGAAATCACCCCCCCGGGGGGGATGGCCATGCCACAATCCCTTCTTCTCCATTCTCCTGGGATTGTGGGCACACAGGCACACACGCCCACTGTGATTTTCAAACCACTGGGTCTGGGACTCAAACCACTGTCAGTCATGTGAGTCCAGTACCATAACTGCTATGCCATCTGCTGGTCCCAGCCCCCTGCAATTTAAATTTCAGCACTGGGGGCTTGAAAACCATGGTAGGCACATGTGTATGTGTGTCAAAATTCTGACAAGTAAGAGAAATGGAGAAGGGATTGTGATGTGACCAAGTTCCATTGGAGGGGTGGGGGAGGCTCTCTCTCTCTCTCTCTCTTTCTCTCTCTCTGGGGAGCACACACATCCTCTAGCAATAAAAATAAGTTAGACATGATAAAAAGCAGTATTTAAAATAATGTCATTGAGAATCTGCAGTTTTAATTGGCAAACTAGTTGAGACTCATTTATTCTGATGTTCTGCTGTGCTTCTGAAAGAGGGTTGGTAGTCTGAAGAGCTCCAATTTAGACCTCTCTTGTTTACCTGGTGCACAGGTCAGCTACATGCTCCACTAACCCAGAGCCATGCTCTTCAACCCCTCCCCCACCCCCTCAGTCAATCACGGCCCCTCTTGGGGGTTGAAACCTCTTTAGAACCATCTGTTCCCCATTAGACAAATTGAGCAAAATGACTCTGCGATTTTCTCTTGGGGGGGGCGGGGGCAGAATAAGGAAGAGATGACACCAACCAATTCAATTCGATAAGCCTTCAGACAGCATGTCCTTTGCTCACAGTCACTAAGTTGGAAAAATGATTAGAACTCAAGCAATTTTATGCCCTCACATGCATTGCATTGATTATCCAACAATGTATCTAAAATGCTCAAGAAACTGAGTATTGGGCTAGCCCTTTAGTACAGTGAGTAAGCCCTGTGCATAGAAAAGCTGGATCCTGCATGACCAACCATAACTGGAGTCTGGCCCTGCTAGCTTGAAAAACACCAGGCACATGTGCGTGCATGACCAAACTCCTGAGGAGACGGAAAAATTAAGGAAAATGGATTGCAGCATGACCAAACCCCATTGGGAGGTGGTTTTTTTCTCTGTCTCTGTAGTGAGTGTGCGCATCCTCTGGCAATTGAAAAAAAAAGTAATGGCTTCCTATAGATTATTATTATTTTGGGGACCAGCAGTTGGCCTAATGGCTATGTCGCTGGACTCCCACGTAGTCGAACGTGGTTTGCGTCCCGGACCCGGTGGCTTAAAACTCACGCTGGGCGCGTGTGCGTGCGTGCCCAAGATCCCCGAGAGGAGAATGAAGGAGAAGGGATTGCGGCGTGGCCATCCCCCCTGGGGGGGTGATTTCCTGCTTTCTGTCTCTCTGTCTCTCTCTGTCTGGCGAGCGCACACACCCTATAGCAAAAAGCCTCTCCAAAAAAAAAAAAAGATTATTATTATTTTTAAAAATAATTATTTATGTAATTATATTTATTCATTTATTTTATTATTATTTTTAATTTATTCAATTTTATTCATTCATTAATTTTTTAAGTTGACTAGAGAGAGAGACACACAGAGAGGGAGAGTGGGGAGAGAGAGAGAGAGAGAGAGAGAGGAAGTGAGAAAATAAGTCACCAGGTCTGGGACTCAAACCATGGTTGGCCATGTGGGAATGTCCAGGACCTTAACCACCACACCACCTGCTGGTCCCCCATTTATTTATTTTAATTTGACCAGAGAGAGACAGACAGACAGAGAGAGAGAGAAAGCAAGCCACAGGGTCTGGGAATTGAACTGTGGTTGGCCATATGGGAACGCCCAGCACCTTAACCACCACACCACCTGCTGGTCCCAATTATTATTATTATTTTTAAGGAATTATTTATTTTCTTTTATTTATTATTGTGTTTTAAATTTGCTATAGGATATGCGAGCTCACTAGAGAGAGAGAGAGTGAGAGAGAGAGAGAGAAAGAGAAAGCAAGCAGCCAGGTTTGGGACTTGAACTGTGGTCAGTCATATGGTAGTACAGGACCTTAACTGCCACACCACCTGCTTGCCCTGCTATTATTAAAGAAAAAAAGTTTTTGTGTTTCAGTAGCAATTTAGAGTGAAAGAAAATTTCATCTTTTTTTTTTTTTTTGGTGGGGGGAGGTTTTTGCTATAGGGTGCGTGTACTCGCCAGAGAGACAGAGAGAGACAGAGAGACAGAAAGTGAGAAATCACCCCCGAGGCGAGATGGCCATGCTGCAATCTCTTCTCCTCCACCCTCCTCTCAGGATCTTGGGCATGCATGCATACGTGTCCAGCGTGAGTTTAAGCTACCAGGTCTGGGACTTGAACCATGGTCGACTACATGGGAGTCCAGCATGTAGCCATTACACCATCTGCTGGTCCCAGGAAAATTCATTAATCTGGTTTTTCTTTTTAGAAAATTGAATTTGATTGAAGAGCCACATGTTTTTAAAAAAAGAAATGAAATTGAGTATTTTAATAAGAATTGACTACATGAGTATGCAATTTATGTAGTCACACAGGGCCCACACTCAAAAGGACCCCACACTTGGCTGAATGCTCCATGGTCTCCATCTTGAAATTCTTAATAATTTTATCTTTGACGGGCTAGCAGGTGGCATGGTGTTTAAGGCATTGGGCTCCCACATTGCCGATCACAGTTCAAGTCCTGGACCTGGAGGCTTGCTTTCTCACTTTCTCTCCGGTCAAATAAAAAAAAAAAATACTGATAATAAACAAAGTTAAATAAATAACTATCAAAATAATTTTATCTTTGAACTTATATTTTATAAGTAAAGTCTAATGGGACAATGGCAAAAGCAGAGAAGATGTGCGAATGTTCTCTGTTTTTTGCTGTCAAATTTGCATATAGCTTTCTAGATTTGCCTCATAAGCAAGTCCAATGTAGACCCAAATGCTTGGGAGATGACCAAGATACAAAGAGTAGCATGACCAAAATGCAAGAGTAGCATGTTTTATCCACAAGTTAGTGAGGTACTGACAGTCCTGAGAGGTCATGTGTCCATTGAAACCAGACTTGCTTTGAACGCAGAAAAAAAGCAATGACATTCTAAGAAACATAAATGACCAAGAAACCATATCCTTCCTTACTTGTGCTGGTTCCTTGATTAGTCAACCACTTACAGTGAAACTGATGACATAGAAGGAAAGAGAAAGTTAGCAACCGGCAGTTCCTTTTCTTTCAATTCTTCACTTATCAGTAAGCTGAAGATAGTGCTAGCAGAACATGTGCACATCAGATGTGAACTAAGCTAGGTACCTTGGAATGCACCTGTAATTCTAGGAGGCTGAGGTAGAAGGCTTGTGAGTTCAAGGCCAAGCTGGGTAAAAAAGCAAGACCCTCATTCTTAAAAATAGAAAGAGGGCTCGGAAGGTGGTGTAGTGGTTAAGGCACTGGACTAAAAATCATACCAGGCATGTGTGCATATGTGCCCAAAATCCCAAGAGGAGAATGGAGAAGGGACTGTAGCATGGCCATCCCCCATTGGGTGGTGATTTCTCACTTTCCCTCTCAGTCTCTCTCTGGAGAGTGTGCATGCCCTACAGCAAAAACCTAAAAAAAAAAAAAAAAAAAAAAAAAAAAAGGAAAGAGAAAAAAGAAAAGAAAGAAATAAAATTTAAAGTTTATTTTTAAAAAAGAAAAATAAAACAGTTGAGTTTTAGAGCTAGCAGGTGATGTGGTAGGTAAGGTGCTGGACTCCTACATGGCTCATTATGGGTCATGTCCTGTATGTCGAGGCTTGAAAATCATGCCAGCACATGTGCATGCGTGCCCACAATCTCGAGAGGAGAATGGAGGAGAGAGGACTGCGGCATGGCCATCCCCCAGAAGGGTGATTTCTCACTTTCCCTCTCTCTGTCTATCCCTGGTGAGTGCACGTGCCCTATGGCAAAAAAATTTTTTAAAATAAAAAAGTTGAATTTTTGGCAGTGTTTCTACTGTTTTGGTAAGAACTAAATAATGTGCATGTATAAGCTTATGATTTACTAATAGTCTATTTTTTATTATTGTGAATGAATTAAATGCTCTGCTAGTTGCACAATACAATGGTGGTCATTATAATTTTTGCTGATTTTTTTTTAATTGCCAGAAGGTGCATATACTCATGAGAGAGAGAGAGAGAGAAAAACAGAGATACTCTCCCCCCGCCAGAGTGAGGCATCATCACATCACAAGCTCTTCTTCATTTCTCCACCCCATCAGGATTTGGAGCACGCATGTATATGTGCCTGGCATAGTTTTCAAGCCTCCAGGGGTGAGACTTAAACTGCAGTCAGCCATGTGCAAACAGCTCTCTACACACAGCACGAAATGACTGTGCTATGAGACTGGCCCTACGCTAGTAAATTTAAATTTAAAAAATGTTAAATTATGAAGTAGCTAATAAAAAAATCATTGTAATCCTTTATATTTTAGCTTTTTTTAGCAGTTTTATGGAGATACAGCTTATATAGCTTATAACTTACCCACTAAGGTGCAAAATGCAATGGTTTTTCACGATAGGTGTATTCACAAATAGGTGCGACCATCATCACAGTCAATTTTGGAATATTTTCATCATTTCAGAAAGAAACCCTATAAACTTTAGCTATTGTTCCCCTTACCTCTAAAATCTCTCTTCCCCACCCAGCCCTAGGCAGTCAGTCATCTGCTTTTCGTCTTTGTAGATCTCCCTGTTCTGGATATTTTATGGGTGGGATCATATAACATGTGGTCTTTTGTGATTGGCTTCTTTCACTTAGCATGATGTTTTTGAGATTTATTCATGTAATAGCATGTATCAGTACTTCATTCTTTATGGCTAGACAGTATTTCTCGTTTTTAAGAACAATTATTTCATTTTTATTTATTATTATTTTTAGAGAATTATTTTATTTAAGTTTATTTATTTATTTTAATTTGACCAGAGAGGGCCTGAGTGAGAGAGAGTGGGAGAGAAAGGGAAAGTGAGAAAGAAAGCAAGCCACCGAGACCGGGACTTGAACTGCAGTTAGCCATGTGAGAGTCCACATGGGGAGTCCAGTGCCATTAACCACCATGCCACCTGCCAGCCCCTTATTTATTTATGTATTTATTTATTTATGAGATATTTGCTATAGGGTGTGTGTGCTCGCCAGAGAGATGGAGGGAGACAGAGACAGAAAGCGAGAACTCACCCTCCAGGAGGAAGGCCATGCTGCAATCTCTTCTCCTCCAGTTTCTCGGGATCTTGGGCACACATGCACATGTGCTTTGTGTAAGTTTTAAGCCGCCGGGTCCAGGCTTGAACCACAGTTGACTATGTGGGAGTCCGATAATATAACCATTACACTATCTATTGGTCTTTATTAATTTTTTAAAATTCACTCGAGAGAGACAGAGCGAGAAAGAAAGTGAAAAAGCAAGCCATCAGGTCCAGGATTCAAACTGTAGCTGGCTGTGTGGGAGTCCAGCGCCTTAACCACTATGCCGCCTGCTGGTCCCAATAATGTCATTAAGTGGATACACTATATCTTTTCTTCCTTCCTTCCTTCCTTCCTTCCTTCCTTCCTTCCTTCCTTCCTTCCTTCCTTCTTTTCTTTCTCTCTTTTTTCTCTCTTTTCTCTCTTTCTCTCTTTCTTTCTCTCTTTCTCTCTTTCTCTCTTTCTTTCTTTCTTCCTTCCTTCCTTCCTTCCTTCCTTCCTTCCTTCCTTCCTTCCTTCCTTTCTTCCTTTCTTTCTTTCTTCCTTTCTTTCTTTCTTTTAAGAAGTTTTTGCCTGAGGGTGCATGTGCTCACCTAAGAGAGAGAGAGATACAGAGAAGGTTTTTGATATAGGGCATGTTCACTTGCCTGAGAAAGACAGAGTCAGTAAGAGGGAAAGTGAGAAATCAACCCCAGGAGGTTTGGCCACACCACAGTCCCTTCTCCTCCTGGTACTCTGGGCATACACACACATGCATGTGATTTTTAAGTCACTAGGCCCAGGACTAGAATCACGGTTGATCATGTGAAAGTCTAGCCCCTTAGCCACCTCATTACCTTCTGGCCCCACACCACATCGCTTTTTATTTATTTGTCAGTCGATGGACGTTTGAGTTGTTTCCACTTTTTGAATATTACGAATAATGCTACTGCTATAAACATTTTCCTTGATTTTTTTGAATTTTATTTTTCATTGATAAATAATAATGGAGATATTTATGGAATGCAATATGATATATTTTAAAAATGGTTTTATTTATTTATTATGATTCTTCAGTTTAACCAAAGAAAGACAGAGAGCGAGAGAGAGGGAGAGTGAGAAGGCAAGCTGCTACGTCCAGGACTTGAACCATGGTCGGCCATGTGGGAGTCCAGCATCTTAACTACCACATCACCTGCTGGCCCCGCAATGTGATATTTTGATACATGTCTACTTTGGGATCCTCCTTTTTTTTTTTTTTAAGCAAGGGACCTTACATTCTCATTTTGTCTCACTGGGCTCTGCAAGTTGCCAGTCCTTGCTTCAATTCATTTAATTAAAGAAAATATATTAGGTATTTAGGTGTTGGGCCAGCAGGTTAAGACACTGGGTCCCACATGGCTGACTCCACAATTTGAATCTCGGACCTGGCGGCCTGAAAAATGTGCTAGGCACATGTGTGTCATGCCCAAAAGCCCCAAGAAGAAAATGGAGAAGGGACCGCTGTTTGGCCATTCCCTCTGGGGGGGTGATTTCTCACTTTCCCTCTCTCTGTCTCTCTCTGGTAAATGCACATGCCTGGTAGCAAAAAAGCTTTGAAAAGAAATATATGGGGCTAGCAGATGGCCTGGTGGTTAAGGTGCTGGACTCCCAAATAGCTAGCCACGGTTTGAGTCCCAGATCCAGCAGCTTGGTTTCTCATTTTCTCTCTCTCTCTCTGGTGAGTATGCATGCCCTGTAGGAAATTAAAAATAGTAATAGTAAAATAAAATAATTCTTTTGGTGCCGGCAGGTGGCGTGGTGGTTAAAGGCACTAGATTCCCACATGACCAAGCTCAGTTTGAGTCCCAGACCTGGCGGCTTGCTTTCTTGCTTTCCCTTTTTCCTCTCTCTTGTCAAATTAAAAAATAATAATAACAAATAGAATTAAATAAATAAATAAACCTTAAAAAAAGGTAAGGTGTCTACCTGCCCAAACTACTCTAGTAAACACAAAAATTATGGAGATAGTGCCTACTATTTAATGGTCTATATGTGGTAAGCAAATGGAAATCAAATGCATGTCCTACTGGGATCATTAATTTTGAAGAGATTAAAATATTTAAAAATGTACTTAGCACTAAAACACTTCATTCCCAGAGTACAGTCAGACCTCGACAGGGAGCTTTCTATGGAGGACTGTGCTCCAATTCTGAGATCAGCATAGACAAATTTCACTAAAATACTGACTCCCTGAGTGCTGATGAATGTCGGTCTGAAATAAGCAGAAAAACAGCAGACATGCTGACAAGGACCAGGGAAAACCAGCCTCCAACACGGCCAGGTACCTCTGTCCACTGGACACAGAGGAGAAATGATTTGATTGTTGGTGAAAGCCATTATAGTGACTTTATCTCATTTTGTCTTTCTGACTAATGTTTGCCATTAACATAAATCATAGTTGACTTGTGAATGGTCCAGATAAAAAGAAGACTAAGACATTAGTCTGAATTAAAAGTACCTCTATGACTTAAGAATGAGGACAAGCCTGAAGGGTTTAATATTTCAGAATTAGATAGAGTGAATGGCGACTGAGGAAGGATGGTCTCCAGGATACTCTGGAGTATGATTACTAGATTCCCTGCCATTACAGAAGCAGAAAAGAAAAAAAAAAAAAAAAAAAGAAAGAAATCTCATGAGAAAGAAACAAATAGCAAACAATCTACACTGTGTTTTGTTTTCTTTTTAATTTTCTGTGGGTAATTTGCAGACTAATTATAAGAGAAAGCTTTGGCCAAAAAATTAGTCCTTTGTTTTCAAAGAGCTTAGACTAAAAAAACCTGATTAAGTCAATATTTAAATAACTCCCAGTATGAACAAGCAAAACATGGAAATATGAACAAAGGAAGCACAGAGGAAAGACTTTCTAACTTGGGCACTACTGGGACTAAAGTTTAGAACATTTGAACTGGGTTTTGGTAGATGAGGATGAGATCACTACATGAACAAGGAAAGGAAACGTATTATAGCGGAGGGAACAGCACGGCAGAAGACCCAGGCTATGGAAGAGCATGTTTTGTTTGGGGAATGCGACTGGAGTGTAGAACAGAGTGGGGCTGGGGCCAGCAGGTGGCGTGGTGGTTTAAAGTGTTGGACTCCCACAAGGCTGACTGCAGTTTGTGTCCCAGTCCTGGTGGCTTCTTTTCTCATTTTCTCTCTCTTTCGATCCCTGTCCCTCTCTGGCCAAATTAAAATAAATAAATAAATGAATGAATAAATAAATAAAGTTAAATAAAATAATTCTTTTTAAAATTATTTATTTATTTGGAGAGGTTTTTGCTATAGGGCACATGAGCTCGCCAGAAAGACAGAGACAGAGAGACAGATAGCAAGAAATCACCCCCCAGGGGGAATGGCTATGCAGCAATCCCTTCTCCTCTCAGAATCTTGGGCATACATGCACACACACCCGGCGTGAATTTAAGCCACCAGGTCAGGGATTTGAACCATGGTTGACTACATGGGAGTCCAGCGACATAGCCATTATGCTAACTGCTGGTCCCAAATAATTCTTTTTTTTTTTTTAATAGTTTTTGTTCTTGGGACTGGCAGGTGTCATGGTAGTTAAGGGTGCTAGACTCCCACATGGCTGACTGCGATTCGAGTCCCAGACCAGGAGGCTTGCTTTCTCTCTTTCTTTCTCTCATTCTCGCTCTCACTCTGTCCCTCTCTGGTCAAATGAAAATAAATAAATAAATATATATAATATAAATATATAAAATATAAATATATAAAATAAAAAATAAATAAATAACTTTTAAAAATTCCTTAAAAAATAGGTTTTATTCTTATTAGCATTTTTTTTCTTTCTTTTTTTTAAATTTTTTTTTCAGAGGTTTTTGCTACCAGGGCGACAGAGAGAGACAGACAGAAAACAAGAAACCATCCCCCAGGAGGGATGGCCACACCAGAAACCCTTCTCCTCCATTCTCCTCTCGGGATCTTGGGCACGCACACACACACACCCAGCGTGACGCGAACCTCAATCAACTACTGCTGGTCCTGGAATTTACACTTTTATCAAGGCATCTGAAGATACAAAATGCTAGAAGTCTAGTCCAAGCCAATATGTTAGAAAGAGAAGAATCAGGGACCAGAAGATGGTGTTATAATGGTTATGTTATGCTAACTGCTGGTCCCTTTTATTAGTATTTTTTAAAGAATTATTTTATTTAACTTTATTTATTTAAATTTGACCAGAGAGGGACAGAGAGAGAGTGAGAGAAAGTGAGAAAGCAAGCTGCCAGGTCCAGAACTCGAACCATGGTTAGCCATGTGGAAGTTTAATGCCTTTAACCCCCACTCTGCCTATCAGCCCCCTTATTAACATTTTTTTAAAGAATTATTTTTATTTAAATTTATTTATTTATTTATTTATTTATTTAATTTGACCAGAGAGGGACAGAGAGAGAAAGGAAAAGCGAGAAAGCAAGCCGCTAGGTCTGGGACTTGAACCGGGGTCAGCCATGTGGGAGTCCAGCACCCTCAACTACCATGTCAACTGCTGTCTCCCAAATAAAATAATTCTTAAAAAAAAAAAAAAGAAAAGAAAAGAATAGGGTGGTGTTGAAGATAGCAGCCCTGGAGAGGATGATTCAGACCTCTGGCTGTGGTCTGGGAATATTATCTTTGTCCCGTGGGATTAGGAATGTTTAAGAAGAGAAACCTGGACTAGTCTATGACGTGTGAAGATGGCTGGATTCCACATGGCATAGGGCACAGGGTGCAGTTCCAGTCCCAGACCTAGTGGCTTGGAAAACACACTGAGGGGCAGCAGAAGGCATTAAGGGCGCTGGACTTCCACATGACTAACTGAGGTTTAATTCCTGGACCTGGCGGCTTGCTTTCTCACGTCCTCTCTCTCTCTCTCGCTCTGTTCCTCTCTGATCAAATTAAAATAAATAAATAAAGTTAAATAAAATAATTCTTAAAAACAAAACAAAACAAAACAAAACGTGGGACCAGCAGTTAGTGTAATGGCTATGTAGCTGGACTCCCATGTAGTCGACCGTGGTTTGAATCCCTGACCCGGTGGCTTAAACTCATGCTGGGAGCGTGTGTGTGCATGCTCAAGATCCAGAGAGGAGAATGGAGGAGAAGGGATTGCAGTGTGGCCATCCCCCCCTGGGGGTGATTTCTGGCTTTCTGTCTCTCTGTCTCTCTGGCAAGCGCACGCACCCTATAGCAAAAACTTCTCAAAACAAAACACACACACACAGAGTGTGGGTACATCTATGCCCAAATTCCTGAAAGGAGGGAGAAATGGACGAGAAGGGATTGTGGCATGACCATTTCTCATGGAGGTTGCTTTCTTGCTTTCTCTCTCTTCTGCCCTCTTTCTTTGTCTTTCTCTAGTGAGAGCACACACTCTTTGGCAAATTGAAGAAGGAGAAGGCAAAAGGGAAGAATGATAAGACCAAAAGCTTTTTTTTTTTTTTTTTTTTTTTAGATTTTTGCTATAAGGCACCTGTGCTTGCCTGTGAGACACACAGAGAGAGGGAAAATAGAAGGCACACTCCAGGGGGGATGCAATCCCTTCTCCTCCATCCTCCTCTTGGGATTTGGAGTACACACGGACACGTGCCCGACATGGTTTTCAAGCCATTGGGTCTGGGACTTTAACTGTGCTGTTGGCTGTGAGGGACCCAGTGCCTTAACCACCATGTCACCTGGACCACCAGAAGTGTATTTTAGAATGACAGCTCTGGGGTAAAGAGGGGAAGAATCTTTGAAGGGAGAAGAGAATGGAGGCTTAGAAACCAGTTAGGAAAAAAGGCAAGAAATGATCTCATTTGTGTCAGAGCACTGGCAATGGGAAAGGGAAGGAAGAAAGAGATTTGAGAGATATTTTAAGGTAGAATTAAAAATGATTTAGGAGGGACCAGTAGGTGGCGTGGTGGTTAAAGCACTGAACACTCCCACACGGCTGACCATGGTACAAGTCCTGGACCTGGTGGCTTACTTTCTCACTTTTCCTCTTTCTCTCTGGTCAAATTAAAACAAATGAATAAATAAATAAAATGAAATAATTAAAAAAAAAGATTTAGGAATCAACTGAATGTAAGTCAAAGGCAAACTAAAAGCTAAGCTATTGTAGGGCCTACCTAAAAGTCCTCATTTTGGGGCCAGTTTTATAAAGTTCTCACTTTCTCTCTTTCTTTGTGTGTTTCTCCAGCTAGCAAAATCCTAAAAAAAAAAAAAAAAAAAAAAAAAAATCTAGGAGCCAGTATGTGACTTGGTGGTTAAAGATGCTGGATTCCGACATGGCCAACTATGGTTCAAGTCCCATACCTGGCAGCTTGCTTTCTTGCTTTCCCTCTCTCTCTCTCTCTCTCTGGTCAAATTGAAAAATAATAATAACAAGTGGAGTTAAATAAATAAATTATTATTTTTAAAGACTGTTTATTTATTTATTTCCACTTTTAAATTATTATTTTGTAATTTGACCAGAGAGAGACAGAGAGAGAGAGAGAGTGGGGAAGGGAGAAAGCAAGCTGCCAGGCCCAGGACTCGAACCACAGTCAGCCATGTGGGAATCCAGCTCCTTCAACCACCATGCCACCTGCTGGCTCCAATAAATAAGTAAGTCTTGGGGACCAGCAGGTGGCATGGTGGTTAAGGTGCTGGACACTCCCACATGGCCAACCACAGTTCAAGTCCTGGACCTGGTGGCTTGCTTTCTCACTTTCCCTCTCTCTCTCTCTCTCTCTCTCTGTCTCTCTCTGGTCAAATTAAAATAACAAATGAATAAATAAATAAAATTAAATAATTTTTAAAATAAGTAATTCTTAAAAAAAAGAAAAAAAACTAAAGATAGATAGATTCTCTCAGGATTTTGGTTACATACACACACATATCCACTGTGGTTTTTTTTTTTTTTTTTTTTTGGAGAGGTTTTCACTATAGGGCGCGTGCGCTCGCCAGACAGACAGAGAGAGACATAGAGACAGAAAGCGAGAAATCACCCCCCAGGGGGGATGGTCACGCTGCAATCCCTTCTCCTCCATTCTCCTCTCGGGATCTTGAGCACGCATGCACACGCACCCAGTGTGAGTTTTAAGCCACCAGGTCCGGGACGTGAACCGCGGTCGATTACGTGGGAGTCCAGTGACATAGCCATTACGCTAACTGCTGGTTCCCTCCACTGTGTTTTTCAAGTTGCTGGGACCGAGACTTGCACCCACAGTTGGCCATGTGGGATCCAGTACCTTAACTACCATGCCACCTGCTGGCCCCACCATATATTTTTTTTGGGGGGGAGAGGTTTTTGCTATAGGATGTGTGCGCTCTCCAGAAAGACAGAGACAGAGAGACAGAAAGAGAGAAATCACTCCTGGGGGGGATGGTCACGCTGCAATCTCTTCTCCTCCATTCTCTTCTCAACTGCTGGTCCCTTATATTTTGGGTTTTTAAAGGTCTAATTTTCTTACTCCTTGAAAGCAAGAAATGAGTTATGGATGGGTAGGGCTCTATTCTCAGTACCTAATATAATGCTTGTTAACCAGAAGCACTTAAACATGATGTTGAATAAGTTAAGAAATAAACAGATTTCAGGACCAGCAGTTAGCATAAGGGCTATGTCGCTGGGCTCCCATGTAGTTGACTGCGGTTTGAGTCCCGGACCTGGTGGCTTAAACTCACGCCAGGTGTGTGTGCGTGTATGCCCAAGATCCCGAGAGGAGAATGGAGGAGAAGGGATTGCGGCGTGGCCATCCCCCCCGGGAGGTGATTTCTCGCTTTCTGTCTCTCTGTCTCTCTGTCTTTCCAGCGAGTGCAGGTGCCCTATAGCAAAAACCTCTAAAAAAAAAAAGAAAAGAAAAGAAAAAGAAAAAGAAAAAAAAAAAAGAAATAAACAGATTTCCATGGAACTCAGGATTTTGCTGCAGGATTGATCAGAAGTGGATTTGGTGGTGTCGCTGATAAATATTATCAACAGGATATCTTTTTTCTCCCATCTGTTATTTTTATTTGAGTCACAACTAGAGGATAGTTTTAAATCCTTGGCAACATAAAGGCAGCAGCTTGATTCTTTTCTGGCTTAGGACTTTAAAGAATAACGTATCTTCAAAAGGAAATTAAGCCCAGCTATGATGGCACAGGCAGTAGGGCACCACTGTCCAAGTCTGGAGCCACACTCAGGGTTTGGGGTAGGCTCAGTTCCCAGACCAATCTAAAGCAGGCTGGGTGTGGTGGATGTGTTGTAATCCTACCTAACTGGGAGACTGGGGCAGATGAATTGTGGCATGGGAGACCTGGGCAGGGGAACTATGGCATGGCAAGACGGTCTTGAAAAGACCTTTCTCTCTCTCTCAAAAAAACAAAATAGATAGAGAAAGAAAAAGGAAATTTGACTGCATTGGATTGGAAAAATATAACTTTATAACTTCTATAACTAGTTATTAATAGATTCTAGAACAGATCTCTGAGCAATTCTTTACAGTCGAGTAAGAGCTAAGGTAAAAACACATGCATGGGTCAGGTGGTGGCACAGGGGTAACTCAACAGGATTCACATGGGAACAGTCTTGAGTTCATGTTCTGAAACCTCCCTGAGCGTGCTATGCTGGGCATGTGTGCATGCACCTACGGTCAAGGCCAATTAGGACTTGGAGTAGATCATGGTGTCAAGACCTCTTGGGGGTGCTTATCTCTATCTCTCCCCTTCTATCTTTTTAAAAAAGAGCAATCAGGGGCCAATAGGTGACGTAGTGGTTAAGGCACTAGACTCCCACATGGTGAACCATATTCAAGTCCTGGCTTGGCAGCTTAAAACTCATGTCAGGCATGTGTGCATGAGTGCCCAACATCCTGAGAAGAGAATGGAGGAAAAAGGATTACTGCATGGCCATCGTCCCGGGGGGGTGGGGGGGAGTGATTTCTCACTTTCTCTCTCTCTCACTCTGTGTCTCTGGGAAGTGCACACATCCTATAGCAAAAATCTCTCAAAAGAAAAAAAACAGTGCCATCAGCCTTCCAACACTTTCTGGGAATAGTTTATATGAGAAATTTTGGTGTAAGTTATAAAATTACTTTTTGCTCTCTCTTTCTATAACTTCACTATTTATTTTGAACACAGTATTGATGAAAATTATAGCCTCACTTTTCACACAGCTAAAAATTCAAGTGACCTAAGATACATTATTACTGTTTAGAAAATATTATGAATAATGAGGATACAAACTTCTTTTTGTGTCTCTTCAGCATTCTTGTAATCATCAAAACAGCAGCTTCCATACTTACCTGGCAGGGGAGATACCATGATCACGAAGGTAGTTTTCCCAGGGTGAGGCTTATCCATTGCACTCCAGATGTGCTGACCCCTGCGATTTCCCCAAATGTGGGAAACTCGACTGCATAATTTGTGGTAGTGGGGGACTGCGTTCACGCTCTCCCCTAAAACAAAAATGATATAAAAATTATATTTAAAAAAACAGCAGCTTCCTTTCTTCTTGTTTCCATGCTTTTTATTATCCAAACAATATTCCATATTAGCACATTGAAAGCTCTTCAGTGTTTTTATAGCTGAATAGTATCCCACTTGTGTATATAACATTGTTCATTTTACCAGTTCTCCATAAACCAGTAGTTCTCAACAGGAGTGTGGAGAGATTTTGCCTCTCCTCCAGAGGACACTTGGAATTGTCTGCAATCATTTTTTAATGGCGGGAAGGTGCTGCTGGCATCTAGTGTGTGGAGGTCAGGGATGCTGCTAAACATCCTACAATGTACAGTATAGCCCCACAACAAAGAATCTTCTGGTTCAAAATGTCAGTTAGCATGAGACCGAAAATCTCTGGTATGGGAATCAGCAGATGGCAAAATGGTTATGTCTCTAGACTCTTATGTAATCAACCATAGTACAAGTCCCAGACCTGGTGGCTTAAAACTCATGCCAGCCCACGTGTGTGAGCCCGAGATCCCAAGAGGAGAATGGAGGAGAAGGGATTGCAGCGTGGCCATCCTTCCTGGGGGGTGATTTCTCACTTTCCATCTCTCTGTCTCTCTCCGTCTGTCCAGAAAGTGCATGCACCCTACAGCAAAAATGTCTCTAAACAAACAAACAAAAATCTCTGGTATGAGTGGGTACTTGAACTATTTCCAGTCTTTGGTTATTGCAAGCAAATAAATAACCTCGTAAATTTGTCATATCGTATAAATGCAAAATATTTTGAAGATTAATTGCTGGAAGCGAGATTGCTGGGTTGAAGAATAAGTGTGATTCTGGGGCCAGCTAATGGCAGGATGGTAGCACAATGCTCTGTGAGGTTGGACCCACATGGGGGTCCCCACTTTGTGTCCTGGTGCCTCCCTGTACACACCAGGAGCTCACCCATGATCTGAGCTGGCTGGGGCTGAGAGTAGATCTTGGTACAGGGATCTTCTTGAGGTTGCCTCTCTCTTTTTCTCTCTCTCTTCTTCTGAGTCTCTCTCTTTTCCTCTGAGTCACTCTTTCTTTCTCCCTCTGTCCATCCCTCACTCTCAGAAGAGATGAATAAATAAACTTACAAAAAAATAATAAATGCAATTGAAATACCCTCTAAATGCCCTCCAGAGGCGTGTGGATTTTGCACACTCAGCAGCAGTTTATTTCTATAAGCTTATCAGCAAAATATGTAGTTGCACATTTGTTCTTTTAGCAATCTGAGACATGCAGGATGTTATCTCAGCTAGTTTTAATTTTTAATTATCTTATAATAACATCTTTTTATATGGTTAAGAGCCACTTGAATTTTATTTTATGTTGCCTTAGAATGAGACTGAAATAGTTACCTGAACAGCGGGTGGGTTTTTCAGAGGAAGGTCAGTAACGAAAGCCAAAGTTTAAACAGAGTGATGGAATCTACACTTTTTTTTTTTTTTTTTTTTTGGAGAGGTTTTTGCTATAGGGCACGTGTAGACAGAGAGAGACAGAGAGACAGAAAGCAAGAAATCCCCCCTCAGGGGGGATGGCCACACAGCAATCCTTTCTCCTCCATTCTCCTCTTGGGATCTTGGGCACGCACGCATATGCGCCTGAGTTTTAAGCCACCGGGTCCGGGACGCGAACCGCAGTCAACTACATGGGAGTCCAGCAACATAGCCATTATACTAACTGCTGGTCCTGGAATCTACACTTTTATCAAGGCATCTGAAGATACAAAATGCTAGAAGTCTACTCCAAGCCAATATGTTAGAAAGAGAAGAATCAGGGACCAGAAGATGGCATTATAATGGTTATGTCACTGGACACCCACATGGCTGATCATGGTTTGAATCCCAGACCCAGAGGCTTTAATCTCACGCCGGAGGCCCAGAATCCTGAGAGGAGAATGGAGAAGAAGGAATTGAGGTGTGGCCATCTCTTCAGGGGGCCATTTCTCGCTTTCTGTCTTTTGGTCTCTATCTCTCTGGCGAACGCACATGCTCTATAGCAAAAAATCTCTCTGAAAATAATAAAGAAAGGAAAGAATGAGAAAAATCAGGGTCAGCAGGTGGCATGGAGGTTAAGGCATCTGGATCCCACATGGTCAACTGAGAGGTTTGAGTCCCAAAGCTGGTGACTTGAGAATCATACTGGGTGTGTATGCGCGTGCATGCCCAAAATCCCAAGAGGAGGATGGATTTCTTACTTCTCTCTCTCTCTTTCTACCCAATGAGCACAGTTGCCCTATAGTAAACTACAAAACCAGACAAACCTGGAACCTTTCCACATGATTCAGTCTCACAGAGCATTGTGTTTTACCACTGCACCACTGTCTGGCCACCTCTTTCTTCCTTTCTATTTTTTTAGAATTATTTATTTAATTTTATTTATTACTATTATTATTTAATTTGCTATAGGGCATGTGTACCCACCAGAGAGAGACAGAGAGAAGGAGAAAAAGTGAGAAAGGAAACCACCAGGTCTGGGACTAGAACTGCGATTAGCCAGCAATGTGGGAATCCAGCACCTCAACCACCACACCACCTGCTGGCTCCCATTTTTTTTTTTTTTTTTTTTTTGAGAGGTTTTCGCTATAGGGCGCGTGCGCTCGCCAGACAGACAGAGAGAGACATAGAGACAGAAAGCGAGAAATCACCCCCCAGGGGGGATGGTCACGCCGCAATCCCTTCTCCTCCATTCTCCTCTCGGGATCTTGGGCACGCACGCACATGCGCCCGGCATGAGTTTTAAGCCACCGGGTCCGGGATACAAACCGCGGTCGACTACGTGGGAGTCCAGCAACATAACCATTACGCTAACTGCTGGTTCCCAACTCCCACTTTCTTTTAAAATAAGTATTTTGTATGGAGTCTGGGCACGGGCACCAAACTACTAATCTCTATGTGTATTATGAGTAATTTTTATGTTTCGCTTTATAGTTTTTAATATTTTTTCATAAATAGCATCAATAATCTATAATCAGAAAAAATGTGTTTTAGAGACAACTATTAGCTTATACTTTTTGCATTTGTAAAAATACAAAGGAAAAACTCATGTTATAATGAAAATGGTATACGTTAACAAAGAAATCTTTTTACACGAGTTCCTTACACATTACGACAACCAAACAAACAAACAAACAAACAAAAAAAAACAAGGCCAAAATGAAAGTCATGTCATGACTTTAAAGAATTTTATTCCTAAAGAGACAAAATCTATTGATTTAAACAGTGGGACTATTGTCCCTAAGAGTACCAAACATTCTGAATGGATAGAAGCCTCCAGCCCTACACTGACAGACTTCTGTAGTATAAAAGCAGTTGAGGATTTCTTCCCTTAAAAAACGATTTCTCAGGTTACAGCATTTGAGATTGTGAAAAATGTATAGAGTGGATCATGTTTCACTCTTTATTTGCACGGCCTGTTGAAGGTAGGTTAATACTGTGGGAATCCGTATTCTATTCACAACTCTGAATATGGACTTGCGGTATTTATACTTCTAGAGTTTAAGTGATCACTCTTGCCACCATCTGCCCTTAGAGCTACTGGTTCTAGTGTATTGTCCAGACATTGTACACTAGAGTTCATTCAAACAGAAGTAAATACCACAACAATCGGTGCTCTAAAACAAAATTCAGACCAATAATTTTCACATTATTGTGAAATCTAATCACTCGCCATCCACACTGAGTTCACTACAGAGTCCAAATGAAAGCTTAGGAAAGTAAAAAGTGATTGTTCACTTGAGAAAAAAAAAAATCCTAAATGAAATCAACTGGGATTACAGAGTTCAATTTAAGAAAGTTACATAGACCTAGAGCTCTCCAAATTTGTCATCTATGGATGTTGACTGATATTTATTACCTTCTTTTCCATTCCTATTCTGTTTCTTTTCAACCACAATATAGTATAAGATTTTATTTTAGTACCTAGCTTAAGATTTTTTTTAAAAAGCCTGACCATTTAAAAAGAAAATTAAACAACTTAAAAGCAAAACCTGGGCCATCTGAGGGGGGCATGGTAATTAAGGCTCTGGGTCTTACATAACTGAGTGTGAGGTTTGAGTCCTGGACCTGGCAGCTTGAAAACCTCACCGGGCATGTGTGCATGAGTGGCCCCAAATCCCAGGAGAATGAAGGGACTGTAGTGAGGTCATCCCTCCTGGAGAATGACTTCTCACTTTCCCTCTTTGTCTGTCTCTCTCTGGTGAGTGCAAGTATCCTATGGCAAAAATCTAAAACAAAACAAAACAAAAAAGCAAACCTTCCTGGAAGTGTAGATGTGTAAATGCAACCTAAAAAAAATAAGAGCAAGGACCAGCAGTTGGCATAATGGCTATGTTGCTGCACTCCTATGTAGTTGACAGCAGTTTGAATCCCAGACCCAGTGGCTTGAACTCACGTCAGGTGAGTGTGCGTGTGTGCCCAAGATCCCAAGAGGAGAATGGAGGAGAAAGGATTGCGGTGTGGCCATCCCCCTGGGGAGATTTCTCGCTTTCTGTCTCTCTGTCTCGCTTTCTCACTTTTGCTCAACAGCAAAAAAAAAAAAAAAAAAAAAAAAAAAAATTTTTAAAAAGTAAGAGCGTAAGATGTGAGAAATTTTTTAAAATAATATTTTATTTTATTTCTTCTTATTTATTTATTTAAAAACTACATGTGTGGATTTCAATATTTTGTAACAAAATAAACTTATATTTTAATTTTATTTTCCCACAAACTATCTGGAGTCTCATCATATTTTCTAGCCTGGAGTACCTCTCACACCTGTGGCTATACCCCTATTAGGGTCCTGAACTTTGCTAAAGGCAGGGGGTTTGTCACAGGTTAAGTTCTCGGAGAAAAAGACTCTGAGATGGAAATGAGCAGGAAAGAAGTTCTCTTTGGAGTCTCTTGGGAGCAACCCCTGAGGGGGAAGAGAAGGAAGCAAGACTGAAGAGAGAGGATTTTGCGGCAATGTGGTTATGAAGCCTCAGCCGACCCCAGCGGAGCTTTGAAGGTAGAGAATTATCTCCAGCTGAAGCACGGGGGGCCTGATGGTTAACGATGCTGAGCATCTTTTCATGTTCTTTTTGGTCATTTTGCAACTCTTCTTTGAGAAATATCTATTCAGAACCTTTGCTCGCTTTAAAAATTGGATTATTGTCTTTTATTGTTGAGTTGTAAGAGCTCTTGATATTGAATATATTGAATTTTTCTAGATAAAAACCTTCTCTCAGATATATGATTTGCAAGTATTTTCTCCCATTCTATGGACTTTTTTTTTTCTTTTTGGCTTTCTTGATAGTGTCTTTTGAAGTACAAATTTTTTCATTTAGATAAAGTCCAACTCATTTTTTTGTTTGCTTGTGCTTTGTTGTCATTATCTAAGAGCTCATTGTCTAATGCAAGATCACAGCTATATTTTCTTTTAAGAATTTTACAGTTTTTGGGGATGGCAGGTGGCATGGTGGTTAAGGGCACTGGACTCCCACATGGTCGACTACAGTTTGAGTTCCAGACCTGGTGGCTTGCCCTCTTACTTTCTTTCTCTCACTCACTGTGTCCCTCTCTGGTAAAATTAACAATGCCCACTTCTCTGTTTGCACAGACAGGTGTCTGATAAGCCTCTTCTAGTGCTCTAGATATGTAAATAACTGCAGGTAAAATGGGGTTGAAGACATGGAGAAATCTTTTCAAAAGATTCAATCAAAGTCAGGTGGCTGATTAGAGGTAACTTTTAGAAAGTTTCCAAAGTGAGCCAGCTCATGGCCTGGTGGTCAAGGTAGCAAGATCCCATGTGTCCTTGACCCAGTCAGTGACTTGAAAACCATGGTGTGTGCTTGTGTGTGCATGTCTAACACCCTGAAAGGATGGAGAAATTGAGAAGAGACTGCAGTGTGACTATGCCTTATAGGGCGGGGGTGCTTTCTCCTTGTTCCTCTCTCCCTGGCCAGAGCATGTGCCCTCTGGAAAATTAGAAAAAAAAAAAGTTTTCAAACTATCAATAGAAGAGTAGAAGAGAAGTACTGCAAGAGCTAAATTGATATGTGCTTAGGAAAAAGTATTCTTTATAGGGGACCAGGAGGTGATGTGGTGGACACTCCCATATGGCCAACCACGGTTCAAGTCCTGGACCTCATGGCTTACTTTCTCACTTTCTCTCTGTCTTTCTCTCTGGTCAAATTAGAATAAATGAATGAATAAGCAATTAAATAAATTTTTTGATATGTTTTTGCTATAGGGCGTGTGCGCTCGCCAGAAAGACAGAGAGAGACAAAGAGACAGAAAGTGAGAATCACCCCCCAGGGGGGATGGCCACGCCGCAATTCCTTCTCCTCCATTCTCCTCTCAGGATCCTGGGCACACACACACATGCGCCCAGTGTGAGTTTAAGCCAATGGGTCTGGGACTCAAACGATGATCAACTACGTGGGAGTCCAACAACATAGCTATTACGCTAACTGCTGGTCTCAATAATTATTTTTTTAAAAAGTATTCTGTATAAAGTGTCTTGCCCAGATCTCAGCAGAAGAAACTATTATTATTTTAAAAAATAATAATTTATTTATTTATTTTTACTTTTATTTCAATTTGACCAAAGAGATAGAGAGAGAGAGAGGAAAAGTGAAAAGGCAAACCACCAGGTCCAGTATTCAAACCGTGGTCAACCATATGGCAGTCTAGTGCCCTAATCACCACGTCACCTGCCAGACCCTATTATTTATATTTTTAGAGAGAGATTTTTGCTATAGGGGCATGTTTACTTGCTAGAGAGACAAGGAGACAGAAAGCAAGAAATCACCACCCATCACCCAGGGAGGCTGGTCATGCTGCAATCCCTTCTCTTCCATTCTCCTCTTGGGATTTTGGGCACGCATGCACACGTGCCATGCATGGGTTTTTAGTTGCTGGGTCTGGGACTCGAACAGTGGTCGACTACTTGGGAGTCCAGTGACAAAACCACTACGCTATGTGTTGGTCCCCAGAAGAAACTATCGATTCTGTGATTGGGTGCTTGGTATAGACAGCTTTAGGTTAAAAGAAAAGGGTGGTATTTAAAGCTAACTGGATAGCTTAAAGACACGGGCCATAGATGTACATTAGCTGAGGGAATAAAAGTTAAGAACTAGCTTGCAGGGGCTGGCAGGCAGTGTGGTGGTTAAGGCACTGGACTCCCACTTAGTCAACCACAGTTCGAGCCCCGGACCTGGCGGCTTGCTTTCTCACTTTCCCTCTCTCTCTCTGTGTCTTTCTCTCTGGTCAAACTGTAAAATAATAATAATACATAAAATAAAATAAATAATTATTTAAAAAAAGAATCAGTTTGCAAAACTGAATCAATTAGTATAAATTTGTTGAAGTTAGGTTGTTCTGCATCTGTACTCTATGTACTGCTTTAACATGTGTTCCCTCGGATTTCCCTTCAAGAGAGCACAGTAGTTTTATTGTCTGATCAACCACCCAAGCACACTGTGCTGAGAACTGATACTGGGAAGTTTATGTCATTTGTAAAATACAGGAAAATTTCCATTATTTCATTAATGAAAAAGAGAAATCTGTGAGTAACAATAGTCATTTATTAATTTGCAAATACTTATTGATCATCTGTGTAACAGGACACTAGGGATATCACAGCAAACAAAATGGTCTTGACTCTCATGGAGCTTATATATTCTAGTGAAGAAGACAGATCATCGAAAACATTTTTTTCAAGTGGTAATGAATGGTATGAAGCAAGAAAAAGGAAGTGGAGTCACTTAGAGTTTCTGTTAAATGCAGGACAGTCCGAGTATGCTCCTGTTCACTTATCAATAGTGCCTGGGACCAGCAGTTAGCGTAATGGCTATGTCACTGGACTCCCACGTAGTCGACCACGGTTCGAGTCCCGGACCCGGTGGCTTAAACTCACGCCAGGCGCGTGTGCGTGCGTGCCCAAGATCCAGAGAGGAGAATGGAGAAGGAAGGATTGCGGCGTGGCCATCCCCCCGGGGGGTGATTTCTCGCTTTCTGTCTCTCTGTCTCTCTCTGTCTGTCTGGCGAGCACACGCGCCCTATAGCAAAAACCTCTCCAAAAAAGAAAAAAAAAAAAGAAAAAAACATAGTGCCTGATAGTCATGAAGCGCTTGTTCGATACTCATCAGAATGGAAGTATTTGTATCTTTTTTTTTTTTTTTTTTTTTTTTTTTTTGGCTATAGGGTGTGTACACTTGCCAGAGACAGAGGGGGGGATAGTGAGAAATCATACCCCTGTGAGGATGGCCATGCTGCAATCTCTTCTCCTTTATTCTCCTCAGGATTTTGGGTACGCATGCACATGTACCAGATGTGATTTTCAAGCCTCTGGGTCTGGGACTTGAAATGCACAGTTGGTAATGTGGGATCCAGTACCTTAACCTCCAAGCTACCTGCTTATTCTAGAATGGAAATATTTGAGTACTCCTAGTGTCAAAAATTGTTTAACTTATCTTTACAAATCTGAGGTAGGTGTGAGTATTCTTTCTAATTTACCATAGATGAAACTGAGCCTTAGTGAGGCTGACTGTTGCACTATATATTGCTCAAAATTCACAGACTTAAAATAGCAGTCACTCATTTGCTCATGATTCTGCAATTTGGTCAGGGCTGAGTGGGGTCAGCATGTCAGCCCCTTATGACCTCAGCTGGTGTGGCTTGACAGGCTGAAGGATCCACTTCCAAGATGGCCCCTCTTGCATGGTTAACCAGTTGGCACTTCCTGACAACTGGACACTTAGCTGAGGCTTGCCAAGGAGCCTCATCTTCCATGTGGCCTCTCCAAATAGCAAGGTTAGGCTTTTTTACAGCATGACAATCTCAGGGTGCTTAGACTTCTTAGATGACCACTGGCTTCCCCCAGAGCATAAAGATGGGAGATTCCAGGCCTTCTTTGTTTAAATAATTATTTTATTTTAATTTTATTTATTCATTCATTTATTTTAATTTGACCAGAGAGAGACACAGAGAGAGAGAGAGGGAAAGTGAGAAAGCAAACCACCAGGTTCTGGACTTGAACTGTGGTTGGCCATGTGGCAGTGTTCAGTGCCTTAACCATCATGCCACCTGCTGGCCCCTGCGAGGCCTTACTAATATGTGGACTGAGAAGTTCCAGAATGTCACTTCTGTTGGAAAGGTCACAAAGCCAGCCTAGATTCATTCAGAGGACTACACAGGGACATTAATTCAAGACTCAGGAAGCATGGCTCATTTGGGGCCTCCAACATAATTGACTATCCTAGTCTGCCCTTTGGCCTCTAAAGAATTACATTCCTGGGGCCAGCAAGTAGCATGGTGGTTAAGGCGCTGGACTCCCACATAGTGGACTGCAGTTGAGTCCCAGACCCAGAGGTTTGAAATTCATGCCAGGCATGTGTGTGTGCACACCCAAAATCCTGGGAGGAGAATGGAGGAGAGGGGATTTTGGCATGCCCATTGGGGAATGATTTCTCACTTTCCCTCTCATAGTCTCTGTCTCTCTGGTGAGTATATGCACCCTATGGCAAAAAACCTTAAAAAAATTATATTCCTCCCACTTGTAAAATATACTCACACCTCCCAACATCTCCAAAAGTCTCATTCTGTTTTTGTATTGGCTCCAAATTTAGGATTTAACTGGAATCTTTACCTCATGGTACTACCAACCAGATGCTTAAGCCAGAAACTTATTTATTTTCCTTAATTCCTCCCATTCTCTCCTGTTCCCAATCCAACACCCTACATTGTTGATTTTACTTCCTAAACATCTCCTTAGTCCATCTTTCTTTCTTTTCTTCCTCCTTGAGTCTAAGCTACCATAATCTATCACCTGACTACTGTAAAGCCTCCAAATGATCTCCCTCATGCCTTTCTGCAATGGTTCTCAACTGGGTAAGATTTTGCCCTATAGGGACATTTGGCAATACTTGGAGATCTTGGTTATCTCAACTCAGGCAGTAGGTACGTAGGCAGCGTGAGCAGCCGGGAATTCAGCTAGACATCCTACAATGCCCAGGACAGCCCCCACAACAAAGAATTAGCCATCCCCAAATATCAATAGTGCTGAGGGAGAGAAACCCTGTAATCCTTTTTCCACTGAGTAACCAGAGAGACCTTTTTCAAATGCAATCATGTCAGCACTCTGCTAAAAACCCTTCAAGTTCTTCCCACTGATTTTAGGTTAAGAATATGAACCTGTCTGTATGGCTCACAGAGTCCTCTGCAGTGTGGCCACTACCAGCTTCTTTAGCCTCAGCTTGTGTATTCTCCCCCTAGCTTTCTGTGCTCTAGCCGCAGAGGTCTTCAATTGTTATGTGCACATTGCATATAGGGTCTTGCTCACCTTTGTCAGTAATGCTCCCTATCCTGACATCTAACCCCCCCATACCTAGTTAACTCAGATTCACCTTTTAGATCATAATTTAAACAACTCTCCCTTAAGGAAGACTTCCCTAACCCTCCAGACCAGGAATGAGCTCTTATAGCTCTCTGAAGCATTCAGTCACAACAGTATGCAATCAGGCACTTAGCTGTGTCACTATTTGATTAGCACCCGGTCCCTCTGACACACTAATTTATAAGTACCAGGAGAGCTAGGTTGTGTCCATTGGGTCTGTAATCCCAGTTCCTAGGGCAATGGCTGAAATACTTGACACTCAGCAAAATTTTAAAAATTGGGACCAGCAGATGGCATAATGGTTACATCACTGGATTCCCACATAGTTAACCGTGGTTTGAGTCTTGAACCTGGTGACTTAAAACTCACACCAAGCTTGTGTATGTATGTGCCCAAAATCTCGAGAGAGGAGAATGGAGGAAAAGGGATTTGGGTATGATCTTCCCCCCAAGGGGTTATTTCTTACTTTCTGTCTCTTAAAAAATCTCTTTTAAAAAAATAATAGCCTTTTGGGGAGCTCTGTGACCTGGTGGTTAAGGCAGCCAAGTCCCGTATGGTAAACTATGCAGTTTGAAGCTATTCTGGTGGCTTGAAAAACATGCGAAGTGTGCATGTACATGCCCAAATCCTGACAAGATGGAGCAAGGAGAACAGACTGGGCATGACCATGCCCTGTTGGTGGATGTTTCTCCCTCTTCCTCTCTCTTTGTCTCTCTGTGTCTCTCTCTGGGGAACACATGTGCCCTGTGGCAAATAAAAATATAATAGCCTTTAATTTTTAGAATAGTTTTAGGTTCATGGAAAAATGGTTAGTAGAGATACCATATAATCCCCCCAACTTCCAGTTTCCTGTGTTATTAACATGTTGCATTGGTGTGGCATACTTCCACAATTAATAAGCCAATATTGACACCTCATTATTAACTAAAGTCTATGGCTTACATTAATGTTTATTCCTTGTGTTGTACAATTCTATAACTTTTGACAAGTACATAATGTCATGTAGCCACCATTATGATATCATACGGAATAGTTTCACAGCCCTCAAAACCCTTTGTACTCGATGCCATCCTCCTCCCTTACCACCAACTTCTAGAAACCACTGATATTTCCATTCTTTCTATAGTTTTGTCTTTTCTAGAATGTCATATTAGTAAGAATAATACAACATGTAGTCTTTTCAGAGTTGCCCCTCACATTTAGCAATATGCATTTAAGTTTCCTTCATGTTTTTCCATGGCTTCACAGCCCATTTCATTTTATAGATGAATATTCCGCTACATAAAAATACCAGTTTGTTTATCTGTTCATGTATTGAAGGACATCTTGGTTTCTTCCAGATTTTGGCAATCATGAAAAAAGCTGCTATAAACATGTGTGTGAAGGTTTTTGTGGAGCATACTCATTTAGATACATACTGAAGTGTGTGATTGCCGGATCGCATAATAAGATTATGTTTAGCTTTGTGAGAAACTGCCAAACTGTCTTCCAAAGTAGTTGTGTCATATTCCAGCAATGATGAGAGTTTCTGTGGCTCTATATCCATACCAGAATTTAGTCTTGTCAGTCTTTTCTTTTCTTTTTTATTTTAGCCACTCTAATAGGTGTGTAGTTGTAGCTCACTATGTTAACTTACAATTTTCTGATGACATAGAATGTTGAACGTCTTTCCACACACTTATTTTTCCATATGTGTATCTTTTTTGGTAAGGTACCTCTTCAGGTCTTTTACCCATTTTTAAGTGAACTGTTTGTTTTCTTACTGTTAATCTTTAAGAGTTCTTTTGGGTCAGATAGTGGCACAGCAAAAAAACATGACATGCTTTGAGGCAATCCTACGTGGGTGGGTTCCTAGTTAACTTCTCTGAATAGTTTGGGCACACATTGCCCACTATCTGGGGCTTACTGAAGGTTAGGCATGCACCATAATGTTATGACCCTGTTAAGGGTGCTGTCTCACTGTTTGTCTCTGTCTCTCTCACTCATGGACAAAAATAAACAAAAAAAATTTTAAGAGAGGTTTTTGCTAGGGGCCAGCATGTGACAAGGTTACTAAGGGCCTGGGACTCCCACAAGGCCGACCATGGTTTGAATCCTGGACCTGGTGGCTTGCCTTCTCACTTTCTCTCTCTCTCTCTCTCTGGCTCTGTCCCTCTCTGGTCAAATTAAAATAAATAAGTGAGTAAATACAGTTAAATAAAACAATTCTTTAAAAAAATTTCCCTTTAAAAAAAAAAAAGAGAGAGGCTTTTGCTATAGAGCACATGTGCTTGCTGGAGAGACAGAGACAGAAAGCGAGAATTCACCCCCAAGGGGCAATGGGTACACCACAAACCCTTCTCCTCCATTCTCCTCTCAGGATCTTGGGCATGCACTCACACATACTTGGTGTGAATTTTAAGCAACCAGGTCTGGAATTTGAACTGCAGTCAACTACATGGGAGTCCAGGGACATAACCATTATACCATCTGCTGGTCTCCCAAATAAACAAACTGAAAAAAAAAAAAAGAGAGAGAGAGAGAGAGTTCTTTGTATATTTTGGATACAAGTTCTTTGTCATACACATGTTTTACAAATATTTTATTTTAGTACATGTCTTGTCTTTTCATTTTCTTAACAGTGTCTTTCTCTTTATTTTTGCAGGTTTTTTTTTTTTTTTTTTTTTTTTTTTTTTTTTTTTAGATTTTTGCTATAGGATGCATATGCTTGTCAGAAACACAGAGAGAGACAGAGATAAGCAATCATCCTCCAGGGAGGAAAGGCCACACCACTATTACCACTATTTCTTCTCATTCTTCTCTTGGGACCTTGGGCACACATGCATATATGCATATGTGCCTGGCATGAGTCTCAAGCTGCCATATATGGGACTCGAACCATGGTTGATGATGTGAGACTCTAGTGCCTTAACCACCACACCATCTGCTGACCCCTATTTTTGCAGTTTATAACTTTATTTGACAATCAGCTGTTAGTTTTCATCCATGCTGACTGTAGGTTTCTAAAAGTGCTAATAGGGGGACCAGCAGTTAGGGTAATGGCTTTGTCGCTGGACTCCCGCATAGTCGATCGCAGTTTGCGTCCCAGACCCGGTGTCTTAAACTCACGCCAGGCGCGTGGCGTACGTGCCCAAGATCCCGAGAGGAGAATGGAAGAGAAGGGATTGCAGCATGGCCATCCCCCTGGGGGGTGATTTCTTGCTCTCTCTCTCTCTGTCTCTCTCTCTCTGTCTGGCGAGTGAACACGCCCTATAGCAAAAACCTCTAAAAAAAAAAAAAGTGCTAATAGGTACATAGGTTTCCAAAGTATAGAGCTTGTTTGGTGACTCTTCATCCTCATTATGCTTTCTGGACAATCACACACAGATGTAATATTGAACATTTTTTATTCCTTTGGCTTAGACAGATTTATTGAGCCTGGTATCAATGTTCACATCTGGAGTCCCCATCTCCTTCAGGGCAAATTTCCAGATCTCTTCGAGTGCCTGAGGGCAAGTTTCTTTAAGTCCATGTGGTAGATGCGCTTGTGAATATTTGTCATGTAATCTTGGGTCATAACCTCATTGATTGTAGAATGGGCCTTCTTCTTGTCACCCTTCTTCGTGGAAGCCATTCTGGTGCACCCAACTTGGAAAGAACCAACCATCTCTTTAGAAAAACAAAAGTTTTAAACTTAATGATCTCCAACTTGTCAATTTTTAAATTCATGGATCATGGTTTTGGTGTTGCATCTAAAAACTTTTCACTCTGGGGCTGGCAGGTGATGTGGTGATTAGGGCAGCTGGATTCCCACATGGTGGATCCTGGTTAAAGTCCTAGACCTGGCAGCTTGCCTTCTCCCTTTCCCTCTCTCTCTGGTAAACTTCAAAGAAAGTGAAAATAAAATAATGACAATGAATAAAATAAAATAAAATAATTATTAAAAAACAAACTTTGGGGACTGGCAGGTGGCATGGTGGCTAAGGGTGCTGGACTCCCACATGACTGACTGCAGTTCAAGTTCTGAACTTGGTGGCTTGCTTTCTCACTTTCTCTCTCTATCTGTCCCTCTCTGGTCAAATTAAAATAAAAAAAATAAAGTAATTCTTAAAAAAAGAAAATTTTTTGCTCAGTCCAAGTTACACAGATTTTTCTTCTTTGTTGTCTCCTTTTGGAAGTTTTATAGTTTTGCATTTTATACTTCTGTCTTCATTCGATAGTATTTGTTAAATAAGTTAATGTAGGTTAATGTCAATAGAAACAAAACAGAAGAGCACATATGGGGAAAAATAGCTGGTTCTGTATATTTTTAAGGTATCAGTATAACGCCAATAGTTTAAGCCTGTTGGAAATTCACCCAGGGAACTGAGTTGCCTTAAGACATAGCTGAGACAGGCAATTGATCGAAAGGACAAGATTCAGGGTAGTCTAATAGGTCAGAAGAGAGACACAGGATCTGGTTCATTGATCAGAATTTCAAGAGAGGCATTCCAGTACCCTGGAGAGCTCCCCAAAGAGCGCCTGTTTTGACAACCCGGGAGCTTTCAAATGTTCCTGGTTGACAGCATCTGAGTTCTCCCACAGTCTCGCAAGACTAGAAATCTATATAACTGCACTACATGAGTTTTAAATAACTCTCTTTAAATATTAAAACAATAACTCTTAAATAACTTTTTAAATATTAAAAAACAATATGAAAATTGGAAAACAAGGAAAAGAAAAACGTACAGTATAGAAATAATCATTAACTACATTCATTATTGATAATTGGTGAAACAAGATTCACAAATTGATCTATTTATTCATTCTTGCCTTCGTTACCTGGTCCAGGTTGGGCGTCTGAGTCAAGCCTAGTCCATAAGAATACTTCCCTGGGATTTTTATTTATTTATTTTTTAGATTTTTGCCATAAGGCCCATGTGCTCACCAGAGAGGAGAGAGAGAGAGAGAGAGAGAGAGAGAGAGAGAGAGAGAGAGAGAGAGAGAAAGTGAGAAATCACCACCCAGGGAGGATGGCCACACTGCAATCCCTTCTCTTCCCTTCTTCTCTCAGGATTTTGGACACACACGCACACATGCTGGCTTAATTTTCAAACCACTGAGTCCAGGACTCAAACTTCATTGGGCCATGTGGGAATCCAGCCACCTTAATCACTGTACCACCTGTTGGTCCAGGATTTAAATTTTTTTTTTCTGCATTTTTGTAAAACTTGATAAAAAAATAGTATTTCAAACTGTACAGTCACCAGAAGTACACAGTTATCAAAAATGCACACACTTCACTTGGCATCTCCAGCACCTTCAGCTTTCTATGCCAGGTCTGTTTTGGCATCTCCATTTTCTGCAAGGTTATTCCCATCCTTGCCAGCATCAGCTTTTCTCTTTTTTCCTTTGGGTACTTTCTCTCCCTTCTTTGCAGGCACCTTTTTAGGCTTGGGCTCTGGCTTTGGAGGAGCAGGTTTCGCAGACAACCTTGCAGATCTTCTCTGTGGTTCGTCCGTCACCTTGGCTTTATCTCCTTTAGTATCCCCTTCAGCCTTTCTCTTGGGCATGGTGGTGGCGACGACAGTAGGACGTAGGCGCTGGATGCGGGGGATGCAGTGGCATGCAGACTTGGTCGTTCCGGGGGTCGCTCTAGCCTCTTCTTCTTCACACTGTTCCTGGATTTAAATTTTTTGACTAGGAGATTGACTACCGACCCACTGGCCCGAGGACCGTCCAGTAGGCCCAGCTCTCCTTGCGCCATGTCTGGTTCTTCCAGGGTCGCCGCTATGAAGAAGGTGGTTCAGCAGCTCCGGCTGGAGGCCGAGCTCAACCGCGTGAAGGTCTCTCAGGCCGCGGCAGACTTAAAACAGTTCTGTCTGCAGAATGCTCAACACGACCCCCTCCTGACCGGAGTGTCTTCAAGTACAAATCCCTTCAGACCCCAGAAAGTCTATTCTTTTTTGTAGTAAAATGAATCTTTTTTTTTTTTTTTTTTTTTGGAGAGGTTTTTCACTATAGGGCACGTGCGCTTGTCAGACAGATAGAGAGAGACATAGAGACAGAAAGCGAGAAATCACCCCCCAGGGGGGATGGTCACGCCGCAATCCCTTCTCCTCCATTCTCCTCTCGGGATCTTGGGCACGCACGCACACGTGCCCGGCGCGAGTTCTAAGCCACTGGGTCTGGGACGCGAACCGCGGTCGATTACATGGGAGTCCAGCGACATAGCCATTACGCTAACTGCTGGTTCCCTAGTAAAATGAATTTTTTAAAGGTTTCCCAAGCCATTTCTCGTGAACCAGTGAATATTCAAGAGAGCTAAATTGGAAGCCTATACAAAAGCTTTTCCTATAACACCTGTACCATAATATGCAAAACTTTTACTTTTGTCGGTCCTTAACATCTACCTCTCTGAATTTTCATAAATTTCTATTTCATAGAATAATTTTATACACACTGGCATCAGCATACAATAAAATGCTTAGTATACAAAAAAATTTTTTTGACTAGAATTCTAGGGAAAGGGGATGGCAGTGGGAGGAGGCTATAGAGGGGAAATTTTCATTTTTTTTTTAAAGAAGTTTTTGCTATAAGGCACATGTGCTCACCAGAAAGACAGAGAGAGACAGAGACAGAAAGCGAGAAATCACCCTCCAGGGGGGATGACCATACCACAATCCCTTCTCCATTCTCTTGGGATTTTGGGCAAGCACACACACGTGCCCAGAGGGAGTTTAAGCCACTGGGTCCAGGACTCAAACCACAATCGACTACATGGGAGTCCAACGACGTAGCCATTACACTATCTGCTGGTCCCAAAAATTTCATTTTTAAAAACTGATTCCTATAGTAAAGTGTGAGTTTGCTGAAAGCTGTGTTTCCCACTAGAGAAGATAACCTGCAGAATGAGGGAATGAAAACACCACTCAGAGAGAAGCAGAAATACGAGAGAGAGGAAAAAGAAAGACAGAGGCTCTTGATGTCTTTTCAGTCTCTCTTTCCAGGCAACACCAAGGCAAGGATTGTTTACATTTCAGTCATGACCTTTGCAATAAAAAATTGTCTTGACTAGAGCCAGTGCTATAGCACAGTGGGTAAACGCTGTGCAGAAGCCAGATCCCATTTGGCTGACCAGGAGTGTTGGCTTTGGTGATTTGTTTAGATCATAGGCATGTGTGCAAGCATCCAGCTTACCCAGGGAGGTCCTAGGATGTGAATACAGGACCTTTCCCATGTGGGTTCAGTTGCCTTAACGCTGCACCACTGCCAGGCCTCTGTATTGTGTCTTGTTTAAATAAATTTGCCAGAAAGCATATGTGCTCATCACAGAGAGACAGGAAGAGAGTGAGGGAGAAGGAGAAAGAGTTCCCTCCTTAGTGTCATACCGCAATCCCTTCTCCATTTCTCCATCCTGTCTGGATTTTGCGCACCTATGCACATGTGCTAAGTGCTTTTCAAGCTGCCTGGTTTGGGACTCAAATTGACGGTTGACAAGGTGGGATCTAGCTCCCTTAACCACTAGGACACAGGGTTGGTCCTTCATTTTAAATACATTTATTTACGAAAGGGTTACTCTGTGACTCTTGATCTATGCCTGATGAATTTCTAATGAAACAGACGTAAAGAAGAGAAATGCTGTCTTACCCTTGAAGAGTTGAATCAGAGGAGTCAGACATGTAGTATAGTGCTGCAAGAGGAAAAGAATGAAGCACAGATTATCCCATGTAGTCTGCACAATAAGCTTTAATGCTGGTAATTTTTACTCTCCCCACTGAGCCTACAAAGAAACTCAGGCTGTGAATATTTAGGACACTTGCTAATGGGGGCATGAGACATCATGAAAACCCACACTATCTCTGCATACATCTCAGAAATGCAAAGCAGGGGGAACAGCAGGTGGCGTGGTGGTTAAAGGTGCTGGATTCCCACACAGCTGGCCGTGGTTTGGGTCCTAGACCTGGTGGCTTGCTTTTTCACTTTCTCTCCTTCTCTCTGTTTATTTCTCTCTAGTCAAATTAAACAACAATAATAATGAATAAAGTTAAATTTAAAAATAATTCTTTTTTTTCTTTCTTTACTTTACAATTAAAGTATGAATTTATTTTGGTACAAAAACTTTTTGAAATTCATACGTAGTTTTCCCATTACATGCATTTCCATGAGCTCTTTTTTTCTGAAACGTTTTTTTAAATTAATTAATTTAATTCCCTAAGCCTACTATTTGAACAGAGTCCTAACCTGTTTCCTGGCTTTAAGTTTTAAGCAAAGTTCCTTAGTATTTCTTTGATTTATTAAAGTTAAAACTGCTTTCTTGAAATTACCAGCTGAACTTGCTATTGAAAATAGTTAGATTATTTAAGAAATTGTGTGATCAATAAAATGTGTGGGGAAAAGGAATGGAAAACGACTGCAGACACCAGAGATAGTGTGGGAGGAGGTGGGGAAGGGCAGAGGGTCAGAAATAGGGGTATATATATATATATATATATATATATGTATATGTATATGTATACATATACATATATATATACATATACATATGTATATATATATATACACACACACACACACATACACATATATATGTGAAACTAGAAATGGAAAATTATTGATAATAACATGCATGATTAAGCCACTATGCAGTATATTCTGGATGGGAAAAAATAATTCTTAAAAAAACCCCGAAGTGCAAAGCAGGGGACTTACTAGCCTATGGAGAGAACTACAGACCAATGAGAGACAGAAGCTGGTGGATGAAGTCTCCCTTCCTTCCCCAGTGGGCTGAGAACCACTTTCATCTCCATGCCTTTGCTTCTGCTTTCAACGTCCATTCTCTGCCTTCACCACTTCTGCAGCTGGCACAGAACCTTCCTCTGCCATCATCTCTTAAGCCAGGATTTCACCTTGTTCCTGTTGCTGCTGCTGCCCCTGCCTTCCTTTTCTCATTCTCTCTATTTGCTTGAGAGTATGTGCTCTCTTCAGACATATAGAGAGAGGGAGAGGAAGAAAGGACCTTCCCATGGCGGGTGGTCATGCTACAATGCTTTCTCCTCCATTTGGACACACATGCGCATGTGCCCAGTAATTTTCAAGCTTCTGGGTCCAGGATTTGAACCACAGTTGGCCATGTGGGATCTGACTCTCTTAACTGCTAGACTTCACAGCTTCTTATTTACCACCTTTCCACCCCTCCCTTCATCTACTCTTACTCTGGCACTGAGAAAGCTCTCACTTTCTCTCCCTCTTTTTTTTCTTTTTCTTTTTCTTTTTTTTTTAGATTTTTTTGCTTTGGGGTGCCTGTGCTCTCTAAAGAGAGATAAAGAGAGGGAAAGTAAGAAATCATCCCCTCAGAGTTTTAACCACCACACCATCTTCTGGCCCCTCACTTTCTCTTTCTATCCCAATTTCAAAGTCCTCACTATGGAGCCCTGATCTGCTTAGATGATTTTTAAGTTTTTCTTTTAACATGGAAGATCTCATATAAAAATGTTTAGTTCCAGATAAGTCACAACAGAAGGAACCAAGACATGGTAATTTAGAATGAGAAGAAACTTAGAGGTCACCTATCATTCAACTCTCTTGCTGTATAGATGAAGAAATTGAGACTCAAGAGATAACTGATATGTAAATGCTTAAATAGTGTTTCAGTTATCTATTGTGGTGTAATAAATTACCTTAAAATATAGTGACTTAAAAAATTTAGGGGCCAGCAGATGGCAAAGCAGTTATGTCGCTGGACTCCCATGTGGCTGATCACAGTTTGAGTCTTGGACCTGGTGGCTTAAAAGTCAACACTGGGCACATGTGCATGTGTGCCCAAGATTGCAGGAGGAGAATAGAAGAGAAGAGATTACGGTGTGATCCCAAGGGTGGGTGATTTCTTACTTTCTATCTTTCTGTCTCTCTGTGACTCTCCGGTGAATGTACATGCCCTATAGCAAAAATCTCTCCAAACCACCCCCCCCACACACAATTTTATTATACTTAAAATTTTTGTGAGTAGTAATTGGGGCAGAGATTGGCTGGGTGATTCTTTTCCATGTGATCTTGACTACAGCAAGTAGATGGCTGTCTGGAGCATTCAAGTTCAGGTCACTCACATCTCACATGGCATGGAGAGTGGAAGGCAGTGCTCAGTTGAGACTCAATCAGAGCTCTGACATGTGACTTCTACTTCATAATGGTCTCAGGGTAGTTGGACTTCTTACCTGATAGTTTGGACTCCCAGGGAGTGTTCCAAATGATCAAAAATAGAGGCTGAGAGTTTCTTAAAGTCTTGGTTTAGATAAGATCAATGAGGAAGTGTGGGAGTAAGGCTAAACAATGCACTTTTCAATAAATGTTTGATTGAATTAGAGAGAGTCATTTGGTATTGATTTTCATGAAACACTGAATTTTTATTTTTATTTATTTATTTTTATTAATTAGAGCCAGAGCCTGAACCATCCTGAGCCTGAGCCATGCTAAAGTCCTGAAGGAGAGTGGAATTGGAAATTATCCTAGATACCACCATTAAAAAGTTATCTTGGTTTTTTCAGTGACTTTTTTTAAAGTGGAATTAAAAAAAAAATTTAACTTTATTTACTTATTTATTTTTATTTGACCAGAGAGGGACAGAAAGAGAGAGAGAGAGAGAGAGAAAGAGAGAGAGAGAGAGAGATAAGGAAAGGAAAGTGAAAGAGCAAGCTGCCAGGGTCCGGGACTCGAATTGCGGTTGGCCATGTGGGAGTCCAGAGCCCTTAACCACCACACAACTTGCTGGCCCCTCCCAGTGACTTTTATTCGTTTCTATTTTTTAAATTTAATTTTATTTAATCATTCAATCATTTTCATTTGACCAGAGAAAGACAGACACACAGAGAGAAGGAAAATGAGAAAGCAAGCCACGAGGTCCAAGACTTGAACTGAGGTTGGCCATGTGGGAATGTCCAGCACCTTAACTACCACACAACCTGCTGACCCTTTTTTAAAAGAATTATTTTACTGGGGACCAGCAGTTGTCATAATGGCTATGTCACTGGACTCCCATGTAGTCGACCGTGGTTCGAGTCCTGGACCGGGTGGCTTAAATTCACACCGGGCGCATGTGCGTACGTGCCCAAGATCCTGAGAGGAGAATGGAGAAGAAGGGATTGTGGCATGGCTATACCCCCCTCGGGGGAGTGATGTCTCACTTTCTGTCTCTCTGTCTCTCTCTGTCTTTCTGGTGAGCGCATGTGCCCTATAGCAAAAACCTCTCCAAAACCAAAAAATATTATTTTATTGAACTTTGGGGCCAGCAGGTGGCGTGGTGGTTAAGGGCACTGGACTCCCACGTGGCTAACCCCAGTTTGAGTCCTGGACCTGGCGGCTTGCTTTCTCTCTCTCTCTCTCTCCTCTTTCTCTTTCTCTGTCTCTGTCTCTGTCTCTCTCTCTCTCTCTCTCTCTCTCTATCCCTCTCTGGTCAAATTAAAAAAATAAATAAAGCTAAATATAATAATTTTTTTATAAAAATTACTGGGACCAGCAGTTGATGTAATGGCTATGTTGCTAGACTCCCATGTAGTCGACTGCGGTTCGAGTCCTGGACCGGGTGGCTTAAATTCACGCCGGGCACATGTGCCTGCGTGCCCAAGATCCTGAAAGGAGAAAGGAGGGGAAGGGATTGCAGCTTGACCATCCCCCCTGGGGGGGTGATTTCTTGCTTTCTGTCTCTGTCTTTCTGGTGTGTGCATGCATCCTATAGCAAAAACTTCTCCAAAGAAAAAAAAAAAGAACTACTTTATTTCATTTTATTTATTTATTTAATTTTATTTGACCAGAGAAGGACAGAGAGAGAGAGAGAGAAGGAAAGTGAGAAAGCAAGCCACCAGGTCCAGGACTCGAACTGCAGGCAGTCATGTGGGAGTCCAACACCGTTAACCACCATGCCACCTGCTAGACTCGGTTTCTATTTTCCTTCCTCCTGCTTCTCACCTGTGGACTATCTCAAATTTCAGCCCATCACTTGCTATAATCAAGGTATTTACTTCATGAAAAGCTTGTCCATTCTCACAACTTAAAAAAAATGTTAATGATGTCCAAATATGATCTTTTATTCTCTTACCTGAACTCCAGGCCCTGCCTCCTAATTCCATTTGAAATAATTGTACTTGAATGTCTCACTGTAACTCAGATTCAGAGTATTCAAAGAAAGAATAGCATATGTAAAAGAAAATCATCATCTCCCTCTGAAAACCAGCTTCTTCCAAGCTCTCCATCTTTTTTTATAGTATTTCAAGCTTAGAGCATCAGCATCATCCTTGACTTTCTCTCTCCTTTATCATAAACTATGAGTATTGATTGGTTTCTATTATAGTTTCTCTCTTTCAAAATGTCTATTAGATGCATACCTTTTTCTTCATTCACACTGACACTAGCCTTGTGAGCCCTTACCAACTTATGCTATAATATTCCTGTTTGCCTTCTTCCCTTGAATCCATCTTGCACACTGCTCTCAGACAAATTTAAAATAATTATTATAGGGCCAGTAGGTGGTCTGGAATTTGAGGCACTGGATCCCACATGGCCAACAGCATGGTTTGAGTCCCACATTTGGCTGCTTGAAAATCACACTGGACATGTGTGCATGTGTATCACAAATCTTGAGAGGAGCCTAGAGAAGATGGGATTGTGGCGTGGCCATTCCCCATGGTAGGTGATTTCTTACTTTCTCTTTCTCTTTCTAGAGAGTGCACTCACTCTATAACAAAATCTAGAAAACTAAAAAATAAAGTAATGATTGTATTATGTCATTTCTTTCCTTCTTTTTTTTTTTTTTTTTTTTTTTTTTTTTTTTGGAGAGGTTTTTGCTATAGGGTGCATGCGCTCGCCAGAGAGAGAGAGAGGTAGAGAGATAGAGAGCGAGAAATCACCCCCAGGGAGGATGGCCATGCTGCAATCCCTTCTCCTCTATTCTCCTCTCAGGATCTTGGGCACGCATGCACACATGCCCGGCGTGAGTTTAAGCCACCAGGTCCGGGACTTGAACCACAGTCTGCTACATTCAAGTCCAGTGACATAGCCATTATGCTAACTGCTGGTCCCACATGTCACTTCTTTTCTAAAATAAATCTAAAAAGTTCACTGTTGTCTTCTGTTTAAATACAAATATCACCAATGGTATGGTAAGGTCCTCTGCCCTCTACTTACACTTTCCATGCCTGCCCACAACATAACCCTATTTACTGATACAGCCTTATTTTCCAAAGTCACTAAATAAAAAGCATGTCTACAGCATTCATTTCTGTGTTTTCTTCTCAACTAGACTATTAAGTTATCAGGAAGTCATGACATATTTTTCTATGTAAAAGTGCATCATGACTTTCTACGTAACCCAATATTTTGGCCATATAACTTACTAACAGTTCTAAATCTGAAGTTAAATGTGGGTTAGAATTATGGTTTACTACCATTATGATCTTGGTCAAATGAACTTTTTCTCGTTTTTTTGAGTATGTATATTTTATTTCCACTAGGAAAATATTACCGGTACAAAATTTTGGTTTATATTCTTCCCCTAAATTTCTACCACTCAAAATTAGACACTTTATTTTTACTCAAGTAAACTTAGAATCACATAGCTGACATAAAATTAAATATTTCATGTCATTAAGTTAATAGGATTTAACAGAATTAGGTGGCCTTTTGATTATTTCTCAGGAACAATAAATTTTTCTTTCCTACATATTTGCCTTTATTTTATTTATTCAAGTAACTATGTAATGAGTGTCTCTTCTCCTACATTCACTAATATGGGTGCATATTATGCGTAATTTATGGCAGGAGTAACTATATTCATCATCTAATCTTCAATTTATATTAAACTCTTCCTCTTCTATAGTATTTCTAGAATTACTTCAGATATTTTAATCAAACTTATACTTTCATCAGTTGTAAAATTCAAGATGTTAATGCAAAAATATGATGAGGGGCCAGCAGGTTGCGTGGTGGTGAAGGCACTGGACTCCCACATGGCTGACTAAGCACATGGCTAACTAAGGTTCACGTTCTGAACCTGGCAGCTTGCTTTCTCGCTTTCTCTCTCTGTTCAAATGAAAAAAAAAAAAAAACAATAGTAATAAATAAAATTAATTAAACACTTCTTTAAAAAACATAATGAAAGTTCCAGACTAGTCACTGGCCCACTTACAGTAGTGCTGTTGCGAGAGTTCCCTGGACAGTACTACTTCAATCTCAACTTCGCCCCCCCAAAGGGCTCTAGCAGAAAAACTCTTCTTGAAATATTGTTTAAAGATTTCCTTGGCAGTAATGAAGTCACTGATGTCAGCCAGCAAAACAGCTGTTTTTACATTAGTATACTCATAGGCTGTCGCTTTCAGAATCTCACTCATGTTAAGAACTTGCTTAGCTGGGGCCAGCAGGTGGTGTAGTGCTTAAGGCGCTGGACTACCACATGGTCGACAGCAGTTCAAGTCTCCAACCCAGCAGCTTGAAACTCATGCCATGTGCATATGTGCCCAAAATCCTGAGGAGATGGGATTGTGGCAAGGCCATCCCCTCTAGGAGGTGATTTCTTATTTTCTATCTCTCTGGTGAGCACAGGCACCCTATACTAAATAGGAAAAAAAAAAAAACTTGCTTAGCTTTTTCCATTACCCTTCTTGGCAGAAGCTGTCCACATTAGGGTTTATGCCTAGCTCTCCTGAAATGTAAATGGTCCTACCAACTAAAACAGCTTGACCATAGGTACCAATGGCCCCTGGGGCATCGCCAGTGTTGATCACTCTTCTGATCAGGGTGAAGTGGCTAAATCTCTCTCTTGTGGCCCCATTCTGAAAAAGAAGCTTCTACCCTCACTCTCCAAATTAACTTCTGATCCTATGTACCTATTTGAAAACTAGAGATAATACTAGGGTTACTATGCATGTGAAGAGAAATGCAAAGCATTTTAGCACAGTAAGAACTCAACGATGTTGACTTATTATTTCAATCTTTCTTCCCCTGCCGAACCATCCTTAAACCTGTGCCTTTTATTGATCTTGTAGCACCTTGTGCTTACCAATATAACCATACTTGCCTCACTATCTTATAGTTTCCTTCCTCCTCCCTTGAGAATAGAATAGACTCTTACTCATAGAGATACTCTCAAGGTCTGGCATGTAGATACTTGTCAGAGAAGAAAATGTCAACAAATTGATTTTCACGGGTGTAATTGGCTCTTTATTAGTGATTCATGAACTAGGCAGCATCCAATCTGCAAAACAGAAAGGAGCTCTCATCGATGAGCCAGAGTGAGTGAATTTTATAAGCAGAAAAAAGCAGAGGCAAGAAGAAACAAGGAACAAATAGTCATTTCAAGGTTAGTTGCCCGATAAGGATATAAGCAAAATCTTGTTAGCTGAATGAGATTTAGCTATCATCTTGCTCTTGATTACTTGGAAAGTCAGGTTTGACAAGTAAACAACCTAGGTTATGATTTGATGATGTGGAACTTTAACTTGAGTGACTCTATTTGGGGCCTGCTGTCTTTTCTTTAACATGCTCAGTAAATAAGTATTGGGAACAGCAGATGGCACAATGGTTATGTCACTTGGCTCCCACATAGTCAACCACAGTTAGAGTCCTGGACCCAACAGCTTAAGACTCACACCGGGTGCATGTGTATGCATGTCAGGATCCCGAGGGGAGAAAGGAGTAGAGATTGCGGCGTGGTGATCTCCCCAACCCCGGGGGGGGGGGGGGTGATTTCTCACTTTCTGTCTCTTTGTCTCTCTCTGTCTGTGGTGAGCACAGGCACCCTATAGCAAAAAATCTGTCTCTAAAAAAATTAATTAAAAAATTGAGTACTAAGGAAGTAAAGCCTTTCTTGGATATTCCAACTTTTACCAATATTCTTCCTTTGAATGTATATAATAATAATAATATACACTATATAAGCCAACACTTTATTATTTAATGCCTCTTATTGTTCTGAGCATTCTATTTCCTCAGTTTTTTAAAAAGAATTATTTATTTAATTTTATTAATCATTATTATTATTATTTTTAAATTTGCTATAGAGCATGTGTGCTCACCAGGAAAAGACAGACAGAAAGAGGAAGTGAAAAGGCAAGCCACCAGGTCTGGGGCTTGAACCACTATTTGGCCATGTAGGAATCCAGTGATGTAACCACCATGTCCCTGCTGGCCCCAGTCTATTTCCTCTGTTGTATTGACTATTTCCTTGAAGGTACATAGTAATCTAATGAACACCTGTTTAGCAATAAGAGAATGTATGGCTGGCCTTCAACAAATTACTAAGTGAATGACAAATACACTTCATTTTTGGGTTGTTAGAAAAATCATGAGGTATTTTTTTCTATGCAAAAATGTAGCATGACTTTTCCAACAACCCAATATGGTTAAAATATTATCTTTCCATTGCTGATCTGTCCATTAAACATTTCTAAGGTCTTAGTTACAAGGAAGAAAGTAGGGGGGGCAGTCAATGGTTTGGAGGTTAAGGTGGTTGGATCCTACACGACTGACTTTGTGGTTTGAATCCTGGATAGGCAACTTGAAAAACATAGTGGCTGCAAGTGTGTGCGTGCTCAAAATTCTGAGAGAATGGAGAAGGGATTGCAGTGTGGCCATTTCCCCCCAGGGGGTGCTTTCTCATTTTCTCTTTCTCCTTTTCTCTCTCTGTCTCTCTCTTTCCGCATGTATCCTGTAGCAAATTAAAAAAAAATAAAATAAAAAAAGTAATTTTGGGGCCAGCAGGTGGTGTGATGATTAGAGCACTGGATACTCACATGGCTGACCATGGTTTGAGTCCCAGACCTGGCAGCTTGCATTCTCTCTTTCATGCTCTCTCTCTGTCTCTCTGGTGAGCATATGTGTCCTGTAGCAAATTAAAAATAATAACAATAAATATAATACAATAAATAATTGTGTTTTAGAATTATTTATTTAATTTTATTTATCATCATTATTTTTTTTTTTTTTTTTTTTTTTTTTTCTTTTTTTGGAGAGGTTTTTGCTATAGGGCGCGTGCGCTCGCCAGACAGACAGAGAGAGACAGAGAGATAGAAAGCAGGAAATCACCCCCCAGGGGGGATGGCCACGCCGCAATCCCTTCTCCTCCATTCTCCTCTCGGGATCTTGGGCACGCACGCACACGCGCCCGGCGTGAGTTTAAGCCGCCGGGTCCGGGACTCGAACCGCGGTCGACTACGTGGGAGTCCAGCGACATAGCCATTACGCTAACTGCTGGTCCCTATCATCATTATTTTTAAATTGTGATCAGAGAAAGACAAAGAGAGAGAGAGTGAGAGAGAGAAAGTGAGAAAACAAGCCACCAGGTCCAGGACTCAAACCATGGATGGTCACGTGGGAGGCTAGCGCCTTAACCACCACACCACCTGCAGCCCTCAATAAATAATTCTTTTTTAATTTTTTTTTTTATTGAGATGTTTTTGGTATAGGGCACAGGGTGCTCGCCAGAAAGACAGAAAGAAAGAAATCACCTCCCCAGGGGTGATGGCCACGCTGCAATCCCTTCTCCCTCTCGGGATCTTGAGCCTGATATAAGTTTAAGCCAGCAGGTCCAAGACTGGAACAGCAGTCAACTACATGGGACTCCAGTGATATAGCCATTATGCCATTTGCTGGTCCCTTCTTTTTAGGTTTTTGTTATAGGATTTGTGTGCTTGCCAAGGAGACAGTGAGAGGGAAAATGAGAACTCACCCTTGGGGAAGAGGGTAGGGCTGGCCAAGCTGCAATCCCTTCTCCTTCAGTCTCCTTTTGGGATTTGAGGCACCCACAGGTAGGCGCGATTTCTCAATTCACCAAGTCCAGGCCTTGGGCCATGGTTGGACATGTGGAAGCCCAACGCGGTAACCAAAGCCCAGTGCGGTAACCACCATGCTACCGGCTGGCTTCAAAACTCTCTTCTTCTTGAGATAATGCCACCTGAATCTTACTCCTCACGGTGACAGTATGGTTAAAATATTTAAACTCACGCCGGGTGTGTGTGCGTGCGTGCCCAAGATCCCGAGAGGAGAATGGAGGAGAAGGGATTGCGGCGTGGCTGTCCCCCCTGGGGGGTGATTTCTCGCTTTCTGTCTCTATGTCTCTCTCTGTCTGGCGATCGCACGCACCCTATAGCGAAAATCTCTCCAAAAAAAAAAAAAAAAAAAAGAAAAGAAAAAAAAATTTAAACTATTTAATGGTACCAGATAAAATATTGATGTTGGAGAAAATTAAAACACTTATTTGCCGAATTCTGAGATTATAGGCTGAGGGAACTCCTGAAATATGAGCAAAGCTAGCCTAGGCTGCAAGAAGTTTTTCAGACACAGAAAAAACGTGATATTCATTATCCCTGTAACTTAATAGGGGAAAAATAGAAAAGTTTCAAAATATTTTGACAAAGTTATAAATAAAGGTTCTATATGTGTCTACTAAGAGAAACTGTATTCTGTCCAGGTATGTCAAAGAAACGCACACGTACTCTGTCACTTGAGACCCCTGTCGGCAGCAGAATAGGAGGCAGGCTAGGGTCTGCCCTAGTATGAGAAAGTCCTGCATCCTGAAATACACCACTTTGCACGCGATTATGCTCAAGATTTCATTACAATTAGGGAGACTTCCAAAGCAGAAGAGAAAAAAAAAAACCTCTTTCACCTTTCGGGGGAAAAAAAAAGTCTGAAAATCTTCCATACAAGCAGCTCCTGATAAGAAAGTTTGGCGTTGGACATTAATCGCTGGACAGAATTTAATTCTGACCTTCTGGGTCCCCACCTCGCTGAAGGAAATTCTAACAGGAGGCCCCAGGATGGAGGTAGAAGAAACGCGCTGCAGTTTACGATTTTCTCCAAGGAAAGGAGGGTGGCCCGGCAGGAGCTGCAGAGCACTGCCCTTGTCTGAGAGGGACAATATGCACACGTCAGGCCGGCCCAGACGGTCGCCTCGCTGAGACCGAGCGAGGTACCCAGCGGTCCGCAGCGCAGCGCTCACTATTGTGCGAGCGCGGCGGCGGAAGGACTCCTCCCCGTTGCAACATTAAAGAGTCCTTCTTTGTTCATCCCCGGCCACGGACGCAGGGAGCGGTGTTCTTCCGCGCTCGCCGCGCAGGCCCCGCCCCCCGCGGCCCTGGAGAGCTGCCATTCGGCCCCGGAGGAGCTCGGCGCTCCCAGAATGCACCGGCAGTCCGCGGGAAACCAAAATGGCGAAGGGCTGTAGCGAAGTGGGCTGTGTTTGAGGCCGGTGTAAGGACACTCTCTACCCCCCAACCCTCGTCCCCAAGGACCTCGGTTTGTGTGTGCATATGTGCGGGGTGCCCGGTGGGGCGGGTGTCCAGTGAGTGCTCGGACTCGCAGGGGAAGCGCCCACGGGGACGTGATTGGCTGTTTTTTCCTGTATGAAGCGGTTGGCACCACTGAAGTGACCGAATGAGGTGAGAGACCTTGGCCTGGGAACCGACTCTTCCGGAGGAGGTGGGGGTGGGGGTGAGGGGAAGAAAGGAAGCAAGTATAAAAGGGAAAAATGGAGGACCGAGGTGGGGGTGGGGGCTCCTGTCTGTGGGTGCCTTTCCATTTATGTATCTGCTGAGAAGAATGGATGGAAAGGAGTAGGCAGTGGAGTGTTGGGAGAACGTAGGGACTAAGGGAGCGATCTGGCCACCGGGGAGTCCGTTGGAGGAACCAGATGAAACGTTGAGACGGGGAAGCTGTGTTTGGAGGGCAGGAAGGAACCTGGGGGCGGGAGACGGTTGGAGGGGCAGGATGAACCTGGCGATGAGGGGGTGGGGAGCCGAGGGGAGGAGCCGTAGGCAGTGGGGGCTGAGGGAGGTGTGGGGAGTCCCGTGGAGGGGCTGCCCGGTACCTTAGGGGGCGCAAAGGCAAGTAGCAGCTTGGAACCGGAGGGTGGTGGAATTGTGTGGGATTGGAGTTAGGGAGTCCAGTAGGAGGGCTGGATGGAGTACGAGGATAAGGGGAATTGAAGTGTGGAGCCTGGAAGCAAATCCTGAAAGCTTAAAGGGAAAGGAAGCTTAAAGGTGGGAAGGAAAATGAGTTGGGAGAGAGGTGCCACACACATTTGGAGTGCACCAAAAACCTGAGGCATTTCTTCTGTTTAAGTCTTAATTTATATCTCTGCTCGGAAGTAGATTTAATGTTGTAGTCATTTTTATAACTGAGGTAGTTATGGTTCACTAGGTTTTAGCGGATTTGTCAAGATTTCTTAACATATTTCAGTAGTGCCAGAACTATAACTTTGTATTTTACAATCTGGTGCCCCTGGTTTCTAGACTTTTTCTTTGGAAGCAATTAAAGGGAACAGATGGGTTTATCGGGGTGATCTGAGCAACAGTGAACAATGGGAAAGGGTTATGTGTGGATTGTTCTGTTCTTTGGAACATTAACTTTAGTTAAAGTTAGAAACCATTAATTCTAACTCAGACATGAAAACCTAGGTAGGCCTTTGCGTAACATATAGGAAAGCACCATGTGAGGTCAGTGCAGAGCTAGAAATAATGTAAATAGTGCCTGATTTAATTTGACTCCAGATGTTCTGGTAGTAGTAGTAACTTTCTCCTTCAGATGAATTCCATGTGATCCTCCTGTATACCTAGAGTTCCGGCTGGTTTCAATTTCTGTGTTTTCATTCTCTGGAGAACAGCTTTCTGGCAGTGAATTGCAGACAGTTGAATTTAAAAGTATTTAATGTGAATAAAATAAAATGTATTTAAATTCTTAAGCGATTTTTTTTCCCCAAAGGCTTGAAAATACTTTTAAGTGGAACCATTTTTGACCAATAGGTTTAGGTGACTAGTAGTTTACTTAAGGAAAGTTGATTTTGTTGGTTTATTTTTTCTTTTAATTATTCAATTTTATTTATTCTTTTATTTATTTATTTTAATTTGACCAGAGAGAGACACAGAGAAAGAGAAAGTGAGAAAGCAAGCCATCAACTCCGGGACTTGAACCATGGTCGGCCATGTGGGAGTGTCCAGTGCCTTAACCACCACACCACTTGCTGGTCCCCAATTTTGTCTCTTAATGTAAAGTTTTCTATTTTCTATGTTGAATGTTATTTACACTTCATGTATTTGTAGTGTCAGCTTGAGAGAGGATACTAAGGAAGGTTTTTTTTTTTTTTTTTTTGGTTGCTTGTTTTTAGGGTCCTAAATACGACAGTTATTTCAATTCACATTTTAAAATTTGCTTATCTTTATTTTTTTTAAAAGGTGCTATAAAAATGTTCCAAATATTTGAATCAAGAATGCACCTGTTTCCTGATAACTGCATATGTTGTTCATGGGCATTGACAGAAGTCTGTAACTATCAGGATGAAATGCATATACAATTTTAGAACTAGATGTACAGACATCTGTTTAATAAGCCTTTTTTCTAGATGAAACAAATGTATGTAACAGTTCTTTAAATTATGCCTGTTGCTTCAAAGATTACGTTCTGTGTATGTGATATATTGCTCTGGGTCATAAACTCTTTGATGTCATAGACTGTAAATATCTTTCTATTAGATCTTTGACTGAAAAGATAATTTGCCTTATTCATATTTCAACATAATTTTTACATCTGACTTAAGGGAACAGTTAGTACAGTGATAATTTTGTTTTTTAATGTTTTTGCCGTAGGGTGCATGCGCTCCCTTGAAACAGAGACAGTGAGAGGGAAAGTAAGAAATCATCCCCTGGGGGGATGGTCACGTGGCAGTCCCTTTTCCATTCTCCTCCTGGGATTTTGGGCACCATTTTCAGCTGCCTGGTTTGGGACTTGAACTGCAGTGGGCCATGTGGAGTCCAGCATCATAACCACTGTGCCACCTGCTGACCCCTACAGTGATAGTCTTTTTCTTTTTTTCTCCCCTAAGAATTATTGATTTATTTAATTTCATTTGTTGTTATTATTATTATTTTTTTGAGAGGTTTTCACTATAGGGCGCATGCACTCATCAGACAGACAGAGAGAGACAGAGAGACAGAAAGCGAGAAATCACCCCCTAGGGGGGATGGCCACGCTGTAATCCCTTCTCTTCCATTCTCCTCTTGGGATCTTGGGCATACATGCACATGCTCCCAGCGTGAGTTTTAAGCCACCGGGTCCGGGATGCAAACTGCGGTTGAGTACGTGGGAGTCCAGTGACATAGCCATTATGCTAACTGCTGGTCCCGTTATTATTTATTTTTTAATTTAATTTAATTTTTTTTTGGAGAGGTTTTTGCTATAGGGCACGTGCGCTCGCCAGACAGACAGAAAGAGACAGAGAGATAGAAAGCAGGAAATCACCCCCCAGGGGGGATGGCCACACCGCAGTCCCTTTTCCTCCATTCTCCTCTCGGGATCTTGGGCGTGCACGCACACGCGCCCGGCGTGAGTTTAAGCCACCGGGTCCGGGACACAAACCGTGGTCGACTACGTGGGAGTCCAGCGACATAGCCATTACACTAACTGCTGGTCCCAATTATTATTTTTAAATTGACCAGAGAGGAGACACACAGAGAGAAAGGGAAAGTAAGAAAGCAAGCTGCCAGGTCTAGGACTTGAACGGGAGTCAGCCATGTGGGAGTCCCACACCCTTAACCACCATACTACCTGCCAGCCCCAATAATCTATTTTAACAGGTGGGGAAATTTGCTTCTGAGTTGGCATGGCTAACACACCTGGCTTGGTGGTTCTGAAAGTAAAGCTTAAACTGTTTTAGTCAGTCCAGACTTCTATGAATGATACTCCTTGGTTAATATTTTTATGCCTTATTTCCCCTCTTCTTTAGGAAAATTTATTTATTACAGTGAAATGTGGTATTCTAACTCTAAATTAGAATGCTGAGGTTTCCTTTTGGTTTCTTACGTATTAGGATAGTGCAGTCCAAAAGAACTTTCAGCGTTCTATGTTTGTGTTATCAGATATGGTAGCTACTAGCTACATGTGGATGTTGAACACTAGAAATGTACCTAGTGAGATTAAGATGAGAATTTGGAGACCAGCAGTTGGCGTAATGGCTATGTCGCAGGACTCCCACGTAGTTGACCACGGTTTGAGTCCCGGACCCGGTGGCTTAGACCCATGCTGGGTGCGTGTGTTTGTGTGCCCAAGATCCCGAGAGGAGAATGGAGGAAAAGGGATTGTAGCGTGGCCATCCCCCCAGGCGGTGATTTCTCACTTTCTGTCTCTCTGTCTCTGTCTTTCTGACGAGTGCACATACCCTATAGCAAAACCCTTCCCCCCCAAAAAAAGATCAAATTTGTAATTATATTTATTTATTTAAAGAATTATTTTATTTAACTTTATTTATTTTAATTTGAACAAAGAGGGACAGAGTGAGAGAGAGAGAGAGAGAGAGAAAGTGAGAAAGCAAGCCATTAGGTCCAGGACTTGAACTGTGGTCGGCCATGTGTGAGTCCAGCACCCTTAGCCACCATGCCACCTGCCAGCCCTGAGAATTTGAAATTTAATACATTAAAACTAAAACTTAAATAGCTATATGTAGTAGTAGCCATATATTGGGTAGCATAGTATTAGAGCTTATTACATCCACATATTAGGAATTGTAACATCCATTAACCATGGAAACCACAGGAACCCAAGATCAAGGAACTTCCTTAGTTCAAAATTCTCTGTATATTTTAAAATTAAATATCTTTCATTCTTGTCACACACTGTACCTTCTGTCATATGTCTATTTTCATGTATCATTGCAAAAGAAGAATGATGGTAGTACCTTTCTTTTTTTTTTTTTAAGATACAAGGTTCTGGACTAGCACATGGCATAGTGCTTAAGGCGTTGGACTCAGCATGGCTGACTGTGTGGTTCGAGTCCTAGACCTGGAGGCTTGAAATTCACAAGGACGCTTTTGTATATGTGCTCAAAATTCCAAGAGGAGAATGGAGGAGAAGGGATGGTGGCATGGCCATCCCCCCCACCCCCCCGGGGGAGTAATTTCTTACCTTCTCTCTCTGTGTCTGTGGCGAGTGCATGTGACCTATAGCAAAAATCTCTCTAAAAAAAGAAGATTCTACCTTTTATGTCAGAAAACAAAACAAAAGGGACTGGCAGGTAGTGTGGTGGTTAAGGGTGATGGACTTCTACATGGCTGACTGTAGTTCGAGTCCTGGACCAGGCGGCTTGCTTTCTCACTCCCCTCTACTCTGTTCCTCTCTGATCAAATTCATAAATAAATAAGTAAATAAAGTTAAATAAAATCTTTAAATAAAAAAAAAAAAAACAAGAGAAAAAAGGATGTTAGGAATATTAGTTTACTTTTTTTTTTTAATTTATTTTTATGGGCCAGCAGGTGGCAAAGCAGTTAAGGTGCTGGATCCTATATAGCTGACTCTGCGGCTCAAGTCTTGGATTTGGCATCCTGAAAATCATGCTGGGTGCATGTGCGTATGTGCCCAAAATCCCAAGAGGATAATGGAGGAGAAGGGATTGCGGTGTGGCTATTCCCTCGGGGGTGGGGTGGGGTGAGTTCTCACTTTCCCTCTCTCTGGAGAGTTCACATGTCCTATGGGCGAAATCTTTTAAAAAAATTATTTTTATACTTAAATTAAAAAAGCCTTTTAGGAAAATGTCAAATAGCCAAAGTGAACAGAATAGAATAGTGTTGGGCATGTTTATATAGCTATTTATCGTTTCATCTTTATTTTTTTTTAATTTTATTTGATTCTATTCATTGTCACTATTTTATTTTATTGATTGTGACCAGAGAGAGACAGAGAGAAGGAAAGTGTGAAAGCAAGATGCCAAGTCTGGGACTCGAACAACAGTCAGCCATGTGGGAATCCAGTTGCCTTAACCACCACACCACCTGCTGTCCCCTGTTTCATCTTTATTACTAAACATTCCCCACTCTGTTGTTTTTATTATTTTATAAAAATGTTTCTTTTAGGTAAAATTTACACATATTGACATGCACCAATCTCAGTTGTAATAGTTTTGTTTTTTTAGTTGTATAGTTTTTCTTTTTTTTGGAGAGGTTTTTGCTATAGGGCGTGTGCGCTTGCCAGAAAGACAGAGAGAGACAGAGAGATAGAAAGGGAGAAATCATCCCCCGGGGTGATGGCCTCGCCACAATCCCTTCTTCTCCATTCTCCTCTCGGGATCTGGGGCACGCACACTCACGTACCCGGCGTGAGTATAAGCCATTGGGTCCGAGACTTGAACTGCAGTCGACTACGTGGGAGTTCAGCGACACAGCCATTAGGCTAACTGCTGGTCCCAGTTGTATAGTTTTTAATAACAACTTTATTGAGATGTAGTTCACATTCCTTATTTATTTATACATAATTTACACATACCCTTTCTTTTTTTAAAAATAATTTTTAAAAAATTTATCATCATTTTCTTTTATTTTCAATTTGACTAGAGAGACACACAGAGAGAGAGAAAGGGAGAGGGAAAGTGAGAAAGCAAGTACCACGTCTGGGACTTGAACCGTGGTTGGCCATGTCTATAAGTCCCATGCCTTAACTACCACGCTACCTGCTGGCCCCCCACATATATCCTTTTAAGGTGTGTCATATAGTGATTTTTAGTATATTCACAGAATTGTGCAACCATCACAATTGTCTAATTTCAGGACATTTTCATTATTCCAAGGACATCTGTACTAATTAGCATTCATTCCATTCGCTCCTCTCTGCCAACCATTGGCAATCTCTAATTGTTTTGTATCTAGATTTGCCTATTCTGGACATTTCATGGAAATGAAATCATAAAAATATATGACCTTTTGTGTCTGGCTTCTTTCACTTAGCACAGTGTTTTCAAGGTATGTCCATGTTGTGTTGTTACTTCACTGCTTTTATTTTTTTAAAGAATTATTTATTTAATTTTATTAATTATTATCATTATTTTTTAATTTGCTGTAGGTTGTGCATATTCACCAGAGAGAGAGAGTGAGAAAGCAAGCCAACAGGTCTGGACTCGAACTGTGGTTGGCCATGTGGAAGTCCACCACCTCAACCACTATGCTGCCTGCTGTCCCCCTTCATTGCTTTTTATGGCCAAATATTTCATTATATGAATATGTCACACTTAGTTTCTGTTCATTAACTGATAGACATTTGGGTTGTTTCTACTTTTTGTCTGTTAGAAGTACTACTGCTATGGGGCTGATAGGTGGTATGGAGTTTAAGGGACTAGATCCCATATGGCTAGCTATGCAATTTGAGTCCCTGATCTGGCTGCTTGAAAATCATGCCATATGCATGTGTTTTCAAAATTCTGAGAGGAGAATGGAGAAGAAATTGTGGCATGACTATTCCTGCTGTGGGGGGTGTGATTTCCCACTCTCTCTGTCTCTGTCCTTCCAGCGAACACATGTACCCTATAGCAAAAAATTAAAAAAAAAAGTATTACTACTATGAACATTCATGCCCAGTATTATGTGCATGTATATTTTCATTTCTCCTGGGTACAAATTCAGAAGTGGAATTGCTGGATAACTCTTGTGTTTAACATTTTGAGGAACTACCATACTGTTTTGCAAAGAGACTTCATTCATCATTCTGTAATCCCACCAACAACCATGATGTTTCCAGTTCCTTCACGTCTTCCCTGACACCTACTATTATTTTATTTTATTTTTTTTTGCTATAGGATGCATGTGTTTGCCAAAGACAGAAAGGGAGAGAGAGAGCGAGAGAGTGAGTGCACACCCCTAGGAGTAATGGCAATGCCTCAATCCCTTCTCCTCCAGGTTCCTCTTGGGAGTTTTCAAAGCCTCTAAGTCAGGGATTTGAAGTGCATAGCCGGTCATGTGGAATCTGGCACCTTTAACTCCACACCAACTTCTGGCCCATTATCTATGTCTTTTTTTATTATAACCGTCCTAGTAGGTATGAAGTGGTGTGTATTTTATTGTGGTTTTGATTTGTGTTTTCCTGGTGGCAACTGATATTGAGGATCTTTCTATGTATGTATTTACCATTTGAAAACCCGCTTTGAAGAAATGTCTGTTTAGATCCTTCGATCATTTTAAAAACTGAGTTACATTTTTATTGATGACAGAGTGTTTTATACATTTGGAAACAAATTCTTATCAATACGTGATTTATAAACATCTTTTCATATTTGTGTCTTATTGTTTTGCTTCCTTAATTGTATCCTTTGAAGCACAGGTTTTAAATTTTGACTAAGTTTACTTTATCCCTTTTCTTCTCCCCCCTTGTGTTTGTGACATCAGATCCAAGATGATATGATGAAACCATCACAGATTTACTCCTATACTTCTAAGAGTTTTATATTGATAGTTTTGACCCTTAAACCATAAAGAAATGATCACAAAGATTTACTTCTATACTTCTAAGAGTTTTATTGTGATAGTTTTGGCTCTTAAATTTAGGTCTATGATCTATTTTGAGTTAACTTGTGTATAAGGTGGAAGGTGGGGTCCAACTTCACAGTCTTTTGCTTGTGGATATCAGTTTTCCAGTACAGTTTGTTCAAAAGATTATTCTGTCCTCATTCAATTGGGTTGTTGAAAAAGTCCAGATGCATTTTTGCATAGAAAAACATAGAAAAAAATCATGACTTTTTTTTAAGAATATTTATTTTAAATTTTATTTATTATCATTATTCTTCAATTTTGAACAGAGAGACAGAAAGGGAGAGTGAGAAAGGAAGCCACCAGGTTTGGGACTCAAACCATGGTCAGCCATGTGGGAGTCCAGCTCCTCAACCACTGTGCCACCTGCCAGCCCCCACATCATGACTTTTCTGATAACCCAGTATTTTGGCAATCTTGACAGAAATCAGTTTACCATACATATAAGGGTTTGTATTTGTAGTCTCAGTTTTATCCCATGGATTTATATGTCTGTATATATGATCGTAAAATAACATCTTGATTAGGATTGCTTTAAAGTAAGTTTTTTTTTTTTATTAAAAAATTTTTTTTATTTCTTTGAGAGAGAGTTTTGCTCTAGGGTAGGTATGCTCACCGGAGACAGAGACAGATATAAAGCAAGAAGTCACCCCCCAGGGTGATGGGCACGCCGCAATCCCTTCTCCATTCTCCTCTTGGGATCTTGGACACATGCACATATATTCCTGGCGTGAGTTGTTTTTTTTGGGAGAGGTTTTTGCTATAGGGCGCGTGTGCTCGCCAGACAGACAGAGAGAGACAGAGAGACAGAAAGCGAGAAATCACCCGGGGGGATGGCAACGCTGCAATCCCTTCTCCTCCATTCTCCTCTCAGGATCTTGGGCACCCACACACATGCGCCCGGCATGCGTTTAAGTCACCAGGTCCGGGACTTGAACCGTGGTTGACCTTGTGGGAGTCCAGCGACATAGCCGTTACGCTAACTGCTGGTCTCCCTGGCATGAGTTTTAAGCTGCAGGGTCTGGGACTCAAACCTTGGTCAACTATGTGGGAGTTCAGTGATGTAACTGTTAATGCCATCTGTTGATGCCTTGAAGTAAGTTTTGTTTTAAAGGATTATTTTCATTTAACTTTATTTATTATTATTATTTCTTTTAATTTGACCCAAGGAGACAGAGAGAGAGAGAGAATGTGAGAAAGGAAGCTGCCAGATCTGAGACTCAAACTGTGGTCAGCTATGTGGGGGTCCAGCATCTGTATCCACCACACCACCTTCTGGTCCCCACTTGAAGTAAGTTTTTAAACCAGGAAATGTGATTACTCAAGTTTAGTTCTTTTACAAGATTGATTGACTGTTCTGGGTTTCTTTTTCTTTTTCTTTTTCAATGTGAATTTAGGATCAGTCAGTCTGTGTAAAAAAGCAGTCTTGATTATGGTATATATTAGGTCTGTAGATTGATTTGGGGAGAATCACTATTTCACATTGTTAACATCCATGAGCATGGGATATCTTTTTCATACGTCCTAATTCTTTTTATTGATGTCAGTTTCATTGACTAAGTCTTTCATTTCTTTTGTTTGTTTTAAACTTACTTCTAGGTAGTGTTCTGTGTGTGTGTGTGTGTGTGTGTGTGTGAGAGATTGTAGATGGAATTTGTTTTCTTAATTTCATTTTTATATTGTTCATGGATAGAAATGTAACTTATTTTTGTATACTGATCTTGTATTCTGCAACCTCACTGAATTAATTTATTCTAACAGTTTTTAGGGGACTATTGAATTAATTTCTTAAGGTTTATAGCAGAGTTCTTCCTCACAAAATCGATGTTTGTATTGTCATATGTATTGGCAGCACCATATTTTTAAAAATTATCTAGAGGTAGCATGATTAATGTACTGGACTCCCACATGGTTGATTGTCGTTCAAGTTCTGGACCACCATGGTGACTCAAAAATCATGCTGGGGCTCTTTTCCACTATACAAGATGACAGGTGAAAAAGCTGCAAAGCAGGATACTAAGGAGAAGAAACATGAAGCCAAGAAGGCTAATGCCAGTAGCAAGGTTAAACAGGGTGACCCCCAAGGCTAAAAAGCCCAAGAAGGGGAAGCTCCATTGTAGCTGAACCCAAGTTCTTGTCCAGGGCATCGGCAGATAAATCCCGATCTGCCATGTATTCCAGGAAGGCCATGTGCAAGAGGAAATACTTGGCCACTAAATCCAGGATTGAAAAGAAAAAGATTCTTGCTGCTGTCACAAAACCAGCTGGTGGAGACAAGAATGATGGTACCCAAGTGGTTAAACTTCACAAAGTGCTTGGGTATTACCCTACTGAAGATGTGCCTTGAAAGCTGTTGAGAACCATGGCAAAAAACCCTTCAGTCAGCATGTAAGAAAGCTGTGAGCCAGAATCACTCCTGGGACCATTCTGATCATCCTCAGTGTACGCCACAGAGGCAAGAGAGTGGTTTTCCTGAAGCAGTTGGGCAGTGGCTTGCTACTTGCAACTGGGACACTAGTCCTCAATTGAGTTTCACTATGTAGAACACACCAGAAATTTGTCATTGCCACCTCCACAAAAATTGATATTAGCAAAGTAAAAATCCCAAAACACTTTACTGATACTTTGAAGAAGAAGAAGCTGGAGAAGCCCAGATACCAGGAAGGTGAGGTTTTCAACACAGACGAGAAATACGAGATTTCAGAGCAGCACCAAGTTGATCAAAAAGCTGTGGACTCGCGAATTTTACCAAAAATCAGAGCTGTTCCTTAGCCCTAGGGCTACCTGTGATCCGTGTTTGCCCTTACAAATGGAGTTTATCCTCACAAATTAGTGTTCTAAATCTTTTGCTAAGAACCTAATTAAATAACTGCTCATATATAAGAGGGAAAAAAATCATGCTGGGCGTGTGTACATTTGTGCCCAATAATCCCAAGAAGAAAATGGAGGAGAAGGCATTGCAGGTAGCCAGAAACCCCCCAGGGGATGAGTCCTGTCCTCCCCTCCCCTCCCCTCCCCTCCCCTCCCCTCCCCTCCCCTCTTCCTTCCTTCCTTCCTTCCTTCCTTCCTTCCTTCCTTCCTTCCTTCTTTCTTTCTTTCTTTCTTTCTTTCTTTCTTTCTTTCTTTCTTTCTAGAATTATTTAACTGTATTAATTAGTGTTAATTTGACCAGGGAGGGACAGAGAGAGAGGGGGGGGGGGGAGTGAGAAAGCAGGCCACCAGGGCAGTCACTCATGTAGGAGTCCAGCACCCTTAACCACCATGCCACCTGCTGGTCCCCATGGGGTGATTTTTTACTTCCCCTGTCACTGTCTGTCTCTGGCAAGTGCATACACCATATGGCAAAACCCTACAAACAAACAAAATAATTAGATAGTATGGGGCTGGATGGTGGTACAGTAAAACAACATTCTGTGAGATAGTCCTACCTGGAAAAATTCTTTACAAGTCTGGAGACATCTTGAGTATGCTGGGCATGTGCTTTCTCATGATCCAGGGCTGCCTGAAGGCCGGTGTTGAGTCAAGGCCCTGTTGGGGAGCTTTCTCTTTCACTCCTGGAAGAAATAATAAACTTAAAAAAAAGGAATTAAGATAATTGCATACAAGTTGATGCTGGGTCTTATAGTTAAGTAAAACAAGTCTACTTTTCTTACTTTGGGAAACAAGCTAAACATGGCTGATTTATCCTCTCCCCCAACAATTTGATGGTGTTGGTGAGAAATAAAAGATGCTTCAGGAGACCAGCAGATGGCATAATGGCTATATCGCCGGACTCCCATGTAGCCAACTGCAGTTTGAGTCCCAGATGCAGTGGCTTAAACTCATGCTGGGCATGTGTGTGTGTGTGCCCAAGATCTGAGAGGAGAAGGAATTGAGGTGTGGCCATTCCCCTGGGGATGATTTTTCACTTTCTTTCCCTCTCTCTGTCCTTCTGGCGAGTGCATGCGCCCTATAGCAAAAACCTCTCCAAAAAAAGATGCTTCAGGGGATAAGCAAGTGGTGGTTAAGGTGCTGGTTCCCTCATGGCTGACTCTGCTGTACAAATCCTGGACCTGGCAGCTTGAAAAACATAGGCGTGTGTGCTTGTGTACCCAGAAACCCAAGAGGAGAATGAAGAAGAAGGGGTTGTGGCATGGCCATCCTCCCAGGGTTGCATTTCTCACTTTTCTCTCTCCAGCAAAAAAGAAAAGATGCTTTATTATTATTATTATTATTATTTTTAAAAGAGATGCTGTAGTAGTTTCTCCCCAGTGGACACTGACACTCCTCTGTGTTTGATGCTGGTACTCTTAGATATGTTTGTGTACATTAGCGGTAAGTAGTACTTTGTGGCATGGTGAGACTCATGGGTGCCTTGTCTGTCTCTGTCAAGAAATAAGTTAAAAAAAAACAACCCACCAGTTTTAAGACAAATCTACTTTTCTTAGAGTTAATATGTGAAAATGATGTGTCCTGTAGTTAATGACTTCTTTAGCCATTTGGGTCCATTGTAGTAGCACTTTAGGCAAAGGAGTGAGTGACTAAAATAGGTTTTTCTTTCTGTAAATTGAAAATACATTAAATAAGCAATGAAGCTTGTGGCAGGAAGAGCAGTTAGGAGTGAAAGATAATGGTGCATGTATTCACTGATAATGACCTGAAATACCGTAGTAGTTGTGGGTGATGTCTGGGATGTAGGTTTTAAGGAAGAATCATTAGGATTTGGAGATTTAGAGAAGAGGAAACAGTCAAGGATAACAAATTTCTAGCTTAAGAGATGATCAGTCATTGCGTTAACAGAGATAGGGAATACTGGAAGAAGGGAAGATGTTTGAAGAAAGTCATGTCAGTTTTGTTAAAGATGCCAGGAGAATCCAGATAGAGCTTAGTGGACAATTGGAAATAAGGGTCTGAAGCTTTCAGTGGGGCTGGAGATACGAGATTCAGAAATTGTAAACAGACACAGGGCTGGCAAGTGGCATGATGGTTAAGATGCTGGACTGCACATGGTTGACAACAGTTCAAGTCCTGGACCTGGTGGCTTGCTTTCTCACTTTCTCTCTCTGTGTTGTCTCTCTCTGGTCAAATTAAAATAATAATAATAAAAGTAAAGTTGAATAGATAATTCTGTAAAAAAAAAAAGACAAAAATTAGGTGAAGCAGTAGGAGAACATGACTACTCAGGACAAGCAAAACATGTAGAACCAAGAGGAAGCAACACTAACATTTAAAGGTGCAGAGGAGGAAAAATTGGTACAGGAAACAAATGGTCAGAGATGTGGGAGAACAGTCACGTACTGCAGGTGGCAGGCATCTCAGAAACCACAGGAAGAAAATGTCAAGAAATAGATTTTACAAATACGGGGTTCAATGAGAACTGAAATTAGAGCATTGTCTGGTATTTGGTTATATGGAGGTCTTTGATATAGTTGTTAACAGTGATCAGGTCAGAATTTATTTTGTAATTAACACAGTAAGTGGAAAGTACTCTGTGTTTACTGGTTATAAGAATGAGAAATAGAGAAAAGTAGCTTGTATGGACCTTTGTTGCTTTGTTTTTAATTCAGTTTTTAAGATAATTTTCAAATTATTTTATTTAACTTTCTTGATCATTATAATTTTTAATTTGACCAAAAAGAGACAGAGAGAGAGAGAGAAGAGGGAAAGTGAGAAAGCAAGCTACCAGATTTAAAATTCAAATCGTGGCTGGCCATGTGGGAGTTCAGCGCCTTTAACCACCATGCCACCTGCCAGCCCCTTTAATTTGATTTTGGTTATGACAGATTTGCACCAAGGGGAGTTGAAGGAGACTTATAAAATAAAGGAAGGGAGATTATTGACGTGAGATTCTTTGAGGATGTGAGATTCTTTTTTAAAATTATTTAATTTTTATTCATTTATTTTAATTCAACCAGAGAGACACAGAGAAAAAGAAAGGGAAAGTGAGAAAGCAAGCCACCAGGTCTGGACTAGAACCATGGCCAACCATGTGGGAGCTTCTAGCACCTTAACCACCACGCTACCTGCTGGCCCCAAGGATATAAGATTATTGATGAGAGATCTAATACTGAAGAGAAGTTTGTGCTTAGAGAAATGGATTAGGTTGGTGGTTTTATGGAAGGGTTTAGGGCCAAAAGGTGGGAGGAAGTTGAGGAATTTTATATTTTGTTGTTTTTTTTTCTTTTCTTTCTTTTTTTTTTTTTTTTTGGATAGATTTTTTTCGCTATAGGGCGCGTGTGCTCGCCAGACAGACAGAGAGAGACATAGAGACAGAAAGTGAGAAATCACCCCCCAGGGGGGGATGGTCACGCCGCAATCCCTTTCTCCTCCATTCTCCTTTTTGGATCTTAGGCACGCACGCACACGCGCCCGGCGTGAGTTTTAAGCCACTGGGTCTGGGACATGAACCGTGGTCGACTACGTGGGAGTCCAACAACATAGCCATTATGCTAACTGCTGGTTCCCCTATTTTGTTGTTTTTTTTTATAACAATCACCTTACTTTGTGAATGAAGAAGTTGAATGTCCCAACAGATATTTCACCAGGCTTCTCTCTTTCAAGGCATGCATATGTGTATATAGCAGAAATGACTATAATATTTTTAAAACATTCTTTTCTTTTTGTGTTACTTTACGTATATATCTAGTTATAGTACCTTAACTTTCTGTTAAATATATGTTTTTCTCCTAGATTCAAGTTCCCTGATGCGAAGAGATGAATACAGGGTCATCTTGAGCTTTCAGCTCATTTAGTATCTTGCATACCTCTACCACTTTTGTATTCCTGGGAGAATAGAATTTTTTTTACAATTATTTATTTAATTTTATTTATCATCATTATTTTTTTAAAAAATTTGTTACAGGGCACATGTGCTCACCAGAGAAAGAGAGAAAGAGCGAGACAGAGAGAGGGGAAAATGAGAAAGCAAGTTGCCAGGTTTAGGACTTGAATATTAGTCGGCCATGTGGGAGTGGGAGTACAGCGCCCCAACCACTGTGCTACCAACCACCATGCTACCTGATGGTCCCCAGGAGAGTTTTTTTTTTTTTGAAAAAGAAGTACAGCTTTATTTAGATGCTTTAAACATATAACAACAAAATAAAGGACCAGCAAGTGGCATGGTGGTTAAGGCACTGGACTCACACATGGCTGACTGCAGACCTGGTGGCTTGCTTTCTCATTTTCCCTCTTTCTGTCTCTCTCTGGTCAAATAAAATAATAATAATAATAACAATAATAATAATAAATAAAATTACATAACTTTAAACAAGCCAGTTTTCAGTGAGAAGAGACCATTGTTTTTTTCCTCATTCTCACGTTAGTTAAAGCTTCTTGTGATATATGTTATGAACCCCTTTTGACTCTTGATCTGAGGATTTTTTTTTAATGTACATTCATGAGAGAGAAAGAGAGAAAGAATCACACAATAGGTGTTGTCATTGCCACAGACCATTTCTCCGTTCTGCTTGTATTAGGGGCATGCATGCACATGTGCCTAGTATGTTACTCAAGCTGCCGAGGCTGGATTACAAAGCAGTTGATCACCCGTGTGGGATCTGGCTCCCTTAACCACCAGGCCATGGGGTCAGCCCAGTCTGAAATTTTTTTAATAATTGGTTTATGAATTCTCCATCATTAGATACACTTGAAGACAGTTTATGCATTCCTGGTTAAAAGCACTTACCTAGTACTGAAAATACTTCTGTACTTTCAAGAACATTCCCATCAGGGCCAGCAGGCAGTGTGGAGGTTAAGGCACTGAATCTCACATAACTGACATCATTGTTTGAATCCCAGATCTGGCAGCTTGAAAATCAAGCCAGGCATGTGTGCATGCGTGCCCAAAATCCCAAAAGGAGAGTGGAGGAAAAGGGCTGATAGCATAGCCATTCCCCCAGGGGGGTGATTTCTCTTTGTCTTTCTAGCAAGCACACACACCTTATAGCAAAAATCTCTTTAAAAAAAATAATAATAGCCTTTGGGCCAGTTCCATGGTCTGGTAATTAAGGCAGCTAAATCCCATATGGTACATTACACACAGTTTGAATCTATTCTGGCGTTCGAAAAAAATTCTGGGTGTGACCATGGAGGTGATCACTTTCCCTCTTTCTCTTTTCTAAATAATAATTTTTTATTTTAATTTTATTCATTGTCATTATTTTATTTTTTTTGAAGTTGACCAGAGAGAGAGAGAAAGAAGGAAAATGAGAAAGCAGGCTGCCAGGTCCGGGACTCGAACCATGGTAAGCCATGTGGGAGTCCAGGCGCCACACTACCTGCTTGCCCCTTTCTTTCTCTCTCTCTGTCTCTCTCTGGCAAGTGAATATGCCCTATAACAAAAATAAAATAAAACATTCTCATCATCATATAGTTTTGGGTCCTAACACCATTACCTCTTTTTTAAAAGAATTATCTAATTTTATTTCTTTATTATTATTATTGTTTATAATTTGTTATAGGGCATGTGCATTCAGAGAGAGAGAGAGAGAATGGGAAAACAAGCTGTCAGGTCCAGGACTTGGACTGCAGTCAGCCGTGTGGGAGTCCAGTGTCTCAACCACCACACCACTTGCTGGCCCCAACCTCTTAATCATGAGTTAGCATGAATATGTATCTGTTGGCTGCCCATCTTGAAGAAAGTACTATTATATATTGATACTGTATGTTACAGTGATTTTTTATTTTTTATTTTATTTTTTAATTTGCTGTTGGGTGCATACACTCACAATAGAGAAAGAGAGAGGAGCGGGGGAGAGATAGGGAATGAGCAAGTGAGCCTCCCTGGAGGGATGGCCATTCTCTTCAGTCCCTTCTCCCATTTTTCTCCAGGGATTGGAATTTTGGGCATCCACACACATACTCCTGGTGTGTCTTTCAAGCCACTAGGCCCAAGATTTGAATTGTGCCTTAGCCTTGTGGGATCCAACTGCCTTAAACACCACACCACTGGCTGGCCCTGGAATTCTTTTTATTTGTTTAAACAGATACACCCTGAGGATCTTTTATGTGGTATATAGTTTTAGTTTTTGCTAAAACTGTTTAACCTTGATTTTGTCATGAGGAAACAATCAGATCCAGAATATGAATCATGCTACCAGCTAGCTGACTACAAAAATGTCAAGTGTTAGAAGAAAAGAAAAACAAAAAACAGGATAAATTTGAGATTAAAGAAGATCAAAGAGACATGACAGTCAAATTCAATGAGCAGACCTTGAATGGTCTGGGTTTTGAATAAAGCTGTAAACGGACAATATGATTTCAGGAGAGTTTGAATGTGGACTGTGTATTAGTTGATAATATTGAATCAATGTTAAATTTAAGGTCTTGAGGCTCTGTAGGAGAAAGTTCCTTTTTTTTTTTTAAGAATTATTTTTTATTTAACTTTGGTTATTATTATATTTACAGAGAGAGAGGGAAAGTGAGAAATCAAGCCTCCAGTTTTGGGACTTGAACCAGGGTTGGCTCTGTGGGAATCTAGCACCCTTAATTACCATGCCGCCTGCCAGCCCCAAAAGTTCATTGTTTTACAGGGATACATGCTGATATTTAAGTTGGAAATATGATGTCTGCAACTTTCAAAAGGATCAGGAAAAAAGGGTGTATATATATTGAGAGGATGTGAACAGAACAAATGTGAAATATTAATTGGTAAATCTAAGCAAAGGATACTCTGATATGAATAATTCCTTTGACCTGTATTTGGCAGTTTTCAAAATAAAAGAATTGAGGAAAAAAAATATAGCAGTTACTGGTTATAACAAGTGTTTTTTAAAAAAACAGCTATTTGATGCACAGAATTGTAAAAAATCTATCTTTGGTAGACTTTTTTAGAGGGATCACCTATGCAAAAAATGGAGGGCCAGACCAGGGAGTACTGTTCTGATAGTCAAGTATGATATGTATGAATGCTGTGGATAGGAAACATGGTAGTTTTTGAAGAATTGATAGGAGGCCCATATGGTTAGATCATGAGATGCAGAGATGCAAAAACATTTCTATGGCAGGAGAAAAGATGTGATACTTGATTTGCAACATTTTCAGCCTAACAAGTACTTTTTTTATTTTCCTTAAGGTTTTTTCCACAGACTCCGTGTGCTTACCAGAGAAAGACACAGAGAATGAAAGTAAAAAATCATCTCCTGAGGGATGGCCACACTGCAGTCCTATCTCCTCCATTCTCCTCTCAGGATTTAGGGCATGCACACACACATTTCTGGTGTAATTTTTAAGCTCCAGGAACTGGGACTCGAACCATGAAGTTGGCCATGTGAGGTCCAGCCGCTTCAAACACCATACCACCAGCTGGCCTATAACCTGTGTTTTAAAATATCTTTCTAGTGGTAGGTGGCGTGATGGTTGGGGTGCTGGACTCCCACACAGTTGACCGTAGTTTGAGCCCCAAACCTGTTGGCTTGCTTCCTCACTTTCTCATTTTCCCTTTTCTCTGTCTTTGGTAAAATGAAAACATAAATTATACTAACAAATAAAATAAAATAAATATTTAAAAATTCATTACTGTAATCTTCAGATTACAGTTAATTTAGATTAAATTAAGCTGGCTCTATCAGGTGGTGCTAACATGCTACTCGAGTGATGTTGAATTGATATGGAAGATTGTGGGTTCAATTCCCCCATTTGACCTATAAACATCTGGTGCACATACCATTGATCCTGGCTTGCTGAGAAGTGAGGGTGGGTTGAGGTGAGGGACCTGGTTGAAGATGCTTGTTTTTCTTTCTCTCATGAAAGAAGTAAATTAACTTTTGGGGAAAATACATAAATAAATAAACCATCCAGGGTCTCACAACTAATAGTTCAGATAGTTTTCTAATTAGCCAGAGGAATAAATAGGGGAATGGGTTGGGAAGAATTAATCCAGGTCTTCTCTGAGCCCGTACTAGTTTAGAATTATGCTTCCAATTACCAACTTCTTTTTTTTTTTTTTTGGAGAGGTTTTTGCTATAGGGCGCGTGCGCTCGCCAGACAGACAGAGACAGAAAGCGAGAAATCACCCCCCAGAGGGGATGGCCATGCCGCAATCCCTTCTCCTCCATTCTCCTCTCGGGATCTTGGGCACGCACGCACACGTGCCCGGTGTGAGTTTAAGCCACCGGGTCCGGGATGCGAACCGCAGTTGACTACGTGGGAGTCCAGCAACATAGCCATTACGCTAACTGCTGGTCTCTCCCAATTACCAACTGCTTGACGGAGAACAATAAATTAAGAAGTAATGGCTTGGGACCAGCAGTTAGCGTAATGGCTATGTCGCTGGACTCCCACGTAGTCGACCGCGGTTCGAGTCCCGGACCCGGTGGCTTAAACTCACGCCGGGCGCGTGTGCGTGCGTGCCCAAGATCCCGAGAGGAGAATGGAGGAGAAGGGATTGCGGCGTGGCCATCCCCCCTGGGGGGTGATTTCCTGCTTTCTATCTCTCTGTCTCTCTCTGTCTGTCTGGCGAGTGCACGCGCCCTATAGCAAAAACCTCTCCAAAAAAGAAAAAAAAAAAAAAAAAAAAAAAAAAAAAAGAAGTAATGGCTTGAACCCTTAGTCTCCATGTGGTTTTAAGGGAGGAACCTTCTTTGTCCTGGCAGTCTCTCTCAGGATGGATATCATTAGTAGTGTGTGTTTCAGCAACACATACTAAAATTGGAATGATACAGAGAAGGTTAGCATGGCCTCTATGCAAGAATATCACCACCAGTGGTTCAGTGGTAGTGACCTTTTCACCCCTGCTTAACTTTACTATAATGAAATGCACACAACATAAAACTTACCATCTTTTTTTGAAGTATTAATTTAACTTAATTTATTATTATTTTTATTAATTTGCTACAGGGTGTGTATGCTCACCAGCGAGAGAGAGAGAGAAAGCGAGCTGCCATGTCTGGGTCTCAAACCACTGTCGGCCATGTGACAGTCCAGTGCTTTAACCAGCACGCCACCTAATGGCCCCAGAATTTACTGTCTTAACCATTTCTTTTTCTTTCTTTTTTCAGCTTTTTGCCAAAGGGGTGTGTGTATTTGCCAGAGAGAGGGAAAGTGAGAAATCACCTCCTAGGAGGATGGCCATGCCACAATCCACTCTCCTCACAGGACTTTGGGCACGTATGCACAGGCGCCTGGCGCAGTTTTCAACCACCAGGTCCAGGACTCCAGGTGTAGTTGTCCATGTGGGAATTCAGCACCTTAACCACCATGCCACCTGTTGGCCCAATATTAACAATTTCTGAGTGTACAGTTGAGTGATATTAAATATATTCAGAATGTTTTGTAATCATTACCACTGTTCATCTCCATAATGCTTTTTATTTTATAAAACTGAAGCTCTTTGTGTCTTGACAGTTATTCTCTATTCCCACCTCTCTAGTTTCTAGCAACTACTATTCTTTTCTTTTTTTCCCCTGCCTGTGTGCTTGCCAGAGAGATAGATTAAGAGAGAAAAAGTGGGAAATCACACCCAGGTGAGATGGCCAAGCGATCCCTTCTCCATTTTCCTTTTGGGATTTTGGGCACACATGCACATGTACCTGGAATGTTTCTCAGGCTGCCAGGTCTGGTACTCGTACTGTGAAGTCAGCCGTGTGGGATCCAGCCACTTTATCCATCATACCACCTGGCTGGCCAACATCGTTTTTTAAGCTGCCAGGGCCTAGATTTGAACTGTGGTCAGTCATGTGGGATCTGACTCCCACTGCACAGAGCTTAACTGGTATGCCATAGGGCTGACTCACCACCATTCTGCCTTCTGTCTCTGATTTTTTTACTACTCTGAGAGAGACACATACATGTGAAAACACACACAGTATCCTCCAGTGGTACCTGATATACCACAATCCCTCCATTTCTCCATATGTCAGGATCCTGGGCACACATGTACATGCCTAGTGTACTTTTTAAGCTATCAGGGCTGGGACCTGAGCCTCCTTTGGGCAGGTGGGATCTGGCTTCCTCTGCACTGTGTTTAACTAAATTATCAGGCAGGACTGAGTTTTGAGTACTTGTAAGTACTTAAGTGAAAGTATACATTGAAAAAAAATTTTTTTTTTCTGGGACCAGCTTACTTCCCTTAGCATCATATCCTCAAAGTTCATCCATGTTGTAGCATATGTCAGAATTTTCTTTCTTTTTCTTTGTTCTTTTTTTAGAGAGATTTTTACTATAGGGCGTAGAGAGAGAGAAAAAGTGACAAATCACCCCCTGGGGGGGATTGGCCATGCTGCAGTCCCTTCTCCATTCTCCTCTCTGGATTTTGGGCATACACACACATGCCCAGCATGAGTTTTAAGCCACTAGGTCGGGGACTTAAACCATGTTTAACTACATGGGAGTCCAGTGATGTAACCATTATGCCATCTGCTGGTCCCAGAATTTTCTTTCTTTTTAAGGCTGAATATTGTATGTATATACTTCATCTTGCTTATCCATCCATTCATCTGACAATGGACACTTGGGCTGCTTCCATGTTTTCTCTGTTGCAAATCTGCTATGGACATGGGTGTACAAATAATTCTTCTAGACACTGCTTCTCATATAAACAAAAAATCAAGAGCTGCATAGTTTTCTTCTATGGGAGGAGATCACATGGGGAGTTTTTATTTATGTATTTTTATCATTCATTTTACCATCACCATGTTTATCTTGTTAATCAGAAAGGAAATAATAGATTCTAACATTGGAAAAAATAATTCGGCTTCTGGGACCAGCAGTTAACATAATGGCTATATCGCTGGACTCCCATGTAGTCGACTGCAGTTCGAGTCCCTGACCCGGTGGCTTAAACTCACGCCGGGCGTGTGTGCATGCATGCCCAAGATCCCGAGAGAATGGAGAAGGGATTGCGGCATGGCTATCCCCCCCCCCCCCCCCCCGGGGAGGGGTGATTTCTCACTTTCTGTCTCTCTGTCTCTCTCTGTCTTTATGGTGAGCGCATGTGCCCTATAGCAAAAACCTCTCCAAAAAAAGAAAAAATAATAATTGGACTTCTAATAAAAGTCATATTCTATAAAGGACAGAAGTAGACAATAATAATGGGGTAAATCTACGTGAGGGGAAAAGCCTTAGGGAGAAAACGTACAAAGGTGTTATCCTGGTTATGTTTTAATGTGATAATACCTACAGATGGCTTACCTTTTCTTACTTTGTTTTCTGTAAGATTTCTTTGGGCAGAGAAGTTTTGAAAGATACTTCTTTTACAAATGATCTGTTAATGCAGTGTTATATATGACTTATTTATGTGGATAAAAGATTCATATTTATTTTCCTTACATATGAATTAGAGTATATTGTTTACTTAGAGCAAAGCTGAGATTACTTATGCTTGTAGTTATTGTAAGAAAAAAATATATCTCCTTAAATATAGACTTTTTTGGAGAGAGAGCTTTGCTATAGGGCATTCATGCTCACCAGAGACACAGAATCAGAGAAACAGTAAGAAACTCTAGGGGGGATGGCCACATTGCAGTCCCTCTCCTCCATTCTTTCAGGATTTTGGGCATGTGTATACATGCCCCCCGGTGTGAGTTTCAAGCCCCTGGGTCTGGAACTTGAACTGTGGTTGTCTAGCAACTTAATCACTATGCCATCTACTGGGCCCCCCCCCCTTTTTTTTTTAAATTAATTTATTTGTTTCTTCCATAAGAGAAAGAGACAGACAGACAGCATCCCCAATTGGGTGTTAATGCTATAGTCCACTGATAGCCCTGGTTTATGGGCACACACAAGCTTGATGTACTCAGGGAACTATCTGAATAAGAACCCAGAACTTTCCTGTGTGGGTCAGCCTCACAAAGTTATGACTTACCACTGTGCCACTCTGGCCCCCTTAAATACAGGTTTTCTTGATGTGAACTTGGGTTCATAAATTTCACATAGCCGTTCTACATTGAAGATAGAACTGTGAATAAGATATGGGACCAGCAGTTAGCGTAATGGCTATGTTGCTGGACTCCCACGTAGTTGACCGCGGTTCGCGTCCCGGACCCGGTGGCTTAAACTCATGCCGGGTGCGTGTGCGTGCATGCCCAAGATCCCGAGAGGAGAATGGAGGAGAAGGGGATTGCAGTGTGGCCATACCCCCTGGGGGGTGATTTCTTGCTTTCTGTCTCTTTGGTGAGCGCACGCGCCCTATAGCGAAAAAACCTCTCCAAAAAAAAAAAAAAAAGAATAAGATATGTGGCATAGTGGTTAAGGCAACTGGATCCCATGGCTGATTGCATGGTTCAAGTCTGGACCTGGTGGCTTGAGAAACATGCTAGGTGCTTGTGCATGCATGACCAAAGTCCTGAAGGAGAATATAAAAGAGAAGGGATTGTGATGTGACAAGCCTTCGTGGGGGCTTGCTTCTCCCTCTACCCAATGAGTGTGTACACCCTCTAGCACAATGTTTAGAAAAAGAATAAAATATTCTCTGTATTTGGTGGAGGTGGTGGTTGGTGGGGTAGACTGCAGTGGGTTGAAGATGAAATAGGGAAAACTATAAATGGATAATTTCTCCTTCCTGTCTAGCTGTGAATGGGGAGGAAAGAAATAGGAGGTAATGGAAAGGGAGCACAGGTCCCTGCCAAGATCTTTGCATGTTTTCAAGCATAGTTGAATGCTAATGGGACAATTCCAGTAGAGAGAAGATTTATTGAATGCCATCTTGGTTTGTAATCTATAACCTTCATTATTTAACAATATCTGTCTTGCAGTCTGACTTCCCTTATTAAAAAGGATCTATAAACTCCTCATCTGCAAAAATATCTTCATAGCAGTATTCTGAGTGTTAACTTACCTCTGTATATCTAGCCCCTGGCACAGTGAGTGAGTCTAATAGGAGCTTAAAAAAAAACGGTCCATGGGGGCCAGCAGATGGCATAGCAGTTGTGCTGCTAGGCTGACTGTGGTTTGAGTCCCAGACCTGGTGGCTTTAGAATCATGATGGGTGCAAGTGTTTATGTGCCCAAGATCCTAGGAGGAAAATGGAGGAGAGGAGAAGGGCACATAGCTATTCCCCTGAGGGGTGTGATTTCTCACTTTACTTCTTATTGGTACCCCCTCTCCCACACCACCTGTGAACTTACCCCAAGGCCAAAACCTCTTTAAAAAAAAAAGATTCATGATATGCATACTGCCTAATGTAGGTTTGGACACAGAATCTTAAGAACCTCCTACACATTGAGCTCTGAAGAGGAGGGGGAAAGGGAGGTAGTGGGAGCAGGCATAAGGAATTAATGGTACTTTCTATAGTAGGCTGCTGAGACAAGGTCACCAGAAATATTAGTAGAAGCAGGTCAGAAACTCTAGGGGTTGGATTTTGTTTTTCTTGCTAGAGGGCATTTGAGCTCAAAAGAGGGACAGAGAAAGGAAGAGGAGAAAGCACTGGGGCATAGTCATGCCACAATCCCTTCTCTTCCATTTCTCTATTTTTTTTTTTTTTTTAATTTAACTTTTGTTTATTTATTTTTAATTTGACCAGAGAGGAACAAGGGGGTGGGGGGAGAGAGAGAGCGAGCGAGCGAGTGAGTTGCCAGGTCTGGGGCACGAATTGCAGTCAGCCATGTGGGAGTCTAGCTCCCTTAACCATCATGCCACCACCACACCACCTGCTGGCCCACCATTTCTTTATTTTAATGGGATTTGGGATTTGGGACACATACATGTATTCATGCTGGAGTGGTTTTTTTTTTTTTTCCCCTTTTAATTATTTATTTAATTTATTCTTCAATTTGACCAGAGAGAGACAGAGAGAAGGAGAGTGATAATGAGAAAGCAAGCCACACTGGGTTCAAGACTTGACCTGTGGTTAGCCATGTGGGAGTCCAGTGCCCCAACCACTATGTCACCTGCTGGCCTTGTCCCCTCACCCCCCCTTTTTTTTTTTAAAGTTTGCTATAGAGCACATATGCTTGCCAGAAAAAGAGAAGGAGAGAGCATGAGAGAGAAAGTTAAAAAGCACCTGCTACAAAACCTTCTATACTTTTCTCTTGAATCTTTGGGCACTCATATGCTTCTGGCTTGTTTATCAAGCCACTAGTCTGGGATTTGAACTGTGCACTTTGGCCATGTAGGATCTGGTTCCCTTAACCTGCTAGGCAGTGAAGCCAGGCTGATCACCTTAGTGTGTGTGTGTGTGTGTGTGTGTGTGTGTGTGTGTGTTTGTTTTAAATTTTTACTGTAGGACATGTGCCTTGACCAGAGAGAGAGCGAGAGAGAGAGGAAAGTGAGAAAGTAGCCCCCAGGGGGATGGCCATGTTCCAGTTTATTCTCTTCCATTCTCCTCTTGGGATTTTGGCATGCATGACATGTGCCTGGTGTGTTTTTCAAGTGCCCCTGGGTCTGGTACTTGAACTGCACAGTTGGCCATGTGGGATTCATTCATTCACTATAACTACCATGCCACTGACTGACCTAGTTGACAGCATTTACTTTCAGCACTTTGATTATTTCAACCCAGTGCCTTTTGACGTTTGTTGTTTCCAGTTAGAATCAAATGTTAATCTTACTGGCTTTCCTTGTAAGTGATCATTTATTTTTCTCTTGTTGCTTTTAAGATTTTTTTCTTTTTATATATGCTACGATGTGACTGTGTTTAGATCTTTGCAGTTATTCTAATTAGTGTTTGTTGAGTTTGGATGTATAAATTAATGTTTTTCGGGAAATTTGGTATGGTATCTTTTTTATTTTTATTTATTTATTTTTCTTTTTTTTTCGGAGAGGTTTTTGCTATAGGGCGCGTGCGCTCGCTAGACAGACAGAGAGAGACAGAGAGACAGAAAGCGAGAAATCACCCCCCAGAGGGGATGGTCACGCTGCAATCCCTTCTCCTCCATTCTCCTCTCGGGTTCTTGGGCACGCACGCACACGCACCCGGCATGAGTTTTAAGCCACTGGGTCCAGGACGTGAACCGCGGTCGACTACGTGGGAGTCCAGTGACATAGCCATTACGCTAACTGCTGGTCCCTCTTTTTTATTTTTTAAGAGAGATTTTTGCTATAGGGTGTATGCATTCACTGCAGAAACAGAGATGGAGAGACAGAAAGTGAGAAATCACTCCCCAAGGTGATGGCCACTCCACAATCCCTTCTCCTCCACTGTCCTCTTGGGATTTGGGGCACACATGAACACGTGCCCGGTGTGAATTTCAAGCTGCCAGGTCTAGGACTCAAACCACAGTAGGTTATGTGGGAGTCCTGTGATGTAACCATTATGCCATGTCCCGATCCCCAGTTGTTTTTTTTCTTTTTTCCCCGAGGTATCTTTTTTTTTTTTTTTTTTTTTTTTTTTTGAGAGGTTTTTGCTCTAGGGTGCGTGCGCTCGCCAGAAAGACAGAGACAGAGAGACAGAAAGCGAGAAATCACTCCCCAGAGGAGATGGCCACCTCGCAATCCCTTCTCTTGGGATCTTGGGCATGCACACATGCACACACGCCCGGCATGAGTTTAAGCCACCGGGTCTGGGACTCGTACTGCGGTTGACTACACGGGAGTCCAGCAACATAGCCATTATGCTAACTGCTGGTCCCCCGAGGTATCTTTTTATTAAAGTATAACTTTATTTAACTTTATTTAATTTTAATTTGACCAGAGAGGGACAGAATAAGAGTGAGTGAGAGAGAGAGAGAGAGAGAGAGAGAGAGGGAGGGAGGGAGGGAGGGAAAGTGAGAAAGCAAGCCGCCAGGTCTGGGACTCAAACCACAGTTGGCCACTTGGGAGTCCAGCAGTGGCCTTTACCACCAAGCCACCTGCTGGCCCCCCTCAGGTACCTTTAAAATGTAAACTCAACCCATTAAACATTAACTCCCTGTTCCCTGCTCCTTCCAGCTACCACTATTCTAGTTTCCATTTCTATGATTTTGACTGCTTTAGGTACCCAATATAAATGGAGTTAATAGTTCTCCTTTTTATCTGGTTTACTTTACTTATCATAATGTCTTTTAAGTGTGTCCGTTTAATAGCATATGATAGCCGTTCCCAGAATTGTGTGTTTTTTTAGGTGTTTTTTTTTAATTATTTAATTTATTTTTTAAAATTATTTTTATTACTGTTTTTAAAAATTTGCTATTGGGCATATGTATTCACCAGACAGAAACACAGAAAGAGAGAAAGAAAGCCAGTCGGCGGGTTCAGGACTCAAACTGCAGTCAACCATGTGGGAGTCCGGTGTCTCAACTACCATGCCTTTTACTGTCCCCAGGTGTTGACATTTCTGATTTTTAGGTTTTGAAATCTTTTTTCCCTTCCCATTGTCTTTCTTTTTCAAAAAAAGATTTATTTATTTATTTATTTAAATTCCATTTGTTGTTGTTATTTTTTAATTTGACCAGGAAGAAACAGAAAGAGAGAAAGGGAAAGCGAGAAAGCAAGCTGTTAGGTGCGGGACTCAAACCATGGTTAGCCATGTGGGAATCCAATACCTTAATCACCATGCCAACTTCTGGCTCCTTACTTTTTCTTAACTGTTGTTTTAGGATTATTGCCTAATTCTGCCTGTCATTGTGTGTTTAATTGGGGGGCGGGCAGGTGGCGTGGTGGTTAAGGGTGCTGGACTCCCACATGGCCAGCCTGGACCCAGTGACTTGCTTTCTCACTTTACTCTCTCTCTGTCCTTCTCTGATCAAATTAAAATAAATAAAGTTAATAAAATAATTCTTAAAAAAAATACAAAACGAAACAGAAAAATTTAAATTGGATAAGTAAAAACAAACAGTGCTGTGTTACCATTAAGGAAGTCGTTGGGGGAACCAGCAGTTAGCGTAATGGCTATGTCGCTGGACTCCCACGTAGTTGCCCGCTGTGCACGTCCCGGACCCGGTGGCTTAAAACTCACGCCGGGCGCATGTGCGTACTTGCCCAGGATCCTGAGAGGAGAATGGAGGAGAAGGGATTGCGGCGTGACCATCCCCCCCTGGGGGTGATTTCTCACTTTCTGACTTTCTGTCTCTAATGTCTCTGTCTGTCTGTCTGGTGAGCGCACGCGCCCTATAGCGAAAACCTCTCCAAAAAAAAAAAAAAAGAAAAATGAAAGTTGTTTTTGGGACCAGCAGTTAGCGTAATGGCTATGTCGCTGGACTCCCATGTAGTCGACTGCGGTTCGTGTCCCGGACCCGGCGGCTTAAAACTCACGCCAGGAGCGGGTGCGCAGGTGCCTAAGATCCCGAGAGGAGAAGGGATTGTGGCGTGACCATCCCCCCTGGGGGGTGATTTCTCACTTTCTGACTTTCTGTCTCTAATGTCTCTGTCTGTCTGTCTGGCGAGCGCACGTGCCCTATAGCGAAAACCTCTCCAAAAAAAAAAAGAAAAATGAAAGTTGTTTTTGGGACCAGCAGTTAGCGTAATGGCTATGTCGCTGGACTCCCATGTAGTCGACTGCGGTTCGCGTCCCGGACCCGGCGGCTTAAAACTCATGCCGGGAGCGTGTGCGCAGGTGCCTAAGATCCCGAGAGGAGAAGGGATTGTGGCGTGGCCATCCCCCCTGGGGGGTGATTTCTCGCTTTCTGTCTCTCTGTCTCTCTCTGTCTGTCTGGCGAGTGCACACTCCCTATAGCAAAAAACCTCTTAAAAAAAAAAAAGAAAGTTGGTGGTATGCTATGCTGTTTATGAAACAACCAATACATAATTTATAATGTAATTTTGCAGTGTATAATTTTGGGTCTTTTGCTTAAAAGAAGTAAATACACTGTTCAGTTGAGTGATTGTGTGAAATTGGTGGTCCCTCTTTTTTTTTTAACCTTCGACCTGAATATTTGAAGGATTGTGATACACTCCCAATGATTAAAAAGGCTCAGGTTAGAAGTGATTTTCCCATAGGGAGAGGGTCATGACCGCCCTTCCTTTGAGTGTGTATATACCCAGCTGCTCCGCAAAGTCACTGGTTGTGTGCCTTAACTGCATGTGGCAAAATCAAGAGATTAAAATTTAACTCACTGTTCATTCATTTTGGGGGGTGGAGTGAGCCCTGATAGAATCCCACCACACCATGGTCCTTCTCCTTGTCTGCTTAGTCAGGCATGATCACTAGAATGCCTGTGTGTGTTCAGGTTAACCTGAGATCTGAACTTGGGACCTTCCCACATGGCTCCAGAATCATGCAGTGGCACACTACTACCTGCTCCACAGTGACTGGGCCTTTAATTTACTTTTTATTAATTTAAAACTTTTGTGTATTATTGTTTATAAATTACCAGAGCATACATGTGCTTACCAAAGACAGAAAAAGTGAGAAAGCATCCCCCCCACCCCCAACAGGGCTATAGTCCTGTTTCCTTCATTTTCCAACCTATCAGGATCTTAGGCACACTGTGATCAGCCAAGTGGCAGTCCAGCATCTTAACCACCATGCCACCTGTGGGCCCCACCCAGTGTGATTTTCAAACTACCAGAGGCAAGAATTGAACCAGTGACAGTCATAGGTGATACAGCTTCCAATGCACAGTGCTAAACCACTGTGCTATGGAGCTTGCCCTACTTTTATTCTTTACCTAAACCCACTCATGAGATTCAAGGCATCCTTTGCTAATGACCATGGCTTTTTTTTTTTTTTTTTTCCTCTACATAGAGCTGTTTTTTTTTTTTTTTTTTTTTTTTTTTTTCTTTTTTTGGAGAGGTTTTTGCTATAGGGCGCGTGCGCTCGCCAGACAGACAGAGAGAGACAGAGAGATAGAAAGCAGGAAATCACCCCCCAGGGGGGATGGCCACGCCGCAATCCCTTCTCCTCCATTCTCCTCTCGGGATCTTGGGCACGCACGCACACGCGCCCGGCGTGAGTTTAAGCCACCGGGTCCGGGACTCGAACCGCGGTCGACTACGTGGGAGTCCAGCGACATAGCCATTACGCTAACTGCTGGTCCCCATAGAGCTGTTTTGATGCAGCTGTCCTTAATGTGTTACCTTGGAGTGATTGCTCAGTACTGGCTTCATTTAGGGTAGACAGTGAATGAATATTGAAAATTGCTATCATTTTATTTTAAACATTGGAGGTTTCTTTTTTTTTTGAGAGGTTTTCGCTTTAGGGCGCGTGCGCTCACCAGACAGACAGAGAGACAGAAAGTGAGAAATCACCCCCCAGAGGGGATGGTCACGCCGCAATCCCTTCTCCTCCATTCTCCTTTCGGGATCTTGGGCACGCACGCACACGCGCCCGGCGTGAGTTTTAAGCCACCGGGTCCGGGACGCGAACTGCGGTCGACTACGTGGGAGTCCAGCAACATAGCCATTACACTAACTGCTGGTTCCCTGGAGAGTATTTTTTATTAAAAGTACTTATTATAGTTTCCCTCAGTTTAATATTTTTAACAACTCATATTTTTGGTCAACATATGAAATATATCATTGGTTTAAAATTGAGTTCTGTAAGCCTTATATATGATCTTTTATTCCCAAACAGAGACTCTACAGGGGCAGGTAATTCACTGGTCCACAAGCGGTCTCCTTTACGTCGAAACCAAAAGACCCCAACGTCCTTGACCAAGCTGTCTTTACAGGATGGACATAAAACCAAAAAACCAGCATGTAAATTTGAAGAGGGTCAGGATGTCCTAGCTAGATGGTCAGATGGCTTATTTTATCTTGGAACTATCAAAAAGGCAAGTTACTTTAATATAAGATGTATTTTGATGTTTTTCCAGTAAATTTGTAATATTCTTAAGCATAACATTGTATTTTTAATTTTAAGAGATCATCATAAGTTTTCCTTGTATTGCAGATAAACATATTGAAACAGAGCTGCTTCATCATATTTGAAGACAGTTCTAAGTCCTGGGTTCTCTGGAAGGACATTCAAACAGGCAGGTGCTAGTATTCTCTTAGACATGATTTATATTGAAATTTAATTTCCTTCAAGTTTTTATTTTTTGGTGTTGTCTGTTGAATACAGTTCATTAAGATAAGTTAGTATCACTTTTGAAAAAGAGGTTAAAAAAGTCATAACCTTCAATGAGTTGTAACCTATATTATAAACCATAAAAAGACAATATTCTCTCAGGATAGAGATGGCGTACAGGACACATGTATCACTCATTCATACCTATTGAAATGAACCTTCTAAGAACTATGAAGAAAAATTTTTAGCTGCTTATATGACTTCGGAATTCAATTTAACTGTTAACATGCCTATATTAGTGTAAAGCAATGTAGAAAGTGATTGTTGAGAGCAAGCTATTTGCCAGGTGATTTCGGAAATTAGGACATAATACAGTGACTTAGAGTACTAGAAAGATTTATTAAGAAGAGTGTCTTAGAAATATTTATGGGGGAAATGGTATTTTGGGTGAAAGTTAAAATATAGGTATGCTTTGGTTTGGTTATTGTTTCTTGTGATTAATTCTATTATTATAATTGTTATATACCCTTTGAATCTGCTAAAAATGTTTTTTCCAGATATCTCTTTCATGCATAGTATTAACATTTATAGAAAGTGCAAATCTTTATTAAGAATTTATATAATTTTGCAGCTCATGCAAGCCCCACTGTTTTTGTTTTTGTTTGTTTGTTTGTTTGTTTTTTGGGTTTTTTTTGCTAGGTTAATTGGCCTAAACTAAGACTTGTTTTTGCTTTGTTTTGTTTTTTTGATAGTTTATTATAGGACTTGCACATGGACTTGCTGGGGGCGGTGGGGAGAGAGAGAGAGAAAAAGAGAGAGAGAGAGAGAGAGAGAGATCCATTAGTTTCTCAGGATTTTGGGCAGAATCATGTGCCTGAGTGATTCTCAAGCCACCAGATCTGGATTCAGCTGTGCCATTGGCCATGTAGGATTCAGCCATCTTAGCTTCTGCTGGCCCTGTTTTATTTATTTATTTTTTGCTATAGGGTGCTTGTGCTCACCCAAGAGACAGAGAGAAAGTGAGGAGAGAGAGGGGAGAGAAAGTGAGAAATCACCCCCAGTGGGGGATGGGCACACCATAATCCCTTCCCCTTTATTCTCCTCTGGAGATTTTGGGCATGCACGTGCACATTCCATGCATGAGTTTCAAACTGCCAGGTCAGGTCAGGACTTAAACCACAGTTGGCCACGTGGGAGTCCAGTGCCTTAACCACTACACTATCTCCTGGCTCCTGTTTCATTTGTTAATTGCTAGAGAGAGGCTTAGAAGGACAAAGCATACCCTGGGTTGTGATTATGCTGTAATCCCTTCTCTTCCATATCTCTGTCTTCTCAGGATTTGGGCATGCATGCATATGTGCCCAGTATATTTTTTAAACCACTGACAACCAGAATTTGAACCATGATCGGCCATGTGGGATCTGACTCCCTTAACCACTAGGCTATGGAGCAGGCCCCTGACCTGTTTTTTATGTCTCCCCTTGTGGGAAAGAGACTTAACTTTTCACCCTAAAAGGTCAATACCTCTAAAATAAAATTGGTGGTTGGGTTTTGTATTTGAATTCTTTTATTTTTTTTTAAGAATTACTTTATTTATTTATTTAAATTTGACCAGAGAAGGGGAGACTGAGGGAGAGAGAAAGCCACCAGGTCTGGGACTTGAACCGTGGTCGGCCATAAGGGAATCCAGCGCCCTTAGCCACCACGCCACCTGTTGGCCCTTTGTATTTGAATTTCAAGTGGTACTTTATGGTAGGTTACCGCTGTATTCTTTTGCTTGATTTCACTTCTAATGGTACTGATAGAATACAAAAAGTTTTGTTTAGGACCAACAGATGATGTAATGGTGACATCACTGGGCTCCCATGTAGTTGACTGTGGTTTGAGTCATGGATCTGTGGCTGAAAACGTACGCCATGTGCATGTGTACCCAAAATCCCAAGAGGAGAATGGAGAAGGAATTGTGGCGTGGTCATCCCTCCTGGGGGGGATTTCTTGCTTTCTGCTTCTCTGTCTCTCTCTCTTTCTCTGGCAAGCGCATGTACCGTATAAAAAAATCTAAAAATAAAACACTTTTGGTAAAAGAATTAAGTGTTGAACAGTCCTGAAGCCTATTGGCTAAGGGAGTTGGATCCCATATCCGTGACAGCAATTCAAATCCTGGCCGTGATGACTTGAGAAACACCAGGTGTGTGTGCATGTTTGTGGAAAATCCTAACAGGATGAATATAGGAGGAGGGATTGTAATGTGACTGCATACCTTTGGGGGTGTGCCTTTTCTCTCTCTGTCTACCTCACACACATGCCCACTTGCGATTTAAAAAAAGGATTTCTAAAAAATTATTTTGTTTATCTTTATCCATTTATTTTCATTTGACCCAGAGAGAAATAGAGAGTGAGTGAGAAAGCAAGCTGCCAGTTCTAGGACTCAAACTGTGTTGGCCACATGGGAGTCCAGCACCCATATCCCCCATGCCACCTGCCAGCTCCACAAAAGTGTTTTATTTACCATCTATATAGTTGGTACTCAGGGTTTAGGTAGGGAACTCAATAGCTATTAATCTAGTAAATGTTTCTTTCTCCCTCTCTCTTTTTTTTGAGAGGTTTTCGCTATAGGGTGCGTGCGCTCGCCAGACAGACAGAGAGAGACAGAGAGATAGAAAGCGAGAAATCACCCCCCAGGGGGGATGGCCACGCTGCAATCCCTTCTCCTCTGTTCTGCTCTCGGGATCTTGGGCACGCACGCACACGCACCCAGCGTGAGTTTTAAGCCACCGGGTCCGGGACGTGAACCACGGTCGACTACATGGGAGTCCAGCGACATAGCCATTACGCTAACTGCTGGTCCCCCTCTCTCTTTTTTTTAAGAATTATTTTATTCAACTTTATTTATTTTAATTTGACTGTAGAGGGACAGAGAGAGAGAGAGAGAAAGAAAGCAAACTACCAGGTCTGGGACTTGAACTGTGGTCGCCCGTGTGGGAGTCCAGCGACCTTAACCACCATGACTTTTCTTTTTTATTTTAATTGCCAGAGGGCATATGTGCTCACCAGTGAGGAAGGAGAGAGCATACTCTCCAGTAGTCCTGCTGTACGTAACCCTTTTTCTTTGATTTTTCCATTCCATCAGGATTTGGGGCATGCATGGATGTGCGCATATGTTTTTTAAGTTGCCGCGGCCAGGATTCAAAACCATGGTTGGCCATGTATGATTGGCTCCCTATGCATAGCAGTTAACTGTTGTGTTACGGGGTCAGCCCCTAGTAAAATGTTTCTGTAGAGAAACTTTCTTTAAAAAAAATTATTTTTTAGGTTTATTTAGTAATTTATTCATTCATTTAGTTAGTTATTGTAATTTGACCAGAGAGGAACAGAATTAGAGAAAGAGAGAGAGAGAAAGTGAGAAAGCAAGCCACCAGGTCCAGGACGTGAACCACGGTTGGCCATGTGGAAGTCCAGTGCTCTTAACCACCATGTCACCGGATGGTCCCTCTAGAGAAACTTTTTGTAGCTCTTGGGACTGATCATTTTAAAGGACTAAAATTATGTCTTAAATCTTAATGAAATTGAGGGGTCCGTAAGAAAAGACTCATAAGATTGAAAGTGATAGGAGATCAAGCCAGCCCATTGGCCTATAGGCCTAGGATGATGGATTTCACATGACTGACCACTGTTTGAATCTCAATCCTAGCGGCTTGAAAAATACACTGGGTTCGTTTGCGTGTATGCCTAAAATCCCAGTTGGATGGAGAAATGTCAGGAAAGGGATTGTGACGCGTTGGGCAAAACCCATTGTCAGGTGTTTTCTCTCTCTCTCTCTCTCTCTCTCTCTCTCGTGAGTGTACTCACCCTATGACAATGATAAAATATAAAAAAATTCTCCAACAATAGTAGTATTAAGCAAATCTTATTACCCTGCATACAGAATTCTTTTTTCTTATTTTATAAACGTGATTGTTTTTCTAGTGGGACTGAAACGTGTTATGTTGTTTTTTTATCTCCCTTCTGTTAGCTATTTGTTTCTTTTAGCTGTTTTATATTTAGAGGCTCCTATGGGTTTAATATAGATTGGTCTTTTTTGTCTTTTTGTCCTTTCTCTCCCTCTCTCCCTTCTTTCCTTTTGTAAGTGACAGAAAAAAGGAAGCTAATGCTATGTAGAGACAGAAAGTGAGGGATCCTGTCCAATAAGTGCCCCATCTGTAATATGAATTTAGTGGTCTGTGGTTGTTCTTTCTTCACTGGTTCTTTATACTGTCTCTAAAATTACAATGGATTGTTCCTTGACTATTTTAACTTTTTGTAGCACCCAGAATATAGCATGAATGAAATTTACAGTTGATACAGAAGTAAATAAGTGAATCTGAAAACAGCATTATGACAGATTTCACTTGGAGAGTAGCTTTAGTTTTCTCCCTTTATATGAAATTTAATAATAGATACATATCAAAATGATGTCATAAATTAATTCTATTTATCAAATAAGATTCTTTTAAAAAGTTTGCATAAATAAGGAAATATATATAATTATATGAGTAGTCAAATGCATGTTACAGCAGGGAAATAAATATCATGTTAAGACCATTACATATATCCAAAGGTTTTGTTGGGTTAATGTCTATTTGCCAGAGAGTGAGTGTACTCTTCAGAGAGAGGGAAAGAAAGCACTCCCAGTGGGTCTGGTCATGCTGAGATCTTTTTTCTTCCATTTCTCATTCCCACCAGGACTTTGGGCACACAAACACACACACCTGGCATGTTTTTTAAGCCTCTGTTCCTGGAATTCAAACTGCACTTGTCCGTATGGGATCAGCTGCCTTAACTACTGGGCTGTCCCTAAGAGGGTTTTTAATTGTTCCCATTCATTCTGTGTTGTTTAGTAACTATATTCCTGAAATTAGGTGATTAGAAGTACATTCAGCCAACAGTTTGAAAGTCCGAGCTCCAGGGGTCACATCTTACGAGGGCCTTCTTGCTGTGGGAACTCTGTGCAGTCTTCAGGGGTGACAAAGAGTACACATAATGAGAAGAGAGAAAGAGTTCCTGTGTCGGTGTCCACGTCTGTCATTCTTTCTCCTTATTTAGCTGCCGTGATTAATTTTAGGGCCCCACCCTGATTACCTTAATCCTAATCACCTTCCACAAACTGCATTTCTCAACACTATAGTTGGATTATGTTTCCACTTTTCTTTTTCTTTTTTTATTTTTTTGCTATAGAACACATACACTTACCAGAGAGAGAGACAGAAAAAGTAAGAGAGAAAGAGAGAAATTACCCCTTGAGGGGAAATGACCCTAAATTTCTGGCCCTGTCTCCATCCTTTTAATCCCTTCACAATAGTACCCAATTTTTTAACATATGAGTCTTTTAGGGGACGATATAATCTAAATGATAGCATCAATTTAAACACCTAATGCTATTTTAGTTTCTGACATGACACATTCCTGTGTTGCTGGTGGCAATGTAATATCTATTTTGGTTAATACTTTCGCAGTTGCATGAAATGCATGAAAGTGTTTATATTGACTCTTTAGCCTATTCAACAGATCCACTTCTAATAGTTTATTAAAAAGAAATAATTCAGGGACCAGCAGTTAGTGTAATGGCTATGTCACTGGACTCCCGTGTTATTGACCGTGGTTCGAGTCCTGGACCTGGTGCCTTAAACTCACACCAGGCGTGTGTGCGTGCGTGCTCAAGATCCCGAGAGGAGAATGGAGGAGAAGGCATTGCAGTGTGGCCATCCCATTAGGGGGTGATATCTCACTTTCTATTTCTCTGTCTCTCTCTGTCTTTCTGGCGAGCGCATGCGCCCTATAGCAAAAACCTCTCAAAAAAAAAAAAAAAAAAAAAAAAGGAAAGAAAAAACTAATAATTCAGAAATAAGAATACCTAGATAAAAATGTTTGCTGTAGTTTTATTTTAAAACAGAAAATTTGTTTTTTCAAAGAGGAAATAGCCAAGACTTTCTTGTCAATTGCATTTAGAGTAAAGAAGACTATAGAAAATCACTAAGCTGAATAGGAAGGTTCTTGTAAATTCGATTATAAAAAGGATATACTTGGGGGGTAGCAGGTGGTGTGGTGGTTAAGGTACTGGATCCCAAATGGCCGACTGAAGTTCAAGTCCTGGATAAATCAGCCTGAAAATAATGCCAGGCATGTGTGCATGCATGCCCCAAATCACGAAGGCAGATAGAGGAGAAAGAATTTTGGCATGGCTGTCCCCCTGAGGGTGATTTCTCCCTTTCCCTCCTTCTCCCTCCCTCCCTCCCTCCCCCTCCCTCCCTCCCTCCCTCTCTCTCTCTCTCTCTCTCTCTCTCTCTGGCGAGTGCATGTACTATTGCAAGAAAAAAAAAAGATATACTTGGATTTCATACATTAAGGGTAATTCTCAGCTTCTTTGGTATTGTTTCCTGTGGTGAATACATATTGTTTGTTGGACCAGCACCCCCTTTTGTTACAAACTGCCTTCTTCCTCTCTAGTCTGTGCAATTACAGTGGAAGTCAAATCAAACACCTGCCCCAGACTGGGACTATCACTCCTTTTCCAGGGAATTGCATATTTGGACTGAGAGGTCCAGGGCTCAGTCTGAGTATTTAGTTTTGATTGGAGTCATAAACTCAGAAGGTGTGGGAGATGCCATGCTCTATCAGACGTACCAGGAAGCAAACAGGGCGGGAGAGAGTGTAAGAGACCAAAACTACAAAATATAAAACAGACAAGAAAAATTGATTACCACAATGTCCAAGAATAGAGTAGTCATGCTATTAATTTGGTTCTTTCCATAGATGGATTATGATGGAATAATATTAGAAAAGTTATTTTCGAAAACTGGATATGGGAGAAATGTTTTTGATAGGAAAATTACATAGTGTTAATAAAAAGAAGCATCTTGGGGAACACCACCAGATGGTGTAAAGGTTATGTTGCTGGACAGCCACGTAGTCAGTTGTGGTTCAAGTCCTGGACCTAGCAGCTTAAAACTCACATTGGGCGTGTGTATCCAAAAATCTCCAGAGGAGAATGGAGAAGTGCTTACCACCCCCCACCCCCCAGGGGGGGGATTATTTCTCACTTTCTGGCTCTCTGTATCTCTGTCTCTCCAGTGAGTGCATGTGCCCTGTAGCAAAAATTTCTCTCTCTAAAAAAAAAACAAACAAAAAAAACAACAAAAAAAATTCTTGTGGTGGAAAGAACATGGATTCTAGCATATCTGGCTTTTAATGCCAACCTTGATACTTTCTAAGTGAGGATCCGTGAATTAGTTACCTTTATCTGTCTGAGCCTCAATTCTTCTCCAAGAATAGGCTGTTTATGTAATAAGTTAGTTGTAGAATTAAATAAAATATATCAGGAGCCTAGCATAATGCTTGACCCATAGCATTTTACTTGTTGGTATGTGAATAAACTGTGTTCATTATGCTTTTTACTATACTGAAATAGGCAAAAAAAGAATATTGAAAATAGTTGTATTAGGGTGATAAAATCATATTCTAAATTTTGTGTAATGATTTTTTTTTTTAGAATAAAAATGTTTAAGGAAGAAATGATTTACTTGTTCAGGTAAAAAAATATAATTAATAACTGTGGAACCCCCAACTTTTGTTAAAATGGGATTTCATTAGGGTACATTGTTAGATATCACATTTCCACATTTTAGATGGTAGTGATTAAATAATTGGTGTTCAGTGTCTTTCATGAATTAATAAATAAAAATGAATGCTCTGAATGCAAAGAGAAAGGGGTTATTTATATATCTTCCTTGCCCCTTTCCTTTAGTCTTAAGGTACTAATGTGTAAGATAAGTAATATATGTACATAGGTAGATGTGTATTCTGGAGAATAGGTCTAGTATTCACAAAACCTTTCCCACCCCTTATCCTCACCCCTGAAAATGGGAATTTTAGGTATGAGTGGTAAGGGGAACTGTCTGAGAGCAATTTATATTATGTTCTCTACAAAAATACAGAGTAAATTATGAATGTAGAGAGGTTAATTTTAAGTTAAAGATGGGAAAAATACAGAGAACAGAGAGATAATATTTTACTTACAGTACTTTGCCTTGTGAAGCATTATGATTAGTAAACAGCATTGTCCATATGGGCTACCCACTGAGTAATGAAAGTTTTGTTGTGTTGAATTCTTTATTTTTAAAAATGTATACTTTAACTATTTCAGGAGCCACTGGAAGTGGGGAAATGGTCTGTACAATATGTCAAGAAGAGTATTCAGAAGCTCCTAATGAAATGGTTATATGTGATAAGTGTGGTCAAGGTAAATACTGATTTTTTTTTAATCTTGTAGAAAAGTTTTGTTGCATACTAAGTGCCTGTGTTTAAGGTTAATGACTAAGAATATTTTATATCAGGATGCTGTTACCCTAAGTTTATTCATCAGTTGCAAATATATTAATGTAGGAAACAATAATATTAATATGCCTTCTTGAGATTATATCACAGTATTTATGAATAAAATAGAATTTGCTTTATGCTTTTTTTGATATTAAGGATATCATCAGTTGTGTCACACACCTCATATTGATTCCAGTGTGATTGATTCAGATGAAAAATGGCTCTGTCGACAGTGTGTTTTTGCAACAACGACAAAGGTATCTTTTAAGTGTTTTGGGCTAAAGCCCTAAATGGAATTTGTAAGGCACTATCAACGTAATGAATATGTACATTGAAAGCTTATTTGAATGAAGTGAGCAATCAATACTGGGTAGAAGGAGGTGCTTTTATTGTTTGATTAATGATGCCTAAGTGACTTGCAACTTACTCTAGTACTTTAGGATAATAATATGGGAATCGGGGCAGTAATCTGAAAGGACAGCAGAATAGAGATTTATTATTCATCAAACATCTTGTGATATGGTAGAAGTTTAGAATGAAAATTTCCTCAGAAGTGTCAGAGGCATTTTTAAATTACAGAATTGTGTTTAAGATTTTAGCCTTCTCTTTTTCAAATAATTTTTTCCCTCTAATATAGAGGGGTGGTGCGCTTAAGAAAGGACCAAATGCCAAAGCATTGCAAGTCATGAAGCAGACATTACCCTATAGTGTGGCTGACCTTGAATGGGATGCAGGTCATAAAACCAATGTCCAGCAGTGTTACTGCTATTGTGGAGGCCCTGGAGAGTAAGTAAATACAGTTGTTTAATCCCGTTTAAGTAATTTTTATTTGCTTACGTTGTCTATTTTTCTTATTAATTATAGTATAGGAGTGAGAGTGACTTGGAAATGCATGAGAGTATCAATCCCACATGTTTTCATTTTGAGCAGTGAGTGCTTTGTGCAGTGATGACCTTAACCTAATCACCCTTAACTGAAGGCTGCCAACACTGTGAGGTTATAGGGAAAGCATGGTGTTCCTTTGAAGATTTTCCAGGGTTCCCTTTTTATCTCCATTTTTTATTCCCTTAAGTCATTAGTCATATTCTGCTTTTCATGATCTTTCTTCTTCACTGTTGTTAACTCAGGTGTTTGTAAATTGATCTTCCTCTGCTGCTTTCTTAGTTTCTGCTGTTCTGATCCTGATTTTGTTGGAAACCTTTGTCCTAACCTGCTTCTCCTGGGACCACTTTTGCCATTATATTGTATTTTCCTTTTGCTTTTATGTTTTGTGTGTCTGTTAATTTTTTCCCCCCAAGATAAAGTTCCTTAGTCTAAGGGAAAGTGGGAAGACTGTGGGGATGGAAAAATGGTGGTAAAGGCTCTACTCACGAGTGATAAGTCTTCCATCTGTGTGGTTTATTTATTTATTTTAAGAAAAGAAAGTATCAGACTAGCATTGTAGGCTTGGTGGTTAAAGTGCTAGATCCCACATTGCTGGCTCTGCAGTTTGAGTCCCGGACCTTGGTGGCCTGAAAAACACGCTGGGCGAGTGTATCTGCATATCCAGAATCCTGAGAGGAGAATGGAGGAGAAGGGATTGTGGCGTAACCATTCTCCTTTGGGGGGGGGGGGTGTTTTCTCACTTTTTCTCTGTCTGTTCTTTTCAGCAAGTACACATGCCCTATGGCAAAAATCTAAAAAAATAAAATAAATTAACAATAAAGAAAACTGTGAGGGCGATTCTATCATTATTTTTACCCCCCAAAATTCTCATCTAGTTGTTGAGTTTTTGTTTTATTTTGCCAGAGGATGCCAGTCCTTGCCAGAGAGAGAGAGAGACAGAGAAATAGAGTGAGAAAATGAATGAGAACTCACTCTCCATGGGTCATGATCACGTTCTCCCTCTTTTCAGGATTATGGGCACAAGTACACACATGCCTGGTTTATTTCTCAAGTTTCTGGGTTTGCGACTTGAACTGTGTGGTTGGCCATGCAGGATCTAGCCACCTTAACCACACCATGGGCTGGCCCCTCGTCTAGTTTTTATCATATTGACACATTTCTCTTTTTTTTTTTTTAACTTTTTAAATTTAATTTTATTTATTCATTCATTCATTTTAATTTGACCAGAGAGAGAGGGGAAAAGTGAGAAAGCAAGCCACCAGGTCCGGGACTTGAACTGTGGTCGGCCATGTGGAAGTGTTCAGCACCTTAACCACCACGCCACCTGCTGGTCCCATATTGACACATTTCGAAAGTCCAATTATTCTGGAAATCTTTTTCTTCTTGGATTTTTGCCAAAGGGCTTTTGCGCCCTCTGGAGAAAGACAAGAGAGAAGGAAAGTGAGAAATCACCCTGGGGGGTGGGGGTGGGGCACTCTGCAATCCCTTCTCCTTTACTCTCCTTTTAGGATTTTGGGTATGCATGCACCAGGCTTGATCCTCAAGTTGCTGGGTGTGCGGCTCAAACCAGGGTCCGCCATGTTAGAGTCCAGCAGGTTAATCATGCCACCTGCTGGCCCTTATTCTGGTAATTTAAAATGAATTGTTTGTATTTATCATAAAATAATCTAGAGAGAGGATATTTACTGCAGAGACCTAGTGTTAGGACTATAATTTAGTTTCTTTATTTTTTATTTATTTATTTTTGTTTTGAGAAGTTTTTGCTTTAGTGCGAAAACACTTCCCAGAGACAGAGAGACAGTGAGAGGGAAAGTGAGAAATCCACCACACCCCCCAAGATGGCCACGCCCCATTCCTTCTTGTCTAGTCTCCTCCTGGGATCTTAGGTGCGGGTGCATGTGCGTGCACACGCTCCTGGTGTGAGTTTAAAGTCACCAGGTCTGGGACTTGTGCTGTGGTCAGCCATGTGAGAATCCAGTGACGTGTGCCATCTGCTGGCCCTCGAGGTGTACTTAGTTTCATTGGATGTTGTACTTAATGTATTTGACCATTTAGAAACTGATAAATGAAATATTATTTACATAGGATGTTAAGAGACAGATTTTGGTTAAATTCTAGAATCAAGTTAGGATTTTATTCACATACTGATTTAGAGAGTACACCTTACTGTTTTCTCCTATATAGTCCATTTAAAATATATTTAATTGTACATATTATTATTTTTTGAATTTGCTATAGGGCATGTACGCTCATCAGAGAGAAAGAATGAAGTTTGGGAGGGAAGTGAGAAAACAAGCTGAACCGTGGTTGGCTATGTGGGAGTTTAGTGCCTTAACCACCATGCCACCTACTGGCGCATTTCTTTCTTTCTTTTTTTTTTTTGTTTTTAAGAATTATTTATTTGGGTCGTCAGGTGGTAGTGTAGTTATGGGCTCTGGACTCCCACATGACTGACTACGGTTTGAGTCCTGGACCTGGTGACTTGATTTCTCACTTTCTCTCTCTCGCTCTCTTTTCTCTTACTCTGTCCCTCTCTGGTCAAATAAAAATAAATAAATAAAAATAAATGAATAAAGTTAAATAAAATAATTCTTTAAAAAAAGAATTATTTAAAAAGTTTTATTTATTGTTATCATTATTATTATTTTAAAATTTGACCAGAGAGAGAAAAAGAAAAAGCTACCAGGTCTGGGATTCAAATCATGGTTGGTCATGAGGGAGTCCTGTGTCTTAACCACCACATCATCTGCCAGCCCTGATATTTCTTTTCTTTTCTTTCTTTTCTTTTCTTTTCTTTTCTTTTCTTTTCTTTTCTTTTCTCTTCTCCTCTCCTCTCCTCTCCTCTCCTCTCCTCTCCTCTCCTCTCCTCTCCTCTCCTCTCTCTCTTTCTTCTTTCTTTCTTTCTTTCTTTCTTTCTTTCTTTCTTTCTTTCTTTCTTTCTTTCTTTTTTTTTAGAATTACTTATTTAGGGGCCAGCACGTGGCGTGGTGGTTAAAGGTGTGGGTTCCCACATGGCTGACTGTGGTTTGAGTCCTGGACCTGACGGCTTGCTTTCTTGCTTTCCTTTTCTCTCTCTTTCTCTCTCTCTGTCTGGTCAAATTAAAAAAAACATAATAATAATAGCAAATAGAAATAAATAATTCTTTAAAAAACGAATTAATTTTGTTATTAATTTATTTACTTATTTTTTTAAAGAACTGTTTAATTTAATTTTATTTATTGTCATTATTGATAGATTTTAATTTGATCAGAGAGAGAGAGAGTGAGTGAGAAAGCAAGCTGCTGGGTCCTGGACTCAAAACATGGTCAGCCATGTGGGAGCCCGGTGTCTCAACCACCATATCACCTGCTGGCCCCAATTATTATTTCTTTTTAATTTTTTAACAACAAATTGTTTTTCTAAGTTTTCAACTGAAAAAAAGAATCCTATCCAGATACTAGAGAGCTGTAATAAGAGTAATATCTCTGAATGAAACTTGATAACCAAGATATTGGTAACCAGAATATTTAAACTTTAATGAGGATTTTTGAGTTTTTTTTTTGGGGGGGGGAGAGGTTTTTGCTATAGGGCGCGTGCGCTTGCCAGACAGATAGAGACAGAAAGTGAGAAATCACCCCCTGCGGGAATAGCCACGCCACAATCCCTTCTCCTCCGTTCACCTCTCGGGATCTTGGGCACGCATGCACATGCGCCCGGTGTGAGTTTAAGCCACCGGGCCCAGGACTCAAACCACAGTTGACTACATGGGAGTCCAGCGACATAGCCATTGCACTAACTGCTGGTCCCAGGATTTTCAAGTTTTAAAAATAAGCATTTTGTGTATGTGTGTGTGGCTGTGTGTGTGTTTGTGTGCCTGCCCAAAATTCTGAGAGGAGAATGGAGAAAAAGAGATTGTGGTGTGGCTATCTCCCTTGAGGGGAGGGTGATTTATCACTTTTGGCAAGTGCTTACGCACTATGGCAAAAAACTAAAGAACGTAAAGATTGGGGTATTGTACAGGAAAATGTTGGAACATATAAAGTGGTTCAGAGGTGAAAGTGAATAAATGAATGAATGTTTTTTTTTTAAATAATTATTTAACTTTATTTATTATTTAAATTTGACCAGAGAGAGACACAGAGTGAGAGAGAAGAGAGAGAGGGAGAGACAGGGGAAGCGAGAGTGGGCCACCAGGTCTGGGACTTGAACTGCAGTCAGCCATGTGGGAGTCCAGCGCCCCTGGCCACCATGCCACCTGCTGGTCCCAATGAATGGATTTTTTCTTTTTCTTTTCTTTTCTTTTTTTTTTTTTTTTTTTTTTTTTGAGAGGTTTTTGCTATATGGTACGAGCACTCGCCAGGAAGAGAGAGACAGAGACAGAAAGTGAGAAATCCCCCTGCCCCAGGGGAGATGGCCACACCATAATCCCTTCTCCTCCGTTTTTCTCTTGGGATCATGAGCATGCACACACACGCGCCCAGTATGAGTTTTAAGCCACCAGGTCCGGGACTTGAACCGCAGTCTACTACATGGGAGTCCAGCGACATAGCCATTATGCCAACTGCTGGTCCCGATTTTTCATTTTTCATTCTACCTTATGTCTGGTATTATGGAATTTAACTTTTTAAAATTTTTAATGCGCTATCAGAGAGTGAGAGATGGGGGGAAAGTGAGAAAGTATCCTCAGTGGGGAATGGCTATGCTGTAACCCTTCTCTATCTTTATTTCTTGTTGGGAATTTGGGCACACATGCACATGTTCCCAGTGTTTCTCAAGCCACTGGATACAGGACTCACACCGCATAATCAGCTCTGTGGGATCTAACTGCCTTAATCACCATGCCAAGGTCTGGCCCTGAAATTTAACATTCTTTTTTGTTTTTTTTTTTGAGAGGTTTTTGCTATAGGGCACGTGTGCTCGCCAGAAAGAGACAGACAGAAAGCGACCCCCAGGGTATATGGCCACGCTGCAATCCTTTCTTCTCCATTCTCCTCTTGGGATCCTGGGCACGCACGCACACGTGTTCCTCGTGAGTTTAAACCACTGGGTCTGGGACTCGAACCACGGTTGACTACATGGGAGCCCAGCAACATAGCCATTATGCCAACAGCTGGTCCGAGAATTTAACATTCTTATAAATGTTCTCAGTTTTTTTTTTTTTTTAAGAATTATTTTAATTTTATTCATTCATTCATTTTTTTAAGAGTTATTTTTAAATTTTTATTTATTCATTCATTTCTTTTAATTTGACCAGAGAGATACACAGACACACACACACACACACACACACACACACACACAGAGACAGAGAGAGAGAGAGAAAGTGAGAAAGCAAGCCACCAGTTCTGGAACTTGAACCATGGTCAGCCACATAGGAGTGTCCAGTGCCTTGACCACCTGCCAGCCCCAAATTCATTCATTCATTTTAATTTGGCCAGAGAGAGAATGAGACAGAGAGAGAGAGAGAGAGAGAGAGAGAGAGAGAGAGAGAAGGAAAGTAAGAAAGTAAGCCGTCAAGTCCAGTACTTGAACTGTTACTATTTGACTTGCACTGTACCATGCCACCTGCTGGCCCCAATGTTCTCAGTTTTATATGAAGAGATGAACATAGGCCCTAGAGACTGCTGTTTCTTGTTTACTCATTTAATCATAACATTTAGTATAAAGCATTGTTCTAAATGGGTAGAAATTATTATTTATATTATCTTATGAGGCAGATCATTCATTGTTCCTTAAGCATTAGAAGGACAAAAATTGTGTCTGATCCTTCTAACTACTCTAGCTTTGGCACCTACCAGAATACCTAGAACATATTACTGGTCATTTGAGGAATAAATGACCTAATAGCAGTCTTTTTGCTTTTGCTTGTGTATGGTTTATAATTTATGTGGGGCTCACTAGTTAGAAGAAAAGACATTATTTGGGAGTCATTATATTAAAAACATGTACTTACTTGGAACCAGCAGGTGGCATGATGGTTAAGGTATTGGACACTCCCACATGGCTGACCATGGTTTGAGTCCTGGACCTGGTGGCTTGCTTTCTTGCTTTCTCGCTCTCTGTGTCTCTCTCTGGTCAAATTACAATAAGTAAATGAATGAATAAAATTAAAAATAAATAATTCTTTAAAAAGTAATGTACTTACTTAAAAGAGAACATACTCCTTTTAGATGAAGATTCAGTTTTAGGGGGCCAGCAGTTAGCGTAATGGCTATGTCGCTGGACTCCCACGTAGTCGACCACGGTTCAGGTCCCGGACCCGGTGGCTTAAAACTCACGCCGGGTGCGTGTGCGTGTGTGCCCAAGATCCAGAGAGGAGAAAGGAGGAGAAGGGATTGCAGCGTGGCCATCCCCCCTGGGGGGTGACTTCTCGCTTTCTGTTTCTCTGTCTCTCTCTCTCTGGCGAGCGCATGTGCCCTATATCTTTAGCTATGTGAAACAGATCTGTAGACTCAAAAATAGAATTAGACTTGTTGCAAAGCCTTTACATCTGTTAGAACTATAGATTATAATTTATATGACCAAGTTTATTAAATTGCTTCACCTCTTTTGTTTTCATTGTAATGGACAAGGGTAATAGAAATACAGTGAAGATAAAATGAGATATTTAGGAACCAGCAGATGGTGTAATGGTTACGTTGCTGGACTCCCATATAGTAGACTGCAGTTTGTGTCCCAGACCTGATGGCTTAAAACTCACAATGGTTGCATGTATGTGCATGCCCAAGATCCTGAGAGGAGAACGGAGGAGAGGGGATTGTGGTGTGGCTATCCCTCGGGGTGAGGGGATGATTTCTCGCTTTCTATTTCTCTCTCTCTGTCTCTGTGGTGAGCACATGTGCCTTATTGAAAAAATCTCTAAAAAAATAAAAATAAAAATGAGGCCGGCAGGTGGCGTGGTGGTGAAGGGTACTGGACTCCGACATGACCAACTGTGGTTAGAATCCTAGACTTGTTGGCTTACTTTCTTACCCCCCACAAGTTAAATAATAATAGTAATAATAAAGTTAAATAAAAATAATTCTTTAAAAAATAAATAAAATGAGATATTTAGAACCCAAAAGCTGCCTAGACCATTTGTTATTTGAGGTAAACAGCAATACTTCTGACTTGTCAGGCTTGTACTTTGAGAAAGTATAAGAAATTGTAGATATTTTTCAGCTTATAGATTCCCATAAATAAAAGACAGGAGGGATGATATGGCTGATATTACAAATCTTTTTGGGAAATGACACATTTAACACTGAGGTATAACTTGAAATATGATACTTTAATCAGAACTCTATTCTGAAAATGCCACTTTGTTGTTAAAATGAACCTTTAATTTCATAAAAATAGTAATCTAAATCAACTTTTTTTCTTATAGCTGGTATTTAAAAATGCTACAGTGCTGCAAATGTAAGCAGTGGTTTCATGAGGCTTGTGTGCAATGCCTTCAAAAGCCAATGCTATTTGGAGACAGGTGAGAGGGCATTTGAACTTTATTGATTGATTTTTTTTGTGGCTTTTAAATTGTGGTTTTATTTGAGGTTTTAAAGTAGTATTAAAATAGTAATTTTTAAAAAAGTTACCTCTGAGGGAAAGTACTAAATAATACACTTAAAATACACAAAATTTTTGTGCTTTTTGTTATTACTCCAGAAAGCTTTTAAGTATTTGCAGTGATAACATTTGCTTCAGTTGTCCCTTGGTGCTCTAAACTGATCTCATTGTTACCTTCCTTTAAATAACCTCAGAGGAATCCTGTGACAAAATTGGAAAAAGCTACAGGACCTTGTTATAGAAATAATTTACACCTTAGATCTTAAGAATTTCTAAAAGTGGACTTAATATGTTATCTGTGTTAGGATAATGTGAAATAGCAGAGTGATCTTTAAGAAGAAAAAGTAAAGATGAGCACTAAAGTTTTACATAAAAATATGTTTATTAGCTTATGCCTTTTATTATCTTTCTGACCTTTGGAAGGTCATCTTGTCTCCTTTGGGCTATCTTACCAAGTTTTTCTGAGCATTGAATGAAATGATGTATAGGAGGGCAGCCTTGATAATTCCTGGCATACAGAAGCCAGTGGTAAACTGTGGGTGCATATGCATATATATGTGTACATTGAAGGTCTAATAGTTAAAAAAATTGTCCCTTCCCTCAGGTAGAAACTGTTTTATCACTTACCATTATTGGAAAAGTAATCTCTTTACATCATAAGCAGTGTCAAAGGTCAAGTCATATTTTGCTTTAAGTATTAGTCTTTACATAAACTCTAGGATACTCACTTGTTGAAAATTGACTATAATTGCTAAGTTGTGTGTGTGTGTGTGTGTATTTGATTACTCAATATAAAACTTCTCTTTTTTTTTTTTGTAGGTTTTACACATTTATTTGCTCTGTCTGCAGTTCTGGACCAGAATACCTCAAACGTCTACCATTACAATGGTAAGCACAGATACCTCTGTTAAGGAAAAAAAAAAAAACTGTATTCTTAAAGCTATGTGATGAAACTATATGTACTTGGCTTAAATAAAAATTTGTTCTTATTTTTTTTTTTTTGCCTGGCTTATTTCTTTCATTTATTCTTTTTTTTTTTAAAAGAATTATTTAATTTTACTTATTCATTCATTCATTTATTTTAATTTGACATGAGAGAGAGAGAAAGTGAGAAAGTAAACCACCAGGTCCGGGACTCGAACCATGGTCGGCCATGTAGGAGTGTTCAGTGCCTCAACCACCATGCCACCTGCTGACCCCTTCTTTCATTTATTCTCAAGCCTGATGTCATCTTGAGAATGTCATCCTGGTCATCAAGGATTATCCCATCTTTATTGATAAATAAGTCTTTTCATTATTAAATGATATATATGTAGCTTTAAGACATCTTTTAGGTTGGGACCAGCAGTTAGCGTAATGGCTATGTCTCTGGACTCCCACGTAGTCGACCGCAGTTCGCGTCCTGGACCCGGTGGCTTAAATTCTCGCCGGGCACGTGTGCGTGCGTGCCTAAGATCCCGAGAGGAGAATGGAGGAGAAGGGATTGCGGCGTGGCCATCCCCCCAGGGGGTGATTTCTCGCTTTCTCTCTCTCTCTGTCTCTCTCTGTCTGGCGAGCGCACGCGCCCTATAGCAAAAGCCTCTCCAAAAAAAAAAAAAAAAAAAAGACATCTTTTAGGTCAAAATTCTTTTTTTGTAACAATTATTTAATTTTTCATTATCACTGCTTTTTAATTTGACCAGAGAGAAAGAGAAAGTGAGAACACAAACCACCAGATCCGGAACTCAAACAGTGCTCAGCCATTTGGGAGTCTAGTGCCTTAACTACCACACCACTTGCCGGCCCCTAGATCAAAATTCTTATTCATGTTTCTAGTTATTTACTTATTTATTATTTTGGAGAGAATTTTGCTATGAGGCATGTGTGCTTGCCAGAGAGACAGAGACAAAGAGAAAGTGAGAAATCACCCTCTAGCCAGAATGGCCACGCCGCAGTCCCTTCTCCCCCAGTCTCCCTTAGGGATTTTGGACATAGGTTGAAGGAGTTTTAAGCCTCTGGATCTGGGACTCACTTGGTGGTCAACTACATGGGAGTCTAGAGACTCCACTACGAAACTACTATGCCATCTGCTGGTCCTATGTTTTCAGTTCTTTTAGGCCTTCAGACAAATATACAGTAGAAGTCAAATAGGCATAAAAAATACGGCAATTGGTGCTTCAGTATAGTAATTCTTATCCATGGGAAGTATGATAAATTTTGTAGATTTACTAATAAAATGCTTATAGTAAGTACTTACAAATATTTGTTCTGTTTTACATATTTTAGGAACAAATTTAACTTACGAAGCAGATAAATCCTAATAAAGTGTGGTCTATTCTGTAGCTTATATGTAGTAGTGAAGACACAAAAATCTTGATTGTAAGTTATTTTTTCTTAAAGTCAAATCCTCTTTAATTGTATTTTAAGAAGTAATTAAAATATTTTCAGTTTACAATTAATATTCAGGACAAGTAAATGTTTAGTCAGTGTTTTCCAACTATCTTTATGTATAGCGATTTTATTATACTATGACCATGATATACAATATTGACCCTGTAGCCACCTAAATTCTTTACTTTGGATTTTTCATTACTGGTTTTATAAGAAAACTGTGTGATTTCTTAACAATAACCAAAAACATTGTTTTTGTATATTTTGATTATTTTTGGATTCCAGGGTAGATATAGCACACCTATGCCTTTACAACCTAAGTGTTATTCACAAGAAGAAATACTTTGATTCTGAACTTGAACTTATGACATACATTAATGAAAACTGGGATAGATTGCACCCTGGAGAGGTAGGTGGTTTTAGATCCAACTTCGTTAGCTACTTGATGTCTGTTTTCTTTCTGTTAAAGACAACTAAGACATTTGTGTAAGTCAGACAACTAAAGTAGAGCTTTACTCTCAGTTCTGGGGAGAAATAACTTTGGAAAAGATACCAGGAACAGTCCCATCATCCTCCTATGTTTGTTGCTTGTTGACTGGAAAATTATACAAGGAGGAAGTAAGTTATTTTATTCTTTCATATTCTGAAGTGAGAATCATTGTTAAAGGATAGAAGGGAGGGAGAAATCCTTAGCATTGGGAATTCACAGTTCCACTTCCTTTTTTTCTAAAATCTCAAAGATGTAACAAAGTTCTTCTTTCCTTTCTTGTTGGTCTTCCCTTATCGTATCTCTGACTTGCAGTGGGATTTAGTAATACTTTCAGAATAATGAGTTACAGAGTGAAGCTACCTGAGTTAGTTATTCTCCCTCTATCTGACATCTCATTTTGCTTCTGATTTGCAAAGTATAAATGCCTGTGCTGATTTATGGTCTTCTCTAAAAAGGGAAGTAAAAGTAGTGCATGATGATGGAAGATTCTGAAACTTAGAACAGCACAAAGAAGGAAGTAACTAGGATAAGTTTAATAGCTACCTTTTTTCTTAGCATTTATTTTAGAATTATTAAAATACAGATACTTTTCGGTTAAAACTAAAACTGGTCATCTAATAAATTGATTTAGATATGTGTATTTTAGTCATACATTAGTTTTTGAGGTAAATGTTGTGTAAACTGATGTGAAGTTTAGGAAGAATTTCTGCTTTTGTACCTTCTAGACACAAGTGAGTTTATAAAGTTCTTATCAAATAGGAGGTCAAAGACTTTCTTGGGTTTGGGCTGTTTTATGGATCAAGAGAATTATGATACATATTTTTTTAATGTACATTTATTTAGCTTGTAGATTAGCTACATAAATAAATGCCTTCAAGATACCTAAGTTTTAAAATCCTAGGATATAAATTCAGTTGCCATAAGATATTTTAGTATTAGATATTGGACTATAATATTATTTCTTGCTTTCTGTTAAATGCTGTTTCTTAAATGAAATTTGAGAGAACTTGCAAATTTTAAGAATTTCAATAAACTAATTAGTAATGAGTACAAAATAAGGATAAGACATTAGCAGTAATCATAGTGTTCTTTATACTGTCTTAAGATTTTAAAGCTCTAAATCTTTCATTTAGAAATTCTTTATTCCTAGCCACATTTCTTTCAGCCATTTATATACAGATACATCTTTATACCTGTTATTGATGTTACATTTTTTGTTTCACTTGATAATATTCTGCAGTAGTTATTTGATGTATACTAGTGAGTGTACTTACTAGGAGTTTATGTTGTATTTATTTCAAATACCATCATTTTGTATTAAATTTTTATGTAGATGTTTAAGATACTGAAAATAATCAAAGAATAAACATCATATTTAGTTTATTTTTAAAGAAAAGGGTTCATTTCAATTTTTGAATTTCTGGTTTCTCAGCTCTAACTGAACTTGTCAGAACATTACAAAATACTTCAGACTGGCTCTCATCTGTTAAGCACTCTGCGTAGGGGGCTGAATCTCACATAGCCATCTGCGGACCAAATCCTAAACCCCAGCAGCTTGAAAGAAACACCAGGCATGTGTACATGCGTGCCCAGGAGCCTGACAGGATGGAGAAAAGGAGAAAGGGGGATTGTAGAATGACCACCTCACATTGGTGGGAAGGATTGCTTTCTTTTCCTTACGTCTTCCTCACATACACTTTGTATTCATCTTTTAAAATATTTTAAAAAGAAGATATTTATTTCAGCAATAGTAATGCCTTTGTTTTCTATATCCTGTCAGGTAAAGTCTTAGAAATAAAAAGTTTAACTTTTCATGGAGTCTTTCTAGTTTTTTGAGCCATCAGATACATTATTAGAACAAGTGACTTGTAATAATTTCTCTGCATTAAAGTAAATATTTGTGGGACCAGCAGATGGCATGGCGATCACATTGCTGGACTCCCACATGGCTGACCATGGTTTAAGTCCTGGATTTAGTGGCTTGAAAATCACACAGGGTGGGTGTGTGTGCTTGCCCAAGATCCCAGGAGGAGAATGGAAGAGAAAGGATTGTGGCGTGGTAATTTTCTTTCACTGTCTCTGTCTCTGTCTCTCTCCGGCAAGCACACATGCCCTAAGGCAAAAACCTCTAAAATAAATAAATATTCATAGTGGTTGGGGTGCTGGGTTCCCACGTGGCTGACTGTGGTGTGAGTCCCAGACCTGGTGGCTTAAGAATCATATGCTCTGTGTGCATGTGTGCCAAAACCTCAGGAGGATAATGACATGGGCATCCTTCCTAGGGGTGATTCCTCACTTTCTGTCTTTCTCCGTCTCTCTCTAGCAGGCACATGTGTCCTATGGCAAAACCTTTAAAAAAAAAAAAAAAAAGAAAGAAAAAAAGAAAGAAATTCATACATAAATTATCTCAGATACAGACTAATTATTGGACAGATTGGAGTTCCGAGTTTTAATTTTCTGTATTAATCTCCTACATCTTTATACTGTAATTGAAGTTGGATTGTGGGGTAAGATTTTAATAATAGAGATTATAAAATTTATCCTAGTCTATAACAATTATTTGGTGTTTTTCATTTAATTTACTTTTAAATGTTATTCATAACAAATGTAAACTATATTTATGCATTTATTTAAAAAATTTTTGACAGAGGGTGCATGTGCTTACTGGGGAGGGGGGAGAGGAAGAAAAGGAGAAAGGAAGAAAGCAATCTCCATGGGGAATGGTCATACTGTAATCCGTTCTCCATTTCTCCCTCTTTTCAGAATTTTGGGCACACATGCACATGTGCTTGGCCTGTCTCTCAAGCCCCTGAGTCTGGGATTCAAACTAAATAGTCTGCCTTGCAGGATCCAGTCATCTTAACCACCACACCACAGGCTGGCCCTAAGACATAATCCAGTACCATGGAATAATACTTGAGTCATCTTGAACATTAGTTTTTATTTTACGTATCATAGTGAATAGACTATATAAGCATTTGCTCTGGACATTTCACCTAAAAATGAAATAAAATGCTGGACTAGCCCTTGCTTAGTCATGAAGGGTGCTGGATTCCACACGGCCGGCCATGCAGTTCAAGTCCTGGTCCTGTGGGTTGAAAAACATGTTAGTTGCATGTATGCATGTCCCAAATCCCAATAGAGGGGAGAAATGGAGGTTAAGGGATTGCAGAATTATTATACCCATTATGGGATGCTGTCTCCCTCTTTCTCTCTCAGAAGTGCAGCCTCTCCTAAACACACAAAAAGAGGAACATAAAAGTTGTCAGTTTTAGTTTCTCTTAAATGTGAAATTTATTCCCTGTCCTACCCAGGTAAAAGAAAAATAATCTTGGGGCTGGCAGGTGGTATAGTGGTTAAAGTGTTAGACTCTTATATTGCTGACCGTGGTTCAAGTCCTGGACCTGCGACTTTCTTTCTCACTCCCCCCCCCCCCCCCCGTCCCTCTGTCTTTCTCTTTCTGTCTCTCTATGATGAATGTGAAAAGAAATAATTATAGTAATGAACAAAAATAATTATTTTAAAAAAAGGAAAAGTAATCTTGCGATAGTGTGAGAAGTTTGAGACTTTTTAATGGCATTTTGCATAGGAATATAGATTGTACACTTAATTACAAAGAGGCACTTCTCATATTTACCATTCTAGAGCTTTGATTTATATATGACACTGCTATACTTTAATGATTTGCATGTTATTTTGGAGATCTAATAAATACACATTTACACTTGTAATTATTTGTTGAATGTCATATTGAACCAGTGATACTTGCATTGCAAATTTTTTTTTTTTTGGAGAGGTTTTTGCTATAGGGCACGTGCGTTCGCCAGACAGACAGAGACAGACAGAGAGATAGAAAGCGAGAAATCACCCCCCGGGGGGATGACCACACCACAATCCCTTCTCCTCCATTCTCCTCTTGGGATCTTGGGCACGCACGCACGCACCGGGTGTGAGTTTTAAGCCACCGGGTCCAGGACGCGAACCACAGTCGACTACGTGGGAGTCCAGCGACATAGCCATTATGCTAACAGCTGGTCTCCCTGCGTTGTAAATTTTTAAAAAATAACATATTGAACCAGTGATATCATGCATGTTAAATTATTTCTTTCGTTAAGGAGGGAAGGAGAAGGAGAGAAAGAACAGTGAGGCAGGCATCCCCAACAGGCTTCCCATGTCTCAGTCCACCCCCATTCTGAGCTGACCAGGTTCACGGGCATTCATTGGAGTATCAGCATGTTCAGCGAGGTTCCAGGGCACAAATCTGGAACCTTTTTCATGTGGATTGAATTAAATGAATTACTTCTATGCCTCTCTCTTTCTCTTTCTTTCTTTCTTTCTTTCTTTCTTTCTTTCTTTCTTTCTTTCTTTCTTTTTCTTTCTTTCTTTCTTTCTTTCTTTCTTTCTTTCTTTCTTTCTTTTTTCTTTCTTTTTTCAGTGTAATAAGACAATACTGTGACCCCTTTTATTTTAAAGACTTTTTTTTTAGTAAGAATTATTTTATTTAACTTTGTTCATTTATTTTAATTTTTTGTTTGTTTGTTTTTGTTTTTGTTTTTGGAGAGGTTTTTTCGCTATAGGACGCGTGCGCTCGCCAGACAGACAGAGAGAGACATAGAGACAGAAAGCGAGAAATCACCCCCCGGGGGGATGGTCACGCCGCAATCCCTTCTCCTCCATTCTTCTCTTGGGATCTTGGGCACGCATGCACACGCGCCCGGCGTGAGTTTTAAGCCACCAGGTCCAGGACGCGAACCGCGGTCGACTACGTGGGAGTTCAGTGACATAGCCATTACGCTAACTGCTGGTTGCCCCATTTATTTTAATTTTAACAAAGAGGGACACGGGCCGGCAAGTGGTGTGGTGGTTAAAGGCGCTGGACTCCCACAGGGCCGACCACTGTTCAAGTCTTGGACCTGGTGGCTTGCTTTCTCACTTCCTCTCTCTCTCTGTCTCTCTCTGATCAAACTGAAAAATAATAATGATAATAATAAAGTTAAATAAAATAATTTTTTTTAAAAAAGAGGGACACACAGAGAGAGAGAGAGAAAGTAAAGAGAGAGAGGGTGAGAGAGAGAGAGAAAGTAAGTGAGTGAGAAAGCAAGCATCCAGGTCTGGGACTTGAACTACATTTCAACCATGTGGGTCTAGCGCCCTTAATCACCACGCCACCTGCTGGCCCCTAAGGACTTTTTCTTTTTTAAATTTATTTACTTATTATTTTAATTTGATCTGAGAAGGACAGAGTGAGTGAGAGAAAATGAGAAAGCAAGCTGCCTGGTCCAGGATTCAAACCGTGGCCGGCCATGTGGGAGTCCAGCGCTACTAACCACCACACCACCTGCTGGCCCAGGACTGTTTTTTTAAGAACAGTTTAAGGTTCACAACAACATGAAGAGGAGGGTATAGAGATAGGCCATTTTGCCTCCTTCCTCTACACATGGGTTGCTTCTCTTATTATCAGCATCCCCATCCCCCACCAGTGTGGTTCATTAGGTACAGTTGATGAGCCTACACTGACATGTCACCATTGCCCAATGCTATACCTTCTTTTACTTTATCAGTTTTTAGATGTTTTTGCCATAGGGTGTGTGTGCTTGCCAGAGAGAGACAGACAGTGAGGGGGAAATAAGAAATTAACTCCCCAGGGGAATGGCCACGCCACAGTCCCTTCTCTTCCATTCTTCTCCTGGGATCTTGGGCATGCAAGCACACGCACCCTGCTGATTTTGGAGCCACTGGGTCCAAGACTCGAATCATAGTTGGCCATGTGAGAGTCCAGCTATGTAACCATAATGCCATCTGCTGGCCCCAGGGCATATTTAATTCTTTCATACAATATCATGGGGTTTTTTTAGTTGAGTGTTTTGTAAGATTGCCGTGAAGAGAGATTAACATTTTAAGCCATATTAGAAGACAGTGATATTTTCACACTGTTTCCTATGTGGTTTTTGTACATCTTTGTAACTTGTAGTTCAGTAACAGTCCACTTTTTTTTTGTTAACTCTGGTCTTAGAAATAGAAAAATCAGGGACCAGCAGTTAGTGTAATGGCTATGTTGCTGAACTCCCATGTAGTTGACCGCGGTTCAAGTCCTGGATGTGGTGGCTTAAACTCACCCTGGGCACGTGTGCGTGTGTGCCCAAGATCCCAAGAGGAGAATGGAGGAGAAGGGATTGAGGCGTCGCCATCCTCCCTGGGGGTGATTTCTCGCTTTCTGTCTCTCTGTCTCTCTCTTTGGTGAGTGCATGTGCCCTGTAGCAAAAACAACAACAACAAAATAAAACTCTCAAGAAATAGAAAAACCAGGGCAAGCAGGTGGCATGGTGATTGGTTATGGCACTCTGCTTCCACAGTGCCGATCATAGTTTGAGTCCTGGACTAGATGGCTTGCTTTCTCAGTTTCTCTCAATTTCTCTCTCACTGGTGAGTGCACATGCCCTATAGCAAATTAACAACAACAACAATAAACAAACAAAACTCAAAAAAATAGAAAAACCATAAGGTTGATAGCAGAAGAATGTATTCCATGCTAATCTCACTTTTGAGGAGGGTAGAACAACACAGATGAAACTCAGTAAATTATTATTGTATGATAGATATATTTTGATTAGAGAAAAACAGTAAAATAGAAGTGGTATACTTTTAAGTGAAAATCGTAAGTCGATTAACAATAAGACTTGGGACTTGTGTGTTGTGTATTAATATATAGTAGGTAGTTTGGCAAATAAAGCTGTTAGGTGTACTTAGGTGGCGTGGAACTTATTGCTAATTGAAAGATATTTTTTATTGATGGTAAGAGTTATACTATAAATAGTATTTATGTCTGTACAAAAATATACAAATTTGAAAATAAAAATATAGTATGAGATTAGTGTCTGGGGAGCGAGGAACAAAAAGGATTATTTGGTTGAAGATAGTCACATGTTGCTTATGACAGAGTTATGTTCTGAGAACATCCTTAAAAGATTTTGTCATTGTTTAAATGTTATAAATTGTTCCTAAACAAAACTAGATGGTATAGCTCACTATACACCTACGTTATACATTCTAGCCTATTGCTCCTAAGCTACAAACCTGTATAGCTTGTCACTGTACTGAATACCACACCATAGGTGATTGTAACATAATGGTAAATATTTGTGTTTTTATTTATTTATTTTTCTAAGAGAGATTTTTTGCTATAGGGCATGTGTGCTTGCCAGAGAAACAGACAAAAAGCAAGAAATCATCCCCTGGGTGGATGGCCATGCCACAGTCCCTTCTGCTCCAGTCTCTTTTTGGAATTTTGGGCATGCATGCATATACAGCTAGCATGAATTTTAATCTGTGAGTCCGGGACTCAAACCATGGTTGACTATATGGGAGTCTAGCAATGTAACCATCACACCATCTGTTGGTCCCAATATTTGTGTACTTAAACATATCTAAACTAGAAAAGGTACAGGAAAAATATGATAGTTTTTAAAGGGACCAGCAGATGGCATAATGGTTATGTCAGTGGACATGTAGTCCACTGCGGTTTGAGTCTCAGACCTGGCAGCTTAAAACATGCTGTGCGTGTGTGTTCGTGCATGCCCAAAAACCTAAGAGAAGAATGGAGAAGGGATTATGGCGTGGCCATTCCCCCTGCCCCCGGGGGATGACCTCTCACTTTCTGTGTCTGTCTGTCTTTTCTCCCTCTCTGGTGAGCACACCTGCCATATAGCAGAGATCTCTCTCTCAAAAAAAAAAAAAAAAAAAGGAAAAAAAACGAACTTGTATAAGGGCATTTAGTACGAAAGGAAGACAAAGGCCTAGGTCATTAGTGTATACAGTTGTAGCCTCTTTAAACACTGTACACATAGGTTACTAAAGTTGTAAAAATTTTTTTCTTCAATAATGCACTAACTTTAGTTTGCTATATAACTTTTTTATTTATAAACTTAATTTTATAAAGTCTTTTTGTAATAAAACTTAGTTTAAAATGTAAGCACAGTATATAGCTATGCAGAAGCCCTTGTAGTCTACTTTTTCAGATTTTTGTATATTTCAGCTTTTTAAAAAACTTTTTAAACCTTTTTGTATTAAACTAAGATACATCTGTTAGCCTCATCCTACTGGGATCAGAATTATCTGTATCTTCCATCTCTATATCTTGCTTCTATCTCTATATCTTGACCCAGTGGAAGATGAGTAAAAACAACATGAGGTGAAATCATGCACAAGAGAAAAGTGTTGCCGTCATTTTCATTGGTAAACATAAAATGCATGAAGCTGCTTCTAGTGGCATATTTTTACTTTAGGTTTTTGCCTTTGGGCATGTGTACTCACCGGAGATCGAGAGGGAAAGTGAAAAATCACCCTCCTAGGAGGATGGCCACACCACAATCCATTCTCCTCTCAGCATTTCGGGTATGCATAGACACAAGCCCAGCATGCTTTTCAAGTTACTTGGTCCAGGGCTTGAACCGCCATCTGTTGTGTACTAGTCCAGTGCTTCATTCATCATGCCACATGCTGGACCCCAGTGGCATACTTTTTTTTTTTTTTTTAAGTTTTCTTTTAGAATTATTTATTTAGGGGACTAGCAGATGGAGTAATGGTTGCATTGTTGGACTTTGGTTTGAGTCCTGGACCTGGTGACTTAAAACTCATGCCAGGTGTTTGTGCATGTGTGCATGCCCAAAGATGAGGTGACTGGAGGAGAAGGGCTTGTGGTGTGGCCGTCCCCCCAGGTGGGGTGATTTCTGTCTCTCTGTCTCTGTCTCTTTGACCAGTGCTCGCGTCCTATAGTAAAAATCTCTCTAAAAAAAATTACTTATTGAATTTTATTTATTATTATTTTAAAACTTTGCTATAGGGCACGTGCACTCACCAGAGAGAGTCTGAGAGAGAGAGAAAGAGAGAGAGAGAGAGACAGACAGACAGCCAGGCAGACAGAAATGAAAAAGTAAGAAAGCAAGCCACCAGATAAGGGATTCAAACCACAGTCAGTCATGTGAGAGTACAGTGCCTTAACCACACCACCACCTGCTGTCCCATAGTGGCATACTTCTTTATGTATAAGTTTTTAGTAACTAGGAGTATACTTGAAGATAATAATGAAAAGTGTAGTAAGAATGTAAACCAGTAACATAGTTGTTTATTATCATTTATCAAGTGTTATGTATTATATGTAGTCATATGTATTTTATATAGCTGGAAGCACAGCATCACCACAAATGCGAGTAATGTGATGTATTATGTGACTTCAGCAATGATTTTGTCACTAGTCAATACTTTTTTTAGCTCCTTTATAATCTTATAGAATCACCATCATATATGGGATTTATTGTTGATGTAAATGGCATTGCATGACTAATTTTTTGGTAACAAAACTGACTTCCTAATTTGTAAAACCCATTATCTCATATACACTATAATGTTACACCTTTAGTTTGCAAAACAGAAAGGCAGCCCTTGATCTCTTTGTGTGAGTTTAAAATATACCATCAGTGCAAAGTAGTGGATGTAGTGCTAAGGAACTTACAGATGCTCTGAAAAACAATAGGGAATAATTGCCCCCAAAAAAGAGTTGACTGTGATTTTCAGAAAGTAGAAAGGAATGAGTTTTACAAATTAGGAAGTCAGTTTTGTTACCAAAAAATAATAGAGATTTTTCAGATACTTGGTTTGTTAATATTAAATAAAGTGAGACCAGCAGGTGGCGTAATGGTTAAGTTGCAAGACTCCCTCATGGCCGACAGCAGTTTGAGCCTGGACTTGGCGACTTGAAACTCATGCTGGGTGTGAGTGGGTGCATGCCCAAAATCTCGAGGATTGTGAAGGAAAAGGGATTCTCGTGTAGCTGTTCCCCTTAGGGGATGTTTTCACACTTTCTTTCTGTTTTTCTGGCAAGCACACATGTCCTATAGCAAAATCTCTCTCTAAAAGCAAAAAAGATTTAAAAAGCATTAAGGAAGAACTCTTACTAGAATATATCATGTTAAATACCCTCATTTCTTCTTTTGCATGTTAAGTAACACTCTTTTGTCAAATGGTATGGACATTGTTTAGGCACAGTATAAGTTGATATCAGGTAAGATACTGAAGTATGCATTGGTTAAAGTAAAAATTTAAATAGAGAGACAAGCAAATGGCATAATGGTTACATTGCTGGACTTCCACGTAGTTGACTGTGGTTTGAGTCCCAGACCTGGTGGCTTAAAACGCATGCCAGGCACTTGTGCTTGAGTGCCTAAAACCCCGAGAGGAGTAGGAACTACAGCATGGCCATCCACCCTGGCGGGGGTGGTGGTTTCTTGCTTTTCGTCTCTCTTCTCTCTTGGTCTCTCTGGCGAGTGCACGTGCCCTATAGAAAAAAATCTCAAAAAAAAAATTTTTTTTTAATGGATTTGTAGGGGGCCAGCAGGAGGCGTGGTGGTTGAGGTGTATCTGACGGCAGTTTGAGTCTCAAACCTGGTGGTTTGCTTTCTCATTTTCTTTCTCTTTTTCTCTCCCTTTGGTAAGCGCACAAGCCCTATAGCAAATAAAATAATAATTAAATAAATAAATGAATGAATGAATAAATAAATGAATGAATGGATTTGTAACTAATTGACATAGCATAACAAAATAAATAGCTTAGAAACATTTGTGAGGGACACTAATGGAGGGCCACAGAGTTCTCTTTCTCCACCTCTATTCAAGAAGGGTAACAGAAGCACCTGGAAAGATAATCTGGAACATTAAGTTGGAAACAAAATCAAATTAACAACATTTATAAAGTTCTGCTTTTAGGTGAAAACACAAGACAATAGTATAGCTATATCATAGGGGATACTTGATTTGATAGCAGTTCATCTAGTAAGATTTCCAAGTTGGAATGGTGAAGGAGAACAAGAAGATAGGCTTAGTCAGCCAGAAGCTTATTTTGGAATAATCATGTGATGTGGCTTTTAAAAACTATAACTTAGGGACCAGCAGTTAGTGTAATGGCTATGTCGCTGGACTCCCATGTGGTTGACCGCAGTTCAAGTCCCGGACCCGGTGACTTAAACTCACGACGGGCCCAAGATCCTGAGAGGAGAATGGAAGGGATTGTAGCATGGCCATCCTCCCTGGGGGGTGATTTCTCGCTTTCTGCCTCTCTTTGTCTTTCTGGCGAGCGCAGGAGCCCTATAGCAAAACCTCTCCCAAACAAACAAACAAAGAAACCAAAAAAACCCTGTAACTTAGACATGATTGCTGCTTTAAAATATTCAAAGATCTCTCTTGTCAAAGTGAGTCTAGAAGAGTTCTGGAGAGAAAGGTTTTGGCCCACCTGTAGAATGGGCTTCCTTCATAAGTGCCTCTTCGGCTTTTATCAGTGATAATAATTAGGCCAAAGTTGAACGACTGTCTCTAATATGAAAGTGATCACAATATGGGTGGAAGGTCGAATTGGATCTAGGGTTTCTTTCAAACTTTACTGTCTGATTCTAGGGTAGGCCCCATAGTCTAGAGGTTAGGATGAGCAAAATTCCACATGGCTGTCCCCGTTTCATATCCGGGCCCTGAAGGCTTGGAAAGTATGCTGGGCACATGTGCATGCATCCCCAAAATCCTGGTGGGAGAAGGGACTGTGGTGTGACCACACCCCATTGGGTAGTGCTTTATCCCTTTTCCTCTGTGTCTCAGTTTTTTTTCTAGTGAGTGCATGTACCTTCTGGCAATTTAGATTCTGTTCCTTCTTTAATAGAAATTCTCAATTATTGGACACTTAAGTTACAGGAAGAGATGATATGGTATAAAGGAATGACCACCTAACTGTCCTATTTCATGTATTTTTTAGCACCCAACACATCGGCACAGAGTGGACTCAGTGAATGTTGAATGAATGGCTCTACCCCTTGGGTAGATGTCTCTCTGAATAGCCAGGTTGAGAAGAAGTTCATTTAATGTTGACATTTGTTAACTTACCTGTAAAACATCGTTGAAGTAGATGACTTGTAAATGTCTTCTAGTGCCAACATTTTTTTTTGGCCGTTTGTTTGCTCATTTACTTAAAGAAATTCCGAGTTATGGGAGTTTGACCTGGGAAGGAACATACTGGTTGTGATTTTGATTTCATTACACTTTGAAGAAGAGGTAGAAAGGTATATTGGGGAAAGCCCTCTTGGAACAAAAGAGAGTATTTTTTAGAATTGAATATTGAGATTTTTTTTTAAATTAAGAGATTTTTGCTATAGGGCACATGTGCTTGCCAGAGAGACAGACAAAAAGCAAGAAATCACCCCCTTGGGAGGATGGCCATGCCACAATCCCTTCTCTATTCTCTTGTCGGGATCGTGGCCATGCATGCACACGCACCCGGCGTGAATTTAAAGCTGCCAATTCCAGGACTCAAACCACAGTCAACTATGTGACAGTCCAGCAAGGTAACCATTATGCTATCAACTGGTCCCAAATATTTAGATTTTAAAAGGGTTTATGATGATGAAAAATTACTAAGCTATTTTAAGGTTAGCTAATAGTTCATAATTGTTATAAAATAAAACCTTCCAATTTCACAGTACTTTGAAAAATGTTGGAGATTACTGGTTTATACTAATATTAGAGGTATTGGGCAATGAAATGATAGGTTTCTCATTACTTTTTATACTTCCTGTTTATATCTATTAGAAGCTTTTATGGTAAATGCTAATGTAATCCTAATGTATTATTTCCCCAGGTCATAGAATTTTTAAAATAATTTAACCATAACTAATAATAAAATCCCATTTTTGTAGTGTTTTACAGTTTGATTGCCTTCACAAGCATATTGTTTGATCAGATAGTGAATTAGTAATTAATTAGTGCAGTGTATATTACTCCCTATTTCATAGGTGAGAAAATAAGCCTCGAGAGGTTAAATGCCTTAGGTCGCATAGTTTGTGAGGATCTAGAATTAGAACTTAGTTCTTCCGATTACAAGTTAGTACACTTTTCTTCTGCATCACATTGCCTCTATCTAGCACCTGTATATTTCTAACTGATGAAATTGTAGCACGTTAAATTGTTTCTTGATACTTCACAGCTGGCAGACACACCAAAATCTGAAAGATATGAGCATGTTCTGGAGGCATTAAATGATTACAAGACCATGTAAGTTGACTTATTTTATGTATCCCTATGAGGGAGACATTTAGTAAGTATAAGGAATAATGACCTTGTTTAAGAATTGTGGGATTGTTATACAGAACAAATACATACCACTTCAGGCTTTCTAATGTCCTGTTCTCTTTCAGTCAGAGTAAAGCAGTGATTTTCGAGGGTTGGAGAAGGGGAAAGAATAATCCTTCTCCAGGGAATGGTGTGTGGGAAACATATCAGTATTTCAGGAGAATTTGGCCTGTTTCTCTGTTGAAAAAGCCTATTCAATAATAACTTACTTCTATAATATAGTCTATTGAAAGTAAAATAAAATCTTGTTACCTGGTGGGAATATGTAAAAGATGAGAACATGTTGTCAAGAATATGAGATTTTGGGAAAAAATTAAAAATCGAGATCTTATATGGTTTTGCCATTAGTTATAGAAAAGTGCTGTTACTGGCCAGAGTAGTCTAAGATAATTAAATTATATTATTTCATATATTCTTATATAGATTTACTTCCCCCTTTTTAAAACTAGCATATCTACATTTCTTGGAATGTTTTTGAATGCAGTAGAAATTTTATAAACATATGGTGACTTCAGCAAACTTACTGAATTGCAATATATTTATAATAAGTTGTTATTTTGAATTTGTCAGTATTTCCTCATTAAATAATGTAATTATTAGTGGCTGTATCATTAGACTGGCTCAAAGAACCATAAGCTATCTGGGCAATTATTGTACTGGTAAAAATATTTTGTGGGACACTGAGGTCGGAAATACAACTTAGGGTACATCTGTTCTTTTTATAGTGGCAGTGGGGGCTCCTCTTCTTAAATCTGCATAAAAGTAGAACATTCCAAACAGTTGGTAGAGATTCTTGTCGTTGGGCAAACTCCAGTAACTAATAAGTTAGTTGGAAGTATTTGGAAATAAGGACCCTGAAGAAGCTAAAGGAAAGAGCTAAAGAACATACTATTTTTCAAGGGCCCAACACCACATTCCAGTGAATTAACACTTGTCTGCCCGAAGTGGTTTCCAGTTCCAGGTGTAGCACACTAGATACTCCTGTTCTTTTATTTTCTGGTCCTTTCAGATCGGTCTTCTACTTTCTTTTTCAATAATGTCCTCTATTATTTCTGACCAGGGTTTCTCTCCTCACAGATCTACTCTGACAATGAATTCTTTTCCTAAATCTTTTTTGAGATACTTCAAACAGATGACAAAATATGGAAAAACATATTGGAACTAAAAAGATAACTTTCTTTGCCCTTCTTCCTTCCTTTAAAAAGTTAAATGCACCATTGAAAAAGAAAAGTAGACATATGCTCATCTCCCTTTTGTTTCTGTCCGTTCCCTCCATCATATCCTACTGTGATCTAGCTCTGGGCAGGTAAGAATCAAGGAGAACCAAGGAAATGAGATTTTTTGTAGTATTGGGTGGGCTTTTGTGGATAAGGGCCTTATATTTGAAAGTTAGGAGTTAGGGTAGGGTCTGCCATTTGTATGTATTCAGTGTTTAAAATTTAGGTAATTTTTTTAAAAATTTAGGTTTATGTCTGGGAAAGAAATAAAGAAGAAGAAGCATTTGTTTGGGTTACGAATTCGTGTTCCTCCTGTGCCACCAAATGTGGCTTTCAAAGCAGAAAAAGAACCTGAAGGAACATCCCATGAATTTAAAATTAAAGGCAGAAAGGCATCCAAACCTATATCTGATTCAAGGTAAAAGTTGATCTGTGGTTAGTTTTTCTCTTTAGCTTATTTGTAACTAAAAATGTATGTCGTTTAGTATCATTAGTATATTTGAAAGTACACATGGCAGCTATCCTGACACTGTTTTTTCCTGTCTGTAATTTTCTTGCTTAGACAAGGTTCAAAGAATTGATGCTAGATGTTTATTTTTTCATTTGTTTACTTCAGGTCTTTGACCTTCTAGGAATGTACTCTCTTGGGACCAGCAGTTAGCATAATGGGTATGTCGCTGGGCTCCCATGTAGTTGACCGTGGTTTGAGTTCTGGACCCAGTGGCTTAATACTCACGCCGGGCGCATGTGCATGCGTGTGTGCCCAAGATCCCAAGAGGAGAATGGAGGAGAAGGGATTGTGGCGTGGCCATCCCCCCTTGGGGGGGGTGATTTCTCGCTTTCTGTCTCTTTGTCTCTTGTCTGTCTGTCTGGTGAGCGCACGCGCCCTATAGCAAAAACCTCTCCCCCCCCCAAAAAAAGGAATGTACTCTGTTGATTTTGTTAGTGAACAGCTTAAGTACTGGTCTGTTCTTTTGTTTATTCATTTATCATTCATTCATTCATTCATTCATTCATTTGGCACATTCATCAAGCACTTCATTATCTAAGCACTGGGGATAGTGTCAAAAGACAGATTTTTTTTTCTCCTGCCCTAACAGTTTACATTATAGTTGAGAGAAAAAGTGTGATGATCAAGTAAGATAATTACAGATCTTGTCAGTGTCATTTAGGAAAGATGATACTATTTTAGATTTTATTGGAATGGATAGAGACAGGAGCCTTATACTTTAAAAGGAAGGGGCTCAGGGAGAACTATTGATACTTAAGATAATATTTAAGCTGAGACTTAAAGAACAAGAAGGCTTAAAATGTGAAGAACAAGGGAAAAGATGCTTCAGGTAGTAGAAATAACAAGTGTGTAGGCCCTAAGATATATTCAGGGAACTCACAGAAAACCAGTAACGGTGTGTATGAATGAGGACGAGAGAGCAGTATCAGGTGTTGAAAGGTTTGGGCAGGGCTTGATTATGTAGGGTTTGTAAGGAGTTGGGGGCTGTTTTCTAAAGATCATGGGGAGCCTTAAAAAATGAAAGCATATTTAATTATTTTTTTAAAATGTTTTTAGATGCTATTTTAGAAATGGATGCTAAATAGGTAAGAGTAGAAAAAAGGAGAAAACTAAGGCTCCGGTAGTTGTCTAAGTAAGAGATGATAATTGCTTGCAGGTGGTAACTTGTAAATGGAGAGAATTTCTACTGGAGGCAGAATTGATTGGATATGCTAATGCATTACCTTTATGGAAGAAAGGGAGGAATCTGATTAAATGATACAGCCCAGATTTCTGATATGAGCAATTGGTGGATGGTAGTGTTTATTACCAAAATCTGGAGAGCAGATTTTGAGATGGTGAGTGAAGTGTTCTGCTTCGTATTCATTTAGTTTGAGACTCTTATGAGGGTTACCCAACTTGAGGATATGAGGTAATAGACAACTGAATGTCTGAACTAGGAATTCATAGGCTAGGTCACAGTAGGTGATACAAACTTGCTGAAATTTTTTAAAGGTGATTTTTATTTTAAAGCTATGTCATGAAATTTTCTATGGAGCAGGTAGAAAGAGACTGTGGCACAAAATAATGTCTTGATATCACTTACAAATTTAAGAGAGGTGCAATAAACAATGGAGCCTATAAAAGGAATGATCGGTGAGATTGGAGGGAAGCAGAAAAGCTTGGTGCCATTAAAACCAAAGAAACCGGGAGAGTGTTTTAAGAAAGATGGGTATATTAAACTATTGATATATTGAATTCTAGTGAGAGGTGGATTAAGATGAGAGAAAATGTTGAATAAGGTAGCATTTTGATATTAGTGACCTTGGCAAAAGCAATTTTTTTGGCAGAGTAAAGATAAATGCCAGATTGGAGTGTGTTGAAGGGTCATTAATGCCAGCATCACCTAATTTACACATCAAAACTGGGCTTTTATATATGAGTGACATAGGCATAGTTAAAGTAATAGTAATAATAATGGAAAAGGGAAAAAAGTAAACCAAGAATTCTGAATGAGAAGAAGTGGAAGGTTTATTTGTCCTCAGGTTTTACTGTGAAGGGAAGCAGACAAGTGAAATGGCAGCTGAAGAGGGAGATATGGGACTGGTCAAAAGATGTTTTTTAAAAATAGATGGAAGAGAATTGAAACCTGCTTTTGTGCACTGGTAAGAGTGACCTGCTGTAGAAGAAGAGCTTGGTATCGGAAGAGAGGAGATAATTATGAAGTCTTTTAAGAAGCCAAAAGGGGAAAAATCTATATTAGTGCTTAATGATAGGAATGGCCTTTGATAGAAGAAACACCCTTTTTGAAATGGGGTGAAAAGGAGATGATGAGTACAGATGTTGGTTTTGTTGTAGATTGGGCAGTTTGAAGATGAGTATAGTTCTTACCTTGCTAGCTTCTATTTTTTCAATGAAATATGACACAAAGATAGCTAAGGGTGTTGTACAGAGAGGGAAATTTGAATAAATAAAAGGTATGTAATAGTCATCTTGGCAAGTAAAGAAAATGTAATTACAAAGTAGTGACAATATATCATAGTCACTTAAAGTTTCTAATGAAGTAGTGCTATTATAGTGATTTTCCTGAAGGAAAGAATACTTATTATTATCACTTTGAAGTTTTATCACTGATCCTCATCTACTATTGCCTGTATTATAAATTAGATATAAAAAAAATACTGTCTAAGAAACTCTCTGTCATTTCTATCTTGATTTTGATAGGATGCTCCATCTCTGGTAGCTATCAGGTCACCTGATAAGGACTTAGCTTTATTTATCTATCTATCTATCTATTTATTTATTTTTTGCATCATCATTTCCTTTTGGGGCCTGTGTATGTATTGGTCCTTTTAATTTGAAAGTACTTTTAGGCTATAGGATTCTTCATCAATGCTGTGTTGTTCATGTTTCAAGAAAATGTGTATCCCATTCATCTAATCCTTGAGATCTTTAATAGATCTAGTTCTGCTTTTTTCTAGCTTCTCTACTTTCTTTTTCCTCATACTTCTACCTTTATTTTCTCTGTCCTTAGTTTGGCATCAGAAGTGGGTAAAGTTTTTCCTGGTTTTCTTGATTTACCTCTTTCTAGCTTAATACATTATGGTTCTTTTTCTACTTTTTAATTGAATTTGCAGTTTAATTTTCTCATAGCACTTATCCAATTTTATTAGCTTGTTTATACCTTTGCTACCTTCTAACTATAATATATTGTGAACCCCTTAGCACAGGGGACATCTTTGTTTCTGTGTTTTTTAGATAAGCCCTTTATGTGATAGCTATTGCTTATTGAACAAATGAAATAAGATGTTCTGTATATTGCTATTTGCCCTTTTGTCCTTCCATGCTACTTACTGGAGAGATCCTTAACGGTTGTACTTTTTTCCTTCCTTTTCCTTGGTATTTGGCTTCATGCTTCAGAAACCGTTTTCTAGGTCTTTTTAATTTTGCTTGTTGAGTAACTCCTGCCAATATGAAGGATTCTTATTTCTTTCTCCTTCATATTCTGCCACCCTTGGGCTTTGTTCTCTTTCTGTTAATGTCATTGATGAATCTATATGTATTTTTCTCTCTAAAGCCAAACTATTGATGGCTACTATAATTTTAACATGGATACTTCTTGGCTCCATGAGGTTAACTGCTAGTCATCTTTTGTAGTAAATTCTTGAAACATTCTCCCAAATCATAATGACCTAAACTAGATAATTGAACTTTTAGGAGTTTCGAAATTCTCTATCTAGTATAGTTGTCTATTTTTTTGTCGTCAGTTTGAATCTTTAGGTGGTGTATATTTTTCAGATTTATATTGAAGAGAGTATGTTTTCCTTGAAACTCTCATAATGTAAATATCTATTAAGTCAAGGAATATTTGTTTAATTTAGAGTATATTACTATATATGTGACTGAATTTGTAGATTTCTTGTATTTATGCAGTTTATCTTATATTTAATGCAGTTTTTCATTACCATTAACATAAAGTACATGTTTATATCTAATAACGCATGTGTCTTTTGTTTTCTTTATTAAGAGATGAAATACATAATGGTTTTCTGTTTTAGGGAAGTGAGCAATGGTATAGAAAAAAAAGGAAAGAAAAAATCTGTAGGTCGCCCACCTGGCCCATATACAAGAAAAATGATTCAGAAAACCGTTGAACCATCTTTGGTAAGAGAACATATTGGTCTATGTTCGCAGAGAGGAAGGATGTATGAAATAATTAAGCTACTATTTTTTCAACTTACTTTAGAACCATGCTTTAATTATATATATTTTTATTTTCCAGGATAAGGAATCAGTTTCAGAGAGTCCTACTTTGGAATTACCTTGTTCTATAGGGTAAATAGAAAAGTATTTTCTCCTTTCTAGGAGTTTTTTGGGTTAGGGAGGAATTAGTATTTCTATGTTGTGTAATATAGTGGTTATACCATTTAAATTCTTTTGTCTCAGGAGAACTGAGGGAACTGCACATTCATCCAATACCTCAGATGTGGATTTCACGGGTGCTTCCAGTGCAAAAGAAACTACCTCGTCTAGTATTTCCAGGCATTATGGGTAGATACTTTACATTCTTATTCTTTACTAATTTCCTTGTAGATTTTTTTCCTTCATAAAGCAATAATTGCATAATTTTTACTACTTCAAAATTACATAAGGTAACTAGCAGATGGTGTAATGGTTATGTTGCTGGACTCCCACATGGCTGACCGTGGTTTAATTCCCAGGCCCAGTGGCTTGAAGATCACACCGGGCACATGTATGTGCATGCCCAAAATCATAAGAGGAGAATAGAGAAGGGATTGTGGCATGGCCATCCCTTCTGGGGAGCACGGTAATTTCTTGGTTTCTGGCTATCTCTCTCTTTATGTGAAGTGCACACGCCCTATAACAGAAATCTCTCTCTAAAAAATATATATATATATATATATATATATATATATATATATATGTTGTTTCGCTTTTTGAGAATCAATCCTTATGTAGATTCCCTAAGTTATTTCATCTGAATGTTTTCCCATTTCAGAACAAGCATTAAAGTTTTTCAGATTTGTTGTGTGAATAGAGAAGAATATACTAGTGTTTAGAAGCTTCTGTGTTCTTTTTTCCTAAGCCTTTTCAAAAAAAAAAAAATTTACTTATTAATTTCATTTGTTATTATTTTAATTTGACCAGAGAGAGAAAGAGGGAAAGAAAGAGAGAGAGAGAGAGAGAGAGAGAGAAAGAAAGAGAGAGAGAGAGAGGGAAAGTGAGAAAGCAAGCTGCCAGGTCCAGGACTCTAACCATGGTCAGCCGTGTGGAAATCCAGCACCTTTAACCACGCCACCTGTCGGCTCCGTTAGGCCATTTTATACCTCTCTTATATACATATGTTTTGCTTTTGGAAGATACTTGTTTTTGAAAAATAATTCTAAACCAGGCACATAAGTTCTTTGTCAGTGAAAGGATTTTAAATTCAGGGTTTTTATCAATATCATACTTACAATTTATTTATTCTAGCTTTTCAGAAGGTCATCTTTTTCCTAGAGCTTATAATGTCATGTATAAAAAGTTTAGGGACCATTAGATGGTGTAACCACTGGACTCCCACACGATTCAAGTCCTAGATCTGGTGGCTTAAAACACATTCTGGGCACGTGTGCATGTGTGCCCAAAATTCTGAGAGGCGAATGGAGGAGAAGGGGTTGCATCGTGGCCATCCTCCCTAAGGGGGTGATTTCTCACTTTCTGTCTCTGTCTCTCCAGTAGGTGTATGTGCCCTATAGCAAAAACCTCTCTTTAAAAAAAAAAAAAAAAAAAAAAAAAAGTTTAGTCTACTTGATATCAGGACTACTTATTTTTTGTTTCATATTTTCTTCTGTTTAATTTTTATTCGCAATTCAAAAATTGCCCTTATAAATCATTTAAAAATTTAAGTTAAAGACCTAGCCAAGCAGGAGGGCCACTTTATGATGCTGAAGCCACATGGGAGGCCTGGGTTTGGATCCTAGGTCAACATGAAGGTGTTGGATGTGCTTGTGTGCCCTATGATCCTGGCTGGTTGGGAGGCTAGGAGGACATTTTGGCATGGCAAGACTGCCAAGGGTGTGTGTGTGTGTGTGTGTGTGCGCGCGTGTGTGAAAAAGTATCTTTCTCTCTCATGAAAGAAATGAAATAAAAAGTTTGAAATTAAAGATTAGACTATAACCTATTTGTTAATGGATCCTGAATAATAATGTAAGATATTCTTTTGGCCCCTTAGTAGATACTCTGCTAGTTTTTATTTTGTTTTGTTTTTAATACATGTTCTTATTTAATTCTAAAACAATATTTTTTAGTTGTAGGTTCTATTATTTCTATTTTATAGATGAAAAAACTGAGACTTAGAGGGTTTTAAGTAATAAGCGCAACATTGTGTCTAGCAAGTATAATAGACCTAGGCTGTTATAGAGTCTTTGCATTTAGCTGTTACACTATATTCTCCTTTTGTCATAAAATGACAGAATTTCTGTGCCAAAAAGGACCTCAAAGATTACCTAGTTCAACTTCTTCACTTAGTAAGTGAATGCAAACGAGAAGGGATTTTAATTTGGCTGGGTAGTAGAGACCCAGAGTAATAACATTTATAATTGGTGCATATTCCACATTATTCCATTATTTTACTAGTCCTACAACTGGTTGGTAATAAGAAAACCTCAGACCAGTTTCCTGGCCTGGTGATTAAGGCAGCTGGATCCCACTTGGCCAGCTGCACAGTCTGAGTCCCAGGCCCAATAGCTTGAGAAACATGCCAGGCATGTGTGTATGCATATCTAAAATCCCAAAAGGAGGGATGGATGGAGGAGAAGGAATTACAGTATTACCATTGCCTATGGAAATTACTTTCTCCTTTCTCTCTGTCTCTTCTGGTGAGCGCATGTACCCGTAAGCAAAAGAAAGAGAGAGAGAGAGAACCTCTATTCTTGTTCTACTTTTAAGTACATAGAACAATGTCTTGTATATAGTTGGTGCTTTCAAATATTTGTTGTAATGAATGAATGAATGAATGAATGAATGTTCTTGTTCTTTTGTTTGTCAGAAGGTACATGCGCTCACCAGAGAGAGACATAGGGTATGGAAAAAAAACACCTTTTAGGTGCTATCAGTTGTCATGGTGGTTGAGGTGCTGGACTCCCACATGACCAACTCTGGTTCGAATTCCAGACCTGGTGATTTGTATTTCCACTCTCCCTTTCTGTCTGTCTATCTCTCTCTGGATAATTATGTTGTTGTTACTATTTTGTAATTTGACCAGAGAGAGACAGAGAGAGAGAAAGGGAAAGTGAAAGCAAGCCTCCAGGTCCGGGACTCAAACCATGGTTGACCATGTGGGAGTCTAGCACCTTAAATACCAAACCACCTGCTGGCCCCCAAAATAAATAAATCTTTTAAAAAAATAAATAAATAAACCCTCCAGTGGAGCATGGTCATATGCAGTTCTTTCTCCTCCATTTCTCTATCCTGGCTGGATTTTGGGCACACATATACATGCTTGGTGTATTTTTTAATCTGCTGAGTCCAGGATTTGAATTATAATTGGCCATATGGGATTGCTCCTTTAATCACTGGACTGTGTGGCAGATCCATGAACTATCTAACTGTTGGTAGTACCTAACTTATAAGTAGGGCCTCTTGGTCTGATATGCTTTGTTGATCTGTCTCCTAGTTTAAAAATTTGCTCTCATTCACTAAGCATAAAAGTACACAGGTAAAGAAGATAAGCTAAGCAAAGTTCAGCTCCTAAAAGTTGATAGTATCTAAAGTAAAGAAGGCAAGTAATCATTTATATAGCATTTATTGTTTTGGTTTGGTTGATTTGTTTTGTTTTGTTTTTGTTTAAATTTCAGCAGCAGTATATACCAATAGTAAGTAGAGCGATCTGAGAAAATTAAAAGAACATATTGTACGGGCAGAGGATACTCTCAAAGCTTAGTAGATAAATTTGGCTTTTTTTGATACATAGATTATCAGACTCCAGAAAAAGAACTCGAACAGGAAGATCTTGGCCTGCTGCAATACCACATTTGCGGAGAAGAAGAGGTCGTCTTCCAAGAAGAGCACTCCAGACTCAAAACTCAGAAATTGTAAAAGATGATGAAGGCAAAGATGATTATCAATTTGATGAACTCAACACAGAGATTCTGAATAACTTAGCAGATCAGGAGTTACAACTCAATCATTTAAAAAACTCCATTACCAGTTATTTTGGTGCTGCAGGTAGAATAGCATGTGGCGAAAAATACCGAGTTTTGGCTCGTCGGGTGACACTTGATGGAAAGGTGCAGTATCTTGTGGAATGGGAAGGAGCAACTGCATCCTGACTGTAGGACTGAACATTATGTTCACTGCACTCTGGTTTTCTGTAGGTACAGTTCAAACCCCTAAAGAAGTCTGGCTTTTACTATCTTTCTTAAAAAAAAAAAAAAAAAAAAGTAAAAAAAAAAAATCACAAACGGAGATGAAACTAGCCTTAACATGTACCTGTCAATGTTATGGATATTGTCATAAAAAGATATCTTTTAAAAATCAGAACAGAGACTTAATTTTTTAAATCTTAAGATTTGTAGAATGTTTCTAGGATAGAATATTAAAAATGATTCAAACCCATGCATGGTGTTAGATAGTTTTTCTAACTATTCCATTGAGTCAGTTTTTGTGATTAGTGGTTATCAGAGCAAACAGATCATGTAGATAGCACAAGTATTTGGAGAAACATTGTCTGTTTTGTTACCAAAATGTTGGAAAAAATTTATTTCAATACCTTTTAGATTTCATAAAGTGCAGTGTATATAATGCCTACTGAAAGACTGTAAAATATTGAAATTTTCCTTCAAGCAAAGTGTAAAAAATATATTGAGCCTGTAAATTGCTCTGTGACTAGACTTCATTGTCGTCTTAATATATTCTTTGCATGTGCATATATATACACAGATGTGTATATATATGTGTGTGATTATGTGACCTATGCAATACAAATTATGGGAATGGGCAGCTTTGGAGTATATATCCCATAATTCTTTTTTCAGGAATAGTTGCAGTATTTACACAGCAGCATTTCTTCTCAGGCTTTTATTGGGTGCTGTTGCTTGCTATGTATGAAGAGAAATGTGTCAAACAAGTTTAGTGTGTTCTGAAGAAGGGTGTGAACAACAGTGTTCATGGGCTTTTAGAATGCTTTTCACTTTCAGTCCTTGTAACTCAGCTGTTCAGTACCTAAAACAAATTCAAATAATATGAACATTATCTCCTATTAGAAGTAACATTTTCAAAGTTTCATGGCACATTATGATTGTAAATGTCTCTTAGTTTTAACAGTAAGTCTATAGGAGTCCCGGGAAGATTCCTGAAATGTCTGTAGTAACTGTTAGTCATGTTTGAATAAGTGTAGTATGAACAAAGTATTTTATTGCACAGGGTTAACAAACAGTATGTTGCCAGCAAAGGCTACTGCTGTTTTATTACAACATTACCTCTTGTTTTTATAAAATGTACCAAGATTTAAATTGATAACTTTATTTTACATGTTAAAAAAAAAAAAAAAAACAGTTTCTTTTATCACCAGTGTTAGAGTTGTCTTCTGTTTCTTTTTGTTTTGTTTTGTTTGTTTTCTTTTTTAGCCAAAGAGTAAACAGAAGAATATTCTTATTTTGGTGGCTGTTCATTTTACTTTTAAAAGTGATTGGTGAATTTTAGACTAAAAATTGGGGAATTTGCCACCAAAATGAAAAATATGTAAAGTGTAGCGATTACAGAGTGGTAAAAATGTGGGTTAGTACTTATTTATTCCATTAATTGATTATTTGACTGTTTATAAAGAAAGTTGCTTTATTTCTTTAAACATCTTCAAAAGATGATCTTTTCTTGTCACATTATAGCCAAAAGAAGCAGAGATCTACTTGTCCTGCATTTGGTTCCTGGTTGGCCAGGTATAAATGAGCTTTACAAAAGTGCAAATTAAAAACTGTCACTTCTGTTTACCTCCACCAAAACTTGATTTTCCCCTAGCTATTAATTTAAAGTTGCCTTTCCTGCAGCTGCAATATTTTAAATAACACACAGAGTTTGTGTTGATTTTTGAATGTTTGTTTATATCTAGGGGTAATGGAAAATGTAAATCCCGTGTAACCCTTTTCACTCCACCTGTATCATATTATTTCATTTTTCCCCAGTGTCCTTTAATTCTAACTGAACACCAGCAGTATTTTAGTAACTCTTTCTTTAACATATTTGGAAGACAATTTATCAAGCTGAACTGTCTTTAGACGTAATTATTGTGAATGTCTGTTTTATTTTATCATGGTGGTTCACATGGCTCTGATGTTCAGTTTGTATTTTTGGAATTGCTTTACGTAGAATTAAAAACAGACCAACATTAAATGTGTGTATTTTTAAAAGAGCTAATGAGTTTTGCTTCTGTATTTGCTTGAAAATACACACGAGCGCAGTAGCTGGCTGCTTCTATTTACCTAGGGAGGTAGGAATTTTTCAAGTCCACTGCTAATATGTTCACTTAAATTGAACTTTATAAAACTTACTTTTCATTTTTCTCTTGTCCACATAGAATATAAATAACTACAGCATGGTTATCTTAAATAATCTTCATAAAAAAGCCTCATTTAGCTAGCTTATACACTTTAGATTTAAAAGACAGTGTATGTGTAATATACGCTGTCCTCAAACATCAAAAACAATTTAGATTTTACTTTGCATATATGTTTTCTTTTTACTTAACATATAAGGTGTAAGGGTTCACTTAAAAGGATTTCCTTTTTTTTAATAGCTTCGCTAATAGACTACACAAGGAAAAGATATAAAAATATATACCTTTAGTCATTTTAATTATATTTTTATTAAAAACAATTTTATAAATATTCTGGTACTAAATAATAAGCATGGATTTTTAGACCTTTGGTTCAAATTAGAACTGATTATGGGCTATTAGAGTTATTCTATGAATTCTAATATAGGGCTGATGAAATCAGATCTTGTTAGGTATATTTTGATACTAGTTTTGAACAAGTAAGTGTTCACTGATACGTGAGAGTTGAGGTATTTCCCCTATCCCCTTTTTGCAATGTTAGATTTCTATCATGTGTATATTAACAAAATGTCTATAATTAGTGTTGGGAGTTCTAAGAAATAACTGCGTTTTGGTATACTACTTTGAGTTTCTACTAGATACTAGTAAATTTAAGTTGGATCACGGTCTTTCATACTTTTATCAGACTACTTCATTATGTGGTTCTACCGTTATTTGAGGGTGTAATGGCAAAGGCTCATGCAACTTTGGGAAATGGTAACAACCACAACAAAAATGTCTTCTCTGTGTGGGGAAATATTCTTTCTCTCCTAAATATTTGAGTACCTCTATGAATGCACCTAAGTCTCCTTTGTTTTTTTCTATGGCAGTCTCAGGAAAATAAAAATATGGCTGTTAAATGTAAAGTAAGAACTTTATCTGATCATGAATGCTTTTTTAAAAGAATAATTTATTATTTAATTTTTTTTTTTTTCAGTTTAATCAGCGAGAGAGACACAGAGAGAGAGAAGGTGAGAAAGCAAGCTGCCAAGTCAAGGACTTGAACTGTAGTCAGTCATATGGGAGTCCAACACCTTAACCACCATGCTACCTGCCAGCCCTCATGGATGGATGGATGGATATATATATATATGTATATATCCTTTTTTTTTTTTTTTTTTTTTTTTTTTTTTGCTATAGGGCTTGTGCGCTCACTGGAAGGACAAAGAGAGAAGAGACAAAGTGAGAAATTACCCCCTGGGAGGATGGTCATACAACGATACTTTCTCCATTTTCCTCTTGGCATTTTGGATACACACGCACATGCTCCTGACGTGAATTTTAGGCCACTGGCTCCAGGACTCTAACCGCAGTCGAATATGTGTGAGTCCAGCAACATGGCCATTATGCCATCTGCTGTTTCCTCATGGATGCTTCTCATTTGTCCAGCATCTTCAAGGAATGTGATGTATATTCAAGAGACTTTTCCACTGGATATAAGCAAGCAAAAAAAAAAAAAAAAAAAAAGAACAAAACATTACATTAACAGATGATAAAATGTAGTTTGGGCCAGAACAAAAAAACAGGACATGTTCAAAATCATTAACCTACTCTCTGTTACTCGTATGTACCAAAAAGAGTCCAGTCCCTTTCCCCCTCCCACTCTTTGATATGCGTTCCCAGTAGTGGTAATAATGTCCCTAAATTTAAGACAAAAATTGGTTTATAAGGTGGGTGGCACAAAAGAACTTAGATAATGGTTTGTGGCCGTCCAAAGTTCAACACTATGGACCAAAATCTTTATTCCTTAGTATTTAGTTACTCTTGAATTTTCTTAGGTATCACATGAGCAGTATTGATGGTGAGTTAATGGAATGTACACAGAATATGTATAGGATGGGACCAGCAGTTAACGTAATGGCTATATCACTGGACTCCCACGTAGTCGACCGCGGTTCGAGTCCCAGACCCAGTGGCTTAAACTCACGCCGGGTGCGTATGCGTGCGTGCCCAAGATCCCGAGAGGAGAATGGAGAAGAAGGGATTGTGGCGTGGCCATCCCCTCTGGGGGGTGATTTCTCACTTTCTGTCTCTCTATCTCTCTCTGTCTGTCTGGTGAGCACATGCGCCCTATAGCAAAAATCTCTCCAAAAAAAAAAAAAAGAACATGTGTAGGATCAGTGCTACAAAAATCTGACAAGTGAGTGGCTATGTTTTGGAGGACGATTGCTTGATCTTGAAAATGTATTGCAAGAGATGGTCTGTGTACATTCCTGCTGGCCAGAGGCTTCCTTGTGGATACTGTTTAGGTTTGCTCTTCAGTGCTTTTGTGTATGACCTGGGGTTGGAGAATTAAACTAGTTAATGTTTCATTATTTGATTCTACCAAGGTTGTTCAACTCGACATTATGTCAAGTAGTTTTTTTTTTAGAGTGGCTGAATGAATAACTAGCAGCTAGTTAGAAGTGATTTTTTTTTTTTATAACATCTTTTTGAAGAACATATTAAATATATCATGCTTTCAGGTAAGCCAGTGGTGTGGTTAAGGCTGCTGGTTCCCACATGGCTGACTTTGTGATTTAAGTTTTGGACTGGTGGGATGAAAATCACACTGGCATATTACGTGCATGTTCAAAATCCCAAGAGGAGAGTTGGGGATTGTAGCGTGGCCATCCCTACTACAAGGGTGATTTCTCTCTCTCTCTCTCTCTCTCTCCCCCCCCATACTGTAGACATGCACCTTATAACAAAACTTGGGGGGGGGGGGGTGTTCCTGAGAAAGTATGCTTAGCTATTTAAAGGTGTCAGAGGGGGAGAATTTAAGAGAAGGGAGAGAGAACTTGCCTGGCTGTGGAGAACATTTGGAAAAAAAGAATTATTAGGGGAAGATTTCATAAAGATGAAATTCAAGGGGAACCAGCAGTTAGCGTAATGGCTATGTCGCTGGACTCCCACGTAGTCGACCACAGTTCGCGTCCTGGACCCGGTGGCTTAAAACTCACACCGGGTGCGTGTGCGTACGTGCCCAAGATCCCGAGAGGAGAATGGAGGAGAAGGGATTGCGGTGTGACCATCCCCCCTGGGGGGGTGATTTCTCACTTTCTGTCTCTATGTCTCTCTCTGTCTGTCTGGCGAGCGCACGCGCCCTATAGCGAAAATCTCTCCAAAAAAAAAAAAAAAAAAGATGGAATTCAAGTAGTAGTATGAATGATCTGCACTGACAAAGAAGGGACATTAGGACATTCCAGGGTGCAGGAATAGAAAGCAGAGGCATTAAGTGCATGCAAGAAATGAATGGTTGAGTTTGGGTAGTGTGGCATGGGTAAGGCTGAAAATAATCTGGATTCTCATGGGGGCTGATCGCTATGCTAAAGAGTATACTTTTCATTTATGGTTTTTTTTTTTTAATTTGTCAGAGGGTACACACACTCACTAAAGAACACCCACCATTAGGAATAGTCACGCCACAATCCTATCTCCATTTCTCCTTCCTTTTGGTATTTGGGGCATGCATACACATGTGTCCGATGTTTCTCATGTTGTTTGATCCAGGACTTAACTGCACCATTGGCCATGTGTGTTTCAGGAGCTTTAATCACCATGCCACAGGATGGCCCACTGAGGTGTAAAGCCAGTTAGAGCTGTCTAAATCCAGGTAAATCTGTAGTAGAAATAGTAAGAAATATTGAAAATTAGTAAGAGAGAGATAAGTTATGAGACTGTGAGATGCTAATGTTAATTATTAAATTTGAAGGAATAGGAGTAGGCTTATATAAGGAAGATGAATTTGATACATTAAGAGATTGATAGAGAAAGTAATGGATAAATGTTGGAAAAGTCTTGACACAATTTTGCATGGAAAAATACATCATGATGTTTTCGATGACCCAATAATTAAAGCAGTGGAGTAGGACCAGATTTTGGAAAATTTTGAATACTTAGTAGCAGCAGCTTTTGCTAGCCATTTCATAAAAAGCTTATATTCTTTATTATTGCTGTTGTTATTTACTTACTTTAGGTTTTTGCCATTGGGCATGTGTGCTCACTAGAGAGAAAGAGAGAGGGAAAGTGAGAAATCCCTCCCCAGGGTAAGACCATGCCACAATCTCTTCTTAGGTCTCCTATCAGGATTTTGGTCACATACACATGTGTCCAATGTGATTTTCAAGCCACTGGGTTCAGGGCTTGAACCGTGGTCAGCCATGTAGGAATCCAGTGCTTTAACTATCAATCCATCTGCTTCCCCTGATCTTTATTTATTTAAAAAAATTTTTAGACAGATTTTTGCTATAGGGTGCATGTGTTCACTGGAGAGACAGAACAGTGATAAATCACCCTACTGAGGGGATGGCCATGTTGCAATCCCTTTCTCCTTTATTTTCCTCTCAGGATTTTTGGGCACACATGCACACATGCCTGGCGTGAATTTTAAACTAACAGGTCCAGGACTGGAACCGTGGTTGACTACATGGGAATCCAGTGGCGTAATAATTAATGCCATCTGCTGGGCCCCGATTCTTATTATTAAAAACTTGCTCTTTACTAATTGTTAAGCAAAGTTTGAAAACACATTTCTTCATGGTGCTACTATGGCAGGTATGTAGAAAATTTTTTATTAAAATACGAGGGTTTTACGGGGCCGGCAGATGGCATGGTGGTTATGGGCGCTGGACTCCCACATGGCCGACTGTGGTTCAAGTCCTGGACCTGGTGGCTTGCTTTCTCACTAGCTCTCTTTCTCCCTCCCTCTATCTGTCCCTCTCTGGTCAAACTGAAATAAGAAAATAATTAAAGTTAAATAAAATAATTTTAAAGAAAAAAAAAGGTTTTATCTTACCTGCTATTGTAAAATAGAGATAATAATTTTGAGCATATTTAAGATAATAGTTGACCAAAAAATATTTATTTTGTAGAAGCAAGTAATATGTATGTTTATAGTGGAAAATCATTGTGTTCTTTTATTTATTGCTATTTTAAAATAAAAGCACTTGGAAGGGCTGCCAAAAGAATACTTCCTGGGACTTTCCAATGGGAATTCTATTGTGGATTTGAAAATCCACATTGTATTCAAAAGTGGTGTTAGGAGACCAGCAAATGGTGTAATGGTTACATTGCTGTACTCCCACATAGTGGACTGGGGTTCAAGTCCCAGATCTGGCAGCTTAAACTCATGCCGGGCATGTGTGCATGCGTGCCCAAAATCCCAAGAGCAGAATGGGGGAAAAGGGATTGCACTGTGGCCATCAAAATGAATAAGGAAAAGACTGATCTAGGAAGAAACATTAATGATCATATAAAATATTGAAGATATTTAGAGTGATGAGTGAAAAAATGTCAGGATTTTCTTGGCTAACATTGGAAAGTAGCATTTAAGGCAGAAATATTTCATAGTATTTACTAAAACTGGCTTCTCAGTTATGTTATTTACTTTGGTATCGGGAGATACAAATTTCACAATAGAAAATAACAAGCATTTGTTACGGTCCAGTAATAGGGAACCTTGAAAACTAGTTAGTATCACAAACAATAAGTTACTCACCCCCTTTGGAAGAATTATTCTCCAATTCTGCATCTTCTTGTAATATAAATTATCCATATATGGGTTAAAAAGTACTCACTTTCCTCATCTAAACCTGCCTAATTTATTTTCTACATTAATCCCAAATTATTGTGTGTTAGGCAATAACGAAAAGGAGAATTAGGAGGTAGTTCCAAGAGATGTAGATGTGGTTAAGGAGAAAGGGGTGATGATAGGGAATGGATGGAAGTTGTAGAAGAGGAAAACAAGATCTTTTAACAAATCTGTTTATTTTCCCTGCCAAAAATAAAAGAGTTGGTATTTTAAAATTATGATACAAAAATACTGCTCATTGGAAAAATCCAGATGGTACAAAACTAAGACTCTCAAAGGCCTCCCAGTTCTACAGTTCAGAGAGAATGGTATATATTCTTAGCCTTGTAGATTTTTTTAATCTATTATAATTTATGCTGTTTTCGTGTTTTTATAACATCACTTACTAATAAACAGCGTGTCTCATCTTTGTGTCAAGAAATTCTGTGTTCTTGGTATCGTGTGGTACACTATGTTCTCCGTCTTCAAGGTCCAGTAGAGAGTTTGTTTACATTAATTGTATGATGGTGAGATCAGTGCTTTGAGAGGGGAGTGTGGAGAGAGTACATGAAGACCACCACCCAACTCTGAGGGATCTAGCAATACTTCCTGAAGCAAGAAGTGTCAAAACGAAGACTAGGAAAAATGAGTAGTCGAAGATTTTTGATTATATGTAATTTTCCCCAGTTATATGGTCAACTCCATAATGGCAGATTCTTTACCTTTGTTGTCTTCAAAGGTACCAGATGATGTAATGGTTAAAATTTTCTTATTCTAAAATATTAAGCCTTGCCTAGGGTGTGTTGTGATGACTGCGACATGTATTAGATACTATGTGGATAGAAAAGTATTACACCCTGAGCTTCCCTGAGGTGACCCAAGTGGAAATTATCTTTGATAGTACATAAACTATCTATATGATGTTTTCTAGCCTTTTCCTGTTCCCTAATCTAAATACTGTTCTGTGTTCCTGCTCCTTTGGTGTTAGGCCAAGGGATAGTTGCCAAGGTGTATGGTTTTACATTTTTATCTCCTTGGTGTTGTAAGAATTTACTGTTGTTTATATTGTACTTGACAAATTGTTTCTCAACTGCATGTGCATAGCAAACAGACTTTTTTTTACCTTTATGGATGAGAGAATCAAGCAACCTGTATTCAAAAGTTACCTTACACCTGTAGCCGTGATTGTCTGCTAGAAAATTGGCCTTTTATGGCGTCGAGAATAGTGTCTCATTAGGATTCACAGAAGTATGACGTAACATTTGGGAGGTAGGTATGGTCTTCCCGTGACAATGTGCTACTAATGACTTCTAATGGTAAGTGTTCTGATGTCAGATACTATGATATACTTCATCATAGTATAATCTTTGGACAGTATTTTCAAATAGGGAATTACTTCAAAAAGGAAGAGGGCTGGTTCTTCTTGGATTCTTTTTTTCATATAGTATGTAAAAATGATCAAGCTCAATTCCTTAAGTACCCTGAAAAATAACTGAAGTCTTCTTTTTTTTTCAGGGAGATTTTTGCTGTAGGGCCCATGTGCTCGCTGGAGAGACAGAAAGTGAGAAATCACCCCCCGGGGGTATGGCCATGCAGCAGTCCCTTCTCCATTCTTCTCTTGGAATTTTGGGCATGTACACACACGTGCCTGGTGTGAGTTTTAAGCTGTTGAGTTCAGGACTTAAACCACCATCGGCCATGTGGTCCAACAACATAACCATTATACCATCTGCTGGTCCGTATAACCAAATTTTTTTAGTTTTTGGTGGAGGGGATGGGAGGGCATGCACGCACACAATACTTGGTGTGATTTTCAAGCTGCTGGGTCCAGGATTCAAACTGTCATCAGCTATGTGGAAGTCTACCACTTTAACCATCATGCCACCTGCTGGCCTCTAACTGAAGTCTTAAGAACTGAACTACCTGGGACCAGCAGTTGGCTTAATGGCTATGTTGCTGGACTCCCACGTAGTCAACTGTGGTTCGAGTCCCAGACTGGTGGCTTAAACTCACACCGGGTGCGTGTGCGTGCGTGCTCAAGATCCACAGAAGAGAATGGAGGAGAAGGGATTGCAGCGTGGCCATCCCTCCTGGGGCGGGGGGGTGATTTCTCGCTTTCTATCTCTCTCTCTGGCAGGCGCACGTGCCCTATAGCAAAAAAAACTCTCAAAAAAAAAAAAAAAACCGAATACCTAATAGATTTTCACTAAGATATTATTTTGGTTTTCTTTTTAAAAGTATATTACATGAGGGACCAGCAGTTAGTGTAATGGCTATGTCGCTGGACTCCCACGTAGTCGACCGTGGTTCAAGTCCTGGACCTGGTGGCTTAAAACTCACGCCGGGCACACGTGCATGCGTGCCCAAGATCCCGAGAGGAGAAGGGACTGCGGCGTGGCCATCCCCCCTGGGGGGTGATTTCTTGCTTTCTGTCTCTCTCTGTCTGTCTGGCGAGCACACGCGCCCTAAAAGCAAAAACCTCTCCCAAAAAAAAAAAAAAAAAAAAAAAACATCAGGGAACCAGCAGTTAGCGTAATGGCTATGTCGCTGGACTCCCACATAGTCGACCGCGGTTCGCGTCCTGGACCCGGTGGCTTAAAACTCAGGCCGGGCGCATGTGCGTGCGTGCCCAAGATCCCGAGAGGAGAATGGAGGAGAAGGGATTGCGGCGTGACCATCCCCCCTGGGGGGTGATTTCTCGCCTTCTGTCTCTATGTCTCTCTCTGTCTGTCTGGCGAGCGCACGCGCCCTATAGCGAAAAAACCTCTCCAAAAAAAAAAAAAAGTATATTACATGAGAGAGACATACACACATACAGATGTGAAATGTGTTACTGTTCACTGTTTTTCTCAGTAACATTTTGCCAATAGTACAATATTAAATCTGGAAGATTAGTATTGGTACAGTCCATAGAGCAGGTTCAAATTTCACCAGTTCTACATGCAGTCTTTTGTGCATACATAAAACTAATTTTCTTGCATCAAAATAAACTTGTACCAGGACCAGCAGATGGTATAATGGTTATGCTGCTGGACTCCCACATGGCCGACTACAGTTGGAGTCCTGTACTTGACTGGGTGTTTGTGGGTGCATGCACAAAATCGCAAGAGAATGGAAAAGGGATTGTGGTGTGGCCATCCCCCTTGGGAGACAGGGGTGCTTTCTCACTTTCTGTCTCTGTATGTGGCAAGTGCACCTGCCCTATAGCAAAAAATCTATCTTAAATAAACTTGTACTTTCATTTTTCTTTAAGCTGTTTTAAGTTCCCTCATTCATAGTCTAAAGCAGTTCCCAGAAAAATTCTTTAAACTCATAATCTACTTACATATTTCAATACATATTGTTTTATGTAATTTGTGTAACTGCCACAATCAAAACACAGAATTGTCCTGCAGGGACAAATGTAATAGCTACATTTTCCTCCCTTCTATCCCTAACACCTGGTGACCACTAATCTCTATCTATCTCTAATTTTATTTCAAGAAAGTCACAGAAAAATGCAGATTTATACTGTGCATATTTAAGATTGGTTTTTCACTAAGCCTAATTTCCTTGAATTTTATCCAAATCATTGCATGTGTTAATAGTTTGCTCCTTATTGGCTGCATAGTAGTAGTCTGTAGTATGGTTGTACTTTAATAAACATTCACTCATAGAAGGATATCTGGGTTAACAGTTTTTGGCTATTATAAAGCTGCTATGTACAACTGTGTACAGGGTTTCTTTTTCTTATTTGAACATAAGTTCTCATTTCTCATGATAAATGGTCTTAAGGTGTATGAATGCATTTTTACTTTTACAAGAAACTGCCAAGAATATTTTCCAGAGTGGCTGTTTTATATCCCACGAGCAGTGTATGGGTGGTCCAACTAATCTTGTATTCTGGAAAAATAATTCTAAAATGTAATTTTTTGAAGGTCTGATCTCTGAGTTTATTCTGACAAATGGCATGAGTAGTACTTTTAGAATTGAAATCAAGGTTAGAAAGGTTTAATCTAAAAAAAAAAGAAATGTTTAATCTAGTCTGTCTTGATAATAGGTGTGTAAAATCCCTTTTGCTACATTTTATCATTACAGACACTTGAAAATTAAGAATTGCTGAGCACTGTGGCAGGTTCCTGTAATCCCAGTTACTTGTGAGGCTAAGGCAGGAGGATTGTGAGTTTGAGGCCAGTGTAGACAACACAGAGTTCTATTATTACTTAACTTCCAAGAGGGTGTGTTCCTTTGCAAAGAGAGGAGAGGGAATAAGCATCTATGATGGGGTGTGGTCATGCTGTAATCTCTTCATTTCTCCATCCTGTTGGGGTTTTGAGCACTGATACATGTATTTGTTTTTCAATCTGATGTCTAAGAACATGAACTGTGCACTTGACAATGTGGGGTCTAGCTTCCATAACAGGCCAGGGGACAGCCAAGACCTTGTCTTTTAAAAAGAAAACAAAATAACCAGACTGGGGAGTTGTATCTTTTTATAATTGGGTCATTGGAAAAGTCATGATTTTTTTTCTATGCAAAAATGCATCATGACTTTTCCAATGACCCCATATTTTTATTCATTCATTGAATTTACTATAGGGGATGATGCTTGCCAAAGGGACAGAGTGGAAAAGTGAGAAAGCACTCTCCAAGGGGATGACTATGCCACAATCCCTTCTCCATTTCTCCTCTTAGGATTTTGGGTATGCACGTGTACACACACACACACACACACACACACACACACACCTGGCATGTTTTTAAAGATCTGGGTCTTGAATAGTGCCATTGGCCGTAATGGATCCAGCTGCCTCAACCACAATGCCACCAGCTGGTCCAGTACATGTCAGTTTTGGATAACTGTTCATTTTACTGCTTCCCTGTGTCGTCCTAGTCCAGTAGGCACATTAACAAATCTAAGCCTGTTAAAACATAAAGATAACTAAAGTAAAAATATGGGATTATTAAACTTTTTTTGAGTTTTTTGCTATAGAGCGTGTGCATTCGCCAGAAAGAGACAGACACAAAGAAAGAAATCACCCCTCGGGGGATGAGCACACCACAGTCCCTTCTCCATTGGGATCGTGGGCATGCAAGCACACACGCCCGGTGTGAGTTTAAGCCACCGGTCCGGAACTCAAACTGTGGTCGACTACATGGGAGTCCAGTGACATAGCCAACTGCTGGTCCCAATATATTTTTAAAGAATTACTTGAGCTTTATTTATTTAAATTTGACCAGAGAGAGAGGAAGGGAAAGTGAGAAAGCAAGCTGCCAGGTCTGGGACTCAAACCGGGGTTAGTCATGTGAGAGTACAGCGCCCTTAACCACCAGGCCACCTGCTTGCCCCTAAACCATTTTTTTAATTGTCAGAGGGTGCGTATTTTCCCCAGAGATGGGGGTTGGGAGGGAGGGAGGGAACTCCCAGTGGGGAGTGGCCACGCTGGAATCCCTTCTTCATTTCCCCATCTTCTCAGGATTTTGCACCAATGAACACTTCATTCCAGGATTCAAACCGTGGTCAGCCACGTAGGATCCTGCTCCCTTAACCACTGGCCCATTTTGTTTTTAAAACGATTACATCTTGGGGCCAGCAGTTTGTGTTAATGGCTATGTCGCTGGACTCCCATGTAGTCGACTGCGGTCGGAGTCCTGGACCCAGTGGCTTAAAACTCAGGCCGGGTGCGTGTGTGTGCACGTGTGCATGCCCAAGATCCTGAGAGGAGAATGGAGAAGGGATTGCGGCATGGCCATCCCCCCGGGGAATGATTTCTCACGTTCTGTCTGGCGAGCGCATGTGCCCTATAGCAAAAACCTCTCCAAAAAAAGAAAAAAAAAAAAAAACCTCCAGATTTCTTCTCTGCCCTGCCCTTTTTTTTCCCCCCCAGATGCAGGGATCAGAGTCCATCTTGATGTGCCTTCTTATATAAGATCATTGTAGGTACAGATTTCTTAATCTGTGCTCATCCCTTGGACATATTTTAGGTATACTATGGCTATGGCTATAGTTTATGACAAGTCTTTCAGACACTTAAAAATGAGGGGACTGCAGAAGCAGAAAGGTGCATAGGATTTCCACTACCTTGTGGGGTGAGTAGCTTGTCTAGTTTGTATAAAGAAAATGAGCAATATACTAATAAAACCAACCTATACCAAGTGCTGTACTTTTTAAATATTATTCTAATTTTAAGATGTTATTTATCTCTACAAATGAAATAGGCTAAAGGAGTTTTGATTTCCCAAGATCAGCTAACTAGAAAATGACCCAAGGATAATGAACAGAATTCTGTATTTTGTTGGTTAAAAATTTCTTAATTTTGTTACCCTGAGCTTATTCCAGGCCTAAAGAATCCATTTCTGGGCCCAGCTACTGTAGCATATGCTGGATGCTGCTGCTTAACAGGCTGAGCCTTAGGTTCAATTCCTGACTCACCCTAAATAACTGGATGCATTGTTGCATGCCTGTTGTTCCAGCTATTTGAGAACTGAGGCAGAAGGATCTTGCGCTTGTTTTTGGCCAATATAGGTGACAGCAAGACCAACATGGACCCTGTCTGTGAAAGAGGTGGACATGGTGGCATGTGACTGTGGGCCCAGCTACTTAGGAGGCTGGGTCAGGAAAACAGCAACACCACAAGACCCTGTCTAAAACTACCCCTTTCCAACACACCACAAATAAAAACAAAATAATTTCTGGGGAGGGAGAGAGAAGTGGAAGAACCTCCTTGAATACTTAGCATTCCAAACTTTGAGGAGTGATGATCTTTGCCTCTATATACTCTGGGTACCCTTTAATTACTCTCTAAATGTTCAGACAATAGCTGAATAAATACATAAGTAACTAAAGTCATACAAAGTAAAATCATGTATACATAGTAAGTGCAGGGAGCTATGTGTTTTCAAAATGGGAGAGGAGAGCACATTGAAGATTGAGATAGAGGAAGGCTTTAAGAAGTAGACAGTAGTTACAATAATTTTCTTTCATAGCAATTTTTATTTATATTCTGTTTAGTTCCCATAGTCCTTTACTAGTTTAAGATGACTGTTTTTCACAAGTATAAAACAATTTGAGCAACACTGATTGCACATTATTATACTCCAAATGAAAAATCATTTCATGCTGAATCAATTTCTTTTAAAAGTTCAAAAAAATTTTCATTTGAGGAAGGATACAATTACAGGTACTCAATTTTTGTCAATATTATGACAAATGTTTAAGAAGGTTAGATACACTTTAAAAGTTACATTTTAATTTGAATTTCTATTTCAGTGCCATTTTCAAACATTTATTTACTTTCCATACCTTGACATTCACATAACAGACTAGCACATCATTAATGAACCAAATAGAAGTCCCAGCAAAATCTAGGCCTTAAATACTGTACTAGTTTAACAGTTTATAAAATTAAAAACCCAAGACCATAATCAGTGTTAAGTGATAAATAGCATACTCAATTTTATCATTTTAATTTAGAAATGGAATAGTAATGTTAAAAAAAATGAAACAGATAAACTATGTCATTAGAAATAGTACACATTTCTATTGTTTATAAATTTTTTTTTAACTTCTATTTTTGTTAATTATAGTTAATATACTGCTGCCTGCCCACTCTCCCCCCTTTTTCCCTATAATTGCCAGAGCGTGCATGCTCTTGGCAGAGAGACAGAGGAGTGGAAGAAAGTACCCTCAGTGGGGTCAGGGGGATCATGCTGCAGTACATTCTCCTCCATTTCTATATCCTGTTGGGATTTGGGGCACTCATGTAAGCTGCCAGGGTCAGGATTCAAATCACAGTTAACCATATGGGACTCAGCTCCCTTAACCACTAGGTTACGGGGGCAGTCCAGTAACATGTTTCTTAAATATCTCTTTTTACTTGGTGTCTACAAAAATAAAATTGTTCTTAATATTCCTAAATTCTGTTTTCCAAATAAAGCCATTGGTATTTTTTACATGATAAGAAGTTACTAAATGATAGGATTAAAATAGTTTGCACAAACTGCATATTTATTAGGTTGTCAGGAAAGTCATGATGTATTTTTTGTTTTTTTTTTCTATGCAAAAATGCATCATGACTTTCCCAATGACCGAACAGAAGATGATGTAACAAATTAGATAAGGAATCAGAGTACAGTGTAGTAATAGCTGTCCATAAGAGGTAGAATTATTAATCACAGTTTCATAGAAAAGATGCAGTAGTTTCTTGTATCTGTACCCGGCTTTATTAATTATGGTACTGAAAGTTTGCCTGTCATGAATTTAACAGAAAGGGGAAGAGACAATGATCATATTAGCCCTTGTTCTTTAGGTGGGACAGAGGTCACTCCTAGACACCTAAAGCATTTTCTTGTTCAATTATGGAAAGTGATAAGGCATTTTCCTCATTTTTAAAATGTCTCTAAGAGGGGAAATCTAAAGCTCCTATTCTCTCAGCGGCCTAAGACGGTGGGGGAATGTGGATGTATCTTTCTGTACCACTTTGAGTGAAAATTATAAATGAACGCACTAATCTTTATAGATAACATTACTACTTATCAATAATACCAGCAGTACTAACTGATAGATGGGTTCTACACCAATATTTTAAAGTTGATTATTTTTAAAAATATATTTATCATAAACAGTATCACAAATGGCTGGAACTTAAAAAATTCTAATCCATGATGAAATTAAATTATTAGTACTTGACTAAGACTACACAGATTATAATCTAGAAAAGCAGAAACTTTTTATATACATATGGGTTATTCACATACTGAGTGTTTATAATTTGGGACTCTGATTTTCAATCCTCACATCAATGTCAATAAATAAAATAATCAGGCCATATTATGAAAGTCATAAAAACTAATAAATATGTACACCCAGTGCTAAACATAGTAGGGTTTACATCTTATAAAATGTACCTGAATTCTTTAAAAAAGATAGTTCAAAACTGTAATTGTAGAAACCCACAGCCAAATACAGCTTCTTCCAATTCACTGGAAATTAATCTCCAATGATTTATATTAGAATTGGGAGATCATGAACCAATCAGATTCCAGGTACTTAATTATAGTTTTATTTAAGTGAATTTTATTTTGGATCAGGTATTCTCAAGTTTACCTAAGTTTCTTCTTATTTCTGTTAATTTTAAGAATTTAGAAGAGGGGATATTTATTTACATAAATCCAGATCCTTTCATCAGTATTTCCTTCACAACTGTCAGTAATAATATCCAAATCAGTAATCATGTTAAAATGAACATTAACAAGTGACATAGAAAGACTTATTTTACCTCACTTTTAATTTTAAAATTCTATCCCAGACTTAAGGATTAGAAAGAATGTGGTTTGTTTTGTTTTAAGAGGTTTTTGCCGTAGGGCATGTGTGTTCCCTAGAAAGACAGAGAGGGAAAGTGAGAAATCACTGGGGGCGGGATGGGCAACCCACAATCCCCTCTCCATTCTCCTCTCGGGATGTTGGGCTTGCATAAACACGGGCCAGGTGTTCAGATTCAAATCACTGGGTCCAGGACTCAAACTGCGGTCAACTATGCAGGAGGCCCAGCAATGTAACCACTATGCCATCTGCTGGCCCCCAGAATGTGTCCTTATGGAGACTGAGTAAACTTTATATTCTTCAAAGGGAAAACTTGTTTTTTTTTTTTAATTCAAATTTGCCAGAGGGTTTGTGTGCTTGCTAGAGAGAGAGAGAGAGACAAGAGAGAAAGGAAGAAAACACCCCTCAATGGGGTGTGGTCATGCCAAATCCATTTCTCCATCCTTTCAGGGTTTTGGGCATGTGCCCACACTTGCCTGGCATAGTTTTCAAGTGGGATTCCAACCACACAGTAGGCCATGTGGATTCTAGTTTAACTACTACTAAGCCACGAGCTGGCCCAAAACTTGCTCTAATATCAATGAGGAAAGTATAACTTTGTGTTTTTAAGAATGTCAGCTTTTTGAAATGTAGGCTAAGTATATAAAACTAAAGCTTTTTGTTAATAATCTATAATGAAATATATAGTTGTGTATAAAAAAATCTCAAAAATCTTTGTATCTGAAAGCTATGCTTCTATTATAGGAGAGATACTTAGGAAAAATTGAGCCTTTGTCTTCTAAAGATACATTCATATATAGGTAATTCTCAGATGATTTATAACATAATATATAGACATCTTCTACAGTTAATTTGTGATTGCCAAATGTCTGAGTAAGACAACATTTTAAACAATCTTTTAAACAGGTTACTTGGTATTGCATTTAGGCCCAATATCCATTTCTTTAAATTGACTATGACGTTTGTACATTTTTTTTCAAATATAGGAAAATGCAGTTATTAAAATGGGTTCATTCCATTAAACCTATATTCTGTATAATACTCCTGTTATAGACTTAAGTATAAATGAGTAAGGTTACTTGCACAGAAAGTGAGGACTTCCCTTTCACATCAAATGTATACTTGTTTCACACTTAGAATGTGTGAAAACATTTTGGAAAATACTATTAAATGGCCTTGACTGTAACAGTTTGTTGCATTTTTCTGCCCCTTTCCCATTTTAAGTACTCTAATTTAGAGTTTTAAGTTCTACTTTTCCTCTTATCTTCAAATAGACTCTTCAGCATATAAACTTGAATGGCTGACACTATCACCATGACCACTAAATTAACCATAGACCAGAAATTTACTCTATCAAAGTTGCTTTCCTGTATGTTTCGATCCCGAGCTTCAAATGCTCTAAGCAGAGTTTGGATATGACCACTTTTGCTTAGTCTGGACTTGATGCTGTTGATGGATTCCTAGAGATAAATAAAATTACTTTATTATAAAAGAATGCTCAAAAATTTTAACTAAATTTAAAAATGTACATCATGTTAATTTTTTTATCCAGACAGATGGGTACACAATTCACTGATGAAGGGATACATAGCACTTATGCTTCTGAAAGAGCCTCTGTAAGGTTATATAATAGTTCTGGCATATTTAAGTTGTTATTTATAAATAGGTATTTAATAAAGAAACAAAGTTACTATGAACTAAATATGAAGTAAATACGAAGGTAATATGAAACTATTTTAGTTTGTTAATTCCAGGCATAGCCCCTGGAACTTTATACATATTATCTCTTTCTTAGCCCTAACAGCCTTAATAAAATGGTTTAAGTTTTAAAAAAACTCAACTGATGTTGACCTTTAGGAATTTAGCTATCATAATGCACTGGGTTTCTCATATTTTGTTAGTCTGGCCAATTTAGTACCTAGCAAAACATCCAGTGTTCTTACCTCGCAAAATAGCAGTGAAATTAGAAAAACTCATTTTTAGATGTATCATACAATCAAAACTATAATCTATTTATAATACAAAAATATTCCAATATCACATTCATAAAACAAGTTTAGGTGCGTTTTTTTTTTTTTTCTTGAGAGGTTCTTACTATAGGGCACATGTGCTCGGCAGAAAGACAGAGACACACAGAAAGACAGAAAGTGAGAAATCACCCCCCACGGGGGATGGCCACGCCACAATCCCTTCTCCATTTTCCTCTCGGGATCTTGGGCACGCACACACGCATGAGCGTGGCATGAGTTTAAGCCACCAGGTCCAGGATTCAAACTGCGATCGACTACATGGGAGTCCAGCAACATAGCCATTATGCCAACTGCTGGTCCCAGATGTGTATTTTAAGTTGTACATCTTCTGAATAAAACTACTTTTATAGTAGAATCCTGGTGAGATAAAGGATTTGAGAAGGATAATGGGAATATAAGGTAAAATTAAATTGAGATTTGAAATGTCAAAAATTTTTTTTTTTTTTTTGGAGAGGTTTTCGCTATAGGGCACATGCGCTTGCCAGACAGACAGAGAGAGACATAGAGACAGAAAGCGAGAAATCACCCCCCAGGGGGGATGGTCACGCCGCAATCCCTTCTCCTCCATTCTCCTCTCGGGATCTTGGGCACGCATGCACACGCGCCCGGCATGAGTTTTAAGCCACTGGGTCCGGGACGCAAACCGCGGTCAACTACGTGGGAGTCCAGCGACATAGCCATTATGCTAACTGCTGGTTCCCGAAATGTCAAAATTTTTATGGCAAAATTAAGAATTAGAATAAGTAAGTAGAATATTAGAAACACATTTTCCTGAATAATGCAGATAAAATGCTTAGTTCTGTACCTATCACAGGCCTCTGGATATTGATTAATTTTTATTATTTTACTCAAAGATTATACTGACCAGGATGTCTTCTAGTTTCATATCCAGCATATCTGTGCCGGTAATATATTTCTTCCAATCTTCTTGTTCTTGTGCTTGTTCTCCCATATTATCCAGGATTAATTCAAAGAATATCACTTTCTCAGAAATGGTGCTGAATGTATTGTCAAAACAGAACATGTAATCACCAACTTCAGTCTCTACACTGTATTAAAAAAAAGCACATATCTTTAGTTATCTGTACTTATACTTCAGGTCAAAGGAAAAACAAAGAGAAAAAAGAAAAATTACATGGTTTATAATTGGACAGTTTACTGAAAGATTTCTTTACTATTAAGAGAAATTTTGTAATTTCTCAAAAAAGAGGCAACCTGAAAATATTGGGTTATCAGAAAAGTCATGATGTATTTTTGCATAGAAAAACACGTCGTGACTTTTTCAACAAACCAATATATACCCAATACCTGAAATTTAGATGTGCACATTTACTTAGTCAACTATGGTAAATGGTCTTGACTTAATTTTCGAAAAGGATAGGATCAAATCCCTAGACATGTGATAACTCATAATAAACTTTAATAATTAAATGATTACAAGTAATTTTATCATGACTTCAATTTATGTGAATTTAAATATGATTACCTACTTACCCTTTAATTGAGATTAATCTGTAAATTGAGTTGTTTTATTTTGAAAAGCAGTGATGGATGATCCTAAATGCTTTCTTCTAGGCCTCTTGATGAAGTACATCTTTGTAATACAGTTTACAAAGGTTAGGATGAGGTCTGTCTGTGGCCAACACAGTGGGATTCCTCTCAGTGGGATTACCTTTACTGAATAAATTCACATCTAAAGTAAACATATGATCCTAGTCTCATTACCTTCATATTCAAGGTAAATGGCATGGGCAAAGTTAATTTAGTGAAGTAGTTTTCTCATGACTTTTTGTAGACAGAAACTTTTTTTCTTTTTTTGGAGAGGTTTTTGCTATAAGGCGCATGCGCTCACCAGACAGACAGAGACAGACAGAGAGACAGAGAGCAAGAAATCACCTCCTGGGGGGATGGCCACACCGCTATCTCTTCTCCTCTCGGGATCTTGGGCACGCACGCACACGCGCCCGGCGTAAGTTTAAGCCACCGGGTCCGGGACTCGAACCACGGTCGACTACACGGGAGTCCAGTGACATAGCCGTTACGCTAACTGCTGGTCCCAGAAACTTTTTTTTTTTTTTTTGAGAGGTTTTTGCTATAGGGCACATGCACTTGCCAGAGAGAGACAGAGAGATAGAAAATGAGAAATCGCACCCCCCCCCCCTCCGGGGGAATGGCCACGCTGCAATCCCTTCTCCATTCTCCTCTTGGGATCTTGGGCAAACATACACACGCGCCCAGTGTGAGTTTAAGCCCCCAGGTCCGGGACTTGTACCACGGTTGACTATATGGGAGGTCCAGCGACATAGCTATTACGCCAACTGCTGGTACCTGTAGACAGAAACTTTTAACAAGCAAATTATTGCACAGACTAATGATATTTACAACTGCTAGCCCCAACAAACAGTACTTCCTTGGATGGCAAAACTGGCTTACATTTTTATAATGTATCAGTGTAGTGCCCTGCTGTTCTTATTTAGTTAATTATTTCACAAGACAGGTGATAACCCTTTAAGAAACTGTTCAGAAATCAACTAAGTATTGGGTCCTTGGAAAAGGCATGACACATTTTTGCATAGGAAAAAAGAAAAACATGTCATGACTTTTCTGATGACCCAATACTTATAAAGCTACTGAGTTCACAGCTACCTTGTGAGAACTACTGATTCTGGAAACATATGCATATCTGATATTCTGTTCAATCATAGCAATTGTAAATTATAGAGAAGCTTTTGCAGAAATTCTGTATACCTAATATGTACATTAAATGAATTAATCTTATCCCACAAATGAAAAGTCAGGTTTTTTAGTCTAATTATACTTCTAAATAAAGGTTTTGATGTATCTTGCAATGCTCCCTATTTTCTCAGGTGAACTGACTTTTATGGGCTGCATTTTTAAACTGCTTATCATCCAATTTTCTTTTTCTTTTGTTTAATTTTATTTAAAAAAATTTTTTTATGAATTATTTTATTTAACTATTTATTTAATTATTTTTAATTTGACCAGAGAGGGACAAAGCAAGGGGGGTGGGGGGGAGTGAGAAAGCAAGCTGCCAGGTCTGGGATCTGAACCACAATCAGCCATGTGGGAGTCCAGCTCCTTTAACCACCATGCCACGAGCCTGCCCCAATTTTATTTTTCAAGAGTAGTTTTCAGTTCACAGAAAAATAAAGAGAAAGATAAGAAGTGGTCTTCAAAAAGTTACTGGAAAATGTACATTATGAAAAAAAACACACTATATGTAGATTTTAAAGATTTTGCATCAATATAAAAACCGCATACTTGGGCCAGCAGGTGGTATGGTGGGTAAGATGCTGGACTCTCATATGGCCAACTATGGTTTGAGTCCTAGACCTGGTGGCTTGCTTTCTCACTCACTTTCCCTCCCTAACCCTTTCTTTCTCTCTGGTGAACACACGTGCCTTATAGGAAACTTAATAAATTAAATAAAAATAAATTTTAGGGACCAGCAGTTAGCGTAATGGCTATGTCGCTGGACTCCCACGTAGTCGACCGCGGTTCGAGTCCCGGACCCGGCGGCTTAAACTCACGCCGGGCGCGTGTGCGTGCGTGCCCAAGATCCCGAGAGGAGAATGGAGGAGAAGGGATTGCGGCGTGGCCATCCCCCCTGGGGGGTGATTTCCTGCTTTCTATCTCTCTGTCTCTCTCTGTCTGTCTGGCGAGCGCACGCGCCCTATAGCAAAAACCTCTCCAAAAAAATAAATAAATAAATAAATAAAAATAAAAAAATAAATTTTAAAAAGCCTCATACTCGGGACCAGCAGTTAGCGTAATGGCTATGTCACTGGACTCCCACGTAGTCAACCGCAGTTCACATTCTGGACCCGGTGGCTTAAAACTCACGCCGGGCACATGTGCTTGCGTGCCCAAGATCCTGAGAGGAAAATGGAGGAGAAGGGATTGCAGCGTGGCCATCCCCCCAGGGGGGTGATTTCTCGCTTTTTGTCTATCTGTCTCTGTCTGTCTGGCAAGTGCACACGCCCTATAGCAAAAACCTCTATAAAAACAGAAACAAAACAAAAACCTCATATTTTAGTTTTATTTTTCCATGAATTTTTGAAGTCCCCTTTATAGCAATCTCCCATAGTCTCTATCCCCCACACATGTAGCCTCCCCCATTATCAATGTTCTCCACAGAGGGGTATAATTGTCATAGTTGATTTGTTACATTTATATATATAATCATCCAAGGTCCACAGTTTACATTATGTTTCACTCTTAGTGTTGTATAATACATTCTGTGATGTGTGGGAAAGTATATTTTATCATTTACTTCATCAAGTAAACTTAGAATCACATAGCTGACATAAAATTAAATATTTCACATCATTAAGTTAATAGGATTTAACGGAATTAGGTGGCCTCTTGATTATTTCTCAGGAACAATAAAATCTTCTTTCCTACATATTTCCCTTTACTTTTATTTCAAGTAACTATGTAATGAGTATCTCTTCTACATTCACTAATATGGGTACATATTATGTGTAATTTATGGCAGGAGTAACTATATTCATCATCTAATCTTCAATTTATGTTAAACTCTTTCTCTTATATAGTATTTCTAGAATAACTTTAGATATTTTAGTCAAATTTATACTTTTATCAATTGTAAAAATCAAGATGTTAATGCAAAAATATGATGAGGGGCCAGCAGATTGCATGGTTGTGAAGGCACTGGACTCCCACACGGCTGATTAGGCACATGGCTAATTAAGGTTCAAGTTCTGAACCTGGCAGCTTGCTTTCTCACTTTCTCTCTCTATTCGAATGAAAAAACAATAATAATAAATAAAATTAAATACTTCTTAAAAATATATATATAATGAAAGTTCCAGACTAATGACTGGCTCACTTACAGTAGTGCTGTTGTGAGAGGTGAGATGTAAGAAGAGAATATATGGCTTTTTGCTAAACTCTGAACTTAGAATTGTGGCAAGTATTTTCTTTTAATTTGGTTTCCAATGATCTGCTCTTTTACTTTTATTGGATCTTCTAATTACCTCAAAAGTGTAAGTAAGGTCTAAATAAAGAGAAAAAAAATTTACACACAGCATCAGGGGTATTATATTATTGTTTAAAGGAAGAAAACTATGGACAAAGATGATATAGCCAGCAGCTCAAGAAATTTTGAAGCACACACTTGGATAGTAGGTTTCAGTTAAAATGGAATGCCTCTGCTACTCAGAAAGGTAGGTTTAAAATGCCATAATAGAGGGGTCAGCAGGTGGTATAACGGTTAAAGTGCTAGACTCCCACATGGCCAACCGTGGTTTGAATCCCCGCAGCTCGAAACTCATGCCAGGTGCAAGTGCATGCATGCTCAAAATCCCATGAGAATAGAGGAGAGGGGACTGCAGCATGGCTATCCCACCTGGGGATGATTTCTCACTTTCTCTCTGTCTCTCTGACAAGCATACAGGTCCTGTAGATGTCTCTCAAAAAAAAAAAAAAAAAAAAAAAAAAAGCCACAACATATTGAATAAAATATGTAGGCAAAATACTCATGTACCCAACCAAAGGAAAAAAAATTTAGACAGAATAAAAATGATAATGCCTAGACAAAAAGAAAAATGTTAATGGATGTTACTTCAGTTTGTATAATGGCCTACTATAAAGACTGAAAATATTGGAATTATATAATACTGATATTTAGTACTGAATATCCTAAACTTCCTTGCCCTGCAGACACACGGATACTTCAAAAAATCTATGGAAAGTGAAATTAAAGTGCAAATTTATTTTGGTACCAAAAAAATTTTGAAATCTATGCATAGGTTTTTCATAGTATATATTGTCCATGAACTTTCTGAAGATCCCACGTAGACCATTGGTATTATTCCCAAAAGAACTCAGAGATTACTTACGTGTGAACTCCATCTGATTTTCTTTGTTCAAAAACTAATATTTTGCCTTCTGGAGAGGCAAGATGGAAATCGATATCTAATCCTGCTCCATCTAAAACCTACAGGAGAGCACAGAAGAGAAAAACATAAGTTCTAAAAATAAAATATTTATAGAACATAGATTATATGATGTAAACATTTCGTTTTCTCCCCTAAACCTTGAGGGGTGAAAAAGCAAAAAGAAACATGTTAAGGCTAGAAAGTTGCTGAAAAGATCATTAATTTCAATTTTATTAGTTTTCCCCTTTTCTATTCCTGTCATTGTCACCTAAGTTTATGCCTTACGCATATTAATGAAATAAATCTTTCTAAAACAATATCTTCACTGAGAAGCCCAGTAGAGTGGACAGAAACACAGGGCAGTTCAAATGCTGGACCTTTTACTTAAAACTTAAGACAATTTAGGACGTCCTGTAACTTTTTTGAGTTTATTTCTTCTTCAATAAAAGACTAATAATTACTTCTCTCTTTTGAGAGAGAGAGTGATTTTTGCTATATGGCACATGTGCATGAGACAGCAAGAAATCATCTGGGGGGAATGTGTAGTGGCCATACCCTTGGGGGGTGATTTCTTGCTTTCTGTCTCTTTCTCAGGCAATGGCACACCTACCCTATAGCAACCAAACAAAACAAACAAACAAAAAACTCCAATTTGCTTCAAGGAGCTACAAAGTGCAGCTGTGAATGCTTCTGAATTACTATCTACCTGACCCTTCCTGTCCGTAAATTATCCTAAGTGATCCAAGGAGTTGCTTGCCTTTTTTTTTTTTTTTGTCTTAAAGTTATTCTTCAGTTTGGGGGCCACTATACATTGCCCTGTCTTCTAACAACAGATATAAACCAATATTATAGTTGGAGACTTCAACATCCTCTCTCAGTAACTGGCAGGTCCAGAAGGCTAGCAATCAATAAGGACATAGTTGAACTGAATAGCACTTTCAACTAACTCCAAGTAATTGACTTTTGAGAAACACTTGATCCAACAATAGAACACATGTTCTTCTCAGGTTCACATGTAACACTGACTAACACAGACCACATCATAAGCCATATATTGCACTTTAACTTATGCTTTCAAAAGACAATGGAATTAAGCTAGAAACTATTCCAGAAAATTCACAAAATGTCTAGAGATAACACATTTATAAATAACTCAAGGGATTTAAATAATTTTTTAAATATTTGACTAAATGGAAATACAACTTAAAATCTGCAGGATGGAGGGACCAGCAGATGGCGTAATGGTTATGCTGCTGGACTCCCACGTAGTTGATAGCTGTTCCAGTCCTGGTCCTGGTGGCTTAAACTCACACCAGGCATGTGTCTGTGTGTGCCAAAGATACTGAGAGGAGAATAGAGAAGGGACTGCAGTGTGGCCATCCGCCCCCCCCCCCGGGGGGGGGGGTTGTGATCTCTCGCTTTCTGTCTCTCATATAAAAAAAACACCTCTCTTCCCCCCTCCCCCAAAAAAGAGAAAAATTTGTGGGATGGAGAAAAATCAGTGCTTATAGGTAAATTTATAGTAGTATTTGTAGTATATTAGAAGAGAAGAAAGATTTAAAATCAATCATCTAAGCATCCACTTTAGGAAACAAAAACAGTATAAGCCTAAAGCAAGCAGAAGGAAAAAAATCATACCAAAAATCAATAAAACTGAAACCAGAGTTAACTGTGGTGGTTAAGGTGGGTGGATCCCATCTGGCCAACTGTGTGGTTTGAGTTCTGGATCTGGTGACACGTAGAAACACACCAAGCATGTGTGCCCAAAATCCTGAAAGGAGAAATGGAGAAGGGATTGTGGCCTGACCATCATTCATGTGGAGTATTTTTTTACTTTCTTCGTCTCTCTCTGGCAGGCACATGCATCCTATAGAAGCAAAATTAAAAAAAAAAAAAAAAAAAATCAGGGTATCAATAGAGAAAAGTAATTGAAACCAAAAGTGCTGCCTTTTTTTTTTTTTTTTTTTTTTGGGAGAGGTTTTCACTATAGGGCACGTGCGATCGCCAGACAGAGAGAGACATAGAGACAGAAAGCGAGAGAAATCACCCCCCAGGGGGGATGGCCACGACGCAATGCCTTCTCCTCCATTCTCCTCTCAGGATCTTGGGCACGTGCGCACACGCGCCCGGCGTGAGTTTTAAGCCACCAGGTCTGGGACGCGAACTGCGGTCGACTACGTGGGAGTCCAGCGACATAGCCATTACGCTAACTGCTGGTTCCCCAAAAGTGCTTCTTTATAACAGTAAATAAAGCTGAAAAACATTTAGCCAGGTAAGCCAAGAAAAAAAAAGAAAAGATACAAATTACTAATATTGACAATGACAGTTCACAAAGGATCCTATGGACATTGAAATAATAATAATGGAATATTATTAACAAATATTTGCCCATGAATTTGATATCTTAAATGAAATAGAACACTCCCTTGAAAGACACAAACTACCAAAAGTGATACAAGGAGAAACATAATCTGCATAGACTTATGTCTATTAAAGAATCTGAACCAATAATTAATAACCACCCAAAAAGCAAAGAACTAGGCCCAGAAGTTTCAGTGGTTGTGACCCCTACCAAACATTTATGGATAAAATTATATCAATTTTCTAGAATCTCTTCCAGAAAAATAAAAGCTGAGGGAACGATCCTTAACTCATTTCATGAGGCCAATATTACTCTAACATCAAAACCCAGTAAGACATTATGAGAAAAAAACTTGCAGATCAATAGCTCATAAACATGTGAAGGGTGTTCAAAAAAAATTGTGGAAATGTATAGCATGAAAAACTACACATGTATTTCAACATTTTTTGGCACTAAAATGCATATTTCAACTCATTTCTTCCATGAACTTTTTTCTTTTTTAAGATTTATTTATTATCATTATTTTTCATTTTGACCAGAGAAAGAGAGAGAGAGAGAGAGAGAGAGAGAAAAGAGTGAGAAAGCAAGCTGCCACATCCGGGACTTGAACTGTGGTTGGACATGTGGGAGTTCGGTGCCTTTAACCACCACGCCACGCCACCTGCTGGCCCCTCTTCCATGAACTTTTGAAGTCCTCTCAGAGGTGTAAAAGTCTTCAACAAAATGTTAACAAGTATAATTCAATGATGTAAAAAAGAATTGCAACCATAGAGAGAATTTATTACAAGTATATAAGGCTGGCTCAAAATTTAGAAATCAATCAGTACAGTCCAAACATCAAATACAACAGTAGGGAGAAAATCAAAAGATCACACTAGTGGATACAGAAAAAATACAATAAAATCCAACACTGGGCCGACCTCTGAAGCATATTTTAACCACTATAGAAATAGCCAGATCCCCTATGGCTGACTGCAGTTTTAATCCCAGTCCCAGAGGTGGCTTGAAAAACATGCCTAGCTGGGGACCAGCAGTTAGCGTAATGGCTATGTCGCTGGACTCCCACGTAGTTGACCGCGGTTAAACTCACGCGGGCGCGTGTGCGTGCGTGCCCAAGATCCCAAGAGAAGAATGGAGGAGAAGGGATTGCAGCGTGGCCATCCTCCCTGGGGGGTGATTTCTCGCTGTCTGTCTCTGTCTGGCGAGCGCACGCGCCCTATAGCAAAAACCTCTCCAAAAAAAGAAGAAAAAAAAATGCCTAGCACATAAGATCTTGCCCAGAATCCTGTGAAGATCTTTATTGGAAGATTATCCCCTGTCTTATATGCACATGCCCTTTGGCATACACACACAAACATCCAACACTGATTTATGTAATATGAACTATTAGTGGGCCAGCAGATGATGGCTAAGGCAGATGGATCCAACATGGCCTAGTGTGTGGTTTGAGTCCTGAATCCTGAGGTTTAAAAAATATGCGAGGCATGTGTGTTTACCTACAATCCTGAAAGAAATGATGTAGAGGGATTGTAGGTGACTATCTCCCATGGGGAGTATTTTCTCATTTTCCCTGACTGTCTCAGTCTCTGGTAAACACACATGCCCTGTAGCCAATTAATAATCAAAAAAAAAACCAAACAAACAAACAAACAAAAAAAAACTATTAGCAAACTAGGTAGGAAAAGAGAAGAACTTCTTCAATTCTATAAAATACCTCTATAGAAATCCGGGGGGATTGGCCATGCTGCAATCCCTCTCCCTCCTCCAGTTTCCTTTTGGGATTTTGGGCACACACACACACAAGTGTCCAGTGTGATCCTCAAGCCACTGATTTTGGGACTCAAACCACACAGTAGGCAACATGGGAACCAGTGCCCAACCTCCATACCACCTACTGACTCCAAATCAAAGTTTTAAAGAAAATGTAATCTAGGCCATTTCATTACATCCCTAGTTGGTTTTCTTGCCTCTACTTTTGCTATTCTTTATTAAATAAATATTTTTTCTTTATTCACAATAGAATATATGTGTGTGCATGAGAGATAGAGATAGATAAAGAGCGAATGAGAGAGAGAAACACCTTCCACAGGGATCCCATTTTAGTCCTCCAGCCCTGTGGACTTTGGGTACTGGCTTGTTTCAGGCGAACCAGTCCAGGAACAAGAATTGCAGTTGCAATGTGAGATAAGGTTTCTTGTGAACAATACTACACCATGGGGCTGGTCCCTAATTTTGCTCCTCTGATATCCATTTTCCACACTGCACCCAGTGATCTGCTTAAATTGTGAAGGGTATCATACAAAAAAAGGAAAAGAGCTACTAGTACAGCACTCAAGGCTATGATTCATAATCCAGAATCCAGCTTCCTGACTTCTCCAATTCCCTTTTCAGTTACTCCCATCCTAGACTTTACAATCTTAGACTTTACAGTCTTAAAGTCTAATAAAAACTCAGTATTTGTGGTGTCCACCACATACTGCTCATCACTATGCATTTTTGGAACTGAGTGTCTATTCACTTTTTTTTTCTTTCCTGAAATACCCCCCTAGTCCTTTGCATTTCTGTCTCACTTAAGCATCTTTCTAAATAGTTTAATTTTATTTTCTCCAGGAATGCTCTTTTGAGAACTCGAGAAGTAGCCCTCCTCTAAGAAAACTTAATAATATTTTGATACTTTTATGAGCCAGTAACCTTTAAATATTAAGCTCCTTGAGAACAGGGACTCTTTCTCTTTTTATGTGTCCCCCCCCCAACTCCACCCCCAATTCCTGCCCATATACTAACTCTTTGATGAGTACTGAACTTTTGAACTCTACTGGAAATCAAGAAATATTGAGCTCTAGACTCAGTTTTGCTTACTATGTGACTTTAGATACTTTATTCTGAAATACATGCATTTGTAAATAATCTAATCCTAAAGTTCCCTTGGATAAAAATTCTATTATTTACTCTCTATGTGACAGTACCTGGTATCTAAAAAGTCTCTACATCAACTTAAAAAATTTAACATTTGGTTTTAAATTAACTTGAAAAAAAAAAAAGAAACCTGAAAGATGAAACACATCAATGCAGTGTTCTTGCAGTGCTACCTGAAAACATCTAAATGAACTGTGTGGAACTAACAAGATCTTTTCTAAGAAATTACTCCCTACTAGAATGACTACATAAATTAAGATAATTATGTACAATTGAGTACTAAGCAGATACTAAAAAAGATAACAATGAACATGGGGGAAATGTTTACACTATTCAATGAAAGAAATACTATAAAAGTTTTAACATACGATTTGATCTTATTTGATGTGAAAATAATGGATATGTAACTGGAACAGAAATGTACCATTAAATACAGCGATAGCCCCTTCCAACATGTTTCAAAATCGGGCTAACGACAATGATAAGGTCACAATTCAAAAATCCTTCATTGAAGCAAAGGCAGTGATGAGTTACAATCTCGGAATTGAATCAAAGTGTTCGGGGTGATTCAAACAAGTGTCATCACCTCGTCCAATAACGGAGGAGAACGTGTATCAGTTTTCTCCCGGGTTGCGAAATTCTCAGCATGAAGCATGTTGACTCGAAAAAACGATGGGCGAACTATGAAACCGAAAGACAAGCCAGCGACCTCGCCAGCTCTGGCCTCTTTCCGAGCAGAGGAAAGGGGAGAGAACCGGCAGTTGTCTCTCCAGGTCCCGCCCAGCGCCTGGGTCCCCGGCTCCAGCGGGAGCCTTGCCGCCTCGCGCGCCTGCGCGGAGCTGGCCGGCTGCCCCACGGCCCCCGCGGTCCTCAAGAAGTTTCAAAGCGGTGAGAGGCGACGGCGTGGGGCGGCCGGGCTCCCCCTCCGCACTCACCTGGTACTCGATCTCCAGCGAGGCTTTCGCGGGCATGGGCTGGTAGAAGCACTCCTTCTGGCCGGCCGGGAGGGTGAAGGTGAAGTCGCTGTCTAAGGAGGGCGTGAAGCCCGCCGCCCCCAGCAGCAGCACCGGAGGCAGAGCGGCCAGCAGGAGCGCGGGGAAGGGCCACCAGATCCCGCGGCCCATCCCTGCCTGGGCGCGCTCGGGCCGAGAGGTGTGCTCGCTTTCCCTGGACTCCTCGTGCTTGGCAGGGAAACCTGGAGTCCGAAGAAACCCCGCGCGGCGGCCAATCCCGCCACCGAGGTGGCAGCGCAGTCCTAGACCCGACCGGGACGGAGGGCGGGGCCGACGGTCGGTTCCGCACCCTCCTCAGGCTCGGCCCCTCAGGCCGGCGAGAGCGCCGCCCGCCTGGCTCCCCGCGGGTTCCCCCGACTCTCCGCACACGGACGGGCGTCCGGCGGCCCTTGTGGGAAATGTAGTCCGGGCGAGCTCAGCCAGGAGGCGCCGCCGCGCTCTCCGACCGCCGTCCCGGCACGCCCCGCGCCCCCGGCGTCGTCTCACGCACGGCCTGCGCGGGGCGGGGCTGCGGCCGGGAGGTGCGTCCCAACGGCTCCCGCGGCCGTTCGAACTCGGCGCGTCGGCGTTCGCTGGTTCTCCCCGCCGAGTGTCTGCGGCTTCCACGCCCGGGCCGGGGAGACGGTCTGAGGCTTCCGAGCGCGGTCGTCGGGTGCGTCTCCCGCCGCTACCACACGGGTGCTGAGCGGGCGTCGGCGGGTGGGAAGCTGCCTACCTGGGGGTGTTCCTCCCGCCGGCCCTTCAGGCGCGTTTCGCCTGGCCCTCGCGCCGCGGGGTGTACTGCCCCCGCAGGGTTGCGTTTCTGCTGAGGTAAATCAGAGAGGGGCTTGTCAGGCTTTCCTCTCCGTCTAGTTGAGCGTTCTTGAGACAGGAGCGCGGTTTTTAAAGCCATGATCCCTTTCCAAACCGGGAAGTCTTTTCCTACTACACCCAGCCTGTCACAATACAGGGAGTGTAAAGAACCCTCGTTGTTCGAGTGATTGGTGTGCGTGTGTACACCCACCAGAGCGTCGTTAATTAGGACTGAAAGGTGACTTGGGACCTGTAAGTAGGATGATGTGCCTTTCCACGTTTTTACGGGCAGTGAAGAATACGGCATTTTAGAATTTGCCGTATTTTATTTACCCTGTCCTTCACTGTCCTACAGTGAGCTAGAAGTGTTGAATAGATAAAGCAGGACCAGCAGGACCTGATCCGTTGACTTTTGCCTGGGAGAGTTTTCTCACTTAAGCAGAAGCCAGTCTGTGAAAACAGAAAGGGGCAAAGTTTGTCCACTAAGATAACAAAACACCTCATCTAATTTTCTGCCAGTTTCTTCCAATAATTTTCTGCCAGTTTCTTCTTTTGACTCTCTTTTTTACGTCTGAGATGTTTGGTGAATGAATGTTTAACGGACTTTTTTTAGCTGGCTGCGAGGAAGGAAAGACAGTTTAGTATTCATCGTTTATTATTTGAAAATATTGAGCTTCTGTAAGAACGCTATTGTCCTGAATATAAGACACAGGACTCCTACCTAACCTTTTGGAGCCTGGGATATGCTCAGAATTCTGAGGGACCATGAAAGAAAGATGTTACAATGAAAAAGATAAATGGGATCTCAAAGAGGAATTGTAATTTTAACATTATGCAGAAAGATCTACAGGAGTAGTACAGATGGTAAAGTTACAGGGTTTTTGCTGTAAGGCAGGTATGCTTGCCAGAGAAAGACCGGGAAAGAAAGTGAGACATCACTCCCCCAGGGGTCGGCCATTCCCCAATCCTCTTTCCTCCATTGTCCTCTCAGGATTTTAGGAATGCAGATACCAGGGTCATTTCAAGCCTCTGGGTCTTGACAGAGTTGACCTTATGGGCCAGCATCTTAACCTCCATGCCATATGCTGGACCCTAATGTTATAGTTTTTATTGAATTAATTTTAATAATAAAATGTGGACTTTTATCAAGATTTTTTTTTACCTGCATAAGAATTTAGTAGAGTGTTTTCCACCCCTAGAGATCATCTGTTGAAAAAACAAACCTTTTCTTTTTACATTTTTTAAAAAAGAATTTTTTGTTTAATTTTTTTATCATCATTATTTTATTTTTTATTCTTCTTTAAGTTGATCAGAGAGAGACAGAGAGAGAGAGAGAGAGAAGGAAAGTGAGAAAACAAGCTGCCAGGTCTGGGACTCCAGCTGTGGTCAGCCATGTGGGAGTCCAGCCACCTTAACCACCGCCACCTGCTGGCCCTTCTTTTTATACTTCTATGAGTTGATCTGCTTGATAATCATCTCTGTTGTGACTTCGCATGGGTGTGTTTTTTAAAAATTTATAACCATTGTGAATGAGAGGAGATAACTTTTTTTTTCTTTTTTGGTCATAGGGCACTCACCAGTAAAAGACAGAGAAACAGTGACAACAGACGGAAAGTGAGAACTCAACCCATTATGGGGAGTGGCCACACTACAGTCCCTTCTCCTCCATTCTCCTCTCTGAATTTTGGGAATGCACACTCATGTGCCTGGTGTTATTTTCAAGCTGCTGGGTCAGGGATGCCAATATGGCCAGTCATCTGGGCGTCCAGCACCTTAAACCCCACGCTACCTTCAGGCCCAGAGAAGAGATAACTTATATTTGGTAATAAATTGTCTTTTATAGGGCCAGCAAGCTGACTCTGTTTCAGGTCCTGGACCTGGCAGCTTGCTTTCTCACTTTCCCTCTCTCTCTCACTCTGTCCCTCTCTGGTCAAATTTAAATAAATAAATAAAGTTAAATAAAATCTTTTAAAAATAGTCTTCTTCATAAAACATGAATAACAGTAATGCAACATTTTATTGGATGTCTAGAGCTTTAATGTATGAAAGTTTAAAGGTCTTGTTTTGAAATTTATATAATACATAAATTAGAGAAATACAGTGTGACATGATTAAAAGGCATCAGATCTATATTCAAATCTTGGTTTCACTATTTACAGTTTGTATGACATTTAGTTGATTTGTTTGTCGGATTCTTAGTTTTTTTCATCTTTAATACGGAATAAAAAAAATTCAGTTTAGACAATTGTTAGGAAGGTTAAATGAGCTTAGAAGAGGTAAACCATGGGACCAGCAGCAGATGGCATGATGGTTACGTTGCTTGACTCCCACGTAGTTGACTGCGTTTCAAGTCCTGGACCTGGTGGCTTAAAACTCACGTTGTGTGAGTGTGCATGCATGTGTGCCTAAGATCCTAAGAGGAGAATGGAGGAGAAGGGATTGTGGCTTGACCAGGCCCCCCCCCCCCTCCCCGTGGGTGGTAACTTCTCACTTTCTGTTTCTCTCCATTGAGCACATGTGCTCCTTAGCAAAAAACCTCTCTTAAAAAAAAAAAAAAAAAGAAAGAAAGAAAGGAAAGAAAAGGCAAACCATAATAACTAGACCATGGTGAATATGAAAAATTGAACTATTGAAATTGAATTGAACTTAACATTATAATTTTATATGGCAGAGAAAGTCATTGTTTCTTTTGTTTTGTTACATTTTAAACCACCATGAAAGATTTCACAACATTTGGCCTAGAAAAACAATGAGTAAAATCCTATTAGTTCAAGAGTATTTTGGCTGATACCGTAGAATCTTTCAGACAAGGTACAAAGAATTCATTTATTTTTTTAAGAAATGGAATCTAGTTCATCAGACTACTATAATAAAGACAATGAAGAAGAAAGTTTGCTTGCAAATGTTGCTTCCTTAAGACATGAACTGAAGATAACAGAATGGAGTTTGCAGAATTTAGGGGAAGAGTTATCCAGGTGAGTAAAATCACATATACAATTAAGAGTATGACTTTAACTTATGATTAACATATATGAATCTCATATATTGTGTTTCTAATATGCCTACTAAATAAGCTCAGTAATTTTCTAATTTTTGAGGTAATTTTCAATTTAGGAAAAAATAAGCATGTTAGAGAAGCATTTACATATAGGTTGAGTATCCCTTGTCAGATCAGCAGCTGGCGTAATGGCTATGTCACTGGACTCCCACGTAGTGGACCACAGTTCGCGTTCCGGATCCAGTGGCTTAAAACTCACGCTGGTCGCGTGTGCATGCGTGCCCAAGATCCCGAGAGGAGAATGGAGGAGAAGGGATTGCAGCGTGACCATCCCTTTTGGGGGGTGATTTCTCGCTTTCTGTCTCTATGTCTCTCTCTGTCTGTCTGGCGAGCACACGCACCCTATAGCGAAAACCTCTCCAAAAAAAAAAAAGAAAGAAAGAAATGCTTGGGACCCGGGGCCAGCAGATGGCGTAATATTTAAGTCACTAGACAACCATGTGGTTGACGACGGTTCAAGTCTTAGACCCAGCAGTTTGAAAGTGATGCCATGTGTGTGTTAGCGTGTGCCCAAAATCTTGAGAGAAGACCGGAGGAGGAGAGATTGTGGCATTAGTCATACTCCCTAGGGGGTAATTTCTTACTTTCTGTCTCACTGTCTCTCCAGCAAACACGTGCGCGCTATAACAAAAATCTCTCTCTTAAAAAAAAAAAAATGCTTGGGACCTGAAGTGGTTCAGATTTTGTGTGTTTTTTTTTTTTTTTTTAAGTATTTGCATATAGAGAATGAAATGTCTTGGGAAGGGGATCTAAGTCTAAACTATTTATGTTTCATATATACCTTATCCAAATATTCTGAAGGTATTTTTATTCAATATGTTCAATAATTTTGTGTATGAAACAAAATTTATGTTCATCGAACCACCAGAAAGCAAAAGTATTACCATCTCAGGGGCCCATGTGGACAATTTGTGGTTGTTTGACATCACCATCATTTCTGGCTGATTTTTTTTTTTTTTTTTTTTTTTTTTTGAGATAGGCAACTAGATTCACCAGTGGGGACTGCTCCCCCCTCCACCCGCCCTTTTTAAGTGAATTTATTTATACTATGAGTGAGAGAGGCAGAGATAGTCCATCATTGACAGGGTCTTGACTTCAAGATGCAACCCCTAGCTTTAGCCAGCCCTGGATCATGGGCATACATGATCAGGGAGTCTCTGGACTTGAATCTGCAATCTTCCCTTACAGAGTGCTGAATCTTGCACTGTGCCACCATCCAGACCCCTGACTGAATTGATATACTACCAGTCAGCAATAGTTTTTTCACACTTATTCACATGTAAGCCTTTAGTAGTAAAAAATATGACATACCATGAATATAGTTAATAAGTAATATGTATAGGGTAACTAAGCAGCACAGTATCATCACCAGAACACCTATATCAGCTGTTAGACAACAACAAACAACAGCAGGCTTTGTTACTCTAGCTACAAAGTAAGGTGAAATTTTTTTTGTTTGTTTTTATGTTTTGCTGTAGGGCATGTGTGTTCCCCAGAGAAGTGGGGGGTTAGGGATGAGAAGTCACCCACTGAGGGGAGATAGTCACATCACAATCCCTTCTCCATTTCCATCTTGGGATTTGGGGCATACACACCTGGCATGTGTTTTAAGCTGCCGAATCCGGACTCTTAACTGAAATAGGCCGTGTGGAATCCAGCCACTTTAGTTACCATGCCACATACTTGCCTCAAAGCTTGTTATGATAAAAAAGATTACTGAACACTGTATTTTATTGAGTTGTTGGAAAAGTCATGATGCACTTTTGCATAGAAAAATTGTCATGACTTTTCTAACAACCCAATTTTTTACATTTTTTATTTTTAATGATAGAAAGCACATGTGTGCACATGAGAAAGAGAGAAAGAAGAAAGCACCCTTACTCCTATGTATGCCTAGTATATTTTTCAGACTGACCTGGGATCTTGTTAATGAATTTCAGTACTTCAGAGTGCTAGCATTGCTGCTGGGCCTGGATTTTGTATTTTTCAGTGAGAAAGGACATCAGTAGCAGGGACCCTGAGGTCACATATGAATTTTCCATTGGTGGCGTCATGTTAGTGCTCAAAAAGTTTTGTATTTGGAGCTTTTCATATGGGGAATGCTCAAGCTGTGCTAAAAAAACACCTTTAATATGTTAGAGTATAAAATATGTGTTTGGGGGACTGGCAGGTGGCATGGTGGTTGAGGGCGCTGTACTCCCATATGGGCAACCGTGGTTCAAGTCCCGGACCTGACGGCTTGCTTTCTTCCTCTCTCTCACTCTGTTCCTCTTTGGTTAAAAGGAAGAAAGAAAGGAAGAAGGAAAGAAGGTTCAATAAAAATAATTATTAAAAAGTATGTGTGTGGGGGGGACCAGCAGTTAGCATAATGGCTATGTCGCTGGACTCCCACGTAGTTGACTGTGGTTCGTGTCCCGGACCCGGTGGCTTAAAACTCACACCGGGCGCATGTGCGCGCATGCCCAAGATCCTGAGAGGAGAATGGAGGAGAAGGCATTGCGGCGTGGCCATCCCCCCTGGGGGGTGATTTCTCGCTTTCTGTCTCTCTGTCTGTCTCTGTCTGTCTGGCGAGCGCACACGCCCTATAGCAAAAACCTCTCCAAAAAAAAAAAAAAAAATGTGTGTGGGGCTTTGTTAATCTTTTATGAATCCTAAATAATGCTAATAGGATCTGGAAATACAGAAATTACTAGTCTAAAACTAATTTTGGTTTATTTAAAATGTAGAAGAAACATTGTCTTATTTTCATAACTATGAATCTGATTGTCAGCAGAATTTTGGGTTATTTTCTTACTTAATATATACAGGTTGTGGTGAATATTTAAACTGTCTAAGAACTAAAATGTATCTTTTTCTTTTTTCTCTAGCGTTAGTCCAAGTGAAAATTCTGATTATGCTTCTAATCCCTCTGAAAGGCTTATTTTGGAAGACCTTGTTCAGCCTACGCACTCTGGACTTTTGAATTACTCACCTTATAAAAAAGTTTGTAAAATGTCTACTGGCAGTTGCCAAAAAAAGCCAAGAGATAAGGTTATTGTTTTTAGATCCATCTACTGAAAATACTTTTCTTTTGAGTTTTTCATTAAATATGTTATTCATATTTTACAGAGTTTTTTACTGTAGTGCTCAAGAATTTAAATATAATTGTTGCTTTTATATCCCAACAAAGAAAGTAGTTATCTTGGTGTATTATTCTATTTTATTTATATATTTATTTTTAGTTATTAAAAGTTTGCTTTATTTTTCTTCTGAATCAAGAACTAGCTTTCAGTCATAGTTATGTGTCTTTGTGCTTTCTAGACAATATCACAGTTAGCATTGCCTTATCAATAAGCATGTTAAACTATCAATAGGTTCCAGTGGGATAGCCACATGTAGCTTGTTCAGGTGGTCAGGAACACTCTTATTTATTTGCTGTAGCTTTTAATTCTTGATTGGATCTCCAAATGTGAAAGAGCTGATAGGCTACTGCAGCCCCCACAAAGAAATTACCAGCAAACAGATTCCAATTTTTTGGAATAATTACAAGTGAATATCTTGACCAAATAAACCTTGTGGTCATCATCAGGACAGTCGACTGTGCGGTGCTGAGTTTTTCCACAGGTCTTGCCATGTCAGCCAGGCCGGCACACACCAAACCCCATTTCATAATTGGAGCCCAGAAAAAAACTGTTCTGGGACCTGCCCCGTGGTTGTACAGCAGCCTCAGCTTCTCCAGCAGCATCAGTTCCACTCTGTCCAAGACACAGTGGAAGGTGGCCCACAGGCTGCTGGCAGACAGTGAAGGGCAGCACCTCAGCCTCCACTTGTGGCAGCCTCCCTAGGGCTTTGCTTGCCCGCAGTCAGCCACAGAATCTGCTGCCAGCCTTGTGGAGATACCAGGCTCCATCTGCCCCGCCCCAGTCCACCCCACCCTGTCCTTCACTAGGGACAAGACCGTTATTATTCTATTTTTAAACATATATATTTATTATCTTTTTACAGCTAGTGTCTTATCAAGTAAATCATAATCTCTTTGACTTTAGTGCTATATACATATATAATTGGTATTTAAAAAAATTTTTTTTATTATTATTTTAAAATTTGCTTCAGGGCATGTACATTCATCAGAGACAGAGGTGGTTGGCAGGGAATGAGAAAGCAAACTGCCAGATTTGGGACTTGAACTGTGGTTAGCCATGTGGGGAGTCCAGTGCCTTAACTACCATGACACCACTGACCCTAGTAATTAATTATTTAGTATACCTACCATTTAGCCTGGATCAAGTGCTATGTGGTGACATGGCACTGTTCTTTCATTATCTCTTAAGTCATTTTGTGTTGTTTTTTAGCTTTCGCTATAGGGCATGTGAAAGAGATATGGAAGAAAATTGAGTAATTAACCCCCAGGGAGGATGGCCACAGCCACAATCCCTTGTTCTCCAGTCTCCTTTTGGGATTTTGGGCACACATGCACATGCGCTGGACATGATTTTTAAGCTGCCAGGTCAGTTTGGCCATGTGGGATCCAGAGCCTTAACCTCCATGCCACCTGCTGGCCCAATTATGCCCCAGTTATGTCTATAAGTTTTGTTCATGAAGTTAGACATCTTTTCCTGATCTGGAACTCTTTCTTTCTTATTCTATCAAATTATCTGTTTCCCAATATTTATTCCTTTTCCTCACTCAACCTTTTTATGTCCCTTTCCATGCTCCCTGTTTTTCATTCTCCCATCCCCAGCACAAATATAGACAGGTATCTATTGCATATACAAATGATAATCTTGATACAAGTTTGTTCTTTCTCCTTCAGAAAGACAATCATTTAGAGATTTTCTTTTTGAAAAGAAACTACTTAATGAAACTACGTGAGCCTACATTTTAGAAAATAAATTCATATTTCATGTCTACAAAGAGTGTGCAATTCTGGGAGGTTAGGTTTCTATCCTAATTTAAGTTGTTGATAATGTCTATTGTATATATTCCTTAGATGAAATGCTTCTGTTATACCATAAGAAAAATAAAAACACAAATCACAAATTGGAGGAAAAAAATATTGGTAATGCCTATCAAAGACAAAGGGCTAATCTCTAAAAAGGCTTCTAAAGAGTAGTATCAGAGTGCCAGCAGGTGACACGGAGGTTAAGGCATTGGTCTCCCACATGACTGACTGCTGTTCAAGTCCTGGACCTGGCAGCTTGAAAATCACAATGAGCACATGTGTGTGCTTGCCCAAAAATCCCAGGAGGATAGTGGAAGAGAAGGGATTGCAGCATAGCCATCCCTCCTGGAAGGTGATTTCTCATTTTCTCTGATTATCTTTCTCTCCATCTCTCTGTCTCTGTGGTAAGTGCACTTGCCCTACAGCAAAAATCTTAAAAATAAATAAATAAAAGTAATACCAGTAAAAGTAGACAGAAGACATGAATGGAAAAGAAAATTATCTTTAAACAAATGAAAAGGCATTCAATCTCATGCATAGTAAATTCAAAATGAAACTCCATTGAATTAACATTTTTTAGACTGGGCCCAAGGCCTAGTGGTTAAGGAGCCAGATCTCTATGACTGACTGTGGTGTCAGTCTAGCCCTGGTGGCTTAAAAAAAGGCCAGGCTTGTGTACATGTGAGCCCCAAATCCTGACAGGATAGAGAAATGGAAGGAAAATGATTACGGCATCACCATGCCTCACTGGGAGATGCTCTCTCTTTCTTTACTTTCTGTTTCTCTACCACCCTCTAGCAATTAAAAAAAAAAAAAAAATAGTTCTTACCTATCAGATTGTTAAATATTCTGATGTTTGACACTTTTTTTTTGTAATTTTAGGGGGACACCTACATTACTGGTGGGAATACAAAATGATATAACCCCTATGAAAAGACAGTTAACAATAGTTACAAAAATTACAAATACATTTACCTTGACTTGGAAATTTCATTTTGAAAAACTGTCCTACAGTTACAAGAGCACAAATACAAAATATTATTTGTCATAATGAAAGATCAGAAATAGCTCAAGTATACAATAGTAAGGGATTGGTTGAATAAACTATGGGTCATTCATGCAATGGAAGCCATGCAGTTGATGAAAAAAGGAGTTTTTTGATGTGTTGATTAAAGAGACAGTATATTTCGTTAAAATGAATGGTGCAAGTGAAGAACATTTTATGTAATACTCTTGTTTTGTATAAGGAATCAAGGCAAGTGGGTAATTTGTGTTGCTTGTGTATGCATGAAGAATCACTAGAAGATTAAACAAGAAACTTACAGAAATGGTTACCTACTTATCAAAGATGAGAAAAAGACTATGTATATACTTTTTCTTTGATATAGTTTTGACTTTTGAATTGCATAAGCACATTACTCAAAACAATAAAGTAATTAAATGAAATTATGTTTTCAAAATTGTAGCTGTCATGAAATTAAAATGATTTATTGTAAAATATAAAAAGTATAATAAAAACATGTACAGGTTAAAGAATATTTTACCTACTATCCATTTTATTGTTGATGGACATTTGAGTTTTTTGGGCCAGTGCAGGTATGAATATTTTTGTATCTTTTTTAAAAAATTATTTAATTTTATATATTACTATTATTATTATTTTTTTCAGTTTGATCAGACAGAGAGAGAGAGACGGGGGAAGTGAGAGAGCAAGCTGCCAGGTCCAGGACTTGAACCGTGGTTGCCTATGTGGGAATCCAGTGTCTTTAACCACCACACCACCTGCTGGTCCCAATATTTTTGTATCTTCAGATGCAAAAGTATAGATGTTTCTTTTAGATTTATACTCAGGAGTGATATTGCTTGGTCTTACTTTATTTAGCTTCACTGGATAATACCAAGCAGTTTTTGAAAGTGTGCCACTGTTTGCTAAGTTGTGCTTATGTCCACTTCCACCAGCATTAGGTGGAGATCATATTGAGAGTCTTCACATATCCTTGTCAGAACAAACTACTTCAATTCATTTGAGCTGTTTAGTCATTTCATTGATAATTGCTTATTATTTTTCATTAACTGTATGTAATCCTTAAATATTCAAAATCTTTCTTTTTTATTTTTCAGATGTCTCTTTCATCCTCTACACCTGTTGATCAGGAGATTAAAAGCCTGCGAGAGAAACTCAATAAACTTAGACAACAAAATGCATGTTTAGTCACACAAAATCATTCTTTAATGACTAAAATAGAATCTATCCACTTTGAATTAACACAGTCAAGAGCTAGAGTATGTATCTTGAAGTGATGATTATGCCAACAGAATGGTTGTAATAATTTTACGACTTATAATTGGAAAAATGCCCTTGCGTTGCCTTAATGTATCAAGCCAAGTACTCTTACTTGGGACCAGCACTTGGTGTAATGGCTATGTTGCTGGACTCCCATGTTGTTGACCGTGGTTTGAGTCCCAGACCTGGTGGCTTAAACTCACGCTGGGCACATGTGCGTGCATGCCCAAGATCCCAAGAGGAGAATGGAGGAGAAGGGATTGTGGTGTGGCCATCCCCCTGGGGGGTGATTTCTCACCTTGTGTCTGTCTGTCTGGTGAGCGCATGCACCCTGTAGCAAAAGCCTGTCCAAAACAAGTACTCTTTCTTTAAAGAATTATTTAATGTAATTTAATTAATTTATTTATCTTTAAAGAATTAATTTATTTAACTTTATTTGTTTATTTATTTTAATTTGACCAGAGAGGAACAGAGTAAGAGTGAGAGAGATAAAGTGAGAAGGCAAGCTGCCAGGTCCAGGACCTAACCACGGTTGGCCATGTGGGGAGTCCAGTGCCCTTACCCACCATGCCACCTGTTGGCTCCAAGAATTATTTTATTTTATTTTATTTTATTTTATTTTATTTATTTTAATTTGACCAGAGAGCTACAGAGTGAGAGAGAGTGAGAGAAAGAAAGTGAGAAAGCAAACTGCCAGGTCCAGGACTTAAACTGTCGTTGACCATGTTGGAGTCTAGCGCCCTTAACCACCATGCTAACTGCTGGCCCCAATGCCAAGTGCTTTCTATTATGATAGTATAGTACCACCATGCTATGAAATCAACTTTATATTAATTTTTTATCTGAAAATGATTCAGAGGAGCATTTTAATTTTTGTGTTTTAGTAAGTCAGCTTCTTAATGTCTTAAGATTACTAGTTTGGGGGGCCAGCAGATGGCATAATGGTTACATTGCTGGACTCCCATGTAGTCAATTGTGGTTTCAGTTCTGGCCCCAGTGGCTTAAAATTCACACCAGGCACGTGTGTGTGCATGCCCAGAATTTTGAGAGGGGAATGGAGGAGAAGGGATTGTGGTGTGGTCATCCACACCCGGGGGGTTATTTTTCGTTTTCTGTCTCTCTGGTGAGCTCACACACCCTATACCAAAAATCTTTCTCAAAAAAAAACAAAAAGATTACCACTTGGGGGCTAGCGGGTGGCATGGTGGTTAAACCACTGGACTCACATGACTGACTGAGGTTCAAGTACCAGGCCTGGAAGCTTGAAAATCATGCTTGGTGTTTGTGTATGCATGCCCAAAATCCCTGGAGGAGAATGAAGGAGAAGGGATTGTGGTGTAACCGTCCCCTCTGAGAGTTGATTTCTCACTTTCCCTCTCACTGTCTTTCTATCTCTCTGGTGAGTATACATGACTTATGGCAGAAAACCTTAAAAAATAACTCTTGAAAATCTTTTAAAAAAATCTAAAAAAAGCAAAAGCAAAAAGATTACTGATTCGGGACCAGCAGTTGGCGTAAAGGCTATGTCGCTGGACTCCCATGTAGTCAACCAGGGTTCGAGTCCCAGACCCCGTGGCTTAAACTCATGCCGGGCGCGTGTGCGTGCGTGCCCCAGATCCTGAGAGGAGAGTGGAGGAGAATTATTGCGATGTGGCCATCCTCCCTGGGAGGGTGATTTCTCGCTTTCTGTCTCTGTCTTTCTGGCTAGTGCACACGCCCTATGACAAAATCCTCTGGAAAAGAAAAAAAAAGATTACTGATTTGTATGGTTTTCTTTTATAAAGGAAATAAATAGTATTTGCCTTCCTTTTCAAAATAATTCTATAGAAAACATGAAAAATAGAAAAAAGCATGGAGGGGCCGCTCTGCAAGACTGAGCAACATGGGAACATTCTGGGTTTGCATCCAGGGGCCTTTCTGAACACAGCAGTGTTCAAAGAATATCTTATTTCTCTCCTGCCGTAAATTAAGATGGAGTTGAAGCCTGTTGGCTTTGTATTTATCTCTTTCTTTGTAAATATAATCTCATTTTCACCTGTCATTCTACCTGTTGTCTCAGTCTCTACCTCTCCTATTCCATTTTTAAATAGTAACTTTCCACCTCTTTTCTGATAAGCTATCCACTGTTGGTAAGTAAGAAAAGTAGTGACTTATCTTCAAAGACTTTAAAACTGTGTCCTTGGTTTTCCATTCAGGTCCTCCTCCTGTCCTCTACCTTATATTACCTCTGTGTTCTAAACTTGTTTTTTAAAGAATTATTTTAGTTTGTTTATTTTAATTTGACCAAAAAGGGACACAGAGAGAGAGGGAGGGAAAGTGAGAAAGCAAGCCACCAGGTTGGGTACTTGAACCATGGTCAACCATGTAGGAGTCCAGCACCTTCAAGCACCATTGTCACCTGCTGGCCCCTAAATGTGTTTATTTATTTTTTAATGAATCAGTGGTTTTTTTTGTTTGTTTTGTTTTTGTTTGTTTGTTTGTTTGAGTGGTTTTTGCTATAGGGCCCGTGCGCTCGCCAGAAAGACAGATAGAAAGTGAGAAATCATCCCCCAGGGGAGATGGCCACACTGCAACCCCTTCTTCTCCATTCTCCTCTCGGGATCTTGGGCACACACGCACACGCACCTGGCGTGAGTTTAAGCCACCAGGTCTGGGACTCGAACTGCGGTCGACTACATGGGAGTTCAGTGACATAGCCATTGTGCTAACTGCTGGTGCCAGAATCAGTTTTCTTAATAGTATTCTCTTCTGTCATTTAGGTTGTGGATTTCTACCTTGCTACTATAGTTAAACTTTCTCTATATTTCAGGTTATAGGATTACTGTGATTTTCTGTATTATCTAAGTTTTTAAAGTGAGCATATATTCTAAAATTAGATCATTAAATAGCAAGAAATTCAGTAAGTATTTAATTTGTTTTCTTCTTTATTAAAAAATAATAATAATTTGCTGAGGGGAACATGCACTTGTTGTAGAGAGACAGAGAGGAAAAGTGAGAAATCAGACCCTAGAAGACCACACCACAATTCCTGCTTCCCCATTCTCCTCTTGGGATTTTGGATAGGCACGTACACATACATGGCGTGCTTTTCAAGCTGCTAGGATTTGAACTATGGTCGGCCATGGGAGTTCAGCACCTTAGTCACCATACTGTCGACTGGCCCTTAATATAATTTTTAATTTTACATTTAATTTTCTAATTTATACAAAATTAATGTTGTTAATGGTGTCACTAGAGATCCTGTTTTTTACTCAAACAGCTAAATCAGACTGGGATATTAAGTTGAAGTTAATCACGTGTGTGTGCTTACATGTTGAGACTGGTTTGATGACATTCCATGTAAATGTTGATCAAAGGAATTTATATAGGAAGAGTTTTACATTTGACTAGTGATTGGAGAGTCTTATTGAATTCTGTTGTTTGACAAATAAAAATGAACGGTTTAATTAATTTTCTAAAAGAAAGTATTTAAAGAGTGTTTGTTTTGTTTTGTTTTCTGCTGTAGGGCATGTGTGCTTGCCAGGAAAATAGAGAGAGGGAAAGTGAGAAATCACACCACAGTCTCCTCTTTGTTCTCCTCTCATGGTTTTGGGCATGCATGCAAACATGCTCAATCAAACCGCAGCAGTTGACCATGTAGAATCTCACACCTTAACTTCCATATCACCTGCTGGCCCCTAAGAGTTGTTTTTATGTTTCAGATTGCTATGCTTGAGTCTGCTCAACAACAGGCAGCCAATGTCCCAATCTTGGAAGAGCAGATTATAAATTTGGAAGCAGAAGTTTCAGCCCAAGATAAAATTTTAAGGTGAATAAACTTTTAGTAGCTTTATAATTTTACTTTTTCTGCTGTTTGGTCTATCTTGTTAAATCATGTCCCCTATTTCCACCCCAATAAATCTATGGTGACCTCATAGTGTATAGTTTTCTTAGAACTTATTGAATCAATTTTTAGTCAATCATAACTCCTCTTAGCTGCCAGTTACAAGTATAGTAGGGGCTAAAAAAGACTAACTCTAAACTGAGATATTTATTAATGTGCTTTTATTAAATATGAATTGTTTTGTTTCTTGCCCTGAATAGCAATATATACTCAACTCTTCCATGTGAGTATAAGAAATAAAATACAGGGACCAGCAGGTGGCGTAATGGTTATGTCACTGGACTCCCATATAGTTGAACATGGTTTGAGTCCCAGACCCGGTGGCTTAAACTCAAGCCAGGTGCATGTGGGTACATGCCAAAAATCCCAAGAGGAGAATGAATGAGAAGGGATTGCAGTGTGTCCATCCCCTCCTGAGGGTTGATTTCTCACTTTCTATCTGTCTCTCTCTGGTGAGCACATGCACCCTATAGCAAAAATCTCTCTTAAAACAAAAAAAAAGAAAGGAAGGAAGGAAGAGAGAAGGAAAGAAAATACAGGGGCTCGCAGGTGGCAGGGTGGTTGGGGCATTGGACTCCCACATGGGCAACTGTGTTTCAAGTCCCAGACATGGTGGCTTGCTTTCTCGCTTGCCCTTTCTCTCTCTGTGTGTCTGTCGCTGGTCAAATTAAACAATAATACTAACAACAACAACTAGAATTAAATAAATAAATAATATTTTTAAAAAGAAATAAGATATAGGGAGTCAGACACTTTATAATTTGAATAGGAAAAAACATAAGCATACTAAATAGCATATTACTCTATTTGAATGATTCTTAAAGTTTGGCTCTGGTACCAGCACTTTTAACAACATCTGGGAACTTATTTGAAATGTGAATTGACAAGTTCCTCTGTTAGGCTAACTGAATCACAAACTCTGAAGGACCCACCCAGAAATCTGTTTTAACAAGCTACAAATGATTCTGATGGACACTGAAGTTTTCCATGTCGATTAGAATTTTATAATTTTTTTGGTAATTACATTATTTTAAATTTATTCCTAGGTGTTTTATATTTTTGGTTAATGTGAATTTCTTCCCATTTAATTGATCGCTAACATGTGGGAAGACTACTGATTTTTGCGTGACTTTTCTTTTTAAGTTTACTTCTTTTTTCATTCACAAGGAAGAGACAGAGTGAGAGTTAGGTGCCCCAACAATGTCTTCATGTGACTATCCACCCCTAGTCTCAGCCGGCCATATCACAGCCATATGCACATGTCTGGTGTGCTCAGGGAGGTCCCAGAACTCAGCAACTTTCCCATATTGGTCCAGTTGTATTACCAGTGCACTATAACCTGAACCCCTAGTATTATATAATCATTTCATAATTGGATAATTTCTCATATTCCCCCCACCCCCACCAATTTGCCAGAGGGCATGTGTATTCACTAGAGGGAGTGAGGCAGACGCAGAGAAGGTAAAAAAGGAGCCCCCACTATGGTCATGTTGCAGTCCCTTTTCTTCCATTCTTTTCTTGGAATTTTGGATATGCATTCACACATGCCTGTCGTATTTTTCAAGCTGCCAGGTCCAGGATACAAACCACACAATCAGCCATGGGAGCTCCAGCCACCTTAACTATCATGCCACTTGCTGGCCCTCTCATATTCTTTTATTCCAATAATTTTTTATTTTGATTTTCCTGGGCATTATAGGTAGCTAACAGTATTATCAGCCAGTAAAGAAAAAATTGTCTTTCCTTTCCAGCATTTATACTTGTTACTTCTTTGCTTTTTGCATTGAGTCGAACTATCAGAAAAGTTGTTGCATATGGGTATAACAGTCATCCTTATGTTTTTTTTTTATCTATGTGGTTCTAGTGTCTGATCATGAAATGAGATGCGATCTGTTACTTGAGATATATTTATTATTTGAAAGAAGTAGTCTTTTATTTATTTATTTATTTGTTAAATTTTGCTGAGGGTATATTCACTCACCAGAGAGAGAAGAAAAAGTGGTCATAGTTCCATCCCTTCACCATTTCTTTACCCTCTCAGGATTTAGGGCATATATGCACATGTGCCCAGCATGTTTTTCTTTTTCTTTTTTTCTTTTTTTTGGAGAGGTTTTTGCTATAGGACGCATGCGCTTGCCAGAAAGACAGAGAGAGAGAGAGAGAGAGACAGAAAGAGAGAAATCACCCCCCAGAGGGGATAGCCACGCCCCAATCCCTTCTCCTCCATTCTCCTCTCGGGATCTTGGGCATGCACGCACATGTGCCTGGTATGAATTTAAGCCACCAGATCCGGGACTCAAACCGTAGTCAACTACATGGGAGTCCAGCAACATAGCCATTACACTAACTGCTGGTCCCTGCCCAGCATGTTTTTCAAAGCCACTGGGACCAGGACTCAAATCGTGATCAGCCATATGGGATCTAGCTTCCATAACCACAAGGCCATGGGGCAGCATGATGGAAGTAGTCTTTTATAACTTATAAAAAAGCTTGGTTGACAAGTAATGAGTATGCTTTTTTCTCTGTCTCTTTTGTGTATTTGCTTCTTTTAATTAATTAATTTTATGTAATAAAATTTCTAATGTTGAGTTATCCTTGTATGCTTGGAATAATCTTTTTAACAGTATATTAAAACCTTGATTATTTTTTAATAGAGAGGCAGAAGATAAATTAGAGCAGAGCCAGAAAATGGTGATTGAAAAGGAACAGAGTTTGCAGGAATCCAAAGAAGAATGTATAAAGCTGAAGGTGGATTTACTTGAACAAAGTAAACAAGGAAAAAGGTACCTGATTTTGAAGCAAATAATTGTTGCGGAGCGGTATAAAAAGATACACTACCTATCTAAAAATACTGTTAATTTATTATTATTTTAAAATTTGCTACCATGTGCATGTGCTCATCAGAGAGAAATAGAGGGAAAGTGAAAAAGCATCCCCCAGGGGGATGGCCACATTGCAGTCCATTCTCCGTTTTCCTCTATGGATTCTGGGCACACATATGCACCAGGCATGTTTTCCAGCTGCTGGATCTGAGACCTGAGCCAGGCAGTTGACCATGTCCAATCTAGTTGTCCCAACCAGCACACCACTGGCTGGCTATCTAGTTATTTTATTTTATTTTATTTATTTATTTATTTTACTTTATTTTTTAAAGAATTATTTTATTTAAATTTATTTATTTATTTTAATTTGACCAGGGAGAGACAGAGTGAGTGAGTGAGTGAGTGAGTGAGAGAGAAAGCCGCCGGGTCCGGGACTCAAACCTCAGTCGGCCATGTGGGAGTCCAGTGTCCTTAACTACCACACCACCTGCCAGCCCCTCTAATTAATTTTTGATGTGAGAAAATTTCAGAAATTTGGCAGTAGAATAACTTAATGTTCTTTTTTATCCTTAAATATTTTTTTTGTTTTCCATTAAAATTTTCCTGTGTGAAATTTATGTTTCTGACATTCTGGATTGAGACTAATTTCTGGAAGACAGATAGTGATTATCATTTTACTATAATGATATTTACATATTTCTGAAATTAAGTTGTGTGACTTACTTAAAAACCAATATATTGAGTTTAAAATACTAACACAAAACAAGAGGCTACTTATAGGTGACTCCAGGCCTGAAGAAAGGATTGTGGCCTCCCATCACTCCTGAGAGGGTGATTTCTCACTTTCCCTCTTCCTGTTCCTGTTTCTTTTTCCAACAAGCACATGTGCCCTAAGCCAAAAACTTCTTTTAAAAAATTGATAATTATAGTAACTTACTGAACATTTACTTTCTGCAAGCACCTTTCTAGGTGCCTTACATATGTAAACCATTTGATCCTCAATCAATCATGAGATTATAATAATCTTCATTTTAGAGATAGAGGAACTAAATTAGAGAGTTTTAAGTCATAGGAAAGTCGCAGAAGTAGGATCTGAAAGCAAGCACTGTAGCTCTAGGGCCCACTGGACTGAATATCATGCCAGAGGTAGTAGTGGAAAGTGGTCAAGTACAGAGATTTTGGAGAGAAGTTGCACTTTAGTTGTGAGATCTTGGGCAAGTTACTTAACCTCTCAGTGACTCCCTGTTGGCACTTTATCATAGGTGGATATGAGGCTTAAATGAATTATTATTGTTCTGTACTGCTTCTCTAAGTGTATACAAAGTGTATACAAAGATGTATAACTGCCAGTTCCAACAGGTGGAGTGGTTGTTGAGGTGTTGGATTCTCACGTGGCTGACTATAGTTCAAGTCCTGGACCTGGTGGCTTGCTTTTTCACTTTCCCTCTCTCTCTCTCTTGTCTCTCTTGGGTCAGATTAAAAATAAATAAATTAATAGGGGACCAGCAGTTGGTGTAATGGTTAAGTTACTGGATTCCCAGTCTGAGTCCTGGGCCTGGCGGCTTAAAACTCATGCCAGGCACGTGTGTGTGTGAAGGAATTGCAGCATGGCCACCCCCCTGGGGGGTTGATTTCTTGCTTTCTGTCTCTTTATCTCTCTGGCAAATGCATATGCCCTATAGCAAAATTCTCTCTCTTAAAAAAAATTAATTAATTAGTAATTCTTTTTTTTTTTTTTTTTTGGAGAGGTTTTTGCTATAGGGCGCGTGCGCTCACCAGACAGACAGAGAGAGACAGAGAGACAGAAAGCGAGAAATCGCCCCCGAGGGGGGATGGCCATACTGCAGTCCCTTCTCCTTCATTCTCCTCTCGGGATCTTGGGCACGCACGCACACGTGCCAGCATGAGTTTTAAGCCACCAGGTCCGGGACGCGAACCGCGGTCGACTACATGGGAGTCCAGTGACATAGCCATTACGCTAACTGCTGGTCCCAGTAATTCTTTTTATAAAGATATATTGCTACCACCTGCTGGCCCCTTGTAGTGTAATCTTTATTCTTTGTTTTGTAATTTAAGTCTAATACTCTTTTTATTTATTTATTTATTTTTACTTTGTTAGAGGGTATATGTGCTTCCCAGAGAGAGAGAGAGAGGGAGAAAGTAAGAATAAAAGTGAGAAATCACTCTCTGGGGGGATGGCCACACCACAGTCCCTTCTCTTCCACTCTTCTCAGGATTTTGGGCATACATGCCTGGCCATGTGGGATCCAGTGCCTTTACCTCTACACCACCTGCCGGCCCAAAGTCTAATACTTTTATTTTTTAAAAATGTTTACAATTTTTTTTAAAGAATTACTTATTTTATTTGTTATTGTTATTTTTAATTTGACCAGAGAGAGAAAGGAAAGGAAAATGAGAAAGCAAGCCGCCAGGTCTGGAACGCGAACTGTGGTAGGCCATGTGGGAGTCCATCACCTTAACCACTGTGCCACCTGCCAGCCCATGTTTACAGTTTTTTATAGCTTTTTTGTTTATTTATTTTTTTTAATTGCCAGAGGGTGCCTGCTCTCACCAGAAAGAAAAAGAGATAAAGAGCTGGGTGGGGGGGAAGTACCTTCCCACCAATGGAGTGAGGTAACACTGCAGTCCTTTCTCTTTCATTTCTCTGTCCTGTAGGGATTTGGGGCACACATGCACATGAATCTAGTGTGTTTTTTTGAGCTGCTGAGGCCAGGATTCAAACCAAGGTGGCCACATGGAATCTGGCTTCCTTAAGCAGTAGGCTCTGGGGCTATCCCAGTTTAGTATTATTTTAGAACATTGAAATGTGCTATTCTCTATAATTATTTCTTATAATTAAATAAAAATTACCTTGGATTTGGGCTGGCAGGTGGCATGGCAGTTAAGATCGCTGGACTCCCACATAACCCATCATGGTTTGAGTCCTAGATCTGGTAGTTTGCTTTCTTACTTTTTTTTTCTTTCTCTCTGTGTCTCTCTCTGGTCATATTTTAAAAATGAATAATAAAGTTAAATAAAATAATCTTTAAAAAATTACTTTGGGTCATAACTATTGAGATGCAGAGCAGTCTTCTGTTCATTATTCCTTTTTAAATTTCAGAGCAGAAAGACAGAGGAATGAAGCATTATATAATGCTGAAGAACTGAGTAAAGCTTTCCAACAGTATAAAGAAAAAGTGGCTGAAAAGCTGGAAAAGGTAAGAGGCAATTGTGGAAATTCAGCGTTTTATATTATTGTCTGCATTCTGAAAATAAAGCTAGACATAAATTGAATATGTTTATGGCTGAAGCAGAGAATAACTTATGATTTCATTTATACTAAAACGATTGAAATAAAGAATTTGTAAATATTAGTTAAGGGTGATGTTCATTTTATTATCAAAATCTTTTTTATCCAAAAGAGGGGAAAAGAGTAGAGACAGAAGAAGGAACAACATACAGAGAAAGCTGGGGTGGTAAACATAGATTGGCGATAGAGAAGTAGAAGCAGAGAATTTATTTCCAACACCTCTATGAAAATGAAGGCAGGATAGATTATGTAGTCTTCACCTGGTCTTCCTCAACCTGCCATCCTGAGAGGGGCTCCCTATTTCCTCTCAGAGAGACGGGTCCTTGAACTGATTTTGTATACACATATAATGGCTTTATTACATTTACATAATCTAAGTAGTACCATATGGTAGTGATAACTGTGTGGAAGAAGGCCACAGTTTGATATTCATATATTGAGCTCAGAAGAGAAATCTGGTCAAGAGATACTAATATATTTTCATCTTGAGATATTTAAAGCAAAGGGCATTAAAGTTTCATTCCATTCAGAGAAAGATAGGAGGCCAATCCGATAGCACATTGGTTAAGCACTGTACATAGAAAGCTAGATCCCACATGGCCTACTGTGGTTTAAGTCCCAACCCTGGAAATTTGAAACACACTGGGTGCATGTGTGTACATGCCCCGGATCCTGATGAGATAGAGAAATGGAAGAAAAAGGAATTGCAGCATGACCAAACACATTGTGTTTTCTCTCTTTCTCTCTCACACACATTCCCTCCAACAATGAGGGAAAAAAGAAAAAGAGGTAGAAGGCCAGAAGATAGAATGTAAAAGGAGAAAGTTGGTAAGAAGATCCAGGGTCTAGATTATTAAAGGGTGTTCACTTATGAGACAGTTATCAAGTTCTTTTTTTTTTTAAGTATTATTTGTTTAATTTTATTTGTTCATTAATTTTAATTTGACCAGAGAGAGAGACACACACACACATAGAGAGAGAGAGAGAGAGTGAGAAAGCAAGACACCAGGTCCAGGAACTCGGATCATGGTTGGCCCTCTGGGAGTGTCCAGTGCCTTAACCACCCTGCCACCTGCTGGTCCCTCAAGTTCCTTTTATATTTGGGTACTGTACTAGTCTCTGAGAGATGAGTTTATATATAATGCATGATACCTACTCTAAGAAGTTCATAGTCTATGAGGTTAACAAGTACATAAATAAATAATTACAGTATTTTGAAATAAGTATAAAAAAAAGTGCTAGATATGGTAGAATGGCATAAAGGGGGATTTAAATAAACTCTGGTGGGCCCAAAGGCTTCACAGAGTAGATGCTTGAGTTACTACCATATCTCAAAGATTGTGGTGTCATTGAATAGTGTTAAGCAGAGGAATTCATTATTTCCTATGTTATAGGAAGCTTACTTTGATATCATTGTGAAGATGTATTGAAGAGATCAGAGAAAAGTCAAGTAGACTTTAAGAAGCCAGGCAAGAGATACTGAAGATGGTGGAGCTGAATGGATAAATATGAGAAATGTTGAAGTTGGAGAATTATTGGAATCTGTTGACCATTTGACTATATTAGAAGCAAGAAGGGACTAGCAGTTAGTGTAATGGCTATGTCGCTGGACTCCCATGTAATGAACTACGGTTCACATCCTGGACCCGGGGCTTAAAACTCACGCCGGGCACGTGTGTGTGTGTGCCCAAGATCCCGAGAGGAGAATGGAGGAGAAGGGATTGCGGCGTGGCCATCCCTCCTGGGGGTGATTTCTCGCTTTCTGTCTCTCTGTCTCTCTCTGCCTGGCGAGCGCACGTGCCCTATAGCAAAAACCTCTTCCAAAAGAAGAAGAAGAAGAAGAAGCAGCAGCAGGAAGTAAGAGAGAGAGAAAAGTGTAAGATATCTGTAGGTTGCTGGTTTGAGTGATTGGTGGATGATTGTATCAAGAATCAAAATAGACAACTGGGGAAAAAAAAGATAATGAGTTTTATTTTAGAAATGTCTGGGCCAGCCAGTGGCATGGTGGTTAAGGTGACTGGATCCCACATACCCAACTGCATGGTTTGAGTCCAGATGTCATGACTGGAAAGACAAACCAGGTGTGGTCAAGCAAGTGGCATGTTAGTTAAGGCATTGGACTCTTATATTACCAACTATTGTTCAAGTCCTGGCCCTCTTGGCTTGAAAATCATGTCAGGCACATGTGAATGTGTGCCCAAGATCCCAAAAGGAGAATGGAGGAGAAGGGATTGTGGCATGGCCATCCCCTTGGGAGGTGATTTTTCACTTTACCTCTCCCCCTCTCTCTCTCTCGCTCTCTCCCCAGCAAGTGCACATGCCCTATATGGCAAAAACCTTTAAAAAAAAAAAAAAAAGAAGAAAGAAAGAAAAAAATGAAAGAAAAAGAAGGGGAAGACAGATAGACATGCCAGGGGTGTGTGTGTATATGTGTGTATGTGCATTTATGTGCTCAAATTCCCAAGAAGAGAATAGAGAAGGGATTACAGCAAGGATGTACCCCCAGAGGGGAGTGCTTTCTCACTTTCTCTCTCTCTTTCCCTCTCTGTCCTTAGTGTTGCACATACCCTATAGCAAATTTTAAAAAAAGCAGAAAATAAGAAGTATCTGTAGGCCATCCAGATCTAGGTTTCTGGTAGTGATTTGTATCTAGAGGTCTGATCTTATACACTGAAATTGACTAGAGCTACAGATTTAAGAGTTGATGGTATTTAGGTAGAAGCCTTGGACATTGACAGAGTTAAGATATAACCCTAGGAGATAGTTAAAGAATAGATAGAATAGTTGGGGCCAGCAGGTGATGTGGTTAAAGGCACTGGACTCCCACATGCCAACCATGGTTTGAGTCCAGACCTGGCAGCTTGCTTTCTCACTTTCCTTCTCTCTCACTTGGCCCCACTCTGGTCAAATTAAAATAAATAAATAAATAAATAAAGGTAAAATAAAACAATTCTTTCTTTTTTTTTTTTTTTTTTTTTTTAAAGAATAGATAGAATCGCTTTTTTTTTTTTTTTTTTTTTTTTAAATAATGAATGAGGCAGTTTATTAACCCAGCATCATCTGTCCTAATGCTTCTTATTGGCAGCTGCCACCTGCCCGGCGATTCTGTCCAGATCTCTCTGTCCCTGAGGTGTCAGTTTGCGGCCCCCATTTTGGTCCTTTTCCACCATTTTTAGCCCCTTCAGGACTTGAAGGATTCGGCAGGCCACACTCGTGGAGCCTCGGCTGAAGTGGCTTGGCATGACACCATTTCTCTGCCGTTCCCCATAGATCTTGGTCATGGAGTCATCCCCAGCACCACCCCGAAGGTACTGGTGCCGTGCTGTGGAAGCAGCTCGTGTGTAGAACCAGTTCTCATCGTAGGGAGCAAGTTCTTTATGCTTGGCCAGCTTGGCAGTGTCCACCCATTCAGGGACTTTCAGCTTTCCAGACTTTTTGAGGAAGGCTGCCAGAGAAGGCTGCCAGAGCTCTGACGAACTCCTGCTGGTTCACGTCTTTACAGTAACTCCAGGCATCGTGCAGCCTCTGTGCTGCCAGCTGGGAGAAAGGCTAGAATCACTTTTGAAAGATATTGAGAAGTAATTTTTTAAAATCAAAGGATCAGAAAAATATGATAAGCAAAGCGTAGGTGAAATAACATTGTGAAAGAAGGTAGTAGTGTTCTGTGCCAGGCATTGTAAATTAGTTAAGAAGGATGAGGACTCAGACAAAAGTATTGCATTTTATAATTAGGGATACTTTGTAGAGAGTAGTTTTATTAAAGTATTAGAGGCAGAAGTCACTCTGAAATGAGAGAAATAGGAAGGGAGAAGTAAAGGTTTCTAACAGATTATTATTTATTTATTCTTTCTATATATATAGCAGAGGAAATAAATAGTGGGGTGGATATGGAAGGGTAGAAAGAAACTAAGTTAGGAAAACTTTTTAGGAGTTGGGGGTATTTTGAACATATTAGCAGGTTTGAAGGACAGTGGAGGTGCAGCTGAAATAGAATGAAGATACTGGAATTATGGGAACAGAAAGATGGCATAGGGTCAGGTCCGAAAGATATGCAAAATGACAGTTCAAGAGAAGAGATGAGTTTTGTTTTGTATTTTAGAGAGAATTTTGCTATGGGGCAGTGCACTCATTAGAGAGAGAGAGACAGAAAGTGACAAATCACCCCTCGGGGGAATGACCACGCTGTAGTCCCTTTCTCCATTCTCCTCTTGGGATCTTGTGTACACTCACATATGTTCCTGGTGTGAGTTTTAAGCTGCTGGGTCCAGCTGCTTTACTGCGGTCAACTATGTGGGAGTCCAGATGCAACTATTACACCATTTGCTGGTCCTGAGATGAGTTATTTTTAAATAAGGACTTCTTTTTTTAAAAAAAAGAGATTAAAGTAGATAAAAATACAGAAGAAATTTTAAGGTAAAAGGAAAATGGCAACATTAAATTTTATTTGGGCTGGCCCCTTAGCCTCGTGGTTAAGGGAGCTGGATCTCACATGGCTGACCATGATTCAGTCTCAGCCCTGGCAACTGGAAAACCATGCTGTGCATGTGTGCATGAATGCTCTAAATCCCCACAAGATGGCAAAATGGAAGAGAAGGGATTGTGACATGTCCACACCCCACTTGGTGTTGCTGTCTGCCTCTGCTTCTCTCTGGCAAGCATACTGCCCTTGTGGGGGAAAAGAAATCTGCTTAACTTGAGGCCTAGTCATTAAGTGAGCTGGGTCCCATGTGACTGACTGCAGTTGGAATGCTGGCCATGTTGGCTTGAAACACACACTGGGTGCGTGTGTGTGCATGGCCAAATTCCAGTAGGATAGAGAAATGGAGAAGGTATGTGGCATGATCACAGCCCGTGGGGAGGCGTTTTCTCTTTCTGTCTCTGTGTTTCTTTCCCTGGGTGCATGCACCTTTTGGCAATTTGAAAGTCTTCAGTCTTGTAAGTATTGTTAAAGTGATTTTTTATAGCATAAGGGTGATGGGAGGGATTGCGAAGATTTGAGATGAATACTTTTCATAATATTCTTATAATAAGGAAAAACAAAAATAAAAAGGCTTACATTTTCAAAGGAAATATATAAAAAGAGAAGAGCAAGGGCCAACCCAGCACAGTGGTTATGTCCTTTGCATAGGTAGTCAGGTCCCACGTGACTGACCATGGTTCAAACTCTTCACCCCAGCCACTTGAGAAATATGTAGGGCGCATGTGTATACATGTCCAAAATGGAGAAATAGAGTATGGCAAAATGGAGGAAAAAGGATTGTGGCATGACCCTGCTCCACATCGCCCCCCTTCCCCCCCACTTTTGCTCATGTAACTTCTGGCAATTAAGAAAGAAAGAGAAGAGCAGAGTAAAAAATAATTAGAGCAAACTGAAGTGAAGTGTTGGAAGCCACATGGCCAGCCAGTCATTGGTTTCGATCCCCAGGTCAGCAGGAAAACATGCCAGACGTATGCAAGTATGCTCAAGATCCTGAAAAGCTGGAGGGCTGGAGAAGGGAGATCTCAGCATGACCAAATCCCGTTAAGGGTATTCTCTCTCCCTCTTTCTTTCTCTCTCCCTCTTTCTTTCTTCCCCCTTCCTCTTGCACATGTGCATGTACTCTCTATCATAAATAAAATAAATAAATGTAAACAAAGAGACCAGCTAATAAAAGAAAACAAGATAAAAGTTGCCAGAGTCAAGTATATTGTCATGACAGGTAAAGAGTGAAAGAGTTAGGTACTAATAGTTAGGGACTAAGGTTAAGTACTAAGGTCAAGGAAGAAAGCAGCATTTGGCTATAGAGAAGTCATTCCTTTGCAGTGAAACTAAATACTACTTAGTGTAAAATATTAAGATTGCATTAGATACTGAAATCTTACACATGGATTAATCTGATCATTGTTTTGAAAACCTTGGAGAAGATCCCTGTGGAATGGAATAACTTAGAAGGAATTTTTAATAAGGCGGCTTCTAGGGGGACTAAAATACTTAGGAGGAGGAATATCCTCAGGAAGGAGGACATTATGGAAAAGAGGAAAATGACAGTTTCTTTACATTTTTCTTAGGATGACCAGTTTAAAGCAGTGTTTGAGCCCTGTAGTTAGGTGATGTAACAAAGGAAATGGGGCAGAACTGCCCAATCACTTCCAGTTCTCCAAACTGGGTGCTTAACTTTGATATGTTTTCATTTTGGGCTGTGATTTCAGTGAGACTATTTTGTGGCTAAAATTTCTTTCTTTTTAATTGTTAGATTGGTGTGTGCTTGCCAGAGAGAGAGAGAGAGAGAGGGAGAAGCACCCCCTCCAGTGGGAACAGGATGTGGTCACACTGCAGTTCTTTCTCCATTTCTCCTTCCCGTTGGGATTTTGGATAGACATACACAAGTACTCATCCCAGCATGCTTTTCAAGGAAGGACTAGGATTCAAACTGCTGTCAGCCAATGGTATCTGTTCCTTTAAACACCAGGCTAAATGAACTCCTTATACTTTTGCTTTTAGGTGATACTGAATTGCCCATCTGTTACAGATTCTTAAAGATTTCTGGACAGCTAGTAGCATCCTCTTCCCTGTCCTTCACTTTAGCTTTCACATTTACTCCTATTCACTACAGGGCTAAGGACTTAAATTATGAAATGCTTAGTCCACTCTGCCGCTTATTTCTGAAATCACTACTTAACATTTTTAGTTTGAAACACCTAAATTTTAAGACCACATTAGCATGTCCACTTAAAATAAATTATTGTTTTAGGTTCAAGCTGAAGAAGAAATATTAGAGAAAAATCTAATTAACTGTGAAAAAGAAAATAAAAGGCTACAAGAAAAGTGTGGTTTATATAAAAGTGAATTTGAAATTCTGAAAGACAAATTAAGGTATAGTATCCTATTGTGGACAATGATTTTTGTGTGGGAATAGAAAAAATGAATATTTTAAAATATAATATTTGGTATGTTGTCATAGTGAACCTGCTATGTAGACAGACTTTATGGCAGAAATTGTTTTCAAGGTATAAAAGTTAGAATCTTAAATGTAATAAATCATGTGCTAATGCTAATATATTTGTAAGTATAGAGTAATACTGACGGACATGTTTTGTGCTGTATGTATTTAGGGAAAATTATCATACATGTGGTATCCTTGTAGTATGAACACATTAGCTAGCTAGTAAAAATGTATAATAGCAGATGCTTAATTAAAAAGACTCTTTCCATCATGAAATATCCCTGGTATAACCTTCTCATTTTATAAGTGAAGACACAGAAGTCCAGAGAGTAACCATTATTTGTCCAAGTTCAGAAAGATAGATTGAAGTTGGGAACTGAGAACTTCTGACTTCTGTGCTCTCCCTAGTTTATCATGCTGTCCTCTCAGAGCTAATTCCCATCAGTTGTCGTAAATTAAAATGATTATAGTCCTTATTATTGCAGACCAGTAATTTGTAGAGCAGTCAGAATAACTTGTCTAACTTTTTAGCATGCTTTCCTTAAATTAGTGCACTTAACATTTTTGCCAGGGTGAAGGGAATAAAGCTAGTTTGTTGGTTTTTTTTTGTTTTTTTGTTTTTTTGTTTTTTTTTTAGGTTTTTGCCATAGGGCATGTGTGCTTGTTAGAGAGAGAGAAGGAGGCAGTGAGTTGGAAAGTGAGAAATCACTCTGCAGTGGGGTTGGCCATGCCTCAACTTTCCGTTCTCATTTTGAGATTTTGGGAATGCATGCACATGGTCTGGTGTGATTTTCAAGCCACCAGGTCTAAGATTCAACCAGCATTTGGCCATGTGGGAGTCCAATGCCTCAGTCACCATGCTACCTGCTGGCCCATAAAGCTAGTTTTTTTTTTTTTTTTTTTCCTTTTTTTTTTTTTTTGGAGAGGTTTTTGCTATAGGGCGCGTGCACTCGCCAGACAGACAGAGAGAGACAGAGAGATAGAAAGCAGGAAATCACCCCCCAGGGGGATGGCCATGCCGCAATCCCTTCTCCTCCATTCTGCTCTCGGGATCTTGGGCACGCACGCACACGCGCCCGGCGTGAGTTTAAGCCGCCGGGTCCGGGACTCGAACCGCGGTCGACTACGTGGGAGTCCAGCGACATAGCCATTACGCTAACTGCTGGTCCCAAAGCTAGTTTTTATAATAGTTACCTTTTGCAGGACCAGCAGATGACATGGTTACGTCACTGGACTCCCACATAGTTGACCAGAGTTCAAGTCCCAGACCCGGAGGCTTGAAACTTATACCGGGCTTGTGTGCCTGCATGCCCAAAATCGCAAGAAAATGGAGGAGAAGTGATTGTGGTGTTGCCATCCCCCTTGAGATGATTTCTCACTTTCTGTCTGTCTGTCTCTGTTTCCCTAGCAGGTGCACAAACCCTATAGCAAAAGTCTCAAAACAAAAAATGTTGCCTTTTGTAACTAGACTATTTTCTAGAATCTGATGCTACTGATTACAATGTATACTTTTCAGAGGGACCAGCAGATGGTATAGTGGTTAAAGCACTGGCTGCTCCTACTCCCACGTGGTCGGTCATGGTTGGAGTGCAGGACCTGGTGACTTGCTTCCTCACTTTCCTTCTCTGTCTCTTGCTGTCTGTCTCTGGTCAAATTAAAAATAAATTGATGAATAAATAAAATTAAATAAATAATTATTTTAAAAAGAGAAAGAAAGAAAAGTAAAAAAGAATACGGGGCCAGCAGGAGGCAAGTTGGTTAACAGGCGCTGGACTCTTACATGGTAGTCTACGCTTGAGTCCTGGACCTGGCAGCTTGAAAGTCACACTGGGCCTGTATACAGGTATACTCAACCCAACATCCTGAGAGAAGAAGGGATTGCAATGTGGCCATTCCCCATTGGGGGTGATTTTTCATTTTTCTTCTCTCTCTCTTTCTGGCAAGTGCATGTGCCCTATGTCAAAACAAAACAAACAAACAAAAAAAGAAGAAGAAAGGAAAAAATGCTGCTAATTACATGATACAATGCCTTATCACTTAAATTTTTTATTTTATACTTCCTGAAATAATTCTTTTAATACTTACTTGGACATAATTCCTTCATTATTATTATTATTATTATTATTATTATTATTATTTGTTATAGGGTGTGTGTGTGCTTTCCAGAGAGACAGAAAGTGAGAAATCACCCCCCTGGGTGGATGGCCATTGCTGCAGTCTCTTCTCCTCCATTCTTCTCTTGGGATTTTGGGCATGCATGCACATGTATCTGATGTAAGTTTTAAGCCACCAGATCTGGGACTCAAACTGCAGTTGACTACATGAGAGTCCAGCGATGTAACCATTACACTATCTGCTGGTCCCTAGATGTGATTTCTTAAATTACATACTACTTTTATATAAAAGGAAAATATAAGTGAAATAAATTGGTTAATATATTCCCCCAACTTCATAGTTAGAGTTTGCCACTTCTAAGATGTTTGGGTTTTTCTGCACAGTGATCGTCCTTTGTGCCATCAAGAATGTTGCTGATCTTAAATAAATAAAATTATTAAAAGCAAAACAAAACAAAAAAGGGGGGGCCAGCAGGTGGCTTGGTGGTTAAGGGCACTGGACTCCCATATAGCCAACCATGGTTCGAGTCCTAGATTTGGCGGCTTGCTTTCTCACTTTCCCTCTCTCTCTCTCCCTCTTTCTCTTACTTTGTTCCTTTCTGGTCAAATTAGAATAAATAAATAAAATTAATTTAAAAAAATGTTGCTGATCTACTATTTCTTTAATGCTTGTAAGAACTAAAAGTCATTGATGCTGGCCTCTTAAGTTGCTTTACAACCATGTGGAGCCAGTTTACTTTTGATGACTCCTGTTTCAGGAATCTTGCTGTGTCTTGATTTACCAGCTGTCCCATTCTGACACACCCTTTTGTTTCTATGAACTTAAAGTGCTCCATTGTTATCTTCCATTTACATGTACCCCCTCCACTAGTTTTCCTCTAGGTTTTTCTTGGTGTTTATATATGCATAGGCAATGAAATTTAGATTTTTGGGAAATTCATGATACGTTTTTCTATGCAAAAATGAGTTGTGACTTTCCAGGCAATCGAATATTTTATACATTGCAACCGTTGCCTAGCCAAAAGCTCTTATAAGGAGCAATTGAATATCCCAATTTCATAAGTTAAACATGGGAAAAATGGAAATAATGAAATATAATAACAGTTCTAAGCATAAAATTGTTCTGACACATGTAAATATCCATATCTATTTTAAATATTACTGTCTAATAATATGTTAATGATAGATTAGAATTTAACTTTTAGAGTTGTATAGAGTTCTTTTTTTTCCTTATACTATCTAAGAGTTTATTAATTTTGTAAAATGCTCTGTCGGTGATTTATTTTGTTACATGTTTAGAAAGGAAGCAGAAATGCTTTACAGATAATTAGGGCTATTCTGCTTTAACTATTTACTGTGAGACAGTGGGAAAGTATTGTAACCTTTCTGTGCCTAATTGCCTTATTTATAAACAGAGAGTAATAATGACTGCCACGTAAAGTTGTGAGTGCCTGGCCTGCAGAAGGTAGACACTCAGTAAATGTGACCAGGTATTACTTCAGAATTGAACTTTAAAAAAGTTAAAAAGTGAAATTACCTCAGTAGGATTATTGAAAATGAATGCACATCTTTTATTTTTATGCTTTTTCTTTAAAGGCAATTAAAAGAAGAAAATAACAATGGAAAAGAAAAATTAAGGAGCATGGCAGTCAAAAATTCAGAAGTCATGGCTCAATTAACTGAATCTAGACAAAATATTCTGAAGCTAGAGAGTGAGTTAGAGGATAAGGATGAAATACTTAGAGAAAAATTTTCTTTAATGAATGAAAACCGAGAATTAAAGGTCCGTGTTGTAGCACAGAATGAGCGACTGGATTTGTGTCAGCAAGAAATTGAAAGTTCAAGGGTAGAACTGAGAAATTTGGAAAGAATTTTATCCCAGTTGCCAGTAAGTACCTGTGAAAAGAAATGTACTGCACTTGATTACATAATGGGAAAGAAAAATTTTATAGATGTGTTTTATAAAAGACCGTTATTGTGTGATTGCTTTATTAGCTTCTATTTTTTTCCTGTCTATACTTCCAGTATCGATTTATTTTTTATGTAACCCATATTTTTTTCTACACTTTCTTTCTTTTATTCTACCCTTTTCAATTTCAGCTGCCATGTATATAAAATGGCACAGAATGTTTTTTAAAAAAACAGCTTCATTAAAGTATCATTTACATATTATGAAATATATTTATTTTAATTGTACTGTGCAGTGGTTTCTAGTAAATTTACAAGCTTCATAAAAATTATCACAATCTATCACAAACACTTTAATCATCCCCAAAAGGATCCCCTGTGCCCATTTGCAATTAGTTTCACTAGCCACAACCAGCCCTAGGAAACCACTGCTAGTTTCCACCTCTATTGGTTTGTCTTTTGCATTCTTAATGTTTTTACGGGTCATTCATGTTGTGACATATATCATTAGCTTATTTATATTTTTGTCTGAATACTATTCCAGTGTATGGGTATACCGCATTTTATTTACCTTTTTACCAGTAGATGGATCTTTGGGTTGTTTCCTCTTTGGGCTAGCAGGCATAGTGCTGCTACAAACATTTGCAAACAAGTCTTTGTGTAGATTTGTTTTCATTCATCTGGGTTAGATTATACAGGAGTCATTTTTTCAAACTTGAAGTTTTAAATGAAAAAATTGCATTCCATATACATATTTTCAGTTTATATATGTTTGTTTTTTACCTTACAGTTAAAAAGAGAAATATTTGGTTTTAAATCATCTTTTTCTAAACACCAGATGAGTAGTTTGTCGAAGAAGGAAGACAATTGCATTGGTTGCTGTGAGGCAAATAAATTGGCGATTTCAGAATTGAGGTACACTTTATAGATTGTGAAGTTACAGCAAATAAAATTTTTTTATTGGCAATTAAATTGAGATTTTTTAGTTGAGCAATTTAAAATATGTACAGAAATATTCAGAGAATTTTTTTTTTTTGGAGAAGTTTTCACTATAGGGCACGTGCGCTCGCCAGACAGAGAGAGACATAGAGACAGAAAGCGAGAAATCCCAGGGGGGATGGTCACGCCGCAATCCCTTCTCCTCCATTCTCCTCTCGGGATCTTGGGCACGCACGCACACGCACCCAGTGTGAGTTCTAAGCCACCGGGTCCGGGACGCGAACCACGGTTGACTACGTGGGAGTCCAGCGACATAGCCATTACTCTAACTGCTGGTTCCCAAAAAACATTTTCCAGGACTCGAACCGCAGTTGGCCATGTGGGAATCCAGACGCCTTAACACCTTAACCTTCACGCCACCAGCGGGCCAGAGAGTATCGTAACCAATACCTGTGATTTTTTTTTTTTTAAAGAGAGATTTTTGCTATAAAGTGTGTATGCTCACCAGAGAAACAGAGACAACAGAGAGACAGAAAGCAAGAAATCGCCCTCCAGGGAAGGTAGTCATCCTACAGTCCTTTTTCCTCCATTCTCCTCTTGGGATTTTGGGCATGCACACACACCTATCTGGCATTTGTTTCAACCTGCCGGATCCAGGATTTGAACCGTGGTCGACTACATGGGAATCCAGTGACCTAACCATTATGCCATCTGCTGGTCCCAATTCTTTTTGTTTTTAAAGTTTATTTATTTAAGATAGAGAGCACATGGGGCCAGAAGGTGGTGTGGTGGTTAAGGCATTGAGCTTCTACATGGTTGACCACAGTGTGAGTCCTGGACCTGATGTCTTAAAAATCATGCTGGGCACATGTGTGTGTGTGCGCCCAGAATCCCAGGAAGAGAGTGGAGGAGAAGGGTTTGTGTTATGGCCATTTCCCTGGTGTGGGGGGAGGGGGGTGATTTCTCACTTTCACTGTCTTTCTTTGTCTCTTCCCCAGCAAGTGCATGTGTGCTATGGCAAAAACTTAAAAAAGATAGAGGGGGCACATGTGCATGAGCACTAGAGAGACAGAGAGAACGAAAGAGAAGTACCCTTAATAGGGTCTCACTTTGTCATTCTGTGATCCCCTTTCACTAGTCCTCCAACTTCGTGTGTTTTCAGACTGATCTGGAAATCTGAACCTGGGGTTGGCCATCTGAATTCCAGTATTTCAATTCGGTTTGCTATCAATTGTGTCATCAGACTGGGCCTAAGAATTGATTCTTCTTAGCATTTTGTGATACTTATTTAAAATTTCTTTTTCTAATTATAGAGTGGATAGTACCTCTCGATCCTTATATTTGTCTTATTCTCCCTTTATATAGCTTCCATCATGAATTGTATATATATTTTTCTATCCATTTTTTGTTTGTTTTTACTCACAAATTTGTAAGCCTATAGTACACAAGTAAAAGTGTACTTTATGTTTATGTGTTTGCAATTTTGCTTTTTCACTCAACATCTTTTTTTAAATTTAATTTACCCTTGTTGAGATAGAGTGATCAATAGATGGATTTTTGTTGTTAGTTTAGTTTTTTTTTTTTTTTTTTTTTTTGGAAAGATTTTTTTGCTATAGGGTGCGTGTGCTCGCCAGACAGAGAGAGACATAGAGACAGAAAGCGAGAAATCACCCCCCCAGGGGGGATGGTCACGCCGCAATCCCTTCTCCTCCATTCTCCTCTCGGGATCTTGGGCACACACGCACACGCGCCCGGCGTGAGTTTTTTAAGCCACCGGGTCTGGGACGCGAACCGCGGTCGACTGCGTGGGAGTCCAGCGACATAGCCATTACGCTAACTGCTGGTTCCCTGTTAGTTTAGTTTTAATAGCTATATAGAGTTCTGTCCTATAACTGTAATAATTTATTCATCATTCCTTCATTGACAGTTTCATGTTTAATTTTTTTCTATTATAAACAGTGTTGCAAAGAACATCTTTCTACACATTTCCTTGTGTGCATGTGTGAGAACTTATTGAGTATATATTTCTAAAAGAAATTGCGAGGTCATAAGTGTGTATATTTTCAATTTTACTAGGTACCATCAAGTTTGTAAAGTAGCTGAACTAGTTTACAATCCCATCCATTGTGTATAAGAGTTTCTTCATAATGTCTAGGAGTTGACTATTAATAGAATTTTAAGAATTTTACCAACTTATAAGGTACAAAATAATATGAGATATTTTTATGGACTCTTTCTGATCATGTTTGGCTTCTTTTGTGTCAGAATTAAGCTTGCGATAAAGGAGGCAGAGATTCAAAAGCTTCATGCAAACCTGACTGCAAATCAGCTATCACAGAGTCTTACTGTTTGTAATATCAACCAAGAAAGTGGCAAATTAAATAGTTCAGAAACGGAACCTATGAAACTAAGTGGTAATCAAGCAGGTGAGTATATTATGTTGAATTTTAATAGATTATAATCAGAGGGTTTTTTTTGTTGTTGTTGTTTTGTTTTTGGTATGAGTTTTTGCCTTAGGGTGTATGTACTGGCTGGAGAGAAAGAGATAGAGCCACTGAGAGGGAAAGTGAGAAATCACGCCCTAGAGGGATGGCCACACCTATAATCCCTTCTCCTCTATTCACCCCCACCCCCTGGGATCTTGGGCATGCACACACATGAGCCCAGTATGAGCTATTGGATCCAGAACTCAAATTGCAGTTGGCCATGTGGGAGTCCAGCGACATAACTGCTGAATGCTCTCTGCTAGCCCCATAATCAGAGTTCTTGATAGTTTTATAAAGAAATGAATTCTCAACTGTTTGGTTTCTGTTATGAAACATTTGATAATCTGTTAATACTAGGTAGAGTCCGATAAGACAGAAGAAATTATTTAAGATTCTTGGACTTTTGCATCGTTCTTTAAAAATATCCTTTATTGAAATAAAATGAGTATATTCACCCGGGACCAGCAGATAGTGTAATGGCTATGTCGCTGGACTCACATGTAGTTGGCCGCGGTTCAAGTCCTAGACCCAGTGACTTAAACAACTCACGCCAGGCATGTGTGTGTGTGTGTGTGTGTGTGCCCAAGATCCCAAGACGAAAATGAAGGAGAAAGGATTGTGGCATGGCCATCTCCCCTGGAGGGTGATTTCTCACTTTCTGTCTCTCTGTCTCTTTCTGGCGAGCACACTCACCTTATAGCAAAAACCTCTCCAAAAATAAAAAAAATTAGGTTCTTGGCAAGAAATTTAGAACACCAGTTTGTGAGGATAAACTCCATTTGTAAGGTCAAACATGGATCACAGGTAACCCTGAGGCTGAGGAACAGCCTTGATTCTGAGTAAAATTTGTGAGTCCACAGCTTTCTGATCAACCTTGCACTGCTCTGTAATCTTATATTTCTCCTTCTCTGTATAGAAGATTTTACCTTCCTGGTGTCTGGGCTTCCACAACTTCTTCTTTTTTTTTTTTTTAAATAAAGAAAACATTGGTGATGGGGCCAGCAGTTAGCGTAATGGCTATGTCGCTGGACTCCCACGTAGTCGACCGTAGTTCGCGTCCCGGACCTGGTGGCTTAAAACTCACGACAGGCGCGTGTGCGTGCGTGCCCAAGATCCCAAGAGGAAAATGGAAGAGAAGGGATTGCGGCGTGGCCATCCCCCCTGGGGGGTGATTTCTCGCTTCCTCTCTCTCTTTCTTTCTCTGTCTGGCGAGCACATGTGCCCTATAGCAAAAAAAAACTCTAAAAAAAAAAAAAAAAAAAGAAAGCATCAGTGAGGTATTTTGGGATTTTTACTTAGTTAATATCAATTATCGTGGAGGCAGTGATGACAGATTTCTAGTGTGTTGTATGTAGTGGAACTTGATTGAAGACCAGTAGTCCAGTCACAAGTAGCAAGCCACTGCTCAGCTGCTTCAGCAAAACCACTCTTTTGCCTCTGTAACATCCAGTGAGGGTGGTCAGAATGGTCTAGGAGCCAGCAGGTGCCATGGGGGTTAATGGCGCTAGACTCCCACATGACTGACTGCACTTCAAGTCCAGGACCTGGTGACTTGCTTTCTTACTTTCCCTTTATCTCTCAGTCTCTCTCTAATCGAAATTAAAAAATAAATAATAATGATAAATAAAATTAAATAAATAATTTTAAAAAAGAAAAAAGAATGATCACAGGAGTGATGCTAACTTGCAGCTTTCTCACATGCTCACTAAAGGGTTTTTTGCCATGGCTCAACAGCTTTCGAGGCACACCTTCAGTAGAATAATACCTAGGCATCTGGCAAATCTTAACTACCTGGGTACCACCATTCTTGTCCTTACCAACTGGTTTGTGACAGTGGCAAGAACTTTCTTTTTCTTTCAATCCTGGATTTAGTAGCGGAGTATTTCCTCTTATACCTGGCCTTCCTGGAATGCATGGCATATTGGGAGTCTCTGCCAGTGCCACAGACTAGGATCAGCTTTCTGCTGCAATGGGGCTTTCCCTTGGGCTTTTAAGCCTTGGGGTCACCCTTTTTAAGCTTGCCACTGGCATCAGCCTTTTTGTCATCAGATTTCTTCTCCTTAATCCTGCCCCTCAACTTTTCACATGCCATTTCGTGTAATGGGAAAGAGAACTAAGCTCTACAAAATATCTTCTAATATCTCCCACAGGCTCTGTGTGTTTTAATATTTAGGGATTTTCCAGATGTCTTTATGTCATTAGTAGTAGTCAGAGAACATACTCTATATGATTTCTTTCTTTTTTTTTTTTTTTTTGTTTAAATAATATCTTACCCTCTCATAATCCCTCTGCCGTAGCCTCCCAGCTGGACTACAGGCATCATGCCCGGCTCTTTTTTAAACAATGTCTTATTATGTTTCTTAGGCTATCCTCAAGTTTGTAGTCCTCCTCCTTCAGTCTCCCAAGTCACTGGGATAGCTGGGACACATTACTGCACCTAGCCATTAGGTTGGGGAGGGAATGGAACCCAGGCCATCCATGTAGTCCCAGCCTGTGGAATGTAGCATCTTAGCTGTGCACACTACTATAGCTAGGCTCTGATTTTATTTATTATTTTAATTGCCAGAGGACATATGTGCTTGACAGAGAAACACAGGGAAAAAACACTCTGCACCCCCATGGGACATAGTCATGCCGTAGTCCCTTCTACATTTTTCTTTTTCTTTTTTTTTTAATACAGGGTTTTTTTTTTTTTTGCTATAGGGTGCATGCGCTCGCCAGACAGAGAAAGAGAAACAGAAAGCGAGAAATCACCCCCCAGGGTGGATGGCAGCGCCACAGTCCCTTCTCCATTCTCCTCTTGGAATCTTGGGCACACACGCACATGTGCCCAGCGTGAGTTTTAAGCCACCGGGTCCGGGACGTGAACCGCAGTCAACTACATGGGAGTCCAGCGACATAGCCATTATACTAACTGCTGGTCCCACCCTTCTACATTTTTCTATCCTGTCAGGATTTTGGGCATGCATGCACACATGCCCTGTGTATTTTTCAAGTCCCTGAGGCCAGGATTTGAACCACAATCAGCCATGTGGGATCTAGATCCCTTCATCACTATGCTGACCATTGATTTTATTTCTTAAAAATATTTGAGACCTGGTTTATTGGCCAATTTAAAGTCTACTTGGTGAATTTTCCAAATACTCTTAAAAAAATTGTCTTCTACAATGATTGGGTGGAGTATTGTTTTTAATATCTTTTATGTTGATTGATATTGTTATTTCAGTCTTAAGTTTAAGAATATTCCTAATGAGGGACCAGCAGTTGGAGTAATGGCTGTGTCGCTGGACTCCCATGTAGCTGACTGCGGTTTGAGTCCCACACCCGGTGGCTTAAACTCCCGCTGGGCGCGTGTGTGTGCATGCCCAAGATCCCAAGAGGAGAATGGAGGAGAAGGGATTGCAGAGTGGCCATCCCCCTGGGGGGTGATTTCTCACTTTCTGTCTCTCTCTCTCACTTTTTTTTTCTGGTGAGTGCACGTGCCCTATAGCAAAAAACTCTGAAAAAAAAAAAAAGAATATTCTTAATGATATTCTATGTATTCTATCAGTTACTGAGAGGATAATATTAAAATCATCCATATGTAATTTTTTTCCTTTTTAAAAATACTTACTTATTTAATTTTTATTTGTTATTTTTAATTCACCAAAGAGCAGGGGCAGGGAGGGGGAGTGAGAAAACAAGCTGCCAGATCCAGGTCTCAAACTGTAGTCAGCCATGTGGGAGTCTAGCATCTTAACCACCTACTGGCCCCACTTATTTTCTTTTTAGTCCTGTCAGTATGTGCTTCTTATATTTTGAAGACACTGTACATATACACATTTAGGATTATTGAATATTTTCACTGTGTTGACTCTTTTGTTATATTAATATCCCTTTTAATTTCTAATGTAATATTTCTTATTCTGAAGCCTATTTGTCTGAAATTAATATAACCCCCAACTTTTTTGATTAGTGCTTGCCTATGTATATTTTTATTCCATCCTTTTAATCTGTGTTTTTATATATAAAGTAAATTTTATATAGAAAGCATTTAATTGGATCTTGCTTTTATTTCTCATCATTTTTGGCTCTTTTAAAAAATTTATTTTATTAAACTTTTTTTAAGAATTATTTTATTTAATTTTATTTATTTTAATTTGATCAAAGAGTGACAGAGTGAGAGAGAGAGAAAGAGAAAGGGAAAGTGAAAAAGCAAGCCACCAGGTCCAGAACTTGAACTTCGGTCAGCCATGTGGGAGTCCAGCGCTCTTAACCATCATACCACCTGCTGGCCCCATTTTTTGCTTTTTAATTGGAATTTTGCATGTTTAGATCACTTGTATTTAATGTAATTATTGATTTTGGAAGGTTTAAATCTACAACTTTTAGTATTTGTTTTCTATTGCATATTTTTTTTCATCTTTCCTGATTTTTTTTGGATCAAGTATATTTTAGTATTCCTTTTTTTTTTTTTTTTTTTTTTTTTTTTTTTGAGAGGTTTTTGCTATAGGGCACATGCACTTGCCAGAAAGTCAGAAAGAGACAGAGAGACAGAAAGTGAGAAATCGCCCCCTAGGGGGGATGGCCACACCGCAATCACTTCTCGTCCATTCTCCTCTCGGGATCTTGGGCACGCACGCACATGCACCTGGCGTGAGTTTAAGCCACTGGGTCCAGGACTCGAAGTGCGTTTGACTACATGGAAGTCCAGCGACGTAACCATTTCACTATCTGCTGGTCTCTAGTATTCCATATTTTACTTCTACTATTAATTTCTTTCTTTTTTTTAAAATTATATGAATATTCACTTGGATACATGGAAGTCAGTTCAGTTTTGTGAAAGCTTATTCATTTTTTAATGGTACCTTTTGAGAACAGTATTCCTATTATTTCACTGTTACAGTTATAGGTTCATAAATTCTTTTTTTTTCTTTTCTTTTTTTGGAGAGGTTTTTTGCTATAGGGCATGTGTGCTCGCCAGAAAGACAGAGAGAGACAGAGAGACAGAAAGCAAGAAATCACCCCCCAGTGGGGATGGCCACGCTGCAATCCCTTCTCCATTCTCCTCTCGGGATCTTGGGCACACATGCACCCGGCATGAGTTTAAGCCACCAGGTCTGGGACTCGAACCATGGTTGACTACATGGGAATCCAGTGACATAGCCATTATGCTAACTGCTGGTCCCCATAAACTCTTAAAACCTAGGGGCCAGCATGTGGCATGGTGGTTAAAGGAGCTGGATTCCCATGTGCCTGACTGTGGTTTGAGTCCTAGGCCTGGCATCTTGCTTTCCCTTTCTCCCTCCCTCTGTCTCTCTCTGTCTCTCTCTGGTTAAATAAAAAAATAATAATAAGAAATGGAATTAAATAAATAATTCTTTTTTAAAAAAAATTGCTGGACTCCCATATAGTCGACTGCGGTTCGCGTCATGGACCCGGTGGCTTAAAACTCGCCGGGCGCGTGTGCGTGCGTGCCCAAGATCCCGAGAGGAGAATGGAGGAGAAGGGATTGCGGCGTGGCCATCCCCCCTGGGGGGTGATTTCTCACTCTCTGTCTCTCTCTCTGTCTCTCTCTGTCTGTCTGGCAAGCGCACGTGCCCTCTAGCAAAAATCTCTCCAAAAAAAAAAGATTTTCTGACATCAAAGCAGAACAGAGCCAATAACAGATAACCTATAATATGAATTATTATGGATGTGGAGACTTACTAGGAAATAGCTATTTATGCATTGCTTGAAGGCAAAATAAATCCGTATTTGTTACCACATTTATGAGAGCTCCTGAAACTTCAATGAGTGTTAGATGTATATGTTGATAGTGGGGAAAGGGCATAGTCAGATAACTACCTCTGAAACCCTTGGTAGTTTTTAAAAACATCACTGAATTTTCATCATCTGTTTTGGAGAGAAGGAAGATGGGACTAGGAATGATTCACTGTTGAAATTTTTGAATTAGCGTCTTCATAGAGTATATATGAAGAGTATTCTTAATGACCTTATATTGTCCAAATTAGTTTATAATTAGTTTAAGGAGACAGAGCAACTTGAAAAAAAATTTACAATGATTTCTAACTAAAATCTGTGGTAGAGAGGGGCCCTTAAATCCAGTACAGAATAGTCTGCAGCTATCTGTAAAGGTGACAGATTTAGAACTTTCTCCCTCTTTGTTATGTATTTAATTTAGGAAATCCTTTACTTACCATATTTCTCAGTTATGTTTTCCTTATTGCATATTTCATTATTTATCCCTTGTAATTTTCTTTACAAAAACCAAACTTTCTTATGATTGAATCTTTCAACTATTTAAGTTTCTATGATTGAAGTTTTATTTGGAGCATTTTTTCTTTTATATTTTTTAACAGAAAGCATAAAAGATCAAAATCAACATACTGTGAACAAGCAATATGAAAGAGAGAGGCCAAGACTTGCAACTGGGATAGAAGAACTACGTACTAAGCTGATGCAAATAGAAGCTGAGAATTCCGATTTGAAAGTTAACATGGCTCATAGAACTAGTCAATTTCAGCTGATTCAAGAGGAGCTGCTAGAGAAAGCTTCAAACTCTAGCAAACTAGAGAGTGAAGTAAGCTTTGAATTACTTGAGTATGTTTACTAAAGTTCAAAATAAAAGAAGTATTATTGTAGCCTATAAGTATTATATGGTTAAGTCCAGATTTAGAAATGTTTTCTTAAAAAGTACCTCATGAGTTATAAATTATTTTAAAATTACATTTGGAAACTTTTGTGTTTTAACCTATGTAAAAAGTAGAAAAATATATTCTTGTTAAAAGGTCTCAGATTTGGTGAAACTAGTACTACATTGTAGTGTATTATTTCTTTCACAGAGTATGTTAATGTGAGTATAGGAATACTCATTTACAAGTAAAGGATTTGGCTTATAGGGCCATCAGGTGGTGTGAAGGTTACAGCCACTGTATCCTACATGGGCTACTACACAGTTTGAGGCCTGGAGGCAACTTGAAAAATGCCGGGCATGTGTGTGCATGTGCCCAAAATCCCAAGAGGAGATTGGAGAAGGGATTGTAGTATGGCCATGCTTTCTTTTTTTTTTCTTTTTTAAGAATTATTTTATTAACTTTATTTATTTACTTACTTATTTTAATTTGACCAGAGAGGGACAGAATGAGAGGGAGAGGGAAAATGAGAAAGCAAACTGCCAGGTCCAGGACTTGAATCGTGATTGGCCAGCACCCTTAACAACCATGCTACCTGCTGGCTCCCGTGGTACACATATTTTTTAAGGAATTATTTATTTAATTCCATTTGTTATTATTTCTTAATTTGACCAGAGTGAGAGAGAGAAAGGGAAAGCGAGAAAGCAAGCCACCAGGTTTGGGATTGTATTACGGTCAACCATGTAGAAATCCAGTGCTTTTAAACACCATGCCACCTGCTGGCCCCATTTTGTCCTCCTAAAGTATACAGGCAAGGCTATTGAAAAGACCTGTGTGATGGGAACTTATGTTAATAATAGAAAATAATTTGTTAATAATCTGTTAACATATTAACAGCTACCATGTTAGAAAATTTTCGAATACTGAGATTATAACTTTTTAAAATTATGAAAGTAGCACAGTTAACTTGTTGAAAATATTAACTACAGAAAGAAAAAACAACTTGATAGTCTGCCACCAGAAATAACTGCTGTTAATGTTTTATTATACTAATTTCAGTGCTGAAAATTTTAGAAATTATTATACTAATTTCAGCTACTTTTGAGAAAGGCATCAGGGTGCATCCTATTTGGATATAAGTGTCTGAATTAAATTCCTTATGTATTATTACATGGATGGAAGAAGTGATCCCACATCTGTAGTTTTCCTTCTAAATTGTCACTTATTTTTATGAAAGAACATATAACTATGTAGATCATAAAGTGATTCACTTTGCAGCTGTATTATTACCATAAATCTGTTACATTTATCTGGTTACAATGTATTTGAACTTCAAGAAGAAGAGCAAGTATTTAATTTTAGTATCTAAAGTTTGTTACCTTGAGACAATAATTTTGTATTTATTTCATTGTGTTTTCAGATGAAGAAGAAATGTTCTCAACTTCTAACTCTAGAGAAACAGTTGGAAGAAAAAATAGTTGCTTATTCCTCTATTGCTGCAAAAAATGCAGAACTTGAACAAGAACTTATGGTAAAACTTATCTCTCTTTCTCTTTTTTTTGTTTAATATCCCTGAGGGTGCATTCACTCACCAGCAAGACGGAGGGGGGGGGGGGGAGGGGGGGAGAGAAAGCATCTCCCAAAGGGGAATGGCCGTGATGCTGTCCTCTCTCCCCAGTTCTGCTCTTGGAATTGGGGCATGCATGCACATGTGCCTGGTTTGTCTCTCAAGCCACCAGATCCAGGACCCAAGCCGTGTAGTCAGCCATGTAGGATCCAGTGCCTTAACCATCATGCCACCATCTGGCCCCAAATTATCTTTTTTTTTTTTTAATTTTTTTTTTTTTAACTACAAAGTCACCTTGACTTTTAGGCACTTAATTTATGGCAGCCTGCTTGCTTTGTTATCATTATTACAAAATATACCAAGTAGGAAAATATAAATTATACTATACTCTGATTGTTCATTTTTTTTTGTTACTTTATTTTTAAGTTAATAGGCTTATATGGCAAGTCATTATCCAACTTTTCTCATTTTTATCTTTCAAATGTTGCTTTGATGTTTCTCCATATTTTCAAATAGTTAAATCTTCTCATTTTGATAAAATGTTTTTAAATAACCATTTTGTTGAAGTTTGAATTACTAATGTGTTTACTTTTTAGAAGACTAGAATTTGACTCATTTAATATTTGATGCATTTTTATGCAAAACTGGTTTTCAGTTGTATTCTTTTAAGGTATTTTGTATTCTTAGGAAAAGAATGAGAAGATAAGAAGTCTAGAAACTAATATCAATACAGAGCATGAGAAAATTTGTTTAGCCTTTGAAAAAGCAAAGAAAATTAATCTCGAACAGCATAAAGAAATGGAAAAGCAAATTGAAAGAGTAAGTAATGCATTCTTAGAATATCAGTGCTAAGAGAATCTTAAACATTATTAGTCCAGCATTTTTTTTTGGGGGGGGGGGTAAAGGTTTTCACGTTACGGCATGTGTGCTCACTGGGAGTAGGGGAGAGACAGTGAGAGGAAACATGAGAAATCACTCCCCAGGGGGGATGGCCACACCGCAGTCCCTTCTCCATTCTCCTCCCAGGATCATGTGCACACACGAGTCCAGCATGAATTTCAAGCCACCAGGTCCAGGACTCAAACCACGATCGACCATGTGGGAGTCCAGTGACGTAACCACTATGCTGTCTGCTGACCCTCATCCAGCATTCTTTATTTTGTAGATGAGGAAACAAACACACAGAAAAGTTAGTGGCAGATAATCTCATTTCTTCTGAGTCATTTTCCAGTGCTTTTTTATACAGTATGCCTTTTATTTTAGCTCTAGTCAATCTTTTTTGACATTATCAAAGTAAGAGTGATTTTGTAGATTCTTAATTCTTTGATGGTATCAGTTGTTTGAAGGTTGCTTGGGGTGTGAGGGGAAGAAGAGTATAAGCTCTCTCAACTTTGGGTTAAAAACGTAAAAGAGTAAAAAAAGTGTGAGAGCAAAACCACAAGACTAAATTAAAACATAGATCATCTGGATGGGCTTAATACCAGAATGAAGCTAACAAGAAGAGTTATTGAACTTGAGTATAGACCAATAGATATTCATTCTGAGCAACAGAGAAAAAAAAGAGATAGAAAAAAATTGAATAGAGAGACCAGCAGTTGGCATATTGGCTATGTTGCTGGACTCCCATGTAGTCAACTGCAATTCGAGTCCCAGGCCCGGTGGTTTAAACTCACGCCAGGCGCCTGTGCGTGCATGCCAAAGATCCCAAGAGGAGAATGGAGGAGAAGGGATTGCAGCATGGCCATCTCCTGGGGGGGGTGGGGGTGATTTCTCACTTTTTGTCTCTCTGTCTCTCTCTGTTTTCCTGTCGAGCACACATGCCCTATAGCAAAAACATCTCAAAAAAAAAAAAAAAAAAAATTGAATAGCGCATCAAAGACCTGTGGGACAGTATCAGTAGGTCTAACATTCATGTCATCAGTGTTCCAGAAGGACAGGAGAATAGAATGAGATTGATACAGAAAAAATATTTGAAGGAATAATGCCTGAAAACTTCACAGACTTAATGAAGGAATTACTATTATTTTTTATTTTATTTATTTATTTTTTTAGAGGTTTTTTGCTATAGGGCGCGTGCGCTCGCCAGACAGACAGACAGAGACATAGAGACAGAAAGCAAGAAATCACCCCCTGGGGGGGGATGGTCACGCCGCAATCCCTTCTCCTCCATTCTCCTCTCGGGATCTTGGGCACGCACGCACACGCGCCCGGCGTGAGATTTAAGCCACCGGATCCGGGACGCGAACCGCGGTCGACTACGTGGGAGTCCAGCGACATAGCCATTACGCTAACTGCTGGTCCCTGAAGGAATTATTTTTAAAAACTCATCATGATCAAAGAGAATTAACTCAAAGTTAATTAAAAGAATTAAATCAAAGTTAATTAAGCTAATTAATTTTGATTAAGTCCAAGACATATCAGTATTCTTGCTGGAAACTAAAACAAAAATCTTGAGAGCACCCAGAGATATACAACACTAAATATAGGGAAACAAAGATTAAATCCATTATATATTTCTCATTAAAAACCATGGAAGTAAAAGATGACAGAAAAATATTTTTTTTATTGCTGAAAAGAAAAACTGTCAACCTAATTTTTTAGAGAAATTTTGCTATCAGGCACATATACTCACCAGAGAGACAGAGACAGACAGAGAGATAGAAAGCAAGAAATTCCCCCCCCCCCCCCATTGGGGATGGCCATGCTGCAGTCTCTTCTCCATTCTCCTCTAAGGATCCTTGGTATGCATGCACATATTCCCAGTGTGAGTTTGAAGCTGCTGGGTCCAGGACTTGAACTGCAGTTAACTACGTAGGAGTCCAGCTATGTAACCATTATGCCATTTGCTCATCCCTGTCAACCTACAGTTTTGAATCTAGCAAAAATATCCTCTAGGAATAAAGATAAAATGAAAACATTTCTAGATGAGGGACAGCTTAGAGAATTTGTCATGAGCAGTTGTTCTAAAAAAAAAAATGCTAAAGAAGGTCTTTGGGCAAAGAGAAAATAATATCAGAGTGAAACTTGGAACCTCATGAATAAAGGAAGATGGCAAGAAGAACAATAAATTTGTGAGTAATCATAATGGATTAATTTTTTTTCTCTTAAGGTTTGTATTATATTGGGTCAGCCAGTGGTGTGATGTTGGGACAGCTAAACCTTACATGGCTGACTGCAGTTTGAATGCTGGACCAAGAGACTTTAAAAACACACCAGGTGCATGTGTGTGCCTGCCCAACATCCCAAAAAGAAAATAGAAAAAAAGCGATTGTGGCATGGCCGTTCTGCCTGGGGGCGGGGGGTGATTTCTTACTCTACATCTCTCTTTGTCTCTCAGTCTGTCTGTCTCTCACTGGTGAACACACATACCCTATAGCAAAAAACTTTTTTTTTTAAATCTATGATAGTTGAAAGAAAAAAAATCTTAACATTTTCTGATAAAGTACACATAAGATAGCTACAGTATAAAGGAAGAAGAGTAAAAGGGCATATAGTCTTATAAAATTTCTGCATTTTACTTTAAATAGCAAAATAATCATTCTAAGTAGACCATAAAGTGAAAAACATATATTAAAACCCTTAAAGCAACCATTAAAAATTATTTGGAGGTAGTAAAAAGCCAATAGTTTAATTAAAATAGAATTCTGAAAATATTCAAATAGTTTAAAAGCAGGCTAGAAAAGGGATAAAGGAGGAGACAGAGAACACTATTAATAAAATAGTATGCTTAAATCCAGTTATAGACACATTACTTTAGCTATAAATATTCTTTTTAAAATTTATTTATTTTTTATTTTCTTTATTATTAATTTTTTTTAAAATTTAACTAATGAGAGAGAGAGAGGAAAAGTGAGAAAGCAAGCCGCCAAGTCCAGGACTCAAATCATAGTCAGCCATGTGGGAATCCAGCACCTTAACCACCATACCACCTGCTGCCTCCCCCCAGGGAGGGGGGATGGTTAACTTTTGTCTTTTCTAACTGTCAGAGAGTGTGTGCACTTGTCAGAGAGAGAGAAAGCATCTCCCAGCCTGGTCATACTGCAATCCTTTCTCCTCCATTTCTCCATCTTGTCAGGACTGGGCACGCACACACATGTGTCTGTTGTGTTTTTCAAGTTGTTGGGGCTGGGATTCAAATCACGTGGTCAGTCATATCGGATCAGACTCCTTTAACAACTAGGCTCTGGAGCCAGCCCTCTAGAAGTTTTAGAAGTGTACCTTGCTTCTTTCAGTTTCAGTGATTGCTTATTTCTTGGCTTGTGGCTGCATTACCCCAATCTCTGCCTTCATCCTCATGTGTCTATTTCTCTCCTCTTTAGTCTTTCATAAAAATGCGTGTCATTGAATTTAGGATAACTCAAGATAACCTTATTTCAAGGTCCTTAAGTTAAGTTAACCTTAAGTTAACATCCGGGAAGACCTTCTTTCCAAATAATGTCACCTTCACAGGTTCTGGAAGTTAGGATGCCACCAAATAAAAGACCAGGATTGCGAGACAGGATTAAAAAAACAAGACTCAGGTGTGATGGCAGACACCTATACTCCTAACTACTCTAACTGAGGCAGAATGATAGCAACATAGCAAGGAGGAAAAAAAGAAAAGAAGAAAATTCATATATGGTCTTCAAGAAATTCACTATGGAGCCAGCTCCTTATGATTAAGGAAGCCAGATCCACATGGCCAACTGCAACTTTTTTTTTTTTTTTGAGAGGTTTTTGCTATAGGGCACGTGCACTTGCCAGGAAGAGACAGAGAGATAGAAAGGGAGAAATCACCCCCCAGGGGGAATGGCCATGGCACAATCCCTTCTCCTCCATTCTCTTCAGGATCCTGGGCATGCACACACAAGTGCCTGGCATGAGTTTTAAGCCACTGGGTCCGGGACTCAAACCACGGTCGACTACATGGGAGTCCAGCGACATAGCCATTACACCAACTGCTGGTTCTGGCCAACTGCAACTTTAATCCTTGCCCCAGCATTTTGAAAAGTATGTTGGGTACCTCTGTGTGCCTCTCCAAAATCCTGATGGACTGAAGAGATGGAGGAGAAGGGGATAACTGCTTGACCATGCCCCCTGGGGAGTGGTTTCATCTTCTCTCTCTCTGTTTTCTTTTTTATAGATAGATAGGTAGGTAGGTAGGTAGGTAGATACATACATACATACATACATACATATGGGGCTTCTTTCATCCTCTCTCTCTCTCTCTCTCTCTTGTTTTTTAGATAGATAGAGAGAGAGATAATACATTAGTTGATTTTTGCTATAGGTGCATGCGCTCACTGGAGAGACAGAAAGCAAGAAATCACCCCAGGGTGGTTGGCCATGCTGTGACCCCTTCTCCATTCTCCTCTCTGGATTTTGGGCACTCACTCATGCACATGCTCATAGTGTGCATGCACTCACCAGAGAGAGAGAGAAAGAAAAAAATCATCCCCTAGGGCAGATGGCTACGCCATAATCCTTTCTCCGTTCTCTTGGAATTTGGGACACACACGCACATGAGCCAGCTGTGATTTTCAAGCTGACAGGTCCAGGACTCAAACCGTGGTTGGCCATGTGGGAGTCAAGTACCTTAACTATACCACCTGCTGGCACCTCCTCTGGCAATTTTTTTTTTTTCTTTGAGAGGTTTATGCTGTAGGGTGCGTGCGCTCACCAGACAGAGACAGAGAGACAGAAAGCGAGAAATCACCCCCCAGGGGGGATGGCCACGCTGCAATCCCTTCTCCAACGTTCTCCTCTCGGGATCTTGGGCATGCACGCACACGTGCCCGGCGTGAGTTTTAAGCCACCAGGTCCGGGACGCGAACCATGGTCTACTACATGGGAGTCCAGCGACATAGCCATGACGCTAACTGCTGGTCCCGTCCTCTGGCAATTTTTTAAAAAGAAATTTGTTTTAAATAAAAAGATGTAGGTAAGGTAAATGTAAAAGAATTTTAAAAAGTATCAAAAAACACTTATCAAAAGAAAGTTTGAGTGTGTATCTAAATATCAGATAAAGTAGGGTCAGGACGAAGAAAATTACCAGGGATAAAGAGGGACATTCACCAAAAAGATACAATAGTCCTAAAAACATATATATAGTAGTCTGCCTTTATCTGCAAGGTTTATACACCAGGATCCTCAGTGGATGCCAGATTCTGAATAGTACTAAAACCTATGTATATAAATAGGACTTCAAAATTTTGTGAAAAAGTGAAAGTATGAGTTTATTTTAGTACATTTAAAAAAAATCCATGTATAGGTTTTTCACAATGTACATTATTCATGAACTTTTTTTTTTTCTATTTGAAAATTAAGACAGGTACTAATGAGTAATTGGTAGATAGGGTATGCAGTGTGGTTATGCTAGACAAGGGATGAGTCTCATCCCAGTGGGGGACAGAGCGGAATGGTGTATGTTTTCCTCATACTACTCAAAACAGTGCACAATTGAAAACTTATGAGTCATTAATTTCTGGAACTTTCCATTTAATATTTTTAGACCTGTGGTAATTACCAAACATCAAAAAGCAAAACTGCAGATAAGAGGGACTACTGTACTTAACAATAGAATTAAAAAAAATTTTTTTTAGAATTATTTAATTTTGTTTATTATTATTATTATTTTTATTTTGGCAAGAGAGAGGGAGGGAAAGTGAGAAAGCTAGCCACCAGGTCCAGGACTCAAATCATGATCACCCATATGGGAGTCCCGAGCCTTAACCATCACGACACCTGTCAGCCCCAACTATAGAATTTTAAAATTTATGTAAACCACTAAGAGGTCTAAAAGGAGAAATAAATAAATTAATCCAGAATTTTAATTGGAAATGTCAGCATTATTCTTTTCTATAATCAATACAATAAGACAAAAAAGAATCAACAGGGATCTAGAAAACACCTGTACAGTATTATTAACCAACTTTAACTTACTGATATTTATGGAATATTCCATCCAGCAACAAAAGAATATACATTTTATCAAACACACCAGAAATATTCACCAAGATCTACCATATTCTGGGTTGTAAAATAAGACTTTAGCAAATTTAAAATAATTGAAACCATATATAATATGTTCTGTGACTATAATGTAAGTATGCTAGAAACCAATAAAGAAAGGCAACTGAAAAATCTACAAATACTTAGAAGTTAAACAAATAACTCTTAAGAGGATCAATAAGTAGGACTCAAAGGAACTTAAAAATATTTTGAACTGAATTAAAATTTTTAAAAATATATCTGAATTTCTTTCTTTTTTTTTTTTTGGAGAGGTTTTTGCTATGGGACCAGCAGTTAGCGTAATGACTATGTCGCCGGACTCCCATGTAGTCGACCACCGTTCGCGTCCAGGTGGCTTAAAACTCATGCCGTGTGTGTGTGTGTGTGTGTGTGTGTGTGTGTATGTGTGTGTGTGTGTGTGCGTGCGCGTGCGCGCGCGCGCACATGATCCCAAGAGGAGAATGGAGAAGGGATTGCAGCGTTGCCATCCCCACTGGAGGTGATTTCTCGCTTTCTGTCTCTCTGTCTCTGTCTGGCGAGTGCACGAGCCCTATAACAAAAAAAAAAAAAAAAAAAAAAAGAAAGAAAGAAAAGAGGCTTTTGCTATAGGGCATGTGTGCTCTCCAGAAAGACCTAGAGACAGAGAGACAGAAAGTGAGAAATCACCCCGCAGGGGGGATGGCCATGCTGCAGTCTCTTCCCCATTTTCGTCTCGGGATCTTGGGCATGTACGCACACACCCGGCGTTAGTTTCAAGCCACCGGGTCCTGGACTCAAACCACAGTTGACTACATGGGAGCCCAGCGACATAGCCTTATGCCAGCTGCTGGTCTCTCTGAATTTCTGAAATGCAGCTAAAGCAGTTCTTAGAAATTTATAGCATTAAATGCATACATTAGGAAAAAATGAAACACAATTTAAACTAAGCTTCTAATTTATGGAACTGAAAAGAACAAAATCAACCCAAAAGAAATGGAAAGAAATAGTAAAAAGCAAAATTGAAATTGAAAAAAGAACATCTATAAAAAAAAAATCAGAGACTGGCAGTTGGCATCGTGGTTAAAGTCACTGGACTTCCACATGGCTGACTGCACTTCAAGTCTCGGACCTTTCAGCTTGCTTTCTCACTTTTTCTCTCTCTGTCTCTTTCTCTGTTTATCTCTGGTCAAACTAAAACAAATAATAATAATTAAAGTTAAATAAAATAATTATTTTTTTTAAAAAAGAATGTCAGTGAAATAAAAAGATCTTTCTGAAAAGATAATAAAATATTTAAGCCTATAGTGAGTCTGACCAAGGAAAAAAGAGAAAACACACATAACCTATATTGTAATAAAAGAGATATGTCACTATAGACCTTACAGATAAGATTTATAAAGAGAAGCCAGCTGAAGATGTGGTTAAGGCAGCTAGATCCCACATGGCCAACTGATTCGGGTCCCAGATGCGGCAGCTTGAAAAACATGCAGGGCACATGTGTGTATGTGCCTCCTTTACAGAAAAGATTTATAAAGGAATACTACAAGCTATTCTGTGCATATTGTTTAGAAAACTTTCTTGAAATAAACCAATTCCTTATCAGATGCAAATAAAAGAAGAAAGAGAGTATCCATGGTTGCTTTCTATGCCTTTCCCCCCTATTTAATTGATTTGCTAATGAACTTAATTAGTCTAAATATATCCAATAGCATATATATAATATACATGAACCCAAGTCTGCCTTTAGGCATAAACCTCAGTGAGCAGAATGAACATACTATAAAGTGGTACCCAGCTGGGGCTATATAGTTTACTGCAGTCATCAAATATGCATTTTTTTTTAAATTTCGATACGAACAGTTTTACTGTTTTTTTTTCTCCTGCAACTTTTTTTTTTAAATATATACAATGTATTTTGGATGGAAAATTCATTTATATGTTGTAATGATGTATAGTGAATTAATGTAAAAAATAAATAAATTTAAAGAGAAAAAAAAAAAAAGAAGAAAGAGAGAAGGCTAACCTATGGTGCAGAGGTTATGGACTGTGTATAGAGAGCCAGATCCCAGATGGTCAACTGCAGTTCAGATCCCATCCTAGTAGCTTTAAAAACACACCATGTGCATGTGTGTGTGCATCTGAAGTCTTGATGGATGGAGAAACGGAGGAAAAAGGATTGTGGTGCTACTGTGTCCTGTTGTGGGGAAGTTTCTTTCATCCAGCAGATGCGCTTAAGACACTGGGTCCCACCTGACCAACTCTAAAGTCTGAATCATGGACCTGGCAACTTGAAAACGTGCTGGGCATGTGTGCATGTAATGTGCCTTGCATTCCAAGAGGGTAACAATCACCTTCTCCTCCCCCTCAGGCTGATTTGTCACTTTCCCCTTCTCACTCTCTCTCTAGTGAGCACATGTGCCCCTATAGAATAAAGAAAAAAGAAATAACCTATTTCTAAATATATTGAAAAGACTGGGTTCATAGTTAAAAACTTTACTCCAAAAAACCCCCCAAAATTCCAGGCCCTTATGGTTTCATTGATAAATTCTTACAAATACACAGAAAAGAATTTTATACAGTCTCCTTCCAGAATACAGAAGAGGAAGAATTATTTCTCAGATGATTTGATGAAGCTGGTATTATTCTTATTGCAAAATGACACAAAGATAGTACCAAAAAAGAAATAAAGACTTTTTTTTTTTGAGAGATTTTTGCTATAGGGTGCGTGCGCTCGTCAGAGAGACAGAGAGATAGAAAGCGAGAAATCACCCCCCCAGGGGGGATGGCCACGCCACAATCCCTTCTCTTCCATTCTCCTCTTGGAATCTTGGGCACGCACGCACACGCACCCGGCGTGAGTTTTAAGCCACCGGGTCCGGGATGTGAACCACGGTCAACTACGTGGGAGTCCAGAGACATAGCCATTACGCTAACTGCTGGTCCCAAGAAATAAAGACTTTTGATAATATACCTCATGAACATTGAAGCAAAAACACTCAGCAAAATGTCTAACATATTAACAGACTGAAAAAATACAGTATCAATAGATGCAGAAAGACCATTTGAAAAAATTCATCATTCTCTTATGGTAAAAATGCTCAACTGGGGTCCAGCAGTTGATGTGGTGTTTAAGGTGCTAGACTTCCACATGGACAACCACAGTTTGAATCCTAAGCCTCTCGGCTGAAAAGATCACACCAGTTGGATGTGCATGTGTACCCAAAATGCCAAGAGGAGGATGGAGGAGAAAGGACTGCAGCATGGCCATCCTTCCTTGGGGTGTGATTTCTCACATTACCTCTCCTTGTCTCTCTCTGGCAAGTGCACACACATTATGCCAAAAACCTAAAAATAATAGTAATAACCAACTAGAAATAGAAAGCAATTTTTATAATCTATATAGGACACGTGCTAAAAAAAAGATGATATCATTTTTATACTTATTGATTAAAGACTGAATATTATTTTCCCTGTTAAGATTGAATGGAAGTGGTACCAGCAGATGGCATAATGGTTACATTGCTGGACTTCCACATGGCCGATCGTGGTTTGAGTCCTGGACCTGGAGACTTGAAACTCATGCTGGGTGCATGTGCCTGTGTACCCAGAGGCTTGAAACTCTGGCTGCTCGTGTGTGCCTGTGTATCTAAAATCCTGAGAGGAGAATGGAGGAGAAGGGATTGTGTCATGGCAATCCTCTCTGAGAGGTGATGTATCACTTTCCATCTCTCTCTTTGTCTCTCTGGTGAGCGCATGCACCCTCTAGCAAAATTGTCTCTAAAAAGAGATTGAGGGACCAGTAGTTAGTATAATGGCTATGTCGCTGGACTCCCACGTAGTCGACCACGGTTCGAGTCCCGGACCCGGTGGCTTAAACTCACGCCGGGCATGTGTGCATGCGTGCCCAAGATCCCGAGAGGAGTATGGAGGAGAAGGGATTGCGGTGTGGCCATCCCCCCTGGGGGGTGATTTCTCGCTTTCTATCTCTCTGTCTCTGTCTCTGTCTGGCAAGCGCACGCACCCCCTATAGCAAAAACCTCTTAAAAAATAAAATAAAATAAAGATTGGGAGCAAGACAAAAATATCTAATCTTGTCATCACTATTCAGCATCATACTAAAAAGCCAATGCAGTGAACAAGAAAAGAAAAATAAAAGGCATTTAGATTGGAATCAAAGAAGTAAAACCATCTTTATTTGCAATCAACATGATTATCTATGTAGAAAATGCCCCCCAAAATCTACACAAATCTCCTAAAACTGATAAGTGAACAAGAACACAGGCTATAAGATCAATACAAAATCAGATGTATGTCTACATACTGGCAATGTACAATTGGAAACGAAAATTTAAAAAATAGTATTTTGGGGGTCAGCAGGTGGTGGAGTGGTTGAAGTGTTGGGACTTCCATGTGGGCTACCATGGTTTGAGTCCTGAACCTGGCAGCTTGCTCTCTAACTTTTCCTTTCTTTCTCTCTGTTTGCCTCTGGTGAATAAATAATAATAATAATAAATAAAATTAAATACTTATTAGAAAAATAGTGCTATTTATAATAGCTCCAAAAATGTATAAATATAACAAACTGTGTGGGATATCTGTATACCGAAAACTACAAAATGTTGATGAATGAAGTTAAAGACCTAAATACCAATTCCAGTGTTGGAAGTCTCAGTATATTTAGGATATCAGTTCACCTTAAATCTATAAACTTAATACATTGCCAATCAAAAATCTCAGTAAAAATATTGTATGTACACAGATAGCTGATTTTTTTAAAAAATATTTATTTAATTGTATTTGTTACTATTATTTTTTACTATTTTTTAAATTTGACCGGAGAGAGAAGGAAGGAAAAATGAGAAAGCAAACTGCCAGGTCCGATACTCGAACCATGGTAGGCCATGTGGGAATATAACACCTCAAACCACCACGCCGCCTTGTGGCCTCACAGATAGCCGATTTTAAAATTTACAACAGAGAAGAAGAGACTAGTATAACCAAAACAAGTTTAATAAGAAACAGAATTAGAGGGTTCATAGTGAAGCAGAGTGTGAGGGAAAGTAAGATAAAACCCGCACCACCCACCCCCACCCCCGGAGATGGTCATCCCTCAACCACCTTTCCTCCATTTCTCCCATCCCTAGGGATTTTGAGCATGCATTCACACACACCCAGCAAGCTTTTCAAACTACTAGTCTGGAACTCAAACCGTGCAGTTGGCCATGTAAGATCCAGCCAATCATGCCCTGGCTGACCTGCTACCAAATGTTAAGATTTACTATAAAGTAACAGTAATCAAAATAGTGTCATAGTGGCAAAACAGTAGACACATATATGAAAGAAATGGAGTAGAGAACTCTTAAAATAGACTCAGCAAATATGTTCAGTTGAGTTTTGGCAAAGGTACAAAGGCGATTCAAAATGAAGAAAGGATAGTGTTTCATCTACTGGCACTGGAATAATTAGACATATACATACACAAAAGAGATGTGTCTTCAATGGATAACTGATATAAAAAATTAATTTAAAATGAGTCATAGATTTAAATATAAAAAAGACTAGAAAACTCATAAGAGAAAACTCTTCATGATCTTAGGTCAGGAAGAGACTTTTTTTTTTTTTTTTTTTTTTGAGAGGTTTTTGCTATAGAGCGCATGCACTCGCCAGAAACACAGAGACAGAGAGAGAAAAAAGAAGAATTAACCCCCCCCGGGGGGGATGGCCATGCCGCAATCCCTTCTCCATTCTCCTCTCAGGATCTTGGGCACACATGCACACGAGCCCAGCGTGAGTTTAAGCCACCCGGTCCGGGACTCGAACCACGGTTGACTACATGGGAGTCCAGCAACATAGCCATTATACCAAATGCTGGTCCCAAAAAAGTGGAATTATTAATTTAGAAGATAAAAAGTATTTTCCAGATGACTTTATCTCTGATAAATTCTTTAGGGATTAATTTGAAAGTGCAGAATTTTAGGAAGATAATCATATTTAAAATCACAATTATTGACGTGTTGCTAAGAATTGTCAAGATAGGCCTCTCTGGTAATTAATGAGTCAGATCTTATGAAACTCTGTGATTATAACATCATTTAACATCATTTGATCTTGTTTACTTATGAAAGTTCTTCCAGTGTATTCATGTGTTAGGGGAAATTTCTCAAGCTAACATTCTTCAAGTTCTATTTATTTATTTCTAAAAGTTTTCTTTATTTCTTTCATGATAGAGAGTGATGTGTATCCTTGGCAGGGTCTCTCCACACTACTATCCCTTCCCTAGCTTCCCAGCTAGTCAGGATCACCGGAGTGATGTGCCTGGAGTGTTCAGGTTGAACCAGGATCCAAACCTAGGCCTCCCATTTGGCTCCAAGATCACACAACAATATCTACTGCCTGTACCACACAGTGGCTTAACTGTAAACATGCTTTTAAGTTGCCTTTCCTCTTGTTTTGTTTTTTTTTTTTTTTCCTCGTTAATAGAACCTATAATTAATTTTCCCCCCTCTGCTTAGTGGCAAGTTTAACTTGTAAATTTTGCTTTTTTGGAATATTTTACTTTACTTAAAAGGCTTCTTAATTTCTGCTTTTGATTGCTTTCTTTTGATTATTTTACTTCAGAGTTTCTTGATTTTAATATTTTTTAGTTTACCTTGTTGCTGCCATAATCATATTGTATGTGTGATACAAAGAAATATATAGATCAATAGTTATAACACATTTTTGCCATAGGGCGGGCGCCACCAGGCCCGTTATAACACATTTTTGCATTTGTGTGTCCCTTTGTATATATTTTATGTATATATTTTTGATGTGCTTTGAAAATTCCTTGTAGGTACCTATGTATATATTATGTATATGCATATTTTATGGACTTTGAAGAGGAATACCTAATGAAGTTGGAAATGTGCATATCCTACAACCAGGAAGCCCACTTCTAGGTGGTCTATTCTAGAGAAACTCTTTTATTTTTCAAGTTTATTTATTTTTTCCATGAGCAAAAGAGACAGAGAAAGAGAGACAGGCATCCCCAATAAGATCCTCAGTCCATAAGATTATTCAGCCGCCCTGGGCCATGGGCATGTACCAGCCTGGCATGTTCAGGAAGATCTCTGGATGCAAACCCAGAGCCTCTCCTTGTGGGTCTGCCTTGCAGAGTGTTGTTTTACTGCTGTACCAGCTGGCTCCCCAGGGAAACTGCTGACCCCTCCGTGGAAACATTTACATAAGTATATAGAGAGATGTGTACAAAAGGTGGCATTGAAACATTGTTATAGTGAAAAAGCAGACTATCTACCTGTTCCTGAGTTGAAGAATAGATGAACATTCTTAAAATGGAATGTTGTAATTGATCATCCCTAGTTTGAAAATCTAAAATCCAACATCTGAAACTCTCTTTTTAACTTTTTCACCTTTAATTAGTTAATTAATTTAAATTTGCTGTAGGACACACACACCTGCCAGAGACAGAGAGAGAAAGGGAAGAGAGAAAGTGATAAAGCACCCTGAAGGATGGCCTCAACACAGTCGTTTTTCCATTCTCTTCAGGATTTTGGGCATACACCCACATGTTCCCAGTGTGTTTTACAAGCCAACAGTTCTGAACTAGACCTGCCCAGTCTGATGGGATCCAGCCACCTTAATTACCATAAAATCGGTTAACCCTAAAAAATCTGAAACTTTTTAAACACTGACATGATACTGCAACATCATGTTTTAGCACCTGATTTCCTGTGATGGGTTGTAGTCAAAAGACTGCAATACAAAAATACTGTATAAAATTACCTTCAAACTAGGCATTTAGGATGTATGTGAAATAAATGAATTACTTAGATCTCATTCCCAAGATACTTCATTACATATATGCAAATATTGTAAAGCTCGAAAATATTCAAGACCTGAAAAATGTTTGGTCCCAAGCATTTCAAGTAAGAGATTCACAACCTGTACTTCCATTAAAACAGATATAGATGTATGTCTATGTTTTGGCAATTTGTTTTCACTCAATATTATTTTAGATATTTATCCAGGTTGATGAGTGAAAACAAATTGCCAAAACATAGACATACCATCTATGTGAATTTTCAAGAGAGAAAATATTGGGTCATCGGAAAAGTCATGATGTATTTTTTCTATACAAAAATGCATCATGACTTTTCTGACGACCCAATATATTACATACTATTCCTGGTATACATATTGGATAAAAGTGCACAAAACTGTATGAAACATACTAAACCTGATATAGACCAATTTCAGCATAGCATAGTTGAGGGAGGAAAAGGAGAAGAGAGACATGTTTCATTTCTTTTTAGGTGAGAAAAACTGAAGTAAATTTGGTAAAATGCAAAAATCTAATTTTAGTGACAGTTTCACATGTGAATATTTTTGTAAATTTAAAATTTTTCAAAAGTTTAGAAATTTTAACATGAAAATTATTTCTATTTTTGTGTTTAGCTTGAAGCTCAACTAGAGAAAAAAGACCAACAATTTAAAGAACAAGAAAAGACTGTGTCCATATTGCAGCAAGAAATAATATGTAAACAACATCATCTTGAATCACTAGATAGACTCTTGACAGAAAGCAAAGGGGTAAAAATCATCTTTATAAAAGTTATTTAAAAGCTAGTTCCTGTTTTAAGTTTATGTTTCTGTAACATATCTTTAAACTCAAATACTTTGTTTAATAGACTATTTCTAATGCTAAAATATTTTATATACTTAAAGTCTATCAATCTGTATGTTTTCAGGAAATGGAAAAGGAAAATATGAAAAAAGATGAAGCTTTGAAAGCTTTGCAGAACCAAGTATCTGAAGAAACAATCAAGGCTAGTATGCTGATACTATCTTTTTTTTTTTTTTTTTTTTTTTTTTTTTTTGAGAGGTTTTTTCGCTATAGGGTGCGTGCGCTCGCCAGACAGACAGAGAGAGACAGAGAGACAGAAAGCGAAAAATCACACCCCAGGGGGGATGGTCACGCCGCAATCCCTTCTCCTCCATTCTCCTCTCAGGATCCTGGGCACGCACACACACGCGCCCGGCGTGAGTTGTAAGCCACCGGGTCCGAGACGCGAACCGTGGTCGACTACGTGGGAGTCCAGCGACATAGCCATTACGCTAACTGCTGGTTCCCGACTATCATTTATTTTTAATTGGAGATATTGTGGCTTTTTTGCTTTTGTCTATAAATTTAAAAAATTGTATACATAGGGCCAGCAGGTGATATGGAGGTTAAAGCAGCTGGATGTCATATGACTGATTGCGTGGTTTGAGTCCTGGACCTAGTGGCTTGAAAAACATGCCAGGTGTATGTGCATGTGTACCCAAAATCCCGAAAGGAGAATGGAGGAGAAGGGATTGTGGCATGGCCATCCCCTCTGGGGACTTAAGGTGTATCTGAAACAAATGATTTCTCACTGTCTCTCTCTTTTTCTCTGGTGAGTGGATACGCCCTATAACAGATTGAAAAGAAAAAAAAAAAAAAGAAACAAAATACATACGTAAAAATTAGTTGAGGCACCAATAGGTTGCAAAAGGGTTTAGGTGACTGACTCTCACATGGCTGACTTTGTGGTTCAAGACCCAATCTGGTGACTTGAGAAGTACACTGGGTACATGTGTGTGGATGCCGCAAATCTCAAGAGGATAGCAGAGGAGAAGAAACTGGTGTGGCCATACAACGTGGGTGGTCATTTCTCACTCTCTCCTTTGAGCACAATTGTTAGTTTGCTCTATAACAAAATAAAATATAATGATAATAAGAGCTGAAGATCTGACCTGGCTCAGTAAACTTAGTTCTATAAATATATATTTTTCAATGAAAATTATGATCTTAGTTACTTGACAGTTGATAATCTAGGTTGTAGATTATCCAGCCTCCTTTTTGGTCTTAAAAAATGTTTTTTAGTGGACCAGCAGATGGTGTAATGGTTACACATCGTTGGACTCTCATATAGTCTAACCACCACAGTTTGAGTCCCAGACCCGGTAGCTTAATACTCATGCCAGCTGCATTTGTGTGCATGCCCAGGATCCTGAGAGGAGACTGGAGAAGAGATTGCTGTGTGGCAACCCTGCTGGGAACTGATTACTCATTTTCTGTCTCTAATGCACTGGCAAGCACATACACCCTATAGCAAAAATCTCTAATAAAAAATGTGTTTTTAGCTTTGCTCATAATTGCTAGTTATTAATAACATTAATAAAAAATTAACAGAGAATGTGAAGAGAGATAAAACTAAAAGCTACATAGTTTTGTTTTATATTTTATTCTTTTTTTATTAACCCTAACCCTAACCTAAACCTAACCCTAACCTAACCCTAAAACCTAACCTAACCCTAATGCTAACCTAACCCTAACCTAACCTTTAACCCTAACCCTTACCACAACCCTAAACTAACCCTAACACTAACCCTAACATAAACTTAACCCTAAACCTAGAACCTAAACCCTAACCCTAACCCTTAAACCTAACCCTAAACCTAAATGCTAACCTAACCCTAACCCTAACCCTGACCCAAACCTTAACCCTAATAACACTAACCTAGCCCTAACCCTAACCTAACCCTAACCCTAAGCCTAACCTAAACATAACCCTAACACAAACCCTAATGAAAACCCTAACCGTAAACTCTAACCCTAACCCTAATTGAAAACCTAACCTAACCCTAACCTAACCCTAAAGCTAAACACTAACCTAACCCTAACACCAAACCCTAAATCTAACTCTAAATTTACCATAACCCTAGACCTAATCCTAACACCAACCCTAACCCTAACCCTAAACCCTAACCTAACCCTAACCTTTATCTAAATATAACCGTAACCCTAAACCCTAACCTAACACTAAACCTAACGCTAATGAAAACAATAAACCTAACTCTAACCTGAGTCCTAAACCCTAACCTAACCATAACCTAAACCCTAACCCGAACCTCAACATTAACCCTAATCCAAACCCCAACATTAACCCTAACCTTAACGCCAACCCTAACCCTAATCAAAACCCTAACCCTTACACTAACCCCAACTCTAACCTTACCCTAACCCTAACATAACTATAACACTAACCTACCCAAAACCCTAACCCTAAACCCTAAATTAGCCCTAACTCTAACCCTAAACCTTAACCCTAACCTAACCCTAACTCTAACCCTAACCTTAGCCCTAAACCCTAACTTAAGTATAACCCTAACCCTAACTAAAACCTAACCCTTACCCCAACTCTAACCTAACATTAACCTAACCCTAACCCCAACCCTAACCCTAACCTAACCCAAACCTAACCCTAACCATAAACCCTAACCTAACTCTAACTCCAACCCTAATGCTAAACCCAAATGTAACCCTAACCCTAAACCATTCCTAATCCTAAACCTAACCCTAACCCCAACTGTAACCCTAAACCCTAATCTAACCCTAATCCTAAACATAATGAAAACCCTAACCCTAACCCTAGCCCTAAATGCAAACATAACCACAACTCTAAACCAACCCTAACCCTACACATAAACCTAAACCTAACCCTACATCTAACCCAAACCCTAAACCTAACTCTAAATTAACCCTAACTCTAACATAACCTAACCCTAAAACTAAACCTAAACTAACCCTAAAACTAACCCTTACCTAAATTTAACCCTAACCCTAAACCTAACCATAATGTAACCCTAAACCTAACCTAACCCTAACCCTAACCCTAATCTAACACTAACACTTAACCCTAACTAACCATAACTCTAAACCATAACCTAATGCTAACCCTAACCCTAATCTTAACTAACCCTAACATTAAACCAAAATGTAACCCTAAACCCAAACCCTAACTCTAACCCCTAACACTAACCCTAACCCTAAACCTAACCTTAACTAACCCTAACCCCTAATCCTAACCCTAACCCGAATCATAACCCAAATCCTAACCCTAACCCTAAGCACAACTCTCAACCTAACCCTAACCCTAACCCTAAATCTAACCCTAAAACCTAACCCTAACCTTAACATAACCTATTCTTAACCCTAACCTAAACTGCCCTAACCCTAAAGCTAAATTAGTCCTAACACTAACCCTTACCTAAACTTAACCCTAACCCTAAAACCTAAACCTAGCCCTAACCTAACCCTAAATCTAACCTATCCTAACCCTAACTCTAACCCCTAAACCTAACCTAACCCTAATACAAAACCCTAACAAAACTCTTACCCTAAACCCTAACCCTAACCTAAAGGTAACTAACACTAACCCTAACCCATAACCCCTAACCCTAATACTAACCCTAAACCCTAGCCCTAACCCTAACTAAACCTAAGCCTGATCCTAACCCTAACACAAACCGTAACTAACCCTAACCCTAACCAACCCTAACCATAAATAAACCTAAACCTTACCCTAACCCCAACCCTAACCTATTCCTAACCATAACCCTGACCCAAAACCAAACCTAACATAACCCTAACCCTAACCATAAATAAACCCAATCCTAACCCTACCCCTAACCTAACCCTAACCCTAACTCAACGTATACCCAAACCCTAACCCTACGCTAACCCTAACCCTAAGTCTAACCCCTAACCCTTACCATAACCCTAAACCTAACCTTACGTTAACCCTAACCTTAACCCTAAGCCTAACACAAACCCTAACCCTTTCCCTAACCCTAACTAAACCTAAGCCTGACCCTAACCCTAACAAAAACCATAACTAACCCTAACCCTAACCTATTCCTTACCTTAACCCAATGTATACCCAAACCCTAACCCTACACTAACCCTAAACCTAAGTCTAACCCCTAACCCTTACCATAAGCCTAACCCTAACTTTACCTTAACCCTAACCCTAACCCCAAACCCAACCCTAACCTTAATCCAAACCTAACCTTAACCATAAGCCTAACTCTAACCTATCCCTAACCCTAACACTAACCCTTAACCCTAACCCTAACCCCAACCTATCCCTAACCCTAACCCTAACCTAACCCTACCGCTACCCCTAACTCTAACCCTTAAACCTAACCCGAGCCCTAACCATAACCCCAACTATAACCCTAATCCTAAACCCTAACCCTAACCTAACACTAAACCTAACTCTAACCCTAACCTAACCCTAACCATAACCCTAACTCAAACCCTAACCCTAAGTCTAACCTGAACCCTAACCCTAAACCAAGTCCTAACCCTAACCCTAACACGATATCTAACCCTAACCCTAAACCTAACCTGAGCCCTTACTCTAACCATAACCGTAACCCAAACCCTAACCTGTACCCTAAACCTAACCCGAGCTGTAACCCTAACCTGAGCCTTAACCCTAACCCTTACATGAGCCCAATCCTGAACGCGAACCCGAGCCCTAACCCTATCCCTAACCCCTAATCCTAACCCTAACCTGAACCCTAACCCTAATGAACCCCTAATACTAATCCTAACCCTAATCCTAAAACCCTAACCCTAACCCCTATCCCTAACCCTAACCTGAGCCCTAACCCTAACCTGGTCTCTAACCCTAATACTAACCCTAACCCGAGCCCTAATCCTAACTTGAGCCCTAACCCTAACTCTAAAATGAGCCAAAACCCTAACCATAACTTGAGCCCTAAACCTAATCCTAACCCGAGCCCTAACCCTAACCTGAGCCTTAACTGTAAATCGAGCCCTAACTGTAACCCAACCCCTAAACCTAACCTGACCCCTAACCCTAACCCTAATCCTAACTCGAACCCTAAACTGAGCCCTAATACTAACCATAACCCAAGCCCTAAACCTAACTCAAGCCCTAACCCTAACCCAAGCCCTAATCCTAACCCTAGCCTTAGCCCTAACCCTAACCTAAGCCCTAACCCTAACCCCAACCCTAAACCTAACCCAAACACTAACACAAGCCCAAAAACCCTAAGCCTAACCCTAAACCTAAACCCAAACCTAACCCCTAAACCTAACCCTACCCTGAGCCCTAACCCTACCCTGAGTCCTAACCCTTACCCTAACGGCCCTAACCCTATCCCGAGCCCTAAATCTAACTCGAAGCCTAACCCAAACCCTAACCCTAACCCTAACCTGAGGCCTAACCCTAACCCTAACCCTAAACTGAGCCCTAACCCTAAATTGAGCCCTAACCATAACCTGACCCCTAACCCTAACCCTAACCCAAGCCCTAACCCTAATCCTAACCTGAACCATAAACAGAGCCCTAATACTAACCATAACCCGAGCCCTAACCATAACCTGAGCCCTAACCCTAACCCTAACCCTAACCCTAACCTGAGGCCTAACCTGAGCCCTAATCCTAACCCTAACCCTAAACTTAACCCAAACCCTACCTGAGCTTTAAACATAACCCAAGCCCTAACCGTCACCAGAGCCCTAACCCTAACAAAACCCTACTCCCAACCAACCATAACCCTAATACTAACCCTAAAACCATAAACCTAACCCTCACCCTAACCTCTATCCCTAACCCTTACACTAACCTGTGCCCTAAACCTAACCTGAGCCCTAACCCTAATACTAGCCCTAATCATAACCAAGCCCTAACCCTAAACCAAACCCTAACCCTAACCTGGGCCCTAACCCTAACCCGAGCCCTAACCCTAACCCTAAAATGAGCCCAAACCCTAATCCAAGCTTTAACCATAATCCGAGCCCTAACTATAACCTGAGCCCTAACCCTAACCTGAACCCTTACCCTAACCTGAGCCCTAACCCTAACATAATCCCTAACCCAAACCCGAACCCTAACCCTAACCCAAGCCCTAACCCTAACCCTAAATCTAACCTAATCCCTAACCCTAACACTGAGCCCTAACCCTAACTCTAACCCTAACCCTGACTCTACCTCTAAAGCTAAACCCTAACCCTTTCCCTAACCTATCCCTAACCCTAACTCTAACCCTAAACCCTAACCTTTTCCCTAATCTATCCCTAACCCTAACCCTAACATAACCCTAATCCTAACTTTAACCCAACCCTAACCTAACCCAAACCCTAACCCTAACCAAACCCCAAAACCGTAACCCTAACCCAAACCCTAACCAAACCCCAAAACATAACCCAAACCTAACCCAACCCTAACACATAACCCTAACCCGAACTCTAACCTAGTCCTAACCCTTACTCTAACCCTAAGCAAAACCCTAACCCTAATCTCTAACCCTAACCCTAACCTTAACCCTATCATATCCCTAACCCAAACCCTAACTCTAACCAAACCTCAACCCTAACCTAACCCTAACCCTACCCTACCTGTAACCCTACCCCTAACTATAACTCTACCCTAACCCTAACTGCTAACCCTAACCCTAACTCTAGCCTAACCATAACTCTAACCCAAAACCAAACCCTAACCATAACCCTTACCATAACCTTAACCCTAAACTGGAAACTTAACACTTACCTTAACCCTAACCTATCCCTAACATTAACCCTAACCCAAACCTAACCGTAACCGTAACCCTACTCTAACCCCTAACCCTAACCCTTACCTAACCCTAACCCTAACGGAACCTGAACCCTATCCCTAACCCTAACCCTAACATTAACCCTAACCCAAGCCTAACCCTATCCTAACCCTAACCCTTACACCAAACCTAATCCTAATACTAACCCCAACCCTAATTCTAACCCTAACCCTAAGCCCAACCCTAAACCTATCCCTTACCCTAAAAATAACCCTGCCCCTAACCCAAACACTAACCCTAACCTTAATCCTAACTCTAACCCCTATCCTAATCAACATGCTAATGCTAACCCTAAACCTTAACCTAAACATAACCTTAACCATAACCAAAACCCTAACATTAACCCCAGCCTCAACCCTATTCTAACCCTAACCTAACCCTAATCCTAACCCTAACCAATACCCTAACCTTTACCCTAATTCTAGTCCTAAGCCCAAATATAACCCTAACCGTAACCCTAACCCTAACCCTGATCCTAAACCCTAACTCTAGCTCTAACCTTAACCTAACCCTAAACCTAACCCCAACCCCAACACCAACCTCAACCCCAACCCTAACCCTAACCCAAACCCTAACATGTACCCTAACCTAACCTTAACCCTAAACCCCACCTTAACCCTAACCCCAACCACAACCACAATCATTACCCTAACCCTAACCCAACCTTAATCTTCACTTACTCCTAACCCTAACCCCTACCATAGCCCCAAACTTATACCTAAACCCTAACCCTAACCTAATCCTAACCTTAATAAAAACCCTAACTCTAACCAATACTCTAACCTTTACCCTAATTCTAGCCCTAAGCCCAAATCTAACCCTAACCCTAATCCTAAACCCTAACTCTAGCTCTAACCTTAACCTAACCCTAACCCTAAACCTAACCCCAGCCCCAACCCTAACCTTAACCCTAACCCTAATGTGTACCCTAACCCTAACCTAACCCTAACCCCTATCTTAACTCTAACTGTAACCCTAACCTCAACCACAACCACAATCATTGCCCTAACCCTAACCCAACCTTAATCTTCACTTACTCCTAACCCTAACCCCTACCCTAGCCCCAAACCTATACCTAGACCCTAACCATAACATAACCCTAACCTAACCTTAATGGAAACCCTAATCCTAACCCTAACCCTAGCCCTAAGCACTTATGTAAGCATAAACCTAACCCTAACCAAAACCAGAACCCTAACCCTTACTTATCACTAACAGTAACCTAACCCTAAACCTAACCATAATTCTAACCAAAATCCTAACCCTAACCATAATAACCTAACCCTAACCCTTAACCATAAATTCTAACATAACCATAACCCTAACCATAACGTAACCCTAACCCTAACCTAAGCATAACCCTAACCCTAAGCCTAACCCTAACTTAACCCTAACCCTATCTCTAAACCCTAACCCTAACCCAACTGTAACCCTAACCTAACCCTAACTGTAACTCTAACCATAACCTAACCCTAACCTAACCCTAACCTGTCCCTCACCCTAACATAACCCTAACCCTTACCTATCACTAACACTAACCTAACCTTAAACCTAATCCTAATCCTAATCCTAACCATAACCCTAACCATAAACCCTAACATAACTGTAACCCTAAGCATAACCTAACCCCAACCCTAATCTAAACATAACCCTAACCCTAACCTAACCCTAACATAACCCTAACCATAATCTAACCCTAACCCTAACCTACCCTAACTCTAACCCTAACCCTAACCCTATTTCTATTCCTAACCCTAACCCGAACCTTTTTTTTTTTTTTTTTTTAAAGGTTTTTAGTATTGGGCACATACACTTACCAGAGAGAGAGAGTGAGAGAATTAGAGGCAAAGTTAGAAATCACTCCCCAGGGGGATTGCCATGCCACAGTCCCTTCTCCTTCATTCTCCTTCTGTGATACTGGGTATGCATATACATGTCCCTGGAGTTATTTTCAAACCTCCTTGTCTGGGACTCAAACAGTGGTCAGCCATGTGGGAGTCCAGCATCTTAACCACTGTGCAACCTGCTGATCCTTGGTTTTGCTTCCCCCCCCCAAGTTCTTCTGTAAATTCTATAGTGAGGTTCTGGAGATAAATCTGGAATTTTTAGCTAAAATACAGTTTTGTGGCTAGTTTCTTCATGATTGGTAACATGGGTTTAATTGCTTAATTGACTTTTTTGGCTTCACAGTGCTCATAAAGTGGATGTAAACTTGACTAGGTTATTTAAGCTCTCCAAACTTTAATTTCAACTGTAAAATAAGGATAGCACTACCCTAAAAGAGCGTTAGTCTGAGGATTAAATAAAACAAGATATGCAAAGTACATAGCACATACTAAGTTACTCAAAGTTTAATGATGAATTGATATATATTCAATATTTTCTCCTTTGTATTTTCATCTTAAAAATAGGAATGGGGAGCTTGCAGGTGTCATGATGGTTAAGGGTGCTGGACTCCCATATGGCTGACTGCAGTTTGAGTCCCGGGCCTGGTGGCTTGCTTTCTTGTTTTTCCCCTCTCTCACTCTGTCCCTCTCTGATCAAATTAAAATAAATAAATAAATAAAGTTAAATAAAATAATTCTTAAAAAAATACGAATAGGTCCAAATATGCTGCTGCCTTTATTCTGTAATGTGTACCTTGAATATAAAAGATATTTTTTTTAAAAGTTATGTTAAATGCCATCAGGTGACGTGGCAATTAAAGATGCTGGATTCCCATATGGTTGATCACAGTTCAAGTCCTGGGTGTGGCTGCTTACTTTCTCACTTTCCCTCTGGTCAAATTAAAAAAAAAAAAAAAAAAAAAAGATTATTTACTTTTGCCTATTATTGTTTTAATTCATTTTGTGACTTTGTATGACCATGTAAACATAATTATGTTTTTTCATACCACTCATATAGAATTCACTAAAAACTAAAACTCTTCATATTTAATGTTATGTTAATTAATTTCATCATGTGAAAGTAACCTCGAAGTTTATTAATATTTAAAAAATTGTTTGTAGGACTGGCCTTATAGCACAGCAATTAAGCACTGCATAAAGGAAGTTGTATCCTACATGACCAACCAGGGTTTGAGTCCTGGTCTCAGTGGTTTGAAAAACATATTGGGGGGACCAGCAGTTAGTGTAATGGCTATGTCACTGGACTCCCACGTAGTTGACCGTGGTTCGTGTCCCGGACCCGGTGGCTTAAAAACTCACACCGGGCGTGTGTGCATGCATGCCCAAGATCCCAAGAGGAGAATGGAAGAGAAGGGATTGTGGCATGGCCATCCCCCCTGGGGGGTGATTTCTTGCTTTCTGTCTCTCTGTTTCTCTCTGTCTGTCTGGTGAGCGCACACGCCCTATAGCAAAAACCTCTCCAAAAAAAAAAATACAACATATTGGGTACACATGTGTATACCCAGGATCCTGAAGGAACAGAGAATTGGAGGAAAAAGATTGCGGCATGACCACATCTGTGCGTGCACATAAAAAAAAAAAAAATTTCTGGGGCTGACCCCAAGGCCAGTGGTTAAGATGGCTGGATCCCATGTGGCTGATGAGGTAGTTTGAATCCCAGCCTCAGCTGGTTGAAAAACATGCCATGTGTATGTGTGTACATGCCTATAATCCCTATAGGATGAAGTGATGGAGAAGAAGAGATTTTTTTAAAAGAGATTTTTGCTATAGGGCACATGTGCTCTCCAGAAAGACAGAGAGAGACAGAAAGTGAGAAATCACCCCCAAGGGATGGCCACACCGCAATCCCTTCTCCATTCTCCTCTCGGGATCTTGGGCATGCATACACACGTGCCCAGTGTGAGTTTAAGCCACTAGGTCTGGGACTCAAAACTGCGGTTGACTACATGGGAGTCCAGTGACATAGCTGGTCTTGAGGAGAAGAGATTTTTAAGGTTCTTTACTTCTTTCCCTCTTTCTATTTCTCTCTCTCTAGTGAGTGTATATGTCTTCCAGCAAAAATAAAAGAATTTCTTCACAAAGATAATAGGTTGAAATAATTTTATTATGAAACTCATATAGCTATTTAATTTCTGGTTTTCATTAAACTACTCGATACATCTAGGTAGGTAGTCATCTGGCAAGATATTTTCATATATTTATATTAATAGCCAGATATGCGATAGAAAATAAATCAGTAAAAGGATGAATTATGAAGTTGGATTTTATTCCCTAGGTACCTGTAATAGGTTTGGTGTTTGGAGATAAAATGAAAATAAGGGAGAAATACAGGAGCAAAATTCTTATGACTAAAGCTATAATAAGTTATTTTTAACATGTAAGATATTTGGGGAGCCACCATCTTCCAGTAATTAACCAAAATGACGAACACAAAGGGAAAGAGGAGAGACACCCGATACATGTTCTCTAGACCTTTTAGAAAACATGGAGTTGTTCCTTTGGCAACATATGTGGGAATCGACAAGAAAGGCGATATTGTAGACATTAAGGGAATGGGTACTGTTCAAAAAGGAATGCCCCACAAATGTTACCATGGCAAAACTGGAAGAGTCTACAGTGTTACCCAGCATGCTGTTGGCATTGTTGTGAACAAACAAGATAAGGGCAAGATTCTTGCCAAGAGAACCAATGTGCGTATTGAGCATATTAAGCATTCTAAGAGCAGAGATAGCGTCCTAAAATGTGTGAAGGAAAATGACCAGAAAAAGAAAGAAGCCAAAGAGAAAGGTACCTGGGTTCAACTAAAGCGCCAGCCTGCCCCACCCAGAGAAGCCACTTTGTGAGAACCAATGGAAAGGAGGCTGAGCTACTGGAACCTATTCCCTATGAATTCATGGCATGATTGGTGTTAAAAATAAACTAATCTGTGGTCTATAAACATGTTTGCCTTAATTGAGTAGAATTATGTTCCTTCCCCAAAGCAAATTTTTATGGGGCTCTAATTCATTTTGTATTATCTTTATTCAAATTTAGTGTTTTTTCGCCTGAAAGATGTTAGGTGGTTTGGTTTATACAACAAATAAAACTCAGTTGGTTAGAAAAAAAAAACATGTAGGATATCTGTAGCAACAAAATAGAAATCTGAAGTCTACTCTGTTCCTGAGTATGTCATTATCACCTTCCTGTTGTGATTTAATCATATCTGTCGATCTATCTATATGCCTCAATTGTTCTCTCTGCAAAAAATATGTAATTTCTATCTATTAGAGTATAAGGATCGGGTTAATTTATCACTCACAAAATTATAATTAATGAGAGCCAAAAGGTTGATAAGAAAATTTCAAACCAATAAGTTAGTAAATTAAATTATATTATTTAATTAAATTGTATTATCTGAAAGCAAACAGAAAATTGAGAAATTGCTTATTAGATTTATAGATTAAAAATTTTTTAATTGAAACAATAATTGTATATATTTATGAGGTATGATTTTTTTCGGTACATGAATACAATGTGTTATGATCAAATCAGGATAATTTGCATATACATCACCTCAAACATTTGTTACCCTTTTGTTTTATGAGCATTTAAAAAATCTCCCTTTCTATGGCCAGCAGGTGGAATGTTGGTTAGGGTGCTGGATTCAGCATAGCCAACTCTATGGTTCAAGTCCCAGACCAAGCAGCTTGAAAAACATGCCAGTCGTGTGTGCGTGTGCCTGGGATCCCTAGGGGAGAATGGAGAAGGGATTGTAGTGTGGCCATCCCCCCTGGGGATGATTTCTCACTTTCTCTCTCTCTCTCTAGCAAGTTCACATGCCCTATGGGAAAATAAATTCCCATTCTAGCTTCTTGAGATATATAACAACAATAATAATAATTATTATTATTATTATTTAGAGGTTTTTATTTTTCTGTAGAGTCCATGTGCTTGCCAGAGAGACAGAAACAGAAAGCAAGATATCATCACCCTCCAGGGGAGATGGCCACACCACAATCCCTTCTCTTCCATTCTCCTCTCGGGATTTTGGGCATGCACACACACGTGTCTGGTGTGAGTTTTAAGCCACCGTCAAGGACTTAAACCACGGTTGACCAAGTGGGAGTCCAGCAACGTAACCATTCTGTCATCTGCTGGTCTCAATAATAAATTATTTTTAACTCTTTTATAGACACCCTACTGTACTGTAGAATAGTAGAACTAATTCCTCCAGTTCAATTGTAATTTTGTATTCATTAACCAACGTTTCCCTATCTTCCCTTCCCTCTAGCCTTCCCAGCCTCTGGTAAAAACTGTTCTACTCTCTCCTTCCTTGAGGACAGTATTTTCAGTTTCCACATATGTAGTATTTCCCTTTGTTTTAGCATAGTGTCCTTCAGGCTTGTCTATGTTGCCTTAAATGATAGGATTTCATTGTTTTTAAAGGTGGAATATTTCATTGTGTATGTGTAACACATTTTCCTTCTCCATTTATCTGTCGATGGACACAGATTGGTTCTGTATCTTGGCTGTTGTGAATAATGCTGCAGTAAACATGAAAGTGCAGCTACCTCTATGATACAGTGATTTACTTTTCTTTGGGGGTATATACCCAGTAGATTACTGGATCAAAAGGTCATTCTATTATTAGCTTTCTGAGGAACCTCCATACTGATTTTCCATAATGGTTGTACTGGTTTACATTCTTACTACCATCTTGTTTTCCTTTCTTTGCATCCTCACCAGCATTTGTTATTTTTTGTTGTTTTGATAGTAGCTATTCTAACTGGGGTAAGGTGATGTGTCATTGTGGTTTTTATTTATATTGTCTGATGATCAGTAATATTTTTTTAACTTTTTTTTTAATAATTATTCACTTAATTTTATTTATTCACTCATTTATTTTAATTTGACCAGAGAGAGACACAGAGGAGGAAAGAGACAGAGGGAAAGTGAGCCACCAGGTCCGGGACTCGAACCATGGTCGGCCATGTGGGAGTGTCCAGCACCTTAACCACCACGCCACCTGCTGGTCCCAATGATCAGTAATATTAAGCATATTTTCATATATTTATTGGCCATTTGTATGTCATCTTTTGAAAATATCTATTCGGGTGATTTCTCTCTCTCTCCTTTTCTTTTCGTTTCGTTTCTTTTTTTGTGTGTGAGGTTTTTGCCTTAGGGTACTTATACTCTCTGAAGAAAGAGTCAATGAGAGGAAAAGTGAGAAATCACCACCCGGGTGGCTGGCCACGCTGTAGCCCCTTCTCCAGTCCCATTCTGGGATTTTGTGTTTGCACACACACACACGCACATTCAGCATGATTTTGAAGCCAATGGGTTTCGGACTCAAATAGTGATGGGCCATGTGGGAGTTCAGCGATATAACAGCTACACCATCCACTGGCCCCATATTTCCCTATATTTTAATAAGATTTTGGGGGGAGCCAGCAAGTGGCTTAGTAATTGAGATGCTGCACTTCCACATGGTCAACCATGGTTCAAGTCCCAGACCTGGCAGCTTGAAACTCAAGCCAGGCATATATGCTTGTGTGCCCAAAATCCTGAGAGAATAGAGGAAAAAAGATTGCTGTGTGGCCATCCCCCCATTGGGTGATTCCTTGCTTAATGTCTCTCTGTTTCTTTCTCTCCAGTGAGCACACATGCCCTATAGGAAAAATCTCTCTCTAAAAAAAAAAAAATCTTATTTTTTTACTTTTATTATTAATTATTATTTTGTTTTGCTGCTGGGTTGTGAGTTCCTTGTATATTTTGGATGTTAATCCCTGTTAGATGAATAATTTGCATACATTTTTCTCATTCTTTTGTTGTACAGAATCTTTTTAGTTTGATATAATATGATTTGTTTATTTTTTTTTTTATTGCCTGTGCTTTTGAAGTCTTAACCAAAGTCTTTTTCCAGACAAATAACCTGGAGTATTCCCCTGTTTTGTCTTCTAATATTTTCAGTTTTGGGTTTTACATTTAAGTCTTTTATTCGTTTTGAGTTGATTTTTATATATGATGAGAGATGGAAGTCTAGTTTCATTTTCTGCTAGTAGATATACAGTTTTCCAGTCATCATTTATTGAAGAGACTGTTTCCCCAGGGAATGTTCTTGACACCTTTGTCAAAAATCACTTGGCCTCATGTCCATGGAATTATTCTGAGTTCTCTATTCTGTTGTACTTGTCTATATGTCGTTTTTCATGTCAGTACCATAATGTTGCCATAGCTTTGTGGTATATTTTAAAATAAGTAAAAACTTAAAAAAAAAAGTTTAGGTCAGCAAAAATACAAAATGGATTATACTATCTTTTTCCTGCTGCTTCATTTCAGAGGCACCTAATGTCGGACAGTCCAATTATAATGGTAGCACCAGTGTGACACATTATTCAAGGTAGTGGCTACCAGATTTCAGTATTTTCTAAATTATTTACTTTAAAAATTTATTTATTTATTTACTTAGAGATTTTTGCTATAGTGTGTGTGCTTGTCAGAGAGGCAAAGACAGAGAGAGAAAGCAAGAAATCACCCACTGAGGAGATGACCACACCACAGTCCCTTCACCTCCATTCTCCTCTCTGGATTTTTGGCACACACGCATGCGTGCCTGGGATGAGGTTCAAGCCGCCAGGTCCAGGAATTAAACCACAGTCGATTACGTGGGAGTCAGCAATGTAACCATTACGCCATCTGCTAGTTGCAGATTTCACTATATTTTTTAAAGAATTATTTTATTTAACTTTATCTATTTATTTATTTTTGATCAGAGAAAGAGAAAGTAAGAAATCAAGCCACTAGGTCTGGGGCGGGGGGCGGGAGCAGGGGAGAGCGAACGAGCCACCAGATCCAGGACTTGAACTGCAGTCAGGCTTGTGGGAGTCCAGTGCCCTCAACCACCATGCCACCTGCTGGACCCAGATTTCACTACTTTAAAGGCACATGATTTTCCTTTGGTTATCAGTAAACAAATTTTGGGGTGTTTCTTTAATCGACTCTCTTGTTCCTTGATAACCTTAACCAATTGTTTTGTTTTGTTTTTTAGTGAGTTTTTTTTTTCCCTCCCTCCCTCCTTTCTTTCTTTCTTTCTTTCTTTCTTTCTTTCTTTCTTTCTTTCTTTCTTTCTTTCTTTCTTCCTTCTTTTTTCTTCCTTCTTTCTTTTTAGCTACAGGCACCTGCGTGTGCCAGAGAGAGACAGAAAGCAAGAAATCACCCCCTGAGGGGGATGGCCATGCTGCAATACATTCTCCTCTTGGGATTTTGGACACACACACATCCACCCCAGTGTGTTTTAAGCCACTGGGTCTGGGGCTTGAACTGCAGTCAACTAGGTGGGAGTCCAGCAACGTAATCATTATGTCGTCTGCTGGTCCCTTAACCAACTATTTTAACATCTAGTGATGAACCTTGCCTGAATGAGTTACTACATTATTGTCAAGTAATGATATTCTGACAGTCTTATTTTTTCTCTGTATGAAAAATGCTCCAATGCCCATTGCTTGCTTAAGAAAGAAAACTTACAGGTATTTATACCTTTCATGTTAATTTAAAATTTATTACTAGGGCTACAGTTTAACTGTTTGTAGCTGTCAGCGGTTATCGTCACAGGCTAGTAGGTTTTATGATATTCATTTTTTTGGAAGTAAGGGTTGTGTGGGGGCCAGCAGATGGCATAGTGGTTACATTGCTGGACCCCCACATGACCGTCTATTGATCGAGTCCTAGATCCAGTGACTTGAAACTCATGCCAGGTGCATGTGTGTACATGCCCAAGATCCTGAGAGGAGAATGGAGGTGAAGGGATTGCAGCATGACCATCCCACTGGGGAGTGAATTCTCACTTTCCCTCTCACTGTCTCTCTCTGGCGAGTGCACATGCCCTAAGGCAAAAATCTCTAGAAAAATAAATAAATAAATAAATAAATAGAAATAAGAGTTGTGGGGCCAACAGGTGGCATGGTGGTTGAGGCCTTCAGCCACATGACTGTGGTTCGAGTTCTGGACCTGGCTACTTGCTCTCTCACTTTCTCCCCCCACCCCCCTCTCTCTCTCTCTCACTGTCTCTGGTAAGCACAAGTGCTTTGTAGCAAACTGGAAAATAATAATACTGGGGTGTTGGAGAAGTTATGATGCATTTTTGCATAGAAAAACAAAAAAATACATCATGACTTTTCCAATGACACAATAATAAATAAAATTAAGTAATTTAAAAGAAAGAAATAAGAGTTGTGAGGATAATTTCATCATATAGAATATTATCTGCAAGATACTTTTTTCTCTTTTCTACTTATTGAGATTGCCTTCAGACTTTCAAGATTACTTACAATGATGTTAGTAGTATTAAGAGGAAAAAAAATCCTTGAGAAGCTCAAAATTGCAGTAAAAAAAAGAATGGAACAAGACAAAGATTTTATTGGTAGATAGGATATGGAACATATATGTAACTTGTGGGGCTTTTTTTTTTTTTTAGTAAATAATTTACTGAATTTGAGTTGCTTTTTAACATTAAGGTAGTGTAAGGCATTTGCAGTTGTGTGAACACTTGATCAAGTTACATTGCTACCTTTCTGAAAATGTTTTCACTGATTCAAAGCACAGAAGCTTTTTCCAAAGTAGTTTTTCCTAGTTAACAAAAAAAAAAAAAAAAAAAAAAAAAAAAAAAAATCCTAGTAACTTTAGCTTTTCTATTCTTGCTTATTTTATTTTTTGCTATAGTGTATGTGTGCTCACCAGAGGGAGGGAGAGAAGATAGCACCCCCTATGGGAAATTGTCACACTGTAATCCCTTCTCCTCTCTCTTTTTGAGATTTTGGGTATGCATGTAATCCACTCCGTGTGTTTCTCAAATTGTCAGGTTTGGAACTCGAACTGCACAGTTAGCCATCTGAGATCTAGCTGCCTCAACCACCATGACTTCAGCTTTTCAAAATATGCTTACTTTGGCATCATAAACAATCCAGCAGTTTGTACTCACTTTCCATTTTTCTTTCTCAAGGAAACTTAAAAAGTAGGATTAAACAACTTGCTGTAGGGCGTGTGCACTTGTCAGAAGGAGAAAAAGAGGGAAAATGAGAAATCACCCCCCAGAGGGGATGGCCACATTGCAGTCCCTTCTGCTCCATTCTCCTCTCAAGATTTTGGTCATGCACACACATACACACACACACACACACACACACACACACACACACAGCGTGATTTTCAAGTTGCCAGATCCAGGACCAAACCAGCCTCCTCTGTATCACCCGCTAGCTTACTACTTACCTTTTTAATAAAGTATTTTAGGGTATTTGACCCACAGGTTATTGTCAATTGGCCCATCTGTCTTCTCAGTATTATCTTCCAAATAACTATTTCCTACAAGTTCATACTCTTGATATTTGAAGTTCTGCCATCTTTTCATTATTCCCTTTCAGAGTGCTTTGTGGGATGCCCTTCTCTACTTGTTCAACTTTATTCGTCAGGATTCCATTCTCTGTTGTCTCCTTTGGTTCCTTAGTTTACAACAGATAATTTGTTTTCTGAATGAATCTTTTCTTTAATATCATTTTATGTCCTAAGTAGGATGAGATATTCACTGTTTGAGGCAATGAGGAAATAAGGGAAAAAGTCTATAAAATATTGAACATACGAGTATTTATTGTTAGTTGATTTTACTTTTTTCCCCCACTGCTTAGGTCAGACAGCTAGATTCAGCACTGGAAATTTGTAAGGAAGAACTTGCCTTGCATTTGAATCAATTGGAAGGAAACAAGGAAAAGTTTGAAAAAAAGCTAAAGAAGAAATCTGAAGAGGTAATTTGAAATTTTAGGTATATATAGCATTTTTCAAGTGATTTCTTTTTGAGATATCATGTTTAAAATACTTTAAAAATACATGTTTATGTATCCAACATTAAATATAGAAATATGTAAATTCCAATTTTCTTTCTTTCTTTCTTTCTTTCTTTCTTTCTTTCTTTCTTTCTTTCTTTCTTTTTTAGCTTGCCATAGGGTATGTGTACTTGCTGGAGAAACAAATAGAGAAAGAGAAAGTTAAACTGATAAATCACGCCCTGTGGGGGATGGCTGCACCATAGTCTCTTCTCAGTTCTCCTCTCTGGAATCTGGGCACACACACATTTGTGTCCAGCATGATTTTCAAGACTTTGGGTCCAGGACTTGAAATGTGTAGTTGACCATGTAGTATCCAGCTGCCTTAACCTTCACATCATCTGCTGGCCCCAATTTTTTTTTTAAATTTTTTATTTTTTAAAGAATTACTTTATTGGGGCTGGTAGGTGGCGTGGTGATTAAGGTCACTGGACTCCCACATGGCCCAACATGGTTCAAGTCCTGGACCGGGGGACTTGCTTCCTCATTCCTCCCCGCCCCCGCCACTCTGTCCCTCTCTGATCAAATTTAAAAATAAATAAATAAAATTTTTAAAAAAGGAAATAAACTTTAAAAAAAGAATTATTTAATCTTGGGACCAGCAGTTGGCGTAATGGCTATGTCGCTGGACTCCCATGTAGTCGACCGCAATTCAGGTCCCGGACCCAGTGGCTTAAAACTCACGCCGGGTGTGCGTGTGTGTGCGTGCCCAGGATCCCGAGAGGAGAACGGAGGAGAAGGGATTGTGGCGTGGCCATCCCCCTGGGGTGTGATTTCTCGCCTTCTATCTCCATCTCTCTCTGTTTGTCTGGTGAGCATACACACCCTATAGCAAAAACCTCTCCAAAAAAAAAAAAAAGAATTATTTAATCTTTATTCATTTTTTTTTTCTTTCAATTTTGACCAGAGTGAGACACAGAAAGAAAGCAAGCCACCAGGTTCAGGACTCAAACCACTGTTGGCCATGTGGGAGTCCAGTGCCTTAATCACTGTACCACCTTTCATCCCCTAATTTTATAAAGAAGCAAACATTATCTCAATGCAACATAAACTATAACACCTTGGGACCAGCATATTGCATAATGGTTATGTTGCTGGACTCCCACATAATCAACCACAGTTCGAGTCCCAGACTCAGTGGCTTAAAACTCAGCCTGGCATGTGTGCGTGCGTGTCCAAGATCCCGAGAGGAGAATGGAGAAGGGGTTGCGGCATGGCCATCCCCCTTGGGGGATGATTTCTTACTTTCTGTCTGTCTGTCTCTCTCCAGCAAGCTCTTGTGCCCTATAGCAAAAGTCTATCGGGGGAAAAGAAAAGGCACCTTAAAATTCTAATTCCTTTAATACCCTTTTTTAAAAGACATAATCTCACTGTCACAATCCTTCTGCCTTATCCCCTCACCTGGGACTACAGTGTGTGCTACCATACCTGGCTCTTTTTGACACTGAGTATTGCTGTGTTGCTCAGGCCAGCATCAAGGTTATGATTCTTCTGCCTCAGTCTCCTGAGTTACAGGCACATGCCACTGCTCCTGACCTTTTAGTTGGACCTGGAATCAAACCCTGGCCTCCCAAGTTATCTCGGCCTGCAGAACATAGAATTTTATAGAAGTGTGTATGTACCACTACAGCTGGGACTTTATATTTATTTTTAGAGAATCAAAAGAATAAATTATTAAAGTCAGAGTAATTCTAATATAAAATAAATAACACTTAGAAAATTGTTTTAGATTAGAGGTAAAAAAATTCTTTGAAAAATTTCCGTTTTGATTTTAGACCTTATAGTTGTAAGAACTAAAATTAGATTCAGAAATTCAACTTTGGGGGCCCAACAGAAAGCATAAAAGTTACATTGCTAGACTTCCATGTAGTGGACCATAGTTTGAATCCTGGAACCAGTTGCTTAAAACTCATTCTGGGCACGTGTGCTTGTGTGTGTGTGTGTGTGTGTGTATGTGTGCATCCAAAATCCTGAGAGGAGAATAGAGGAGAAGGGATTGTGGCATGGCCATCCCCCTGGGGGATGATTTCTTGCTTTGTGTCTCTCTGTCTCTCCAGTGAGCGTATGTGCCCTATAGCAAAAATTTCTCAGGAAAAAAAAAGAAAAGCAATTCAACTTTGGGCCAATAGATGACATGGAAGTGGATGCACTGGACTCCCACTATGGCTAACTATTGTTCGAGTCTCAGATCGTATCTCTAGTGAGCACATAGGCCCTATAGAAAATTTTTAAAAAATAATAACAAATAAAATTAAATAAATAATTCTTTTTTTAAAAAAGAAATTCAACTTTGTTTCTTGAGATGAGCTTCTTGAATACTAAATCAGAGATTTTTCTTGAGTTGTCTTATCTCTGTATCCTCAGTGTCTAGCATTTTACTTTAGACATAATAGACACTCAATAAATATTTGCGCTTAGGGATAATCTTAGTGAAGAATTCCTTTACTTCTCTGTTAGAAGTTACAAATGCTGCCTCTCTCATTCTACTCCAGCATAACTGGATTTAGCAGAGATGGAATCTGGAGGTAGGCAGCATTTGTAATAAAGCTTTAGCTCTATTACATGAATGGCCATGCCTTGTTGAGCTTTAGCTCTTGTCGTCTTAGAAATAACAGCAGAGAGACCAGCAGTTAGCGTAATGGCTATGTCACTGGACTCCCGTGTAGTTGACCACGGTTTGAGTCCCGGACCTGGTGGCTTAAACTCATGCCACGCATGTGTGTGTGTGACCAAGATCCTGAGAGGAGAATGGAGGAGAAGGGATTGTGGTGTGGCCATCCTCCTGGGGGTGATTTCTCGCTTTCTGTCTCTCTGTCTCTCTGTCTTTCTGGTGAGCGCATGTGCACTATTGGAAAAAACCTCTACGAAAAAAAAAAGAAAGAAAGAAATAACAGCAGAGACTAGAGTAACAGGCATTTACACACAAATAAACTTAGAACAGTTTCCACAATGCCTTGAGACATAAGCCTAAGCTCAAAATGAATTAGAAATCAGAAGTGGTAGTCAGGCTAGGAAGGAAGTAAATTAGAAAGATTTGTAAGCTCATGTATACCTATTTTTTAAACTTTATTTATTTTATATTCATTCACTGTGTATCATTACACATGTATAGCTATTAAATTATTGGTTTGATTGAACATGCATTGACTTATTTACTAAAAAAGTCACTTAGTCATGTGTATTGATAAAAAAAAACAAACAAAAAAAAAAAACATTGAGCGGGGCCGGCAGGTGGCATGGTGGTTAAAGGCATTGGGTTCCCAGATGGCTGACCCTGACCTCAGTTCAAGTCCAAAACCTGGTGACTTGCTTGCTCATTTTCCCTCTCTCTTTCTCTCTCTCTCTGTCTCTTGTCTCTCTCTAGTTAAATTGAAAAATAATAACAAGTGGAATTAAATAAATCAATAAATAATTCTTTAAAAAAAAAGACATGGCGAATATAAGTACTATTTTGACATATTTCTCTTTAGAGAAAATTATATTGTTTTACAGAGAAGACTGTAATGGTGGTTAATACAATTTAACACTTGTAACAGTAGTATTGTGATGTTTTCATCATATACATTTAGGTTTTAGAAAATTTGATTTTATTCATAGTATATCCATTTTGTTAATAATAGGCCACATTATAAAGATGTTTTAATCTTTTAAATCAGTGAATATGCCCATATCACATAGTGGCTGAATAATTAAGTAGTCCTAGAGCACACTAGTACAAGTTTAGCAGTTGTAAAAATTGTATGTTGAGGGAACCAGCAGTTAGCGTAATGGCTATGTCGCCGAACTCCCACGTAGTCGACTGCGATTTGCGTCCTGGACCCGGTGGCTTAGAACTCACGCCTGGTGCGTGTGCATACGTGCCCAAGATCCCGAGAGGAGAATGGAGGAGAAGGGATTGCGGCATGACCATCCCCCCTGGGGGGTGATTTCTCGCTTTCTGTCTCTATGTCTCTGTCTGTCTGTCTGGTGAGCGCACACGCCCTATAGCAAAAACCTCTCCCCCCCCCAAAAAAAAAAAAACTAAAAACAAAAAAGAAAAAAAAATTGTATGTTGATTATTCATCACAAAAAGCCAAATATAATCTTCTGAGCCTTTTCTTCAGGAAAATATTCTTAGTGAAATAAATAGCTAACTTAGTGAAATAAATAAATAACTTGGGCTTCTGAATATTTGGAAAACATTTTAATCGCATATTGAAATATTTTTTAAAAACGCTTTTACAAGTGATAAAATCATGTGTTCTTACAAAATTATATTGTGAACATGATAGGATTAAATAAACGTAGATAAGCTTAAAGTTCGTTGTTGTTAAGAGAAAGTTTTGCTGTAAGGCATGTGCACTCGACAGAGAGAGACAAAAAGACAGAAAGCAAGAAATCACCGCCCACCCCCAGGCATGCCGCAGTTCCTTCTCCAGTATCCTCTTGGGATTTTAGACATGCACACACATGTGCCTGGCGTGAGTTTGAAGCCACCAGGTCTGAGACTCAAACCACGGTTGGCCATCTGGGAGTCCAGTGACATAACCATTACACCATCTATTGGCCCCAAGCTTGAATGTTTTCTGCATAAAGAATATTTTTACACTTAGGCACAGTAATGCAAGTGGGAGGGCACCATTGTGGAGGCTGAAGCCACCTGGGAGGTCTGAGTTTGGTTACCAGACCAACCTAAACAAACTGGGCATGATGGCATATGCCAGTGGTCCTCACTAGTGGGAGGCTGGGACAAGAGGATCATGACACAGTGAGACCCTTTCAAAAATATGTATCTTTCTTTCTCTGTTCCTCCTTCTTTCTCTTCCTCCTCCCTTCTTCTCTCTCATTTAAAAAGAACATAATATATTTAATAAAATTAGCAGTTTCATTGATGAATATCTCTATTTAAATTGATGGACTGAAATCTTGAGAAACTGGCATCATGTATTTCTGCATTGTAATTTATTTATTTATTTATTTATTTATTTATTTATTTATTTATAGAAAGATTTTTGTTACAGGGCATATAAGCTTGCTGGAGACAGAGAGAGAGAGAAAGTGAGAAATTAACCCCCAGGGAGGGATGACCATGCTGCAATACCTTCTCTTCCATTTAACTCTTGGGATTTTGGGCACATACACACAACACACATGTGCCCAGTGGTCCGGGACTCAAACCACAGTTGACTACAAGGGAGTACAGCAGCATAACCATTATGCCATCTGCTGGTCCTATGCATTATATATTTTTTTCCTTTTTTTTTGGGGGGGGGAGGTTAGTCTTTTTTGTTTTTTGGTTTTTTTTTTAGCTATAGGGCACGTGCACTCGCCAGAGAGAGACAGAGAGACAGAAAGCGAGAAATCACCCCCCAGGGAGGATAGCCACGCTGCAATCCCTTCTCCCCCATTCTCCTCTCGGGATCTTGGGAACGCACGCACATGCACCCGGCGTGAGTTTAAGCTACCGGTTCCGGGACTTGAACTGCGGTCAAATACATGGGAGTCCAGCGACATACCCATTACGCTAACTGCTGTGCCCCATTATATTTTATTTTTAAGCAGCAATTATAAAAGTGCTTTTTCTTTGGATAAGCCTAATAGTAGATAAAGTTCAGTGTAAAGTAGATTTTATTATCTAAATTCTACTTAATTATTGACATTAATTATAAAATAATAAATCCTCTGGGAAAAGCTTTTTTTTTTTTAATATAATATAGAAATGATTTGTCCTCTATTTACTTTTGAAGTAAAACGAACTGAAAGTTAAAGGACAGTACAATCCCCAGGGGGGTGACTAGGCCATAACCTCTTCTCCTCCATTTCCCTCTTGGGATTTTGGGCATATATGCACATGTGCCTGGCATGAGTTTTAACTACCAGATTGGGGACTTGAACTGTGGTCAACTATGTGGGAGTACAGTGACATAGCTATTATGCTATCTGTTGGTCCCATGTTTATACTATTTTAAAAATAATTTCTGTTGGCAGATTTTTAGGATTTGGATTATTAGGACAAAGGCCAACTTTTGTTGTTGTTATTTTCTTCTTAATAAGTGCTTCTAGATAACTTTATTGGTATCTTCTAAAGAAAGTTTGGAGACCACTATATTTAAGTGCTTAATATATGGAGTGAATAAGTGAAATTCCTCAGTTGGTATCATCATTCTTTTGCTTTTCTTTTTTTTTTTTTGAGCATGAATATTCAGAAGCATTTTACTGCGATATTATTTTATAAAAGCAATAACAGTAACAGTAATATACTAAATTTCACCTTATATTTATGCAGTGCTTTCATGGTTATAGTTTATTTTCACTAAAGGGGAACGAAGCTTCAGGTGGAATGTAGAGAAATCTGTGGCTGCTTATGTCCTTCTGTCCTTCTGGGAGGGATCACACCAAAGATATTCCTTTCTGTGGTAGTAAATCTAGCAACATGTGGGGACCAGCAGATGGCATAATGGTTTTGTCACTAGACCACCACATGGTTAACCATGATTCAAGTCCTGGACCTTGAAACTTACACCGGGCCTGTGTGCATACATGCCCAATATCCTGAGAGGAGAATGAAAGAGAGGGGATTGCAGCGTGGCCATCACCCCTAGGGGATGATTTCTCACTTTCTGTTTCTGTCTCTCTGTTGAGCACACACAATCTATAACAAAAAATCTTTCTCAAAAAGAAGTAGCAACATGTATACAGTTTCTGCCCATGGAAGCCTAGTTTAGAACTCAGAGTTCATGTTTTTTTATTGGGAGCTGGTTACACAGGAACAGTGACCAGACTACAGTGTCAAAATTCTAGTCACCCAAAAAGAGTGTTTCAGTGTCTCTGCCAGGAAAAAACAACCTCATCACTTAGGAAATTTTTTTTTTTTTGTATTTGATATTTTTATTTTAGGCTGCAAAAATAAAACAAGCAAGCAAACAAACAAACAACAACAAAAAAACTTGAAATAGGCTTGTCAAATGATGTTAATTCATCTTTTCCAGGGAAGCAGAAGGTAGACTGTCCTGCTTCACTGCTGCTTGCATTCTGCTGGGTTTTGATCCTTCTTCGAGTCATAGTCTGGATCATTTTCCTCATCTCCTTCTTCTTCCCCTTCCTCATCTGCTTCTTCACCTTCTTCATCATAATCATCCTCATCATCTTCAATTGCTTCTCCAGTAAAGTATAACACTGATCTTGGGATAATACGTTCACATAAAAAGTGACCAATTTCAGGAACCAGCAGTTAGTGTAATGGCTATGTCGCTGGACTCCCATGTAGTCGACCGCAGTTCGCGTCCCGGACCCGGTTACTTAAAACTCATGCCAGGTGCGTGTGCGTGCGTGCCCAAGATCCCGAGAGGAAAATGGAGGAGAAGGGATTGCGGCGTGACCATCCCCCCTGGGGGGTGATTTCTCACTTTCTGTCTCTCTGTCTCTGTCTGTCTGTCTGGCAAGCGCACGCGCCCTATAGCGAAAATCTCTCAAAAAAAAAAAAAAAAAAAAAGTGACCAATTTCAAAGTCTGCAGCAAGTATAGTTTCAGCATCATCATCCAGATCTCCACTCTCAGGAACTTCAGGAGAGGCAAAAAAATTAAAGAAGGAGTCATTGGAAACTGTTTTAGTCACAGTACGAACTGTCCCACGTTCCTTGTGTTTCTGCTTCTTCTTAATGGTTTTCAAAGTGACATTCTTCCCTTTTTTCCAATCTATGTGGCACCCTGTACAACCCATCATTTCTGGTCCATCAAAGTAAAAGGGATCAGAATCATCTGGTTCTGACCTCATTCTATATGTCTTTGTCAACACTTCATTGGGTTCAAAGTGAAATTCTAAGACAAAAATCATAGGCTGGCCAGCATCTGAGAATTTCACTTTAATATCTTTCAAGTGCTTCAGAATAGGTTCATCATGTTCCTGAACCATATCACTGAGAAAGTCAACATTCTTAAAAGCAGTCAACCAAAATTCAGGAATTCCCTTAGGGTCTTCTTTTTCTTCATCCTTTTTCTCATCTTCGATCTTAGCCTTTTCCTTTAGTTCCTCCGAAATTTCATCTTCCTCATCCGGTTTCCATTCACATTCTTCTTCTGTAGGTTTATAAATTGCATTAATGATCTCAAACCGCTTATCAAATAGAGGCTGATAGAGAACAGCATACTTCCTTTCAAGATCATGAACTTCCTCATAAAATTTGGCTTCTATCTGTGCACATTTGACTTGTGGTTTTTCAGAGCATTCACTTGTCTTTTAACTACCCTAGGCAAGCTTTCAATGTATCCTGTTGGTGTTTCTACCAGACAGACCATCAAGTCTTTCTTGAAGGGCTGCAAGAATCTGAGGATTTTGCATCATCTGAACAGTCAGCTGACATGCTTTGATTTTTGTTTCTTCACCAGTTTCTTCTTCTTCTACTTCAACATCATCCAAATCTTAATCAAGTTCAGACTGTTCTTTGTTGTCAACGTCTGCCATGTTGTAAGAACTTCAAATATCGGCAACTAGTACAGAGAGCCGGGTGGCCGGAGCTGTGCAGGCAGTGACTCAGGGCGGCAGCGGCGGCGGGAGCACTTAGGAAAATTTTAAAAGCCACATTTACAAACACCAACGAAGAAAGAGACTTTTAAAGAGGCCCCTTCTGTTTTGTCTTTTTATTTTAGATTTTTGCCATATGGCCACACCACAATTCCTTCTCTGTTGTTCTCACAGAATTTGGGGCATGCATGCACACACACCCAGCATGATTTTCAAGCCACTGGGTCCAAGACTCAAACAATGGTTGGCCATGTGGAAGTCTAGCACCTTAACCACAACACCTTCTGCTGGCCCGAAGGTGGCCCTTCTATTGATAGTACATCTCTCCATACAGAAAATGAACCCTGCCCTCTTTCTACAAGACAAACTATTGCCATGAGTACATCTGCCCCACGTGACTAGTGGGGATAATTATGGAATAAGGAGACAGCTTTGACATTTTATTGCTTTTTATTTGAAACATTTCTTCTTAATGAGAAATACATATGTATTTGTTAGGTGTATTGTTTACAGAAAGAGCTAAAGATAAAAAGTCACAGTCTTCAAGAGACCACTGAGCAAAATGTTATTCTGCAACATACTCTTCAGCAACAACAGCAAATGTTACAACAAGAGACAATCAGAAATGGAGAGCTAGAAGACAATCAAACTAAACTTGAGAAGCAGGTATATATTATTGGCTAAAATTGTTTTATTTGTATTAAGTAGTATTTTAAAAAATCATTTATAGATGTTTGATTACCTGTACAAATTGCTGCTTAATGTCAAAGATTTTACATGATAAGGCATATTCTATGTTAATATTATAAAGTAGATAAAATTCTAGACCTGTGTAATTTTTTAAAGAATTATTTTATTGAAACAGGTATAGGACTTGGGCCATGTGGTTGGCCATGTGGGATCAGTGAAGGGTTTTTAGAAGGGCAGAGAGAGTATTAAAAGCCTGAAGCCAGTGGAATTAGCAACTTGGAGGTCACTGGTGATGTAATCGCAATTCTTACGGAATGGCCAGATTGCTATGTGTTGAGAAATAAATGAGGAGAGAGACAATATAGCAAGTGTAGAAAACCCTGAAAAGTTGGGCTATAAAAGGGAGGAAAGAAGGGCCAGTAGGTAGCATGGTGGTTAAGGCACTGGACTTCTACATGTCTGACCACACGGCTCAAGTCCCAGACCTTGCAGCTTGCTTTTTCTCTGTCTCTGTCTCTCTCTCTCTCTCTTTCTCTCTCTCTGGTGAGCGTGTGTGCCCTGAGCAAAATTGAATAATAATGATGATGAATAAAATTAAGTTCTTTAAAGAAAAGGACTGGTAGGTGACGTGGTGGTTAAGGGCGCTGGACTCCCACATGGCCGGCCACGGTTTGAGTCCCGGACCTGGTGGCTTGCTTTCTCACTTTCCCTCTTTCTCTCTCACTCTGTCCCTCTGTGATCAAATTTAAATAAATAAACAAATAAATAAATAAATAAAGTTAAAAAAAATAATTATTTTTTAAAAAACTGGGGGCTAGCAGCTGGCATAATGGTTATATTGCTGGACTCCCACGTCTATACAACGTGTAACTATAGGGTGCGTGCACTCACCGGAAAGACAGAGAGACAGAAAGAGAGAAATAACCTCCTGGAGGGTGTGTGGCCACACCGCAATTCCTTCTCCGTCATTTTCCTTTGGGGATTTTGGCCACACACACACATGCACCCGGCATGAGTTTTAAGCTGCTGGGTCTGGGACTCAAACCATGGTTGACTACATGGGAGTCCAGTGACATAACCATTATGCCATCCGCTGGTCCTTGAAGGAAAGTTTTTTGCAGTGGAAGGCCTTAAATATGTTTAAATGCTAGTATTTCAAACAATAGTGGAGGACTAGCTTCATAGTGCAGCAGTTAAACATTGTGTAAAGCCAGATCCCACATGGCTGACCAGAGTTCTAGTCCTGATCTCAGTGGTGTGAAAAGCATGTTGGGCACATGTGTTTGCCTATCCAAAATCCTGATGAGATTAAGTGGTGGAGGAAAAAGGATTGTGGCATAACCATACCCATTGAGGGGCCCTTTCTTTTTCTTTCTTTCTCTCTTCTCTTTCTCTCTCTCTTTCCGGTGAGCACACATACCCTCTGGCAGCAAAATAAAAATTTAAAAATAAAATTAAAACAGTGAAATGAGAGCCTAGATATACAGGAGAGAGCAGATTGTCAAGACTCCCGAGAAAGTGGATAGGAATTGAAACTAGAACACCTAAGGAGCAATTCGATTTACATAATAGGGAGAATATCTCTTTTATTGTAGTAGAACAGAAGGAAGAATGGGTAGTAGCAAATGCTACTTTTATTGGGAGCAAATGAAAGTTGTAATGTTTGAAGTTAGATGGGAACTAGGAATCTTTCACTGAATGAGCTGATATGTGAAGAAAGAAAGGATTGGACCAGCCCCATAGCACAGTGGTTCAGCACTGTGCAAATGAAGCCAGATCCCATATGGCCAACCAGGGTTCAAATACTGGCCTCAGGGACTTGAAAAACACACTGGGCATGCGTGCATGTGCCCAGGGTCCTGACAAAATGGAGAATTGGAGGAAAAAAGATTGCACATGAGTTGGTCCCAGTGGGAGGTTCTCTCTCCCTCTCTCTCTCTCTGGTTCCCTCCTCATCTCCGTTCTACTTTCTTTCTCAGGCTCTTGCCTTCTGGCATAAAAGAAACAAAGAATGAAAGGATCATAGTTCAATAAAAAAAGAAAGAACATTTGAATTGGAGATAATGAAAAGGAAAGCTTTTTTTTATTACTTTGTTGAATTCTTACAAGTCCTATTTTAGTGTTAGGATGTATCTATTTAAAGATATGTGTAAATGGGGACCAGCAGTTGGCTTAATGACTATGTTGTGCGACTCCTATGTAGTCGACCGCAGTTCAAGTCCCAGACCTGGTGGCTTAAACTCATGCAGGGCACGTGTGTGTGCGTGCTCAAGATCCCAAGAGGAGAATGGAGGAGAAGGGATTGCAGTGTGGCCATACTCCCTGCCAGGTGATTTCTCGCTTTCTGTCTCTCTGTCTCTTTGTCTTTCTGGTGAGTGCACATGCCCTATATAGCAAAAAAAAAGAAAAAAAAAAGAAAAAGAAAAAAATATATATGAAGATATATGTAAATGAAATATATTTACTTCAGAAATCAAAAAGTTTTGCTTTTATATTTTTAAAACATTACTTTCTGGGCTATGCTTTGATTTTTACAACATGTCTTCAAACCAAATGATGGGCTAGGCTGCATATTTGTGCGTGTGTGTGTGAATAATGTTAATCTGTGATTGAATTTAAAATACTCATCGAAGACTCCTTTACAAGGTATCAAAACTGGAACAAGAGCTTCAAAAACAGAGGGAAAATTCAGCCGAGAAGTTGAGAAAATTGGAGGAAAAATGTGAAACAGCCACACATGAAGCAGATTTGAAAAGGCAAAAAGTTATTGAGCTTACTGGTACTGCCAGGTAAAATGAGAATATGTTTTATTTACCTTCACATTTCAATATTGGTGGGATCTGAGTTTCAAGGTCAGATAATGTTCAGTGAAGCATATGCTTGCAGAATTGACTCTCCATAATTTGTGCTTCTATAGCTTTTTTTGGTATCTCCTTCATATCCCTCATTACACCTTTTTTGTGTATATTATATTTAATACCATTAATCTTCCTACCATAAGGAAAAATCATAGATGGTTTATTTTGGGGTTCTCCACAACAATTAGCACAGTTCCTTATACCTTATAGGCATTCAACAACTATTGAATTGTGAATAACTTTAAAAGTTGTTCGTAAAGATGTACTGACATAGATGAAACTTTTAGGGGATCAAATTGCATATGGGAGGGAATAACTTAGCAACATGGAACAGTGGTTCTCGGCCTTGACTGAACATTAAAATTGCCCAAGGAGCTCATAACAAATACTAATGCCTGGATCCCACTTTTATATTAAATCAAATCTAAATATTTTAATTTAATTTGGCTGGCCAGGCCCAGGTATCAATATTTAATTGGTCAGGAAAAGAAAGTTGTAATGTTTGAAGTTAGATGGGAACTAGGAATCTTTCGTTGAATGAGCTGATATGTGAAGAAAGAAAGGATTGGACTAGCCCTGTAGCACAGTGGTTCAGCACTGTGCAAATGAAGCCAGATCCCATATGGCCAACCAGGGTTCAATACACTGATTTCCCAGACCTCTTCTACTTTGTCAAATCAACATAATTAACAACACACTGATAATTAGCCCACCTTCTACCAACAGGAGTCAAAAGTAAACATATTCCCTGGAACTAAAGCCACACGTCCCAGGTTCCCTCTCCAGCACAGGAAGGGGTTGAAATAGGGCCATTATGCTCAGAATAGTAATTTACTTGCCCATATGTCCTCTACTTTTTCAACAGGGTATAAAGGTTATCTTACGTTTAATGCTAAGACTAATTTTTCAGATCTTCTTTCTTACATTGACAAGTTATCTATCTATCAATATGGCCTCACTGTTAATATCTATCTGTGCTCACAAAGACTATCACCTTTTAACTTTATCCTTATTTATGTTGGATCTCACTAGAAGCCTTAAATTTCCAGGTCAGCACTCATCTCTCACACTAACTCCCAAAGCGTTTTTCATGTTTTGTTTCTTACTCCCAATGCATCCCAATATCTGAAAGACTTCCATGGGGCCCTCTGAAATTCACAGTACGTTCTAAGAGATGTCTCCTTTATTCTTTTTTTTTTTTTTTTTAGAGAGGTTTTTTCACTATAGGGCGCGTGCGCTCGCCAGACAGACAGAGAGACATAGAGACAGAAAGCGAGAAATCACCCCCCGGGGGGATGGTCACGCCGCAATCCCTTATCCTCCATTCTCCTCTTGGGATCTTGGTCACGCATGCACACACGCCCGGCGTGAGTTTTAAGCCACCGGGTTCGGGACGCAAACCGCCGTCAACTACGTGGGAGTCCAGCGACATAGCCATTACGCTAAGTGCTGGTTCCCGATGTCTCCTTTATTCTTACCTCTTCTATCCTTTTGCTCTATCAGAAACCCAACACTTGGGCCAGAGAGTGGCGCAGCAGTAAAATGCAAAGCTTTGTGAAAGGTTCTGAGTTCACAATTGGAGAGCTCCCTGAGTATGCTGAGCACATGGGTGCCCATGATCTGGGGCTGGCTGAGGCTGGGGGTAGATACGGAGGCAAACCATTAATGGGACAAAGAAATGTGATATTATCTGTTGAAGCTATTTTATAGTTTAATCAACTGGACTAGGGGGAAATGTTAACATATTGAAATATTCAGTTTGTAAGCTAAATAATGTGATTGAATGTATAAAAGAAAATGAAATAAAACAAAAGAAAAAAAGACCTTGTTGGGGTTGCTGTTTCTTTTTCTCTTGGTAATGGAAGAAATAAAGCTTAAAAAAAGAAAGAAAGCCACTAAAGACATTGCTTCTTCCACTGCAGCTCTCTGAAGTAAAACTTCTCACAGTTCTGCACCACAGGTCAAGTTATGGAGCAGTGTTCCATACTCTGTGAGCCTCATGTCTCAGATGGATCATCTCTCACTGTTGCTGACTTACCTTTGCTCTCTCTAATACCATGCCTGTCATTATTCTTGGGGATTTCCATAGCTAATCCTTCAAATCTTGGTTTCTCATGTTTTACCATTCCTTTCTTCTGAGGATCCTGATCTGTATCATAGAACTCAGCCACTCTTTTCCATAGTTTATTTTAGATCTGATTATTATGAATTTACTCCTATGTTATGGCCTCATTCCCTCCCAAACCCCAGATCTGCCAATTCTTTGACCCAACCAGGACCTCTAATTCATCAGTTCTATCATTGCCTCATCCCCTGATGCCCTTTCTCTTTATTGGTCTTAAATTCTAGTTAATTATTCAAACACCAATTTGCATATAGTCACAACTCCCTTACTCCTCTTTGTGGTGTAAACCATTGAGTTAAGTACAACTCAGGCACATTTGCCTCTTTACAGAGGCTGAAAAAAAAAAACCATCTTGATGAGTCTCACTTTAAATTCATAACTTCAAACCTTAGGTGTTCCTTTAAGGCTTTCTGGTAATTATAACATTTTTCATCCTGAAGAAATGTGGTTTTATATCTTTGCCTCTTTTTTCAGAACTCTAACACCTCTTCCCTAATCCTTATTCTCACTGATCATCTTACTTTCAGCTTCATTGAAAAGACTGAAGCAATGACTTCTTGCTTTTTTAAACTCCACTCTTTTAGACAAAAGAAAAAACAAATTTGATTATAGTTAATAGGCACATTCAGTAGAAAGAGTAAGGCCTAAATACTAATAGGAGACTTATGAATTAAATGATTAAGCTTCATAAAAAAGATGCACATTAGTTCCAAGTAATCTTTTTAAAGCTTTTTCTCTGTTTTGCTGTAATTTCTTTCACTTTTGGACTCTAACCTATAAAAGTGTGTATGTGGGTTCTTTTCTCCCAAAATATGAGAATTAAAATATATCTATATATGTCTCCTTGGATCTGTTTTAGAGTTAAAATATCTTTAGATAGAAAGAAAAGAAACTGGTCTGGTGGTTAGGGTGACTGAATCCTACATGACCAGCTATGCGGATCAAGTCCTGGATCTGGGAACTTGAGAAACTCACTGGGCATGTGTGCCCAAAAAAATACAAAGGGAAGGAGAAATGGAGGAGAGGGTATTGCAGCATGGCCATTACCCATTCAGGGAGCTTTCTTTTTCTCTCTAGCAAGCTTACATGCCCTCTGGCAAATAAAAAAAAATTAATTTTAAAGAAAAAGGAAGAGGAAAAGATGGCACACCATCTGTGTGCCAGGCAATGTGCTTGATAGACGCATTAACTCGTTTAACCCCCAAACAACCTTATGATATTGTTTCATTATGCCTGTTTTTAAAAATAAGGAAACTGAAACTCAAAAGTTATGAAATGCCCAATTTAGACATGCTCTCAATTGTTTTATTTATACAACTACAATTTATTTATTTATGCAACTACTAAAAGTTCTAGTACTACATGTAATGTCACTGCTTGCAAAGGACCCTGACCTTGTTTTCTCAGTGCTGAGGTTCATATAACATTTGTTAGATTATTCAACTGCCTCTCTAACCACTTTTATTTATTTTAGTTTGTTTGTTTGTTTGTTTTGTCAGAGAGTGTATGCGGAGAGAGACAGAAAGAGAGAGGAAAAGCAAGAAAACACCCTCCACGACACCCCCACCCCCCAATCCATGGGGCATGGTCAACCCATGCCATAATCACTTCTCCATTTCTCCTTCCTTTTGGGATTTGGGTCACATATACATACGCATCTAGTGTGCTTTAGTGATCTGCCAGGTCCAGTACTTGAACAACATTGTCCAGTCACCTCATCTACTAGGTCATAGGCTGGCCCACCATTTTAAAATCTCTTATATTTAAAGAAGCCAGAGAGTCTCAGCTGTCATGTTCTAAAAATTTGGTATTACTTTAGCACGATTCTTTTATTGGCTCTGTATCAAATCTCAGGTTTGACTGTCCTCAATAACCCAGGGACAAGAAAGTGAAGTATTGCTGACAAAATTGGTAGATTTAAAGCTTGTCATAATATTTTGTAAGTTATGGAAAATTTTTAATATTGGATTTTTAAAAAATATATAGGACATATGTGCTTACTAGAGAGAATGCAAGAGAGGAAAAGTGAGAAATTACCACCCCCAGGGAATGTGGCCATTCTCCATTTTCCTCTTAGGATTTTGGGTACACATGCTCACATGCCCCATGTATTTTCCAAGCCACCAAGCAGGACTCAAAGTCACCAAGTCTGTGCACTCAGATATGGGATCCAGCCACCTTAACCACCACACTACCTGGCTAACTCAGTATTAGATTATTTTCATTTATTTATTTATTTATTTATTTATTTTTAAGAATTATGTGTTTGGGGGGGCCAACAGGTGGCGTGGTGGTTAAGGCACTAGAATTCCCACATGACCAACCACGGTTTAAGTCCAGGACCTGGAGTCTTGCTTTCTCTCTCTCTCTCTCTCTCTCTCTCTCTCTATATATATATATATATATATATTTCTGTCTTTTTCAGGTAAAACTCATGCGAAAAAATCATAATAAATAAAAGAACTATCTGTTTGGGGCCGGCAGGTGGCATGGTGGTTAAGGGTGCTGGACTCCCACGTGCTGACTGCAGTTCGAGTCCTGGATCTAGAGGCTTACTTTCTCACTTTCCTTCTCTCTCTCTCTCTCACTCTCACTTTGTCCCTCTCTAGTCAAATTAACATAAATAAATAAAGTTAAATAAAATAATTCCTAAAAAATAATTATCTGTTCAACTTTATTTATTATCTTTTAAATTTGATGTGAGGGATGGTGAGAAAGCCAGCCACCAGGTCCAGGACTTGAACCATGGTCAGCCATGTGGGATTTAGCATCTTAACCACCATGCCACCTACCGGCCTCACAGTATTCGATTATTTTTGTAATAGTTAAATATTTTTAAATTCTTATGTATTTTTTACATTATAGTAATTCTTCACTTTCCCAGCATCAGCAAGGAATGAGAGGTTGCTCATAAATGAAGAAATACTGGTAGAATGTATCTCTATCAAGTTCTGAAACTTAAAACAAAATGAAATTTACTTTTTCAAAGAGAGATTTTTGCTATAGAGTGTGTGCGCTTGCCGGAGAGATAGAAATAGAAAGCGAGAAATCAACCCCCAGAGAGGATGGCCACACCGCAGTCCCATTTCCTTCATTTTCCTCTTGGGATCTTGGGCATGCATGCACACGGCCACGGGCCTGGCCTGAGTTTCAAGCCACCGGGTCTGGGACTCAAACTGTAATCAACTATGTGGGAGTCTAGCAATATAACCATTGCATCATCTGCTGGTTCCAATTTTTTTTTAAAAAAAATATGTATTTGTTTTAAGTTTGCTATAGGGCAGCATATACACTCACTGGAGAGAGACAGAGAGAGAGAGTGAGCGAGAGGGAAGGAAACTGAGAAAGCAAGTCACCAGGTCTGGGGCTTGAACCATGGCTGGCCATGTGGGAGTCTAGCACCTTAACCACCATGCTGCCTGCTAGCCCTTAAAGTACAACTTTTTTGGTACAAAAATATTTTGAAATCTATGCATACTTTTTTCATAATGTGTATTTTTATGAACTTTTTAAAAGAATTATTTAACTTTTATTTATTTAAATTTGATCAGAGAGGGACAGAGCAAGAGAGAGAGAGGGAAAGTGAGAAAGTAAGCCACCAGGTTTGGGACTTGATTCACAGTTGGCCATGTGGGAGTCCAACACCCTTGGCCACCACACCACCTGCCGGCCCCAATTTCCATGAACTTTTTTTTTTTTTTTTTGGAGAGGTTTTTTGTTTTTTTTTTTTTTGCTATAGGGCGCACGTGCTCGCCAGAGAGACAGAAAGCGAGAAATCACCCCCCGGGGGGATGGCCACGCTGCAATCCCTTCTCCTCCGTTCTTCTCTCGGGATCTTGGGCACGCACACACACGCGCCCAGAGTGAGTTTCAAGCCACCGGGTCCGGGACTCGAACCGCGGTCAGCTACGTGGGAGTCCAGCAACATAGCCATTACGCTAACTGCTGGCCCCATCCATGAATTTTCTTTTTTTTTTTTTGAGAGATTTTCGCTATAGGGCAAGTGTGCTCGCCTGACAGACAGAGAGAGACATTAGAGACAGAAAGCGAGAAATCACCCCCCGGGGGGATGGTCACGCCGCAATCCCTTCTCCTCCATTCTCCTCTTGGGATCTTGGGCACACACGCACACGCGCCCGGCGTGAGTTTTAAGCCACCGGGTCCGGGACGCGAACCGCGGTCGACTACGTGGGAGTCCAGTGACATAGCCATTACGCTAACTGCTGGTTCCCCCCATCCATTAACTTTTTCTTTTTTTCTTTTTTTTTTTGGAGAGGTTTTTGCTATAGGGCGCGTGCGCTCGCCAGACAGACAGAGAGAGACAGAGAGATAGAAAGCAGGAAATCACCCCCCAGGGGGGATGGCCACGCCGCAATCCCTTCTCCTCCATTCTCCTCTCGGGATCTTGGGCACGCACGCACACGCGCCCGGCGTGAGTTTAAGCCGCCGGGTCCGGGACTCGAACCACGGTCGACTACGTGGGAGTCCAGTGACATAACCATTACGCTAACTGCTGGTCCCTTAACTTTTAAAAAAACCCTTGAATCATGCTATCCAAATGAAACCTTGAGGTATATAGAGCTCTTTTTTGGTTTGTTTTACTAAATGTATCCTAACTCCCGTGCTTTTTGAGTTTCTGTATAATTTTCCCCAGTTCCTTTGCTGACAGGCTGTCCGATCTTGGCACCTTATGCCAACTTCTTTTGATTCTTTTTTTCTTTTTTAAATTCTTTTGTTGTTATTTATTTTATCCACAAAAGAAGGCATGTGTATGCTGCATGCATGTGAAAGAGAGAAAGAGGGTGGAGCTCCTTCAACAGGGTCTTGTCATAGTGCAATCCCCTTCTCCAACGATCTACCTCATTAGGATCTTGGGTGCATGTTTTCAGATTGACTTGTAATTTGGACCTGCAACAGTCAGCCCTGTAGTTTCTATAGCACTGCAGTTCAGTATACTACCACCTGTGCTGCAGAGGCGGGACCTGATTCTGATTACCAGTTTTTTGTTTGTTTGGGTTTACATTTAATTGTTTGTTGTGATTTTCAAGCTACCAGGTCTAGAACTTGAACCTCAGTCAGCCCTGTGGGAATCCAGCACTTATTGTTTTTTTAATCTTAGTCATTCTGACTGGGGTTAGGTGGTATCTCAATGTTGTTTTGATCTGCATTTCCCTTACAATGAGAGATGTTGAGCATTTTTTCGTATGCCTTATATATGTCATCTTTAGGGAGTGATTTTTTTCAACTCATTCTCCCATCTTTTAATAGGGTTGATCATCTTTTTTTTTTTTTTTTTTTTTTTTTTTTGGAGAGGTTTTTGCTATAGGGCGCGTGTGCTCGCCAGACAGACAGAGAGAGACAGAGAGACAGAAAGCGAGAAATCACTCCCCAGGGGGTATGACCACGCTGCAATCCCTTCTCCTCCATTCTCCTCCTGGGATCTTGGGCACGCACACACACACGCGCCCGGCGTGAGTTTAAGCTGCCGGGTCCAGGACTCGAACTGCAGTCGACTACGTGGGAGTCCAGTGACATAGCCATTACGCTAACTGCTGGTCCTGATCATCTTTTTTTGAAACAGCAGCCTGAGTTCCTTGTGTATTCTGGTTATCAGTCCCTTATCTGATGCATAGTTTACAAAAATATTATCCCATTCTGAGGGCTGTGGATTCACATTAATTACTGTGTCTTTTGCCATGCAGAAACTTCTTAGCCTGATGTAATCCCACTTGTCTATTTTGGGGATTATCAACTGTGCTTTGGGGGTCTTTTTTTTTTTTTTTTTTTTTTTGGAGAGGTTTTTGCTATAGGGCGCGTGCGCTCGCCAGACAAACAGAGAGACAGAAAGCGAGAAATCACCCCCAGGGGGGATGGCCACGCCGCAATCCCTTCTCCTCCGTTCTCCTCTCAGGATCTTGGGCACGCACGCACATGCGCCTGGCGTGAGTTTTAAGCCACCGGGTCTGGGACGCGAACCGCGGTCGACTACGTGGGAGTCCAGCGATATAGTCATTACGCTAACTGCTGGTCCCTTGGGGGTCTTAATTTAAAAAGTCTTTCCCAACCCTAATATCTCCCAGAGTTTCCCCAGTGTTTTCCAGTAGCAGTTTTATAGTTTAGATTTAGATCTTTGATCTACTTGGACTTGACTTTAGTCAAAGGTGAGAGGTAGGGGTTCAGATTCATCTTTCTGCAGGTGGAAATCCAGTTTTTCCAGCACCATTTGCTGAAGAGATTTTCCTTTTCCCACTGGATTGACTGGTACCCCTTGTCAAAAATCAGGTGATGGTATGTTTGGGAACTTATTTCTGGAGACTCTATTGTGTTCTATTGGTCCACATGTCTGTTTCTGTGCCAGTACCAAGCTGTTTTGATTGCCACAGCTTTGTAGTATATTTTGGGGTCAGGGAGTGAGATGCTGCCCACTCCACTCTTCTTCTGCAGAATTGCTTTGGCAATACAGGATCTTTTATGACTCCAGACAAATTTTATGATTGTCTTTTCTAGATCTGTGAAGAATGTGTCTGGTACTTTGATTGGCATTGCACTATATATGTAGATTAATTTTGGTAGAATTCCCATTTTGATGATATTAATTCTTCCAATCCAGGAACATGGGATGTCCTTCCATTTTTTTTGTGTCATTTTCAATTTCTTTTTTTAGCTTCCCATAGTTTTCCTTGTGGAGGTTTTTAACTTCTTTGGTTAGATTTATTCCTAAATATCTTATACTTTTGGGGGCTATGGTAAATGGAATAACTTTTTTCAGTTCTATCTCAGTCCTCCTGTTATTCATACATAGAAATGCTATCAATTTCTGTATATTGATTTTATATCCTGCAACTTTACTGTATTCATATATTACTTCCAGTAATTTTCCCATGGAGACCATTGGGTCTTTTATGTATACAATCATATCATCTGCAAATAGAGTTTCACCTCTTCTTTTCCTATTCGAATGCCTTTTATTTTTTCCTCTTTTCTGATTGCATTGGCGAGGACTTCCAGTACTACATTAAAAAGCAGTGGAGAAAGTGGGCATCCTTGTCTTGTACCCGTTTTTAGTGGGAAAGCTTTCAGCTTTTCTCCGTTCAGGATGATGTTCGCTATGGGTTTTTCATAGATAGCTTTTATTGTGTTGAGAAATGACCCTTATATGCTGATTTTGCTGAGACTTGATCATAAAGGGATATTGTATCTTATCAAATGCCTTTTCTGCATCAATTGATACGACCATATGGTTTTTGTCTTTATTCCTGTTAATATGAGGTATTACATTTTTGGTTTTGCGTATGATGAACCAACCTTGCATTCCTGGAATAAAGCCTACCTGATCGTGATGTATGATCTTTTTTTATAAGCTGTTGGATACAGTTTGCTAGTATCTTGTTGAGAATCTTTGCGTCTATATTCATTAGCGATATTGGTCTATGGTTTTCCTTCCTTATCCTGTCCTTATCTGTTTTAAGGATAAGGGTGATAGAGGCTTCATAGAGTGAATTAGGGAGAGATTCACCGTTTTTTGATCTTTAGAAGTAACTTGAGCAGAATGGGAGTTAACTCTTCTTTGAAAGCTTTGTAGAATTCAGAGGTGAAGCCATCAGGGCCAGGGCTTTTCTTTTTTGGGAGGTTATTTATTAGTGATTCAATCTCTTGGCTTGTAATAGGCCTATTCAGACTTTCTATATCCTCCTGGCTCAATCTAAATAGATTATATTTGTCCAGGAATTTGTCCATCTCATCCAGATTGTCTTGTTTCTTAGCATATAGATGTTCATAATATCCTCTAATGATGTTTTGAATTTCTACTATGTCTGTTATATTGCCAGCTTCATTGCAGATTTGGTTCACCTGGTTCCTTTCTTCTTAATAAGTCTCGCTAATGGTGTATCGATTTTGTTTATCCTTTCAAAGAACCAGCTTTTACTTTCATTTATTTTCTGTATAGTTCGTTTATTTTCTATTTCATTTATTTCTGCTCGGATCTTTATTATTTCCTTTCTCCTGAGTTTTCTGGAATTTTTTGCTATTGCTTCTTCAATTCTCTGAGGCATGATGTTAGGTGATCCAATAGCCTTCTTTCTGTCTTCCTCTTATGTGCACTAATTGCTATGAACTTCCCTCTTATGACTGCTTTAGCAGTGTCCCAAAGATTATGGAAATTCGTGTCATTGGCTTCCATGAATCTTTTGATTTCAGTCTTATTTCTTCAGTAGTAGTGGAGTCATTCAGGAGTAGTGTATTTAGTTTCCATGTATTTGAGTATTTTTCAGGATTTCTCTTGAAAATAAACTCAAGTTTAATTTCATCATGGTCGGAGAAGATGCTGGATATAGTTTCTATGCCTCTGAATCTGTAGAGGCTTGCTTTGTGCCCTATGATGTGGTCAGTCTTCGAAAAGGTTCCATGTCAAGGTGAGAAAAAGTGTATCTTGTGGATTTTGGATGGGAAGTCCTATAGATGTCTGCTAAGTCCATTTGATTTATGGTATCATTTAGATCCTTTATCTCTTTACCTATTTTTTGTCTAGATGATCTGTCCAGAGGGGATAGTGCGGTGTTGAGATTTCCAACAATTAGTGTGTTGCAGTCTCTCTCCCCTTTTAGATCTAACAGTCTTTTCTTCACATATTTTGGTGCTCCTGTGTTAGGTGCATAGATATTTATAAGCATTATATCTTCTTGATCTATAGAGCCTTTTACTACGATATAGTGCCCTTCTTTGTCTCTTCAAACCGTTTTTGTTTTAAAGCCTATTTTATTAGAAATTAGTATCACAACTCCAGCTCTTTTTTTAGTTCCCATTTGCATGGAAAACCTTTTTCCAACCCTTCACTTTCAGTCTATGTATTTCTTTATCCATGAAGTGGGTTTCCTGTAGACAACAGATAGAGGGTTTCTGGTTGTTTTTTTGTTTGTTTGTTTGTTTTTTTGTGTTTTTTTTTATCCATTCAGCCAGTTTGTGTCTCTTGATTGGAGAATTTACTCCATTAACATTCAATATTATTGTCGATGTTACTGGATCTGTCCCGACATTTAAGTTGGCCATTTTCTCAGTTGCCTTTTATTTCTTTGTTTCTCGCTGTTAATTCTTTAGTTTTCCTGGAACAGTACTTTCTTCAGGGTTTCTTGAAGAGCTGATCTGGTGTTGGCAAATTCTTTCAGGTTTTGTTTGAGAAGATTTTAATCTTTTTTCCCATATGAAGGATAATCTTGCAGGATATAATAGTCTTGGTTGAAATTGTTTCTCTCTTAAAACTTTCCATACGTCTTCCCATTCTTTCCTTGCTTGCATTGTTTCCATTGAGAGGTCCGGTGTTAGCCTGATGGGATGGCCTTTGTAAGTCACTTCTCATTTCTCTCTTGCCAGTCTTAGTATCATGTCTTTATCTGTGGTCTTGGACAGTCTGGCTAAGATGTGCCTTGGGGAAGATCTTCTAGGGTTGATACTATTTGGGGTCCTTTGTATTTCCTGAGTCTGGATGCTTGAGTATCTCTCTAGACTTGGGAAATTTTCTTCCAGGAGTTCATGGAATAGATTTTCCATGCCATTATTAGTTTCTTCATCTTCCGGGATGCCAATTATTCTGATGTTTGGGCATCTAATGGAATCTAGTATTTCTCGTATATTATCCTTATTTTTTATTTATTTATTTTTTTTGTTATTTTTCTCTATCTTTTTGGTGTTTTTTTCTAGGTCAGAGTTTTTATCTTCTACATCAAAGATTCGATCTTCAGCAAGGTCTAATTGACTTTTAATACTTTCAAGAGAGTTTTTGATTTCCTGTATTACAAACTTTATCTCTAATAGTTCCACTTGATTCTTTCTCAGGGTGTCCATTTCTTCTTTCATATTGTGGAAGGACTTACTAATCTCCTGTAGTTTGTTTTCTATTTTTTGTTCCAACTCATAGAATTTGGTCATCATGAATGTTCGAAATTCTTTGACATTTTGGTAACGCCCTCCATATTTACCAAAGATGGAGGGAAGTTACCCTTTTCCTTTGGTGGAGACATATTTTCTGGGTTATTCAGACCTGAGGCTCTTCTATTTCTAGCCATTGTAAGAGGTATTCACTTTTGAATACCTCTTACAGGAACGTTTCTTTGACTAGGAGTAAGTGTGTTTCCCTTTTGCTGCGAATTGATGTTTGCCAAAGTCTTTCTTCTGTTGTTTTTAGCAATGTGGTCTCAAGAGAGGGGTACTCTACTGAAGTGTCTGGAGAGCAGTATCTCCTTTTTCACAGGTGGATCAGTAGAAGGGAGGATCCCAGAGGACCTAACATTACTAGGAAATTTCAGATCTCTGATTCTAGACCTGTCTAGTCCCTTTGGCAGGGTGGATGATGAGAAGGAGAGGATAATATGGAAAAAAAGAAAAGACAACCGAGAAGAATAAAGAAAAAGTCGTGAGGCCTTTAGATGGAGCTTCTGCCTGCTGCAGGGGAAAGGATAGTCTGTGGAGGGAGTAGGAGGATGGTATTAACAAGAGACTGGAGCAGCCAAAGAAAAAAAGCAGAAAAAAACCTGGTTACCTACCTACAGGGCAGGGTCTTGGGCTGGGGAGACTAGAAATGAGGCTGGGGGGCAGAAGTGCCCCCCGCCTCAATATCCCTTGCTGACCAGAGGCCTTTAGATGGAGCTCCTGCCTGCTGCAGGGGAAAGGACAGTCTGTCTCACTATATTTTTTTAAAGAATTATTTTAGGGGCCGGCAGGTGGCATGGTTGCTAAGGGCTCTGGACCCCCACATGGCCAACCACAGTTCGAGTCCTGGAGCTGGTGGCTTCCTTTCTCGCTTTCCTTCTCTCTCTCTCTCTCTCTCACACTCTGTCCTGGGACAGATTACATGGCATCTTTATTGTCTATGTTGCAAAAAATAGAAATTATAGCTGAATGAGGTGCCTTTCCCTGAATGTCCTCAATACATACAGAAATTTATAAAGTTAAATATAGTTATATTGAAAAGAATACCAGCTTTCTTAAATATGACCAGGTAATACAGTTTTACTTACTGATATGTAATGTATAATCTTTTATAATTGGAGAATTAAAATATATAGTAGATGACTTTAAGATCGTAACTAGGTATTTTGCTGATAATCTGTCTTTACAAAACTTAAGTATTTTGTTTAGTTAGAGGCAAGTCAGTTTTTAAGTTTGTACATTACCTGTTTTATTATTTGTTTTTAATTAGGCAAGTGAAACTTGAGATGGACCAGTACAAGGAAGAGCTGTCTAAAATGGAAAAAGAAATAATGCATCTAAAACGAGATGGAGAAAATAAAACAATGCATCTCTCTCAATTAGATATGATCTTAGATCAGACAAAGACAGAACTAGAAAAGAAAACAAATGCTGGTAAGCAGTAGAGTAATTGTGCTGCCTGTGTATTTGTATTAAAGAAATGGGGCTGGAAGGGACAATGAGTGGTCAGTATTTTGCTTCTGGTAGATGAATAATATATATATATATACACACACACACACACACATATATATATATATATATATACACACACACACACATATATATATGTGTGTGTGTGTGTGTATGTGTGTATATATATATATATATATATATATATATATATATATATATATATATTAGTTTTCTATAGGGCACATGTGTTCACCAGAGAGAGAGAGAGAAAGAAAGTGAGAAATCACCTTGTGGGGCTATGCCACAATTCCTTCTTCATTTTTCATTTTGGATTTTGGGCACACACACCCATATGCCTGGCATAATTTTCAAGCTGCCAGGTCTAGGACTCAAACTGCTGGATTTTAGCCACCTTAGCCTCCACGTCACCTGCTGACCCCAAATTGAATATTCTTAATTAGGTTTTTTTTTAAATAGAGTTTCTAATATAAATGGTTACATAGTTCTAAAATGATTCTCGCCTCTTAATAGTGAAGGAGTTAGAAAAGTTACAGCACCACACCGAAACTGAGCTAACAGAAGCCTTGCAGAAACGGGAAGCACTAGAGACTGAACTACAAAATGCTCATGGAGAATTAAAAAGTACTTTAAGACAACTGCAGGAATTGAGAGATGTACTACAGAAGGCTCAGTTATCATTAGAGGAAAAATACACTACTATAAAGGATCTTACGGCTGAACTTAGGTGAGTTACATGAAAAGTGATGCTATAGTTACAGATATTTCACTTCTTTACTCTTTTTTTTTAGAATTATTTATTTAACTTTTTTATCCACTCATTCATTTAATTTAATTTGACCAGAGAGAGACAGAGAGAGAGAGAGAAAGTGAGAAAGCAAGCCACCAGGTCTGGAACTCAAACCGTGGTCAACCATATGGGAGTTAAGGTCCCAACACCTTAACCACCATGCCACCTGCTGATCCCCTCACTTCATTACTCTTGAGTCCTTGGGTCAGACATTAAAATTTGTAGTTGAATTTTAGATGTCCAGACTTTATAACTGCCTTTAAGAAGGCAGCCTATCCCTATAACTGATTCAGCAATTATTATCAGCTGCTGAGACTTCCATCCTCAGACATTGAACCATTTTACACTAGCCCTAGTGGTGAAAACATGATTGAGCAAGCAAACAGCAGTGGCTAATAACAACATAATATTATTATCATAGGCTTATTCTTTGTATTAAGTACTTATTTTATGCCAGGGACGTCATATAGGATTGCACTCATTTCCTCACAATAAACTCATCAGATATATAATGTCATCTATTTATATTTGAGAAAAGTGAGGCTTGAGAAAATTAGGTAAAATATTTAAAGTAAGGTAGTAGGGGGCCAGAGAAAAAGAGTTAAACACAAGTCTGTCCAACTGTAGAATTTGGCTTATTAGATTAGCCATGATAGCATAAAATGTTATGCTAGCACACATCTATAGTACATGGAGATGGAGAGCCAGATGAGAGCCAAAGTGTGGGAAATAGATCCAGAAAAGAAAAGCAGAATTACAAACCAGGATGTTAAATGTGGAATAAAATAACAGGGTAAAAAGCAGCAAGATGACCCAGAAACTTTGATATTGTATCTCAGAATTTAGTGTAGACCCCCTTCTTTTCCACAGACTCATTGTTAGTAAATTTCATGTACCTAAAAAGCTGTTTGTCAGACACTTCCAAACTTATTTCTCTGCTATTAATCTCATTCTCAAACTCCAGAATCAATATACAACTACTTACTTGTTATACATACATATTTGATTTGTCTCATTTCTGCTGGAAGGTACATGTGCTTGCTGGGGAGAGACAGGGAGGGAGAAAAGAAAAGTAAGAAATCACCCTCTAGGGGGAATGGCCACACCATAGTCCTTTCTCCTCCATTCTCCTCTTGGGATTTTGGGCATGCATGAACACACAGCCTTGCATGATTTTCAAACTCCTGGGTCCAAGACTTGAACTACAATCAGCCATGTGGGTCCAGTGCCTTAGTTACTCCATGTCATCTGACCGTCAAATTTTTTTTGACTATGATATTTCTACTATCTGCTTTGATCATTTTCCTTTGATAACTTGTAGAGAATGCAAGATGGAAATTGAAGACAAAAAGCAAGAACTCCTTGAAATGGATCAGTCACTTAAGGAGAGAAATTGGGAGCTAAAACAAAGAGCAGCACAGGTTGATTTTTTTATTATACATTAATGAAATTTTGTTATGACACAATCACACTGAGTTTTAGAGGTCACCGGTTTTTGCTAAAATGGGCATTTTTCCTTTTTTTTTTTTTGGAGAAGTTTTTTCATTTGTTTGTGTTTGCTATAGGGCGCGTGCACTCACCAGAGAGACAGAAAGCGAGAAATCACCCCCGAAGGGGTATGGCCACACCTCAATCCCCTCTCCTCCATTCTCCTCTTGGGATCTTGGGCATGCACGCACACATGCCCGGCGTGAGTTTAAGCCACTGGGTCTGGGACTTGAGCCACGGTCTACTACATGGGAGTCCAGCGACCTAGCCATTACACCAACTGCTGGTCCCATATTTTTTATTATTATTCTTCAATTTGACCAGAGAGACAGGGAAAGAGGGAGATTGAGGAAGCAAGCTGCCAGGTCCGGGACTCAAACCACAGTTGGCCATGTGGGAGTCCAGTTCTTCAACCACCACACAACCAGCCAGCCTTATAGTTTAGAATTAGAAATATGTCATCTCTATCTTGATATTTGTATAGCAAGTAGTTTTTGAGAATGAAGATTATTGTAGTATAAGAATCTTTTGGGAGTAAGAGTTACTTTTTCAGCTAGGTGTTGGAAATACAAAAATATTCAGAAGGTATTATTTAGCAGTTTCTATCCAGTTAAAATAAAGGTTGAACCATTTTGTTACTTATGAACATAATTATATCTAAGTTTCTATAATGCGTATGGGGTTCATAAACCAGTATTGGAAACAATGATTTTTCTCATTTTCAAAAATAATTCAAGATGAGTTTCTGTTCCAGTTATAGCCACTTTAAGCAATTTCAGAAAACATTCCAAGCACCTGAACTTTTGTATTACAATAAAATTCGGCAACAACTTAATGTTACTTTTGTATTTAGGTTACACATTTAGATATGACTATTCGTGAGCATAGAGGTGAAATGGAACAAAAGATAATTAAATTGGAGGGTACTCTGGAGAAATCAGAATTGGAACTTAAAGAATGCAACAAACAGGTACATTATTTTTAAATTACATATTTTTAATTACTTAAATTTACTTATTATTTTAAAATTTGACCAGGGAGAGAAAGAGAAAGTGAGAAAACAAGCTTCCAGGTCCAAGACTTGAACCATGGTTGGCCATGTGGGAGTGTCTAGTGCCTTAACCACTACATCACCTGCCAGCCCCTAGTATGGCTTTTTGATTATAGAATAGGTATGATTAAAAACATTACAAAATTTTATTTTTCTAATTTTTTAAAGAATTATTTAATTTTATTTATTCACTCATTTATTTTAATTTGACCAGAGAGAGAGAGTGAGTGAGAAAGCAAGCCACTAGGTAGGTCCAGGATTTAACTGTGGTCGGCCATGTGGGAGTGTCCAGTGCCTTAACCACTATGACACCTGCTGGTCCCAACATTACAAAATTTTAATATCTTACACATTTCTGGTTATACTGATTTTTCTCTTCTTAAAGATGTTTTTAAATAACATTTTCTTGGGACCAGCAGCTGGCATAATGGTTACAACGCTGGACTCCCATGTAGTCAACCGCAGTTCAAGTCCTGGGTCTGGTGGCTTAAAACTCACTCTGGGCACATGTGTATGCCTGCTCAAAATCCCGAGAGGAGAATGGAGGAGAAGGGATTGCTATGTGGCCATCACCCCTGGGGGTGATTTCTTACTTTCTGTCTCTCTGGTGAGCACACGTACACTATAGCAAAAATCTCTCTAAAAATAAATAAATAAATAACGTTTTCTTATATTTGTGTGTCTACATATCATACTATATTCCTATTGAAACATGTATAAAATAGCTCTGGAAGGATTTGCAAGTAATTCCGATAACTGGTTGCCTCTGAGGAGGGAACAAGGTGGAAAGGAGACTTTGTTTTCTTTGACTATATTTTTAAAAACATGTGCAGGTATTACCTATAAAATTATTCATAAGGTTATTTGTTGCTTTACTATATCCTAATTTTCTTTTTCTTACACAGATGCAGTTGAGACATTTATCCTTTTTAGTGCATTTTAGGTGAACATGTAGGCATCTTTTTTTTGTCGGTTTGTTAAGGTTTTTGTCCTAGGGCATATGCATTTGCCAAAGAGAGACAGTGAGAGGGAAAGTGAGAAATCACCACTCAGAGGGGATAGTCATGCTATAATCCCTTCTCCTCCGTTCTCCTTCTGGGATTTTGGGCATGTACACAAACATGCCCAGCATGAGTTTCGAGCCACCTGGTTTGGGACTCAAACCGCAGTTGGCCATGTGGGAGTCCAGTGCTTTAACCAACATGCCATCTGCTGGCTCTTGTAAGCATCTTATTAAGTACAAGATTTTTTTTTTTTTTGAGAGAGATTTTTGTTATAGGACACATGCACTCTCCAGAGAGACAGAAAGAGAAAAATCACCTCCCACCCCCAGGGGGATGGCCACGCTGCAATCCCTCCTCCGTCCTCATAATATCTTGGGCACGCATGCACACGTGCCCACTGTGAGTTTAAGCTACTGGATCTGGGATTCAGATCGCGGTCAACCACATGGGAGTTCAGTGACATAACTGCTATGATATCTACTGGTCCTGAGTATAAGAATTCTTATGCTTATTTGAAGTTATGGTTTCTTAAGAAAAACTTATTTTTGTATTTTGCTTTTAGATATTTCAAATACAAGTATTAAGAGCTTGGCTTACTAAGAACACAGCTATGATTAAATTATTGTTGCTCATCTGTTTAAAATTCAGATAGAAAATTTGAATGAAAAATTGCAAAATGCCAAAGAACAGCTCCGTGAAAAAGAGTTTATGATGTTACAAAATGAACAGGAGATAAGTCAACTGAAAAAAGAAACTGAAAGGAAACAACAGAGGATGAATGAAATGGAAAGTGTAAGCAGTTTTTTCTTTTTTTAAGATTTTTTTTTGTCCTGGGGTGCATCACTTGCCAGAGAGAGACAGAAAAAGATAGAAAGAGAAAAAGTAAGAAATCATCCCCCAGGGAGGATGGTTGTGCCACAGTCTCTTCTCCTTGGTTTTTCTCCTAGGATTTTGGGCATGCACAAACACACACCCAACGTGATTTTTAAGCCACCCATCCAGACTCAAACTGTAGTCAGCCATGTTGGAGTTTAGCACTTTAACTACTACACTGCCTGCTGACACTATAAGCAAATTATTTTCTACCTAAAGAATAAGTAGCATTCTCTGATAACTGAGATGTATTTTTATGTTTTAAACTGGTTGTTGTTTTGTTTTTCTTTTTTTGACATGGGCCACATGAGCTTACCTGAGAGAGGGAGAGGGAGAAAGTACCCACACAATGGGACATGGTTACGCCATGGTCCCTTCTCTACTTTTCATCCCATTGGGATTTGGGGCACAAAAGCACACACATGTAGAGTGTCTTTCAAGCCATTGAGACTGGGGTTCAAACCAAGCAACTGGCCATTGGGTTCCAGCAGCCTTAACCACCAAGGTCTCAGAGACAACCCTAACCTGGTTTGTTTTAATATAAAGAAACTGTGCCACATACCTATTAGTTTATGTTAGGCTAGTTATTTCTAACAGATACCTATTAGTTTCTTTGACCTTTCAAAATATTTTATTCTGATGGTCTCTACATATAGGCCAGGAAAATGTCTTGTTTATCTTTGTATTACTTACAGGCCTTGGCGTGATGTTTCTCACATAGTAAATTTACAATAAATGTTTATTTGGCCAACAAATATTTATTGAAAGTGTACTAGTAATGGGATTGAAAATACAGATATTAATAAAATACAGTCTTTAGTCCTTGAGGAACTCTATCCAGAGAACGGGTAAGCAAAAGATAATTGTACATTACTGAGGCCATGGGTATTGAGCATGTAAGGCATGAAGACTTCACATCATCAGTTTGCACGTTTACTAATGAAGACATTCTACCTATTTACTTTTTTTAAAAAATGAAGTTAATTCCATGAGTTCTTGAGGACATAACTTTTTCTTGTTTTTAAATACCTGCTTAACTGGGCTGGCCATGTAGTGCAGCAGTTAAGCATTGGTCATAAGGAGCTGGATCCCATGTGGCTAACTGCACTTTGGCCCCAGTGGCTTGAAAAACATGCCAGATACATGTATGTGCATGCCCAAACTGCTGACAGGATGGAAATGTGAAGGAAAAAGGATTGCATCATGACCACACTCCATTAAAGAGTGCTTTCTCTTTCTCTCCTTCTTTCTCTGGTGAGTGCACACACCCTCTAACAATAAAAAGGAAAAAATGCTCAACTTTAAAACTACAGATATAGCCCTTTATTGTATTTGACTGACTGATTACCCATCTTCCCCTGTAGATTATAAACACCATGTGGATAGCCACTCTGTCTCCTTTTTTACTTCTGAGTCCTCAGTATCTGGAACAGTATATATCAGAGAGTAAGCATGAATAAATACTTGTTGAATTATACCCATAAATCAAACTGGGTGTCTGAGAGCAAGTTTGAGTCCCCATGGGGAGAAAATGCTTACTGGTTCAGTCATTTCAGGTTTCCTAACAAGGGCTGGTTGAAAATATTTACACGGGCTTTATATTGAATTATAACATATTTATACCTGAACCTCCTTTCCTGATACCAGGGCCCTAGTGATTAGGACTGTATTATTTCCCTCTTTTTCCCTGAAGTCAAGTGTCATTACCTACCATCCAATCTATCTCACCCAACTGATTTAGAGCTAATTTAATTTTCACTGATTTTTTTTTTCTTTAAGAGACCAATTGAATATCCCTTATCTGAAATGCTTAGAACCAGAAATGTTTCAGATTCCAGATTTTTTTTTGTTATTTTGGAATATTTGTATATAAATATAATGAAATAGTTTAGAAACCAGACCCAAATCTAAACACAAAATTCATTCGTTTCATATATACTTTATACACACAACCTAAAGGTAATTTTTTTAGATTTATTTAATTTCATCACTATCATTATTTTTCCTTTTTTTAAAGAATTATTTAGCTCTATTTGTTGTTGTTGTTATTACTGTTGTTATTATTATTATCATTATTTTTAATTTGACCAGAGAGAGAAAGAGAAAGTGAGAAAGTAAACTGCCAGATCTAGGACTTGCCACCTGTTGGCCCCTCTATTATTATTTTAAAATTTTCTATAGGGTGTATGTACTCACCAGAGAGAGAGGGAAAGTGAGAAAGCAAGCCACCAGGTCTGGTACCACAGTTGACGGTGTGGAAGTACAGCGTCTTAACCACCACACCACCCACTGGGCCCCTGAAGGTAATTTTATACAGTATTTTTGCAATGCAACAGTTTGACTGCAACCCATCACATGAAATCAGGTGTGGAATTTTCTGCTTGTAGTGTCATACTCAAAAAGTTTCAGATTTTAGGTAGGAGCACATCTTTGGGAGAAACCGGAAGTAGAGTTATCGAGAGATAACCAGAAATGGAGAGAAAAGTAAGAAGAATCTACCTTTCTTTTTTTTTTTTTGGAGAGGTTTCTGCTATAGGGCACGTGCGCTCACCAGACAGAGAGAGATAAAGAGACAGAAAGCGAGAAATCACCCCCCGGGGGGATGGCCACGCCGCAATCCTTTATCCTCCATTCCCCTCTTGGGATCTTGGGCACGCACGCACACGCGACCGGCGTGAGTTTAAGCCACCGGGTCCCGGACTCGAACCGCGGTCAACTACATGGGAGTCCAGCGACATAGCCATTATGCTAACTGCTGGTCCCCAGTATTATTCATTTTCTGCAAGTATCATGGAAGAAAACACTAGGATCTGGTTTTGTTATTACACTTACTGATGGTCAGTCTGCATAGATTGGGGATAGTTTCTGAATCAGAGATTTCCCAAGAAGCTGATGACATGGCAATGGCAAAAGAGAAGTATGTTGATGAGCTGAGAAAAGCGTTGGTGTCAGAAACAGGACCAGCTGATGAATACAACTTTAATTTTTCTGAAGAGTCTTGTCACTTCTCCTTTGAGAAAAAGCTGAAAGATGTTTCATTCAGACTTCATTCCTTCAACCTAGAGAAAGTTGCAAGCCCAGCTGAGGTCATTAGAGAACTTGCTTGTTACTGCCTGGACACCATCACAGAAAACCAAGCCAAAAATGAACATCTGCAGAAAGAAAAGGAAAGGCTTCTGAGAGATTGGAATGATATTGAAGGATGGTTTGAAAAAATGTGTCAGTGCAAAGGAAGCTTTGAAGATGGATCTTTATGAACGGTTTATTTTGGTGTTGAATGAGAAGAAAACAAAGATTCGAACCTTACAGAAATCATTAAATGAAGTTCAAGAACTACAAAAGAACACTGAATGTGAAAGGGAAACTGCAACCTGTTCTGAAATGACTGTTGACAGAGATGCGATCTATGATGAAAGTACTGATGAGGAAATTGAAAATCTGCTCTCTCTGTGTTGGCTCCAGCCACTGAAAGAAAAGATGATTCCATTATTTCAAGTCCTGATGTCACCGATATTGCACCAAGTAGAAAGAGGAGGCAACGAATGCTAAAAAATCTTGGGATAGAACCTAAAATTGCTCATCAGGAACCTCAACTGCAAGAAACGGAAAAACTTAATCCTTCACTACCTGAGTCATTGAAAAAGGAGCACATTTCAACTGAAGACATGTCTTTGGAAACTCTAAGGAACAGTAGTCCAGAAGACCTCTTTGATGAGATTTAACAGTCTCAAAAAAGTACTTTGATATTCACTAGACTATGTTTTTTATTCATTTCTGTAAAATGAAAAAGCAAAATTTCAACTGAGCAGCAGCTATTACTGAACCTTACAATTTAGTTACATACACACTGAGTTGAAACCATTGTGCAAAATGGATTACACATGTGTGTGAAGATCAGATTTGATGACAGTGGTACATTATTCTAAACTATTCATTCAACATACCTATAATTACATAAAATTTCAGATGTCTTGTTGCAAAGGACATATTTATTTTATTCATTCACACATATTATATATGGTTGCTATCTAACATCCTATTTAGGAAGATTTTGAAATATGACAAAGAAAACTTTGTAAAATGTCTGCAGTTCTTTTTGAATATTCTGAATAATAATATTTGAGCATTTTCATTTGTGGGATAATATGTAAAACAGTTTAGCTTGTATGTAAACAGTATGAAAATCTGAAAATAAGTTTTTTATATGATGAAAAAAAGTTTCAGATTTTAGGCATTTTAGATTTTAGAATTTTGGCTTAGAGAAACTCTACTTGTATTCACGAGAGATTTAGCTGAGTAATGTGAAAACATTTCAGAGGGAATAGCAACCCCAGTCATAAATTTTACTTTCACAGGGACCAGCAGTTAGCGTAATGGCTATGTCGCTGGACTCCCACGTAGTCGACCGCGGTTCGAGTCCCGGACCCGGCGGCTTAAACTCACGCCGGGCGCGTGTGCGTGCGTGCCCAAGATCCCGAGAGGAGAATGGAGGAGAAGGGATTGCGGCGTGGCCATCCCCCCTGGGGGGGTGATTTCCTGCTTTCTATCTCTCTGTCTCTCTCTGTCTGTCTGGCGAGCGCACGCGCCCTATAGCAAAAACCTCTCCAAAAAAAAAAAAAAAAATTTTACTTTCACAGAAAATGGTCATGACATTAACCCAGCTATATGGATTAATAGCAGATTTTTATTATTCATGTCAGTATATTCTCCATCTTTGACATGGATCATCAAATTTTTTTCTCTTTGTTATTTATTCTGTCATAAATGTTATATTCCTAGTGATATAGGAATATAGAGCTTGTATATATATAAAAGTCATGCAAAATATATCACTAAGAGTCCTAGATTTATTACAAGTACTTTTGTCATTTTTTTTTCATTAAAAGTTTTTTCCTAAATATTCATTTCACAGTCAGTGGTACTCATCATATATTAAATTTTTCAGAGATTTAGTTGGGCAGAAGTTCACTTATAAAGAGAGAAACTAGATTAAGAAATAAATGATTTATATATTTCATCTGGAAGCTTACAAATATGTTGTGATTTTTCAGGTTATCAAAGAGCAGGAACAGTACATTGCCACCCAGTACAAGGAAACCATAGATTTGGGGCAAGAATTGAGGCTGACCCGGGAACAGATGCAGAACTGTCATGCAGAACTGGTGGAGGCTCGTCATCAACAAGTCCAAGCACAGAGAGAAATAGAAAGGCTCTCCACTGAACTAGAGGATATAAAACAGCTCTCTAAAGAAAAAGTAATCTCTATTTTAAATAATTTGGTGTAATTCAAAGTCTTGTAAATGTTATACTCACTTTTTAAACTCTGGAATATATTTCAAAATGAACTGTCATCCAACACTAAATGTACTTACTGTTACTGAATTGTATACTTAAAATTGGTTAAAGTGGCAAATGTTATGTATATTTCATCACAATTTCTAAAAGGAAAAATATTAACTGCATTATAGTTAGATAACTTTATAACTAAGAAGTCCTTCAGAACTGAGTTTTAGCCAAATTAGTTTTCAATAAATCAAGTTATAAAGTACTTTTAGACTTTCAAGTGATTGTGAGCTATCACTTGAAGAAAAAAAGCTAATAGGACTTTTGAGTAAATTTTTTTTACAGGGACCAGCAGATGGCATAATGGTTTCATTGCTGGACTCCCACATAGTTGACCGCAGTTCAAGTGCTGGGCCCTGTGGCTTAAAACATGCCGGGTGCATGTGTGTACATGCCCAAAATCCCGAAGGGAGTGGAGAAAAAGGGATTGCAGCATGGCCATCCCCCAAGAAGTGATTTCTCGCTTTCTGTCTGTCTCTGTCTCTCTGGTGAGCACACACACCCTATAGCAAAAATCTCTCAAAAGAAAAAAATCTTTACAATCGTAACCACTTTCGTAAGTGAAAATTGACTATCTAAATTAGTAACTTTTAGGAAACTTGAAAGTTCAGAACTTGGAGAGGTAAAGTGCTTTTGAAAAGTAAGAGTGCTTGTGTAAATTTTATTTTCCCATTATTTGGTAGGAGGCTTAAAAATATTAGATTGGTATGCATGGGGTAATTACTTAGATTTTAAGAAAGATGGTTTTATTGATATTCCAGAGAAGTTCTTGTGATTTTTCTGCTTTCTGTTTCCATTACTAATTGAACATAGGGATTGAATTACAATATTTCTACCTTTAAATTTAGTTAAACTTAACTATATTATTCACATTTATGGATGGTAAACTAATAAAGAATATATAGAGAACTTCTATTAGACAGATACTGACTGGGAGTCTACTAGAAAAAGAGAAGCTATTTACTTTTATTTCTTTCCTTATCAATAGTGTGTAAGTATAGTACAAATGGTCTTATTGATAATCTAAGCTTAATCAAAAAGGAGTGCATGAAGTAGGGGAATTATTTAAATCAAGAGTTTAATATTTTATTTTAGCCCAAAGCTAAACATACATTTAGTCATCTATCTTTTTTTTCTTTGAGAGAGAGATTTTTGCTATAGGTTGCATGCACTCACTGGAGAGACAGAGAGAGACAGAGACACACAAAGCTAGAAATCATCCTCTAGTGGTCATGGCCATGCTGCAGTCCCCTCTCCTCCATTGTCCTCTTGGGATCTTGGCCATGCATCACATGTGCCTGATGTGAGGTTTAAGCCACCAGGTCTGGGACTCGAACTGCAGTCGACTACTTGGGAGTCTAGTGACATAACCATTACACTATCTGTTGGTCCTTCATTATCTTTTCTTTTTTAATGATAGTGCATGCACATACATGAGATCCTCAAAATAGGGTCCCAACACTCTGTGATCCTCTTTCCCCAGCTCTCTAGCTCCTCAGGTTCTTGGCCATCAGTACACACCCCCATCACCCATGGCCACTTGGTGTGTTCTCAGGCCAACCCAGGGATGGCAGCCTGGGTTGACTGTTAGCCATGTGGCTTCCAAAACTCTAGTCTGGTACTCTACAGACTACACCACCTGGCTGCAGCATATTTTTTTTTTTTTTTTTTTGAGAGGTTTTTCGCTACAGGGCGAGTGCGCTCGCCAGACAGACAGAGAGAGACATAGAGACAGAAAGCGAGAAATCACCCCCCAGGGGGGATGGTCACGCCGCAATCCCTTCTCCTCCATTCTCCTCTCGGGATCTTGGGCACGCACGCACACGCGCCCGGCGTGAGTTTTAAGCCACCGGGTCCGGGACGTGAACCGCGGTCGACTACGTGGGAGTCCAGCGACATAGCCATTACGCTAACTGCTGGTTCCCGCTGCAGCATATTTTTAATCTTTCAATGTGGGGCCAAACCTTGATTCTTTTGGTACAAGTCATTGGTCAAAATTCTACCTCGTCTTTCTTGCATAAACTGTATTCATAATCTATCATTATAGTTTCTAATTTTGGTTTCTTTAGAGTAAGAGTAATCATTTTTAAAAATTATAAATCAGTGTTAATATATATTCAAATTTATATAATTAAAATCATAAACACAGGGACCAGCAGATGGCATAAGGGTTATGTCACTGGACTCCCACATAGTTGACTGCAGTTTGAATCCTAGACCCGGTGGCTTAAAACTCATGCCAGGCATATGTGCGTGCATGCCCAAGATCCTGAGAGGAGAGTGGAGAAGGGATTGCAGCGTGGCCATGTTCCCAAGGGGAATTATTTCTCTCTTCATGTCTCTCTGTCTCTCTGGCAAGCACATGAGCCCTATAGCAAAAATTTCTCAAAAAAATACCAAAAATTGTTAGCACAACTAACATAAGCTAACATAATTAGGTTTGGATAAAAACATAACTGTTTATTGGTAAGCAAGCATTGCAGCTGGTAAGCAAGAACACAGGTTTATCTAAGAGTAAACTACTATCTACTAGTAGTCAGCATTCCTGTGGTTATTGGTTTGTTTTACAAAAAGCATTAGTTAGTGAATTTCTATTATGTCGTGGTGGTAAACAATATACTAATACACTCTCATTAGTAATCTCTTAAATGTTAGTTTTTTGTTCTGTTTTTAGGTTTTTGCCATAGGGCACATATGCTTGCCAAAAAAAAAGACAAATGGAGAGAGAGAAAGTGAGAAATCACTCCCCAAGGAGACATGACCTTCTCCTCTATTCTCCTTTTGAGATTCGGGGCACACACACACAACACCCAGCATAATTTTAAGCTGCCAGGTCCAGGACTTGAGCTGTAAAGTCAACTCTGTGGGATCCAGCCCCATGCCACCTGCTGGCCCTTAAATGTCCAGATTTTGTAGTGCACCATGTAATAAATTAACTTTGTGTATGTGTTTATGTAATATAAAAGCTTAAACTATTTCCATTAATGCACTGGATTGATTTAGCTGTAATAACCAGATAAATAAGTTACATAGCCTTTATTCAATGTCATTTTTAAATTTAAGGAAGCTCGTGGAAACCATTTAGCTGAAGAATTGGGGGCATCTCAAGTACGTGAAGCTCATTTAGAAGCAAGAATGCAAGCAGAAATCAAGAAATTATCAGAAGAAGTAGACTCTCTCAAAGAAGCTTATCATCTGGAGGTATAGAGAAATTTAAATTATCCTGATAGCTCCTGCTAAAGTGGGTTTACCTGACTGGACAAGAATATGAGTCTAGCTCTTTTATTTTTTAAGAATTATTTAACTATTTATTTATTTATTTAAATTTGACCAGAGAGGGACAGAGTGAGAGTGAGAGTGAGAGTGAGAGTGAGAGTGAGAGAGAGAGAGAGAGAAGGAAAGTGAGAAAGCAAGCCACCAGGTCCAGGACTCAAACTGTGGTCGGCCATGTGGGAGTCCAGCATCCTTAACCACATCCTTAACCTGCCAGCCTCCGGAGTCTAGCTCTTAAGTGTTTATTATAGAAAAATACATTTTGGTCTTTATTTCTGGTAGCCTAAATATACAACTTTCATTTCATATCCAGTGGGGTAAGATACTGTGAGGTTTAAAACAAAAAAAATACTGTGAAGTTTAGAGCTTGAATTCCTTAACCAGGAAGCCTAGTTTCAAATCCCAACTCATCATTAAGCAGTTTTGTGACCTTGAGAAGTTACTTTACTTCTCTGTCTAAAATGAATATAATAATGGTATCTATTTCATAGAAATAATGTGAGGGTTAAATGAATCTATTCTTCTCCCATATTCCCACATTATTTTGAAACAAATTCCAGACATCATTATTATATCTGTAAACATTTCAGTAAGTATCTCTGAAAGATAATGGCTATTTAAAAAAAAAAATAGTAACCACAGTATCACTATTATACCTAAAAACTGTTAGTAAAGGGGGCTGGCAAGTGGTGTGGTGGTTAAGGTGCCGGACTCCCACATGGTTGACTATGGTTTGAGTCCTATAACTGGTGGCTTATTTTCTCACTATCCCTCTTTCTTTCTTTCTCTCTCTGTCTCTCTTTGGCCAAATTTAATAATAATAATATATAAATTAAATAAAATAATTCTTTAAAAAATAAAAAACAAAACTGACAATTAGTCCTTGATATTCTCCAGTATCTACTCATTATTCAGCTTTCTCTGATTGTCTCAAAAAATATCTTTATGGTTTATTTATTCAAATCAGGATCAGAATAAAGGGGCCAGCAGTTAGCGTAACAGCTATGTTGCTGGACTCCCACATAGTCGACCACGGTTCGCGTCCCGGACCCAGTGGCTTAAGACTCACGCCAGGCACGTGTGCGTGCGTGCCCAGGATCCCGAGAGGAGAATGGAGGAGAAGGGATTGCGGCATGGCCATCCCCCCTGGGGGGTGATTTCTCGCTTTCTGTCTCTCTGTCTCTCTCTTTCTGTCTGGCGAGTGCACGCACCCTATAGCAAAAACCTCTCCAAAAAAAAAGGATCAGAATAAATAAACTATTGCATTTTGTTAACTGTTTCTTTTTTTGTTTCCAGTTTGCCAGAGGGCTCATGTGCTTGCCAGAGAAAGACAGAGAAAGAAAGTGAAAAAGCACCCCCATGAGGCATAGTCAGACTACAGTTCTTTCTCCTCCATTTCTCCATCCTTTCAAGATTTTAGGCATGCTTGCACACATACCTGGTGCGTTTTTCAAGCCACCAGGTCTGGCATTTGAACCACAATCTCCCCTTAACAAGTCTTGGAGTTAGGCCTGGTTAACTGTTCTTAAGTAAATCAAGACTGTTGTTTTCTTTTCTCCCTTTTCTCCTCTAGTATTTTATTTTATTTTTCTAAAGAATTATTTTATTTAACTTTATTTATTTGTTTGTTTATTGTTTATTTATTTTAGTTTGATGAGAGAGAGAATGAGAAAGCAAGCCACCAGGTCTGGGACTTGAACCATGATCTGCCATGTGGGAGTCCAATGCCTTTAACCACCATGCCACCTGCTGGCCCCTAGTATTTTACTTTTTGATAAATCAGTTGTTTTTAGTTATAAACAAAACTTACTTTTTTTTAAAGAAAATGCAAGTATAAGTATAAAGTATTTGTTGAAACCAACTTTAGCTAATATTTTCTCCTCCCTCCCCAATTTTGGGGCTGTATAGATGATTTCACATCAAGAGAACCATGCAAAGTGGAAGATTTCTGCTGACTCTCAAAAGTCTTCTGTTCAGCAACTAAATGAACAATTAGAGAAGGCAAAACTGGAATTAGAAGAAGCTCAGGACACTGTAAGCAATTTGCATCAACAAGTCCAAGACAGGAATGAAGTAATTGAAGCTACAAATGAAGCATTACTTATTAAAGTAAGTAAATATGGGATTAGTAAGATGTATCTATGAACAAGTAAATTTATGACTTATTTTTCCTGTCTTTAGATGACTATAGAACCAACTATTAACCTGTTTGAATGAAAAGCATGTTATTAAGATGATGGTATCATTCAAAAAATAGATTTTAGGGACCAGCAGATGGCATAATGGCTACATTGCTGGACTCCCATGTAGTTGACCGAGGTTCGAGTCCTGGATCCGTGTCTTAAACTCACACCAGGCGCGCGTGTGCATGTGTGCTCAAGATCCCGAGAGGAGAACAGAGGAGATGGGATTGTGGCATGGCCATCCCCCCTGGGGGGTGATTTCTTGCTTTCTGTCTCTCTGTCTCCCTCTCTGGTGAGTACACGCACCCTATAGTAAAAACTCTCAAAAAAAATGTTGAATTTGAGAAATTATTAATATAATGTACATTATATTACCACAGAAGTAATAATTTATAAATGTTCAAATAGAAACTCATCTAATCATGTTTGCTTTTTAGTTTTATATTTGATATCTAAAATTCAGAAGCATTTTTCTAAATCAGTAAAGTTCTTTCAAAAATCATGAAGTAGAAATATGAGATTATATTCAGAATTTTTTTCTGGATTTGAATATAGAGATCATTTTACAAATAGCCTTTTACTATTTATACACTTCTATCAGTATTGGCAGTTTTCTCTGAAATTTGAAATTACTATCAGTATTGATACATAGAAATTAAAAAGTTAACATTGATTCAGAACTGTCAATGTATAGGTAAATTACCAGAGAAACCCTTAATAAAGAACAACATGATAGTTACAAGGCGATAAATGATTTTATAGCAAAACAAGTTATTAAAAAGGAAAAAACCTCAACCAGATTATCCCTGAGAAATATTTCTAGTTATTAAGCTAAACACTTAAATTTCTTTTATAATAGAATTGACAGTCACAGTAGGAGAGGAAACTGAGTAAATATAATCTAAAATTATGTTTAGATTGACCACTCTATTCATGCTTTTACTAAATCATTAATATTTCTGATGTTCTAGAGATTTACAACATTCCCCCAAATTACAAAACTTCATTGTGAAAAATTGACCCTAAAAAATTAAAAGATTTTGCATTGTATTCCTTGTCACACTTTGCTAGATTTTATCAATGAGGTGAATACCATTAGATGGCATGTATCAATTATTATTATTTTTTATTTTTTTATTAATTAATTAATTTATTTTTGTATATACTTTCAATCATATTGTTTGGCTTACAATGAGACCATTTCGATATGTGAACATTTCTCCCCAGACCCGTTGATCGAAATATCTTCAACAGATAACACCACACCTCCCCATCCCGTCAATGCTCTACCTCTGTATCCCTTCTCCAAATGTCTTTCGTTGGGCCCCACTCCTCCACATACACCTCATCTGACATTCACACCCATCTCTTGTGTTTGTTCAACTGTTAGTCAATCATTTTCAGACATAGAATGCAGACAAATGGTATATGTTAAGTGGGGACATACAATGTCTCTCCTGGCTTGCCTCACTCAGCAGTACATCTTCCATATTCTTCCACTTTCTGTCAAAAGCCAGGGCTCTGTTGGTTTTTATGGCTGAGTAGTATTCCATAGAGTATATGTGCCACAGTTTTTCAATCCATTCCTCCATACGGGGGCATCTGGGTTGGTTCCATGACTTAGCAATTGTGAATAGTGCCGCAATAAACATCGATGTGCAAGCACTTTTCCAATGAAGAATTCTTCTGTCCTTTGGGTAGATACCGAGGAGTGGGATCTCTGGATCATATGGCAGATCTATCTGTAGATTTTTGAGGAATCTCCAAATTATTCTCCACAGTGGTTGGACCAATCTACATTCCCACCAGCAGCGTAAAAGAGTTCCCCTTTCACCACACCCCCGCCAACACTTATCATTTTTTGTTTTTTTAATATTAGACAATCTGACTGGGGTTAGGTGGTACCTCATTGTTGTTTTTATCTGCATTTCCCTTACGATGAGGGAGGTTGAACATTTTTTCATATGCCTTTTGGCCATTCGTATGTCATCTTTAGAGAGTGTTTTCTTCATCTCCTTCTCCCATCTTTTAATAGGGTTGATCATCTTTTTTCCAAACACCTTTTTTAGTTCCTTGTGTATTCTGGTTATCAGTCCCTTATCTGATGCAACATTTACAAAAATATTTTCCCATTCTGAGGGCTGTCGATTCACACTAACTACTGTGTCTTTGGCCATGCAGAAACTTCTTAGTCTGATGTAATCCCACTTGTCTATTTTGTGGACGATGGACTCTGCTTTGAGGGTCTTCTTTAGGAAGTCTTTCCCTACACCAATGTCTCCCAGAGTTTCCCCAGCATTCTCCAGGAGCAGCTTTATAGTTTGAGGTCTTAGATTTAGATCCTTGATCCACCTTGACTTGATTCTTGTCAAAGGAGAGAGGTAGGGGTTCAGATTCATCTTTCTGCAAGTGGAAGTCCAGTTTCTCCAGCACCACTTGCTGAAGAGGCTTTCATTTTCCCACTGGATTGACTGGTACCCCTTGTCAAAGATCAGTTGCCTGTATGTTTGGGCACTTATTTCTGGGGACTCTATTCTGTTCCATTGGCCCACATGTCTGTTTCTGTGCCAATACCATGCTGTCTTTATTACCACAGCTTTGTAATATATTTTTGGATCGGGGATTGAGATGCCACCCACTCCATTCTTCTTGTGTAGAAGTGCTTTGGCAATACGGGGTCTTTTATGATTCCAGACAAATTTTAAGATTGTCTTTTCTAGATCTGTGAAGAATGTGTCTGGTACTTTGATTGGCATTGCATTAAATAGGTAGATTAATTTGGGTAGAATTGCCATTTTGATTATATTAACTCTTCCAATCCATGAACATGGGATGTCCTTCCATTTTTTTGTGTCATTTTCAATTTCTTTTTTTACCTTCTCATAGTTTTCCTTGTGGAGGTCTTTAACTTCTTTGGTTAGATTTATTCCTAAATATCTTATACTTTTAGTGGCTATGGTAAACGGAATAAGTTTTTTCAGTTCTATCTCAGTCTGCCTGTTATTCGTATATAGAAATGCTATCGATTTCTGTATATTGATTTTATATCCTGCAACTTTACTGAATTCATGTATTACTTCCAGTAGTTTTTCCATGGAGACCATTGGGTCTTCTATGTATACAATCATGTCATCTGCAAATAGAGAGAGTTTCACCTCTTCTTTTCCTATTCGAATGCCCTTTATTTTTTCCTCTTTTCTGATTGCGTTGGCGAGGACTTCCAGTACTATATTGAAAAGGAGAGGAGAAAGTGGGCATCCTTGTCTTGTTCCTGTGTTTAGTGGGAAAGCTTTCAGCTTTTCTTCATTCAGGATGATGTTCGCTATGGGTTTTTCATAGATGGCTTTTATTGTATTGAGAAATGGCCCTTCTATGCCAATTTTGCTAAGAGTCTTGATCATGAAGGGATGTTGTATCTTATCAAATGCTTTTTCTGCGTCAATCGATATGACCATATGGTTTTTGTCTTTCTTCCTATTAATATGGTGTATTACATTTATGGTTTTGCGTATGTTGAACCAACCTTGCATTCCTGGAATAAAGCCTACCTGATCATGGTGTATGATCTTCTGTATAAGTTGTTGAATACGATTTGCTAGTATCTTGTTGAGAATCTTTGAGTCTATGTTCATCAGAGATATTGGTCTATAGTTTTCCTTCCTTGTCCTGTCCTTATCTGTTTTGAGGATGAGGGTGACAGAGGCTTCATAGAATGAATTAGGGAGAGATTCACCCTTTTGGATCTTTAGAAATAATTTGAGCAGAATGGGAGTTAACTCTTCTTTGAAAGTTTTGTAGAATTCAGAGGTGAATCCATCGGGGCCAGGGCTTTTCTTTGTTGGGAGGTTACTTATTACTGATTCAATCTCCTGGCTTGTTATGGGCCTATTCAGACTTTCTATTTCTTCCTGGCTCATTCTTGGTAGATTATATTTGTCCAGGAATTTGTCCATCTCATCCAGATTATCTTGTTTCTTAGCGTATAGATGTTCAAAGTATCCTCTAATGATGTTTTGAATTTCTACTATGTCTGTTGTTATGTTACCAGCCTCATTGCAGATTTGATTCACCTGGTTCCTTTCTCTCTTCTTCTTAATAAGTCTCGCTAGTGGGGTATCAATTTTGTTTATCCTTTCAAAGAACCAGCTTTTGCTTTCACTTACTTTCTGTATAGTACGTTTATTTTCTATTTCATTTATTTCTGCTCGGATCTTTATTATTTCCTTTCTCCTGTAATTTTTTGGATTTTTTTGCTGTTGCTTTTCCAATTCTCTAAGGCTTGATGTTAGGTGATCCATTAGCCTTTTCTCTGTCTTCCTCTTATGTGCACTAATTGCTATGAACTTCCCTCTTATGACTGCTTTGGCAGTGTCCCAAAGATTATGGAAACTTGTATTTTCATTGTCATTGGCTTCCATGAATCTTTTGATTTCGGACTTTATTTCTTCGGTAATAGTGGAGTCATTCAGGAGTAGGTTATTTAGTTTCCATGTTTTTAGGTATTTTTGAGGATTTCTCTTGAAATTAAACTCGAGTTTAATTCCATCATGGTCAGAGAAGATGCTGGAAATAGTTTCTATGCCTCTGAATCTGCAGAGGCTTGCTTTGTGTCCTATGATGTGGTCAATCTTCGAGAAAGTTCCATGTCGGGGTGAGAAAAAACTATATCTTGTGGTTTTTGGGTGGAAAGTTCTATAGATGTCTGTTAAGTCCAATTGATTTATGGTATCATTTAGATCCTTGATCTCTCTACCTATTTTTTGCCTAGATGATCTGTCCAGAGGGGATAATGCGGTGTTGAGATCTCCAACAATTAGTGTGTTGCAGTCTATCTCCCCTTTCAGATCTAACAATCTTTCCTTCACATATTTGGGTGCTCCTGTGTTAGGAGCATAGATATTAATAAGCGTTATATCTTCTCGATCTATAGAGCCTTTTACTATGATATAGTGCCCTTCTTTGTCTCTTCGGACACTTTTTGTTTTAAAGCCTATTTTGTCAGAAATTAGTATCGCAACTCCAGCTCTTTTTTGGTTCCCAACTGCATGGAAAACCTTTTTCCAACCCTTCACTTTCAGTCTATGTATATAGTCATTTTCCATGAGGTGGGTTTCTTGTAGGCAACAGATAGAGGGTTTTTGTTTTTTTATCCATTCAGCCAGTCTGTGTCTCTTGATTGGAGAATTTAACCCATTAACATTCAATGTTATTATCGATGTTACAGGATCTGTACCGACATTTAAGTTAGCCATTGTCTTAGTTGCCTGTTATTTCTTTGTTTCTGGCTGTTGCGTCTTTAGTTTTCCTGGAACAGTACTTTCTTCAGGATTTCTTGAAGAGCTGGTCTGGTGTTGGCAAATTCTTTCAGGTTTTGTTTGTCTGAGAAGATTTTAATCTTTTTTTCCCAAATGAAGGATAATCTTGCAGGGTATAATAGTCTTGGCTGAAATTGTTTCTCTCTTAACACTTTCAGTATGTCTTCCCATTCTTTTCTTGCTTGCATTGTTTCTGATGAGAGGTCTGGTGTTAGTCTTATGGGATGGCCTTTGTAAGTTATTTCTCGTTTCTCTCTTGCCAGTTTTAGTATCATGTCTTTTTCTGTGACGTTAGACAGCCTGGCTAAGATGTGCCTTGGGGAAGATCTTCTGGGGTTGATTCTATTTGGGGTCCTTTGTATTTCTTGGGTCCGGATGGTTCGGTGCCTCTCTAGGCTTGGGAAATTTTCTTCCAAGATGTCATGGAATAGATTTTCCATTCCGCTCTTAGTTTCTTCACCTTCTGGGATGCCGATTATTCTGATGTTTGGGCGTCTAATAGAGTCTAGTATTTCTCGTATATTATCCTCATGTTTTTTAGTTATTTTCTCGATCTTTTTGTAGTTTTTTTCTAGATCAGAGGTTTTATCTTCTACATCAGAGATTCGATCTTCAGCATGGTCTAATCGGCTCTTATACTTTCCAGAGAGTTTTTGATTTCTTGTATTATAGACTTTATCTCTAATAGTTCCACCTGATTCTTTCTCAGAGTATCCATTTCTTCTTTCATATCCTGGAAGGACTTCCTAATTTCCTGTAGTTCGTTGTCTCTCTTTTTTTCCAATTCACAGAATTTGGTCACCATGAATGTTCGAAATTCTGTGTCTGTCATTTTGGTAACGTCCTCCATATTTACAAGACATGGAGGGGCATTTTCCTTTGTTGGAGACATATTTTCTTGTTTATTCAGACCTGAGGCTCTTTTTCTACTTTTAGGATGGCATGTATCAATTATTTTAAAGATTGTGAGTTCAGCTACTTAAGGACTTTGCCAAAGTATTGGCTAAGTATCAGCAGTTCTTAAGCAACCCATAGAAACAGAGATCTCAGAACGCATACTGTGATTAGCCAGTATACTGGTTAGAAAATAGAATTTCCAAGGCCTGCAGTTGACGTGGTATTTGGGGTGCTAGACTCCTGCGTTGCTGACTATAGTTCCAAGTCTTGGACCAGGAAGCTTGCTGTCTCACTTTTTCTTTCTCTCTCTCTCTCATGAGTGCACATGCCCTTTAGCAAAAATTAAAAATAATAAAACTATGGGACCAGCAGTTAGCATAATGGCTATGTTGCTGAACTCCCATGTAGTCAACCACAGTTCGAGTCCCCGACCTGGTGGCTTAAACTCACACTGGGCGCGTGTGCGTGCGTGCCCAAGATCCTGAGAGAAGAATGGAGGAGAAGGGATTGCAGTGTGGCCATCCCCCCCCCCCCCGGGGGGGGCAATTTCTTGCTTTCTGTCTCTCTGGCAAGCATATGCACCTTGTAGCAAAAACCTCTCCAAAATAATAATAATAATAGTAATAAATTAAATTGAATTTAATAAAAAAATAGAATTTCCTTGTTGACCGACAGCTGCTCTTAAAGTCAAACTCAGTTGGCTGAAAAGTCTAGACTGAGGAGGAATTAAAGAGGGTAAAAGAGGAGAAGAAAAAAGAAGGGTCCATAGAGCAGAACCAGGCATGACTAACAATTCGAAGTAATTATAAAGAATAGAAAGTTTTTCCATTGACAACATCAGTAAATGACAGAGAACAAAATCAGAAGTGAGGGAGAAAAGAAGGAACAGTGTTGAAGCCATTGTTCTTTCTAACTCACTTCCTCTAGTACCCCAACCCATACCTTAATATTTGAGGGCAACTGGACAAGAACAAAGCTAAGACCACTTCCTGAGAGCCATGAAGGCATCACTATATGATGGTCTAATATGATAGTGAACTCTGAGTCATAAGAAAAAGGTGAATTATGTTTAATGTATTCTGTGTACTACATTTCATTATAAAATGTATGTGTTAAACTGCACATTAAGTGGAATCCTATTTAGCTGAATAATGCACAGGAGGAAAATAAAAACTCCAATTGTGTACAACCCTACGCTGTGTCTATATTGTAACTACATTATTTATTGTGACTTTAAGAATATGAATGTAACATTTACTACAAAAAATTGGCACTACAGCCACTTATAAGTAAAGTTTACATAAAGACATGAAAGAACTGAAATAGGCATGTTAAACTTTCTTTTTATAATATATACTGTGATCGCAACAGATTTAGTTGTAAATATAGCATTTAAAAAAACTAGATTTAAGAATAGAAACTACCAAATTAAAAGTCACTGACTTAGAAATATATTCCTTAGGGTACTTATAAGAAAAGGAGGGTGTATTTGAACAGGAGACTATTATACTTATTTATCTATCTTTAAAATTTTTAATGTCATCTATTCGTTTTTTTAGGCTTTATGGATTTTTTTAGTGTGTGCAGTCTCATTCCTAGGATCCCAAAGTTGGGTCAAAGGACACAAATGAAAGACATGCAAAAATAATAGAAATGAAAGTAAGCATTTATATACATTTAAATGGTAAGGTTTTTTTAGGTTTTTTTTTTTTTTTTTTTTTTTTTTTTTAGAGAGAGATTTTTGCTATAGGGTGCATGAGCTTGCCAGAGAGAGAGAGAGAAAGTGAGAAATTTCCCTGCAGGGAGGATGGCCACACTGCAATCCATTTTCCTTCATTTTCATCTTGGAATTTTGGGCATGCACGCACATACACTGGCCTGAGTTTGAAGCCTCCAGGCCTGCAACTTGAACCATGGTCAGCCATGTGGGAGTCCAGCAACATAACCACTATGCCATCTGCTGGTCCCTACAATAAGTATTAATTTACTGAACATTATTAATCACATTCTGAAATTTTAAAAAAATTTCAGGTGTAATAAAGCTTTCTAGTAATAAGGACATATAAAGCAGAATAACTGATATACTTTTATTTCTATTAGAAATTCTGAAGGGAATCTTTTTTGTTATCTGTACATGTTAGAGTAACAAAAGATAGTGTACCTCTGTATTTTTGCAGAGAAAGTTTTAGTTGTAAGGTTGCAGTCTGGAATAGAAATTGATGTTGCCATTAACACTATGAAAGACAAATCTGTAAGGAAAATTAGTTTTTCATGGAATTCCTTAGAGTCTTCAAATACATTTCAAATGAACGTGCATAGTTATCTCCAAATGAAGCTGTCTTTAAAAGTAAAGGGTTTAAATGCAGCTTGAAAAACTTTCAAGAATTGTAAAAAGATTCCCGTATGGGAATAAATGTGCCTTAGATGATTTCAAAGAGTTTATGATTTTCTAAGTAGCTCATTCATTTTAAAAAAATACATTGAACACTGACTATGTATCAATTTTTCTGCAGGAATCAGAATTAACTAGGTTACAAGCCAAAATTTCTGGACATGAAAGGACAGAAGATATCACACTTTTACCAACCCCATTTATACCTCCAACAGAAATTTTATCCGATATTCAAGATCCAAAGTTTACTAAGCATTCTCAGACATTTTTATTCAATCGTAGAAAGCTACGTCGCTCCATTAGTGCCAGTGACCTTAGTTTTAAAGCTAATGGTGATGAAGATCTTTCTGAAGAATTACTACAAGACTTAAAGAAAATGCAGTTAGAGCAACCTTCAACATTAGAAGAAAGCCATAAGAATCTCACTTATACCCAATCAGACTCATTTAAACCTCTCACATATAACCTAGAAGATGATAGTTCTGAGAGTAATGACTTTAGTACTCTTAGTGGAATGCTAAGATACATAAACAAAGAAGTGAGACTATTAAAAAAGTCTTCAATGCAAACAGGTGCTGGTTTAACTCAGGTATGTACTTCGTACATTGTAAGTTGTAATAATTGTCTCTGATGAATATAATTTTATTACTTGGAAAAAAATCATTATTGAAATTAAGAATGCCATGTCATGAAAGTTCTGTGTATGTGAGAAATTCAAAAAGTTCATGAAAAATTATGTTTATTTTGCCACAAAGGATTTTTTATTATATGATATGCAAGTAGCTGGGACTACAAGCATGCACCACCATGCCTAGATCTTTCAGATCTCACTGTGTTACCCATTCTTGTCTGCTCACAATCCTCCTGCCTCAGCCTCCTGAATAATTAGGACTATAGGGATGCACCATTGTGGTAGATTTCTAGGGTGGGCCAGGAATCAAATCTGAGCCTCCCACGTAGCCTCAGATCTTGAAGTAGCAGCAGCAACTAGAGCACAATTTTAGGAAGTTCAGAGACTTCAAATCAAGAACTTCTGTTATAAGCTTATTTTGGATTACAGCAGCAGAAGATAATTAGCTAATTAATCAATGCCTACTGTTTAGTAGTTCACAGTTTATTAGGAATTTATAACAAGTATTATTTATATCCACTTTATTTCTAAAAAGGCATTATAAGTAATTTGCAAGTATGTAACCAGGAGTACAGGTAAATACATAGAGATAGGATAACATTTTCAAAATCATGGCCAGATTTGGCCCCTATTATTAAAATCTTTTGGACCATTTCCCTATATTTTTCTACTTCTCTATGTTGTGCTGCTTTTTCTTTTTCTTTTTCTTTTTTTTGAGAGATTTTTTTTGCTATAGGGCACATGTGCTCACCAGAAAGACAGAGAGAGACAGAGACAGAAAGCAAAAAAAATCACCCCCCAGGGGAGATGGCCACGCCATGCTGCAATCCCTTCCCCTCCATTCTCCTCTCAGGATTTTGGGCATGCATGTACACATGCCCAGCGTGAGTTTAAGCCACCGGGTCCGGGACTCAAACTGTGGCCAACTACAAGGGAGTCCAGCGACATAGCCATTATGCCAACTGCTGGTCCCGTTGTGCTGCTTTTATATGCATACATTTATTTACTTTGTCTTTTTCCTTTTCTGCTATATTTTTCATTTTCTCTCTTTTTCTTTTTTAAAATGTGTTTCCTCTATGAACCTTCCAATGTGAATTAGCCATACAAAGCATAACATTTTATTGCTGAACACAGTCCAGCCCCTATTTTCTCTTTTTTTATTGGCTTTTAAAAAAATAATTATTTAATTTTATTTATTATTATTTTATTTTTTCAATTTGACCAGAGAGGTACAAAGATGGAAAATGAGAAAGCAGACCACCAGGTTCAGGATTCAAACCAAGTTAGGCACATGGATGGATGTCCAGTACTCCAACTACCACACCACCTGCTGGCCCCTACATTGGCTTTTTTTTTTTGCTATAGGGCGCGTGTGCTCACCAGACAGACAGAAAGCGAGAAATCACCCTCCAGGGGGGATGGTCACGCCGCAGTCCCTTCTCCTCCATTCTCCTCTCGGGATCTTGGGCACGCACGCACATGCGCCCAGCGTGAGTTTTAAGCCACCGGGTCTGGGACGCGAACTGCGGTCGACTACATGGGAGTCCAGTGACATAGCCATTACGCTAACTGCTGGTTCCCACATTGGCTTTTAATGTTGACATTTGTTCTTTATTGTGTTCTTCAGTCAAACTGTGTGGTACTGATGTCTGAATATCTTATTTTTCTGTCTCATTTTGAGTTTTAAAATTAGGTTAGTTTAGGGAGCCAAACCAATATTATCTATGTGGTTCGTTATTAACTTTTTCTGACTCATATTTTTCCTGTTAACTAAATATTTCCCACTCTTTTTTTAAATGATGCTGTTAAATAAATATGGGCATTTCAAATATTAATATATTATTTTGCATTATTCCAGGGAGAAAAATTGTAATTAAGAGAAGATGTTGAAGTTACGAAAAAATGGAATTTTTGGTACTGTGCTGTTTACTCATTTACATGTAGCTCATACTTCATAGAAACTGTTATTTTACTGCTTTCGAATAAATTTTATATTTCAATATTTTTAAAGAAAGCCATTTCTTCTAAAGCTATACTTCCAGTGTGTGTGTGTTTTAAGATTTTTGCTACAGGGTGTGTGCAGTTACCTGTAAGAGACAGAAACAGAGAAAGGGAAAGTAAGAAATCACTCCCCAAGGTAGACGGCCACACTGCAGTCCCTTCTCCTCCATTCTCCTTTCAAGATTTTGAGCACATGCACACAATGCACCTGGCCTGTCTTTCAAGCCACTGGGTCCAGAATTCAAACTGTGGAGTTGGCCATGTGGGATCACTCTAGCCATCTTAAACTACCATGCCACCTGCTAGCTCTCAGGAGCCCCCTCCCCCACTTTAAAAAAAAATTGTGTTATTTAATTTTATTTATTATAATTTAATTTGACCATAGAGAGAAAGCAAGCCACCAGGTTCAGGACTCACACCATGGTCAGCCACGTGGGAGTCGAGCACAGAAATCACTTTACCACTTGACAGCCCTCAAGCCCCTTATTTATATATTTATTTGAGAGATTTTTGCTATAGGACATTGTGCACTCACCATCCAGACAAACAGTAAGAAATCACCCCCCAGGGGATGGTCACACAGCAATCCCTTCTCCATTTTCCTCTTGGGATTTTGGGCACATACACTCCGGTGCTTAGTGTGAATTTCAAACTGCCAGGTTGAGACTAGAACTGTGGTTGACTGAATGGGTCCAGCGCCTCAACTACTATACTACCTGCTGGCCCCCAAGCTCCTTATTTTTAACTCTTAAAAGCTTTTTCTTATTCCCTATGTAACATTGGTAGACAATTCTCATACTTCTGTAGATCCATTTTCTCATTTGTAAAATAAACTAGATGGTATTTGTCTGTTTTAAAGTAAATACATTGAGCTGCTTTGTAAAAAAAAAAAAAAAATAAGTAATTAAGTAATCCCATGTAGAATAAACTTCTGTGAATGGTAAAATTACAAAATTTTCACCTAGCAACACTAATGCACACAGTTGATGTTGCTATTTGACAGGCTGAGGCCACATGGGAGACCCAGGTTTGATTTCTGGACCACCCTAGATGTAGTGGCATACACCTGGAGTTCAAGCATCTTGGGAGGCAGGCAGGAGGGTTATGACATAGGGGGGACCCCGTCTTAAAATTATACAACTTTTAGAAGATATTTATGAGAGAATATCTTTTGATCTCATGGCAGGGAAAGACTTTTTTAAAAGACACAAAAATAATCAATGATGAATCAAAAGATTGGTACATTTAAAGTAAGAAACTACTCATTGAAAAATACAGAGTGAACAATAACTGCCACAAGCTAGGAAAACATAGGACAAAGTAGTCAAACTCAAAGAATTTCTATAAATCAACTTTTTAAAAGGAAACAAACAACCCAATTGAAAAATGGCCCAAGGAGGGACCAGCAGATGGCGTCATGGTTACATCGCTGGACTCCCACATGACTGACCCCAGTTCGAGTCCTGCACCCAACAGCTTGAAACAGCAGGCATGGGTGTGTGTGTGTGCACAAAATCCTGGCAGGATGATGTAGGAGAAGGGATTGTGGCATGACTATCCCCTCTGGGAGGTGATTTCTCGCTTTCTGTCTCTCTCCAGCAAGCACAAGCACTCTATAGCAAAAAAATCTCTCTTAAAAAAAATGGCCAAAAGGACAGATATTTCATCAAAAAGAAAGTATGGGGCCCCCTCTGTGGTCTAGTGGTTAAGGGAGCTTTATCCCACATAGCTGACTGATTTGAATCCCAGCCCTGGTGAATTGAAAAACACTCTGGGGACATGTGCATATGTGTCCTAAATTTTGACAGAGAAGTAGAGGAGAGATTTGCAGTGTGACCATCCCTATTGGGGGCTGCTTTCTCCCTTTTTCCCTTTCCCTGTCTCTAGTGAACACACGTACCCTCTGACAATTAAAAAAATAAAGAAGTACAAATAGCCCATATGAAAAGATATTAAGGGGTCAACAAGTGGCCTAGTGGTTTAAGGCACTAGACTTGCACGTGGTTGACCACAATTCCAGTCCTGGACCCAGTGGCTTGAAACTCAATGCCAGGCACATGTGTGTGTGCATGCCCAAAATCCCGAGTGGAGAAAGGAGAAGGGATTGTGGCATGGCCATTCCCCCTGCCAGGGGGCGGGGTCAGGGGAAGTGACTTCTCAGTTTCTGTCTCTCTGTCTCTCTCTGACAAGCACACGTGCCTATAGCAAAAAATCTCTTAAAAAACGATACTAGGGACCAGTAGTTAGCATAATGGCTGTCGCTGGACTCCCATGTAGTCAACTGTGGTTTGAGTCCCAGACCTGGTGGCTTAAAACTCACGCCGGGGATGTGTGTGCGCGTGCCCAAGATCCTGAGAGGAGAATGGAGGAGAAGGGATTGCGGTGTGGCCATCCTCCTTGGGGGGTGATTTCTTGCTTTCTGTCTCTGTCTCTCTCTGTCCATCTGGCGAGTGCACACGCCCTATAGCAAAAAAAAAAAAAAAAAAAAAAAAAAAAAAAAAAAAAAAAAAAACCTCAAAAAAAGAAAACATACTAAAATTTCTTAGTAACAACAAAAAATGCAAATTAAGTACATGAAATATAATTTTACACCCACCAATTGTCCACATTTAAAGGAGAGAAAACATTAGGTGTTGATATGTGGTATAATGGGAACTGGTAGTGAGAATGTGAAACAGTATGTCTACTTTAGCAAGTAATTTGACCTTATGTAGTAGAGATGAACAGACATCTACTCTATAGCTAATACTAGGTATATACCCTTAAGAAATTCCTGCATGCATGTAATAATTCAGAAAGCATTTACCCCAGGGTATTTTTCTCTTTTTTGGGGGGAAAGATTTTGCTATAGGGTGTATATACCACCTTAGAGACAGAGATAGACAGAAAGTGAGAAATCACCCCCCAGGGGAATGGCCATGCTACAATTCCTTCTCCATGTTCCTCTCGAGATTTTGGGCATGCACTTTCATGTGCCCGGCATGAGCTTCAAGTTACTGAGTTTGATCCGGGAATCAAACTGCTCAGTCATGTAAGAGTCCAGCGCCTTCACCACACCACCTGGTGGCCCCTACCCCAGAGTGTTTTTCAAGCCACCAGAGCCAGGACTCTTCCTGTAGTCAGCCATATGGGATCTAGCTCCCTTAACCACTTGGCCATAGAGCCAGCCCTATGCTTACTTTTTGATGAAATTTCTGTTTATTTCTTTGTCTATTGGATTGTTTGTTATGGTAACATTGTTCAGTATAGAAAAACAAATTTGGAGCAACTCAAATGTCTATCAATAATAAAATGAATAAATGAGTTGTTGTGTCTAACTGTACAATGGAATAGTATAGAGCAGCAAAAGAAGAATAAATACTCATTTGCATGGATAAGCTAAAAAAAGTTATATTGAGTGGAAGAAGCAAGTCACAAAAGAAAGCATTGAATGTCTTCCATTTATAATTTTTTTTTTTTAAGGTTTTTGCCATGAGGCATAAGCACTCACCAGAGAGAGAGAGAGACAGAGAAGGAAAGTGAAAAATCACCCCCCAAGGGGGATGGCTACACTACAGTCCTTTCTTTTCCATTCTCCTCCCTGAATTTGAGGTATGCACAAAACACTTGCATGGTAGGATTTTCAAGCTGCTGGGTTTGGGACTCAAACTGGCTGGCCATGTGGGAGTCCAGTGCCTTAACCACCATGCCACCTGTTGGCCCCTCTTCCATTTATTCATTTTGAAACAGGAAACAGAAACAATGTTTAGGTAGACATAAATGATAACTATAAAGATAAGTAAGTGACTGCCTAACACAAATCAGGATGATAGTCATTAGGGGAAGTAGTGAAGGGATTCAGTTAGGAAGGATCATACAAAGGGCTTCTGGTATATAGGATGGCCTGGATGGTGGGCACACAAAGTATTCATTTGATTGTTTTAAAACTATACATTGAAGTTTTCATAGTTTTGTGTTGCAGTATAAGCGGTCTACAGAAAGTTCCGGAAAATGCATATTATGAAAAAGGTATGTTAAGATTTCAAAAATGTTTTGCACCAAAATAAACTTGTATTTTAATTCTGTTTTTCTATAAACTTTTTGAAGTGCCCACATAGATATTCTGACCTGCAAAAAAACATCCCTCAGGACCAGCAGATAACATGATGGTTACATCACTGGACTCCCATGTAATCGACCGCTGTTCGAGTCCCAAACTTGGTGGCTTAAACCTCACACCGGATGTGTGTCCATGTATGCCCAAAATCCCTAAAAGAGAATGGAGAAGAAGGGATTGAGGTGTGGCCATCCCCACTGGGGGGTGATTTCTCGCTTTCTGTCTCTCTGCCGAGCATACGTGCCCTGTAGCAAAAATCTCTCTAATAATACAAATGGAGTTCAGAGAAGGAAGAGATAATCATGGATTTCCTTGAAGAAATAGCATTACAAATTGAAATGAGAAATTATAAAGCTATACCCTCTGTCCAAATAATATGGCAGCCAATTTGAAAAGGCAATAAAAGGAAGCCTTCTGTGATGTGTTGCACTACTGAGCAGACAGTGCTCACATTTACTCCAAGATTATAGATAAAAATTCTGGGTTCTTTCTCAAAACATAATTGTTTAACTACAAAATAAGGAGCATCATTGGGACCAGCAGATGGTGTAATGGTTATGTTGCTGGACTCCCACGTAGTTGACCGCAGTTCAAGTCCCAGACCCAGTGGCCTAAAACTCAATGCCTGGTACATGTGCGTGCATGCCCAAGATCCTGAGAGGAGAATGGAGGAGAAGGGATTATGGCATGGCCATCCCTCCTGGAGAGTGATTTCTCACTTTCTGTCTGTCCGTCTCTCTCTGTCTCCAGTGAGTACATGAGCGCTATAGCAAAAAGCTCTCTTAAAAAATAAATAAGTAAATAATCATCATTGTAAATCTGATTGAATATAGAAACCTGTTTGTTTATTTGTTTGTTGTAAGTTTGCTGTATGGTGTGTGCCCTTGCCTGAGAGAGAAATCACCCCCCCACACACACATGGGGGGCTGGCCATGCTATAATCCCGTCTCTTCCAGTTCTCCTCTTGGGATTTTGGCTTATGCACACACATGAGCCCAGTGTGATTTTCGAGCTGTCAGGTCTTACACTTAGACCCTGGTTGGCCTTGTGGGAGTCTACCGCCTTAACCACTATGTCACCTGCTGGCCTCAGATTACGTCCTTTGTTAGGTCAACTAATTAGTAACCTTAATTGCATCTAAAAGTCCCTTCATGGTAATACTTCAGAATAGTGTTTGATTTATCAACCCGGGGAGGAGTCTTCTGGGAACAGATCTTAAGAATTTTGCCAATCAGGGCCAGCAGGTGGCATGATGGTTAAAGATGTTGGACTCCCACATGGGTGACCTCAGTTTGAATCTCAGACCTAGCAGCTTGGTTTCTCACTTTCTCTGGTCAAATTAAAACAAATAATAATAATAATAATAATAATAATTAATAAGGTTAAATAAAATAATTATTTAAAAACAAAGGGGGACATACAGGTGGGGTAGTGGTTAAGGGCACTGGACTTCCACATGGCTGACCACTTTGGTTTGGAGTCCTGGACCTGGCGGTTTGCTTTCTTACTTTCTTTCTCTCTCTCACTCTGTCCCTCTCTGGTTGAATTTAAATAAATAAATAAAGATAAATAAAATAATTCTTTTTTTAAAAAAAGAATTCTGCCTATCACAATAATCACTCATGTCTACAAAGGTTTCAATAATTAAACATTTACTCTCTGCTACTGTGCTGGGACCTGAGATGTATAGTCACTTACCTTCAAGAAGCATATAATCTAGTTGTGTGTCATCAGTATAAAACCAGTGTTTGTGGGGCCAGCAGGTAGCATCATGGTTAAAGTGGCTGGATCCCACATAGCCAACTAGGTGGTTGGAGTTCTGGACCCAGCATCTTGTAAAACATGCGGGGCACACGTTTATGCGTATCTAAAATCCCAAGAAAAGAATGGAGAAGAAGGGATTGTGCTGTGGCCATCACCCTGAGGGAGTGATTTCTCACTACCTCCCTCCTCTTACTCTCTCCAACAAGTGTACACACCCTATAGCAAAACTAAAATAAATAACAAGTGTTTGCCTAGAAATTGGTGTTTTGTTTTGTTTTTGGCTATAGGACATGTGTGCTCACCAAAGAAAGAAAGAGAGGGAAAAGTGAGAAATCACCCGCCAAGGGAATGATTATGCCACAGTCCCTTCTCCGCCTTCCTCTCAGGATTTTGGGCATGCATTCACACTTGCCCAGTGTGATTTTCAAGCCACTGGGTCCAGGACTCAAACTGCACAGTTGGCCATGTGAGCTCCAATGCCAAGCTCCACATCACCTCCTGGACCTAGAAAGTTTTCTTGTAGATTTTTTAAAAAATAATTACATATTTAATTTTATTTATTTATTATTCTTCAATTTGACTGAGGGGGGGCTGGGGAGAGAAAACAAGCCACCAGTCTGGGATTCAAATCACAGTCCACTACACCACCTGCCAGCCCCTCGAACTTTTTTTTTTAGAGAGAGATTCTTGCCATAGGGTTTGTGCACTCACCAGAGAGACAGAAACAGAAAGCGAAAAAATCATCCCCTGGGGGAATGGGCAATGCCACAACTCCTCTATTCTCCTCTAGGGATTTTGGGCAAGCATGCATACCCATCCAGCATGAGTTTTCAACCACTGGTTCCAGGACTTGAGCCACGGTCGACTATGTGAGGCTCCAGCAAGGTAACCATTATGCAAACTGCTGGTCCCTTGTTTTTAAAATACTGTTTCAATTGTAAAGATATAACCAATTTAAAAAAATTGGGGCCAGCAGGTGACATGGTGGTTGGGGCGCTGGACTCCCACATGGCCAACCGTGGTTTGAGTCCTGGAACTGGCACTTTGCTTTCTCACTTTCCCTCTTTCTCTCTCTCTCACACTCTATCTTGCTCTAGTCAAATTTGAATAAATAAATAAAGTTAAATAAAATAATTATTTAAAAAATTTATTCTGTTTACTTTTTTTTAATAAATCAAGTATACTGTCTAGATTTATTCACTTGCCAGTATTGACAATTAATCAATAGTTTTTTTGTTTTGTTTTGTTTTTATTTTGTTTTAAGAGATTTTTGGTATAGGGCACATGCACTCACCAGAGAGACAGAGACAGGCAGAAAGCAAGAAATCACCCTTTGGGGGTAATAGCCACACCGTAATCCCTTCTCTTCTCAGGATTTTGGGCACACATGCACAAGCCCTAGCAGATAGCCTAATGGTTAAATTGCCTGACTCCCACGTAGTCACTTATGGTTCAAGTCTCAGACCCCGGTAGTTTGAAACTGGGTACATGTATGTGTGTGCTGAAAATCCTGAGAGGAGAATTGAGGAGAAGGGACTGCAGTATGGCCATTCCCCCTGGGGGATGATTTCTTGCCTTTTGTCTCAGTCTCTCTGGTAAGTGCATGCACCCTATAGCAAAAATGTCTCTTTTTAAAAAAATCTCTTTTTACTAAGTGAGACAATTCTTCTCTGCTTTATGGCTTCAGTTCATTTGGGGGCAAAACAAACCTTACCCAACTGAGATTTAAGACCTGAGCCAAATTTTTCTTGATGCCAATATTATTAATACAGCGTTGGCATTTCAGTGACCTGTACCTGCCAGTTCTTTCAGCTTTATATGGACTAAATAGAAATGTGCTACAGTAATAGATATTTTTAACCCAATAAACGAATCAGCTAAGTGTTTAGTGATTTAAATATACTCCTCAATAATATTTTCCTAGTCTGGCCATGGTTCCACTCACCTCATTAAATTTTGATTCCTTTATAGATTGTGATTCATTTGAGAAGTTAATAGCCTCAGCATTTTACAGCAGTCACTCTGTCTAGAGTAGTTAGGAAGACAGAAGGCTTTTAGTACAAGTCATTTTCTCTTAAATAGGGAGCTCAATAAGCTATTTCCTCATGTTGAAATAAAAGATATTTAATGAGAATACAGATTAAATTCTAAAGCCAGAAAAGTGTATTTGTGTATAATGAGTCATATAAAAAGTAGTTGATACATCTAAATTTTTTGTTTTTTTGAGAGGTTTTTGCTATAGGGCGCGTGCGCTCGCCGGACAGACTGAGAGAGACAGAGACGGAAAGCGAGAAATCACCCCCCAGGGGGGATGGCCACACCGCAATCCCTTCTCCTCCATTCTCCTCTCGGGATCTTGGGCACGCACGCACACGCGCCCAGCATGAGTTTTAAGCCACCGGGTCCGGGACACAAACTGCGGTCTACTACGTGGGAGTCCAGCCATTACGCTAACTGCTGGTCCCGATACATCTAAATTATAATCAAAGAATTTTGATAAACTTTTAGAATTCCTTTTGGCCTATATCTTATTATTCTGATGAGTATGCTTATTTGTTTTCTGTAAGGATGTTTGCCCGTTTTTAAGTGCAAAAGTATGTCACTTTGGCATAAGGATTCTTCTTGAGCAGAAGAGAATTTAAGGAATAGCAGACATAGAAAAAACTCTAAAAACAGAACGTAAATTTTCCTTTTGTAAAGGAAACATATAAAGAAAATTTCTATTCATAAAGTTATCCTTCTCTTTGGTACCAGGAGGAGGACACCAAGTGTGGAGACAACTCATCATCTGAGATGATTTCAGTGCACAAGCCTTACTAAACAACCCTTATTTACCATACGTTACCTGTCACCTTTCTTTTTTTTTGGAGAGGTTTTTTGCTATAGGGCGCGTGCGCTCGCCAGACAGACAGAGAGAGACATAGAGACAGAAAGCGAGAAATCACCCCCCAGGGGGGATGGTCACACCGCAATCCCTTCTCCTCCATTCTCCTCTCGGGATCTTGGGCACGCACGCACACGCGCCCATTGTGAGTTTTAAGCCACCGGGTCCGGGACGCGAACCGCGGTCGACTACGTGGGAGTCCAGCGACATAGCCATTACGCTAACTGCTGGTTCCCACCTGTCACCTTTCAAAACCCTCATCCCATCACTACCAGTTCAAAACGTGTTTCTCCACACTTTGTTAAAGTAGTGTATAAGCCCCTGAGTCCATCTGCCTCTCTGGGCTTTCACAACTTTTCTGTGATGCCGCTACATGTTTATATAATAAAATTTTACTCATTAATCTGTCTTTTTTCAGTTTAATTTGTAGGACCCTAGGCACTGAACCCTTAGAAGATAGAGGAAAGGTTTTGTTTTGTTCTGTCTTGTTTTTCCTCCTCTACACATGGTAGTAATTTTTTGGTTTACCTTAATTTGCCACAGGGTACATGTACCTACCAGATAGAGATGGGGGTTCACCATGCCACAATGCCTTCTCCATTTTCTGAGGATTGTAGGTGTGCACACACACGCACACACACCTGTTTTTCAAGCCACTAGGTCAAACCACGCAGTTGGCCATATGGGTTCTAGCCACCTTAACCACCATGCCACTGGCTGGACCCAAATTATTATTAATATTTTTTTAAGAGAAAGATTGTTGCTATAGAGCACATGTGCTCACCAGAGAGATAGAAAGCAAGAAATCAGCCCCTAAGGGAGATAACCATGCCACAATCTCTTCCATTTTCCTCTTGGGATTTTGGACATGCATGCACATGTGCCTGGTGTGAGTTTAAAGCTTCCAAGTCCAGGGACCAGCAGTTAGTGTAATGGCTATGTCACTGGACTCCCATGTATTCAACTGTGGTTTGAGTCCTGGACCCAGTGACTTAAACTCATGCCGGGCACATGTTTGTGCATGCCCAAGATCCCAAGAGGAGAATGGAGGAGAAGGGATTGCAGCGTGGCCATCCCCCCTGGGGGGGTTGATTTCTTGCTTTCTGTCCCTCTGTCTCTGTTTTTCTGGTATGTGCACATGCCCTATGGCAAAAACCTTTCCAAAAAAAGAAAAATGGCATTTGAGGTGCTCAGAGAGGAGAGGGTTATGACATGGTAGTTTAGTGCCAAATGGGGCAAAGATATCAAGTAGACTGTGCATGAAGATACCAACCACTAGGCAATAAATTCAACATGTTGAAATAATTCAGGGGACCAGCAAATGCCATAATGGTTGCGTCACTGAACTCCTACAGAGTCGACCACAGTCGACCCAGCATGTATTTCAAGCTGCCAGGTCTAGGACTCAAACCACAAGGTTGGCCGTGAGATATCTAGCCGCTTTAACCACCACATTCGGGTTGGCCCCGAATGCCATTTCTAAGGTCCTCCTAACTCATAATTCTTATCTTGGCTTCCCTCCCTGCCTCAGATGTTGCAGTGATTTCCCTGGGCCTTTTCTCTCTGGTGTGATTACCTGATGGCTTCCATTCTCCTAACTTCATTAATAGACATTGGCTCCCAAATCTGTTCCTTTTTTATTTTTAGTTTTGCTATAGAGCACTTGTGCTCACAGGAAAAATATTAATGAGTATGTGTGTGGGGAAGTGAGAAATCACGCTCCAAGAGGGATAGCCATGCCACAATCCCTTCTCTTCCATTCTCCTCTGGGGGGCTCTGGGCACATGCCCCATATCTTCTTAAGTCACATGTCTGGGGCTCAAACTGTGTGGTCTGCTATGTAGCATCCAGTACCTTAGCCTCCAAACCACCTGCTGGCCCCCCAAATCTGTTTCTCAAATGCCAACTTCAACCTTTAATTCTGGGTTTTTTTAAATTGCCAGAGTGTGCATGAACTCACCAGAGAGAGAAATAGAGAGGGAGAAAGCACCTCCCGATGGGGCAGGGTCATGCCTCAATTTCTTCTCCATTTCTCCATACTTTTGAGAATTGGGGCATACACACAAACATGCCTGGCACATTTTGCTAGCTGTTGAGTCGGATTCGAATCACAGCCACCTGTGTGGGATCCAGCTCCTTAACTACTAAGCTACAGAGGTGGTTCTGGATCTGTAAGTTTTAAAAAAGAATAATTTTATTTATCATTACTTATTTTACAAGAGAGGGAAAGTGAGAAAGCAAGCCACTGGATCCAAGACTTAAACTTCAGTCCACCATGTAGGAGTTCAGTGCCTTAACCACCATGTCGCCGGCTGGTCCTGAGATTTGTATTTTTAAACTGTCTTCTGAACACCTTTACCTGGATGTAGAAAACACCAAAATGCCTTGTCCTCTTTCTATATTCCTGTTCTTAGTTAATGGTGTCACCATCTACTCATTTTTCTAAGCTAGAAATAGAGTTATTTTCATTTCTTCCCTCTTTGGCTCCCATACTCAAACACTAATATAAAATACTCTCTTTCAGAAATATCTTCTTTCTAGCCTATCTATCTTTTTTATCCTCTACCATTGTTCTAAGTTAGTTTTGCATCATCTTTCACCTGACTCTCAAACAGCCTGCTGTTTTTCCTTTCTTTACATGATCTAGTTCATCCTGTATGGTACCAGAAGTGCAACCTATCTTTGAAAGAATCCTGTCAATACCACAGCTTGCTCTTGCCTATCAGATAATACTATAGGCTAGCAAACAGTTTATGACAGAGTTGCCTTGTGATCAGTTTGGATTGTAGCTCTTTCAGACATACCAATATTTACTGATCACTAGAAATGCAGTAATGAATAAAAATGAAGTTTTTTGTTTTTTGAGAAATGTTTTGCTATAGAGAGTGTGTATTCGCCTAAGAGACAGAGAGACAGAAAGTGATAATCCCCCTTCCACCCCAAGAGTGCATGGCCACCCCACAATCCCTTTCTCCCATTCTCCTCTCAGGATTTTGGGCACACACACACATGTGCTCTGTGTGAGTTTTTTTTTTTTAATTTAAATTTATTTATTTACATTCATTCATTGTACATCATTACAACATACAAAATGAGATTTTCCATCTAGAGTACACTGTATATTGGCTCAATCAAGCACATCAACATACATGTTATCGTCAACAATAATTTTCCATTTCTTGTTTCCTATATGTTTTGCTTTTTTTTTCCTCATCCTTGATTCCCTATCTCTTACCCTTTGCCATCTCCCACTCTCCTTCCACACTGTCTCTGGTATCTATGTTTGCTTTCTATACTGTTTTTCCCCCACATTTTATTGAGTCACTAAAGATCTTAATTAATCTAAATATTTTCATAGCAAGCACAGCTGATATATACATTTGTATGAACACAAGTCCAACTTTAGGCATAAGCCTCAATGAGTAGAATGAACATCCTATAAAGTAGTACCTAGCTGGGGCTATATATCATACTGCAGTCATTGAACAGGTATTTTTTTTTTTCTGAAACTTTTTTTTCAACTTAATTTGCATTCTTTCCCAAGCATCGTCACAGCATACAAAATGTGATTTCCCATCCAGAGTATACTGCATAGTGGCTTAATCATGTATATTATCACAAATTTTCCATTTCTAGTTTCTAGAATTTTTTTTTACCCCTATTTCTGACCCTCTGTCCTTTCCCACCCTCTTCTCACACTATCTCTGGAGAATACAATTGTCTTCCATTTCTTTCCCACCCACATTGTATTGATCACACAATTTCTTAAATAATCTAACTACTTTCAATAGCAAGTTCACTTGATGCTATTAAGAAAACCAGTTTTAACTTAAATCAAGGAAATGCTAAGGAACTTTGCTTAAAGCCAGGAAACAGGTTAGGATTCAAATGATAGGTGCATGAACCTATCCATATCTCAAGACAGGACACAAATCCTTACGACCAGATAACAACGTCTACAAGAAAATCAGCAATATTTTAGTCAAAAGTCATAAAATTATACTTCACCAATTCAGTCTCATGTACTTATCTTCAGTTGTGGTTCAATTTTCCCGTTTAAATTCAGGGATAGAATTCTTGAGCATGCTGAAAAAAAAATCTGTCAGTACATTACAACTTGAGTATTGAGAATTTTCCCCGAAAAGGTCTTTTCCTCAAAGGAAAAGGTTGAAGGATCCACACGCAGGATATCTAGGCAGCCACTAGGGGGCCCCAGCAACTTAAAGACTGAGTAACATTCCTTATATTTCCCATTCTGAATTGTTTCTAACTCAGAAAAGCCAAGTGTTCTCATGGTAAAAGCCTTAGTAAAGCTCTTTCTGACTGGAACCTTGGAGGGTGTTGAAGAGAAGAGAAAGAAGGTTCCTGCTGCAGAGGAAACTATCAAGAAAAAGTTTCCTGCTGTGCCAAAACCCCTTAAGAAAAATCAAAGGAATTTTGCAGAGCTGCAAGTCAAACACCTGAGAAAGAAGTTTGTTCAAAAGATGCTTCAAACTAACAGGATGGCATAATGGTTATGTTGCTGAACTCCCATGTAGGTGACCATGGTTTGAGGCCTAGACCAAGCAGCTTAAAACTCATGTTGGGCTCGTGTGCGTGCGTGCCTAAAATCCCAAAAGGCCTGGAGCATGGCCATCCCCCTGGGGGGTGATTTCTCGCTTTCTGTCTCTCCATTGAGCACACACACACTATAGCAAAAATCTCTAGGGGGAAAAAAGATGTTTCAAAAGACAGAGGAAATTATGTATGAAAAAGCAAAGTACTATCATAAAGAATATAGGCAGATGTGTAACATTGAGATTCACCTGACCAAAGATAGCAAGAAAAACTGACTACTTTTACCTTCAAAACCCAAATTGCAGTTGACACCAGGATCAGAGGTATCAATGTTGTAAGCCCAAAGGTCCAAAAGGTGTTAAAACTTGTTCATCTTGGCCAGAAGGCCAATGGCACCTTCGTTAAGCTCAACAAGGCTTCAATAAACATGTTGAGAATTGTGGAACTATATATTATGTTGGAGTACCCAAACCTGAAGTCAGTAAATTAACTAATCTGCAAAGCATGGTTATGGCAAAATCAATAAGAAGCAAATTGCTTTGACAGATAACTTCTTTTTTTTTTTTTAAGAGAGAGATTTTTTTGCTATAGGGCGTGTGCACTTGCCAGAGAGTCAGGCACCATCTACTTGTCCCTCTTTTGACCAGATCAACAGGCTTAGAGGGATGAACTAAGGTATCCACCGTGATTTTTCTTGTAATCTGGTCAGTTAATAAACAGTGGCTGGGGACCAGCAGATGGTGTAATGGCTATGTCACTGGACTCCCATGTAGTCAACCGCAGTTCGAGTCCCAGACCTGGTGACTTAAACTCACACCTGGCGTATGTGCACCAGTTCACAAGAGGAGAATGGAGGAGAAGGGACTGTGGCGTGGCCATCTCCCCCTTGGGGGTGATTTCTCATTTTCTGTTTCTCTGTCTGTCTCTTTCTTTCTGGCGAGTGCACATGCCCTATAGCAAAAACAAACAAACAATCAAACAAAAAACCTCTCCCCCCAAAAATAATAATAATAAACAGTGGCTGTTTTCAGGCTGAAAAAAATAAAGGTCTTAGTAAATATGTTTATATTCTCTCTCATTTGCGATAAATATGAAATCGGAGATAGTTTTTGCCACACATATTTCTCTCCAGTGTAAAAATGGTTTCTGTTGATCTTTATTATAAGGAAGATGACCAGTTCTGTTATATTTCTTTCTCAGCTTTTCTTTGCTGGCTATTCTGCCATTTTATTTTTTCTCAGTGGAGAGAAGTCTTTTTTAAAGACTTATTTTATTTAACTTTTTAAAAAATTATTTTAATTTGACCAGATAGGGACAGAGAGAAAAAGAGAGAAAGCAAGCTGCCAGGTCTGGGACTCTAACCACGGTCTGCCATGTGGGAGTCCAGTGCCACCAACCACCATGCCACCTGCCAGCCCCGAAGCTTATCATATTCTTTTATCACTCAGCTGAATGGTTGTAAATGTGTCCATTGACTTTAAAGTAATCAGAATTCTCTACCCTCTTTCTTCTTCTCTCCTTCTTTCTCTTCCTTCCTTTCTTTTTCTTTCTACTTTCCCTCATATATTCTTAGGCATTGTTTTCTTTCTTATATTCCTTTTTTCAAATATTTTATTCCTGAAAGAAATGTTACAAGAAGTGAGAAAGGCCATGTTATACAAAACTCTTGGAGTAAGAAAAATCTAATTAGGAGTTAAATGGACATAGAATCTACCTGCTTGGTACAACCCTCTCTGGGAGCAGGCCCCTAAATGTAAATACTTCATTAGCAGGACAGAAATGAAATACCCTAAAGCCATCCTAGAGAAGGGGAGTGAGCAAAATGGAAGGTTCTAAAGCATCTGGGATTATTGTTCACAATAACGCACCACCACGTTCGGTGAATAAGACAAAGATCTATTGCTACTATGGAGCAAAGATCAAGATTGTAAATGCACGCAAATACAAGAATTGCCGCATTGGTGAGACTCAAAATTACTGAGACTGTGCCTTCTTTAAATAATGTCACAAAGAAAGTTTTATGAGGCATATAGTTATGTATTGTGACTCCCTCAGAGTGATCCTAAAGCATCTGTTTGTCTTTATGATCCGCTACAGTTTTTCATACCTAAAGTATTTAAATTCTTTTGAGACACTTTTATTTCAACCTCTAATCCTTTTGGGATTAGAAGCTCCTTGTGTTTATCATAATTTATTTATTCAACAAAAGGCATTATTGTGCACTTACTTTGTGGTAGGCACTATTTGTGGATATTCTGAGACTACACAATGAAAAGAACATTAACATACTGAGAAAGTTAGTCTAGTAAATAAAGTATAAAGCCATAATCTTTTTTTTTTTTTTTTTTTTTGGAGAGGTTTTTTCGCTATAGGGTGCGTGCGCTCGCCAGACAGACAGAGAGAGACACAGAGACAGAAAGCGAGAAATCACCCCCCAGGGGGGATGGTCACGCCGCAATCCCTTCTCCTTCATTCTCCTCTCGGGATCTTGGGCACGCACGCACACGCGCCCAGCGTGAGTTTTAAGCCACTGGGTCCGGGACACGAACCGCGGTCGACTACATGGGAGTCCAGCGACATAGCCATTACGCTAACTGCTGGTTCCCTAAAGCCATAATCTTGTCCTAAATTACCTTTCACAAGAATTCCTCCTTATTCTAATATTCTGAAATTTACTGAATAAATTAAAATAGAATATGTGCCATTATTAAACAAAATTACTATATGAATATATGAAGGGAGTTCAAAAAGTTTGTGAAAAATTGAATTAAAGTACAGACTTATTTTGGTGTGAAAAACTTTGATACCTATGTATTGTTTTTCTCAAAATATGCATTTTCCATGAAATTTTTTTTTAGAGATTTTTGCTATAGGGTGTGTGTGCTCACTGGAGAGACAGAGACAGAAATCTCCTCCAGGGGGATAAACACGCTACAATCCCTTCTCTTCCATTCTTCCCTCTAGATTTCGAGCATGTGTGCACATGCTCCCAGTGTATTTTAAGCCGCCGGGTACAGAACTTGAACCACGGTCTACTACATGGGAATCCAGAACCTTAACCTCTACACCACCTGCTATCTCCCCTCATTTTTGTTATTAAGATGTAAATTTTTGCGCTGACTCTGTAGCCTAATGGTTAAGGGAACCAGATGTCAACTGTATAACAATGTGATTTGAATTCTGGCCCTGACAACTTGAGAAACATGCTAGGCACATTGTGCTTGCCCCAAATCCCAACAGGATGAAGAAATGAAGAAGGGATTGTGCATGACCATGCCCCATTAGAGAGTGCTTTCTCCCTCTCTTTTTCTTTCTCTCTCTGGCCAGTGCACATGTGCCCTCTGGCAATTTTTAAAATATATGTTTTGGGGAACCAGCAGTTAGTGTAATGGCTATGTCGTTGGACTCCCACGTAGTCGACCGTGGTTCACATCCCGGACCCGGTGGCTTAGAACTCACGCCGGGCGCATGTGCGTGCGTGCCCAAGATCCCGAGAGGAGACTGGAGGAGAAGGGATTGCGACGTGACCATCCCCCCTGGGGGGTGATTTCTCGCTTTCTGTCTCTATGACGCTCTCTGTCTGTCTGGCAAGCGCACGCGCCCTATAGCAAAAATCTCTCCAAAAAAAAATATATGTTTTGGATGTATATCACAGTTTTTCATTTTCAGATTCTTACCCTCAGTCACTCCTCCCGTTTCAGTATACCAGGTACCATGCTGGGATACGAATATGAATATGACATTGGTTCTCTAAGTTATTTCACACTTCCCCTCTCCTCAAACCTCCAGTATTTCAAGTTCCTTCACTTTGAATTGGCTATCACACTTCACACTTTACTGAAAGAACAGAAGCCCCCAGGCAATTATCTTGTCACCATCAAATCTACCAGCCTACCTAAATCTGAATATAGGTACTCACAGTGAAGAATGTGCCCTTTAGGGCCCTGGATCCTGTGCACTCCTCCCTATTTGGAGATTTCATACCTGCCTTTATCTGCCCTCTCTTGCATAATGCCTTCATATTGTCCTTCTTAACTAAACTCTGCCTAGACTCCCTGTCCTCACCAGCTTTTGTCCTGTGTCTCAGCATCTCTTCACAGTGAAATTAATCAGTAGTTGTCTGTTCTTGCTCTCTCCACTTTCTCACTTCTCATTCTTTGTTCACACCACTCCAGTCACATGTTCATTCCATTTGCTGAAACAACTTTTGTCAGATCTGTCACCATTGACTTTTCCTTGCCAAATACCATGTCAGTTCATGGTCCTCTCTAGTTTGACCTCTCTAAAGAATTTGGCAGAGACAACTATTTCTTCCTATGTAAAACCCATTCGATTGTTGGTTTCAGTAACCACATTGTCTGTTTTCCTCCTGTCTCACTAGAGTTTCTTCTTAGTCCTGCCTGGCTTTCTTGCCTCATCTCCTACCACTCTCCTTTTGTTTATTACACTCTAACCTGATAGGTCTGCTTTCTAGCCCTCATTGAATGCCAAGAACAGGGACCAGCACGTGGTGTAATGGTTACGTCACTGGACTCCCATGTGGTCTACCACAGTTCAAGTCCTGGACCTGGTGGCATAAGCTCATGCCAGGCGCATGTAGATGTATGTCCAAACTCCCAAGAGGAGAATGGAGGAGAAGGGATTGCAGCATGGCCATCCTCCCCAGGGGGTGGGGTGATTTCCTGCTTTGTGTTTGTCTCTCTCTGTCTCTTTGCATGTGCCCTATAGCAAAAATCCCCCCTCCAAAAAAAAAAAAAAAAAAAAAAAAAAAAGAATTCCAAAAACATTTCTTTTTCAGGCATTTGCTCTTATTGTTCTCTCACCTGAAATATTCTTTCTACAAGTCTTTTTGCATCACTGGCTTCTCTTCATTCATTTCCCAGAGTCATCAGTGCAAATGTTGTCTCCTCAGAGCCTCTCACCACTTCATTCAAAATATTCAGCCTACCTACTTCTTAGAACCAAGGTCATTCTATACCTTATTATCCTGTTAGTGTCATCACACAACTTAACGTAAATTGGAAGTATTTATTTGTCCACATTTCTTTGTCTCTCTCCTGGCTAAATATGAGGCAAAGGGCAGAGTTCTCATGTGTTTTACTCACCCCTGCCTCCCCAGTGTATGGCATATAGAGGTATTCAGTAAACAATTGTTAAATGAATGAAAAAATCTGTGATGAATGACAAGACATGAAAACTAGCTGTATCAGCCCTCAGAGTGATATAAGCTATGATAGACATAACCAGCAGAGGGAAAGGTCTATGAAGAAAAGCAGCTATGTAATTGCTGGATACTTTTCCTGTACCTGGCCTCGGGCAAGATTACATTTGTGTCATTCAGATCTTGAATACTTAAATACCTTTTGTATAAAAAAGCTTCACTTTTTATCTTGTTTCATTTCTATATCTCATTTCTTATCTCCTTTCCTTGCATGTACAAAATGTTCTTCACAAAAACAGTAACAAACTAATAGTTAGAATTATTTCACAGTTGAGCCAACTATCTAAATTCCCGGAAGAATGGCCTGTTAGTATCCTAAATGAATATCAATCCATTATACTTATATATATAAATGCATTAAAAAGCATTTCATCTCAGGCAGGAAATTATTGACCAACTTCTATAAAGTGCTTAGAGTGTTTCTTATGCCCAAAGATTATGCATTAAATGCATGCCCTGTCACAGTGCAGACATATAAATGTGTTTAATTTTCATTTTGGCCATGTTCCATGTTCTTCACACGGAAGTAGTTTCCTCATGGCTTTGGGACAGCAGAGGAAGATAGAGTATGACGTTTAGCAAAGGGAGTGTGGAGTTGAAGCTGTGAGTGCTTTTGGGTCACCGTCCACCTAACCCTTTCTTTCATGAAGCAGAAACAGTATGACGAACAGATTCATAAAATTACTGTAGACAAGAACTTAAAGGAAACTTCCAAATCAGAAGGAAGCAGCAGAGCAGCACAAAGAAACAATGGCAGGGACCAGCAGTTAGCGTAATGGCTATGTCACTGGACTCCCATGTAGTCGACTGTGGTTCACGTCCCGGACCCGGTGGCTTAAAACTCACACCAGGTGCGTGTACCTGCGTGCCCAAGATCCCGAGAGGAGAACGGAGGAGAAGGGATTGTGGCATGGCCATCCCCCCCGGGGGGTAATTTCTCGCTTTCTGTCTCTGTCTGGCGAGCGCACGCGCCCTATAGCAAAAACCTCTCCATTAAAAAAAAAAAAAAAAAAAAAAAAAAAAAAAAAAAAAAAAAATCAATGGCAGTTTTTGAAAAGCAGTTGTTTTAGAAGAAGAAAAGGAAATACCAACTACAGAAATAAAAGGAAATAGAAAGATTGAAGGGAACCTTAAAAGTATTGCAGGTTTTTGCCATAGGGCACATGTGCTACCTGTAGAGAGACAGAGAGGGAAAGAGAGAAATCACCCCTTAGGGAGATGGCCACGCTGCAATTCCCTCCACTCCATTCTCTCAGGATTTTGGGCACACATGCACACGCACCCAGAGAGATTCTCAAGCTGCTGGGTCTGGGGCTCTAACTGTGGTCAGCCATGTGAGAGTCCAGCATCTTAACTACCATGCCACTAGCTGGCCCCATTATTTTCAGAATAAGCCTATAAGCAAAGCAAGGAAGACTTAATTATATTACAGAACAAAACTTAAATATGGCTGTCAATTTAAAAGTAACGTGGCAAGAAGTTGTTGCTGATTCCTGCAAGACTTTCTCAAGGTGATCAAACAAGAAATAGAGGTCCAGGTTTACTACTGAAAAATTTAAATAGCTATACAATTTAATTATTTTTTTGGTTTCACCTATTTCTTTTTTCTTGGTAAATCCTGAAAAAAAAGTACAATTTTATTTTTTCCACTAAAGCGTTAGAAATAAAGAAATACATTAAATTTGTTATAAGTTTAAAAAATAAAAAGAAAGCTAGGACCAGCAAATGGCATAATGGTTACGTCACTAGACTCCCAAGGAGTTGACCGCAGTTCAAGTCCAGACACGGTGGCTTCAAATTCACTCCAGGTGCATGTGTGTGCACATTCCCAAAATCTTAAGAAGAGAATAGAGAAGGGATTTCAGTATGGCCATCCCTTCTGGGGGGTGATTTTTCACTTCCTGTCTTTTCCTGTGGTGAGCGTACGCACCCTATAGCAAAAATCTCTTAAAAAATTAACTAATTAATTAAAATAAAATTTAAAAAAGCATTTTCTTTGTACGCATTCAGAAATGAATTATCTGACTAAGTGCTTTCAGTCACTGTAGTTGTCTCTTAATCACTTGTGTTAGCCAAGATTGAATACTGTTTGGCATTTTATATTATGTGTTCATTCTCATAACATTTCATTAAATTTTGGTTCAGCACTCATAAATTTCCTTTAAAATATTTGATATAAATTTCAATTTAAAGAGGAAGAAGCTGACATCTGTTTGAGTGTCTTTGAGTTTATAATATAATTTTATGTTTGTCATTATATTGTTTAAATTCTGGTCTTTTGGGCCAACAGATGGTATGAAGGTTAAGGCACTGGATCCCACATGGCCAGCTGCATGGTTCAAATTCTGGACCAGTGGCTTGAAGATCACACCAGGCACGTGTGTGTGTGTGCCCAAAATCCTGAGAGGAGACTAGAGAAGAAAGAATTGCAGTGTGGCTATATCCCCAGGGGGGTGATTTGATTTTTCACTTTCTCTCTCTCTCTCTCTCTCTCTCTCTATCTATCTCTATCTCTGTCTCTATCTCTATCTCTATCTCTCTCTGGTGAGTATATACACCCTGTAGCAAAAAAATAAAATCTTGTCTTTTTCTCTTAAAAAATTTTTTTTGATGTAATCTTGAAAAAAGATTGTGCTGTGTCAGAGATTTCTCCACCACCAACTTTATATTCCTGACAGCTTGGCCTGGTGGTTGTGACACAGGTGTGTGTGTGGGGGGAGGGTGCTTGCTGCTGCATGCTGGAAAGCCACATGGAAGGCCTGGAGTCGGATCCCTGGTTGGCCTGAACATGCCAGATATGCTCATGTACACCTGTGATCCTGGCTATCTGGAAGGTTATGGGGAAGTCCACAGCATGGCAGGACCTTGTCAAGGGCATCTGTCTCTCAATAAATAAATGAACCTAAAGAGAGAAAAAAAAAAAAAAAAAAAGGATGGCTTATTGTGTATCAGGCTGCTTTAAATTCTTTATTAACTCATTTAACCCTAGCTGATTTTCTTGACTAAAAGGAAATTCAGAGCCTACTTCACCTTTAAAAGCAAGCATGCTTCGGGACCATCAGTTGGTGTAATGACTATGTCACTTGCCTCCCATATAGTCAACCGCGGTTTGAGTCCTGGACCTGGTGGCTTAAACTCACGTCGGGCGAGCGTGCATGTGTGCCCAAGATCCCGAGAGGAGATTGGAGAAGGGATTGTGGCGTGGCCATCCCCCCTGGGGGGTGATTTCTCACTTTCTGTCTCTCTGTCTTTCTGGGGAGCTCATGCACCTTATACAAAAACCTCTCCCAAAACGAAACAAAAGCAAGCATGCTTTGTAGTGTTTATACTCTTACTCCCAACAAATTTTCCTTTTCCTGCTAATTTGTTACATTACAATCCCTTAGTGAATCACATCCCCCAGTGTTCACACATGTCTGATGCCTTTCCTTTAAACCTAGGTTAGGCCTGTGACTTGATTCAACAGGTAGTAAATAGCAAAAGTGATACTGTGCCAATTCCAGGCTTCAACTTTAAGGATACTGGGCTGTTTTCTGCTTCTGTTTTTGTTCTACTGGGTGCCCTGAGGCACATGTAAGAATCTGGCTACCCTGCTACAGAGAGAACATGGAAATATCTACATAAAAAGGCCATGAAAGGAAGAGGAGGACCTGAAACTATGTGGAGAGAGAAATCTAGCACCATTGTCCCAATGCCACAGGTGAACCCACCCTAGACTATAGAATCATGAGCAAATTAACGAGGTAACCCATCAAGTGAAGAACAAATAACCAAATGGCCCATCCCAGAAAATCCCAAACCCTTCCTCTTTAGGATAGTATTTCTCAGTCTAGCCTGAAGACCACCAATATCAGAATGACCTGAGGTGTTTATTTGGATGGGATTTCCAGCCCAACCCCAGAATATTTGGGCAAGACCTGCAATCATCTTTAATAAGAGCATCTCTAACAAATGAGCATTGTTAGCAAGATTTCTCCAGTTGGTTCAGAGGCACAATAAAGTTTAAGAACCTGTTTAAGGACTTTCTCCTGTCTGCTCTCCACACTGTTCTAAGCCTGCCCTCATTGTTAGCAATCTACTGCTCTCTTCACAGGGTTTTCATCTTGCTGTCACTTAAATACTGGGGCAAATTTTCAAGATCAAAGAATTTCTCATGGTTGGCATTTTCTTCTCACCTACCCAACACTGTCCCACCTGGCTCATTCACTCTGGATCCACCTTGTCTTCAGGATCTCTCTGGCCTTGAGGTACTTCTCATGTCCCAAATAAAGAAACTCATATCTTTTTTTTTATAAGGAATTATTTTATTTAACTTAATTTATTTATTTTATTTTTAGTTTGATCAGAGAGGGACAGAGCAAGAGAGAGAGAGAGAGAGAGTGAAAAAGCAAGCCACTAAGTCCAGGACTCAAACTGTGGTTGGCCAAGTGAGAATCCAGCATTATTAAACTCCATGCCACCTGCCAGCCCCAAGAAACTCCTATCTTTGAAGCTCTGAGGTCCCTGGCTATGCGGACTAGTTCTAGTTCTCACTTTATTTCCCAGGCTAGGCATGTCTGCTTTTTTAATTTTTTCCTAAGAATTATTTAATTTTATTTATTATTATTTTAATATTTCTAGAGAGTGACACACAGGAGCTTGGAGGGAGTGAGAAAGCAAGCCTCCAGGTCCTGGGCTCCAATATGGTGGGCCATGTGATAGTCTAGCACCCTTAATCACTACGCTACTGCAGGCCCTCGTTCTGTCTTTTTCTTAAACATATCATGAGAGCTTTAGAAACTGGATATAGTTAACTATAAAGACAAAGTATTTGATGCCTTTGTCAATTAGGAAATCATTGGTGAAGTCAGTGAGACCAATTTCAGGAGTATGGCAAAGGAGAAAACCAGAATTATTTGCAGTAGGTTGAAGGATGAATGGAAACTGAAGGTTAAAGTTCTTTATGTAGCTTAAAAAGACTGAGCAGGTTTGCAGGTGGAGGAGAAAGAACCAGTGACAAAAGAAAAGTTGGTAATAAAATAATGTGTTGAGAAAGTACAATGAGCTAGAAGGGATGAAAATGGATTGTAAAATAATGTTCCAGAGAGGACAGGCACATAGCCTGGTGATTAAGGGAGCTGGATCCCACGTGGCCACATGCACAGTTCAATCCTCAGACTTGATGACTTAAAAAGCGTGCTGGGTGCATGTGCATGTGTGCCCCAAATCCCAAAAGGTGGGAGAAATAAAGGAGAATGGATTGTGGTGTGACTACACCTCATCAGGGTGTTTTCTCCTCCTCCTTTCTCTACTGAGCACATATGCGCTCTGACAAATTTAAATAAATAAACTACTTTTAAAAGAAAATAATGTCTCAGATAAGTGAAGGTTTTCTAGTTTTCCTTTTTTTAAAAAAGAATTATTTTATTTAACCCTATTTATTTATTTATTTATTTATTTATTTATTTAACTTTGACCAGAGAGGGATAGAGTGAGAGAGAGAGAAAGTGAGAAAGCAAGTCACTGGGTCTGAGACTTGAACTGCAGTGGGCCATGTGGGAGTCGAGTGCCCTTAACTACCACGCTGGCCCCCAGTTTTCTAGTTTTTTATTGCTGCCTAATGAATTATCCCAAATGTAACTGTTTTATTATATCTTATGATATAAATTTTATTATATATTGATGAATTATATTTGTATATATTTATAGGGTACAAAGTGATGTTATAATTTTTAAAAGAATTATTTATTTAATTTTATTTATTATTATTATTTTTAAATTTTCTGTAGAGCACATGCATTCACCAGAGAGAGATAGAGAGAGAGAGAAAGTGAGAAAGCAAGCCACCAGGTCCAAGACTTGAACCATAGTCAGCCATGCAGGGGTCCAGCCCCTCAACCACCATGCTAATTGCTAGCTCCAGATACTATGATGTTTTGAATACAATGTGGGATATTAAAAAATTATTTATTTAATTTTATTTATTATTTTTAAATTTGACCAGAGGGAGACAGAGAGACAGAGAGAGAGTGAGAAAGTGAACTGTCACGTCTGGGAATCGAACTGCAGTCAGTCATGTGGGAGTTTAGTGCCTTAACCACTGCACCACTTGCTTGCCCCACAATGTGGGATAATTAATCCATCTGTCACCTTAAATAGTTAACTTTTTTATGAGAATATTTGAAATTTACTCTCTGACATGGTTTGAATGTGTCCCAGAAAATCATGTGTTGAAATGTGGTGAGTCATTGTAATGTGAGAGAACAGACATTTCATCTGATCATGGCATTGTAAGGTAGGGCACTTCTAACCTCTCCTGGAAGTGAGCAGCTCAGCTTCGAGGGTGAGCTATGCTGTTAGCTGGTATTTCTAATGGTGACCACTGCTGGCAGGGACACTGAGCTTCATCAAAAGCTGTGCACTGGTTTCTGGGGTCTCCACCAGACAGAACCTACAGATGACCTTTCAAGGGCAGTCTCGGGGTGATTGGCCTTCTTACGTGATGGCTTCCAGAGAAAATGTTCTAATGTCCTGAGAAGAAAATGTAAGGCTCCTTAAGACCTCTACTCTTAGATCCCAGAATGTCACCTCTCATGAATTTTATTGGTCAAACAGGTCACTGACCTTATTTAGTGACTCAGCCCAGATTCAAGGAAAGGGAAATTAGACTTCATCTCTTGGTAATAGGAGCGCCAAATAATTTTTTAAAACATTCATTTATTTGTTGGTTGGTTAGTGGGTTGGTTGGTTGTGATTTTCGGGCTGCTGGGTCTAGGACTTGAATCGCAGTCAGCCATGTAGGAGTCCAGCACCTCAACCACCATGCCACCTGCCAGCCCCGAAGTGTCATATAATTTATAGTCATTTTTAATCTGCTGTAGAAGTTGGTTAGAGGGTCAATGGCGTGGTGGTTAAGGCAGCTGGATCCCACATGACCGACTGCAGTTTGAGCCCCAGACCCAGCAGCTTGAGAAACATCAGGCACACATGCATGTGTGCCCAAAATCCTAAAAGAAGGGAGAAATGAAGAAGGGTTTGCAGCAGTACCATCCTCCATGGGAGGTGCTTTTTCACTTTGACTCTTTATATCTCTTTCTCTCTCTGGCAAACACATGTGCCTCTTCACTTTTTACCCCTGTAAAAAGTGGGGTGGGTGGGTTGATAAGAACAGACAACATATAAAAGACTTGCTGTGGACATAAAGAGAGGCTACCTCATTGGTCTTTTAATTGTTGGTGGACATAGAGCTCTGTCCTCAGCTCTTCTCTCTGTATACTGTCTTTCTGGTGACCACATCTGTCCCATTGCTACAAAGACCTTTAAAACATGCTTTTCCAGTTTATAGCTCTAGGTTCAAGCTCTTGCCTGAGCTCCAAACCTGTATATCCAACTATCTTCTCATTATATTCACTTGGATGTCTAGTAAACATCTCAAATTTAATATGGCCAAAGCCAAGCAGTTGGATTTTTATCCCACCCCAAATCTGTTTCCTCCTATCTTCCCCATCCTACTACATGATGCAAGTATACTCTCAGTTGCTCAGGACACTTATCTTGGCTCTTCTCATCTGCTCGTACAGCACATTTAACCCATCAAAAAATATCTACTTCCAGTTTATCAACAGGTCCCATTGGCCTGAACTCCCAAAATATATCCTGAACTTAACCACATCTTTACTCTTCTCATCTAAGTCAATGCCATCATCACCCTTTTTCACTAGTCTCCCTCCTACACTCTTTTTTTTTTTTTTTTTTTTTTTGAGAGGTTTTTGCTATAGGGCACGTGCGCTCACCAGAAAGGCAGAGAGAGACAGAAACGAGAAATCACCCCTCAGGGGGGTTGGCCATGCTGCGATCCCTTCTCCTCCATTCTCCTCTCGGGATCTTGGGCATGCACGCATATGCGCCCAGCGTGAGTTTAAGCCACCAAGTTCAGAACTCGAACTGCAGTCGACTACATGGGAGTTCAACAACATAGTCATTACACCACCTGCTGGCCTCGCCCTCTTAACACTCTTGATCCCTCATTGCCCTCTTCCATCAATGTAACACTCAGAGTAATCTTTCCTTTTTTTTCCTTAATAATTATTTACTTAACTCCATTTGTTATTATTAATTTTTAATTTGACCAGAGAAAGAGAAAGGGAAAGCAAGAAAGCAAGCCGCCAGGTCCGGGACTCCAACCATAGTTGGCCATGTGGAAATCCAGCACCCTTAGCCACCACGCCACCTGCTGGCCCCCAGAATAATCTTCCTAAAGTGTAAATCAAATATAATGTCCCTATTTAAAATTCACGGAAGACTTCTCATTGCAATTAGAACAACCTATGAACTTCTTATTGGGGTCTATGAGGCTTTCTGTAACTTGCCCCAATTGCCTCTCCAATGTCATCCTCTCCTTTTCCCCTCCTTCACCGAGGTCCATCTACTCTGAACTTTCTGTCCCATGAACATATCAAGTTTGTTCACATCTCAGGCCATCACATCTAGTGTTCATTTCACTTGTAGCACTCCTCTGGCTCTTCATATACTTCCTCCTTTTTGTCACAGTACCTTTTTATGCATAGCTTCTTCTAGAACAACGCAGGCTACAAAATTGACACACAATAAATGTTTGTTTAAACTACCTATTTATTTCTTCTGCAAGGAGGTTGAGAAAGGGTAGGGGAAGAAAAGAAAACTTGTTTTCTCTTTGATTGGAATGTAAATTGTTCAACTGATAGTGATCAATAGGCAGGGCAGAGATTTTAGAAGGGTAACAAATCATTCTACACACCGTTCTGGTTGTCCAGTAAGTGTGTTTAAACAAAATCAGTAGTTTAAAGTTTTGTTGTTTCAATTCTAATTTACCTTTCTTTAAATGTAATTTTATAGGGCCATCTCTGTGGCCTGTTGGTTAAGGGAACCAGAGTCCATATGGACAACCACATAGTTGAGTCCCAGACCCCACGGTTTGAGAAACACACCGGCCGTGTGTGTGTGTGTGTGTGTGTGTGTGTGTGTGTGCCAAAAATCTCCAAAGGAGGGAGAGATGAAAAAGACAGGATTGCAGTATCACCATTCCCCAGGGGATGGGATGCTTTCTTCTCTTCCTGTCTCTCTACTTTTCTCGGGCAAGAGCATGCATCCTTTACGCATCCTCTAAAAGTAATTTTTTTGGAAGAAAGAGTTTGACTTTTTAACCTTTTAGATACCATTGACTTTCAAAAGCACCAGTCACACATCTTTTACATGTCTGGCCTGGGATCACTTACCTTAATCCATTGATTTTGTTTTGTATTTGTTTTTCTTTTCCTCCCTCTCTTTAAGGGATCTGCTGTATCTGGTCCTAACAACACAGGCTCAAGATCCAGGAGAACACAGATAGAGATGTTTTCTTTCCTCATGGTTCTTCATTACAGCCTTAACAAGTTCCTTCATGCACCCACAGCCACACTTCCATCTCTTTACCATTAATAAGGTCTCGGTGTTTTGTAAGCATTAAATTCATATGTTTATATCCATGCTTCTATCTTACTTTTCTATCAACAAAATATACATGTATTAAGTCATACGTAGGTGTGTTTTTCTTGTATGGGTTGGTCATTTTCTACATTTGAACAAAAATTTCTACTCAGTGTATGTTGAGCTAAAGTGTAGGGCAGTAAAATTTATTTCCTTAACTTTTTTTTTTTTATTTCCTTAACTTTTTAATGGTGTTTTTCTAAAACAAGTTTTGTAACACTTTTTGACCAGTTGGCTCTTACTGGCTCACACATACCACTCCTTCAGGAATGCTACTGTGAACTAGATGTGAATTTATGAAGGTGATGAGAACAGTAATTAAACCAAGAACTACTCTGACAAGTAAAATCATGGTTAATTACTTTTGTCTAGAGTACTGTACATATGTACATTTAAAAAAAAAAAAAAAGAAGCCAGACCAACGTGTTGGACATGCTGAACCAGTTCTAGTCTATTCCTAAAATGGAAGGTAACATAGGTGATTTGTTCCTGAGACATTTCAGAGAGCTAAATGTGTTTCCATGTGGTATATAGCATGTCAGTAACTTCATGGGAGCTTCTGACTCGCCATTTTGCAAAAACCTACATGCCACTCACAAGTGTAACTAAAGCAGCAGAATGGACAGGAATATGCAACAGTGACTGGTCAGCAGCCAGGTAAACTTCTGTGGAGTCCTTGCACCTAGCCCAGAAAGAACCAGCATCTCACTAAGAGCTATCTAAGAGCTCTAAGAAATTAAATATTGCTCAAGCCTCTTTTAGCCTGTGCCTGATCTGGCATCGGGATTAGAAAGCTTTTTTTCAGACTTGTCCACGTTTGGCCAACCACATGTGTGGAAGGAAAGAATACAGCATAGCACTGAATGTGTGTCTGTGACTGTTCTCCCATATCGAATGGCAATTGGGGACTGCAAGTTTCCCTGATAGATTCCTTGCCTCCAAGCAGGTTTGGTTGTAAGCTATTGCTGCACTAAATATTGGTTTAATGAATTCTTGTGACTCTGAAGATTCTACAGCTTGTTTTGGGATGTAGCAATTGTTAACCCAACCTACCAAATGTGACCTTCTTTTTCCCAGGCCATACATGGGACTTTTGACTACGTGGATGACAAGATTAGTGGTATTTGACTCTAAGTTGTCACCTTCTTTCTTGTATTTTTCTTTTTTTGGAGAGTTTTGTTTGTTTGTTTGTTTTTGTTAAAGGGCATGTGCACTTTGCCGGGAAGACAGAGAGAGAGAAAGCAAGAAATCACCCGCAGGGGGTATGGCCACGCCCTTCTCCTCCAGTCTCCTCTCGGGATCTTGGGCACACACACACATGTGCCCAGCGTGAGTTTAAGCCACCGGGTCCGGGACTCAAACCACGGATGACTACATGGGAGTCCAGTGACACAGCCATTACGCCAACTGCTGGTCTCATCACCCTGCTTTCTTTATAGGACATCCAACTTCCAAGGTTTCTCCTGTTGTTATAGGTCCCAGGTGGCCCTCACAACCTTCTTCTGTTCCAGGGTTAGCCTCTAGCTGCCAAGGCTCCAGCTGCGCCTGCACCACCTTCCCCCTGCTTCTGCTGGTTCTCTGCTCAAAGTTGATGGGATGTAGTGGGATTCCCACCTCTTCCTTCTGGCAAGTATTCCAGCTCTCCGAACTCTTTTTTTTTTTTTTTTTTTTTTTTTTGAGAGGTTTTTGCTATAGGGCGCGTGCGCTCGCCAGACAGACAGAGACAGACAGAGAGATAGAAAGCAGGAAATCACCCCCCAGGGGGGATGGCCACGCCGCAATCCCTTCTCCTCCATTCTCCTCTCGGGATCTTGGGCATGCACGCACACGCGCCTGGCGTGAGTTTAAGCCGCCGGGTCCGGGACTCGAACCGCGGTCGACTACGTGGGAGTCCAGCGACATAGCCATTACGCTAACTGCTGGTCCCATCCTAACTCTTAATTAACCCTTAGGCTAACTGAATTTAATACTCTATGAGGCAGCCTTTTTCTTTCAGCTTTACTTTTCTTTTCATTAAGGATTAAATCAGGTTTCCTCAGAAACTAGGCCAGGGACCAGTGGATGGCATAATGGTTATGTCATTGGACTCCCATGTAGTTCAAGTCCCAGACTTGAATCTCATGTCAGGCTTAAGGGGCCGGCAGGTGGAATGATGGTTAAAGGTGCTGGATTCCCATATGGCCAACCACAGTTCAAGTCCTGGACCTGGTGGCTTGGTTTCTCACTTTCCCTCTTTCTGTCGCCCCCTGATCAAACTGGAAAATAATAATAAATAAAATTAAATAAAATAATTCTTAAAAAAAAAAAAAAAAACTCACGTCAGGCTTAAAATTCATGCCAGGCATGTGTGCATACGTGCCCAAGGTCAGAAGAGGAGAATGGAGGAGAAGGGATTGTGGAGGGGTCATCCCTCCTGAGGGGTGAGTTCTTGTTTTCTGTCTTTCTGTCTCTCCAGCAGTGCACACACCCTATAGCAAAAAATCTTTCTTAAAAAAAAAAAAAAAGAAGAAACTAGGCCAGACAAACATTAACCTATGTCATAACAAGCAATTCCTCACCTACAGACAGCTGGGGTATAAGATTAACCACATATCTTAGTTTTCTGCTACCTTAAGTTGAATTTCCTGTCCTCACAGGTAGCCTCATCCACACACCCTTTCCCTAGACCAGTGGCTAGAAAAAGCCTTTGCTTGTATGTCTTAGGAAATATAACCATGGTATTCTAGGGCATTGACCATCAGTAACAAATTCTTGTTTCATTTGCTTTGAGAGGCTTTAAGACCCTCATGCAGGGATCAGCAGTTGGCGTAATGGCTATGTCACTGGACTCCCACGTAGTTGACCATGGTTCGAGTCCCAGACCTGGTGGCTAAAACTCTCACCGGGTGCGTGGGCGCGCATGCCCAGGATTCCAAGAGGAGAATGGAGGAGAAGGGACTGTGGTGTGACCATCCCCCCTGGGGAGTGATTCCTGGCTTTTTGTCTCTCTGGCAAGCACACGTGCCCTATAGGAAAAACCTCTCCAAAAAAAAAAAAAAAAAAAAAAAAGACCCTCATGCAAATAATACATTTATTCTCATATCTTGGACTTTTTTTTTTTTTTTTTTTGAGAGGTTTTGGCTATAGGGCACGTGCGCTTGCCAGACAGAGAGAGACAGAGAGATAGAAAGCAAGAAATCACCCCCCACTGGGGATGGCCACGCCACAATCCCTTCTCCTCCGTTCTCTTGGGATCTTGGGCACACACGCACACGCACCCGATGTGAGTTTAAGCCACCAGGTTTGGGACTCGAACCGCAGTCGACTACGTGGGAGTCCAGCAACATAGCCATTACTCCAACAGCTGGTCCCTCATATCTTGGACTTTCTAAAGTGAACTTGTAACTAGTTATACATCGGCTTTTTTCCCTACTTGACTGAGGTAGGCCTTGTCCTTGCAGCATCTCTAATGAACTCTTTCCCAAGCTTGGTAGAATTCCCAGGGGTTTACAATATACACCTCTGCCTTATTCTGCATAGTATCTTGGCATCAGCCCCTTCTTTCCACTGAGCTCAACTTATTTCTGTCTTTCCAACTCCTACATCCCCATGCTAACAATGCTCTGGAGTACTAAGAGCAGCCACCACTACCTGTTGGAGGAAAAAGGTTTGGGGCTCTTGGTATGAAATTATTTAGCAAAGGTATGCTTTAGAGACTAAAGAAGACTTTCAGATATTCCAAAATACCTTTTCATTGTCTCTCTTTTTTTAAAAAAAATAATGATTTATTTATTCATTCATTTTAAATTGCCCAGAGAGAGAGACAGGGAAAGTGAAGAAGCAAGACACCAGGTCCAGGACTCTAACCTGGTAAGCCATGTGGGAGTGTGCAGCACCTTAACCACCACACCACCTGCTGGTCCCCTTCATCGTCTCTTAACTGCAAACAAAACATGATTTTTTAAAAAAAGAATTATTTATTTAATTTATTTATTCATCCATTTATTTTAATTTGACCAGAGACTGAGAGAGAGAGAGACAGAGAAAAATAAGAAAGCAAGTTACCAGGTCCAAGACTCGAACTGTGGTCGACCATGTAGAAATGTCCAGCATTTTAACCACCATGCCACTTGCTGGCCCCACAAAACTTGATGTTAGAGTTTGCCACCACCATAATCCAAGACCCGGTTATCTCTTCCCTGAACTTTTAAACAATTTGCCCATTCTTATTCCCTATTCCTACTCTCCCTACCTCCAACACATTCTCCACACACTATACAATATTCTTTTAAAACCATGTCACATCACCCCTTGTTCACTTATATCCTTTTGATGGCTGCCCATTTGACACAGAATAGAATCCAAACTCCATACTCTAAACTCCAAGGCTGTGATTGGTCTACCCTTCCCAACTCGTCTCATGCACTCTCTCCCCGGCTGACTCACCTCTAGTTATGCCAGTCCTTTGTCACTCATTAGGATACGACATGCTCTTTTCTGAATTAGGACCTTCACTGTTGCAGTTCTGCAGTCCCAAAGGCTGTTCTACTGGCTCAGTCCATAGTTGGTTCCTTCTCGTTCCAGATTAAATGTCACCTTCCCAAATGGACCTTCCCTGACCGTCCTATCATAATAATGACAGTTATTTTTTCTCTTTTTTTTAAGAAAAGAATTATTTTATTTAACTTTATTTAATATTATTATTATTTTCCAGTTTGATCAGAGAGAAAGACAGAGAGAGGGAAAATGAGAAAAAGCAAGCCACCAGGTCCATGGTCGGCCATGTGGGAGTCCAGCACCTTAGCCACCATGCCACTGCCAGCCCCAATAATGACAGTTATTGTATCATTACTACTTCTATGGTAATAGTAATAATAGATAAGAAGTATATTAGGTCACCCTATTATATTGACTTTTGTTATTTTCTTCATGACATTAGTTACATTCTTACATTCCACTTATTTATCTGTTTGTTTGTAGTTTGTCTCCTCATATTGAATGCTAGCTTTCCAAAGGTGCAGCATTCTTTGTCCTATTCCTGTTTGGTTCCTACCTCCTGGCATGGTTCCCGGCATGTATTAAGCAATCAGAAAATATTTGTTGAAGAAATCAAGTTTTAGGATTAGAAAGTAACTTTAAAATTATCTAATTCATCTAGTCTTTTACCCCAGTTCAAGGCTTAATTTTCAACCCTCTGTAATGCAGAGGTTACTTGGATTATGGTAATTAAGCTGACAGAGAATAAAAAAGAACAATAGGGAGGTGCTATTTTCCTCTCCCTGATGGATTTTTATCTGCTTGCTCTGATGCAAGCTTTGCTTTTTGCCACATAGACAAATAGTCACATGAGTCATCTAGTTTTAGCTAATCATGCATATGGCCACTCCTTTGCAGGATAAGGGGAGTTACAGCTGAGTGGGTTCCAGATTAATGTTCATCTAGTTGTTCATGAAGTCTTAAAGATTTTGTCTATTACCATCTCTAATTAGCCCTTAACGTAGTATTTTCCAAACTATGGGTTTTGGCTCATCACGGCAAGTTGTATAAACAAGTACAGTCTAGGAAGACTCTGCCACCAAGGAGGGCCCCTCGGCACCCTGCAGCCACCCAGCTCCTGCCATGCCTATGGAAAAGAGTCCTGCATCTTCAACAAAAAGTAGATGCCCTGGGACCAGCAGATAGCATAATGGTTACGTCGCTGGACTCCTTCATAGTTGACTGCAGTTTGAGTCCCGGACCAGCGGCTTAAAAAACTCAAAACGGGCATGTGTGCATGTGTACCCAAAATCCCAAGAGGAGAATGGAGGAGAAGGGATTGCGATGCAGTCATCCACTCTTGGGGGGGTGACTTCTCACTCTCTGTGTCTGTGTTCTGTGTCTCTCTAGCAAGTGTACATGCCCCATAGCAAAAATATTTTTAAAAAAAGGTAGATGTCCTACTTTTCTGAGAGTGGCATCCACCCAAAATCCTGGTGATAGTAGGATAGCACAAGGTTGAGAGCAGCTTCCTGCTTTAGATAAAACCAAGTTCCTGGCATCTGATCATGTCAACATGTGTGAACTCATCAAGATAATTTGAAGGTACTTACAGCTCAACACTAATCAAGCCTCCTTCTGGTGAACAGACACAGCATAGTGAGCGTGTCCACGCCCGTCTCAGAAGTAAGTGAGAGCAGAAAGGGAGAAGATGAATTCCTGTATATGGTCTGCACCTCCCCAGAGATGTTTGGGATAAAATTGTCAGTATAAGACTAGAAATATGCTGCAGTCCTCAAAATTGTAAACCTAAGACAAGGAATTAAAGGGGTATTACTAGGTTACCTAGTGGCATGGTGGTTAAGGTAGCCAGACCCCACATGGCCAACTACACAATTAAGAGTCCCACCAGGCAGCTTAAAAACTACACCTGCATGTGCGTGCCTATTCATAATCTCCAGAGAAACAGAGGAGAAGGGATTGTAGCATGGCTGTCCATCCCGGTGCTACTTTCTCATTTTCCCTCTTTTTCTCTATGACTTTCCGGTGAGCACTTGTGCCCTGTGGCAAAATTTTTTTTTCAAAAGGGATATTACCAACTCAGATTGACCAATTTACCTACTCACAGATCATCAAAACAGTAGTGTTCTCACCTAGGAGTTTTTATTATTATTATTATTATTATTATTTTTTAACTTGCTATAGGATACATGCAAGAGAGAGAGAAAAAGTGAGAAAATAAGCCACCAGGTCTGAGACTCAAACTGTGGTTGGCCATGTGGGAGTCCAGCACCTTACCCACCACACCACTTACTGGCCCCACCACCTAGGAGTTTTATAATAGTAAGTTGTTTTTGTGTTTCAAGCAGAAAAACTAAGCATTAAATGAGCACACCAGCTTTAGAAAATTATATTATTTAACCTAGGCTAGCTTGTTCTCAAATGTTAAAAGTTTACAGTACTTTGCATTTTAATTTGTCAATAAAATAGCCTTAAAACAGTTATTTAATGCTCTTTTTTTGTTTTATGGTTTTTTTTGAGAGATTTTTGCTTGCCAGAGAGACAGAGACAGAAAGACAGAGAGCAAGACATCACCCCCCCCCCCCCCAGGGGGATGGTAACACAGCAATCGCTTCTTCATTCTCCTTTCAGAATTTTGGGTACGCACATGCACACACGTTTAGTGTGAGTTTTAAGCCACCGGTTCCAGGACCTCAACCACGGTCAACTATGTGGTAGTACAGTGACATAATCATTATACCATCTACTGGTCCCTTAATGCTCATTTTTCCCATCAGTAGGGACTTGCAGTTTGAGCAGGAGCTTGAAAAGGCATTCAAGGGGGACTAGCAGTTAGCATAACGGCCATGTCATTGGACTCCCATATAGTTGACTGCGGTTTGAGTCTCGGACCTGATGGCTTAAACTTATGCCGGGCACATGTGCATACATGCCCAAGATCCCAAGAGGAGAATGGAGGAGAAGGGACTGCAGCATGGTCATCGCCCCTGGGGGTGATTTCTGTCTGTCTTCTTTCTTCTTTCTGTCTCACTGTCTCTGTCTTTCTGGTGAACACACGCACCCTATAAAACCTCTCCAAAAAGAAAAAGGTGGAAAAAAAAAAAGGTATTGACTTTAGGGGCTGGTAGGAGGTGGCATGGTAGTTAAGGGTGCTGGACTCCCACACGGCCAACTGTGGTTCAAGTCCTGGACCTGGTGGCTTGCATTCTCACTTTCCCCCTCTCTCTGTCTCTCAGGTCAAATTGGAAAACAACAATAATAATAAATAAAGTTAAAATAAAATAATTCTTTTTTTAAAAAAGAGTATTTTATTTTAACTTTATTTATTTATTTTAATTTGACCAGAGAGGGGCAGAGTGAGAGAGAGAAAGAGAGAGGAAAGTGTGAAAGCAAGCCACCAGGTCCGGGACTTGAACTGCAGTTGGCTAAGTGGGAGTCTAGTGCCCTTAACCAGCATGCCACGTGCTGACCCAAATAAAATAATTCTTAAAAAAAAAAAAGAAAAGAAAAGGCATTCAAGGAGGAGGGACCAGCAGATGGCATAATGGTTACATTGCTGGACTCCCACATAGTCAACTGCAGTTTAAGTCCAGGATCCAGCAGCTTAAAACTCACACCGGGCACGTGTGCATGCATACCCAAAATCCCAAGAGGAAAGTAGAAGAGAAGGGACTGTAGCATGGCCATCCTCCCTGAAGGATGATTTCTCACTTTCTGTCTCTTTCATTCTCTCTGTCTCTCTGGTGAGTGCACGCACCCTATAGCAAAAACTCTCCAAAAAAAAGGGGGGGGGGACATTCAAGGGGCTAGCAGGTGGGAAAGTGGTTAAGGGGCTGGATTTCCACATGGCTGACCATGATTAGAGTCCTGGATCTGGTGACTTGAATCTCATACCAGGTGCATGTGTGTGTATGCTCAAAATCTCTGGAGGAGAAGGGATTGCAGCATGTGACCATCCCACCAGGGGGTGATTTCTCACTTTCCCTCTCTTTGTCTCTGGTGAGTGCACATGCCCTATGGCAAAAACCTTAAAAATAAAAAAATAAAAAATAAAGGCCTTCAGAAAACCAGCAGGTGATCTGGCCATTAAAGTGCTAGATTGCACATGGCCGACTACACGGTTTGAGTCTCGGATGTAGTGGCTTGAAAATCAAATGCCGGACATGCCTGCATGTCCAAAATCCCGAGAAGAGACTGGAGGAGAAGAGATTATAGGATGGCCATCCTCCTTGGAGAGTGATTTCTCACCCCCTCTCCCTCTTTGGTGAGTGCATGTGCCCTATAGCAAAACTGAAAAAAAAAAAAAAAAAAAAAAGCATTCAGAAAGATACTGAGTCTTCTCACTGGGTTCACAGAACTTACTACTTTTTTTAAAAAAATGTGGAGACCAGCAGATAGTGTAATGACTATGCTACTGGACTCCTAAGTAGTCAACCACAATTCAAGTCCCGGACCCGGTGGCCTAAACTCATGTCAGGTGCATGTACGTGCGTGCCCCAAATCCCAAGAGAGGAGTGGAGGAGAAGGGATTGCTGTGTGGCCATCCTCCTCAGGGGGTGATTTCTCGTTTTCTGTCTCTTTGTCTCTTTCTGTCTTTCTGGTGAGCACAGGCACCCTATAGCAAAAAAATCCTCTCAAAAAAAAAAAAAAAAATTGCTCTAAGTTGCATGTACTAGCCAGAGAGACAAAGAGAAAGTGATAAAGCATCCCCACGGTGGATGGCCATGCCACAATCCCTTCTTTGCTCCGTTTTGGGATTTTTGGTACGTACGTGTGCCAGGCATGTTTTTCAAGCCACTGTGTCTAGGACTTGAACTGTATGCACAATCAGCCATGTGGAATCCAGCTGCCTTAACTATCAAGCTATATGCTAGACCAAAGCTATTAAATACATAACTGAAGTATGTTATTAAAACATCCTTACATTTTAGTTCAGCTATCACTGTTAAGTCACACTGCCATCAGATTTTTCCCCTCTAAGTGCATGCCATTTGTAAAGAAAACATAGTAAAGAAGATAGATCCTCTTTTTTTTTTTAATTTAAGACCTTTATTGATAAGTGCTTGCAGTTTGTTGACTTTTTTTAAATCAAGTTGTAAACTTTGATTACAAATTAAAAATGAAGTTCTTAAAAATCCCAACTTGACCAGGTATGAAACAATTTAAAAACCTTTAAAGGTGTATTGAGAAAAAACAGACTTAGGACCAGCAGATGACATAATAGTTATGTCGCTGGACTCCCACGTAGGCAACTGTGGTTCGAGTCCCAGACTTGCCAGCTTAAAACTCACGCAGGGCAGTGTGTGCATCCTGAATCCCAGGAGAACGGAGGAGAAGGGATTGCAGTGTGGTCATTCCCTCCTGGGGGGTGTGATTTCTCCCTTTATGTCTCTCCGGGGAGAGCACATGCCCTATAGCAAAAATCTTTCTCTTAAAAAACAAAAACAAATAAACCAACAAGAAATAGGCATTTTAAAAAAACACATTTGTCATTACCAAAAAGAGACATCTTTAGGTAAAAATAATAATAACCCCATGCTGCATAGATAATGTAGATAGTTCTAGTTATCTGGTCAATGGGAAAAAGCAAGCACTTAAGGTCTTCAGCTCCAATCTTTTGTTCATTTCTTATGGCTGGAATTTCATATTTACTTCTTGTAGGATGACTAAATTGGATGGTAGAGATGGTAAACTGGCATTTTCTCAGCCCTGCCCTGCTCAGCCTCGGGAGAGGATGAATTCTCAGGGGGAGGATCAGTTCCTTTTGTCTTTTTGTCATCTTGTGATTTAGGGTTCTCTGAGCGTCTGGGTAGGTAATTAAAGTTGGGGCGGTACCAACGTTGAAGTGACTGCTGCTCATCTTGATTTTCCTTGTCCTCTTCATCACGTCTTCTCTGGCCTGTCTTTGACAGGAAGGCCCCTGCAAAATCATGGTCTGTAACCCTGTACATATTCCGCCTCCCTGGTCTACCTTGTCTCCTGTACCCTGGTTGTCCACACTGTCCATCATGTCTCCCTGCACAGGAGGGCTGGAATACTGTGGTCAATGCCCACAAGGTCTCCGCATGTGGAAAGGGGGGAAACTTTGCCTGCCAGGGGCCTCCCTCTCCTACACTGCTGGGCCTGGCCTTTGGGAGCGCTCTCCACCCCTCCTCTTTTCCCCACTTTCACTATTCTGGTAATTTTCCTGGTGATTACATGGAGGACCCCTAGGACATGGATAGCGTCTGTAATGGTCATTGTCTTCTGCTGCATATTCCCTGCCTTGAACTACAACTCCATGGGCCTGTAATACCTGCTGCCTCCACACCCTTTCCTCCTTCAACCACATCCATCTCTCCTGCACTAGAAGGTACTTCCTGGGGTCATCCTTCTTTATGGCAGTCTGGTGTACAAATTCATCTCTCTTGGTGTCATTCCTGATGGTGAAACCATATCTGTTTCTTACATTAACCACTTTATTGTTCCTAAAACCTTCCTTGTGATGACCTTCTTGTCCCTGCCACTGATGTGAGGCCAACTGGGCCACTGCTCCCTGCGCGGATGCCCGAGGTACCTGGCTTGTGTGGGTACCACTGAGAGCGAGGGCAGTGGGAGGCTGCTGGGTATCAGCCTCGCTGCTCATGTTACGGCGGTAGTGACTGGGGCCAGCTGCGGCAGCTGTGGCAGCTGCGGCTCCCAGGGTGTGATAGTAACTAGGCCGGCTGCAGTGGTGGTGCTGCTCAGGGCTCTCTGGGGTCTGCTCTCTGCTCCCGCTATCGATTGAGCACGACAGATGATCTTTACAATTCTAATTTTAAAGAATTATTTATTTATTATTAGTATTGCTCTTAAGTTTGACGAGGGAGACACACACACACACACACAGAGAAAGAGAGAGAGAGAGAGAGAAATTAGGCCGCCAGGTTTGGGACTTGAACTGCGTTCACCAATGTGGAAGTCCAGAGCTTAACCGCCAGGCCACCTGTCAGCCCAGAAATCACCCTTGGATGCGTGTGTCGGCAATCCCTTTTGTAGTCAGGTGAGAACACAGATGCAGTGTCCTCCTTTACAATAAACAACTTCTAGTAACAGTCAGATACTGGTATTCCACTCACAAACTGTGACCTGCTCCGTGTATAGTCTAAAGCAGCATGACTGTAATCTTGCTGTGACACTCCCAAGAAAATAGTAATGGCCCGTATGTATGCTGGTCTTTTATTCTAGGTTGGACTTAGAAGATGCTTAAGCCTTATTTTTTTCTTTTATAGTGTGCATAGGGTGCATGCACTCACCAGACAAAGAGAGAACGAGAGAGAGAACTCCCTGGGTGGGAGGGCCACACCGCAATCCTTTCTCCTCCATTCTCCTTTTGGGATTTTGTGCAGGTACATATGTGCGTGCACCCTGCACGTTTCTCAGTTTGCCCGTGTCCAGGACTTGAACTGTGCAGTAGGCCATTTAGGATCCGGCTGCCTTAACCACCAGGCTGCTGGCTGGCCTTATGTTTAAGTCTTAACATTCATATTTTTTTTTTTTGCTTTGTTTTAGAGATTTTTGCTATAGGATGCACGCACTCTCCAGAGAGGCAGACAGAGACAAAGAGAGAGTGAGAAATCACTGCCCAGAGGGGAAGGCCATGCAGTCCCTTCTTCTCTGTTCTCTTGGGATTTGGGGCACACAGGTACATGTGTCTGGCATGATTTTCAAGCTGCCAGTCCAGGACTTGAACCATGGCAATGTGGGAGTCCAACACCTTAGCCACTATGCCACCTGTCGTTCTACAAGTATGTTTTTTAATGAAGTAAAGTGAATAAAAGAACAACAATAAAACTGACAAGTAAAAGGGCTAGCTAGTAGGATGATGGTTAAGGCAACTGGATCCCACGTGACTGGCCTGCAGTTCAAGTCTGTACCTGGCGGCCTAAGAAAAAAAAAGAGATGCGAATGTCTTAGTCATGTATGTGACTATGTGTCTATGTACTATTTCTTGCTGTAAAATGTATTTATTATTGTAGGAAATAAACAAAAAAATAAGAGCGCCACCACCTGAATGAATATTCAGTGTTCTGTAATAGAAAGAGGGCTGTCTGGTGGTCATACAATGGCATTTGGTTGACCCCCAGAGCTCTCTACTGTCAGAGCTCTGAGGCTGTCCAACAGTGAGGTGAGTAGAGTGATGATTCTGCCATATTTATAAATGTAAGCTCTCTCCATCTTATAGCCTGCAAACACTCTTAGAAAAGTCTCTAAGAAGTCTGGGGAATACATGGGCTATTTGGAATAAATAATGAATACTACAAACACATTATTATGAACATCATTAGTTTTCCATTCCTTTTTCTTTTCTATTCTCATATTAGAATAACTCTGGCTCGGTAGATTAGAGCCAAAATGGCCAGGGATTTAGTAAGAGTTGGAGTGTTGGAGTGGAGGGGAAATGAGTAAAAAGGTTTAGGAATTAGGCCTAAGATGAACATTGTGGGGTTGTGGCATCTCCTTTTCATGCCAATTTTATTCTGGATGACTTTTCCTTTTGCAGTGAATAAGAAGCAAGATCACTTGCTGAGAGTGAGGGTGGAAGAGGAGGTATTGAAGGTGTCAGGAAAGAGAAGGTATGAAGAAGTGGGAGAGGGACCAGCAGTTAGCGTAATGGCTATGTCGCTGGACTCCCACGTAGTCGACCGCGGTTCGAGTCCTGGACCCGGTGGCTTAAACTCACGCTGGGCGCGTGTGCATGCGTGCCCAAGATCCCGAGAGGAGAATGGAGGAGAAGGGATTGCGGCGTGGCCATCCCCCCTGGGGGGTGATTTCCTGCTTTCTATCTCTCTGTCTCTCTCTGTCTGTCTGGCGAGCGCACGCGCCCTATAGCAAAAACCTCTCCCAAAAAAAAAAAAAAAGAAAAAGAAAAAAAAAGAAAAAAAAAAAAGAAGTGGGAGAGCAAATGGACCAAGGACACAGAGCAGGCAGCACCGAAGGATATGTTTTAAAATTTAATGAAGTAAAGTGAATAATGGAACAACTAAAAACTGTAAAAAAGAAAAAAAGAAAAAATGGTTAGCTGGTGGCATGGTGGTTAAGGCAAAAGGGATTCAGTCAGCATGGTTACATGTCCAGCTGGGCAAGACAGGCTCCCCATATGCAGAGAGCTGACTCCAATCAGAGATGAAAGGAAAGTCTGCTTAGGCAGAGGGAGCATCATAAACAAAGCCTGAGTGCCTGAAATTCCATGATGTGTAAATATACCCCCCCAAAATAATTCTCTTAGGAATTGGAAGCAATTAATTTGGCTCCAAACTCCACCCAGGGAGCAGGGAAAAGGCCTGGCACTCTCCTCTGGGAGGTTAAATGTGTAGTACATCAAACTAAAATAAGAAGGCTGTTGCCCTGGTCTTGGAGTCTGGGCTACAGAATTCTAATTAAAAGTCATTTGAGGTGTGACTGATTCAGCCACCTTTGTTCGTCTATTACAATACCAGGAGAGTCTTTTATAATAACAGCAAGTAGAAATAGCTGATGAAGCCTGAGTCCCCTCTCTGGATTGAGAAAAACACAGTTAAATAGACAGTTAATTTCAACTTAATTCCAGAATATATCAACAGACCACTAATTAAGATTCAGCGGGGGCTGGCTTCACACTTACCCTCTTTCTCTTTTTCTGTCTTTCTTTATCCTTCTCTGGTCAAATTAAAATAAATAAATAAATAAATAAATAAATAAATAAAATATACGAAGTTAAATAAAATAATTCTTTTTTTTTTTTTTTTTAAAAAAGGTGGTATGCTTTCTCAATTTCCCTCTCTGTTTCCTTTTCTGATGAGTGCACAATCTCTCTAGCAAATTTTAAGGTTACTTTTTACTTAATCATTACAATCATTTTTTTCTTTCATTCTACAAATCTTTATTAAATGCTTCTTATGTGGCAGTACTATGATAAGCCCTAGAAATGCAAAGGTAGGCCAGGTGGAAATAGTTCCTGGCCTTACAGAGCTTACTGTGATATATACAGTCACAATGAAATGTGGTAGATGCTTTAGAAAGAAAAGATGAAATATAGGTAAGATTGTTGGATAAAATACAGAATGCTCAGTTAAACGTGAATTTAGCATAAGTTAGTATGTCCCATGCAGTCTGGAAACTCTGCAAAAGTTTAGAACAAGAGCTTTAAAATTGGCTTTAGACAATAAGAAAATGTTTCCTGGAAGAAGGAACATTTAAACTGAAACCCTCAGTTTATGCACCAAGGCCTTCTCAGTGGTATTGCTAAATATGATTCAATTCTCTCTGCGAAATGTCTTCTGCCCGTTCTTGGGAGTAGCCACTGTCTCTCAAAGTCTTCTTTCTATAGTGTAAAGAGAGGATGAGCCTTCTGAATACCTCTCTTTTTTAAAAATTGCTAGAGGATATGTGCATGCACCTGAGACAGAGAAATGGAAGGAGAGGGCAGAGAGCACCCCCCAAATAGAGCACGGTCATGCCACAATTCCTTCTCTTCAATTTTTTCCATCCCATCAGGATTTGGGGCATGTACACACATGTACCTTGCATGTTTTTCAAGGCACTGGAGCAGGGATTCAAATCATGATTGGCCATGTAGAATCCAGCTTCCTTTAACACTAGGTTATGGGGCCAGCTCTCCCTCTTTTGAAGTTAATTTGTTTATTTCTTCCATGAGGAGAATAAGACAGCGAGAGAGAGAGAAACAGGCATCTCCAACAGGGTCTTCATGCCACAATTTACTCCCGGCCTCAGCCAGCCAGGATCACCGGCACAAGCGCAAATGCTCCCCATGTATAGGGAGGACTTGGAACATGAACCTGGGACCTTCCCACATGGTTTCAGCATTGTGAAGTGTTGTGTTACTGCTGTGCTATGACTGGTGACTTAAACTCTCCTCTCTTCATGTAAAAAGAACAACTTAAATATTATAGTCTAGGACCCACTGGTAGTGTGGTGGTAATGTGGCTGGATCCCACATGACTGACTATGTAGTTCGACTTCCAGGCCTGGCAGCTTAAAAACCATGCTGACCACAAGCATACACATGCCCAAAATTGCAAAGGGAGAAATGGAGGAGGAAGGATTGCAGCATGACCATCTTCCATGGGGGATATTTTCTTACTTTCCTACTCTCTGTCTGTCTTGGGCAAGTATACTAAACCTCTAGCAAATTAAAAAAAAAAAAAATTATGGTCTAAGCTGAAAACTCTCCCTGTTGTACAGAAAATGGTGGCCCCATAACTTCCTGTGTAACACTACTAATATATTTCTAGTTTACAGAAGCTCAAGGTTTTAGGGTTTTACCTCTTTATGCCTGTACCATTTAAGTCAGGCTTTTAATTGGTAATAAATTTTTTAAAAATAATTCTTTCTTTATATTCTCCAGAGAGACAGTGAGAAATCACCCCCCAGGGGGGATGGCCACACCACAATCCCTTCTCCTCCTTTCTCCTCTCAGGATCTTGGGCACGCGCACACACATGCCTGGCGTGAGTTTAAGCCACTGGATCCAGGACTCGAACCGTGGTTGACTACATAGGAGTCCAGCAACATAGCCATTACACCAACTGCTGGTCCCAATAGAGTACTTTTTAAAAAAGAATTACTTATTTTTAATTGTATTTACTCATACATTTATTATTTATTTTTAAAAATTTTGACTAGAGAGACAGAGAGGAAGAAACAGAGAGAGAAAGTAAGAAAGCAAGCCACCAGGCCCAAGACTCGAACCAGGGTCGACCATATGGGAGTGTCCAGCACCTTAACCACTATGCTACCTGCTGGTCCCCCAAATAGAGAACTTTCTAAAAATTATTTATTTTATGTTATTATTATTAACTTGCTATGGGGCACATGTGCTCACCAGAGACGGAGAGAGAAAATGAGAAAGCAAGTCACCAGGTCCAGGGCTTGAACCACGGTCAGCCATATGAGCATCCAGCCCCCCAACCACAACACCACCCACTGGCCCCTACTTTTGGGTGTTTTAAGAAAAAGGGCTAATTTTATTTTGGTGTAGGAAATGTTATCCCAATGTTTGATACTGGAAATGTTACCCCAGCTCTGTCTGTTTCCTGAAGCTCTTTTGACCTTGTCTGTCTTTTTTCCAGTACAATTTCTGGCTAATGTACATTACAGGAAGGCTAGAAATTTCTGGGGAAAACAACAAACAAACACATCCTTACTACTTCTCGATAAGTAATATTGCAAGTACTAGAAAAATACATCTATATTTTTCAGTGGATAGATTATTTGAATCAACCCATTTATAAGCATTTAAACTTGTTACCATCGAATCAGTTGAGCAAGATGTCAAGGGGATAAAATCAGTTCTTTTGAACAAACAGAAAAATTACCAATACTTCTCTCAATCCTCTTTTAGTCTGACCTTCAAAGTCAAGATGCATCAAGAAAATACATCTTTGGTGGCCTCATAGGGCAGTGGTTAAGCTCTGCATATGGGAAGCCAGAACACATGTGGCCAACTAAGATTTGAGTCTCGGCCCAGCTTGAAAAATACACTGTGCATGTGCCCAGGATCCTGATGAGATGGAGAAACGGAGGAATATGGATTGAGATATGACCAGGTCCTGCTGAGGGGGTGGTGCTCTCTCTTTCTTTCTTGCATGGTCATGCCCTCTGGCCTAAAGGAAAGAAGAAAAAAAAACAAGGAGGGAGAGAGACAAAGGAAGGAAGGAAGGCAAGCATCTGTATAACTGCAGAAAACAACATCCCTGACTACCTCATCAGCTCAGGAAAGCTGCCTGGGGCAGATGGAGTCCTGACTGCATGTGACCCATGTGTACACCAGCTGAGGGCCCCCAGGTTATATACTTCAGGAGCACCAAGAAACATTGGGAGGGAACCAGCAGTTAGCATAATGGCTATGTTGCTGGACTCCCACGTAGTCGACCGCGGTCCATGTCCCGGACCCTGTGGCTTAAAACTCACGCTGGGCATGTGTGTGTGCGTGCCAAAGATCCCGAGAGGAGAAGGTATTACGGTGTGGCCATCTCCCCCGGGGATGATTTCTCGTTTTCTGTCTCTCTGTCTCTCTCTGTCTTTCTGGCGAGTGCACGCGTCCTATAGCAAAAACCTCTCCAAAAAAATAAATAAATAAAAGAAAGAAAGAATTATTTTTAAAAAGAATTATTTAATTTTATTTATTATTACAGTATTATCATGTTTAATTCGATGTAGGACATGAATGCTCAATAGAGAAAGACATTAAGAGAGAGAGAAAGTGAAAAAGTAAGCCACCAGGTCCGGGACTCAAACCATGGTCGTCCATATGGGAGTCTAGTGCCCCAACCACCATACCAACTTCTGGTCCCTCTACTATTATGCTTAAGAACTACATGGAGCCAGCAGATGGCATAATGGTTTCATTGCTAGACGCCCACATGGCTGACCACGTCTGAGTCTCAGACTTGGTGGGCTGAAGTTCATACTGGCATGCACAAGATCCCAGGAGGAAAATGGAGGAAAAGGGATTACTGCTTGGTCATCCCCCTCGAGGGGTGATTTCTCACTGTCTCTCTGGTGAGCGCACACTCCCTAAGGCAAAAAATAACCTCAAAGAAAAAAAAAATAGAAAAAAAAAAAAAAAAAAAAACTACAAGCAAGAAAGGGGGACAGAACTGGGTTAGTTCAAGGCCACCTGGATACCTGTCATGCAAACACATTTTAGAACATCTTGATGGCTCATAATTAACCTTTAACTGGTCTACTCACATAAGAATTGTGTACAACATTCTCTAGCCCCTTTCTCCCCAGCCACACTGACTAGACTGGGGATAGGCTGCTGACTGAAGCTGGGCAGAGTCCCTTCCTAGATCATTTGGAAGTGGGGATGGGAGCAGAGAGAGAGTGAATCCTTCTGTCTGGCTGGAACTGTGAAAAGTAAATATGGAAGCTGTGGCTACCATCTGCCAGCTGCCATATGGCTCAAATGACCGAGCCTGCCAGATGCTCAGGGAAAAAATGAAGTGGGAAACAGATTGAGATCTTTCTCTGGGTTCCTGCTGACCTTTCTGTTTCGGTGGCAGCCCTTCTGATGCTTGGCTGCTTGCATTCCTCCTTGGCTTAGTGAGACATTGCTGACTTCTTATCACTTCCCCCTCTCTGCCTAAAAACGGTTGGTTTCTACGGTCAGTAAACGCAAACACCCTGACGCATCGTGAGGGCTGGGCGTTTGTCCACACAAACCCCTCTATTGAGGTAGTCGTTCCTTCAGAGTTACCCTGTGATGTGCACACAGCTTTCTCCTTAGCAGCCTGCTCTATTCTTATCCTGACAAACAAAGCAAGTGAGAAAAAAATGCATGAAGCAGAGTGAAGAAGAACTAGACAGAACTGAATTCAAATCTAACCACATCACTTACTCTTTGTCCTTAAACTAGCTCCTTAAGCTTTCTGGGCCTTCATTTATTTATGTATTAATACCTGCCTTACAGGATTGGTTAAATGAAATAATGTGTGTCAAAATTCTAAAGCAGGGTAAGGCACATAATAGGCATTCAACATCTGATGGCTACAGATAAAGCATGGGCATTCAGGGATTATGGCTCTTGTCCCAGTAGCTGCAGAGGTATTGTCACTTGGTATCCGTGGACACATAAGGCTCTCCTCCACAGTAAGCAATGAGGTATATATTTAGATCTTTTCAGTTTTTCTGCTATTAACATAACTCTGCAATGAACATCCTTAACTAAATCTTCATATCTTATGTTCTTAGGGTAAATTCCTCTTAAGTCAAAATGTTAAGTACATTGTTTTAACTTTTAATGCCTTTTGCCAAAATTCCTTCCAAAAAAACCGAACCTAGTTACATGACCACCAACAGTGTATGCCTGTGTATCGGTATAGCAGACAACTAGTTGTCCCTCAAGCCTGTTCTCTCTTTCTTCCATAAGAATTGAGTTTTATCTGAGTACCTGACTGCCCCGGCTAACTACATTTCCCAGCTTCCCTTGACACAAAGTATGGCCGTGAAACTAAATTCTTACCGTTGGGTCTTGAGATGCACAACTGTGTCACTAACTTAAAATTTAATTGATTGCCCTCAGTACATTTCTTTGTCCCTTCCCACAGGCCGGAACTCAAACCCAACTTGGACCATGTGAATGAGAACAACACCCTAAGGGAATGAAGAACCTTGGGACCTTGAATAACTTCATAGAGCAGAATCCCTCTGGTAGCCAGAAGCATTTACCTCTGACTTGTTATAGAAGATGTCTCTGCTACAGAATCTTAGCCTGTATCTTAAAAGAACAGTGGGGTTAATATGTTTTTATTTTATTTAAAATAATTATTTTTATTTAATTGTATTCATTGTCATTGTTTTTATTTTATTTTGTTTTATTTTATTTTGTAAAGTTGGCCAGAAAGAGACCGAGAGAGAGGGAAAGTGAGGAAGCAAGCTGCTAGTTCTCAAACTTGAACTGCAGTCAGCCATGTGGGGAGTCCAGCCACCTTAACCACCATGCCCCCTGCCGGCCCCAATATATTTTCATTTTTAATAGCAAGGCACTTTAGAATATTAATTAGTTTTATACAAAGAGCAGAATATACATGACTGCATCATATATAATAGCCAAAATTATATTCCAGTATTTTATTTGTTAATAAGTATTATCTAAATCTGCATTAAGAAAAATATCCTTCATTATAAAAGTGCAGTGATTTCAATGCCAATCACTACACTTTCTCTCCACAGCAGTTCCTTCAGTGTTAACAAACAGCATGTTTTTCTTCACAGCAAGCTACTAAATTTTAGGGATGTAATTGACCTAAGTAGATTTAAGCAAATACAGTGGAAGTCTTTTGCTTGTTTCCAAGTCTGAATTTGAAGTTAATTATCTGTAAATATTTTATAAGATTATAGATCAGACAGGGACAGCAGGTGTCATGGTGGTTAAGGCACTGGACATTCCCCATGGACCACGGTTCGAGTACTGGACCCAGTGGCTTACTTTCTCACTTTCTCTTTTTCTCTCTCTGTGTCTCTCTCTGGTCAAATTAAAAATAAATGAATGACTAAATAAAATTAAATACACAATTATTAAAAAAAGATTATAGGTCAGATTTCTAGAGAGTTAAAATAGTTATATAATCCATTATGGAGATTATAGTCTGATTTTTATAACAGTAACTTTCTTGGGACCAGCAGATGGAGTAATAGTTATATCACTGGATTCCCATGTAGTCAACCATGGTTTGAGTCCTAGACCCAGCAGCTTAAACCTCACACTGGGTGCATGTGCGTGTGGGCCCAAAATCCTAAAAGGAGAATGGAGGAAAAGGAATAAAGAGATTGCAGTGTGCTCATCCCCCTTGGGGGTGATTTCTTGTTTTCTGTCTCTCTGTCTCTCTGCCTCTCTGGCAAGCACACACATGCCCAATAGCCAAAAAAAAAAACAACAACAAAACTTTCTTGCTATTGCAGTGGACCCAATGTTAACTATTTCTCTTTTATGGTCACTTGTGGAAGCTTGTATTATACTATTGTACTATTATCATACATTAATATTGGATTACCTATGTGAGCGCCTTATTTTTTTTTAAGGTTTTTGCCATAGGGCATGCACGCTCACCAGCAAGAGAGAGAGAGAGAAAGATGGTGAGAGGGAAAGTGAGAAATCACCTCCCAGGGAGGATTGCCACACTGCAATCCCTTCTCCTCCATTCTTCTCGTGGGATCTTGAGCACTCAGACACACACACACACACACACACACACACACACACATACACACACACACAAAGCATGATTTTTAAGCAACCAAGTCCAGTACTCAAACTGTGGTTGGTCATGTGGGACTCGAGTATCCTAACCACCACGCTACCTGCTGATTCCAAGAGCTATTTATATGTGGATGACTCTAGGAATAAAGTAACTATCAGGACGATTCATGCAGACTATTTCTGAATAGATGTTTAATATTTTCACTAAGGGGCTGGCAGGTAGCGTGGTTCGAATCCCAAAACTGGTTGCTTGCTTTTTCTTCTTCTCTCTCTCTATCTCTGGTCAAATTGAAGAAGAATAGTAAATAAGTAAAATTAAATAATTCTTTAAAAAATTTTAAGAGAAATTTTTGCTATAGAGCACATGAGCTTGCTAGAGAGACAGAGAGACAGAAAGTGAGAAATCATCCACGCAGGGGGGATGGCCATACCACAATCCCTTCTCCATTCTCTTCTTAGGATCTTGGGCATGCACACACATGTGCCCAATGTAAGTTTTAAGCCACTGGGTCTGGAATTCAAACCGTGATTGACTACATGGGAGTCCAGTGACATAACTATTACACCATCTGCTGGTCCCAAAAAATTACTTAAAATATATATATTTTTGCTTGTTAAATAAATGTTAAATTGCTCTATGATTAGCACCTCTGTTTTCCTTCTTTAAGGACAATAGCTGTATGCTATCATTCAATGTCTGAAAACAATTGCTTCTATTTCTTTCATCCAGATTTATGGTTATTTACTGTGGGAAGGTAAATCCATTATTCTGTCATGGCTGAAGCACAAGTCTCTATGAAATTTTTTTTACCTGTTTTTTACTTTAATTCCTTTTTGCCATTGGACATGTGTACTTGCCAGAGAGAGACCAAAACTGTGAGAAGGAAATCACCTCCAGGGGTTTGGTCATGGCATAATCCCTTCTCCTCCATTCTCCTCTTAGGATTTTAGGCATACACGCACATGCACTTGGCCTGATTTTCAAACTGCCAGGTACAGGACTTGAACTGTGGTCAGCCATGGGGGAGTCCAGTGCCTTGACCACTATGCCACCTCCTGGCCCCACTATTTTTACCTTAATTATATATGATAAAATATACAAGCATTTTCTTTTTTGTTTTGGAGAGGTTTTTGCTATAGGGCGCGTGCGCTCGCCAGACAGAGAGAGAGAGACAGAGAGATAGAAAGCGAGAAATCACCCCCCAGGGGGGATGGCCACGCCACAATCCCTTCTCCTCCATTCTCCTCTTGGGATCTTGGGCACGCACGCACACGTGCGTGAGTTTAAGCCACCAGGTCCGGGACACGAACCACAGTCGAGTGAGAGTCCAGCGACATAGCCATTACGGTAACTGTTGGTTCCAAGGATTTTCTTTTTTTTTAACTGAAATCTATTTTATTTACATGATGTACAATTTTCAAAGACAAAAATTTCTCATAATGAAAAATGATGTTATAATAAAAAAGTTATGTAGAGCAGAAATACTTTTATGATCAATAATTCAAAAAGATAACATAAAATATGCTCTATTTCATGATTTTCCACAAGACAATGTCTTATTTAGTTTAAATGCAACAAATATCCTATTACATTTACTTTCATGTGTTATATACTGTTTACCGTCTTACTCTTTGGGATGGATCTGGATAAGAGCTGGAAAGATCAGTGATGAGTCTGCTCTAGTCAACACCCCGAACACAGCATGCTTGCTGGATTCTTTCACTTACCTTGGAATTAATTATCTCCAATGACAAGAGTTCTTCTATTCGGTTGTGGGAAAAGTCATGATGCATTTTTGCATAGGAAAATATGTTGGTGGGAACCAGCAGTTAGCGTAATGGCTATGTCGCTGGACTCCCACGTAGTCGACCGCGGTTCGCATCTCGGACCCGGTGGCTTAAAACTCACGCCGGGCGCGTGTGCGTGCGTGCCCAAGATCCCGAGAGGAGAATGGAGGAGAAGGGATTGCGGCATGACCATCCCCCCTGGGGGGGTGATTTCTCGCTTTCTGTCTCTATGTCTCTCTCTGTCTGTCTGGCGAGTGCACACGCCCTATAGTGAAAACCTCTCCAAAAAAAATAAAAGAAAAATATGTCGGGACTTTTCTAACGATCCAATAGTATAGGATTCATCTTCTACAAATATATAACCAAATTGATATGGGCCACTTTTGGGGTCATCTCTTTCTTCACAAGTGCCATTCCTTGCATCCCTATTTCACATGCATGTGTTTTAGTCTGTTTTTTGACATATTCAATAAATGATGTGTTGCCTTCAACTGCACCTTGTCATGTCCCATAGCCTTTAACAGGCTCTCCAAAGACACTATCACCTCAAGATGTGGTCAGTATATATCTTATTGAGACTGGATGAAGAAAACAGTTGTTTGAAAACTATGTAAAACAAACCACCTGTAATGCTGACCCAATAAGCACCACTACTAAGTAAGTGAAATCTTGTCTGACTTCTCTCACTCTCTGCGACACTGAGATGGTGGTTTCCTCTCTCTACTTCTGTGCACTGACACTCCTTTACTGGTGTCCTCCTTTGCTTTTAGGGGAGAAGGGCAGGACTCAGGCCCTGCATCCAGTTGGTCTTCTGAGCAACTCTGAGGATACATCTGTGTCGTATAATTTTTTCTGCTCTTGCAGGTCCCATCTCAAACTGAGCTCTGTCTTCAAGCAAGTTTTGTTAAGCACAAAGTGTAGCAAAAACAACCACTACTCTAGGACCTGTGCAGCTTCTCTGTGTACTGCACAGCTCATAGAAAAGTACAAATCAGGGGCCAGCAGATGGCGTAATGATTTCGTCGCCCATATTCCAAGAATGGAGGAGAAGGGATTGTGATGTGGCCGTCCCCCTGGAGAGGTAATTTCTCACTTTCTGTCAATCTCTCTCTCTCTCTCTGTCTCTCTGGTGAGCATGCACGCCCTATAGCAAAAATCTCTTAAAAAAAAAAAAAGAAGAAAGAAAAGTACAATTGTATTTACAGAGAATTGTCCCACTTAGAGATGAACCAACTGCAATCAGCAAGACTTCACAATCCAGCCTTCCATCCCTGCCACTGGACTTTATCTGTAGATAACAGTTATGAAATGACCTGGGATAGGAATTCATTTTTTTATGTATCTTAAATACCCCAAATGGCGGGATCAGCAGATGGCATAATGATTACACCGCTGGACTCCAATGTAGTTGACCACGGTTTGAGTCCCAGACCTGGCAGCTTAAAACTCACGCCAGGAGTATGTGTGTGAATGCCCAAAATCCCGAGAGGAAAATGGAGGAGAAGGGATTGTGTCATGGCCACCTCCCCTGGGAGGTGGTTTCTCGCTTTCTGTCTCTCTCTGTCCAGCAAGTGTATGCACCCTATAGCAAAAATTTCTCTTAAAAAAGAAAAAGCAGAAAAGCTCTAATAGAATGTTTTAATTTAGATTAATTTTCCTTGATTTGTCTGAATAATATTTTACAGCAGTTCTCTGGAAAAGGAGAATTACCTTGTATAAATAGTCAGTAGCTACGTAAATATTTGTTGATTTCCCTCTGAGCTGGTGAGTCATTGACCCTGAAGCTGAAGTGAGGTTGGTTTGCACCATGGAGAACCTAATCGTCCCCATGGTTACACAGAACTTCCTTACTTACCAATTCTGCCCACTCTGTTAGATTTAAAGCAGGGAATCATTACTTACTTCATATTTGATATCCTGATAGTCTTCAGATCACAATTGCTAACATTAGCCAGATCACATTCTAACATTATTCTTGTGTATAAAGCATTGGCATAACAATAATAAAAAATAATGATTACAAGTAATACCTTAAAAAATAAAAAATGATCTGCCAATTCTACAGTATTTTAGGGTTCAATTTTGCATCACAATTATCAATATGTTGGAATTAAAACACAACTGACTGGCTAATGATTTTTTTTAGGATTATTTATTTTATTTTATTCATCTTTATTATTTTTTAGTTTGCTACAGGGCTCATGCATTCACCAGACACACACACACACACACACACACACACACAGAGCAAGAGAGAGGGAGGGAGAAGAAGAGAGGAAGTGAGAAAGGAAGCCACCAAGTCTGGGACTCAAATTGTGGTCAGCCTTGGGGAAGTCCAGCACCTAAACCACCATGCCACCTGCTGGCCCCACTAATGATTCATATATATTTTGAAAAGGCAACTACTAAGTAACATTATATGTTTTAAAAAATATTTCTTTCTTGTCAAAAAGATCATTCTTGGGTCAAGCAGTGACATGGTGGTTAAGGCAGCTAGATCTCACGTGGCCAATTGTGTGGTTAGAGTACTGGACCCAGCGACTTGAAAAACAGGCTGGTACACATGTCAGTGTGTGCTCAAAAGTCCCAAAAGGAGGGAGAAATGGAGGAGAGCTATTGCAGCATGACCATTCCCCATAGGGAGTGCTTTCTTACTTTCCCTTCTTTCTTTCTCTGGCAAGTGCATGCACACTCTGGCAAATTAAAAACAAAAACAAAATGGTCATTCTTGTTCCTTGTAGTACAGTTAGAAAATAGTAAAGAACACTTAACAGTAAGTAATCCCCCTTCCCCATGGATTATAATATCTTTTTTCTACCTTTTCAGTGTGTTTATATGTGGAGGTGATCGTGGGAAGGGGAGTGGACAGAGACAAGGAGAGAGAAAACCCTCTCCCTCAGTACATTTTGCTCTGTAGTGATGTGTGTGTGTGTGTGTGTGTGTGTGTGTGTGTGTACGCTGCCGTAGACAAGGTCTTGCTGTATGGTGATCCTCCTGCCTCAGTCTCCCACGTGGATGGGATTACCACTGCGTGTAGCTTTGTAGGGTGGGCTGGTAATTGATCCCAGATCTCCCATGTGGCTTCAGCCTGCCAAGTAGCAGCAGCCAGCACACACTGCGGCTGGGCATCTTTTTATTTTTATTTTTTCCAACTTAGTAATATATTGTGGGGGCCAGCAGATGGTATGATCATTGTGTTGCTGGACTCCCACATGGATGACCACGGTTTGAGTCCCAGATCTGGCAGCTTGCTTTCTCACTTTTCCTCTCTCTCTCTCTCTCTCTCTCTCTCTCTCTCTCTCTGTGTGTGTGTCTCTTTGGTCAGATTAAAAATAATAAAAAATAAAATTAAGGAAAAATAATATTGTAAATATCTTTCCAAATATTGGAAACCATGCTGTCATTTTTATTGATTGAACGAATTTAGATGTTCTGTTAAATAAATTTACCATACTATATTTAATCAGTCCTCTTTTTTTTGACATTTAAATTTTTTTTCAAATTTTTGCCAACATCAAAATAAATCAAAAAAGAAAAAGAAAAAAGAGAGAGAAGGGACTAGCAGATGGCATAATGGTTATGTCACTGGACTCCCACATAGTTGACATGGTTCAAGTCCCAGACCTGATGGCTTAAAACTCACATCAGGCGTGTGTGCCCAAAATCTCAAGAAGAGAATGGAGGAGAAGGGATTGTGGTGTGGCCATCCTCCTTTGGGAGTGGGTGTGATTTCTCTTTCTGTCTCTCTGTCACTCTCTGTTTCTCCAGCGATTGCATGCACCTTACAGCAAAAATCTCTCAAAAAAAAAAAAAAAAAAAAAAAAAAAAAAAAAAAAAAAAAAAAAGAAAGTGGGGAGGAAAGGAGAAAAGAAAGGAAAGAGGAAAGGGGGAGAGGGGGTGGGAGGAAGGAAACTGTGGTAAGTATCATGCAGCATATCATTAACTATTTCCTTAGCTTATTTTTCCTTAGACTTACTTTGAAGTGGAATTACTGATGAAAAGGTATGCACTTTTCAAACATTCTGTCAAAGAGCTCTCCAGAATAGATGCAATACTCTAATACTGAACTGAACATTGTGTGCGTGTGTGTGTGTGTGTGTGTGTGTGTGTGTTTGAGTGTTTTTTTTTTATATAGGGCACATGTGCTCACCAGATAAAGAGAGACAGAGAGAGAGAAAGTGAGAAATCACCCCTCAGAGTGGATAGTCACACCACAATCCCTTTTCCTCCGTTCTCCTCTCAGGATTTTGGGCACACATGCCCACCTGCCCAGCGTGAGTTTCAAGCTTCTGGGTCCAGGATTTGAACAGCCGTCATCCACATGGGAGTCCAGTGCCTTAACCACTGTGCCACCTGCTTGGCCCCACTATTGACTTCCTTTTTTTTTTTTTTTTAAGAATTATTTTATTTAACTTATTTATTTATTTATTTAAATTTGACCGGGGTGGGGGTGGTGGGGGAGAAAGTGAGAAAGCAAGCCACCAGCTCCAGGATTCAAACTGCAGTTGGGGGCCAGCAGGTGGCATGGTGGCTAAAGGCGCTGGATTCCCACATGGCTGACCACGGTTCGAGTCCTGGACCTGGCGGCTTTCTCTCTCTCTCTCTCTCTCTCTCTCTCTCTCTCTCTCCCTGTCCCTCTCTGGTCAAATTGAAATAAACAAATTAATAAATAAAGTTAAAAATAATTCTTTAAAAAAAAAACCTGCAGTTGGCCATGTGGGAGTCCAGCACCCTTAACCACCATGCCACCTCGTGGTCCCTATTGACCTTTTTATTTCTTCTTTTCTTTTCTATTTTTTTAGAGGTTTTTGCTACAGGGCACGTGTGCTTGCCAGAGAGACAGAGAGACAGAAAGCGAGAAATCACGCCCCAGGGGGGATGGCCACACCACAATCCCTTCTTTTCCATTCTCCTCTTGGGATCTTGGGCACGCATGCACACGCCCGGCATGAATTTAAGCCACTGGGTCTGGGACTCGAACCATGGTTGACTACATGGGAGTTCAGCGACATAGCCGTTACGCTAACTGCTGGTCCCTATATTTATTCTTTTCTGATATGCCTGTAGAAGATCTTTGCCTATTTTTGCTGTTTTGTTTGTTTGTTTTAGTGGTTTCTAAGGCACAGTATTCGTTGTTGCTATGTAGTGTGTGTGCTAGCTGGAGACAAACACAGAGAGACAGAGAAGGGGCAAAATAAGAAAGCATCCTCTAAAAGGGATGGGCACTCCACGGTCCCTCCTCCTTCATTCTCCTCTTGCCATTTTGGGAATGTACATACACATTCCTGGCTTGTTTCTCAAGCCACCGGGTCAGAGCTCGAACTGTGCAATCAGCCATGTGGGATCCAGCCACCTTAATCAACATTCCATCCACTGACCCCCAGTTGTGTGTGTGAATGTGTGTGTGTGTATGTGTGTGTGTGTGTGTGTGTATGGCTTTTAAATATTGATCTTTCATTTTATGTGTCATATAATATAAGCCCCATTCCTAAGATTATACACTGTTTTTCTAAATTTTCTTTTACTAAATCTATGGTTACATTATTCTATTAAAGTCATTGATCTACCAGGCATTTATATAATTTGGCACAAGGTACATCTGGGCGCACCAAGGCCACACTAAGTATATCATCGATCTTCTGGCTGTTGAAGTCGGATAGGCCCAACGCCCGCACCAGTCCCTTGGCCACCAGTGCCTCCTTGTAGTGAGTGGAGTCATAGCATATCATCCCATCTGCATTCTTTGGGAAGGGATTGTCTCCCCACTTGAAGGCATAAGGCCAGTGCATCAGGTACAGGTCCAGATACTCCAGCTGGAGGTCAGCCAGCATCTTCCGGAGGGCAGGCTCCACATCCTCGGGGTGGTGCTTGGTGTTCCACAGCTTGGATGTCACAAACAGCTCCTCCCAAGACACCCCCTTTCCGGGTCCCACGTTCTCCTTCAGGGCCTCCCCAATCTCAGTCTCGTCGTAGATGGCAGCACAGTCAATGTGGCAGTAGCCTACGCTAAGGGCAAACTTCACAGCTGCTTTTACCTGGCCAGGCTTACTCTTCCAGACCAATCAGAGGCATATTTTGTTCCATGTGCAGGACACAGGGAGCTGCCATTACCCCTTTGACACGAGCACAGAGTGTGAACAGGATACTGTGGCCAGGTCATAGTTCCGCACCCTCAACATGGACTATTTTTTTTAAAGAATTATTTATTTAATATTATTTATTCGTTCATGTACTTTAATTTGACCAGAGAGAGACATGCATAGAGAGGGAGAGAAAGTGGGAAAGTGAGAAAGCAAGCCACCAGGTCCAGGATTCGAACTGTGGTCGGCCATGTGGGAGTGTCCAGTGCCCCAATCACCATGCCACCTGCTGGTCCCAACATGGATTTTTAATGAGAAAATATAGAAATGTCCCATAGATCTAACCATTTCTCCTCTGTGTTAGTTGCCTGGGACCTCTTCAAGAACTGTTTTCTTTTTCTTTTCCTTTTTTTTTTTTTTAAGAATTATTTATTTAACTTTATTTAGTATTATTATTCACTTTGACCAGAGAGAGAGAGAAAGAGAGAGAAAGAGAGAAAGAGAAAGAGAGAGGAGAGTGAGAAAGCAAGCTGCCAGGTCCAGGACCCAAACCATGGTCGACCATGTGGAAGTCTAGCGCCTTAACCATCATGCCACTTGCTGACACCTCAAGAGCTGTTGTCAATCAGCAATTACATGAAGGGTAAAGAAGTGCCAGAAAGACACTGAGTGAATTTGTTGCAAGTTTTTTTCTTTTCAATTTTTTTTTTTTAATCATTTTTTGAGAGGTTTTTGCTATATGGCACATCCACTCTCCAGAAGACAGAGAGAGACAGAAAGCTAGAAATCACCCCCCAGGGGGGATGGTGACGTTGCAATCCCTTCTCTATTCTCTCGGGATCTTGGGCACGCATGCTCATCTGCCCAGCGTTGAGTTTAAGCCACCGAGTCCGGGACTCAAACTGCGGTTGACTACGTAGTAGTCCAGCAACATAGCCATTACACCAACTGCCGGTCCCTCTGTTGCTATTTTTAATCAGAAAATATTATAAATATTGTATAACAATATCATTACTAATGTAGACTTGTGAGATAGTCTAAGTTATTTATTTCTATGCATCTGGGCCATAATGGCATATATTTTATGATCATATTTTGCTTACTTAACCAATAAGATATTCCTGATGGATTATGCATGATGCATGTATAAGTGTATATAATTACCATCATTCAGAAACTAAATGTAATTTATGAATTTTTAATGCTCAGAAATTTTTGTATGCATGGGTTAACTGTATGGTAGATCTTTAAAAAAAATTTTTTTTTTAATTGCCAGAGGGTGTGTGTACTTTTCAGAGAGGGACAGAGAGAGAGAAAGAGAGAGAGAGAGAGAGAGAGAGAGAGACAAACTCCCCAGCAAGAGATAGTCACTGCATTCTATTCTCTTCCATTTCTCCATCCTGTCAGGCTTTAGGGCATGCACACACACATGCCTGGAGTTTTTATTTTTTTGAGCTACCAGAGTCAGAATTTGAACCATCTGGTTGGCCATGTAGGATCTGGCTCCCTTAACCACTAGGCTACAGAGTTAGTCTGTGTATGGCAGATCATTTTTGTTTTTGTTTTTAAAAATTATTTATTTAGGGCCAGCAGGTGGTGTAATGGTTAAAGCACTAGACTACCATAAGACTGACCGCAGTTCAAGTCTCTGATTTGACTTGAAACTCACACTGGGTTCCTGTGTATGCGTGCCTAAAATCCCAAGAGAATGAAAGAGATGGAATTACGGTGTGGCCATTCCCCCGGGGGCAGGAGGAGTGATTTCTCACTTTCTCTCTTACTCTTTCCTTAGAGATTTTTGCTATATGGAACATGGCTCACTGGAAAGGCAGAGAAAAGCAGAGAGACAGAAAGCAAGAACTCACTCCCCAGCAGGGATGGCCATTCCACAATCACTTCTCCTCTGTTCTCCTCTCAGGATTTTGGGCATGCACGCACATGTGCCCGGCATGAGTTTTAAGCCACAGGGTCCAGGAGTTGAACTATTGTCAGCTACATGGGAGTCCAGCACCTTAACCACTATGCCATTTGCAGGTCCCTACCTCTTACTCTGTCTCTCTGGTGAGAACATACACTATGGCAAAAACCTTTAAAAATTATTTAATTTTATTGTTTATAATTTGATTTGTATGAGCACACATATGCTCACCAGAGAGGGAAAGAGAGAATGAAAGTGGGAAAGTGAGAAAGTGAGAAAGCAAGCCACCAGGTCCAGGACTCAAACTACGGTTGGCCCTATGGGAGTCCAGTGCCTTAACCACCACACCACTCGCTGGGCCCCTGTATGGTAGCTCTTAAAGCTAAATGTATTGATTCATGGTTTGCAATACAGTCAACATAACTGCACCACAGAAATTGAAGTTGATTTGCTATCCTTTATTTACTTATGATAGATAGTGTATGTGCATGCATGAGAGAGAGAGAGCAGCACGCTGGACAGGGTCTTGTCATGTTGCAGTTTCCTTTTCCCAGCCCTCCAGCTCTTCAGGATCCTGAGTGCCCATCCAGATGCAGGGATCTGAATCTACAGTCAGCCACATGGCTTCAAGCTTTGCAGAGCACTGTATCACCATTGCGCCGCAGTGGCTCAACCTCATTATCCTTTAACTTCAAGCTGTAAACACAGAATACGTCTATGTAAAAGACAGACTTATCTTTGTGCTTAAATTGTGCCTTTCTCTTAAACAAACAAATGAACAGAAAACACAAAAATATGTATTTCTGATCTAAACAATAACCCCAATTTTACTTTAGTAAAGAAGTTTCACAGTAAACACTCCAAACTGGGCCTTTTCAATCACTTTACTTGTAATTTAGCCATAATTAAGCCACATATCATTAGGCTCTCCTGAATCTACTATAATTGGTCACTTCATTCATGTACTGTCTCATTTTGGTAAATGTTGGCCTTGGGGCCGGCAGATGGCATTGTGATTAAAGGTGCTGGATTCCCACATGGCTGACGGTAGTTTGAGTTCCAGACCTGGCAGCTTGTTTTCTTTTTCTCTCTGTCTCTGTCTCTCTCTGGTCAAATTTAAAAAATAATAATAACAAATGGAATTAAATAAATGAATAATTATTTAAAAATATGACAATGGTTTAGGTAACATTACATAGCCAACCTCATAAGGCAGAATTTTACCTTACGTCATTCCAAGGATTGTCATATGCAACTCATTATTCTTCCCCTGCATACATTCCAGTAAGATACTTTCGGGCAGATTTCAATGCATTTGATAGATGTTAAAATATAATACATGCTATGGGACCAGCAGTTAGCATAATGGCTATGTTGCTGGACTCCCATGTAGTCGACCGCGGTTCAAGTCCCAGACCCAGTGGCTTAAACTCACGCCGGGCACGTGTGAGAGGAGAAAGGATTGTGGCGTGGCCATCCCCCCTGGGGGGTGATTTCTCGCTTTCTGTCTCTATGTCTCTCTCTGTCTGTCTGGCGAGTGCACGCGCCTTATAGCAAAATAACCTCTCCAAAAAAAGAAAAAATAATAATACATGCTATCAAAAATTTGATCAGGATCAAATCCTCTGTGTAAGCCTGACCAAAAAAAGAGCTACACTGTGATTACTAAGAAAATGGCCTGTGAACTGATTGGGCAGAATCTCTAAAGCCTGTTCTTTTCCCAGTGCTCATTTACAGTGTAGAAAACAAGCCAGGTGGCAGGGGAATTTAGCCTGAAAAGAGGCTTATTTTCCCCTCCTGAGAGACAAATTTGATTTTATCTCTTGGCTCACATTACAAAGCATGGCCTTTCGCCAAAACAGCTTTTGAGGATAACTTTTAAAAAAGGTATCTCCCTTCCTACCCCCTTAGTCATTGGGAGTATCTACCTCTTCACTTCCATAGGTCTCTCAAAAATCTCTTCTCATTTCACCTACCCTAACTTCATATTCTGTAAAAAGAATCTCTTCTTAATCAATCCCTTCCATTTTTAATTTTTTTAATTTTAGGTTTTTGCCATAGGGTGTGTGCATTTGCCAGAGAGACAAAGAGGGAGGGACCTCCAAGAGAGGTAATGAGAGAAGTGAGAAATCATACACACACACACACACACACACACACACCCCAGGGAGTATGGCCACACTGCAAATCCTTCTCCATTCTCAAGATTTTGGACATGCGTGCAAATGTTCCTGGCATGATTCTCAAGCCACCAGGTCTGGGACTCAAGCTGTGATCAGCCATGTGAGAGTCTAATGCCTTAACCACCAAGCCACCTGCTGGCCCCCTCCTCTTTTCTTATAAAATCCAAACTTAACATGTTAGGCTTAAGAAAACTAGGTTACGAGAACTCTCTTGAGAGCTTTCCTGATTTTGCTCTGTTCCTTATTTTGTTCCCTTTACTTTTGGTTGTTCCAGGCTTGTTTTCTTTCCCAACCTGTTCTTTTCTATTCATAATCATCAGTATGTTTCTTCCCATGTCAGTGTTGGTGTTCATATTACAAGGCAAGGAAGGCAAATGTGTGAACTGTACACAATGACATTGTCATTTTATGATGTAGTTTGATTCACTGTATCAGAAGCTCCCTGAGTACGGGTATAGCAATTAGTTTCGGGTGTCAGCTTGACTGGACTAAGGATAACTAAAACATGTGATAAAGCATTACTCTGGGGGTAGCCATAAAGGTGTTTCCGGAAGAGATTAACAAGCAAGTCTGAGTAGGTTAGACGTGGAAGGTCCACTTTCAGTGTGGATGGGCATGGTTCAATCAACAAGGGGGGGGGGGGGGCGGAGAGAATAAATATAGAAGATGAATGGGTCTCTTTTTTTTTTTTTTTTTTTTTTTTTTTGGAGAGGTTTTTTGCTACAGGGCACATGCGCTCGCCAGACAGAGAGAGACAGAGAGACAGAAAGCGAGGAATCACCCTCCCAGGGGGTATGGCCACGCCGCAATCCCTTCTCCTCCATTCTCCTCTCGGGATCTTGGGCATGCACGCACACGCGCCTGGCGTGAATTTAAGCCACCGGGTCCGGGACCCAAACCACAGTCAACTACGTGGGAGTCCAGCGATACAGCCATTATGTCAACTGCTGGTCCCATGAATGGGTCTCTGAGAAATAGTAAGATAGACTTCTTCTATTACCTTGGACATGAGAACTTAAGGCATGTCTGCCTTTGGACTCTAGGGTTTACACCAGTGCCAGGTTCTCAGGCTCTCAGCCCCATACTGTGAGTGACATCCTCAGCTTTCTTGCCTCTGAGGCCTTTGGAACTGGACTGAACCATGTTACCAGAATCTCAAGATCTCTAGCTTGTAGACAGCCTGTTGTGAGGCTTCTCAGCTGTCATAATCATTACTGAGCTGATTCCTCAATAAATCTCTTCATGTACATCTATATAAACCTATTGATTCTGTCTCCCTAGGGAACCCTAGCTAGTATAGCAGGAGTTACATCCATTGTACTTGAAATGCCTACCACAGAATCCTCAATACATTTTAATTGAAGTGATAATAGCTACCACCATTTTTTGAATTGTCAAAGAGTATGTATCATCTTAGCTTCAACCTTTTGTGAAATATGCTCAGTCTGTATAGCTAATCCTGATCACTACCTTTGTGCTTTTTCAATCTCTTCTTGCTCCATTTCTTTAAGACCTTATTTTGTTTATATTTTTCAATCTACTCTCCACTGTCTCCTTTTTTTGAACTATACATGTTCTCCAGATTTTGCTATTTTTCCTTGACTGTTTCTTTCTCAAACTGTTTACTCATTGCTTGTGTTCCTCCACCACAAAATATTCTGAAAGACTATGGCTTGGCTGCCTGGCCCTACTACTTGCCCTCACTCCTCTTTTCTTTGCAAGTTGACTTCTGCTCTTTGTTTTTGACCTTTTACATTAATGACAGTATCTTTATTTATTTTTTTGGAGAGGTTTTTGCTATAGGCGTGTGCGCTCGCCAGAAAGACAGAGACAGAGAGATAGAAAGTGAGAAATCACCCCCCAGGGGGTATGGCCACACCGCAATACCTTCTTCTCCATTCTCCTCTCGGGATCTTGGGCACGGCACGCACGCGCACCAGGCGTCAGTTTAAGCCACCGGGTCCGGGACTCAAACCGCGGTTGACTACATGGGAGTTCGGTGACATAGCCATTATGCTAACTGCTATTCCCTAATAACAGTATCTTTGATCCACTACCAGAAATGTCTCTCTGTGGCTTCTCACACTCTTGCAATGCTCTTCCCATGCTTTTATTGACACTATGCTCTTTGGTTTCTATCATGTCTTTTCTCACATATTTTCTTCTCTAGCTTCCTGAATTTTGGACTTTTTAACTGTGTCATTCTTTTCTTCTTTAATATTTTAAAATGTTTTTGCCACAGGGCATGTGTGCTCACTGGAGAGACACAGAGAGAAAGACAAAGAGAAGGAAAATGAGAAATCAGCCCATGTGAAATAGGCACGCCACAATTCCTTCTCTTCCATTCTCCTCCCAGGATTTTGGGCACACATGCACATGTGCCCAGTGCAATTTTTAAGCTACTAGGTCCAGGACTCAAACCTCAATCAGTCATGTGGGAGTCCAGTGCCTTACCCACCGTGCCACCTGCTGGCTCCTACTCTGTAATTCTTAAAATTCCTCCTCCACTTTAAAATCAACATATATTGAGTGCCTACCATGTACCAGGAACTGCTGGTCATAGAGATGCAGGGATGAATGAGCTAGATACTCACTGGCTCTGTACTACTTACAGTCTAACTTCGACAAGCCCTCCTATAGAGATGACTCCCACATCTGCACTCTCCAACTCTCATGGAACATATTCATTTGGATGGCTGTTTCTTTTTCTCCATCCAAATCTACATCTTCTTAGCTATCATATCCCTTCATTATTATTTTGGTGTGATCCTCCTATCTCATTGCATATACAATCAGGAGCTAAATTCTATACATTGTTTCCAAATGCCTCTAGTTTGTTCCCTCTATCTTATTATCACTGAATTCTCTTCATTCAAGTTTACATTATTAACTTTTTTCTTTTTAAATTTTTGCCATAGGGCACATACGCTCACCAAAGAGAGACGAAGAGGGAAAATGAGAAATCACCCTAAGAGAGGGATGGCCATTTCACAGTCCTTTCTCTATTCTTTCAGGATTTTGGAAATGCACATACATGCGCTTGGCGTGATTTTCAAGCTGTAAGGTCTGGGACTCAACCCAAGCAATTGGCCATGTGGAATCCAGCCATTTTACTCTCCATGCCACCTTCTGGTCCCTATCATTAACTTGTTTTTGTAATAGCCTAATAACTAGTGTTTTTGTCTCTCTCCATTCCAGTCCATACCACAGCTTATTTCAGACTATTCTTTTTAAGCATTATATTTTATGTTGTACCCCTCCCCAGTAACGTTCACTGGCTCTTTCTTCTGCTCACAAAAGAAGCTCCAGTTTCCTTAAAGGGAGTTATGAAAGACCTGAGACTTTATAGTTAAAATGGTTGGACTGCATTTCCAATGTGTCACTTACTGTGTGACCTTGAATAATGGCATTTAGTTTCGATTTCCTCATGTATAAAATGGGATTAATGATTAACCATATAGACCAATTACATATAAAAGTGTTTTATAAGTTTTTTTTTAAGTTCTATTACAAATGTAAGCTTTTTTCCTTTTTTTAAAAGAGATAGTCACTAAATTAAAAATACCTCAGCTTGGGACCAGCAGTTAGCGTAATGGCTATGTCGCTGGACTCCCACGTAGTCGACCGCGGTTCGAATCCCGGACCCGGCGGCTTAAACTCACGCCGGGCGCGTGTGCGTGCGTGCCCAAGATCCCGAGAGGAGAATGGAGGAGAAGGGATTGCGGCGTGGCCATCCCCCCTGGGGGGTGATTTCCCGCTTTCTATCTCTCTGTCTCTCTCTGTCTGTCTGGCGAGCGCACGCGCCCTATAGCAAAAACCTCTCCAAAAAAAAAAAAAAAAAAAAAAAAAAAAAAAAAAAAAAAAAAAACCTCAGCTTTATAGTTAAACAACAATGTGGTTTCAAATTTTAGTTCCATTATTACTTTGACTGTGACTTTGAGCAAATTAGTAAATCTCTCTGAAACTGTTTTCCCACCCGCCAAAACACCTACTTTCTATGGTTGTATGTAAATTAGACAAAATACTAAGTATGAAAACTTCTGGCACAGTGTATAATTAATATCTGGCACTGATTTGTTTTATTTGGGGCCTAACCTATTTTTCCTGCACAATATTTCTTACAGCTCTTTACAAACCCTATAAACAGAGTCCCTCTAGGCTACTTGATTTTCCCAAGTCATAAAATGTACTTTTGGGTCTGTTCTTCAGCTGTATGCAGAATCCTTCTCTTGGTTAAACTGCTGAGTACTCCATGAGGCCTCCCGTATTTCACAATTGGATTTTTAAAATTTAATTTTGTTATTAATTTTTTAAAAAATTTGACCAGCGAGAAAGAGAGAGGGAAAGGGAAAGTACTAGGTCTGGGACTCAAATTGCAGTCAGCCTCGTAGGAGTCCAGCGCAGAAACCACCACACCACCTGCCGGCCCCACAATTGGCATATGAATCACTCCTTCCTTTGCACCCTCTGAACTTTTATGTTTATCCCAATATTTTTATTTCAATCTGGTTTGTTTTTGCTTCTTCCACCAAATAATAGAGTCCCTGAAAACAAGATGGGTATTATATTCATCTTTATTTCTCTCCATAGCATACTTAGAACACTAGATGCTCAGTTACTGAATGAATGTTGTAATCAAGATCCTTTGTCTTTTCTTTTACTGTCTATGGGACATTGCTTCCTTTAAATGCCTTTTACTGCCTCACCCCCACCATGTGCAAAAGCAAATACATCTCTAAACTCCTCCCTTTCAACTGTGCCGCTTTTAACAGTGACACTACCCAAAGCTTAGTCTAAGGCTACAACTTTTTTGTTTTTTCGGTAAGGGAAAGTGAGAAATCATCCTCCAAGAGAGATGGCCATACCGCAGTCTTCTCCTCCATGCTTTTCCTTGGGATTTTGGGCATGTATGCAACATGCACCCAGTGTGTTTTTCAAGCTGCTGGGTCTGGGACTTGAACCATGCAGCCGGTTATGTGGGACCCAGCAGCTTTAACCACCATACCACTGGCTGGCCTTGTAAACTGACTTTTTTTAGAGTTTTTTTTAGGGTGCATGCACTTGCCAGAGACAGAGACAGTGAAAGGGATAGTGAGAAATTGTCCTCTATGGGGGAGGGGGGGAAGGCCATGCTGCATTCTCTTCACCTCCATTCTCCTCCTGGGATCTTGGGTCCACACACATATGTGCCCGAAGTGATTTTCAAGCTACTGGGTCCAGGACTTGAACCACAGTTGACCACATGGAAGTCCAACAACCTAACTGCTATGCCATCTGCTGACCTGTAAACTGACTTTAAAAAAAAATATTTTATTTATTATTATTTTAAAAATTAGACTAGAAAGAGACAAAGAGAGAAAGCAAGTCACTAGGTCTGGGACTCAAACCACAGTCGGCCACGTGGGAGTCCAGTGTCTTTAATCACCACACCACCTACCAACCCATGTAAACTAACTTTTAAAAATCCACCCAAGGGGCTGGAAGGTGGTATGATGGTTAAGGGCGCTGGACTCCCACATGGCCCACCACGGTTCAAATCTCAGACCTAGCAGCTTGCTTTCTCAGTTTCCCTCTCTTCTCTCTCTTGTCAAATTAAAAAATAAAGTAATTCTTAAAAACAAACAAAACAAATAAAAAACAAAACACCAAAGATGGTAGGTATATCTGAACCAATAATTTCACATTCCTATCTTGAAGAATCTTAAAAATACTGGTTTTGGGGACCAGCAGTTAGCGTAATGGCTGTCACTGGACTCCCATGTAGTCCCAAGTCCTGGACCCGGTGGCTTAAACTCACGCCGGGCGTGTGTGCGCGCATGCCCAGGATCCCGAGAGGAGAATGGAAGAGAAGGGATTGCGGCGTGACCATCCCCCCTGGGGGGTGATTTCTCACTTTCTATCTCTCTGTCTCTGTCTTTCTGGCGAGCGCACACGCCCTATACCAAAAACCTCTCAAAAAAAAAAAAAAAAAATACTGGTTTTGGCTAGCCTTGGTATAGCAGTAAAGCAAAGCTCTGCAATGCTGAGGCCACATGGGATGGTCCCAGAGTCACTTCTCAGGTATCCATGTACATACAGGGCATTTATACTGGTTGACTGAGACTGGGGTAAGATCATGGTGTTAAGATCATGTTGGAGGTGCCTTTCTCTCTTCTTTTCCCTCTCCAGTGGAAAAGATAAACCTTAAAATAAAAATACTGTTTTTATATATATTAAAAAGTTTGTTTTGACCAAACTTAGAAGAACTGAAAAACAAATGCCTACATTTTAGAAATTAAAGAAACCAGCAAGTGTCCTAGGGAAAAAAAATGCTAAGTGAGACTATAGGGTAAGAAATTGTAAGGTCTTCTTGATGAGCCACATTTAGGGTTTTAGACCAAATATTTTTACATTTCATGGCCAGCCTGTGGTACAACGGCTGGATCCCACAGGGCTGACAGATGTGGTTTGAGTCCCGGACCCAGTGTGTTCCTGGGTGTCCAAAATCCCAAGAGGGAGAAATGGAAAAGAGATTGCAGAAGTGGAGAAAGGATTGTGGCATGACCATTCCCCATGAGAGGTGCTTTGTCTTTTTTCTTTTGTCTCTTGCTCTCCCCTACAAGTATACGGGCCATCTGACAAAATTTAAAAAAGAAAACCTTTCAAACAAGTCAGCTGTCATCCAAATACCAAGAACAATAAATCTGACAAACTATAGTTAGATCCCCAAACAGATCTAAATAACATCCCTTTAATTTTTATAAATTATAACCGTCCACTGTTTATATTGTAGCCTCTCCTTTCACATGACAGTGTGACAAGCTTAGTTTTTCAAAATAATACAACTTCTGTGAAGAACTTGACACTATTTGCCCTGGAAAGAGACAAAAATCAGAGCTAACATGCTCTAATATTTTTGGGACCAGCAGTTAGCATAATGGCTATGTTGTTGGGCTCCCATGTAGCTGACTACGGTTCGAGTCCCAGACCCGGTGGCTTAAACTCATGCCAGCACATGTGCGTGTGTGCCCAAGATCCCGAGAGGAGAATGGAGAAGGGATTACAGCGTGGCCATCCCCCCTGGGGGGTGATTTCTCGCTTCCTGTCTCTCTCTCTCTTTCTGGCGAGTGCACGTGGCCTATAGCAAAAACCTCTCAAAAAAAAAAAAAAAAACAAAAAAAAAAAAAAAAAAAACTTTAACATTTTTCGCCTCGTGAGGCCAACATGCACTACACCAGGAAAAATGGCCAAGCTGGAACCTTGTAACGTGGCTCACTAAGCGCTATGCATTTCCACTCCATTGGATCTGACTTCCTGGCTTCCAGTTTAGCCCTTTGTAGTGAGTGTAACTTATTTCCCATACACGAGAAAGCAGGTGGAGGACAGCGAGCTCGGATCCCGCTAACGTCTAGTACACAGCTTCAAGAGCGTCTTCTCTAGATGATGCAGACACGGATACGCCTGAGCCAGCTTTTCTCCACTTCCCACTGCCGAGGCCATGCCCTGTCCCTCTCACTTTCTACCCCAATTCCGGCTCCTAGAGAACCAAGAGTTCTACCAACAATTCGAGCCCTCCTTCGCCGCCAAACGCGGCTAGGGAATGGTTTCAAGAGCCTCGGGGGGGGGGGGGGGGGGGGGGGGGTGGGGGGTGGGGGGGGGTGCGACGACACCCGCTCCGCCCAGCCCATGGCGGCAGCGAGCGCGTGATCCGACTCCAACTACCGTAAGGCGCGCGCTCGCAGGCCACCCGGGGCGGAGGGACCAGAGCCGACGCACGTGCAGCGCAGCAGCAAGCGGAAGCGGCTGGCGGCGACGATGGGCGTTTACGGACGCTAGCGGGGGAAGGGCGGTAGCCACGCCCGGAAGTCGGTCTGGAGGTGGGGGGAACCTGAGGGAGCGAGGCTTCCGGTGGCGCAAGGGGTGTCGGGAGCGGCTTCCAGTAAACCTTCTTCTCTGGCCTCTGGAGGGACCACCGTTGCCGCCGCTCCGTCTTCCACGATCTGCGTTCGGGCTCAACGGCCACGGCTGCCGCCACTGCGGCTCCCCCTGTGCCTGGGTCCGTCCGTATTGGTTTCCCGGCGGCAGCCGCGGTTCCAGCAGCGGCCGCGGCCGACATGTTGTGAGGCGGCGGCGCGGGTGTCTGAAGGATGGTTTGGCTGAGGCGGCGGCCACGGCTGCTGGCGGCGGCGGGGGCTCGAGCTCTGTAGAGCCGAGCCTGCGGGGTGTCCGCCCAGTTCCGCGGCGAGGCCAGCGCTTGTGTTCCGGCGCCGTCGGGGCCGGGTGGCGACTCGAAGGTCCCCAGCCGCTCACATTTTCGGACCGCCTTTCCCCTCTCCTCAGCCTGGGCAGTGCCGTCCCCACCGACCTCGCTCCCACGCTCGCCTGCCTCTCCCGCACACGGTGTTACCGCCCCGTCGAGCCCAGTCCTTCCCCTTCCTCGTTTCTGCGCTCCCTTCTCAGCGTGCCCCCCGGGTCCCTCTCTGAGGGCCTTTTGAGAAATCTCTGGAGTAGTGGACCAGAAGCCGGGAGTTTTTAAAAGCCGAGCGCGAGAGACAGGAAGGCACGATGGCCTCCTCGTCCGGCAACGACGATGATCTCACAATCCCCAGAGCTGCTATCAATAAGATGATCAAAGAGACTCTCCCCAACGTCCGGGTGGCCAACGACGCCCGCGAGCTGGTGGTGAACTGCTGCACTGAATTCATTCACCTCATTTCTTCCGAAGCGAATGAGATTTGCAACAAATCGGAAAAGAAGACCATTTCCCCAGAGCATGTCATACAAGGTAAGTCGTGTGTAGGATTTGGTTTATATGAGAACCGTGGGGACAGTAGTCGTGTGATTCGTGTCGAAGCCTTCGTTTTTCTTTCCCGGTAAGTACTGGTAACGAAGAAGCCACGCGGACACCGGGGCAGCCGGTGCCGTCATAACGTTCTGAGGTCGTCTTGTATTTGTCATACAGCGGACTCCAGCGAGGAGGGCGGGTGTAAAGGGCGGCTGACGTTCCTAAACTGTTCGGAGTGGCCTCACCTTACTGCCAGGTAGACCAGAGCAACGAGAATCGCCTGCCCACAGTTGAGTCTAGGTAATGACAACTGAGAAAGCAACCACAGGTTTTCCCCCAGGAAGTTAGAATTCAGACAGGAACTTCAGAGGCGGAGTCAGAGGACCCCTTTCCCACTCGATCTATTCTCCATTGTAGAGGAAAAGATTCATTTTCTGAACAAACAAATAAAATGTATTCAACCTTGTGGAGTTTATTCGTGTTGAATAGAGGGGGAGTGTATTTTCTCCTTTAAAACAGTTCCATGTTGGGACGTTCATCAAGTTACCAAATCATTCCTGTTCTGTAAGGAAAGGATAAATGTTCTTTCTTTCTTTCGTTTTTGTATTATGCCATTTTTTTTTTGCTCTATAGAGATTAAATGTAAAAGCTTAGATTGGAAAGTTACAGAAGAGATTAAAAACATTTTTTTTAAAACAGAACATTTCCCTTTCTTGCTTGCATTCCCATTTGTATGTTTACACACTTTTATTGAAGACTGCTTCTGAAAGTTTCAATGGTTCTTCCCTTGGAAATGATTTAACCCAGTTATAGGGACTTGGAGGGCAGGATGCTGATGATTTCAGGGAGTGGAAAATGTTTTGGGAAGCGCATTCTGTGACTTGTATGAAAAGTTGCATTCAGTTTGAGGTGATAACTTGCCTCTTGTAGTAATCTAATTAAAATCTAACAGTCCTGATAGCTTCTGAAGTCAGAAAAAGGTCATGGTTAATTTTAATTTTGGTAGGTGGGCACTTGTCTACCATTTCATCTTTATAATTTAACTTTTTATAAATGTCCTGTGCCAGTTATGCCACTGGAGCACCTCATAATGTAACTTTTTGAAAGGTAACTTCTATTCTTAATAGAAAATTCATCTGTTCATATTGATCATATCTAGTATTTTACTGTCAGTATAGACAAAAGGATTAAATGATTCATTTTTTATCCTTTATGATGTCCTAAAGGTAGATTTAAAGTAGACCCATACCATTCAGTACATAAAGAGAAAAAAATCCCTGGGAGAGAGCATATTTGGTTCTTAAAGCTAGTATATGTTTTCTTCTTGTTTGGTGTGCTGAATACTCTTGCAAGTAAAATGAAAGCCAAGTTGTCTACTCTTCTTTTTTGTTTTTATTTTTACATTGTATGTGTGATGTCATAAATCTTACACAAGATTATCCAACACAGAAAGTTATAATTTACTTTTATAACTCATAAAACAGAAAAATACAACCTTTTATCAATATTGCCTTTCTAATAAAAATTGCAAAAGATTTTAGCAGGATCTGCCTAAACATTTGTTTATACTGTGGAAATAGAGATTGGTTCAAAAATCTAATAACACATTACAGACTGTCTTCTTGGGGAGAGTTTATTCTTTTCTAGGATATATTCTAGGATATATTTAGATTCCTGATTGACATGATAGAATAGAAGTGCAGCTGTAGCAAGCAGTATGCTAAATAGTTCAACTTTGGAATATGCCAAATTCAGTTTAACATGTGAGTCAGAAAGTTACAGTGAAAGCATTTTCCTTTGTGTAATGAGGATGAATTATTAATCTTAAAAAATCATATATTATAGTTTAATAGATTTATTCTTTTTTCTTGGAACATTGTTGTTTAGTGGATAAGAATCTACATCTATACTTGCCCAAAAATCTTCCCAACTGGGACAGGAGATTTTATACATTTACTCACACTACTTAATCGTTTCAAGGAAGTTTTGTTTTGAGAGGTTAAAAATTTTTTTAAACAAATGCTTAAGGCTTAGATGTTATAAGTGTCTAAAGTGTGTGTGTGTTTGTGTGTGTTTTAAGAATTATTTATTTATTTATATTTATTCATTCATTCATTTATTTTAATTTGACCAGAGAGAGAGACAGAGAGAGAGACAGAGGGAGAAAGTTGGAAAGGAACTCAACCATGATAGGCCATGTGAGAGTGTCCAGTGCCTTAACCATCACGCTTCCTGCTGGTCTTCTCCTAAAATGTGTTCTTACAGATTAATTCTGAGACACTGGAGAAATCTCGTAGATAGGACATTTTATGCTTTTTTGTCAGAGTTGATTATTTAGGAATATGGGGTGTATCTAAGTGGAATGTAATGTACATTTTAAAATCATACGATTCTTGGTACAGCAGATGGTAAAGTAGTTATGTCGCTGGACTCCCACATGGCTGGCCGTGATTTGAGTCCTGGACCCAGTGGCTTGAAAATCATGACAGGCGTGTGTGTGTGTGTGTGTGTGTGTACGCACGCACGCACGCACGCTTGCGCCCTCCCAAGAGGAGAATGGAGGAGAAGGGATTGCAGTGTGGCCATCCCACCTAGGGAGTGATTTTTTTTCCCTTTACCCCTCACTGTCTCTCTCTCCCTCCCTCCCTCCCTCCCTCCCTCCCTCCCTCCCCACTATAAGCAAGTTTACACGCCCTAAAGCAAAAACTTCCCCCCAAAAAATCATATGATTCTTACATATTGAAGTTTGAATTTTTAGTAACAAGTTTAATGAACTGCTTCTGGGCATTTCATTTGTTAAGTTGCAACCTTGCTTTACCTTGACGGAGCAAATTAAGCATTCTGAAATAATTCTATAAAATGTATGTTAAGGTTGGAATAACTTTTCAAATTTAAATCTATGAGGTACCATATTTAGTATATAAAATCTGTTTTGCTTATAAGGAAGTAGATTTGGTATTGAAGATCACAGATACATGAATATAGAATTTTAAGCTATAAAAGGTAATCTTTTTATTTTGTTATTTTTTTGTCGATACATATTTTTGAATGAGTTCCAACATGTTCTGTTGCATTATGGAAAGAATTGACATTGAGAATCAAGAGCTAAGTTCTACACTAGAAATTTTTGGCCTTAGGCAAATCTGTTAACTAAGGTTTTCCCACTCGTGTATGAATTATGCTTGATTACTGGTACAGCTTGCAGTTATTGCGAGTCAGGGGTTGAAAACATTTCAAGAAATATGCTATGCTAAATAATAATTTAAAAATTTTGTCATGGTACTGATTAAAGTATAAAGCTGAGTTCTGCTATGTTTGTATCATGAGGCCATCTTTAAAGCCAAAGTGTAAATAAATAATTTTAAATATTCTTTGTTCTGCATTCTTATTTTTTAAAGAGAGATTTTTGCTATAGGGTGCATGTGCTGTCTGGGGAGACAGAGGCAGAAAGTGAGAAATCACCCCTCAAGGGAGATGGCCATGACCCAGTCCCTCCTCTATTTTTCTTTTAGGATTTTGGTTGGGCATGCCAAATACAGGTCTGTCCTGGGTGAGTTTTAAGCCACCAGGCCTGGGACCCAACTGCGATCAACGATGAGGGAGTCCAGCGACACAACCATTATGCCATGCTGGTCCCTTACTTTGGATTTCTATCCTTAACTCATCACAGCCATTTCAAACAGTTCTAGCATATGTCTGCGGTCCATGCTTTGGGTAACTTTGTTCTAGACTAAACCTCAGTCTGTTTAGGAAAGTGGCTGTGAAGTAATTTTGAAATCAAATGATCTGAATAATTGCACAGAAGTTGTAATAATAATGAGAATGAAAATAATGAGTTATGTTGCCCAAATAATCATTCATACAGGTACTTTTTTCTGAAAGGAAACTTGTAATTTTCATTGCACAGCTTATGTGATTAGATGCTTTTCTACTGAGTCTTCGAAAAGGTCATGACACATTTTTGCATAGAAAAACATAAAAATACATCATGACTTTTCCAACACCCAGTAGTTAGTATTTTATTATTATTTTCCTTAAAATTGATCTGTCTTCTGTTTTTTGTTTTCCTTCTGCCACCCAGCAATTGCTTATTGACTACTTATAAAGTACTTGGCATTGTGCTAGAAACTCCTGAGGATATAAAGATGAATGATACTCAATTCCTTCTCTGCCCTTAATGTCTCATCATTGTCCCAGATTTCCTAGAGTAGTGATACCAACAGGGACCTTGTTCTTAGGTCTTTAGAAACCTTTGCAAGGCTATTGAGTAGGAAATCACTTTGGCCTGCATCCTTTTAATGTAATGTACTGGGTGAAATACATCACTCTCTCCCCTCCTTACAAGCAATAGACAACAGAAAAATTCAAGAATGCTGGTTTATATCTTTGAAAAGGTACTATATGTCACTTTCTCTAAAGAAAAACATGCTTGGGACCAGATAGTGGCCCAGCACAAAGGAAAAGTTCTGTGTTACTGGATCATGCCACCTGCTGGCCCCAGAAGGAGTGTCTTTTTAAAATTTGTACAAAGGGGTGAGGCCAGGTGGCATGGTGGTTAAGATATGGTAATGTGTACTGAACAGCCTACACAATTGTAAATGGTAACCTTGCCTAGGAGCCATTTCCCTTATTCTTTTATAGTCTCCTTTGTTTAAAGGGGGAATCATTGCTACTACATAATAATATATGCTGTAAAATAACTCCCTATTTAGGGGGACCGCAGGTGGCTTGGTGGTTAAAGTGCACTCCTACATGACTGACCACAGTTTAATTCCTGGACCTGGTGGCCTGCTTTCTCACTTTCCCTCTCTCTCTCCATGTCTCTCTCTGGTCAAATTAAAAAATAATAATAATAAATAAAATATAATAAATATTTTAAAAACTCCCTATTTAGAAGATACTGTATCCAGTTGTTAATACTTATTAACCAAAGTGTCTTTAAAATTTAAAGTCAATGCAGTTTTTGAAATTAAATTAATGGCTGTACCTGTTGAACCATTTTATTGAGAGTACAGTATTTATACATAGCAGCTCTTTGAATAACATTAAATAATAACCATGGGCAGTTTTTGAGAGCAGTTTTTTTTGTTTGTTTTACTTTATTACTTTTTTGCCATATAGCACATTCACTTGCAGGAGAGAGACAGAGGCAGAAAAAGGAAAAGTGAGAAATCACCTCCCCCAGAGGGGATGGTCACGTTGCAATCTCCTCTCCGTAGAATTTTTGGGCATGTACGCACACGCGCCTGGTGTGATTTTCAAGTTGGCAGGTCAGGGGCTTGAACTGCAGTTGGCCATGTGGGAGCCTTAGCCACTATGGTTCCTGCTGGCTCCCAGTAGTGTTGATTTTTTTTTTTTGGTGGGGGGAGGTTTTCGCTATAGGGCGCGTGCGCTCGCCAGACAGACAGAGAGAGACAGAGAGATAGAAAGGGAGAAATCACCCCCCAGGGGGGATGACCACGCCGCAATCCCTTCTCCTCCATTCTCCTCTCAGGATCTTGGGCACACACGCACACGTGCCCGGCGTGAGTTTTAAGCCACCAGGTCCGGGACGCGAACTGTGGTCGACTACGTGGGAGTCCAGTGACATAGCCATTACACTAACTGCTGGTTCCCCAGTAGTGTTGTTTTTAAAGGTAAGCTCCCTATCTCCTCTCCCTTAAGCCCTCTGAATTAAAGGTAAAGTTAAAGGATTTTCTTAATGTCTAGCCTAGTAATTTATGCCTTTTTTTTTTCATTGTCAGAAGGTGCTCACCAGAGAAGGAGGGAGGGAGAATGCTTCTCCAGTAGAGTGTGGTCAAAACACAGTCTTCTTTTCTCCATGTCTTTTTCCTCTCAGCATTTTCCCTGTCAGACATGCATGCACTTGTGCCCAGAATGTTTTTACAGCTGCTCGGGGCCAAGATTCAAGTCAGCCATGTGGGGTCTGACTTCCAGTGGTTAACACTTAACCACCATGCTATGTAGCTGACCAAGTATATGCCATTTTGAGGGATTGTTTCTCAGTGTATTCATTGTTAATTTCATAAATTTAATATATTTTAAACATACTTCAACTTTAATTTAGATTGATAATGTTTAGCTATGTATTTATTTAAGTCTTGTATGCTTATCAGAGTACTCGGTAAATTTAAGAGAAAAAATAAATTAGTGATACGTAGTCCCGTTGGTTAAATGATTCTTTTGTGTTAGACACTGATTTTTTTTTTTGAGAGGTTTTTGCTATAGGGTGTGTGCATTCACAAGAAAGTGAGAGACAGAGAAACAGAAAGTGAGAAATCCCCCCCCCCCCCGGGGTGATGGCCACACTGCAATCCCTTCTCTTCCATTCTCTTGGGATCTTGAGCACGCATGCACACGTGCCTGGTATGAGTTTAAGCCACCAGGTCTGGGACTCGAACCACAGTCGACTACATGGAAGTCCAGCGACATTGCCTTTACGCCAACTGCTGGTCCCATGTGCTAGACACTGTTAACTCCCTCATAATAATTATTTGTTGACTCCAGCCTCTGTTTTAATCTCTTCCCAATATATTAATTCATTTATTCTTCATAAAAACCTGATCCAGTCAGATGCAGCTACTGTTGTTTATTTATTTAGAGGTGAGAAAAACATGCGTTAAAAAAGTGAAGGAACTTACCTAGGGTCACACAGCTAATATGAGGCAGAGTTGGGAGTCAATCTTAGGCAGTTAGCTCTAGGACCTCTACGCTTTAACCACTATACTTCCTCTGATTGTGGGAAGATGTTATGAAGTAGATGTTATTCTCATTTTATAGATGGAAAAACTGAAGCTTAGAAACATTAAGCAGTATATCTAAGAATATACAACTACTGTGTTGACTAAGTTTCAGTTCTAGGTCTATGTGATTTCTTTCTCTTTTTCTTAAATAATAATTTATTTATTAGTATTATTTCTAATTTGCTATAGGGCATTTGTGCTCACCAGAGAGAGAGAGAGGGAAAGTGAGTAAGCAAGCTGCCAGGTCTAGGACTCGAAGAACAGTTAGTCATGTGGACGTCCAGTGCCCCAATCACCATGCCACCCGCTGACCCAGTCTATGGTTTCAAAAAGGGAAGATGGTATCTGTCTGAGAGAATGAGGCAAGCTTAATTTGGAGATAGGGTTTGCTCTGTGCCTTGAATGCCTTACCATCAGCACAAATGCGGGAAACTGGTTCCTGTTGGGAATCATTAAGCAGTCAGATTTAGCTGAGAAGTATGCAGGGATTTAATGGCAGAAATAATCCAGGAAAGGTTGGTGAGGCTAGATCTTGGAGGACCTTTAGGGCTAAGGAAATCAGACTTTTTAAAGAATATGGTAGGAAACCATAAGCTAGTCACTTGGTTTCTTTTGTCACTGTCTAGTGTCAGTGTCATTGAAATACTCTAATTATGTTTGTGTCTTTAGAAAGAGAAAAGATAAACCAAAAATTTTGGCTTCTATCATTGACTTTTTTTAAAGAATTATTTTATTTAACTTTATTATTATTATTTTCCAGTTTGATCAGACAGAGAGAGAGAGAGAGAGAGAAAGTGAGAAAGCAGGCCACCAGGTCCAGGATTTGAACTGTGGTCGGCCATATGGGAGTACAGTGCCTTTTAACCACCACACTACCTGCTGGCCCCATCTATTATTGACTCTTAACAAAAATAAGTCAGTGTGTCAACTCAAGCTAATAATGCAGGCTGTCTTGTCTTCAGTTATTCTTTTCCACTGTATCCTAAGCTCCTTGAGGCCAAGAATTATGTGATGGTAAATTTGATACATAGAACTCAGAATAATGCCTTTCAAGATTCAGGGGTAGGGGTAGTGATAGTAATTTAACTTAATTAAAAATCCAAACATCAGTACTCTGCCTTCTGATATTAGATTATTTCTGAAGAATGTTGATGAAACAGCTTAACATTTGAAATATTTCAAAGTTGTAAATCATTCATAATGTCTTAGAAACCACAGTTGATAAGGGAATGTTGATTTATAAGGGTCTTTTAGTATTCTCTTGGAAGAGCAAATCCCTGAAGTTAAAATTGAGAGCATCTTTACTGAGAGCAGTCTGATGCGTCATAATTGTTGAAAGACTAAAAACTGGTGAGATAAATTGATTTACTGTGTTTTTCACCTTTCATCATTGGCTCAGAATACAAAAATATGTCTTTGGAGAGTATTAGTCAACTTATGGAAAACTGTAAGATATAATTTTGTTTTATTTTAATATTTTTTAATTTGCTAGAGGTACATGCATTCATGGGGTTAGGGGCAGGGAGAAAACTCTCCTTATAGGGAATGGTCACTTCATAATCTCTTCTCCATTTCTCCGTTCTTTTGGAATTTTGGGCTCATAATGCATAGGTGCTGGCATGTGTCTTAAGCTGTAGGATCCAAACTGTGCAGCTGTGTGGGATCCAGCTGCCTTAACCGCTATGCCACCAGATGGCCCAAGATAAAATTTTAAATACTGTGAGACAAAAAGAAATCTCTTGCCTTATCTTTTCTGGATTATAGAAGGCATAAAGGGTGTATAGTTTAGTTTTTCTTTAAACATTTTCTAGTTGTGAAAAATTAAAAGAAATTTGTTAGTAATGTTTCCTCAATCCTTATAGTCTTTTATTGCAGTTTTTCTGCCAAATCACTTGAAAATGTTTTTTATAGTGCTCCTTTTGAGTTTTATTTTTCAAAAAAAACCTATCAACTGACTGTAAATGATGAATTTCATGAGTTATTTCCATCAGTATTTCTTAAACTTTACTGTTTCAATGTCTGCTAAAATTAGCTTCTTGTTCATACAAAAGAAAAGCTTACCTTTCATTCTATCCTACTGAAAGAATTAGAACATGTGTTAGTAGCCTACTTTTTTTAATACAATGGGCACAAAATATGTTATTAACAAATATATTCTAAATATTTGTCTGTTTTACATTTTTTGAAAAAGTGGCTGAATTAATGATGTTTGACTGGCTGTGTGGTATAGGAAAAGTTTTTTCTTACTAAAACCACATATTTCCTCTATTGGACTTTTTTCTTCTTCCCCCAGGAAATGATTTAGTATTTTAAAAATTAATCCAAAACAAAAGGAAAAGTAAGGCCTATCCTTTGAATAATCTTTAAGTTGTAACTGATTGGCAATATAACATTAAGCAAGTCAATAATGTATTTTGTCTTTGCCATCTAGACAATTGTTGTACCACTATAAAAATCGGTAAAATTATGAGAAAATGATAAAAATACCATTCCCACCCCCCAAGAGAAAAATCCACTCAAACTTCATATTCCATAGATAGGGCAAAAGCTATGTTCTTATCACCCTTTTAAATTTTCATGTTTTTTATTTTTATTTCTAGCACTAGAAAGTTTGGGCTTTGGCTCTTACATCAGTGAAGTAAAAGAAGTCTTACAAGAATGCAAGACAGTAGCATTAAAAAGAAGAAAGGCCAGTTCTCGTTTGGAAAACCTTGGCATTCCTGAAGAAGAGTTATTGAGACAACAACAGGAATTATTTGCAAAAGTAAGTAATGTATTTTAAATTATTTTCATTTGAATCATACCCTGTTTGCTAATAGAAACACTTGGAATAACTTCCTAAATCAGTGTATTTAGCCAGAGGATTTCCTTTTTCTGGTTGTTTATAGAATCTGATGGCTATTTTGATTCTGGTTTATGTAAACCAGTAACCTGTTTTCTTTCTTTTTTTATTTTTTGAAGTTTTTTGCTATAGGATGTGTGCTCTCAGCAGAGAGGAGAGGGGGAAAAATGAGAAATCATCTGCCAGGAGGGATGGCCATGCCATACTTTCTTCTTTTCCTCTTGGGATTTTGGGCATGCATGCACACATGTGCCTGGTATGTCTTTCAAGCCATTGGGTAAGGGGCTTGAATTGTGGAGTCAGCCTTGTGGGAACTAGTGCCTTAAACCACCATGCCACTTGTTGACCTACATCCTGTTTCTAAAGAGAACAACTCCAAATAACTATTGAGATTTTACTTTGGTGTTTTGTAGACCAAATGACCATCTAAAAACATGAAAATTATACCTGTTTTTTAAGATTTAAAACAATGGGCTGATGAGAAAAATACTGTATCAAATTTTATAATGAATGTCATACAAGGAAAATCTGATTGACATCTACTTTGTAGTTAAACTAGGTCTTTACCTTTAAAACACTCAAATCTTAAAAAAATGTAAAGGGCTATTAGAGCAGAGAAAGAGAGGAAGCTTTTCTTATTATAGTCTGTGTGTGTGTGTGTGCACACGTACATGTGCATGCTATAAGGCATGTGTTTGAGAGAGAGAGAGAGACCGAGAAAGTGATAAAACCCTCCCTGGGGGACAGCAACACTGCAATCCTATCTTCTCTCAGGATTTTGGGCATGTATACACATACACCTGCATGTTTTTCAAACCCCATGCCCAGGCCTTGAACCATGCAGCTAACCATGTGGAATCCAGCTGCCTTAACCACCCGTGGCACTGGCTGTCCCAGCTTGTTATAATTCTAATACCTAGTCTGTGAAGGATTAGCACCAAAATAGTAATATTCCTTTTTTTTTTTAAAGAAAAGATGGAAGAAGGTAGCAAGGTTTCCTACAAAGTCCTGGCTTCTCATTTGAAACTGTAAAATGATTTGGGATTGAATAGAGAAGGTGAGATTTCCTAGTAGGTAATGTAATTGCCATTAGAACTGAGAAGTACCATTTTATTTTTATTTATTTATATTTGAGGTTGTTTTTTTTTTTTCTTTTTTTAGAAGTACCATTTTAATTATCCTCTTCTGGATTGGTGCCATAGCTGACTTCCCTGCAGCCATAACAATCAGTTTTGTTTATATCAGAAAGCATTTGAGTTGGGGCCAGTAGGTGGTGTGTTGGTTGGGGTATTGGACTTCTACATGTTTGACCATGGTTCAAGTCCCAGACCTGGTGGCTGGAAAATCAAACTAGGCACATCTGCACATGTACCCAAAATCCTGACAAGAGAATAGAGGAGAAGGGAGTGTGGCATGGCTATCCCACCTGGGGGTGATTTCTCACTTTTTCTCTGTGTCTCTCACTGGCAAGCACACATGCCCTACGACAAAGACCTAAAAACAAAACCAAAAAAAAAAAATTTGAATCTGGTGTTACTAGACATTTAAACTAATCAGAAAAAAAAATTTCTTGGGACCAGCAAGAATTTGGTGTAATGGCTATGTTGCTGGACACCCATGTAGTTGATCGCGGTTCAAGTCCTGGACCGGTAGCTTAAACAACTCACGCTGGGCACGTGTATGCGTGCCCAAGATCCTGAGAGGAGAATGGAGGAAAAGGGATTGCTGCGTGGTCATCCCCCCTGGGGGGTGATTTCTCACTTTCTGTCTTTCTGTCTGTCTCTCTTTCTGGCACCCTATAACAAAAACCTCTCCCAAAAAAAAGGAAGAAAAATAAATTCTTGCTATTATCAACATTTTTGACTCATAACTATGTGTTAATCACATTGCCATAATTTACATGTATTATCTCAATTAATCTTTTCAACAACCTGTGAGAGTAGGTACTAAAAAGGAAAAGATTTTGAGGCAGGCATGATCACATGCAAACAGTGCTATAATCCACATGAATATGAGATAGCAAAGGAGTGATTTTTTTTTTTTTTTTTTTTTTAGAGAGAGAGAGATTTTTGCTATAGAGTGCATGTGCTTGACAGAAAGACAAAAAGCAAGAAATCACCCCCAGAGGGATGGCCACACTGCAATCCCTTTTCCTCCAATCTCCTTTCAGGACTTTGGCCACACACGCACATGTGCCCAGCGTGAGTTGCAAGCTGCCAGGTCCAGGACTCAGACGGCAGTTAGCCATGTGGGGTCCAGAACCTTAACCGCTATACCTGCTAGCCCCAGGAGTGATCATTTTATGAATTTGGTTAGTATTTATTTATTCTGTGTCATTACAGATCACTTAGAGGGTACCAAATTAAATACCCAATAAAAAGAAAGATGTTAGTCTTTTAGATAATTCATATATCTTGCAGATTTTTTATGAAATAATGTAATGGTTATTAAAGTCACTTACATACTAGGAAACAGACTCAGAGGTAGAGAAACTTGCATGAAATAATTTGTTCTACAAAAACCCACTTGTCTATGCTTTCTTTTTTAGCTGGGCCTAGTATTCTGCAAACTTACAAATCTGCTTTGCTAGCTGACTCTCCATTAAACTAAGCTGCCAGTAAGGAGAAGCAAGAGGGAGATTGCAAGGCTGGAGGAAGAAGGAGGAGATTGCTCCTTTCACCTCCTCTTGGCTTCCAGTTACTTTGAGGAACCTAGAAACACATCTTCACTCTGGTTACATCAGTTTTTTTCTGTAGCAGAAACTGAATCCAGATTGCATTTTCTTTTTTTTTTTTTTTTTTTTTTTTTGAGAGGTTTTTGCTATAGGGCGCGTGCGCTCGCCAGACAGACAGAGAGAGACAGAGAGATAGAAAGCAGGAAATCACCCCCCAGGGGGGATGGCCACGCCGCAATCCCTTCTCCTCCATTCTCCTCTCGGGATCTTGGGCACGCAGGCACACGCGCCCGGCGTGAGTTTAAGCCGCCGGGTCCGGGACTCGAACCGCGGTCGACTACGTGGGAGTCCAGCGACATAGCCATTACGCTAACTGCTGGTTCCCCAGATTGCATTTTCTATTGACCAGGCGTTGTACTAGGTGCCAGGCTTATAGCAGTCAACCAAAGAGTCATGTTCCTAATTTTTTTTTTTTTTTTTTTTTTTTTTGAGAGATTTTTCGCTATAGGGCCTGTGCGCTCACCAGACAGACAGACAGAGACATAGAGACAGAAAGCGAGAAATCACCCCCCAGGGGGGATGGTCATGCCACAATCCCTTCTCCTCCATTCTCCTCTCGGGATCTTGGGCACGCACGCACACGCACCCAGCGTGAGTTTTAAGCCACCAGGTCCGGGACTCGAACCGCGGTCGACTACGTGGGAGTCCAGCGACATAGCCATTACGCTAACTGCTGGTTCCCCGATGGTTCCTAATATTATAGAGCTTAGTCTACTAAGAAAGATTAACGTCAGTGAAATGTTTAAGTTCAGTTAGTTAGGAAGTATTGGAATCTATATTTCAACTCATGTGTTCTGACTCTAAGACCTGTACTCTTTCTACTGTAGTATGATGATGTTCTAGCCACTACTTTTATCTGCTTAAATTTATTATGGAACTTTAAAATAGAATATACCTTATTCTTGCCAGAGCAGAAAAGATAAGTGAAACAAATAATAAACAATTGACTGTCTGCTATATCTACCTCTTTTTTAAATGTTTATTTTGTTAAATATTTATTTGTTTTATTTGTTATTTTTATTTTTTATTTTGACCAGAGTGAGGCAGAAAGGGAAAATGAGAAAGCAAACCACAGAGTCTGGGACCTGAAATGTGGTAGGCCATGTGGGAGTCCAGCATCCCAACCACCATGCCACCTGCAGACCCCCATATCTGTCATACATTTTTATTCCTAAATTTCCTTTTTTTTTTTTTTTTTTTTTTTACACTGGGCTATGGGTGAAGATTCCTAGTATTTCTTTTCGAGGAAGATTAGCAGAGATGTAAAATTGTAGCAGCTGCCTTTCCTCCCTAGAACACAAAATACTTAAGGTCTGAATATGAAAGGAACTAATAAGTAAGTATATTTTTTTATCACTCATTTTGTTTCATTTTTAAATATTTTAAATGCTGATGTAAGGACAACCTCATTTAAAGCCAGTAACAAAAATTTGGAAGGGCTATCCTTTAATACATCAAGATTAAAATTAAGTTATAAATGATTCATTTTAGTATGTGGAATAAGAATGTAAAAACATAATTAAAATCTCCAAAGATGGGGACCAAGAGATGGTGTAATAGTTACATTGCTGGATTCCCAAATAGTTGACTGCAGTTCGAGTCCCAGACCTGAAGGCTTAAACTCACACCAGGCGCATGTGCGTGCATGTCCAAAATCCCAAAAGGAGAATGGAGGAGAAGGGATTGTGGCATGGCCATCCCTCCAGTGGGTGATTTCTCACTTTCTCTTTCTCTGAGTCTCTGCTCTGAGTGCATGTGCTGTAGAATAAAAATCTCTCTTTAAAAAAAAAAAAAAAAAACTCCAAAGATAAAGTAAATTAGAAAGGTTCTGCCTTCTTATCTCTCTTTCATACCTCCATCTAGAAGAAAGACAGTTGAGATGGGTTGGGTGGGAGGCAAAGGGAAAAAGAAATTAGAATAAATAACACTGCAATTTTTAATTTGTGGATATAAATACACATAAAATTATATTAATTAACAGTGGCTCCTTTTTTTTTTTTTTTAAGAATTATTTTATTTAACTATTTATAATTTTGACTAGAGAGGGACAGAGCAAGGGAGAGAAGGAAAGTGAAAAAGCATGCTGCTGGGTCCAGGACTTGAACTGTGGTTGGCCATGTGGGGAGCCCAGCACCCTTAACCACAGTGCCACCTGCCAGCCCCTCAACAGTGGTTCTTAAAGGCATAATAATGCTTTTAAATGCATAGAGAAAAGTGTGAGAGCTGATATAGGACCGTGGTACCTAAAAGTCATTTAAATTTGAAATGTAACTAGTACATGACTTTGCAAACTATTGAATAAACTGCAAGACCTAGTACCTTTGTAAAAAAGCCTTTGTAGAAACTTGAAATTATTAGAATATTTTTCCATGTCCCAAGATTATACCTACTTATAGTTAATTAGGCCATAGAGTAGGTATTCTGAAGTTGATTAACGTTTATTTTGCACTACAATTTTCTTATGAACTCTTAAAATGTTTTTAGTGAACACACTTCATCTGGTTTGAACTCTGTGGGTGTTAATGTCATAAAATTAAGTGTGCTATTGTATTAGAATTAACTGTTTTCCACATTTCTTTATAAAAATTGATGAAAATAGTTATTAGAACACCCGATTTCTAATTTCTTAAGCAAAAGAATGTTTTTACTGAGCCAGCCCTCTGGTCTGGTGGTTAAGAGAGCCAAATCCCACATGGTTAACCCCACTACAGATCCTGGTGCTGGCGACTTGAAAAGCACATGAGGTACATGTATGTGCATGTCCCCTAACATCCTAAAGGGATGGAGAAGTGGAGGAGGAGAGATTGGAGCGTGACCATGCCCCAATGGGAGGTGCTTCTCTCTCTGTGTCTCTTTCTCTCTCTTTTTGGTAAGTGCACATGTTCTCTGCCAGCTAATTAATGTTTTTGTTTAGTTTTAAAATTATCTTATTGGGACCAGCAGATGGCGGGATGTTTATGTCACTGGACTCCCATGTAGTTGACCACAATTCAAGTTCCAGATGCAGTGGCTTAAAGGTCACACTGGGCATGTGTGCGTGTGTTCCCAAGATCCCAAGGGGAGAATGGAAGAGGAGGGATTGCAACGTGGCCATCCCCCCTGGGGAGTGATTTCTTTCTGTCTCTCTTTCTCCCTGTCTCTCTGGTGAGCGCACGCACTCTATAGCAAAAATCTCTCTGAAAAAAAATTTTCCATGTTTTTCCTAATATCGTCTATCTTACTCATTTCTTTTCTCTCTCTTTTTTTTTTTTTTTTTTTTTTTTAACCATCTTTAGAGGTACATGTGCTGGTCAGAGACAGAAAGAGACAGAGAAAGCATCCCCCTCGCCATGGGGTATGGTCACACTAGTCCCTCTGCATTTCTCTATCCTGTCAGGATATGGGGTGCACATACACTAAGCATGTTTTTCAGGCTGCCATGGTGAAGACTCCAACTGCAGAGTGGGCCATGTGGGATCCAGCTCCCTTAACCACTAGACCATGGGACTGGCTCTATATTACCCTCTTTCAAAAATGTATGTATGTCACTTATTTCACTCATTTGACTTCTGCCCTACCCCCAGAAACATTTAATCAGCAAATCTAGCGACTTTCCCATCAGTTCTAACTCTTCTGGAGTTTTAATTATTTTTTTAAATAATTATTTTAATCATTATTATTATTATTTAATTTGATGAGAGAGAAAATGAGAAAGCAAGCTGCCAGGTCCAGGACTTGAACCACAGGCAATCATGTGGGAGTCTAGTGCCTTAACCACCATACCACCTGCTGGCCCCTGGAGTTTTTAAAATAACATTTAACATAGATCTCTTCCTTTATGATACTTCCTTCTGATACTATAGTTACTTGGATAACATTCCCCGAGGTAATAACATTTCTTTTCTTCTCTTCTCTTCTCTTCTCTTCTCTTCTCTTCTCTTCTCTTCTCTTCTCTTCTCTTCTCTCTCTTCTCCTCTCCTCTCCTCTCCTCTCCTCTCCTCTTTCCTCTCCTCTCCTCTCCTCTCCTCTCCTCTCTTCTCCTCTTTTCTTTTCTTTTCTTTTCTTTTCTTTTCTTTCTTTTTGCTATAGAGTGCGTGCATTTACCAGAGAGACAGAGAGAGAAGGCAAGAAATTACCTCCCGGGGGTATGGCCACACCACAGTCCCTTCACCTCCATTCCCTTCCCAGGATTTTGGATGCACATGCGTCTAGCATGAGTTTTAAGCTGCCAGACCTGGGACTCGAACTACAGTTGACCACGTGGGAGTCCAGCAATGTAATCTTTATTCCATCTGCTGGTCCCAACATTTCTTTCTTCTTTCTCTTTTATTACTACTACCTATCATACCACCATCCCACTCTGGCCTTTTTCTTTTTTTCTTTTTTTCTTTTTTTGGAGAGGTTTTTGCTATAGGGCGCGCCTGCTCACCAGAAAGACACTAATTTGAAGGACCTTGAACTCTAGGCTGAAAAATTTGTACTTAATTGGTAACACATAATTTTTCTAACTAAAATCATTACCTAATTAGAGTTTCATCTAAAAATGTTTGTATAACATTGTGATACTCTGGGTGCTAGCATGCCCATGATATTTGCTGACTGAGACTTCTCAGTGTGAAGAGGGGCAGCTTGGGTATCTCTGTGCCTCTCCTCTCCCCCTTTTTTGAAGGAATGAGTAAACTTAAAATTTTTTTTAAATTAAAAAAGTCATGACAGATAAAGAAATGTGAAAGTTGTAAATGGTAAAATCTTAGTGTTAAGGATTATGCTGAGCCACTCTGTTTTCCCATAAAACATTCACTCAGGGGACCACCAGTTGGCGTAATGGATATGTCGTTGGACTCCCGTGTAGTCAACTGCAGTTCGAGTCTCTGACCCGGTGGCTTAAACTCACACAGGCGTATGTGCGTGCGTGCCCAAGATCCCGAGAGGAGAATGGAGGAGAAGGGATTGCAGCGTGGCCATCCCCCCTGGGGGGTGATTTTTCACTTTCTATTTCTCTATCTATCTCTGTCTTTCTGGCAAAACCTCTCCAAAAAAACACATTCAGAAAATACTTAAAGGTCTATTTTTAGGGATACAAGGATGAATATGAAAAGAGTCTATTCTCAAGTCTAATGTAAGGGGAAAAAAAGATACATACTTGAAACAAAGTGGGTAAATAGGAATGGATAGAAAATTGTGACATATGAAATAGAGCACTAAATGTGGCCTGGAAGAATCAAGAAAGACCAATTTGCATTTTAAACGATGACTAGGAATGAGCATAAAGAAAGGTTAATTCAGGCTTAAAGAACAATTCTGAGGAAAGACAGAGTGAGAGAGACAACTTTATTTAGGCAGAGTCTAATAAATCTAATATACATTGTTTAAAGTATTTGCCATAGGTCCTATACACTTGCCAGAAAAAGACAGAAAGAGACAGTGAAAGGGAAACTGAGAACTCACCTCCTGCCCAGGGGATGGACATGCTACAATCCCTTCTCCTCCATTCTCCTGGAATTTGGGGCACTCACATACACGTGCCTGGTGTGATTTTTCAAGCCACCAGGCCCAGGACTCAAACTGCACTTGGCCATATGGGAGTCCAGTGCCTTAACCACTACACTACCAGCTCCCTAATAAATTTTTTCTTTTAACAATAGGTTCATTTTCCCCTTGGTAGGTTTTTCTGCTTGTAAATGAAATTAAACTGAGAAGGAAACTTAGTTGCTGCCACAGTACATATAATACATATTACACATCTTGGTTTCTAAAAGTCTGTGGTTATTTTCATAGAGAATATATCGAAGAGTGGATTTTAAGAATTCCATTTATAAAATTCTATCTTGGATAAGTATCTTATATGTGTATATGAGAAGGATAAGGACTGTATATCTGTGTGTGCATGTGTATATGTACATATGTATATATAGAGTGAAAGAGGGTCACACAGAGCATTGTATAGACAGGGTAGGAAATCGTAATACTTAGAAAGAAATATCACTTTAACTGCATTCATGAACTTTGTCCTAAGAGAGAACTTTTAAATCACACAAATGGTCTTATTTTTGTTTGTTGTTAGATGGTGTGTGCACTTGCCAGAAAAAGAGGAGAGAGGAAAGCACTCCCCATGAGGAATGGTCATGCTACAGTCCCTTCTCTATCTCTCTCTTCTTTACGGATTTTGGGCATACATGTACATGCACCCAGTGTGTTTCTTAAGCCTCTGGGTCTAGGACTCAGACCACGCTATTGGCCATATGGGCTCCTGCTGCCTTAACTACCAGGTGACACTGCTGGCCTCGCAGAAGTAATTCTTAAATTAAAAAATGTTTATATTGGGGCTGGGAGGTAGCATGGTGGGTAAGGTGCTGAACTCCCACATGGGTGACTGTAGTTGAGTCCTGGCCCTAATGGCTTGCTTTCTTGCTTTCCCTCTCTCCCGTACTCCACTTCTCCCTCTCCCTCTCTCTCTCTGATGTGCCCTATAGCAAATTTAAAATTAAATAAATAATTATTTAAAGAATGTTTATATTGGGGCTGGCAGGTGAGATAAATAAAGAGAAAGAACCTGTGAGAAAGCAAGCCGCCAGGTCCAGGACTCAGACCGTGATCAGCCATATGGGAGTCCAGCATCCTTAACCACTACGCCACCTGCTGGCCCCAGGTGTAGAATTTTCGACTTGTGGTATCTCGGTGCTCAAAGGTTCTGGATTTTGGAGCATTTCAGATTTCTGGATTAGGGGATGCTCAATTTTTATAGTGAAAGGAGCCAAAGAGAAAACGTTGAGATTTTTTTTTTGTCGACATTTTCAACTTCTTAAATTGAATGAAAGGACATAAATTATGTGCCATAAAAGGAGACCATGTATAAGAGAATCAACTTTGGGAAACTTGTTAGACCTGGGTCGTTGACAGAAATGTAATCTCTATATTTTCTTACAGAATTCACTTGTACAATTGTATAGTAATTGGAAAATACTAAATTTGATAATGACTAAGTCTGCAATTGGTTTAATCAACACTTTAATGAAAGTGTATATATTTTGACTTAAAAAAAATACTGTTGGGCCAGCAGGTAGCTTGGTGGTTAAGGTGCTGGATCCCACATGGCTGACTGCAGAGTCTTGGACCCAGAGGCCTAAAAATCAGACTAAGCACATGTGTATGTGTGCCGAATGTCCTGAGAGGAGAATGGAGGAGGAAGGATTACGATGTGGTCATCACATTTCAGAGATGATAGCTCACTTTCCCTCTCTCTCTAGCGAGTGCACGTGCGCTAATAACAACAACAACAAAAAATCTTAAAAATATATATATTGTTTGTTTTTATGTTTGTGGTTTTAGGCAAGACAGCAGCAAGCAGAATTGGCCCAACAGGAATGGCTTCAAATGCAACAAGCTGCCCAACAAGCCCAACTTGCTGCAGCCTCAGCTAGTGCTTCAAATCAGGCAGGATCTTCTCAGGATGAAGAAGATGATGATGATATCTGAAATTCACCAGCTGAGTTTCTGTTTCCTCTATAAATGTTTTTCTCTGCCCAAGAAAACAGTGAAAGAAATGCTTATCTGTAATTTTGTATGCATCTTGGTGGACTTGCCATTGGTATTCTAGGGATGTCTGTTGTTAAGTTCCAGCTGTTGTGTGCTATACATGTAAGAACTGTCCCTTTGAACTATTGAAAATTTAAGGTTCAGTATGATATCAATTTTGACTTTTTAATGGTGTTTATGAAATTTTAGATAGCAGTGAGTCCTTTATTTGATCAATAAACAGTGTTACAGAAAACTTCAAGTTTATAAAAATACAGTGAAATTTATACAGAAGTTCTGAAGCTACATTTGCATTTCCTCTGTTCTTTTAACTAAACTAAGATTTGGAGTTTTAAATTATTGGGGGGGTAGTGATATAGTAGACATTGGATCAGGTTGGTGGGGAAAAAAATGAGTTCAATTCTAAAATACCTGAGTTTTTGTCTTTTAAAATGAGTATATATTAGGCAATAATTACATATGCTCAGATAAATACACTTGTTTAGGGAAACCTCAAAACAAGACATTCAAAAACTAGGAAAGGAGTATGTTCAATAGTAGTTGAATAAATTTGACAGGTTATGTTTTTTTATTTTGTTTTTGTTTTGTGTAGTTATAAAAATGAAAGTTTTATTATGGCATAATTCATCTTGAACTATGCTATTACATTTCAGAGACTCCCTAATTTTGGGAACTGTCATGATTCTTACTATTTTTCTCCAATTCAGTAATTAATTGTATTATAGTATTACTTGCTTAGTCCATTCATGTTTATATTATTCAAATATATAGGTGGGACTTGTAAAACAATTGCTTGGATTCCGTTGGTTTAGCTGAGGTTCATGAATATTCAGACCTTGGCTAGGGAAGAAAAGTGAAAGTTAATGAGCATGCTTGTTATGAAAGAGGGATTTTTTTTTAACTTGTAGATATAGTTCACTTATGTTTGTTTTTAGCATTACTTGTACATTTTCTTGACTAGATGGCCTAGAGAGTCCAACGCTACCTATGGAAATGACATCGTTGTCTCCTTTGTCATAATTGAGTAATAGCTTTAAAAAAAGATTTTATTTAAGAAACGTGTCATAATTAATCAGTCCTATATGAAACATAAATAATTCCAACCTGCTTATTAAAAGAAGCTTTAATTTGGTTCCAGTAAATAAAGGATAGTAGTGATTATTGCAGGAATTCTGTGTGTTAAAGAAATGACATATTGTTCGTATTGTGAAAATAGAAAAGCCATGTCAGATAACACAAAGTAATTCCTTTGTCAATTGCCAAATCATTTAGATTTTATATTCATTAAGCCCCAGAATTACAGATGTGGCTGCCAGGATTTCAATTTTTTGATTGGCAAGCCTAGTAAGTAAAAGTTTAAAAGTATTAGATTTCTTAAAGATCATATTTTATTTAGAAAAAGGAAAACAGTAATTAAGTACACTTCCCCCATGTAATGAAAAGGTTAATTTTGTTGAATGTTAGTTGAAGTTACTTCATGGATGTCATATTCATGAAGTGCGTTTGGACAAGATAGAAGAAATTATTTTATAAAAAATTTAAGTACCAAAGGTAGTCTAGTCTAGGGAAATAATAAGTTAATAAGTGTTGGTTTTTCTAATTTGTACTGTAACATCCTTATACTTTCTATTTTAAGTATATATATTTCTTAAGTAAACAAGTTAGATACTTTTCCGTATCTTTTTTTTTCTGATGCAGAGTTCAGGTTAATTAATATTTTACTGCATCTGATAATGTATTACATGTTTGAAGCCTAGTGACTTTTCATTTTGACATTCTTGTGATTTCATATGCTGTATTCTTCAAGCAATAAAAATTCTGATGTGTTTTATAAATTGCTTTTATATTCAGTGATCTATAGGGAGGTTTCTATTATTACTATTTTTACTAGTTTCAAAAATCCTAGGCCCAAAAGACATTTTGATCACTTAGTATAGTACCTGCCTTTCTCCTTTGTTTACTGTTATTTCAGAAAACGTGATTTTACTTGTGTTTCTATAATTTACAGTCTGAGGATCAAGGCATTTTAAAGCTAATTAAGCAGTGTTTTATTTTTAGCTAACCTTTTAGGATTTAAAAGTCACTATTATATTCTGCCAGCTGTTAAAATTTTTAAATCTTTTTGAGAGAGAAACAATCTTTAGAGTTCTTGAGAAGTAAAGTTGTTGTTTAGCATTTTCCCATTCTTGAATAGATACTACCTTTTTCAGCAGATTATCAGATTCATAAGTGTTGAGAGGGCACAGTTTTAAAAACAGCATATACTATACACAATAAGAAAGAATACACAAAGAAGGATTTTGGTTTTCTTTAATTGCCAGAGTGTACATGTGCTTGTGCTTGACAGAGAGAGAGAAAGCACTCCGCAATCAGGGCACGATTATGGTACATCTCTTTTCCTTCGTTTCTCCATCTTGTTGGGATTTGGGGGCATATGTGTTGTATGGTTTTCAAGCACCAGGGTCAGGATTCAGACCGTGGTCAGTTATGTGGGATCTGACTCCCTTAACCACTAGGCTACTGGGCTGGCCCTGTGAAGAAGAATTTTTGGAAGTTAAACATACTCATATTACCAGGCATCAGATAAAGATATAGAGAGCATTATGAGCGCCCCAGAAGCTCTCTTTTTGTCCTATCTTAACACTGTCTTCTTCCCCAGAAGTAACAACTATCCTGACTACAGCCATAAATTAGTTCTGTTTTCTGTTTTGTGTGAATGCAGCAATACATACTTTTTTTATTAATCATTTTTGTGAGTATATTAGTTTCCTGTTGCCACTGTAACAAACTTCTATACACACACTGATTTAGAGCCACACAAATTTACTGTTTTTATAGTCCTGGAGATGAAAAATCCAAAATAAGTTTCATTAGGCTAAAATCATGGTTTCAGTCGTGCTTGTTCCTTCTGGAGGAAGGGGAGAATCTGCTTCCTTGCCTTTCCCAACTCTTAGTGACTGCCTGTATTCTTGGGCTTGTGCACCCTTCTTTTGTGTTCAAAGCCTGATTTTATCATCATACTGTCTTCACTTCTGTAGTCAGATCTCCTGCATCTACATTTAGGGTTCCATCTAGGTAATCTGGGATAATCTCTTAAACTCAAGATTCTTAAATGAGTCACATCTACAACATCTCTTTTGCCACACAAAGTAACATTCACAGATTCCAGCCATTAATTGGGATCTGGATATCTGGAAGCCCTTATGCGGCGTACCCAAGTGAGATCCATCCACATTGTTGCATGTATTTCTAATGCATTTATTCTTGTTGCTATCTGGTATTCTATTTATTTATCCATTTATTATTATATCCAAAATTTGTTATTCATTGTATCATTGATAATACCATTGAGGACTTTCTAATTCTGGACTATTATGAATAGTACTATGGAAAACATTTTTATGTGTGTCTTTTGGTGAGTGTACATATGCATTTCTATTGAACATATACCTAGGAGTAGAATTGCTAGGTCATGAGTATGCATATTTTCAGTTTTAGTTGTGTACTGTCAAATAGTTTTCAAAGTATTTGTAAGAAAGCACCATTTTAATGTATATCATAGTAATGAATTACCCTAATGGTCCAGTGGCCTGAGAATGTTAATGAACTTTTTATAATATCTAAATTATACTAAATGAGTTATACTTCTACAGCAGGTCTGTTGTTATTTAATATGATATACTTGGAAAAATAAAAGCAGAAGTATTTGTTCTTATTATTGACACAATACTATACACTCATTAGGTTATTTTTTAATAGTTTATTTTTATTTCGTTTTGTTATTATTATACTTTTCATATTTGTTTTAGGGCACATGTGCTCACCAGAGAGAGAGGTAGAGAGAAAGTGAGAAAGCAAGTCACCAAGTCCTAGTCTCAAACCATGGTCCATCCTGTGGGAATCCAGCACCTTAACAACCATACCACCTGCTGGGCCCATTCATTAGGCTATTATTCCTCAGAAGAAATGCAAGTTTTATAGGTCATAAATAGCATGTTGAGTTGTAGAAAAATCTGAATTAACTCTTTACTTGAATTAAAACATTTTTGGTTATAACCTTATTTAATGCATAACTAGTTCTTCATACGGAGCTCTGAATTATATCTGTTCAACCCATTTATATCCAAATGACCATCAGGAAGATTATCCAAGATAGCAAGGCACTCCTTGCTCCTTTCTACTGGCATCACTTTGTTTGTTTGTTTGTTTGTTTTGTCTCCTTCTCTGTCCCCAATAGCTTGGCTACAAGTTCTATATTACCCTTTCTGGTTTTTTTTTTTTTTTTTTTTTTTTTTGAGAGTGTTTTTTGCTATAAGGCATGTGCACTCACCAGACAGACAGAGAGATAGAAAGCAAGAAATCATTCCCCAGTAGGGATGGCCACGCCGCAATCCCTTCTCCTCCATTCTCCTCCCGGGACCTTGGGCACGTGTGCACACGCGCCTGGCGTGAGTTTTAAGCCACCGGGTCCGGGACGCGAACTGTGGTCGACTACATGGGAGTCCAGTGACGTAGCCATTATGCTAACTGCTGGTCCCACCCTTTCTATTTTTGACCTTTCCCCATGGCATAGTATCACGGACAGGATACAGAGAATGACAGCCTAAATAGCCTCCTGTCACCCATAATGTCACCACTGATCTTACATGTTTCCTCAAAATAAACTTAAAAGAGAAAATAGAGACCAAAAGCAGGAAACTTTTAACTTATGATCCGATTCCTACTATAAATCAAGAACTTGTTAAAATCTTAAAACAGTATTTCTCAATCTCAGCATTATTGGTATTTGGAGATGGTTAATTCTTTGTCATGGGAGGCTCTTCTGTACATTGCAGGATCTTTAGCAACATCCCTGGCCTATACCCACTAGATGCCAGTAGCATCCATCTCCATCCTACCCACAGTTGTGACAACTCAGAAATGTTTCCAGATATGTTGAGTGTCCCTGGGAGTTGGTGGAGGTGAGCAAATCACTAATGTTGAGAAACACTGCCTTAGAACATCTAGGTTTTACTTCTAAGATAGGGGGCTGGGGAAAAGGCTAGGAAACTAAATCTCTGTTAGAACCAACATGCTATTGCATTCACATAAAAAGAAACAGGTAATTTGGAGAGAAAAGGTCCAGGATTTTAATGAGTTTCTAAGAAATTGTTTTAAAAGTTGGAAGAGTTTTTTTAGAGAGACCATTTTTTTAAAAGTTTATTATTTTTTTCATGAGTGGGAAAGATAGCAACTCTGAACAGAGTCTTGACATTACAATACACATCCCCTGTCCCCGGCCTTAGCCAATCCTGGACCCTGGGCATTCATGTGCCTGGTGTACTCAGGGAAGTCTCCAGGTGTAAGCCCCCAAATTTCCTATGTGGGTCAACCTTGCAGAATGAGTTTTAGCTCAACACTACTTTTTGCCCACTTAGAAAGTAAAATCTGAGAGAAGGCTTTTCACATCTGCTGATCCCTTCATCCCCTAAGACCCAGTCCAGTTATAAATCTCTGCTGTTGTACTACTTTTCTTCCTCATTGCTAGCCACACTCAGTTTGAAACAGGTGAATTATACTATCTCATTACTACATGTCTTTCAAAAATTGCTATAGGAAACACGCACTTACCAAGGAGAGACGGAGAAAGAGGAAGCATCCCCCAGCATACCAAAGAGAAACAGATAAAGTGAGGAAGCATCCCCCAGCAGGGATGTCCACACTGCACTCCCTTCTCCCATCTCCTCTTGGGATTTTGGGCATGTACATACACATGCCTGGTATGATTTTCAGGCTGCTGGTCCAGGACTCAACCGTGAAGTTGGATATGTGGGAGCCAGTTCCTTAACCACACCACTGCTGGCTGACCCTGTTGTATATCTCTTCTTTTTTTTTTTTTTTTTTTTTTTCCTGTAGGACACGTGCATTTGCTGGAGAAAAGACAGAAGACAGAGAAGGAAAGAGAAATCACCTCCTAGGGGAGATGAACATGCCATTCTTCTCCTCTGGGGATTTTTGGGTCTACATGTACATGCGCCCAGTGTCATTTTCAAAATATGGGGTCTGGAGCTGAAACTGTAGTCAGCCATGTGGGAGTCTAGCATCTTAACCACCACACCAACACCACCTGTTATCCCTGGTCCTGTACGTCTTTTAACAAGCATCTTATTTTTTTTCAAAGTTAATCATAGTTAAATATACATATATATATAATATTTGCCATTTTAACCAGTTTTAAGTGTATAGTTCTGTAGTATTAAGTACATTCATATTGTGCAACCATTACCACCATCCATCTCCAAAATGCATCTTCCCAAACTGAAGCTATAGCAAAAACCTCTAAAAAAAAATCAATTTCTCTCTCTTTTCTCACTGTCTCTCATTCTTCCTCTCTCATAAAAAAATAAAATTAAAAATAAAGATACTTTAAAGAATACAAATGAATTGCCATGTGAATAGAGAGAGAGGATAGGTCTGAAGGTGTTCTCAGTGCAGGAGCTTCCAATCCAGCAAGTTGTGTATCATCCTCTCACATGTGACTGAGTTTTTTTTTTTTTTTTTTTTTTTTTTCTTTTAGAGGATTTTGCTATAGGGTATGTACTCTTGCCAGAAAGACAGAGAGACAGAAAGCAAGAAATCACCCCCCGGGGGGATGGCCACACCGCAATCCCTTCTCCATTCTCCTCTCGGGATCTTGGGCACGCACGCACATGCGCCCTGCATGAGTTTAAGCCATGGGGTCCGGGACTCGAACCATGATCGACTACATGGGAGTCCAGAGACATAGCCATTACACCAACTGCTGGTCCCCTGAGTTCTTATGTACTTTCCTGTATGCCTTCATGAGTTTAGCTGTCCAGAAGCTCTCTGAACCCTGTTCTTTTAGGTTTTATAGACTTCTACATGATTGGAATATGAACAGTATAGAAATGTGATTGGACAAAAAAGGTGTGGTGGCCTAATGCTAATAGACTGGACTCAAGTGGGGAGACCCAGCAAGGCTGTTTATTCAGATTCCTTTGGCCTCTCTGTGCAGCATTGCTTCCTCCCTGGGTATAGGACTGGAAAACTTTGGAATAAGGACCTCAATTTCTCTTGACCAGTTAGTTCCATGATTTACCTTTGGGAACTTCAGGAACCAAGGATATAAGGCCAAATAGTTATGAGCTAGGAACTTGCTGAAAACCAAAATACAGTTGAGCCTTGAACGATGTGGGGATTGGGGGTGCCAACCCTTGCACAGTCAAAAATCTGCATGTAACTTTGACTCCTCCAAAACTTAACTTCTAATAGCCTACTACTAACTGATAACACACAATTAACATGTATTTTGTATGTTATATGTATTATATGTTGTATTCTTACATAAAATAAGCTAGAGAGGACCAATAGGTGACATGGTGGTTAAGACAGCTGGATTCCCACATGGCGACTGTGGTTTGAGTCCCAGACTCTGTGACATGAAACTCATGCTGGGTGAATATGCACATTTGCCTAAAATCCTAAGAGGAGAGTAGAAGAGAAGGGATTGTGGTATGGCCATCTTCCTGGGACAGGGTGGGGTCCCCCACTTTCCCTCTCTGGGAAGTACACATGCCCTATGGCAAAAACAAAACAACAAAAAGCTAGAGGAACGAAAATGTTAAGAAAATTATGAGGAAAAATACATACATTTACAGTAGTTATTGAAAAAAAATCACATATAAGTGGACCCACACAGTTCAAACTGTTGTTCAGGGCCAACCATATAACACATAGGTAATATCACAGAAAGCAGACACTTATCTGCAGCAATTCTGAAATCCACTGGGGCAGATATTTTGATGACCCTTTGCTATTCAGGGGAATGAGGGATGTTTGTTTACTAAGTCTTGACACCTCCCCTACTTTGCCTCCATCCCACTGGGATCACTGTTCATTATTCTCCATGGCTTCTGATTCTTTCTGCAGTTGATTTTTCTCTTTACATTCTGCTCTTTGGCCATATCTGGAATGGATGTGGGGAGGAATATACCCTCCTCGGGGATGGAGCAGCTTTCGTAGTTTCTGCCCATAGATTGCTTGGAGTTGTAAGAGTAAGCAGTCTTGGGGGACCACCAGTTAGCGTAATGGCTATGTCGCTGGACTCCCATGTAGTTGACCATGGTTTGCGTCCCGGACCCGGTGGCTTAAAACTCACGGCGGGCGCGTGTGTGTGCGTGCCTAAGATCCCTAGAGGAGAACGGAAAAGGGATTGCGGCATGGCCATCTGCCCTGGAGGGTGATTTCTCGCTTTCTGTCTCTCTGTCTCTCTCTGTCTGATGAGCGCACGTGCCCTATAGCAAAAAAAAAAAAAAAAAAAAAAAAAAAAAAAACTTACAAAAAAAAAAAAAAAGAGTAAGCAGTCTTGATCTCTTTCAGTCCTGCCTGTAGTTATTTAGAAGTACAACTCTCCAAACAGAAGAAACCAACATGGCCAACTGGGATTCAATCCCAGCCAATAGCAATTAAACCACAACAAATGATTATTTACAAATGATCCAGTCTAGGTTCTTTTGTTATAGAAGCCAGATGGATTAAGACATTCCTGCTGCTTGTCTTCACAATGTAGAACAGAACCCCTCAACTACTCAATATACACATGTAGCCTACCTCTCAGTATTCCTAAAGACGTAAATCCTTCTTTCACTGTGAGAAACCTGAGACTTCTCAGGCCACACAATGTAAGATGGAAGAACAAACTACTTGTCTCTGCTAACACACTCAACAGAGAACACTTCTGTGACCAGATGTGTGGGAGTATATCCGACACAACAAGTAATTCTCCAGCAGACATTGGTTGGGTGTCCTTTAAAAATCAGTTCTCTTCTGACACTGTCTACCTGCAGATTGCACAAATTAAGGGATTAGTCCCAAGAGCGTGCTTCCTACTTCAGACCCAGCCACCTATACTCTGACAGACCAGCTGTGAATCAGGGTTATGACTACCCTCTTGATTCATTGCTTTAACAGCTCAGAAATCTCAGAGAAACACTTATGTTTTCTGGCTTATTATAAGTATAAAGAATACAGAACACACTGATGAAAAGATGGGTAAGACAAGGTGCAGGAGGAGGGAGTGTAGAACTTCCATGCTCTCTCTGGGCACACTACTCTCCCAGCATCTCCTGTGTTCAGCAACCCAGACACTTACTAAATTTTGTTCAAGTGTTTTTACAGACCTTGGCCTCCAGGCCACACTATCCCTTTTCTGGAGGTCGGTGAGTGGCAATAAAAATTCCAACCCTCGAGAGCAGCTCAAGATAGCCGGCTTAGAGGATCCCGTGTCGGATGAGGAAAAGATACGCATAACTGCTAAATTCATCACTCATGCACCCCCAGAGGAATTTAATGAAGTATTCAATGATGTCGGACTACTACTTAATAATGACAATCTTCTCAGGGAAGGGCAACACATGTATTTGCCAGTATAACATAGATCAGTTCATACCTGTGAAGATAGAAGGCTACAAAGAACCGGTCCTAATTACAGAGCATGGTGACCTGGATAATAGCAGATTTTTAGATCCAAGAAACAAAATTTCCTTTAAATTTGATCATTTACAGAAAGAAGCAAGTGATCCCCAGCCAGAGGAAATAGATGGAGGCCTAAAGTCTTGGAGAGAGTCCTGTGACAGTGCTTTATGAGCTTATGTGAAAAATCATTATTCCACGGCTTCTGTACTGTTTATGCTAAAACTATAGATGGACAACAACCGTTGTTGCATGTATTAAAAGCCATCAGTTTCAGCCTAAAAACTTCGGGAGTGGTCACTGGAGGTCAGAGTGGAAGTTCACCATCACACCATCTACAGCCCAGCTGGAGTGCTTAAAATTCAGGTTCACTATTATGAAAATGGCAATGTTCACTTGGTTAATCATAAAGATGTACAGGATTCAGAAACAGTTTAGAATGAGGTCCAAACTGCCAAGAAGTTTATTAAAATCATAGAGAATGCAGAAAATGAGTATCAGACAGCAATTAGTGAAAACTATCAAACAATGTCAGATACCACATTCAAACCATTGCCCCCGCAGCTTACAGTTACTCACACCAAAGTCAACTGGAACAAGATACTCAGCTACAAGATTGACAAAGAAATGCAGAATGCTTAGAGGAAAAAAGAAAGAAATGCAGAATGTGAAATTCTTCAATATATGGAAAGAAAAGAATTCAACACCAACACATGGTCATAAGATAAGTAAGAGATTTATAAACAAGAGTGATATTTTGCTAGGGCTTTCAAAGTTAACAAGTTTTCTAGCCTCCTGAAATGCTGTTCAACCTATAGCATTGTCCTGATTCTTTTGATTCTCTGCTTTGTAATTTTCTGTTATCACCATATCCACTTCTAAATCTTTTGTTGTGCTAATTTTACTACATTTAGTGTTGGAGAGAGAGAACAATCCTGGAGTCATTTCACTGTTTAGAAAATTTTCCTGGCCGTGAAGTCCTGTTACTGATTGAGACAGATAATATGCTCAGTACTTTTCTACTTCTATCCTTCAAAGCACTGCTGGTATTTCATTGGTTTTTACCGATCCACCAATGGCTGAAAAAGCAATGCTGCTAACTACAGCTGAGTGGAAGACAGGGTCATCCTTTCCCCTCTAACTGCCTTGATCATCATTGATAGCATCTCACAGCTGTAGTTTTCAAAAGTTTGGGTTGAAGCTTTCAAGTCCTTTGGGGAGGGGAGGGAGTACAAAGAAAGTTGCAAAGGAAGTTTCCTGGTGATTCCATGATAGCCAGCTCCTCTGAGGAACTTGTGTTTAAATCCAAAAGACATGAACCACATACCCTGCACGCTTGCTTTATTTCCTTCCCTCACTGTCTCCTCCTACTCTAGTACATTGTAGTTAATAGACATCTGCATTTTTAGAAGAGTTTTACCCATTTATATTTGTTTTTTTATTTTTATCTTTTTAATTTTCAAGAACTGCTGGCATACTGTGGATGTTGTAGAGCATAAAACTTGAAAAATGCAGATATGGAAGGAATACTAGGTACCTTGTGCTTTAACACTTTGTGGCAGGATGCACTATAAGCAAATGAATCAAATAACTACATAAATCACAAAAACTAAAAATGAACCAAAGTGACAAGAGTAACTTCTAGGTGTCTTTCTATTGTAACCTGTTGTTTAAGGGAATACTAGTGATTTAATAGGATAAAAAACTTGTTTTAAATGACTCATCCTCAGTCCTGCCTGCCAAGAACTCACATGTAACTGTGATACAGCAGCCCTTCCCAAGTGTATATGGGCAGGCATGTATGGGGGTCTCTGAATACACAAGTGACATAGATATGGTATGACAGCTGGGAATGGTGGATTCAATTACATTGTTTACACTTGTATGACCAGGCCTTAAGGGTAGGTCAATTTTTTAAAAACCAAGTAGTGTCTTCCTACCTATCCCCAAATACATGTCAAGAAAGAAGAGTGTGGTGCTTCAGCTCTGTTGCTCAGTAATACAGTCAAGCAAAAGTTTGTTTCCAAGTGACCCATTGAGCTGTGTAAGCATTTTTGTTTATTTCAAATAAAATATATTTTTATCATTTGTCATTCATACTATCCGTCCATATCACACTATCTTCTGTATCAGATAGCCAATAGAAATGTACCTGTTTTGTTCTTAAAAAAAAAAAAAAGTTCCAACCCTTTAATTGATCATTCTGGTGAATAATCCTGACCTGAGGCTATTAGGGACCTTACCCTAAATCACCTCATTAGTATAAAATCAGTGGTCTTAAAGGAGGCATTATATAATAAATAACCAAAGACACTCCTGTCACCCAGGAAATTCCAGTTGTTTTAGATGCTTCATAATAGGAACACAGAATGAAAAAGAAATACCATGTACTAAAATTTTAGGGAGTAAATGTCTAGGTCCTCAATAAACATATACACTCTTTTTTTTTTTGGAGAGGTTTTTGCTATAGGGCGCGTGAGCTCGCCAGAAAGACAGAGAGAGACAGAGAGGTAGGAAGCGAGAAATCACCCCCCAGGGGGGATGGCCACGCCGCAATCCCTTCTCCTCCATTCTCCTCTTGGGATCTTGGGCACGTATGCACACGTGCCTGGCTTGAGTTTAAGCCACCGGGTCCGGGACTCGAACCGCGGTCGACTACATGGGAGTCCAGCGACATAGCCATTATGCTAACTGCTGGTCCCTACACTCTTTTCTAATTGATATGCCTGGGCCCAGCTACCATGGTTCAGTGGTAACAGCACCATGCTGGGCTGGAAGCCATATGGTGACTATGATTCAGAACCTGAATCCGCCTGAAAAACACTGGGTACAAGGAATCCTGAGGAACTGGAGGGCTAGGAAAAGGGGATTGTGGATTGATGAGATCCTATCAAGGGTGCTTTCTTTCTGCCTCTCTCTTTGGTGCACATGTACTTTGTATCATAAAAAGAAAGGGGAGGGGCCAGCATGTGGCGTGGTTAAGGGCCCTGGACTCCCACATGGGTGATCATGGTTCAAGTCTTGGACCTGGCGTCTTGCTTTCTCACTTTACCTCTCCCTCTCTCTCTGGTCAAATTAAAGAAATAAATAAGATTAAATAAAATAATTCTTAAAAAAAAAAGGAGGGGCTGGGGAGGGATGATCTGCCTAAGTATAAACTTGTGCTATGTCCACCTAAAAAGAAAAGCAGGACAAAGCAGTAAAGCAAAAGAATTTATTTGGGGGACCAGCAGATGGCATAGTGGTTACATCACTGGACTCACACATGGTCAACCACAGTTTGAGTCCCAGATCCGGTGACTTGAAAATCAGACTGTGTGTGTGTGTGCACCCACGAAACCAGGAGAATGGATAAGAAGAGATTGTGGGATGGCCATCTTCCTTGAGAAGTGATTTCTCACTTTCCTCCTCAGTGTTTCTCTCTCTATCTCTCTCTGGCGAACATGTGTCCTATGGCAAAAATCTCTTAAAAAAATAATAATAATTAAGAAAAAGAGTTTATTTGGGCCAGGTTAGTCTGATTGTTCAGGGACCACATAATCCATGTTGCCCTAGGTAGTGCGTGCTGATTTCAGGATGGTTTTAAAGGCAAAAGTCATGAATGAGAGGGGGAAGTATTAAGGAATCTTGTGTAGCAGTGATTGGCTAAATTCTATGATAAGAGAAGCGGGATGACCTCATGGTCACCTGTGTTTATTTTGCTTAAGCAAAGACAGTGAGTTTGGAAGGTAAAGGAAGAGCATATCTGGGCATTCAGGATGTTCATGAAACACAAAGTCCAATCAGTCTAGGTAACACCTTGAGCTATTTCAGGCACGTTGCTAAGAAAGCCACAAGCTGTGCATCAGTTTTATTCCTTATAGCGCTGACGCAGGTAGAATGAAATCTGTTTTCAGGAAAAACTGGTCTATTTTGGAATCAGCTCCCTCAAAGTCATAGATCGAACTGATGTTTGATAATGTGACATTTTAGCATGATTGACTCCATTTGGGTCTGGTTTATTGGTGCTTAGAGCAGGAGTTTAGTGAAAACAATAAACTCGTATAATTTTTATGTAACAGATGGAAATGTAGCTTTTCCCTTCTCACATCCCCTTTCACAATTGCTGTATTCCCACTCTATAAAAATAAACCTCCTCCATATCCCAAATTCTTTTAGCTACATTTTCCAAGGTATTAAAAATGTCAGGACCAGGCCAGCTTTGTGGCACAGCAGTAACGTACTGCTCGAAAGAAGTGAGATCCCACATGGCAAACACAGTTGGAAGCCCTGGCCCAGACAGCCTGAAACACGCTGGGGGTGCACGCAAGTGGCCAAGATCTGATGAGCCGGAGGACTGGAAGAAGGCGATTGTGGTGTCAACAGACTCTGTCACACAGGTGCACATGCACGCACTTACAAATAAAAAGAAAAAGACCTCAACTCTATACAAAGGGAAAAAGTGATTACTATGGAAGTAGAAAAAATGAATTGGTAACCTATCCTTTATAGGTGGTTTCAATTTCGTCTTTTCTTTTTTTTTTCCACAAATTTAAAGGAGTATCTAATTGAGTTGCTAAAGATGTATATGTAAAAGTGGTTTTTGATAGTAGATATTATGCAATTTTCTTTGTTCATAATTCAGAAGTTCAAAGAATTTAATTTCATTGCAGAGACAAAGTTTCCATTCTCATCTACTTATTTATGTACACAGTTTTCTCAGAGTTTCTATCTATACATATAGAATTGATGATTGATGCTGAAATCACTCTCACTCTAGCAACAGGTTATATCCATCTACATAAAATATAAAAATAGGTCCACCCAATACATTAAATGTGCTTTCCTGTGTTGGCTCTACAGCCTAGTGGTTAAGGGAAGCCAGATCCCACAAGGCTGACCTTGGTTCGAATTCTGGCCTTCGGTGGCTTGAAAATATGCTGGGCACGTGTGTATGTGTGTGTGTGTGTGTGTGTGTACCTGAAATTTGAATGGCATGGAGAAGGGATTGTAGTGTGCCCATGCCCCACTGGGGGTTGGTTTCTCCAATTCCTTTTCCCCCTCTCTTTCTCTCTCTCTGGAGAGAGCACATGCCCTCTGACAACTGAAAAAAGAATGTGTTTCCCATAAAACTGGATTTATATGTTTAATAATTATTTATCAGAATATATATTTTCAGACCAGTCAGTGACGTGGTGGTTAAGGTGGCTGGATCCCACGTGGCCAACTATATGGTTTGAGTCCGGTCCTGGCAGCTTAAAAAATCATGCTGATCACATGTGCATCTGTGCCCAAAATCCTGAGAGGAAGATGGAGGAGAAGGGATTGCAACATGGCCAACTCCCATGGAGAGTGCTGTCTTACTTTTTATCTCTCTATCTCTCTCTGGTGAGTGCATGTGCTCTATAGCAAACTAATTTTTTTAATTGTTTTTGTAAGTTTGTTTGTCTTGTGTGTGATAACTGTGACTTTTATACCATTTCCCCTCCAAATACCTGCCTGAACCTTTCTCATCTGTTCAGTGAGGCGGGTCACCTGCCTGGCACTGCCTAGGGCAGGTGAGTCACAGTGTTAGGGCTGCTTCTGCTGTGAGGGGACCCTCCATCTGCACGTGTGTGCACGTGATCGTGTCCAGGTAGTTGGGGAGGTAGGCTATACGTGTCTCTCTCTCTGTCCTCTGGGCCTTCAGCCATGAAAAGCACTAACAACCAAAAGCCACAAGCCAGGATGTGTGAGCTCTGAAAGAAAAGAGAAAACCAAGGTCAGAATAGGGTGAGTTGAAAAAGGAGGACGTGGCAGGTGCCCAAGGCTGCCCTTGCACTGTCATCATCTCGCAAACAAGCTAGTCGAAGTTTTCATTAGGTCAATCAGTAGAAGACCATAGACTGGAGGCTGGCTTGGGGAACTGAAGTCCAGCTATCTTGTCCACCATGGCCAGTATGAGAGGAAAAAAGTGTTACAGTTTTGTGTATTTGGTTGGCTTCTATGTGTGTGGGGTCTTTATAACCTGAAGCTGAGGAAGGGGAAACCCAAAAAAGCTAAACTGTGGGCCCTCGTATGTGTCAGTTGGCAAATTAGCACAGTCTATAGACAGAATAACTACACTAAAGGTTGAACATTTTCGTTCCATGATGTATTTAAGGCTTGTGCATGTATGTGTGTGTTCTTAAAAATGACTTAAAACGGTTTCCTTCCTATTTTATGGTCTCAGAGCCAGCTCTAGGTCTTGGAAACAGATAGCTTGTTGCTGTCTGTGCTCTCTCTGGCTGATTTCTGTCACACAGAAACTGTCTGCATGCTGCCAAGTGTCTATTGCAGGGTTCCTGACACTGCCTACCCCTAATCAGAGGCCTTCTTGCGGCTCTCCCCCACTTTAGATTTGGCTGGCTCCTTTAGGGCCAGAGGGAGCGTTTCTTTTCATCATCTTCTCATGGATCTCCACCAGCTGATGGAGTTCATCAGACATTGCGGTATGCTCTCAATGAATGGCTGTAGCAGGTCCCAGAATCCTGGCTGGCTCTGGGCTGTTGGAGATGGGTTGGTGTCAAGATTCAAGTCTTACCGAGGCCCCAGAACTGCTGAAATCTCTGAGACATGAGCACCTGCCACAGTACCAAGGTTGTTCTGGGCTAGCTGGTGGCGTGGTGGTTAAGGTGCTGGATCCTAAATGACTGACTGCACTGCTTGAGTCTGTGGACCCAACAGCTTAAAAAACGCACCAGGCTCATGTACACGAATGCCTAAAATCCTGAGAGGAGAAATGGACAAGAAGGGATTGTGGTGTGGCCGTACCTCCAGGAGGTACCTTCTTAGTTTTCTCTCTCTTTCTTTCTGGTGAGCGTACCCGAGAATTCTAAAAAATGGACTAGGGAATGGGGAAACAGTAACTTTACAGTGAAGAAGCCTAGGCAACACTACCCTAACCAAGTGTAGCACCAGCAGTGTAGTCTTTGAGTATCATGTACACCCAGACATTATATGATGAACAAGATACTTCAGCTCTGTGGTATTTTCCCCAAAACTGATAACTCTAGTTTAATAATGAGAAAAACCTCAGACAAAGCCAAATTCTACAAAAACACCTGACCAGAATGCCCAAAATTGCTAAGATTGTAAAAACAAAAGAATGCCTGAGAATGCCACAGGCTAGAGAAGACAATGAAGATATGACAGCTAATGCAGTGTGGTATCCTGGATTGGATCTTGGAACAGAAAGAGAACATTAATAGAAATCTGATGAAATCTGGGACTAGCAGATGGTGTAATGGTTACATTGCTGGACTCTCACGTAGTCGACTGTGGTTCAAGTCCCTGAGCCAATGGCTTAAAATTCACTCCAGGCATGTGTGTGTGTGCGCCCAAAATTCTGAGAGGAGAATGGAGAAGGGCCTGAAGCATGGCCATCCCCCTGGGGGTGATTTCTCACTTTCTGTCTCTCTGGCGAGCACACGTGCCCTATAGCAAAAATCTCTCTAAAAGTAAAAAAAAAGAAAAAAAAAAGAAATTAATGAAATCTAAATGAAGTGCATAGTAGTTTAGTTAATATAATATGGCAATTGTGGTCTCTTAGTTTTGATACACAGATGTAACATTAAGGAAAACTGAAACTAGGTGGTGGGCATATGAGAACTCCATACTATCTTTGTGCTTTTTCTATGAATCTAAAGTAATTCCCAAATAAACACGTTTTATTTTTTAAATGAACATAGAGTTATGTAATTTTTACAAAATTAAGTTAGTGAGTAAAATGTTCTATGATCACTGAAAGTGGGTAAACAAAACAGAGTAATGAAAAGAATGAATTTAGGAGATGTGTCCTGGCCTGTTCAGGGATGCTATGGTCTAAACTACATCTTCTAGACTCCCGAAATATTCAGACAAGAGTCCATTTTAAAGCTGAAGTGTGTCCCGGCCTTGTCAGGGAAGCTATGCTTGAAACTCCATCGCCTAGACTCCCGAAATATTTAGACAAGGTAGGGAGGCCTCTTTCCTCTCGCTTTGACTGGCAGTCTGTCTCTCTGTCTGTCTCGCACTCTCTCTCTCTTTAAATTTTTAATTAAAAAAAATTTTTTTTCAAGCACATCTCTTCACCTTGGGTCTTTTCACTTGCTAATTTCAGAAGGCATTTTAAAGCTGAGGTGTATCCTGTCCTGTTTGTGCGGCGTGCTAGTGCACAGTGCTGTTTTCATTTTTTACGTGTAAAAATTTCTTTCCTCTTTTGGTAGTATTTCTCCAGGTTTTTATTTAAAAAATTTTTTTTTTTTTTTTTTTACTTTACGTTCCCGCTCTAAGCTTCACTCTCCATACACTGAATGTCTAGATAGGCCTTTATGCACAGTAGCCAAGAATCTGAATACTTTTAGAGTCATTGAAATCCTCAATGCTTATTGAACTTCCTGCTTTAAGGAAGAAATTTCTTTTTATAAATTTGAACTAGTAATCTCTTTCTGTGGATACCTTGAGCCAAACACAGTAGAGTTGCGATTTTGTCACAAAATGACCAGAAACCACTGCAGGGGCAAAAGAAACATGAGAAACCAAGAAAATATCTCTTCCCTAAGGGAAAAGAACAATCCCTTATCAGCCACAGACAGTACACTGGAATTTGTGGAAATATTTGACAGAGAATTCAGAATATTCATAGTGACAAAACTAAATGAGATGCAACAGGTGAGAGACAATCAACTCCAGAAGATGCAGGAGAAAAGAGACAAGTTCCAGGAGGTGAGAAAGTTCTTGCATGATCTGAAAAAGGAAATACACACCATAAAAAGGAATCAAATGGAGCTTTTAGAGATGGAGGCTGCCATCAGGAAATCAAAACCTCCCTAGAAAGTATTAAAAGCAGATCAGTCCATGCAGAAGATTGAATCTTGGTTATTGAAAGCAAAACCTCTGACCTGGAAAAAACAACCAAAAAAAAAAAAAAAAAAAAAACCCATAAAACAAAATAAACAACCAAAAAAAAAAAAAAAATGAGAATACTATACAAGAAATACTAGATGCCATTAAGTGACCAAACATTCAGATGATTGGTATCTCAGAAGGTGAAGAAACTAATAAGGCATTGATAATCTACTCCATAGAATTCTGGAAGAAAACTTTCCAAATCTAGAGAGGCATTCAAATATCCAGACTCAAGAAATACAAAGAACCCCTAATAGAATCGACCCAAGAAGATCTTCTCCAAGGCCCATCATAACCAGACTGGCAAAATCCACAAAGACAAGATACTAAAATTGGCAAGAGAGGAAGGTCAGGTTCCTTATCAAGGTTATCCCATCAGGCTAACCTCAGACATCTCATCAGAAATATGACAGAAGGGAAATAATGGGAAAATATATTCAAAGTGTTAAGTGAAAAACAGTTTCAACCAAGAATATATACCCGGCAAGATTCTCCTTCATATGGAAAGAAAGAATAAAAGCATTCTCAGATAAACAAGACCTGAAAGAATTTGCCAGTAGCAGACCCACTCATCAAGAACTTCAGAAAGGAGTGCTTTACTAGGAAAACTAAAGACACACATACAGAAATAAAAGTGCAAAAGGCAACCAAGAAAATGACCAATTTAATGCTAGGGACAAGAAATATCAATAATAACAATGAATGTTAACTTCCAGGATTTAAATGGAAAGATTGGACCCCAGTAATGCTGCATATTCAACAGAAGAGAGTTTGAACATAAGACTGAACTGAAGAAATAGAATTTTATGACTTTTTGAGTGAAACATTACTGATTTTTTTTTTTTTTTGCTATGCTTTGTTTTCCCAATTTAAGCATTTTACTTTCTTTTGAGTTGTTGATAGGTTCAGCAATTCGTTAAAATATTTTTCTTGTTTGTTTCTTTAAATGGAAACATAAACTTTTCCTTCTTGACCCCTCTGGAATTGAAAATATTTGGGAGTATTCTTATTTTTATGGCAGAAGTGTTATTTGCATAAGTTCAATAATGCTTGTTGCATTGAATCAGAAATTGGAAATACTTATTATTGGACAGCGCTTTGACTGGAATGTCATATCTGAAGATTAATCAGAAAACTATGGAACTGGGTCTCATTGAACGCGGGGGTTGCTGCAGAGGTCAGTGTGTGAGCCTCAGGAGCCAAGGTGGGCCTACACGAAAGCAGCCACGTTTAAGGGACCTGCAGTTGAAGGGACCAGCAGTTAGTGTAATGGCTATGTCGCTGGACTCCCATGTAGTGAACCATGGTTCGCATCCCGGACCCGGTGACTTAAAACTCACGCTGGGCGCGTGTGCGTGCCTGCCCAAGATCCTGAGAGGAGAATGGAGGAGAAGGGATTGCAGCGTGACCATCCCCCTTGGGGGAGTGATTTCTTGTTTTCTATCTCTCTGTCTCTCTCTGTCTGGCAAGCGCACGCGCCCTAGGGCAAAAACCTCTCCAAAAACAAAACAAAACAAAACAAAAAACAAAACATCATTGAGGGTGTTCACAGCTGCCACCAAGCGGTCATCGCTCTCCAAGGCCAGCACCGCCTCTAGCTCACCGAGCTCCAGCCAAAGAAGTGGGGTAAGTGAGGAGGTCTCTACCATGGCTCATACTAAGCGGACAGCCCGCAAATCCACACACGGTAAAGCACCCAGGAAGCAACGGGCTACAAAAGCGGCTTGCAAGAGTGCACCCTCTACTGGAGGGGTGAAGAAACCTCATCATTACAGGCCAGGTCCTGTGGCACTCCGTGAAATTAGACGTTGTCAGAAGTCCACTGAACTTCTGATTCGCAAACTTCCTTTCCAGCATCTGGTGAGAGAAATTGCTCAGGATTTCAAAACAGAGCTGCGCTTCCAGAGCGCAGCTATTGGTGCTTTGCAGGAGGCAAGTGAGGCCTATTTGTTGGCTTTTTTGAAGATACCAACCTGTGTGCGATCCACACCACACGTGTTAACAATTATGCCAAAAGACATCCAGCTAGCATGCCACATACGTGGAGAATGTGCGTAAGAATCCACTATGATGGGTTCATTCTCAAAAAAAATTATTTTTTTCTCTTTTTCCTATTATTAGTTCTGAACGTTAGATTCTTCCCCCCATGGAGTCAAAAGGTACTTCAGTATATGATTGTAAGAGGAAAATAGGGGACAGAAGTTGGGTATTGGCAGTTTTTCCATTTTCATTTGTGTGTGGATTTTTAATATAAATGCGGGGATGTAAAGCATTAATGCAAGTCAAAATGTTTTGATGAACAAATTTTAGCAGTTCAAATTTATAATGATTATAAATAAACCTGTTAAATTTTTCTGGACAATGCCAGCATTTGGATTTTTTTAAAGACAAGTACATTTCTTATTGACAGAAAAAAAAAAAAAAAAAATTATTGAGAAGGACCAGCAGATGACGACGTAATGGTTACATTGCTGAACTCCCGTGTAGTCAACCGTGGTTTGTGGCTTGAAATGCATGCTGGGTACATGTGCATGCATACCCAAAATTCAAAGAGAAGAAGGGATTGTGGCATGGCCATCCCCCTTGGGAGGTGATTTCTCTCTTTCTCTCTGTTTCTTTGGCGAGTGCATGCATCCTATAGCAAAAATCTCTCTCTAAATAAAACAGGGACCAGCAGGCGGCGTGGTGGTTAAGGGCAGTGGATTCCCACAGGGCTGACTGTAGTTCAATTCCTAGACCTGGCAGCTTGCTCTCTCACTTTCTCTCTCTCTCTCTCTCATTCTCCCTCTCTTGCTCTGTCCCTCTCTGGTCAAATTAAAATAATCAATAAATAAAGTTAAATAAAATAATTATTAAAAAAAAAAACATCATGGGCATGGAGCGGCAGATCGTATAGTGGTTATGTTGCTGGACTCCCACATAGCTGATCACAGTTTAAGTCCTGGACCCAGTGGCTTGAAAATCATGCTAGGCGCATGTGCATGTGTGCCCAAGATCCCAGGAGGAGAATGGAGAAGGGACGCAGTGTGGCCATCCCTCCTGGGGAATGATTTCTCACTTTCCTCTCACTGTCTTTGTCTCTGTCTCCAGTGAGTGCATATACCCTAAGGCAAAAACCTCTTTTAAAAATCTTGGGATTGATTGCAATAAATCTGTAGATTGCTTTGGGTAATATTAAAATCTTAATAATATTAAGGTTTCCAATCCCTCAATACAGGACATCTTTCCATTTATTTATATCTTCTTTAATTTCTTTCAGTAATATTTTGTAATTTTCAGTGTTTAAATCTTTTGCCTCCTTAGTTTTAACATTTTGTTCCTAAGCCTTTTATTGTTTATTTATGCTGTTATAAATGGAATTGTTTCCTTAATTTCCTTTTTGTATTGGCCACTGTTAATGTATAGAAATGCAACTGATTTTTTAAAAAAGATTTTTGTCTTAGGACGTGTATACTCACCAGAGAGAGACAGAGAGAGAAAGTTAAAAAAACACCACTGGGAGGATGGCCATGCTGCAATCTCTTTTCCTCCATTCTCCTCCTGGGATCCTGGGCACACATGCCTGGCATGATTTTCAAGTCACTGGATCCAGGACTTGAACTGTGGTTGACCATGTGGGAGTCCAGTAATGTAACTGCTATGCCATCTGCTGGTCCCTACAACTGATTTTTTTGTATGTTGATCTTTTTTTGTTTTAATCATTTATTTATTGATGTTTATATTTTTCCACAAACATTTACTTTACATATCAAAAAATTTTTAAACATACTCCATAATTCTTGACAGTTAATAAACAACTTTCAAAATTTCAAAAAACTAATTTCTAAAAATAATATTCAAAATATTTGTTATAACTTTGTGACTCTATAATAACAGAAACAGTATGGTTTTAAATATTTTTGAGAAAATATTTACATGTCAACTATTCAAACTGTTGAAAAGCAAACACCCAGGACACAATTCACACATAAACCTTAATTCAGCCCTGCCTACCAAGTATTCTGTGATATACCATCTGCTGGCAAAGGTCAGTCTCTTTCTCTTCCTTCAAAGTCTTCCTCAAGATAATCTTCTGGTTGTGGCTGCTCTTTTGTAATCTCTACTGATTACAAAGCTGGGCTGGAAAGTCCAGGTTGTTTTATTTATTTATTTATTTATTTTGAGAGGTTTTCACTATAGGGCGCGTGCGCTCGCCAGACAGAGAGAGACATAGAGACAGAAAGCGAGAAATCACTCCCCAGGGGGGATGGTCACGCCGCAATCCCTTCTCCTCCATTCTCCTCTTGGGATCTTGGGCACGCACGCACACGCGCCCGCGTGAGTTTTAAGTCTGGGACACGAACCACGGTCGACTACGTGGGAGTCCAGCGACATAGCCATTACGCTAACTGCTGGTTCCCAAGTCCAGGTTGTTTTATGGTACGAATTCTTTCATATAGCTTCTCTAATCCTCCCTGCCAGACAGAACTGTTATGGCGCCAGGCTATTTCTCCAAGAGTTTCTGTTGGCTTACTTGAGATCTACCTTAGTTCCATAGTCATCTGGTTTAATCTTCAGATATGACATTCCAGTCAAAGCCTTGTCCAATAACGAGAATTTCCAATTTCTGGTTCAAGGCAGCAGGTATTATTGAACTTATGCAAATAACCATTCTGCCACAAAATAAGAATACTCCCAAATATTTTCAATTCCAGAGGTGTCAGGAAGGGAGAAAAGTTTGTTTCCATTTAAAGAAACAAAGAAAAGAAAAAATATTTTAACAAATTACTGAACTTATCAACAGCTCAAAAGAAAGAAAAATCCTTTTTTTTTTGGAGAGGTTTTTGCTTTAGGGCGCATGTGCTCGCCAGACAGACAGAGAGAGACAGAGAGACAGAAAGCAGGAAATCACCCCCCAGGGGGGATGGCCACGCCGCAATCCCTTCTCCTCCATTCTCCTCTTGGGATCTTGGGCACACATGCACACGCGCCCGGCGTGAGTTTAAGCCACCGGGTCCGAAACTTGAACCGCAGTCGACTATGTGGGAGTCCAGCGACATAGCCATTACGCTAACTCCTGTCCCAGAAAAATCCTTAAATTGGGAAAACAAAGCATAGTAAAGAAAAAATCAGTAGTGTTTTACTCAAAAGTCATAAAATTCTATTTCATCAGTTCAGTCTTATGTAATTAATCTCTTCTGTTGAATTTGCAGTGTTACTGTGGTCTGATCTTTCCATTTAAATCCTGGAAGTTAACATGCAACGTTATTATTGATATTTCTTGTCCCTAGCATTAAGTTGGTCATTTTCTTGGTTGCTTTTTGCGCTTTTATTTCTGTATGTGTGTCTTTAGTTTTCCTAGTAAAGCACTCCTTTCAGAACTTCTTGAAGTGCTGGTCTGGTGTTGGTAAATTTTTTCAGGTTTTGTTTATCTGAGAATGTTTTTTATCTTTTCTTCCCATATGAAGGAGAATCTTGCTAGGTATATATTCTTGGTTGAAACTGTTTTTCACTTAACACTTTGAATATATTTTCCCATTATTTCCCTTCTGTCATATTTCTGATGAGATGTCTGAGGTTAGCCTGATGGGATAACCTTGATAAAGAACCTGACCTTTCTCTCTTACCAATTTTAGTATCTTGTCTTTGTGGATTTTGCCAGTCTGGCTATGATGTGCCTTGGAGATCTTCTTGGGTCGATTCTATTAGGGGTTCTTTGTATTTCTTGAGTCTGGATATTTGAATGCCTCTCTAGATTTGGAAAGTTTTCTTCCAGAATTCTATGGAGTAGATTATCAATGCCTTATTAGTTTCTTCACCTTCTGAGATACCAATCATCTGAATGTTTGGTCACTTAATGGCATCTAGTATTTCTTGTATAGTATTCTCAATTTTTTTTTTTTGGTTGTTTATTTTGTTTTTTGGGTTTTTTTTTTTTTTTTTTTTTTTTTTTTGTTGTTTTTTCCAGGTCAGAGGTTTTGCTTTCAATACCCAAGATTCAATCTTCTGCATGAACTGATCTGCTTTTAATACTTTCTAGGGAGGTTTTGATTTCCTGATGGCAGCCTCCATCTCTAAAAGCTCCATTTGATTCCTTTTTATGGTGTGTATTTCCTTTTTCAGATCATGCAAGAACTTTCTCACCTTCTGGAACTTGTCTCTTTTCTCCTGCATCTTCTGGAGTTGATTGTCTCTCACCTGTTGCATCTCATTTAGTTTTGTCACTGTGAATATTCTGAATTCTCTGTCAAATATTTCCACAAATTCCAGTGTACTGTCTGTGGCTGATAAGGGATTGTTCTTTTCCTTTAGGGAAGAGATATTTTCTTGGTTTCTTGTTTCTTGTGCTTCTGCAGTGTTTTCTGGTCATTCTGTGACAAAATCTCTACTCTACTGTGTTTGGCAACAAGGTATCCACAAAAAGAGATTATGAGTTCAGATTTATAAAAAGAAGTCTGTTCCTTAAAGCAAGAGGATCACTAAGCATTGCAGATTTCAGTGAACCTAAAATTATTCAGATACTTGGCTACTGTGCACCTAGGCCTGCCTAGATACTCTGTCTGTGGAGACTTGTCTGAGTTTTTCAGAAGTCTAGAAGATTGAGTTTAGAGCATGGCTTCCCTGAACACGCCAGGACACAGCTCAGATTTAAAATGGCTTCTTGTCTGAGTGTTTTGGGAGTCTAGAAGATGGAGTGTAGAGCACAGTTTCCCAGAACAAACCTCAGATTTAAAATGTGTATGTTGATCTTGTAATTTTGCTAAATGTATTCGATTCTAACCATATTTTTGTATACTTTTTAGAGTTTCTTATTTTATTTGGGCTCTCACATGTAGTTGAATGTTTATTTATATTCCTCTTGGATAGAGACTTTCATTTAATATTAAAGTAAAATGAAAAAACATTTGGGAACTGGACATAATGGCCATAATTGTGTACAGATTAATTAAAAACTGAATGAATCAATTCCAATTCTGTATTCAGAGATGAAGACTATGGATTCCATGATTAGGAGTGAAGAAGTACTAACTGTAATAAATTGAGTGAAAGTTCTAATAATACTAAAAATAACACTCTTGGGTCAGCAGGTGGTGTGGAGGTTAAGATGGGTAGATCCTGGGGACCAGCAGGTGGTGTGGTGGTTGAGGTGCTTAACACTCTCACATGGTCGGCCATGGTTCGAGTCCCAGACCTCCTGGTGGTTTGCTTTTTCACTTTCTCTGTGTGTGTGTGTGTGTCTCTCTGGTCAAATTAAAAAAAAAGAAGAAGAACAAATAAAAATTAAAAAAAAAATTAAGATGGGTAGATCCCATTTGGCCAAGTTGCAGTTTGAGTCCTGGCCCCGTGACTTGAAAAACAAACCAGAAATTTGTGGGTTCATTTGTGTGTGTGTGCCCCAAATCCAGAGAGGAGAATGGAGGAAAAGGGACTGTGGCATGGCTGTCTGCTCTGGAAAGTGATTTCTCACTTTCCCCTTCTCTCTCTTTTTTCAAGCCCTCTCTGGCAAGTACACACACTTTATAGCAAACTTAAAAAAAAAAAAAAGAAGAAGATGCTCTCGACTCCCACCTATGCTTGAGAACAGAGAGTTTTCTCTCCCACTCTGTCCCTCTCTGGTCAAATTAAAATAAATAAATAAAATAAAATAAAGTTAAATAAAATAATTATTTAAAAAATAATAAACCCAGGGCTGGCAGGTGGCATGGTGGTCAAAGATGCTGGACTCGCACATGGCTGACTGAGATTCGAGTCCCAGACCTGGCAGCCTGTTTTCTCACTTTCTCTCTCTCTCTGTCTGTCTTTTTCTGGTCAAATTAAAAAAAAAATAGTGATAAATAAAAGTTAAAATAATTCTTTAAAAAATAATAATAAATCCTATAACTCTTTGTTAAAAATAATTATTTTATTTTAACTTTATTTATTTATTTATTTAAATTTGACCAGAGAAGGACAGGGCAGGAGGAGTGAGAAAGCAAGCCACCAGGCCCTAGAACTTGAACCATGGTCAGCCATGTGGGAGTTCAGCGCCCTTAACCACCACCTGCTAGCCCCAAAGCCTATAACTCTTAAAGATCTACATGACTTCACCCAAGAAGACATAATCTTTCTTTCTTTTTTTTTTTTTTTTTGGAGAGGTTTTTGCTATAGGACACATGCACTCACCATGCACCACGGTCAGCTACACGGGAGTCCAGTGACGTAGACATTACGCCAACTGCTGGTCCCGTACATTTTCTTTAAAAAGGAATTGGAAGAAAAAAATATCAACTTAGCATAGCTTATGGAGGAGCAGACATCAGATGAACCAGGTTAGAGTCCTAGTTATTACCAGTCTTCAGGCAGATCCAGAAAATAAACAGACTGGGTAAACATAACACCTAGACACATACTATAAGTTATCTGCTTCCTAATCACATGGCCCATCCTATCCTACCACCCACCAAATGAGATGTAGTGAAATTAGAGGTTTAAATTATACTTTTTAATCTAACAAAAAAAGTTCTTTAAAATACAACATAAAATTTAAAATTCCTCATTTTTAACTCTGCTTTATCTTCTGTGATACCAGCTGAACTTTTTATATATACAATGTGGTTATTCAGTATTATTTTCGAGAGGGAAATAACCCACAAAGTAGGTGACTGTCCACAGATGAAACAGGGTAAGATTCAGGACCGAATCAATCATGGAGTGTTAATCAATTGTAAACTCTTGAAAGTGCAGACTAGGGAATGTGTGCATCAGACACGTTAGAGTGCAAACGATAGGAAAAGAAGGGAAGTCTTGTCATTCCAATTCTGACAGTGTGCACGGTCTTCGAAATTCTTATCCACGGAGCATTTATTGGGTTCCTATTTGTTTCCAACTAACACTGGACCAGCTGTGATATAATCTCCTTCTCTGTTGGCAAATAGGTTATGCCAGAAAACAGCATTTCTTTTTTTAGGCCAAACACTGGCTCCTTCTTCAGGAAAAACAGCAGCTCCTCCTGCAGACACATCACTCATATAAAACAGCCATGTAGCAATTCTATTTCCTGTTCCCAGCTCTTTGAAAGCATCTGGCTCATCTTTTCGTGCAAAATCAAAATGGGGTTCATATTGTCCTCCAACTCCGTAATTTGCTACCTGCAATTCCTCTGCTGTGGAAACATCTAATTTTGTTAGATCTCGTATTCTCATATTTATTCGAGACACCACAGGGTTTTCATAGCCAGAGCGCCAGGCACTCTTAGATATCTTGTACCGTGTACTGTGATCAATTTTCCAGTCTCGGGGCCATGTACTGTAGCTCAGCTCAGCCTGGGTTTTGCTAGATCTTTGGCAATTTCAGTTTCTGCATCAGAAATAATATCATGGAAGTGAATAATAAATACAAGGTTTATCCCACTCATCCTCCTGTTTGGCTGGAGCCAAGATAAATTTAGGATTCCGGTTTCCATCATGGTAATGCCAAAAGAGTTTTGTGGTTTATTGGTCATTTTGATACCCTTTCTATCGCACAGCATTTCCTACTTCTATCTCTCTGGTAGGTAATCCACAGCAGTCCCTTTTTTCTTCAGGTGGTTTTCTGATCAGATTGGTCATCTGGAGCAGATTTATTGGCATCTTTTTCTTTAGCCATTATATATTCAAAATATTTTAAGTTGCCATTAGCTCTCTGATATTCAGAATCTAGCAGAAGAAACTTCTTTGTGAGTAAAAGTGCCTTATCCAGATCTTCCTGCTGGTACACGGCATAGCTCACATAATCCAGAACAGAGACACGCCAGGTGCGTGTGCGTGCATGCCCAAGATCCCGAGAGGAGAACGGAGGAGAAGGGATTGCAGCGTGGCCATCCCCCCTGGGGGATGATTTCTCACTTTCTGTCTCTCAGTCTCTGTCTTTCTGTCTGGCAAGCGCACGTGCCCTATAACAAAAACAAACAAACAAACAAACAAAAAACCTCTCTGGGAACCAGCAGTTAGCGTAATGGCTATGTTGCTGGACTCCCACGTAGTCGACTGCGGTTCGCGTCCCGGACCCGGTGGCTTAAAACTCACGCTGGGCGCGTGTGCGCGCATGCCCAGGATCCCGAGAGGAGAATGGAGGAGAAAGGGATTGCGGCGTGACCATCCCCCCTGGGGGGTGATTTCTCGCTTTCTGTCTCCTCTCCCTGTCTGGCGAGTGCACGCACCCTATAGTGAAAATCTCTCCAAAAAAAAAAAAGAGAAAAAGACCTCTCAAAAAAAAAAAAAAAAAAAAAAAAAAATCACACCAGGTACATGTGCCTGTGTGCTCAAGATCCCAGGAGGAGAATGGAGGAGAGTGGATTATGATGTGGCCTTACTCCCCAACCCCAGGGTGATGTCTCACTTTCCCTTTCACTGTCTCTGTTTCTCCTTCCAGTGAGTGCACGCACCCTAAGGCAAAAATCTCTAAAAAAGAAGTTATTGGTGGGCCAGCCGGTGGCATGATGGATAAGGTGTCTGGATCTCACATGGCTGACTTTGTGGTTGAGTCCCAGATCTGGTGGCTTCAAAAACACACTTGGGCATGTGTGCCTGCATTCCCAAAATCCCAAGAGGAGAATGGAGGAGAGGAGACTGCAGCATGGCTATCCCCTATCACCAGGTGCTTTTCCACTTCTCTCTCTCTGTCCCTCTCTCTGGTGAGCACACACGCACTATGCCAAAAATTTCAAAAATATATTGGCAGGGCCAGCAGGTGGCATAGTCATTATGTCACTGAACTCCCACATGGTCGGTGGAAGTTCAAGCCTCAGACCCGGTGGTTTGAAACTCATGCCAGGCGCGTATGCATGTGTGTTAAATATCCCCAGAGGAGAATGGAAGAGAAGGGATTGTGGCATGGCCATACGCCCTGGGAAGTGATTTCATGCTGTCTCTGTCTCTCCGGCAAGCATATGTACCCTAAAGCAAAAACCTCTCAAAAAAAAAAAAAAAAAAAAAAAAAGCATCGGCTTATACTTCCTTTCCCTTTACGTCCTTCTGCTTGTCTCCTTATCTCGCAGGATTGTGAAGATTAAACTGGATCCTATGTGTGGTAGCATTCTACAACTGTAATCATTTAAACAAATGTAAGTTATATAATAACATATGTAATAATAGACTGAGACAGAGGATACCAAAGCAGGACTGAGTCATCCACTTAGTCACCACTTATGTTTAGTGAACAGGATTTTTTATGAAAATTCATTTCATGCTTTTATAATATGTCTCTAAATGGTTGTTTACTCATAAAATGACACTAGTCTATTTTTATTAATATATTCATCATAAAGTTATATTTATTCTAAAATAATCCCTTTTTGTTTAAAGTCCAACTCCAAATTGCTCTGATTCTATACTAAATTGTTGAAAATGGTTACTGGGTGGTGCCCAGATTAGGAACAAATGATATGGTAGTAGGAAAAAAAAGTATATCAATAGTTCCCAAATAGGTCACAGACATTTAAGAAAGATTATGTCAGGGACCAGCCGCTGGTGTAATGGCAATGTCGCTGGACTCCCATGTAGTCGATCGCAGTTCGAGTCACGCCGGACACGTGTGCGTGCGTGCCCAAGATCCCGAGAGGAGAATGAAGGAGAAGGGATTGTGGTGTGGCCATCCCCCCTGGGGGGGTGATTTCTCGCTTTCTGTCTCTCTGTCTAGCATGTGCCCCATAGCAAAAACCTCTCCCAAAAAAAAAAATAAATAAAAAGGAAAGAAAGTGTTCTAGGGAACCAGCAATTGGCATAATGGCTATGTTGCTGGACTCCCATGTAGTCGACCACAGCTTGAGTCCCAGACCTGATGGCTTAAACTCATGCTGGGCACGTGCGTGTGTGTGCCCTAGATCCCGAGAGGAGAATGGAGGAGAAGGGATTGCGGTGTGGCCATCCCCCCGGGGGATGATTTCTCGCTTTCTGTCTCTCTGTCTCTCTCTATCTTTCTGGCAAGCGCACGCACCCTATAGCAAAAACCTCTCCAGAAAAAAAGTGTACTAAACTGTGCTTCACCAGTTCCCCTGTACTCTCATAGCTCCACTTCGGTGAATTAAACTTGTTTGAGTTAAAAAAATGAAAACGAAAAGCCCACTAAGGAGTGCTAGTAAACATTGCCACTGTGGTCATTTGGTTTGAATGGTTGTGTCCTTCCAAGAGTCATGCTGAAACTTAATTTCTGATACGGTTTGAATGTATGCCCCTAAATTTATACGATGGAATTTGTTGTATTGTGCAAGTATTAAGAGGAGACCGAACTGATTATGGTGTTGAAAGGTGGGGCATCAGGGTGGTGCCTCCTTGACTGAGTCCTGGTAGGTTTATGAGAAGAGAATGGGAAAGAGACACGCTCTTTGTGAGTGTCCTGCCCTCTGTCATGCTGTCATGCAGTCAGAAGATCTTCCCTAGATTCAGCCCCTCGAACTTGGGCCTCCAAACACCCAAAACTGTGAGCTGAATAAACTTTTTTTTCTTTTTTTTTGGAGAGGTTTTTGCTACAGGGCATGTGCGCTTGCCAGAAAGGCAGAGAGAGACAGAGACAGAAAGCGAGAAATCACCCCCCAGGGGGGATGGCCACACCACAATCCCTTCTCCTTCATTCTCCTCTGGATCTTGGGTACACACGTACACACGCCCAGTGTGAGTTTAAGCCACCGGGTCTGGGACTTGAACCATTGCGGTTGACTACATGGGAGTTCAGCGACATAGCCATTACGCTAACTGCTGGTCCCAACATTTTTTTTTTTTAAGGTTTTTGCCATAGGGTCTGTGTGCTCGCTAGAGAGAGACAGAGCAACAGTAAGAGGGATAGAGAGAAATCACCCCCAAGGGAAATGGCCACACCACAATCCCCTCTTCTGGATTCTACTGGGATTTGGGGCATGCACAAACGTATCTGGCTTGAGTGTCAAGCCATCATGTCTGGGACTTGAACCACAGTTGGCCAAGTGGAAGTCCAGTACCTTGGCCACTACAACACTTGCTGGTCCCTAAACATTGTTTTTGTTTGTTTGTTTTAATAATTTTATTTATTTATTTATTTACATTCATTCACTGTACATCATTACAGCATACAAAATGAGATTTTCCATCCAGAATACACTGTATATTGACTCAATCAAGCACATCGACATATGAGTTATTGTCAACAAATAATTTTCCATCTCTTGTTTCCTGTATATTTTGCCTTTTTTCCCCATCCTTGATTCCCAATCTTTCACCCTTTGCCATCTCCCACCCTCCCCCCACACTGTGTCTGGTATCTATTGTTGCTTTCTATGCCTTTTCCTCCCCACACTTTATTGTTTTGCTAAATAACTTAATTAATCTAAATATTTTCAATAGCAAACGCAGCTGATATATACATATCCATGAACATAAGTCGGACTTTAGGCATAAACCTCAGTGAGTAGAATGCGCATACTATAAAATAGTAACTAGCTAGGGCTATATAGCTTGCTTCAGTCATCAAATAGGTATTTTTAATGCCTTTTTTTTTAATTAAAAGAAAAACAGTTTTAGTGTTTTTTTTTTCTGAAACTTATTTTTTAAGTTAATTTACATTCATTCCCTAAGCATCATCACAGCATACAAAATGTGATTTCCCATCCAGAACATATTGCATAGTGGCTTAATCATGCATATTATAGTAAAAAAATTTCCATTTCTAGTTTTATATATATATATATATTTTTTATTTTTATTTTTTATTTTTTTTTTACTCCTATTTCTGACCCTCTGTCCTTTCCACCCTCTTCTCACAATACCTCTGGTGTCTACAGTAGTCTTCCATTCTTTTCCCCCCACATTGTATTGATCACATAATTTCTTAAATAATCTAACTACTTTCAATAGCAAGTTCAGCTGGTAATTTCAAGAAAGCAGCTTTAAGCTAAATCAAAGAAATCCTAAGGAACGTTGCTTAAAACTTAAAGCCAGGAAACAGATTAGGATTCTGTTCAACTGGAAGGTACATGAACCTATCGACATCTCAGGACACAAATCCTTAAAACCGGACAACAAAGCCTACAAGAAAATCAACAATGTTTTAGTCAAAAGTCATAAAATTCTATTTCAACAATTCAGTCTCATGTACTTTATCTTCTGTTGTGGTTTGATTTTCCATTTTTTGATTAAATTCTGGAGTATAATATTCAACTCCAGACTTGTCCCTATGATTAAGTTTCTCTTCTATGTCTGAGATTCTATTTTCTGTATGATCTAATCTGCTTTTAATACATTCAAGGGAGATTTTGACTTCCTGTATTATAGCCTTCATCTCTAATAGGTCCCTTTGATTAGTTTTTAAAGTGTGTAATTCCTCTTTTAGATCTTGGAAGAATTTCCTCACCTCCTGGAACTTGTTATCTCCTTTCTCCTTTCTCTTCTGCAGTTTCATTGTGTCTCTTCTCTTCCATCTCTATTAGCTTCGCCATTATGAATATTCAAAATTCTTCATCAGACATTTCCATGATTTCCATTGAACTGTCTGTGGATGAAGAGGAGTTATTCTTTTCCCTGGGAGGAGAAGTATTTCCTTGCTTTCTCATATTCCTTGTGGTCCTGTGGTGATTTCTAGTCATCTGATGGATGGTGGGTTTCTTCCTAACTCTTGAAGTTCAATCTGAGCGTTCAGGAGCATGCAGAAAGAGGTGATCTGGAATCTCTTTGCCGTTCCGTTGTGATCCCTTTGTGTGGCAGATTCAGTAGATATTGGGGAATATATTAATCCTAATAGTATTTGGATGTTTAATGTTCCATTAGATCCATCTAGAAACACAGTAAATGGATATGATGAGCGGAGAGATGAGATAAAAAGAAAAGGAAACAGATAGAGAGAAACAACAATGATAACAACAAAGAAACAGAGAAAAGGAAGAAGGGAAAAAAAACTAAAAAAATTATTATTATTATTTTTAAGAAGCACAAAATAGAAAACTGCGCAGCTCACTACACTAGTTCTCAGGAGCCATGAGGAATCTTCATCTGAAGATCTGCCTCTTGTCTCTCCTGCCTGGGTGGAAGAGGTAGAGGGGATTATTAATAAGACAAAAAAGGAGCTGAGAGCAAGAGAATACCTTTAAAAAAATTTTTTTTTTGGAGAGGTTTTTGCTATAGGGCATGTGCGCTTGCCAGAAAGGCAGAGAGAGACAGAGAGACAGAGAGACAGAAAGTGAGATATCACCTCCCAGGGGGGATGACCACGCCTCAATCCCTTCTCCTCCATTCTCCTCTCAGGATCTTGGACATGCACGCACACATGCCCGGCGTGAGTTTAAGTCACTGGGTCCAGGACTCGAACCGTGGTCGACTACATGGGATTTCAGCAACATAGCCATTACGCTAACTGCTGGTCCCTCCTTTAAAAAATTTTAAAAAGGAAAAATTACAAAAAAAAAAATATGAGAAGACAGACACAGAGAGAGACAGAGACACAGAGTCAGAGATAGAGAGAAGGCTAGAGGAGCTCCCTACCACTCAGGTTTGTGGTCTGGAGGCTGAAATATCAGTAGGATATCTTCATTTCTCTTTTACCCTGAAATCACTAGTTCTTCAGGAGCCATGAGGAATCTTCTTCTCCCTTGTTTTTTTTTTTAAATTTTTTTTATATCATCTTCAGGTATATAAGCAACAGAACAGACTAGAACAATCTCATGCAGGGCCTTTACATGGTAATTAAGCTCTGCCTTCATGAGTGGGATTATTGCCTTTATAAAAGGGCTTGAGAAAATTAGTTTGGTCTCTTTCCTCCTTTCCATCATGTGAGGATGCAGCAAGAAGGTGCAATCTTAGAGGCAGATAGCAAGACATTACCAGACACCGAATCCGCTGGTGCCTGAACTTAGACTTTCCAGCTTCCAGAACTGTGAGAAATTTCTATAATTCAGTCTGTGGTATTATGCTAAATCAGTGGGAGTAAACAAAGACAGAGCCCTAACTTGCCAGAGACCCTCTGAAGTATCATATAAAAATACATGGCATCTTCAAAAAGTTCATTGACAATGCGTATTACAAAAATATATGCTTGAGTTTTAACATTTTTGTACCAAAACGAATTTGTACTTTAATTCCATTTTCCATCAACTTTTTGAGGTACTCTTGTATTTCAGAATTGTCCTGTTGGAGAACGGGAAGTCTAGGTCATTCATTCAGTAAGGCCTGCTCCCCGTTTGGTTGAGGGTTAACTTCCCCACACTTTTAGGTTGTGCTTTTTTGTGGCTGAGTGGCCTTCTGCAGCTGTGGAGAACTGGAGCAAAGAGTCATCAGAGGAGAACAGCCCTTCTCCAAGAGACAGACAGCTCCATGGTTCCTGCGATCTAGCCATTTTGGGAGAAAGGAAGATGTCCCACTGATAACTGGGCCTCCAACATACAAAACTCATGTGGAGAGGCAGAGGGAACAGAACAGCCCTTCTCCAAGAGACAGTCAGCTCCATGGCTCCTGCGATCTAGCCATTTCGGGAGAAAGGAAGATGTCCCACTGATAACTGGGCCTCCAGCATACAAAACTCGTGTAGTAGAAAGACCCCTTTCAAGTCTCCTGTCTCTGTATCAGTCTTTGTCTCTCTCTACCTCTGTCTCTGTCCTCTCTCTCTCTCTCTTTCTCTCTGTCTTTTTTTAAAATTTTTGCTTTTTAGAATTTTTTAAGGTGAGGCATTTTACAGGGCCCTTTGGCCCCTCCTAGGCCTTTATCTTGTTAATAATCCCCTCTCCTTCTCCCAACCCAGGAGAGGCAGAGGGAACAGAACAGCCCTTCTCCAAGAGGCAGACAGCTCCATGGCTCCTGTGATCAAGCCATTTCGCGCTTGTGCGCCACGCAGTTTTCTAATTTTTGAGTTTTATTGAAATTTTTTGAATATTATTTTTTTTTCAGATTTAAAAGTTTTTCTCTTCTTTTTCTCTGTTTCTTGTCTGTTTTTTTTTTTTTTTTTTTTTTTTTTTTTCTGTTGTTGGTATAGTTTCTCTCTCTGTTTCCTTTTCTACACACTCCTCGACCCTCAGATTGAACTTCCAAGTTTGGGAAGAAACCGACCATCCACCAGATGACTAGAAATCACTGCAGGACCACAAGAAATATGGAGAAGCAGGAAAATACCTCTCCCACAAGGGAAAAGGATAGCTCCTCTTCATCCACACACAGTTCAATGGAAATCATGGAAATGTCTGATAAAGAATTCAGAACATTCATAATGTCAAAGCTAACAGAGATGGAAGGAGAAGAGAGACAAGGAACTGCTCAAGAGGAAGGAGAAAGGAGTTGAAGAGTTCCAGGAGGTGAGGAAATTCATGCAAGATCTAAAAGAGGAATTTCACACTTTACAAAAGAATCAGATGGAACTGTTAGAGATGAAGGCTATAATACAAGAAGTCAAAATCTCCCTTGAAAGTATTAAAAGCAGACTAGATCAGACAGAAAATAGAATCTCTAATGTTGAAGAGAAAATGGCTGGCCTAGAAAAACCCACCATGAAGACTGACAAAATGGTCCAAAAATTTGAGAATAATATGCGAGAAGTACTAGATACAATTAAACGTCCAAACATCCGGATAATAGGCATCCCAGAAGGTGAAGAGACTCATAAGGGCATTGATAATCTATTCCATGAAATCCTACAAGAAAACTTTCCAAACCTAGAGAGGCACTCAAAGATTCAGTCCCAAGAAATACAGAGGACCCCAAATAGAATCAACCCAAGAAGATCTTCTCCAAGACACATTATAGCCAGATTGACCAAAACCACAGACAAAGACAAGATACTAAGACTGGCAAGAGAAAAAAAGGCAAGTTACCTACAAAGGGTATCCCATCAGACTGACAGCAGACCTCTCATCGGAAACAATGTGAGCGAGGAAAGAATGGGAAAATATATTCAAAGTATTAAGGGAAAAGCAATTTCAACAGAGAATTCTGTACCCACCAAGGTTATCTATCGTTCATTCGGGAAGAAAAGACATGAACTTTCCCAGATAAACAAAACCTGAAAGAATTTACCAGCACCAGACCAGATCTCCAAGAAGTTCTTAAGGGAGTGCTATGTCAGTAAAATTAAATGCAGACACACAGAAATAAGAGTTCAAAAACTAAGAAAATGGGCAACTTAATTGTAAGGACAAAGTCTGGAATTGAGTATTATATCCCAGAGTTCAATCTGGAAGATCATACCTCAACAGAAACAGAAGAAAGATTAAGTACATGAGTCTGAACTGATAAAACAGCATTCTGTGACTTGACTAAGATATTGCTGCTTTTCTTCTAAACTTTGTTGTCCGGTTTTAAGGATTCTTATCCTGTCTTGAGCTGTCAATAGATTCATGTACCTACTATTTGAACAAAATACCAACCTGTTTCTAGGCTTCAAATTTCAAGGAAATATCCTTACCAGTTCAAAACTGCCTTTCTTAAAACCACCAGCTGAACTTGCTATTGAAAGTAGTTAGATTACTTATGATATGGTGTGGTCAACAAAATGTTGGGGGAAAAGGAATTGAAGACAACTATAGACAGCAGAAATAGTGTAACAAGAGAGTGGAATAGGGCAGAGGGTCAGACATGGGGTAAAAAACATATATATATGAAAGTAGTAATGGAATTTTATGGATGATAACATGCATGATTAAGCCACTATGCAGTTTACTCTAGAGGGGAAACCACATTTAGTATGTTGTGATGATGCTCAGGGAATGAATGTAAATTTAAAAAAAAATTCAGAGAAAAAAATACTAAAACTGTTACCAAAATTTAAAGAAAAATCTGTGTATTTGATGACCACAATAAGCTATATAGCCCCAGCTAGGTACTATTTTATAGTATGTTCATTCTACTCACTGAGGTTTATGCCTAAAGTCAGACATGGGTTCTTGTGTATGTATATATCAGCTGTGCTTGCTATTGTAAATATTTAGACAAATTAAGTTCGTTAGCAAATCAATTAAATGGGGGGGGAGGCATAGAAAGCAATCATGGATACCAGAGACAATGGGAGGAGGGTTGGACAGGGCAGAGGGTTAGGGATAGGGAATCAAGGATGGCAAAAAAAAAACCCAAAAACAAAAAAACGCAAAATATACAAGACATAAGAAATGAAAAATTGTTTGTTGATAACACGTATGTTGATGTACTTGATTGAGCCAACAGACAGTGTATTTCGGATGAAAAATTCATTTTGTATACTGTAATAATGTATAGCATATTAATGTTAAAAAAAAAAAGAAAATTAAAAAAAAAGAGTCATCAGAGCATACACGTAAAATTCTACACTGTGCAGATACGTGGAACTGTCCACTATGGCTGTGCTGAAATTAGGAGTGCAAGGAAATGCCATAGTGTTATCAGAAGCTTCTCCTCATATGGAACACACGTTTAACATAGGTGTGATTGGAGTCCTGGGAAGCAGAAGAATAGAAAAGAGGAGAGGAGAACAGAGAAATATGCAAAAGCAATGTTAAAACAGACAATGGCTGTGAACTTTCTAAAACCAAAAAAATCTACCAGATAGCATAGCAGTTATGTCATTGGACTCCCACGTGGCCAACCATGGTTCGAGTCCCAGACCCATTGGGATGAAACTCACGCTGGGTGTGTGTGTATGTGTGTGTGAGTGCCCAAGATCCCAGAAGGAGAATGGAGGAGAAGGGATTGCAGTGTGGCCATCCTGGGGGCGGGGCGGGTGGTGGTGGTGGTGATTTCTCACTTTCCCTCTTACTGTCTCTTTCCAGTGAGCACATATACGCCCTAAGGCAAAAATGTCTAACACCCCCCCCCCACACACACACACACAAAGAGACCAGTAGATGGCATATGGCTATCTTGCTGAACTCCCACGAGTCAATTGTGGTTTGAGTTCCGGAACCAGGGGCTTAAAACTCATTCTGGGCATGTGCGCATGTACACGCATGCCCAAGATCCTGAGAGGACAATGGAAGAGAAGGCATTGCAGCGTGACCATACACTCTGGGGGTGGTGATTTTTTGCTTTCTGTCTCTCTGGCAAGTGCACACAGCCTATAGCAAAAATCTCTCTCAAATACATATGTACATACATACATACATAAATAAATAGCCTAAAGCCAAAATTCCACAAGCAAGTCTTCCACAAAGGAACTCTGAGCCAAGGGGAATCTTTCAGATATTAACTCTCACCTACTCTGTAGGATGGAAGAAGCTACAATTTTTTCCCCTTTAGAATGGGAAAAGGGATGAATTTCATTAAAATATGGGTCCAGAAGAGCCAGCACATGGTGTAGCAGCTATGTTGCTGGATTCCCACATGGCCAACTGTGGTTCATGTCTTGAGCCCAATGGCTTGAAAATCAGTCTGGGCATGTGGGTGTGTGGGTGTGCATGCCCAAGATCCTGGGAGTAGAATGGAGAAGGAATTGCGGCATGGCCAGCCCCCTGAGGGATGATTTCTCACTTTCCCTCCCATTATCTCTGTCTCTCTCTCCAGGGAGTGCATGTGCCCTAAGACAAAACTCTTCTTAAAAATGGGTCCAGAAAGCTGGCCATCTTTTTTTATTTTTTTGAGAGGTTTTTGCTATAGGGCGTTTGCGCTCGCCAGAAAGACAGAAAGAAACAGAGAGACAGAAAGCGAGAAATCACCCCCCAGGGGGATGGCCATGCCGCAATCCCTCCTCCATTCTCTTCTCGGGTCTCTAGATCTTGGGCACGTACACACACGCACCAGGCGTTAGTTTAAGCCACCGGGTCTGGGACTCGAATCACGGGCAACTACATGGGAGTCCAGAGACATAGCCATTACTCCAACTGCTGGTCCCTAAAACCATCTTTTACATAAATGTTCATAGCAGCTTAATTTATAATATTTACAAATAGTTTATTTTTAAAATAAAGAAACAACCTACAAGTCCATAAATAAGTGACTGGACATAACAAGTAGTGGTATATTCACACAATAGCATACTACTCAATGATGAAAAGGAATTAACTAGGGACCAGCAGTTAGCGTAAGGTTATATTGCTGGACTCCCATATAGTCCACCGCGGTTCGAGTCCCGGACCCGGTGGCTTAAACTCATGCTGGGTTCGTGTGCGTGCGTGCCCAAGATCCCGAGAGGAGAATTGAGGAGAAGGGATTGCGGCATGGCCATCCCCCCCTGGGGGCTGATTTCTCGCTTTCTGTCTCTCTGTCTCTCTCTGTATTTCTGGCGAGTGCATGTGCCCTATAGCAAAAACCTCTCCAAAATAATAATAATAATAATAATAATAATAATAATAATAAAGGAATTAACTATACAGTGAGAGCATAAATAAACTCAATATCACACTGGGTAAAATGAGCCAGGTGAGAAGGAGCACATATATTATAACTCCATTTATATAAGAATTCTAGGAGATGCAAACGTACCTATAAAGATTGAAAGCAAATCAATAGTTGCCTAGGAACAGAGTGGAATGGGAGAGATAGGTCTGGATGACAAAGGGTCACAAGGGCATTTTGTGGGTGATGAATTTATTCATTACCTTGATTATTGTGATGGTTTCACAGGTATGTGCTTTATCTCCTTAAATATGCAGTTCATACATATCAATTATACCTCAATAAAGCTATTGATACAAACAAACAAAAAACCAATTGATTCCATTTGGACTAAGAGGTTGTGGGGACATTTCGCTGGAGGAAGAAACTATGGTCATCTTGGTTAGTGGAAAGTAAACTGGATTTGGTAGGGGGCGGGGTGCTTGAAGAAATGTAACCAAAGTTTCTTCTTTTACTATTTTCTCTCTTTTTTCCAGTTTTCTATAGAAATCCACTGGAACCCACTGAAAAGATTACCAGTTGTCTTAATTTTTTCAATTTTTTCTTTGCTTTAAAAAAAATCTGGTTAAGGGACCATCAGATGGCATAATGGTTAAGTTGCTGGACTCCCACATGATGGGCCGAGGTTCAAGTCCTGGACCCGGCTCGAAACTCACACTGGGAGCTTGTGTGTGCGTGCCCAAAATTGCAAGAGGAGAATGGAGGAAAGGGGACTGTGGTGTGGCCACCCCCCAGAGGCATTATTTCTCACTTTCTGTCTCTCTCTTTCTCCCTCTCTCTGGCAAACACATGCACCTTATAGCAAATATTTCTCTTAAAAAAATCTAGTTAATACTTGAAACTCAAAAATGCTTATTCTCAGAATTCTTGTGTAAGAATTCTCTACCTTTCTCTTTTAGTTATAGATTTCAGCACAATACATGTAACTTCTAGGTCAGACTGTAGCGACATGCTACAAAGGTTCACGCTTTCAAAATCTCACTGGAAACCTGGGGTCCAAGCACAGTGCTTTAAGCAGGACAGTAATCCTGTGCTCTGTATTGAGCACTGCTTAGATTCAAGAAACTGAATTACACTTATTAAATCTTTTTCTCCTTTGAGATTTTCATGAAAACAGAACTACATATTGAGTTGCTGCCTGGTATTTGCTGTAATCTGAAAGAACTATAAAATATTAGGGGATTTCAAAAAGTTTGTGGAAAATGGAATTAAAGTATGAGTTTATTTTGGTGCAAAACAATGAGAAAAACAAGCATAGTTTTTCTCATAATATGCATTTTCCATGAACTTTCGGAAGATCCTTTTTATGGTCTATGTCCAGAAATAAAAATATTACAATAGGGTCATGAACTTCCCACACAAAGTAATGGAAAGTTGTGTTTTATTTCAGATTTAACAATTGTAAATGAATGTCATCTTTACATCATGCCCTACTATTTACACTGGGTCTGGATGATAAATTTTATTGAAAAACAGTCCTGCAAATTATAGTCAAATTCAGTGTCTTTATGGTCTCTGCAGGGACAGTTACTTCTGCATCTTGCCATTAGATGGCAGTCAAAACTAACACAATGATTAAACGCCCCTACTTAGTTTTTCTGTTTTGTTTTTAGGGGTTTTTGCCTTAAGGTGAGTGCACTTTGTGGGGAGGGATGGAGACAGAGACAATGAGAAGGAAAGCAAGAAATCATTCTCCTGGGGGACGACCACACTGCAATCCCTTCTCCTCCAGTCTCCTCTCAGAATTTTGGGCATGCACGCACACGCACCTGGCATGAGTTTCAAGCTGCCAGATCTAGGACCTAACCTGTGGTCGGCCATGTAGGAGTCCAGCAATGTAACCACTGTGCCATCTGCTGGTCCCAAACAATAATTCTTTAAAAAGAAAATTTATATATATATATATATATATATATATATATATATATATATATATATATTTGTTGGGCCAGCAGGTGGCATGGAGGTTAGGACACTGGATTTACATGGCCGGTTGTGTGGCTCAAGCCCTGAACCTGGTGGCTTGAAAATCCTCTGGGAACATGTGCGTGCATGTCCAAAAACCTGAGAAGAGACTGGAGAAGAAGGGATTGAGGCATGCCTATTTCCCTGGGGGTTAATTTCTGACTTTCCCTCTCTCTGTCTCTCTCCAGTGAGCGCACGCATCCTATGGGTAAAAAAAAAAAATCTTAAAAATAAATTTCTTCTTACACCAATGCAATGAAGACATTCTCATAAGATATGAAGACATTCTAAAAATGTGTGTGTTAACTGTAAAATTGTATGTTCTCACAGTTTTATCTAAAATCTTCTTGGAATTAAATTAAAATTTATGTATCATATGAAAAAGGGATCAAGAATTATCCCAGCTCCAGCAGTTAGCATAATGGCTATGTTGCTGAACTCCCATGTAGTTGACCGCAGTTTGGGTCCTGGACCTGGTGGCTTAAACTCACGCCGGGTGCATATGTGTGCGTGCCCAAGATCCTGAGAGGAGAGTGGAGGAGAAGGCATTGTGATGTGGCCATCCCCTCTGGGGGGTGATTTCTCGCTTTCTGTTTCTCTGTCTCTCTCTGTCTGTCTGTCTGTCTGGCAAGCGCGCGCGCCCTATAGCAAAAACCTCTCCAAAAAAAAATAAGAACTATCCCAGCTGATCCAGCACTGTATGTTAAAAGAGACTACAGCTTTTCTCCTCTGCAGTGTCAAATAGGTGCTTATGTCCAGATATCTAAAAGCTGTATCAGGCTTGTATAAAGAGCATATCTATATTTAGCAAAAGTTTATCATTTGATAGAAGTTTTCTGGAAAAAGAAGATGCCATCAAAAAAATCCCACTGAAGGGCTAGCAGGTGACGTGTTGATTAAGGCATTAGACTCCCATAAGGCTGACTGAGGTTCAAGTCTCAGACCAGGCAGCTTACTTTCTCACTTTCTCTTTCTCTCTCTCTGGTCAAATTAAAATAATGGTGATGATGGTAATAATAAATGTAATTAAACAAATAATTCTTTAACTTATTGAACTTAGCCTACTGAGCTTAGCCTACTGGTGCAGTTTATAGCAAACTGAACTGTAGTGCCTCAGACAGAAGACCAACCACAGGTTCAGCTCTCTGGATAGGCTTGACTACATGCCCGCCTCGGGCATGCATGCCCAAGGTCCTGAAAAGTTGCAGGGCAGGAAAACGTGGATTGTGATGAGATGGGACCACCACTCACTCTCTCTCTCTTCAGTGTACGTGCATACACTATCATGAATAAAATAAACTTTAAAAAATCTCACGGGTCCGGCTGTGGTGGTATATGCTGGTGAACATTGCTACCTGACAGGCTTAGGTCAATGAGAGATCGGATCTAATTTCTGCCCCATCCTAAAAGCTAGACATGGTGTTGTGCACCTGTAGTTCAGCTCTTCTGGAGGTTGAGGCCGGAGAATTCTACTTAGTGAGACTCTGTCCAAAAAAAAAAATCTATAAAATTCTCTTAATATTTAGACATTGTATGGTTTTGGCAAACTCTGGACACAGTTGGCTATTCACATTTGGGAATAGTTTTGGTGCCAGTAGATGATGTGGTTGTTGGGGTGCTGGACTCACACATGAACAACCATGGTTGGAGTCCCGGATTTGGTAGCTTGCTTTCTCACTTTCTCTCTCTCTCTCTGTTCCTCTCTGGTGAGCGCATATGTTCTATAGGAAATTTAATAATAATAATAATTGATAAAACTAAATAATTATAAAAAAGATAATTTCATCATTATCCAAGATATATAGTATTTTCTGAGGGGTTTAAAACTTTCCTTTCTTGTGAAAATTTAAATGAGAGTTTTTTTAAAAAACCAACTGGCTTTGAGACCAGCAGATAGTGTAATGATTACATTGCTGGACTCCCACATGGCTGATCTCGGTTTAAGTTGTGGATCCAGCGACTTAAAACTCATCCCAGGCACATGTGCATGCATACCCAAAATCCCGAGAGGAGAATGGTGAAGGGATTGTGGTGTGGCCATCGCCCTGGAGGGTGATTTCTTGCTTTCTGTCTGTCTCTCTGGGGAGTGCACCGGCCCTATAGCAAAAAATGTCTCTTAAAACAAATAAACAAAAAATCCCAACTGGCTTTAAGTGAAGCAGATTATATAGGAGACCATTCTGTGGACATTGTAAAGTCAATCAATCTCAAATATTGTGTTAACCTACCTTATGATTAATTTTATCAACCCTGAAGATTGTATTGATCTACCTTGTGACTGATCTGCTCTAAACCTTTGAAGATGTTACTATCTAACTAGGAGACATCAACACATTAACCTGTAAGAAAACAAATGCAGTCAGATAAGTCAAGTGCCTGCACTCCTCTCTCTTCATAGCAGGTTTGGTAAAGGAAGAAAATTAAATGATGAATCCTACCTCCATATATTTATTTTTAAAAAGATTTATTTATTTTTAATTATATTTATCATCATTATCCTTCTATTTTGACCAGAGAGAGACAGGCAGAGGAAAGAGAGAGTGAGAAAGCAAGCCTCCAGGTTCACGACTTGAACCGTGGTCAGCCACATAGGAGTCAAATGCCTCAACGACCACTCCACCTGCCGGCCCCTCTCCGGATATTTAAAAACAAGATTTGCAGGGGCCAGCAGGTGGAGTGGTGGTTAAGGGTGCTGGACTTCCACATGGTCGATTTAGGTTCGAGTCCTGGACCTGGCACCTTGTTTTCTCTCTCTCTTTCCTCTGCCTGTCTCTGGAGTTGAACTGGCAACTTTCCCATGTGAGACTGCCTCGCAGAGCAGCAAGTTTTACTAGTATGCCACTGCCTATCCCCCTTCATTTTATTAACTTTTAAAGAACTCGTTACCCGGGCTTCCCAGGTTACACATTTAAAAATGGTAATAAGCTGTTTCAAAAAGCTTCTGAGTTTGGGACCAGCAGGTGGCGTGGTGGTTAAGACACTGGACACTCCCACATGGCTGACCATGGTTCGAGTCCTGGACCTGGTGGCTTGCTTTCTCACTTTCCTTCTCTTTCTCTCTGTGTCTCTCTCTGGTCAAATCAAAATAAAATGAATGAAAGAATAAAAGTAAATAAGTAATTTTAAAAAAAGCTTCTGAGTTTATGAATTGATTGAAAAAGAATTATTTTTAATGCTTTAATTTGACCAGAGAGAGGCAGAAAAAGAGAAGGACAGTGAAAAGGCAAGTTACCAGGTCCAGGGCTCAAACTGTAGTCAGTCATGTGGGAGCCCAGTGCCTTAACCACCACCACCTACCAGCCTCTGTATTTTTTTTTTTAATAATTATAAATTTAACGTTACTTATTTATTTATTTATTTTAATTTGACCAGAGACACAGAGTGAGAGAGAAGGAAAGTGAGAAAGCAAGCCACCAGGGCTGGGACACGAACCACAGTCAGCCACGTGGGAGTCCAGCGTCTCAACCATCATGCTATCTGCTGATTCCCCATACTGATTTTTAATATCTAGAAGGTTTTTGTGCACTTTAAAATAATTAGATCTTGGCAGTTCATTTCCTGTCTTACAAAAAAGAGTGCAACGTTATCTCACAAATAATTTTCATTTTAAGATTCCTCTTTTTTTAATCCTTTTTTTAGAGATTTTTTTTTTTTTTTTTTTTTTTTTTTGCTGTAGGGCATGTGCACTCGCCTGAGAGAAAGAAAGAGACAGAGAGACAGAAAGCAAGAAATCGCCCCCCCCCCGGGGGGGGGGGTGACGGTCACACTGCAATGTCCTCTCCTCTACTCTCCTCTTGGGAGTTTGGGCACACATGCACATGTGCCTGGCGTGAGTTTTAAGCCACTGGGTCCGGCACACATCATGGTTAACTACATGGTCTACCATTTTAAGATATCTCTTAAATCATACTTTAGTTCTAGTTTATTGGTAATTTGAATGCAAATTAGTTATGGGTGGGATATAGGTACTTGAAATAAAAGAAGCTGAAAGCCAATCCTGGAACTATGACTTACTTGTGGTCAGCAGGTGGCATGGTAGTTGGGGTACCGTACTCCCACTTGGCTGACTACAGTTCAAGTCCCAGACCTGACGGCTTGCTTTTTCACTCACTTTCTTTCTCCCTCTCTCTGTCTAGTGAGCACATGTACCCTATAGTAAATTAGAAAAAAAAAAAAAAAAGAAAACTATAATAGGGACCAGCAGATAGCATAATGGTTATGTTGCTGGACTCCCACTAGTCAACCATGGTGGTTTGAGTCCCAGACCCAGTGATTTAAAACTCACTCTGCGTGTATGTGCATGCATGCCCAAAATCCTAAGAGAAGAATGAGGATACTGGATTATGGTGAGACCATCCCCTGGGGGGTGATTTTTCGCTTCTTATTTCTCTTTGTCTCTCTGGTGAGTGCACATGCCCTATAGCAAAAATCTCTCTTAAAAAAAAAAAAAAACTAGTTAGAAAACAAATAAGACTTATCTACATCTATAGTCAACCTCAAAAATATGTAGGAAATATATTTCAGTTTATTATTTGAAGACCTTGATATCTGTTCAGTAAATATTAATTGATATCTACTCTAGGCCAGGATAGGAATAGTGCTGTTCTCAAAGGAGGTAGACAAGTAAAAGAACTATTTGAGTTGTTACCTGCTTTAACAGAGGTGGGTACCAGGAGCAATTAGAACATACAGAAGAGCACCAAGCACAAAGTCAGTAGAGAGAAGAAGAGAGAAAGGAGATTGACGGGACATGTCTTAGAGCCCTGTGACAGTCCTTGAGAGCTGTAAGAGTTAACCTGATGGAGAGGAACTCACACACAGAGGCATGAGCGTGCCCAGGCAGTCCAGGCACAACGTATAGCTGGGTACATCTGAATTTAAGAATAATGGCAGGGAGTAGTAGGGAATGGGCAGAGAGATAGTAACAGGTCCTCTCATGAGGGTTTTTGAGTGTTGGCATTTTAGAGAAAACATAAAAGTTGTAATTCCATAATATTTCTTTTTATTAAAAATGCCATCTTAAGGATTTTAGAATGATCATACTGGATCTTTTTTTAAAAAAAGAATTATTTATTTAATTTTATTCATTTACTTTAATTTGGCCAGAGAGAGACACACAGAGAGAGAGAGAGAAGGAAAGTGAGAAAGCAAGCCACCAGGTCTGGGACTCGAACAGTGATTGGCTATGTGGGAATGTCCAGTGCCTTACCACCATGCCACTTGCTGGTCCCCCATACTGCATTTTTTTAACTAACAAGATATTTAAGATTATCAAGGGAGATGTCTTCCAAGGTTAAATGAAATACCCATAATGATTTGAGAAGTGATTCAATTTAGAGGCTGAAGGATGGTATCCAAAAACCGTCAGGACTACTTCTAACAGAACAGCAGATATTATTTTCTGAGACTCAGGTTCATAGCAGTGTCTGGGGTTGGTTTTGTGAATGAAACCAAATGCATTGCATAAATTGGGGGTTAGTCATGTGATTTGCAGCATTCCTTTGTTCTAGGAACAACGGACTAGAAATAGAACACTAAGCAAAGGGGATAAACATTTATTTATCTTCCTCTGATTGTATGTTTGTCTATGAGAAATTCTTTCCTACCAATTGTGCTGAAATGGAGAGAAACATGGGTGAACAAGAGACATTACTTCTTCAGGCTGACTGCAGGAGAATGATCCCAGAGGTGCTCTACCATACTCAACTACAGTCACGTTTTCTCTTATAAATTTAATCTTGAAGTATTGCAGTCATTGCTCAGATATTGGATGACATTTGCTAGGTAGTGGATAAGGTAAGGTAAATTGTGAGCACGTAGGCTATCTACTTAAAGCAGGCTGGGCAAATTCCTGTGATACGAGAACGCTAGGAAGAGTTTCCAGGAGTGTCAGGTCCTTACTACTCCCGGCCCTACCAACTACATGTGCAGAAAAGGCAGGTTATTTACCCGTAGTATAATCTGATGATGAAGAATATTAATTAGGAGTCCACTCTCCTGAGCCTTCAGCTTAAACACTAGGCAGTTTCCTGACTCACCACTCTTTGATTGTGGAAAGGTTTGGTTCATATTTTATAAGTTCTAAACAGAACCTCTCTAGCCCAGACTTAAGTATCACTCATTTTCAGGGCCTTTCCTAGAAGATACTGGAAATGGTATTTGTGTGAGTATAGGGTGTGTGTATTTGTGTTTGTTGTTTTCTGGCTGGATTCTACATGGCCAACTGCAGTTTGTGTCCCGGATCTGGCAGCTTTAAAATCAGACGAGGTGCATGTGTGTGCATGCCTCAAACCCCAGGAGAATGAAAGAGAAGGGATTGTGGTGTGACAATCTCCCTGGGTGGTAGTGATTTCTTTTTTTTTTTTTTTTTTTCTTTGAGAAGTTTTTGCTATAGGGTGCGAGCACCAGCCAGAAAGACAGAGAGAGACAGAGAGACAGAAGGCGAGAAATCAGCCCCTGGGGGGGATGGCCACACTACAATCACTTCTCTTCCACTCTCCTCTCAGGATCCTGGGCACACATGCACATGCGCCTGGCATGAGTTTAAGCCACTGGGTCCAGGACTCAACCACGGTTGCCTACGTGGGAGTCTAGCGACATAGCCATTACGCTGCTGGTCCTGGTGGTGGTGATTTCTCACTTTCCCTCTCTCTATCTCTGTCTCCAGTGAGCATACACACCCAATGCAGAACCTTAAAAAAAAAAAAAAATGTGGGTTTTAATTTTTCTGCACCAAAATAAAAATAAACTTGTATTTTAATTCCTATTTCCACAAACTTTTTGCAGTCCCCTCCTACATTTTCTTCACTATCCATTGGTGTAGGATTTAGATGGTGGTGTGCTGATATTTCATAGTTTTCCGAGGGGAAAACCAGCTTGGATTGGTAGAATTTGCCAATTTTCAGGGTGTAAATACCCTCGTGATGACTGATAACAAGCTAACATTATTTTAAACAACCTGATTACAAAAGTTCCTTTAAATTTAACAATTGATTCCTGTGAACCTGTATCAGTTGATTTTGTTTCTGTGAGTTCAAATGGTGGACCTGACTGGATTTCATAAGAAGAAAATAGATCATTATGTGTTCTCTTTGCTAACTGCTGTGCATATGTTGACATTTGTCAACACAGACCAAATTCTCCACATCCCCCCACTTCCAAACAAACAAACAAAAACCTAATTGGAAGAAAAAAATAAAAAACATTTTAATAATTTAAATAATGAAATTTTTGAGTGGGTTTGCAATAAATACCTGAAGAAATGTGTAACTTTTGTTCTATCGGTTCTCTTGTTCTGAATAGAATTTAATCTAAATAAATACTTAAATGTTTTTAAGGTTGCATAGTTTTATTTATTTATTGTTTTAGAGCAAATAGTTTAATCTGTACTCCAGAAATTCTTTTGTACTTTATATCTATATAAAATAGATTTAAAACAATTATTTACTTAAAAAATGTAATTCTGAAGTTAAGCATTTCAGAACAATATTTGCAATAACCCGTATATAGGAGGTACTGAATACATCTGGCATATTAGCATGCTGTGGTGGTGTATAGTTTTATTGTAACATAGTGGGAAAGAACACGATAGAAAAGTGAAAAACGTGTTACTTCTTTAAACATCTCTATTCCATTTGATTTTATATAGAATTTCCTCTTTCTTTTTCCTTTTGGTCAGTTTCATTAGAGCAGCTTACCTTGAGTGCTTTAACTGGATTCAGTAATGGAGAGTAGATTCCTAAAGAATAAAAATAGTGTTTGGTCTTTCTTCTGTGAGCCACCTTGCGCTATGCCCTTGAAGTTCTGGATTTCTTCCAATTCTAGGTTAGGAAATTGGGGGCTCAGAAAGTAGTGATGACTATTAACTAGCCAGTGCCATTCTTCAATTGGCTGCCATGGAATCAGTATGCCAACATGGGCTTGTTTCTGGTGTGGAGCTTCATTTGAAGCATTAAAACACTTTATAGCTTTTGATATTCTTCCTAACCTAGTTTTATTTGTTGACCCTTTTTTTTTTTTTCCTGAGAGATTTTTGCATGTGTGCTCGCCAGGGAGAGAGACAGAGAGACAGAAAGCAAGAAATCACCCCCTGAGGGGATGGCCACACCGCAATCCCTTCTCCTCCATTCTCCTTCCAGGATCTTGGGCACGAATGCACTGTGCCTGGCATGAGCCACTGGGTCTTGGACTCGAACCTCAGTTGATGATGTGGGAGTCCAGTGATGTAATCATTGCGTCATTGCTTGTTGACTCTTTTTCTAGTGTTAATTTTAAGATGTATTTTTAAGACTTCTTATTTATTTATTTAGAGAGAGATTTTGACTGTAAGGCGTGTGTGCTCACCAGAGAGACAGAGAGAGACAGATAGAGGGAAAGTGAGAAATAACTCCCACGGAGGACAGCCATGCTGTAATCCATTCTCCTCTCGGAATTTTAGGCATGCATGCACATGTGACTGGCATGAGTTTCAAGCCTCCACGTCTGGGACTCGAATTGCTGTTGGCCATGTGGGAGTCCAGGACCTTAACCCCTATGCCATCTGCTGAATCTCACATATTTAAGATTTTTTAAGTGACAAGAAATAAATTGCTATTGTTTATGCTAGAGGTTGTTTCCTTTGGGTAGTAGAAATTCCATGTGATTGGTAACCACTTATGGATGGGACACTGAGTTATATATACTGAGAGAAACTTCCTATACCCCAGATATTAAGTTGATCTACAGTTTTATCTTTTTTCCCTTGGAATCATTTTCCATAAATTGCTTATGACATTACTAATTTTATATAGGAAGTAAACTTTTTCAAAGATTTAGTTTTAAGACAAGGAATCAATTTATGGTTGGATATTGATGTAGTTACAATAACTTTCCACATTCTGACTTAAAGGAATTCATGAAGGGAAAATTTGAAACTGAAGATGGTATTAGCTAAATGTTTATACATAAAAAAAAATTATAAAGGGGATTTGCAAGTGAATTAATACATGATAAAATTTACAGAAGAAAATGTAACACTTCAATGGCCTGTCATAGAGCAGAATTCAGCTATATACCTGAAGAGAAAATGTATTCCATGAAAGTTATTTTCCATAATTAATAAGAAGATACCTGCCATAACTCAATTGTACCTGTCCAAATCACACCCAAAGGTTTCACCCTAGATTACTATGAAGGAATTGAATTTTCATTTAATACCATTACAAATACAATCAAATCCAATGCCTGAATTTCTGGGGGATATCAAATTACTACCCACTAAGAACAAATTCCAAAACGTGAAACTTTGAGAGACAATGATCCAAAGTATAACATCAAGTGGTTTTGATTATGTGAAAAAAATCATAAATAGCCTTATAAACTACCATACTGGTAATATATATTTGTGTATGTGACTATATTTGTGTGTATAAAACCCCTGGATGTTTGTTTGTTAAAATGCCTATATAGGGACCAGCAGATGGTATAATGTTTACTGAACTCCCATGTAGTCGACCATGGTTTGAGACCTGGAGCCAGTGGCTTAAACTCATGCTGGGCATGTGTGTGTGTGCCCAAAATCCCAAGAAGAGAAATGGAGAAGAGACTGCAGCATGGTCACCACCCCCCGGGGGGGGGGGGTTCTTGCTTTCTGTCTCTCTGTCTCTCTGGTGAGAGCACGTGCCCTATAGCAAAAAATTTCTCTATAAAAAAGAAAGATAAATCTTTTTTAAACAATTATTTTATTTAACTTTATTAATTTATTTGTTTATTTAAATTTGACCAGAAAGGGACAGAGAAAGAGAAAAAGAGAGAGAGTGAGAGAGAGAGAGAGAGAGAGAGAGAAAGCAAGCCGCCAGGCTTAGGACCTGAACCGTGGTCAGCCATGTGGGAGTCCAGCGCCTTTAACCACCACTTCACTTTCCAGCCCCTAGAAAAATAAATCTCTCTTAAAAAAATGCCTATATATTATTAGTATTTATTTTTTCTTTTTTTGGAGAGGCTTTTGCTATAGGATGTGTGCACTCGCCAGAAAGACAGAGAGAGACAGAGAGACAGAAAGCGAGAAATCACCCCCTAGTGGGGATGGCCACACTGCAATCCCTTCTCCTCCATTCTCCTCTCGGGATCTTGGGCATGCACGTACACGCGTCCGGCGTGAGTTTAAGCCACCGGGTCCAGGACTCGAACCGTGGTCGACTACATGGGAGTTCAGCGATATAGCCATTACATTAACTGCTGGTCCTGAAAAAATGCCTATATATTATCTTAGAGAAGATTTATTGTACAAAGGAATACTTTGAAATCTTATTAACATTTTTACTCTTTTATTTTAGTAATTTTTATTTTTAATAATTTTTCTTTTTTATAGATATATTTTTGCTATAGGGTATGTGCACTTGCCAAAGAGATAGAAACAGATAGATAGAAAGTGAAAAATCACCCCCTGGGGGGGATGGCCACACCACAATCTCTTCTCCATTCATCCTCTCTGGATTTGGCGGATGCATGCACAGACGCCTGGCTTAAGTTTCAAACTGCTGGTCCATGACTTGATGCAGTCAACTACGTGGGAGTCCAGTAATGTAACCATTATGCCATATGCTGGTTCCTATTTTTTAAAAAATAATTATTTACTTAATTTTATTTATTATTACTTTTTTTTTTAATTTGACCAAAGACAGAGAGAGAGAGAGAGAGAGAGAGAGAGAGAGAGAGAGAAGTGAGAAAGCAAACCACCAGGTCTGGGACTCAAACCATGGTTGCCCATGTGGGAGTCCAGTGCCTCAACCACCACACTACTTGCCAGCCCTATGGTTCCTATTTTAAATTATTTTTCTTAAAGGCTTTATGGAAATAGTACATTTTAATGTCATGAAATAATTTTATAAATTTTAAATAATTATTTGGAAGCAATTTAAGACTTGGTTATACGAATTATATTTAAATTCTTACAATAATGAAAAAAAATTTTTTTAATGCTAGAGAGCAGTGGGTAAATGCACAGTTGAGAGAAAAAGAGAGAAAACTCTCCCCTCCCCCAATGCTGCCTTGTCATGCTACAAATTCTTTTTCCTCCAATTTCTCCATTCCATCACAATCTTTGTCCCTGCTTAGAGCTGTCCCATGGAACTCAAACCCCCACTGGCCCTGTGGGATTCTGCCACGTGGCTTCTTCTGCCCCAATGTCTAGCTTTTCTCTCTCTCTCTCTTTTTAAAAGAATTTTAATTTATTCACTCATTTATTTTATTTGACGAGGGAGAGAGAGAGAGAGAGAGAGAGAGAGAGAGAGAGAGAGAGAAAGTTAGAAAGAAAGCTGCCAGATCTGGGACTTGAACTGTGGTGATTCATGTGGGAGTGTCCAGTACCTTAACCACGACGCCACTTGCTGGTCTCGACTTCCCAATGTCTAGCTTTTTGAAGCTGGGAAACTCTGTTCAGAAACTGTAAAAGAAGAAAATTGGTCATCTAGGAGGCCAGACTTTATGTTCAGCTGGGGAATTACTAAGCAGTATGGTTTGAGTTCATCTTTCACGTGAAGAGTAGATTATTTTACCTTTTAAAGAGAGAGCATGTAATTTTGGTTTAAATTATGCTGTTTGTTTTAACTTTTATGACATTACTGGTATACAATTAATCCTAGTATTGAAATGGTTCTAAATAACAAGACACTCATTTAACAAATATGTTTTCCATTACTGTTACTTATGATTGCTAAATACATTCATGCAGTTCAGGGAAAGAGAAGAAAGGAGATGAGGCTAGCAGTGCTGGGCAATATAAGTAACCTCGAAGGAATTCTATTCGAAATAGAGGCCGTGAAGAAAAATATTAGAAAGAGAAAGTGTTGCTTAGCCAATGCTTCACAGCCCTTTTCGCTGCCAGGTAAACTCAAAACACTTACACACTGGCCATAGCTCATTTGGAAGAGGTATTCGTATGTTCAAGCTGGCCTCAGGGAAGGGCGTCAAATAACTCAGCGAGCGTGGTGGCCCGACTGTCTAGAGAGCTCAGGCTATTTGCTGCAAGCCCAGGAGGGAGTGCAGCTCTGCAAAGGCAAGACTGAAGCGGAAGTTGGGGCACCTGGGCAGGTGTGTAGGAGGAGTTTCAAATGCTCACCGAGTCAGTAGGAAGAACTCATGAAACACGGAGGAGCACCTTACGACGCTCAGCTGTTATAAGACAGTGTTTCAGGAGTATTTTCCCGGTTGACCGGATTGGAATGTGCCTGTGTTTAGCAGACAGTCCTTCCTAACGCACAGGCGAGGGCGTCGCTCAGCACAATCGGTTTCTAGCAGCACCAGCCAAACTTGCTGACATGGTGGAGTGAGACTAGAAGCACCTCCATAGAGGAAAAGGAGTGGACCTGCCTCCGGGGTTCTGAGGGGAGAGCCCTCTGAGTTTCCGAACAGGCTGTCTGCACCGCCAGGGACGCTGGCACCCATCTGACCCCCGCTCGTGGTGCCCGTTTCAGAAATCGGGCAAGATCCAGTCCTGTCTCCTGCAGGTGACCGCTCCGTCCACACTTGTCCACGTCTTCCTTCTCGTGGCGTGGCAACAGCCCAGAGTGACTCCTGGAACATCTACCTCTTTGTAGTGATTTCCTGACAGAATTTAGAAAATAGAATGTTTTATTAAAAGCAGACGAGGGGCACGTTCGGTTCACATTAGACGTTCAACCTTTACACACTTTGGCGATCCTCAAGAATTTGTGGAATCCCGAGATGAAAGAAAATTCCTTAAGCAACAGGAAATTTTAAAATAAACAAAGCGCAACTGTCCTTGACCTAAACCCGAGGATGTGGATTAAGTGTCCGTGTCAAGGTTTTCTTCCGAGAGGAGGAAAGATGGGTGACCAGAGGCGCCTCACACGCGCCCTCGCGGCAGAGGGGATAACAGGGGCGGTGGGATCTTTTCCTCCCCTCCTTTTCCATCTTGGAGACAGGGACGTGAGGGCGGCGGCGGGGCCGTCGAGGTCCCTAGAGACCCGCGACGAGCAGAAGCCCCACCGCGCGAAGACCCCCGCGGGCCGCCGCGCGGTGAGCGCGGGTCCGCCCCGATCCCAGGGTGCAGCGCGGCCCGCCCCCTCCCCGCGCGGCCCGCCTCCCCTCGGCCCCGGCCCCCTCCCTCCCGGCTCGGGAGGCGGGGACGCGGCGGCGGCGGCTTCTCCAGTCGCGTCTCTCGCACTCACTGGGGAGCCCTGCGGTGGCGGCACCTTTCGAGGCAGAGCAGCCGAGCCGCGAGCCCGCCGGCCAGCCAGAGGGAGGTCGGACAGACAGACGGCACAGCCGACGGACGCACGGACAGCGGGGCAGCCGGACGGCCCGCGTCGCCTCACGTTCCGCCATGAGCTGGGGCACGGAGCTGTGGGTGAGTCGCGGTGTGGCCCCTGCGGACCCCGGCCCGGGAGGCGCGGGCAGGGCGGGCGCCGCGGGCCGTCGGCGGCGAGAGCGTCGGGCGTGTGGCTGTGGCTGTGGCGCGGGCGGAGGGAGGGCGCCGCTCCTCTTTGTGTGCAGACCTCTCCCTCCTGCAGGGCCGGGGCTGGGACTGCTGAGGCGCTCCCGCCTGGCCGCCGGCGGGCGGGGCCGGGCCGTGGACAGCGGGGAGCGGCCTGCGGGCTCCGGCGTCGCCGGGACCCTCCCGCGTCCCCTCTCCCTCCTCCGCCTTCACTTTCCGGACGCCGGGCTTGGCGCCGGGCCGCGCTTCTCTTTGTAGCTCCCCACCCGGAGGCGGGGGAAGGGGCCATTGTCCCGAAGGGGCGCTGTTCGCCGGCGGGGGTAGGGGGTGCTGGTCGCGACCCGCCGCCGGGGCTAGGGCCGCAGGGTAGGGCGTCGCCGCGCGCGGGCTGAGCGGGCAGCCGGGAGTCGCCGCCCGCCACTCTCGCCCCAGGTAGGGGGAGCTGGGCGGCTTTGTTCGGAGCCCAGCCTCCGGCCGGCCAGGCCCAGCCCACACGCCCATTTCCCTCTCCCAGCCTCCGTGCTCCGGACTCGCACCGCTTCGGGGAGCCCCAGCTGGCCACCCCCGGGTGCAGCCTCTGATCTGCTGGCTCGGCTTTTGGGACGTGAAGTAAATCGAGTGATCGATGGGGAAGCTAATTTTGCCGAAAGGAGAGTCTGGCATTCCGTTTTCTTTACTTCCCCCTTCCCTTATTGTCACTCGTTCTCCTTTTCTCTCCCCCTTGCCTTTCTCGGGCGCTGGAGGCTCCAGACAATGCCCAGTGTCTGGCCAAGGTGCAGGTGGGGTGTGATAGGTCGGGGAATTCTCTCCGGACGCTGCCGCCAGAGCCGCAGGGTGGAGGTGTGCGGGGCCGTGATTTGTCAGGTGCGGCTGGAGAACAGGGGGCGTGGGGGCGCTGTCCCGAGGCGGCCCGGCCTCAGCCACTCCCCTTTCATCCCACCTGTGCATATTTTCCGTGCCTTTTGTTTGCGACGATCTCTTGAAATCACTGTAGAGAAAGGGTGGACGTAACTTCCGAGTATGTTTGTGCAGGGCTAAGGTGGGAGTGAAAGAAGGTAGGCTAATTAAAGGGCAAAATGTTTTATTTTTCACAGCTTACTCACAGATTGGAATCTTAGAACTGAAAGAGATGTTAGAAATTCATCTTAGTGGAACACCTACTAAGCTACGCCAGGAATCTCTCCCCTGCAACACTCTGAACAAATGCTTGCCCAGTCTATAAACATACCACCCAAGACAAAGTACCTCGGGAGCCTCTCCAGTCCGTTTCTTAGATAGCATTAATTGTTCTGATGTTGGGAAGGGTTATATAATAAACGAATTATGTAAAATATTGCCTTTTTACATTCAGTTTGGTTCTCAAACATTATTGACCTTTCCCCTGTCACTTTGTACGTTTGGAATTGATTATAACATGTCATCAGTGCAAAAAAAAAATGAGTTGTTTTCCATTTTTATAATAAGAAAATGACTTTATTTTACCTACTTAAAGGACTCACGCTTAGAAGAAGCTAAAATGTAAACAGAGTACTTAAAAAATATGCCTAGGAAAACTGGAGGAATAATTACGTAGATTTAATTCTTAATTAAAATAAAAAATTTACTTTGTATCACTATAGAAAAACAGTGTTAGGGGGAAAAGTGAAACATTGCAGCGAAGACTAACTAAAATGCGATTTTTAAGGTGCTTCCTTTTAAAAATTTTAAGATAACCATACTCTTCCAGTCCTCCTCTGTCTTCATTAATTTGATTATTTACCTTCAGTATTTAAATAGTTTCTCAGAGATTTAAAAAGGTGAATTGTGGAAGAGATGAAAATTGCTGTTGTAACTTAAAAATTGTTCTATATTTTGGAAATTTGAAGAAAGATTTTCAATTTTTCTTTTAAAACTTAATAATCTCCATATTTTAAGATTTTCACTGGTTTGAAGATTTGATGGAAGCATTTATTAGACATTAATGTAGATTGAACTAATAACTATGCCTACACCTTAGATGAGTAGAACCTGATGTAGAGGATTATTGTTTAGACTAGAATAAAGCATAGAAAAATTAGACTTCCTGTTTTCACTGTTCTCTGTCTTGAATAAGGATATTGTGCTTCCAGTGGATTGCAGTGTAATACAGACGCCTACACTGTGCTTTTGCCATTGAGGAATTAAATGCTGGAAAAATTCTCTTGAAGTTTTGAATATAGAAACCAGTTTTCGTACTATTATATTTCATTTTTAGGATCACCTTACTGTCTCAAAGGTTTAATTATTAAGAATATTTTGTTGCAAAAAGAGAACAATGGTGATATGCAGTCATGCACTCAAACTTAGGTCTGTTTCTTATAACAATCACTGGAGTTTTTACTGCTGTTTTAATGCTTCTTAAATATATTAAATTTGAGAATAAAGGAATTCAGTAGAACTACACTAATACTGGCAGTAGTGGACAGAACTAATAGAGATAGGCTAAATGGGTTGTGTCAGACTTTGGCTGTGTAGTTGTAAATTGTTAAATCCATTAATTGATAATGAATTAGAGCTGTGCTTTATGGGATTTCTAGTGTTCCAAATGAACATTTAAGTTAGATAGCGAATATACGTTTATTAGAGTTGCAACCATTCTGCATTCTGTGTTCTGGGTAATACCAGAGAGGTAACAGTGTCCTTATTTCTTCCGGATTCTTCAGGATTACTTCAAGGTAATTTTGTGGTAGCCTCTTACTAGTTGCTTATCGTGCATTCTTTATTGCCATAGCAACAGTGGTTGGATCAGAAAGAGCCAAATATGAATAAATGATTTCATTAAACACATTTTACAGTTATTAGCTCATTTTACAAATAAACAAATTAGAGATTGGAGAAGTACTGTGTTTAGTCTGTAAGTTTTACCTATTAGATAACTTTTTAGTTTTCGGAGGCATCAACTATATAGTTTAACAACAACAACAAAAATCTGGATTATGTGTGTATAGATACAAAAAATATGGCTAAGTACACACATCATATGATTTATTAAAAATATTCTACCCAAGGGATTATTCTGGGAGTTAGATAAAATCAAATATCTGATTTAATGCTTTGGGGCATATAAACCTCTTTTTATGTTTTAGCATCCTGGTCATAATTGTTGGCCTTTAGGTTTTAACAATGCGATTTAAAAGCCATTGTTATTTATTTATTATTAGCTAAATGTATTAACAACATTTATGATGCCTTTTTGGAAGAGATCATACACTAGATTGAGTTATAGATTTGGGAGTTCTTTCTGTAACATCCTTAATCTTTTTTTTTCCATTTTCATTATAATTTCTGATTTACATATGATTGTACAAGTTTGTGGGGTACAGTTTTTTTTAAACAATGATTTTAATTAACTTCATTTATTATTATTAATTTTGACCAGAGAAAGGAAAAGTAAGAAGACAACCCTCCAGGTCTGGGACTTGAACCGGTTGTTGGTCAACCATGTGGGAATCTAACGCCTTTAACTGCCTTGCCACCTGCCAGCTCCAAAATCCTTAGTCTTAACCTTTTAATGCTTTCTTATTTTGTTCTCATAGCACTTCATACAGCACTTCTTTTTTTGGGGGAGATTTTTCTATAGTGTGTGTCCACTCACTGGAGAGACAGAGACAGAGAAAATGATAAATCACCTCTCATGGGATGTCTACGCTGTAGTCCCTTTTCTCCCATTCTCCTCTCTAGATTTTGGGTCCGCACACACACGTGCCTGGCATGAGTTTTAAGCAGCTGGGTCCAGGACTCAACCGTGGTTGGCCATGTGGGAATCCAGTGCCTTAACCCCTATACCACCTGCTGGTCCCATAGCACTTTTAACACTTGTATTATAACATTTGAAGGAGAGACTGGATTAATCTTTGTTTTCATTGGGTCAAGCAGCACCTGTAGGTGGGTTTTGCCCAATTGAATTAATAGTTGATTGCATTACCCAGAATATCGATTACTTATTAGGAAGTATTGTGTTGTGGGAAAAGTCATGACGTGTTTTTCTATGCAAAAATAAGTCATGATTTTTCCGATGACCTAGTATATATATCCTAGAGGAAATCTTGAGGGTTCTGAAGACTTTTGTAGGTGTTGTTAGATTGACGAGGTGGTCTGATGAACAGTTTATGAATATCTAAACAAGTTGAAAGCAAAATGATGAAGTTAAAAGTTTTAATACTTGAGTTAAAACATTTTTACAGGTTGGGGAAGAAATCACCTAAATGTAGTTTTTGTCTATTTACTTGACTGATAGTTTGGTGTTATGAGTGCCAAAATAGGTGGTTAACTCTTACCCCATATTAATGAATTTATCTGGATTAAAGGGATTGGGTACTATTGTAGTCTATTGGTTAGACCATATTCGTAATATATGCTTTAGTTTTACTTGACATTTTTCAGAGTACTTGTCTAGAGTCGATTAACAAAGAAAACTCCTTATTAGTCTTGAAACTGCCATAAGAATTCAATTTTGTTTAAAAATAATCATTCTGGGTACCAGCAGTTGGCGTAATGGCTATGTTGCTGGACTCCCATGTAGTAGACCACGGTTCGAGTCCTGGACCCAGTGGCTTAAACTCACATAGGCGCGTGTGCGTGCATGCCCAAGATCCCGATAGAAGAATGGAGGAGAAAGGGATTGCGGAGTGGCCATCCCCGCTGGGGGGTGATTTCTTGCTTTCTGTCTCTCTGTCTTTCTGGATAGTGCATGTGCCCTATAGCAAAAACCGCTCCCCCCAAAAAAATCATTCTGTATCTGTTATACAGGAAACATTATTTTATGTTTGGTGAGATTTATAATTTTAGCCCCGCCTGACAAAATTTAGAGTCACTTGGAAAATGATATTACTTTTATTTATTTATTTATTTATTGAGAGGTTTTTGCTATAGGGCGCGTGCGCTCGCCAGACAGACAGAGAGAGACAGAGAGACAGAAAGCGAGAAATCACCCCCCAGGGGGGATGGTCACGCCGCAATCCCTTCTCCTCCATTCTCCTCTTGGGATCTTGGGCATGCACGCACACATGCCCGGCGTGAGTTTTAAGCCACCGGGTCCGGGACGCAAACCGCGGTCGACTACGTGGGAGTCCAGCAACATAGCCATTACGCTAACTGCTGGTTCCCGGAAATGATATTACTTTTTAAACTCTGAATACTTCTCATGTTGACATCACCATCCAGAATACCCTTTTTGACCAGATTCTATTAACTTCTTCCCTCTAGATTATACAATGTGGATATCCTTATGGACTACTACTTTCTTAGGACATTGTCATGGTATAGTTATGTCTTAAACTTCCTTTTGTTGGTAGAAAGTGTGACAGCAGTGTATTACAGATGTTACTGGTCTTAGTTAAGGAGGGTGAGAGTCATCAAGACCTCTGTTTGTTACGATTTCAACTTGACCATAATGCGGTGGAAGCTGGGAGCTGCCTTCTAACTAGTATCTCCTTCTAAGGCTACTTACTATTCCATTCATTTCTAGTCCCCTTCCCTGCATTATTCTTAAAATACTAGCTGTCTCTTTTTCCCTTACCCTATAAATTGTGGGTCTGGCTGAAACTTCAAAACAAAACAGGGGCTGGCAGGTGATGGGGTGGTTAAGGTGCTGGACTCCCAACAGTGTTTCAAGTTCTGGACCTGGTGGCTTGCTTTCCCACTTTCCCTCTCTCTTCCTCTCTGTCTCTTTCCAGTCAAATGTGAAGAAAAAAAAAATCTTTTTAAAAACACTAGTCTGCTAACTTTTTCTTATTTATTAGACCCTGTTGTAGATAGGAAATATATCAAGAGAATAATTGTGTTGTGGTTGGTAATTATTGAGAACCTTTCGTGTATACCAATAGTGGTATGTATATATGTGTGTGTGTATATATATATATATATATATATATATATATATATTTTTTTTTTTTTTTTTTTTTTTTTTTTTTTTTTAAGAGGGAGTTTTGCTATAGGGCAGGTGTGCTCGCCAGAGAGACAGAAAGCGAGAAATCATCCTCTGGGGGGATGGCCATGCCACAATCACTTTTCTTCCATTCACTTCTTGGGATTTTGGGCACGCATGCACATGTACCTGGTGTGAGTTTCAAGCCTCTGGGTCTGGGACTCGAACTGTGGTTGGCCATGTGATAGTCCAGCGGTGTAACCATCAAGCCATCTACTGGTCCCTTAATAATGATACCTTAAGTATCTTCAATCTTTAAATATTTTCAACTTATAGCAGAAAAAAAAAATCTGTCTTAGGGAACATAATCATAACTTGCAGCATTTTAAAAACTGAGGAAATGATTATAGAAAGGTTTTGCTTAATAGGATGCAGAAGTTGTTTCATATTTCAGTTCAGATCACGTATATTTGATCTATCAAAAACATGTAAAAAGAAACACCAATGATTATTCATTCAGCAGATGTTTATTTCATACTTAGCCTAGGCACTACGCTAGGCTCTGTGGGGCAAAGGAAAATAATCAGTTACATATCAGCATCAGCCTTAACTAATTAGCTCATGTAGGGAAATAAGACTTTGTAAGTAACCCCAGACTAAGTAGAAAGTAATTGAACTTGAGCTGTGAAAAATTACTTTTTACTCCAGACACCACAGGGAAGGTTTTCAGAAGGCTCTGTCATTTGACCTGGATTTTGGAATAAGGATGGTTGTTCACGTGGGGGTTTCTGAGAAATTCTTAGAGGACAAAGATCATGTGTCTCATTCATTGCTTATTCATCTTCTGATTCATCGTTGTATCCTCAGCAATCATCAGGCTGCCTGGCATAGAGCATTTCACTGGTAGGGTCTTAACTAAATGCTTGCTGGGCTGATGACCTGAGCAGAGGGGTTAGATTTGTCTTCAAATTCAGAGTTGCATGCCTAAAAGTAATGATTAGTGGATTGAGATCAGGCAAAGAGGTTGCTTTGGATAACTTCTTGATTCAGGAACCTTTGTGTGTGTCTATGAGTCTAGTTAAGCATTAGTATGTAACTCACCAAAATTTCAGACCACTTAAAAATTCGCAGAAAGAAATTTTAGTTTGTGTTAGCAGTAGGGGTTACCTCTTCCTTCTGAATCCTTTGGTGACAGGAGAGGGAATCCCTGGGATTTAGAAGGTGAAAGTTATATTGATTTTCTCACCCCTGCAAAGATGTTTGAGAGATGTTAGTTTTTTCATAATACGTTATTGGGAACCAGCAGTTAGCGTCATGGCTATGTCGCTGGACTCCCACGTAGTCGACCGCGGTTCGCGTCTCGGACCCGGTGGCTTACAACTCACGCCGGGCGCGCGTGTGCGTGCGTGCCCAAGATCCCGAGAGGAGAATGGAGGAGAAGGGATTGCGGCGTGACCATCCCCCCTGGGGGGTGATTTCTCGCTTTCTGTCTCTCTGTCTCTCTCTGTCTGTCTGGCGAGCGCACGCGCCCTATAGCAAAAAACCTCTCCAAAAAAAAAAAAAAAGAAAAAAAAAATACGTTATTGACTCTAAAATCAGGTTTTTTTTTTTTTTTTTTTTTTTTTTTTTAAGGATATGTATTATTACTGCTACTCATATATGCTGTTTTTCTTTTTCCCCTTATCTGTGACTTAGTATTTTTACTTCTCTTGGGTTATTGGACAGGCCATGATGTATTTTTTTTTTTTTTAATGCAAAGATGTATCTTGACTTTTCTGATAATCCAGTATAAGAGTTTAGTTACCAGTGCTTTTTCTGGCGAGGGTTTTCATTGGGAAAATGGAGTAAGTTTTGATCTTCCCATTTTTGTTTTAATCACTAGCTTTATGAACTGATTTATGCACTAAGAGTTTGTTCATATAACAATATTTTGGAATATTCCAGATACCACCTTCTAATTGATGACAACGATAAATGCTTTACAGTTATAAATTGTACTTTAAAACAATCTGTTGAGATTACAGGTAATTTTAATGTGGTCATCTATGCTTTTCAGCATGTTTTTTCTCCCTAGAATCAGATGTGTTAACTTTTGTGATTGTTCTTACAGAGTTTTCATTGACTAGTTATTTGAAACCTCTTTCATACTATACTGTAAGGGGATGCTATCAGGCATTGTAAGGTGATATCTGACTATTTTTGTAGTGTGGGGAATTACATGGAGCCCAAGAGAAAGAAATCTATGAGAATAGATTTTGTCAAATAAAGTTTTTGTCAAATGTCCCTATTGAATACAAGTTAGTTATTAATATTTGAGGTTTAGGAGCAATTTTTCCTTAAGTTCTTAATAAAGAACAAATCAGTAGACTTAAAAAAACTTATGAATGATATGAAATATTAATATTATATAGTTATTATACTTTGAAAATCACAAATGTGTAGTGTCATATTTTCTTGTTTTGGCATACCACTATTGTATTTAGGGAGTAAAGGATATATATTTTGTTCTTGCTGTGTCCCTATTTTGGACAAATTTATAAAAAAGAAATTGGCATATATTAGGCACTCAGGTTTTTTTCTTTTTTTTAGAGGTTTTTTGCTATAGGGCGCGTGCGCTTGCCAGACAAACAGAGAGACAGAAAGTGAGAAATCACCCCCCAGGGGGGATGGCCACCCCGAAATCCCTTCTCCTCCATTCTCCTCTCGGGATCTTGGGCATGCACGCACTCGTGCCCGGCGTGAGGATTTTTTTGAGAGTTTTTTTTTACCCCCCACTTTAGGGCGCATGCACTCGCCAGACAGACAGAGACATAGAGACAGAAAGCGAGAAATCACCCCCCCCAGGGGGGATGGTCACACCACAATCCCTTCTCCTCCATTCTCCTCCCAGGATCTTGGGCACGCATGCACACGCGCCCGGCGTGAGTTTTAAGCCACCGGGTCCGGGACGTGAACAGCGGTCGACTACGTGAGAGTCCAGCGACATAACCATTACACTAACTGCTGGTCCCAGGCACTTAGATTTTTGTTGGATCAATGGAGAGATTCAGGGACTAATTATAATTAAATTATATTTTATATGCTAAAGTTGTTTAGTTGTGTGCATTCCCTCCCCCCGCATGTATATACTTCTCATATCTTTGTTTAACCTTAGAAATTATTTATATAATCTGGAAATATAACTAGTTGTGCCTTTTCATATGAAATTTTCTCAACTTATTTAGGTATTTAATTATTAGCGTACAATTGATTAACTTTAGTGACATATTTTATGGCCCTTTGGATTCTAAAAATGAGAACAATGAACACCCAGTTGTTTATTCCATAAGTTGTAATTGATGGATGGTCATTTTATTGAATGGATTGGGAAAACAAAAGTTTTATTCTCAGAGAGCACAAATCATCCAATAATGTGAATGAGTGATTCTTAGAGAATTTTTTTTTTGGAGAGGTTTTCGCTATAGGGCTTGTGTGCTCGCCAGACAAACAGAGACAGAGAGACAGAAAGCGAGAAATCACCCTCCAGGGGAGATGGTCACGCCGCAATCCCTTCTCCTCCATTCTCCTCTCGGGATCTTGGGCATGCACGCACATGCGCCCCACGTGAGTTTTAAGCCACTGGGTCCAGGACGCGAACCGCTGTCGCCTATGTGGGAGTCCAGTGACATAGCCATTACGCTAACTGCTGGTTCCCTGATTCTTAGAGATTTTTGACAAATGCAAATGGTAGTTGACTTTTTTCTAAGTATAAATTAGAAAAATCAAGATCATTGAAGTGAAAGAGCCATGGTAAATAGTTTTTAAATAAAATGTGTAAATCATTACTTTTGTAAGGTCTACAGAAGCCATTTATTTATTTTTTAAGGCTTTTACCATAGATTATGTGCACTCACCAGAGAGAGACAGAGACAATGAGAGGGAGAGTACTCCATTCTCTTGGGATTTGGGACACACTCGCAGTGTGATTTTTGAGCTACTGAGTCTGGGACTTGAACCACTGTTAGCCACGTGGGAGTCCAGCACTTTAACCACCTGCTGGACCCCAAAATCATTACTTTTAAATTAACCCTCTGGGGTGACTTCGTCCACAGATTGGATTAAGTTAACATACTTTACTATTTGCCAAGGCTCATTATAATTAATGTTTGTTAACTTTTTTCCCCCTCTTTTCTTGGATTGCTATAGGACACATGTGTTTGCTGGAGAGAGACAGACAGAGAGCACATGCGCAAGCTCACTTCCCAGGGAGGATGGCCCACCTCATGTCCATTAGGATGTCCAGTATGAAAATGACAGAAAATAAAACATGTTGGTGAGGTTGTGAAGAAACTAGAATTCTTGTAAATTGTTGGTAGAAATGTAAAATGTTACAGCACTGTGAAAAATAGTATGGTGGTTTCTTAAGAAGTTAACCCAAATGATCCAGCAATTCCACTTCTGGTATATACCCAAAACAACTAAAAACAGGGTCTTGAAGAGAGAGATATTTTTACACTCTTGTTCATAGCAGCAGCATTCACAATGGCCAAAAGATGGAAGCAACCCAAATGTCCATCAACAAATAAATGAAAAAAAATCCCTTAGGAATATACATCTGATGACTGTTAGCCTTAAAAAGAAAAGAAATTTTGACACATGCTACAAAATGTGGATGAACCTTGATGATATATGTTAAGTGAAATAAGCTAGACACAAAAGGACAAATACTGTCTTATTTGAAGTGCCTAGAGTAGACAGAAATCATAGGGAAGGAAATGTTGGGTTGTTGGAATAGTCATGACGTATTTTTTCCTGTGCAAAAAATGCATCGTGACTTTTCTGACAACCTAATGTAATGGTGGTTGCCAGGGAGGGGGTGGGGGAAAGGAGGAATGTGGAGTTATTGTTTAATGGTGGTGTGTATAGATGGTTTTCTTTTATTTTTTCTTTCTTTTTTTGTTTAGAATTATTTATTTAACTTTATTTATTAGTATTATTGTTAAATTTGACCAGAGAGAGAGAGAAAAAAAAGGAAAGTAAGAAAGCAATCCACCAGGTCTGGGATTTGAGCTGTGGTCAGCCATGTACGAGTGCAGCACCTTAATCACCATACTACCTGCCAGCCCTGGTAGAGAGCATTCTTAATGTTGTTAGATCTTAGTCATTTCTGCTGTTAAAATTTAGGTAAGTTAGGGTCTAGGAATTATTTAAAAATAATGAAAACCTTCTGCACAATTCAAATACTACCTTTTGAATTCTGAATTTTATTGCAGGATTTTGTCAGTTTCCATAACTAAGATATTTTGACTGTTCTTTGCTTCTATTATAAGAAGAATTGGGAACCAGCAGTTAGCATAATGGCTATGTCGCTGGACTCCCACGTAGTTGACTGCGGTTCGCGTCCCGGACCCAGTGGCTTAAAACTCACGCCGGGCGCGTGTGCGTGCGTGCCCAAGATCCTGAGAGGAGAATGGAGGAGAAGGGATTGCGGCGTGACCATCCCCTCTGGGGAGTGATTTCTCGCTTTCTGTCTCTATGTCTCTCTGTCTGTCTGGCGAGTGCATGCACCCTATAATGAAAACCTCTCAAAAAAAAAAAAAAAAAGAAGAATGGCAATATTATTCTTTTTCAGTGATAAAGATTACAAATGCTGGAGTAGTACTTACTTATAGATTGCTAGTTATGCTAAAGTAAGACTTTTGTTTTCTCACTTAATTTTGTTTGACATTTTTTTGTTAAAGAATTTATTTAACTTTATTTATTCTTATTATTTTAATATTTTCAGAGAGAGAGAGAGCGAGAGAAAGTGAGAAAGCAAGCCTTCAGATCCAGGACTCCAAACACAGTCAGCCATGTGGGAGTCCAGCACCCTTAATCACCATGCCACTTGCTGGCCTCTTTATTTACCTTAATAACCTAACTTTAAAATATTTAATCCTTAATATTTCTTCCACAGGTGAAATGTTTGTTAGTCCATTCCTTCATTCAACTTCTGATAACCCAGAAGTCATTGATGTATTTTGTGAATTTTGCAAGGGAGACTTTAGAAGTTATAGAAAATGCATATTATGGAGAAACTATGCCTGGATTTCTTTTTTTTTTTTTTTTTTTTGGCACCAAAGTAAACTACTTTAATTCCACTTTTTTCTATGGACTTTTTGAAGTCCTCTTGAATAACTTAACATTTTTTTTAAACAAGTTTTTGCCTTAGGGTGAGTGCGCTTGGTGGGGAGGCTAAGGAGGGAAGGAAGAGGCAGACATAGTGAGTGGGCAAGTGACACACTGCAGTCCCTTCTCCATTTTCCTCCTGGGATCTTCGGCATACATGCACATGTGCCTTGTGTGATTTTGAAGCCACCACGAGTCTGGGACTCAAACTGGGTCGGCCATGTGGGAATCCAGTGATATAACTGTTTAGCCATCTGCTGGTCCCTTCCCTTGAATAATTTTTAAACAACAGCAACTTTTTTTGTTTTGGACTTTGGGCATTTGGTGAATTTAACCTGGAAATTCAGATTCATTAGGTTATTGGGGTGTTGTGTGGACAACTGTTGGTAGTTTTTGTTTTTTTAAGGTTTATTTCCTGAGAGAGAGAGAAGACAGACATACACACTCAGATAGGATCTTCATACTGCAATCCTACTCTCTGTCCTACAGCTAGCCAGGATTATGGGAGCACCAAGGAACATACGGGAGTGAACTTGGAGCCCTCCCTCATGATTTCCAGCGTTGTGCAATAGTGCCCCTAGTTCCTGCTCTACATTGGCTGGATCTTTTTGTAGTCTTGTAAGAATTCATTGGTGATTGTGTTTCTTACCTGGTTTGGAAAGATTGCTGTTAATTAGTGTTCTGCAAATCTGGATGTTCACTAGAATCATCTAGGGAATTTAAAAGCAATAACAACAATGCAAACTTCCAAATCTTACTCTGATCTCCTGAATCAGAATCTCTGGGAATGAGGCCAGAAATTTGTATTTTTGGAAAACATTCTAAATTATAATAACAAAATCAGAAAACCATTGCTTTATATACTTTAAAATCTATACTTATATCCAGTCCCAGGACATTAGAAAACTTCCTGTACTTAGACTGAGTCATAGCCTCTTCCCACTTCTAGTAAAATGGTTTTAGTAATAATAATAATGTAATAAGGACTGAACAATTACTATATTTTAAGTATTGTATCTTTTTTTTTTTAAGGTTTTTGCCATAGGGTATGTGTGCTTACCAGAGAGAGACAGAGACAAGGTGAGAATTCACTGCCCAGCAGGGATGGCCACACCTAGTCCCTTCTCCTTCATTCTCCTCTCAGGATATTGGGCTTGCCTGGTGTGATTTTCCAGCTATCAAGTTTGGGACTCAAACCCCTCAGCTGGCCAGTGCCTTAACATACATGCCCTCTGCCAGCCCCTTTGTAGTATGAATATTATACCACCTTTATTGAAGTACTTTTGCTGAGGAGATGAAGATGTTGAGAATATTGTTCACTGCATTATAGTGTCATTCTCTATGAAACCCATGGCAGTAATTGCTCTTAAGCAGTTTTTTCATGTAGAAACTGTGTTTTCTGTTTTGTATTTGGTGCTAGAAGTAGAAAACTTGTTCAGATTTCTGGTTTACTGTTGGGAAATGTATATATTTTTTGGGGGTCTTTTTTGCCTACATTTTCTTTACACATTTTCTTCTTGGTGTATTAGATTTTTTCCTTTTTAAAATTTTTCTTAAAAGTTATTTTATTGGAACAAGCAGATTGCTTGACTTCCACATAGTTGACTGAGGTTCAATTCCTAGACGTGGTGGCTTAAAAACTCATGCTGGGCGCCTGTGCATGCGTGCCCAAGATCCTGAGAGGAGAATGGAGAAGAAGGGATTGTGGCGTGGCCATCCTCCGAGGGGGTGATTTTTCACTTTCTGTATCTGTCTTTCCAGCGAGTGCATGTGCCCTATTGTAACGGTAGCACTGAGTCTCCTCTGAGACCTAGGATAGTAACTGCATTCCAGAGCTTGGCAATTTCCAGCAGAGGTTTTAAGCCAGGCTATTTTATGTTTTCTCAAGTGAACGGAATCTGAAGTGACCTCTACCTATTTAAGTTTTTCTTGACATTTAGAATGATATACATAAAACCAAAAAATTGTAAGATACACAAATGTAGATGGACACAGTTTGAAATTTAGTAGTAAATTTCATGTAGTATAACGGGTCAGTTCGTGGAGTGGTGATTAAGGCTGCTGGATCCCACATGGCCAGCTGTGTGGGTGGCTTAAAAACATGCTAGGCATATGTGCTTAGGTGTCTAAAAATGCTGAAAGGAAGGAGGAAGGAGAAAAGGAGAAAGGATTATAGCATGACCATTCCCCAGAGGAGGGGTGCTTTCTAACTTTTTCTTTCTCGCTGTTTCTCCAATGAATGCATACACACACTCTGGCAAAATGGACCTGTTGGCTTGAAACTCATACCAGGCACATATGCATGCGTGCCAGCCCAAGATACTGGGAGGAGAATGGAGGAGAAGGGATTGCAGTGTGGCCATCCCTTCTGGGGGACGATTTCTCGTTTTCCTTCTCACTGTCTCTATCTCTTTCTCCCTGGTGAGTGCATTCACCTTAAAGCAAAAACCTCTCAAAAAATGTAAATATAAAGTAAGGTTGCTGCTAATGAGTTTACAGAAGTGTAAAATATAATTGTTAAATCAAATCTAACTGGTAGTTGTATAAATAATAACGACTGGTGTCCATTTATTCTGTGTTTGCTACGCTACTGTTTTCTCATAATAGTTTTTAAATTGATCTTCTTGAGTTTTCTAGATATTGCAGGTATAAGATGTGTCAGTAGTGATGCTTTTCTCCTTTTGCAATGTTATACCTCTGATTTCTTTATTTTTATTGGTATATTAGTGCATTAGGATATCATGAGGCCCATATATGTTACATGTGGTAGAGTGCTACTGCATGATAGTGGAGCCATAGAAAAAGGTTCAGATGCCACATTGACCTGAACATACCAGATGTGGGTGCCTCCGTGATTGCACCTGTATTCCTGGCTAGCTAGATGGCTGAGGAGAGGATCATAGTGTAGCTAGACCCTGTCAGAGTCTGGTCTCCCTCTACTCCCTGAAAAAAAGAAATAAACCTTAAAAAAAAAAAGATAGTTACAAGTAGGGTTATACCATATTAGTAATTAAAGTTATAAGATTAATCTTTCTAATGAGGTGAAGATGTTGAAAAAAAACACATACTTTATTGGATCAAACACTAACATTGCAGTAATAATGCACAAATAATATGTAACGGAGTCTAAGTTCACTTAAAACATTTATTCAGGTATTAGGCTATAAGCTCTAAGTGCAGATTCTACTTTTAATTTGTTGTCGTCTTTTTTTTTTTCAGTCTGAAAACAGCCACTGTTTATTTACTGACCAGATTACAAAAATAATCATGGTGGATACCTTAGTTCATCATTCTAATAAGTCTGTTGATCTGGTTTTCCCTATTGCCACCATCTCCACCTTCTATAAAATGGGTGGTCTTTTTTTTTTTTTTTCATTCCACCTCGTGGAGAAGATAATTCGAAGGGCCACAGGAAGTTATTTGCTTCTTTGAAGTGTTTTCCAACAGTATAGATTTCATGAATCAGATCCTCCTTGCAGATGACGCCAAGTTTACCAAGAGAATGAGCAATCAAAGAATTATCTGTCAAAGCAATTCACTTTTTACTGATTTTGCCATAACCATGCTTGAAGATCAGTTCATTTACTGACTTCAGGTTTGGGTACCCCCATGCAATATATGGGTTTCACAATTCTCAACCTATTAACTGAGTCCTTGTTGAGCTTAACAAAGGTGCCATTGAAGATCTGGTGAAGACAAAAAAGCTGCAACACCTTTCGAACCTTTGGACTTACTCCATTGATAACCTCTGATCCTAATGATAAACGCCAATTTGGGTTCCACAGGTACATAGAAGTTGCCAGCTCTTCTTGCCATCCTGGCCTTGCAAATCTCAGTTCTGTACATCTGTCTATATTCCTTATAATAGTGCTTAGCTTTTTCATAGATAAGTTTCCTCTTTGCCTTTTGAAGCATCTTTTGGGCAGACTTTTTTCTCAGGTGCTTGATCTTCAGCGCCACAAAATTCCTTTGCTTTTCTTAAGGGTTTCTGTCACAGCAGGAACCTTTCTTGGTGCCTTCCACTGCAGCAGGAACCTTTTTCTTGGTTTCTGTTGCAGTAGGAACCTTCTTTTTCTTCTCTTGAACACCCTCCATGGTTCCAGCTGGAAAAGAGACGACTTCTTTGTATCTGTTAGTTCATGAGCTCTGAGTCTTTCTTTTCACATTTGTTAAATGGGAATAATTATAGCTATCCTCAAGGAGAAATGCAATGATATGATATATAAAATACTCAAAACTGCCCAGCACTGGTGATGGATAACATTCAACTCCACAGATGACTGAGTATTGAGCTAAGCACTAAGGATGTGATATGAGCAAAAGTGGGCACAGCAGAACTGTTACTCAAATAGTTTCTCAAAGGAGTTAGTTCTACAAAGGAAAGAACAAAATTCTGTCATACGATATCAACATTAATATCTAACATACCATGAGTTTAGGTGGGGTCTTCCTTTGGAAAAGCTGTTAACAGATCAGAAAAACAATTAGACGCTTATAGTATTCAGATTGGGGCGTAGCATTTTCACATGCTCTCAGATAGGAGTTTCACAACCCTTTGTCAAATTAAAATAACAACAACCCACCAGTGTAATGGAGCAAAAACAATTACAGATGAAGATGTGTTATTGCAGAGGATGAGGTTTTGAAGATATGAGGTAGACAGACCATTCACAGAGCACTGTTAGTTCATTTAATCCTTAAAACTTTTTTTTTTTTAATTGCCAGAGGACACATGTGCTTGCCAGAGAGAGACAGAGAGAGCGAGAAAGCACTCCCTTCAGAGGAAGTTGTGGTCATGCCACAGCCTCTTCTCTTTCCTTTCTCTAACTTATGGTGTTCTGTACATGTATGTACACACAGGGTGGGTATTTGAACTGTTTTTGGTCATGTGAGATCTGGCTCCCTTAGCTGTAGGTCTAGCCTTAATCCTTAAAACCTTAAGATACACATATTGGCAACTGCATTTCATAGATGAGGAAACTAAGAGGTTGCCCAAGGTAACAAAGCTAATAAATGGCAGCCTAGGTTTGAACTTAGACACCTGAATCCAGAATCTATGCTCTTAATAATTGTGCTGTATTATCTGACATGATCACTTTTGCATTTTGTTTGTTTGTTTCTTTCTTTTTTTTTTTTTTTTTTTTGAGAGGTTTTTGCTATAGGGCGCGTGTGCTCACCAGAAAGACAGACAGGAAGCGAGAAATCACCCCCCAGGGGGTATGGCCACTCCACAGTCCCTTCTCCTCCATTCTCCTCTTGGGATCTTGGGCTCGCATGCATGCACGCACAGACTCCCAGTGTGAGTTTAAGCCACCAGGTCCGGGACTCAAACCGTGGTCAACTACATGGGAGTCCAGCGACATAGACATTACAACAACTGCTGGTCCCCACTTTTGCATTTTGAAAAGGTCACTCTAGCTACAAGGTTAAAAACAGATGAAGACTAGAAAGAACGATGAGAGACCAGATAAGATTCTACTGTAGTATTCCAAAAGCGGTCATTGAAAGAGTAGAGTGATGGCAGGGAAGGTATAGAGAAGTAGATGTTTTCTTAGCGTACAAGATCAGCCTTGGGTGAATAAATGAATGAGTCTGAAAGACATATATAGATATGACATTATGCTGTCTCACTATAGTATGTATAAGCAACAACTGCTAAATTACCTCTTGGAATGAAATGTAAACCTATTTATGTTGCTATCAACCAAGATTTTTATCTTAAGTATATATAAAGAAGTATATTAATTTACAAAATAATAGGTCTTCAAGCTTTTGGTGCATGTGCTGTAATGCTCTTCTAGTTCTCATTAGACGTTTACTCTTTAACACAAAAACGAATTACAGTACAGAGCTCTTACTGCTTCCCATATATGGGAGTAGAGTAATGGAATAACACTCTAAATATAAAAGTAAGAATTAAAAGGAAGTGACCACGCATTCTAAAATTGACCATAGACTTCCTGACCGATAAAGGCAGATGAGCAGAGGAGAAATATTTTGGTCTAATTTGAAAGATCTGTATTTCTGTTTCAAATATTATATAACTATGTCCTCCATTAATGCATTTTGTGGTTAAACATTTTTTATCCCAGAAAGCTAAAAGATGTACTAAGATATTAATATCCATTTAAAATATTCTATTCTCGCTTAAAAAAAATTTTTTTTAAAGAATTATTTTATTTAACTCTATTTATTTTAATTTCACCAGAGAGGCACAGAGTGAGAGAGAGAGAGAGCAAAAGTGAGAAAGTAAGCTGCCGGGTCTGGGACTCAAACTGTGGTTGGCCATGTGAGTTCAGTGCCTCTAACCACCATGCCACCTGATGGCCCCTCTATTCTCTTTTTAAAATAAATACTAATCCTTTCTAAAATTCTAAGTATCATCAAGAGATGCAGACTAATTGTTGGAAATAAAGTTTTATTTGTTTATTTTTGCTATATAGTGTGTACACTCACCTGAAAGAGAGAGCTAGTGAGAGAGAGGGAGATGTCACTCCCCAGGGTAGATGGCGATGCTGCAGTCCCTCCTCCTCCATTCTCCTCCCAAGATTTTTGGGTATATGCACTTGATGTGATTCTCAAGTTGCTGGGTCTGGGCTCCTGAAGCTGGCTATGAGCAGTCTAGCACCTTAACGTCTATGCCACCTGCTGGGCCAAAAAGCTTATTTTTAAAAATGTCTGGAACGCACACAAATTCACTTAGGTTCTAGTGTAAGCAAATTGCATGACTTAATTATCTTTCCTGTTAAGAGTTAAGTGGGTAACTCAGTATTGGGGAGTACAAAATGGAATCTGAAGTGGATAGCAGAAACTTGCCTTCTTTCTTTCAAATTCTGAGTAATTTGAAAGCAAGGTTGAATTCCTCACAAGGTTGGAGGCTGTGATGGTCTGGAACAGGGTATTGGAAACTGAATATTGAAGAGGGAAGAAGAGTTGTCTGGAATAGTAAGTCAGAGCTTATGTGGGGAGAAGAAAGCCTCCACCTGGGAGGATGCTGGGCTCAGTGTGGGATGTTAGAGCATGAGTAGGATGAGGAGGTGATTATGTGGGAGGGTGGAGAGAATGACAGCTGCAATCATTGTAGTAAATTGAACCTGAGTTGGAAGGAGGAGGGGCATACACACAGGAGGGCCACCAGCCTCAGAGTACAGGAATCCAGGTGGAGAAAGAAGGTGATCCTCGAGGATGGGAGGCACAGCCTGATGGAGAGTGTCAGAGCAGGAGGTAGCAATAGTAGTCTAACAAGTGGTGAGAAAACTGCGTACAGTGAGGAAGGTACCTGTGTGGGGAGTAACAGCAAGTAGTATATGCTGGAATTGTTCAAATGTAAATACATTAAAGAAAAGGGGAGCCATATGTATATATATTTTAATATTGGAGAAGATTATTACAAATATCGAAAGAGTGTTGGCGTTAGATTGGATTTAGAGACTTTGGTATAAACTCATTATTTTTAGGTATAGATAGATATAGAAATAAAGAGGGTGTGAGAGTGTGTGTGTGTGCGCGTGTGTGCGTGTATGCATGTGTGTCCTCTAGAGCTATCTGTTCATTGAGGAGGCCTTTGAGTAGTGATACCCCAAATAGTAATGAGTATTTCTACCATCTAAATCTTGGTTTCTGAATATCTTTATACACTAAAAGGAATCAGGATTTCTTGGAGAAATCATTGATTCCAGGACTGGTAACAGGTACAAGATGAATCTGAAATGTGTCTGAAAGTAAGTGCTCAAAGCATGATGGGGATATGTCAAAAACAGACCTCAGCTTAAAGAAGCTCCTATTAGCAATTAGACAATTTGAGCATCTAAATAAGTAACAATGTTTATTAATGATAACCGTGAAATAAAATAGGAAACCATGAATCCATATTGATCAGTAATAAATTGGAATACGTAAATAAATTGGAAGTTCATTGAGGAAAAAGATACTTCATAGTCTCAAAGTTAATGATGAAAAGGATTAACTTTACACTGGAAAATCCTGGCAATTAATGAAGACATCAGTTAGCATCACTAGTAACTGGGCAAATTGACATCATCTGCCACCTGATTGGTGGTGATGAGATATCATCATTTCTTCCAAGAAGCATAAATTGCATCATGTAGAAATATCAGATAAATAAAATTGATTTTTTTTTTTTTTTAGCTAAAGAACTGGTTTCCAATCTTCAAAAGTATGAAGGACATGAAAAACAGGAGCTGTTTCAAATGGAAAGAGACTAAAGAGACATGACAATAATTATAACATGCCATTCTAGACCTGTCCTTTCGCTGTAAAGGATCTTATTGGGCCTAAAATGGATCTGAGAATTAGGTGGTAATATTGTATCAATTTTTTTTTTTACACATGCCAGTCATCTTTTATTAGGTTTGAATTCTCAACTGGGATATGAAAGGACTCGGCAAGTTCTTTCTGAGGGGTGCTAAGGTAAGGAGATGAAGGTCTGGTCCAGTGTATGCCCTCCATGCTAGCCCTCTTCAGTGGTATTTGTGTTGCTGCTCATGTTTGAGTTCCTTGTAAGAAAGGCAGTAGCTGAAGAATGCTTAAGCAACCAGCACCATAGAAACCCCAGCAACATCCCTTTTTTCACATTGATGTGCTTGTAAAAAAAAGATACCAGTATTAGTCCCTTTCTTCCTCCACGATTGTGACACCCCAAAATGTCTCCAGACATTGCTAAATGTTCTATTTCAAGGTTCAAAATTGCCTTGGGTCGAGAACCATATTATAGATTGATTTTTTTTCTTTTCAAAGTTTATTCCTTCCATGAGTAAGAGAGACACCTAGAGACAGATAGGCAGAGAAGCAGGCCCCTCTAACAGGGTTCTCACAACACAAACTATCCCCAGCCTCAGCCAGCCCCAGATCATGGGCACTCATGTGCTTGGTATGTTCGTGAAGGTAGGTCTCTGGATGTGAACACAGAACCCTCTCCTGTGAGTCAGCTTCAAAGAACATTGTGAGACTGCTGTGACACTGTCCAGCCTCCATAGATTGTTCTGTTTTGTTTTATTTTAGTTTTTGCTATAGGGTACACATACTCACAGGAAAGAGAGAGAGAAAGTAAGAAATCACCCCCCTAAGGGGGGAATGACTATGCAGTCCCTTTTCCTCCATTCTCCCCTTGGGATTTTGGGCACACATACCCAGTCACCTGGCATGATTTTCAAGCTGCTCTGTCCAAGACTTGAACTGTGCAGTTGAACATGTAAGATACAACCACCTCATCCTCCACGCCACCTGTTGACCCTTGTTTTTTCACTAAAGCTTGTCTATTCATCTTCAAGTCTGACATCCATTGACCTGTATATGAACTCATTTTCTCTTCAGATCTTCGTGAAATGTTGAGTACAGACTTAGCCTTGGTAAATTTTAAGAGATTTTTGTGATAGCAGGTCCTTGGTAGATATTTATTGAGTCTAAGTGAATGAAGACTGGTTATAGTTTGAATATGTCCGCCTCCCACCCCAATTCATGTGTTGAGCTGTTATAACAGGATAAAAAGGGTGAAAACTTGACCCAAATATAGTGTAAAAGGTGGGATTTTGGGGAAGAGATTAAGATTAATGTCACCTGGGTGGGGGTCTCTGATTGAGTCTTGGTGGTTTTGTAAGGAGAGGAAATGAGGCATGAACGTATACATACCTTGCTTTCCTGCCTGCCACCATATTGTGATATAACCAGAGGAAACTCACCACAGAGGGCCCCTGACCCTTGGATCTCTACACCAGAAACTGGATAAACCTCTGTTTTTATAAATTACCTAGTTCCAGATATTTCCTGTTGTTAACAGTTGAATAGACTAGAATAAGAGTTTCTACTTAAGGAAATCTGCTAGTGCATTCCTACTTAAAGCAATTTACCTGCCTATTTAAAGTTTGACTTTCTTCAAAGAAAGTGCATGCGTGTACGTATTTGCGTGACTGAACAATAGCTTATTAACTGTCCTGTGTACATCTTTTCTGTGTTCAATATAAAGCTGTAAGATTGGTGACCATCTAGTATATTTTCTTTATATTGCCAAGGTGCGTGTGCTTGTCAGAAAGCGCGTGCGTGCGAGAGAGAGAGAGAGAGAACTCCTAAGGGGTGTACTCATGCTGCTTAACCGCTGTGTTATCCAAAAATCCAATATTAACTGCAATTAGGAGATAAAAGTTTTTCTGTAGTTTCTATACTTAATTTTTGTAATTAATTTTTGTATTATATAGGATGAGTATCCCTTACCCAGAATGCTTGGGGACCAGAGATGTTCATAGTTCAGGTTTTTTTGCTTTTTTGTTTTTCTGAGAGGTTTTTGCTACAGGGTGCGTGCGCTTGCCAGAAAGATAGAGAGAGACAGAAAGTGAGAAATCACCCCCCAGGGCGGATGGCCACACCTCAGTCCCTTCTCCTCTATTCTCCTCTCGGGATCTTGGGCACGCATGCACACACGCCTGGCATAAGTTTTAAGCCACCGGGTCCAGGACTCAAACCACGGTCGACTACATGGGAGTCCAGCGACATAGCCATTACGCTAACTGCTGGTCCCAGATTTTTTTGTATTTTGAAAGAATTTTTTTTTAGAGGTAGTATTTGCCCCAAATCATTTTGAAGTTAATTTGAACACATGAGATTAACAGTAAGGAACACAAGCTGCCATGACTCTGAGCATCTGTGTGTGTGCTTGCTAGATATGGTGAAAGCAGAAGGCCTTGACTGCTCTTTACCAGAGAACTTGTTGACTTGTCATTCATGGTATAAACATTTGAGAAGGAATGACTGTCATTCCTTAGAATCTTTTATTTACATATGTATAATGAGATATTGGATTGTTGGGAAAGTCATGACATGTTTTTGCATAGAAAAATAGGGGCCAGTAGATGGGTTTCATTGCTGAACTCCCACATGTCTGACCATGGTTTGATTCCTGGACCCAGTGGCTTGAAAATCATGCCGGGTACACGTGCACCTGTGCCCAAGAACCTAGGAGGAGAATGGAAAAGAAAGGATTTCAGCATGGCTGTCCCCCCTGGTGGGTGATTTCTCACTTTCCCTTTCACTGTCTCTGTCTCTCTCTCTCTCCAGTGAGCCTACGTGCCTTAAGGCAAAAACCTCTTAAAAAATAGAAAAATACATCATGACTTTCCCAATGAGCTAACATTTTGGGAGTGGCTTCTAAATCTAAGTGCGAAGTTCATTTATGTTTTATATATACCTTATGCACATAGTCTGAAGGTAATTCTATACAATAGTTTTATATTATAGCATTTTCACTGTCACTTGAAGTCAGGTGTGGGATTTTCTACCTGGTATGAGTTGGTGCTCATACCAGGTTTCACATTTGAAGTTTCACATTTGAAGCTTTTTAGGTTTCGGAGTTTTTAATTAGGGACGCTCAACCTACACTTTGACATTAGCAAGAACAAAAAATTGGAGTAGGAAATTACAACTCAGTTTATACATAATTTAAAAATTTTACTATATGAATTTATTTTTAAAAATATTTATTTATTTATTTATTCATTTATTATTTTTTTAAATTTGACTAGACACACACACACACACACACACACACACACAAACACACACAGAAAGTTAAAGTGAAAAGCAGGCGGTCAGGTCTGACTCGAACTGTGGTCAGCCATGTGGGAGTATCTAGCGCTTTAACCACCAAGCCACTCCCACTATATGAATTTAAATTCCTATCTGCAAATAGAAAATATTCTGTGTTTAGAGAGGCATTAAAATTTGTTTTAAATATTTGATATTTATATATCTGCAAAAAGAGGTTGAGGTTATCCTAGCCATGTTGGTGCAGTGGTAGCTCAAGGTTTTGCAATGTTGGAAGCCACATGGAAGATTGAATTTTAATTCCCAGGTCAACCTGCACATCCATGGTCCTGGCTGGGTAGAAAAAGGGTAGAGATGGATTGCAGCTTATTCTTTCTATGAGTATCTCAAGAAATAATTTTAAAAAGTTAAAAGTCATCAAATGGTCTAATCTGTAATCTGTATCTGTAATTTTAAGGAATGACAGTCATTTTTTCTCAAATGTTTATACCATGAATGACAACACAAGGCTTTTTTTTTCTTCTTTTTTTGGAGAGGTTTTCGCTATAGGATGCTTACGCTCGCCAGAAAGATAGAGACAGAGAGATAGAAAGCTAGAAATCACCCCCCAGGGGGCATGGCCACGCCAACCTCTTCTCCTCCGTTCTCCTCTTGGGATCTTGGGCACACACGCACATGCACCCAGCGTGAGTTTAAGCCACCGGGTCTGGGACTTGAACTGCAGTCGGCTACGTGGGAGTCCAGCGACATAGCCATTGCACTAACTGCTGGTCCCCACAAGACTTCTTTTAAGTGTTAATAGTCAACAAGTTCTCTGGTGAAGAACAGTCAAGGCCTTGTGCTTTCACCATATCCAGCAAGCACACACGCAGATGCTCAAGCCATGGCAGCTTGTGTTTCTTACTGTTAATCTCATGTGTTCAGATTAACTTCAAAATGAACTGGGGTACACACTACCTTTTTTAATATGTATATAAAAATTAGTTTATTTAATTAATTAATTAGTTTTAATTTGAGCAAAGGGGGTTAGTGAGAAAGCAAGCTACCAGGTCTGAGATTCGAACAATGGTTAGCCATGTGGGAGTCCAGCGCCTTTCACCACCATGCCACTTGTCGGTCCCCATACTACCTTTTAAAAACATCTTTCGGGGACAACAGTTAGCATAGTGGTTACATTGCTGGACTCTCACATGGTCTTACTACAGTTCAAGTCCTGGATCTGGTGACTTGAAAATCACGCTGGGTTCGTGTGCATGTGTACCCAAGATCCCAGAAGGAGAATGGAGAAGGGATTGCAGTGTGGCAGTCTCCCCTGGGGGGTGATTTCTCATGTTCCTCTTGCTGTCTGTCTCTCTTTGGTGAGCTCATGCACCCTATGGCGAGAACCTCTTTAAAAAAATCTTTCAAAATTTGTTTAAAGTAAGATTAGGATTTTTGATAAACTGATTACGATTTTTGATATATTAGGGAGTCTTCACAAAGTTTATGGAAAATGTGTATTATGAAAAAACTATACATGGATTATATTTATTTTTTTCCTGCTAGGGCCAGTAGGCCAGGTGTGATGATTAACCACAGGACTACCACATGGCAGACCACAGTTCAAGTCCTGGACTCAGTGGCTTGATAATTATTTTGGGTACGTGTGTGCCCAAAATCCCTTAAGAAGAATGGAGGAGAAGGGATTGTGGTATGGCCATCCCCCTGGGTGTTTTTCAAGCCTCTGGGGTAAGATTTAAACCATGGTCCAGTATGTGGGGTCCTGTTCCCTATGCACAGGCAGAACTGCTACATTATTAGATTAACTCTGCAGTGTTTTAAGAATAAAAACTCATTTGGGGCCAGCTGATGATGTGGTGGTTAATGTGCTGGACTCTCACGTGGGTGACCACTGTTCTAGTTCTGGACCCAGAGGTTTGAGAATTATGATGGGGACACGTACCCAAAATTCTGAGAGGAAGGGATGATTTCTCATTTTTCCTCTCTCCAGTGAGTGCATGTGCCTTATGGCAAAAACCTAAAAAAAAAAAAAAAAAAAAAAAGACAGAGGGAGAAAAAGCACTTTCCAGTGAGACATGATTATGCCACAATCCCTTGTCCTCCATCTTTCCCTCTTATTGGGACTTTGGGCATGCTCGCATGCACATATGCCTGCCATGACTCTCAAACTGCTAGGGACAGGACTTGAACTGTGATTGACCATGTGACATCCAGCTCCCTTAACCACTAGACTGCAGGACTGGACTAACATAAAAATCCTTCTTAAAATGAAATTCTTTCAAAAAGTCCGAAATTATGTATCCATTTGAAATACTATGCATAGTAATGGTATATTGAAATGAAAGCTAGTAGCTGCTACCCTACCAAGATTTACCAGCTAGGTTTTTGTTTTTATTTTTAAAAATTTGTTCTAGGATAAGTGTGTGCTCTGAAGAAATGGGGGTAGAGGGAACTGAGAAAACACCCATGTGGGATTGAGGGTGGGGAGTGGCTGTACTGTGGTCCCTTTTCCATTTTCCTCTCAGAATTTTGGGTTCATACAAACATGTGCTTAGTGTGTTTTTCAAGTCTCCAAGTCTGGTACTTGAACTGCATAGTCAATCAACCATGTGGGATCCAGCTCCCTTAACCACTGACTGGCCCCAGACTAATTTTTTTTTTCAATTTTAATTTTTTATTTTTAGAGAGCAAAAATTATAGAATTACTTTGAAAAGAGAACTTTACATTATTTTGTCAAATGTTTCTTCCTTTTGCCCCTTCCACCCACCCTCTGCTAGTTATTCTCTACCACCACTCCCCTCCCTTACGGTCTCTAGAATTTACACTTTTCCTCTCTGATATATCTTTGGAACTTTCAATTTCTGCCATAGGGTGCAGATATTCAATACATATTGAGTGGGGGATGTACAGTCTGTATCTTTCAAAGGCACCAGACTAGTTTTTTTTGGAGGGGTTTATTTTGCTACAGGCACGTGAGCTTCCCAGAAAGACAGACAGGCAGAGAGATAGAAAGTGAGAAATCACCCCCCTAGGGGGGATGGCCACTCCGCAATCCCTTCTCCTCCATTCTCCTCTCGGGATCTTGGGCATGTACGCACATACACCCGGCGTGAGTTTAAGACACTGGGGCCGGGACTTGAACCGCGGTTGGCTACGTGGGAGTTTAGCCACATAGCCATTATGCTAACTGCTGGTCCCCAGACTAGTTTTTGAAGTTGGAAGAATGAGATAGAATTAATATAAAAGGGACAAAATGACCGTATAAATTTAAAGCAGTGTTGTTGATAATGCTTTGTTTATGTTAATGTGCAAGAGAATTCATTTACTTGATCATTTTTTCTCAATGCCTTATACCAATGTTACAATCACATTCATTCACTTAAAGAATGAAGAACAGCTAAATTAATTATTTTCTGAATATTTCTGATTTTGGATCATTGGACTTCTTACAATATCTATCATATAACATTGTATTTTATTACATTAATCATACTTTTAAAATTCTAATTATTAAGATTTTTCCATTGCCTCTTACAAAAGTAAATAAAAAAACTTTTAAGTCAATTCTACTTCTTCCAAAAAAGAATAGCATATATAGAGATAACTAAATTATCTCAACACTTGACCATAATTACATGCTAAGAATAACATGAAGTCATTCCTTGGAGTTATTCCCAGGAATAAACTAACAACTAAGTATTCCTTCAGATTAGATTAAGCACAGGGAGCCCATTTACTTTCTAAATAACATAGTCTGAGCATTTACTTAACTAAGTGAACTGATTTGAAGCAGGAAAACAGGAAAAACTAAGACATTTGAATCCTTGATTCAGCTTTGTTCCTTAGCATTGTTTCCTTGGGCAAATAGTTTAATCTCTAGGCTTTGGTTTCCCCATCTATAAACGGAGAAGCTACTCTTTGAAGTCCCTTCTAACTATAAAGGCCTATGATTAGATTTCATGCTTAACACTGCACTCACTAAGCAAATTAAGAAGGGGAAAGCAGACTAGAATATAAGAAAAAGAACTCAGTGGGAAAAAGAGCCAAGAAATCAAAGAGACTATGCAAAGGGATGCTTAGGACTTTGCTAGAAAATTTTATTGGTAAAAATATGAATACATATGCGTAAAGACCAGCTCTGCTCTTGACTCTCCTTTTGGCTAATTATGTTTTCTGGTCTCAGGATAAAAGTGTCAGCTCCAAGGAAATGATGCTGTGTTGCTAAGCAGTGTGAGGCTAAAGGACTGCGCAGAAAGATGGTCTGTGTTGGCAGTTAGCAAGGACGAAGAGAGAAGCAAATGACCAGGGAATCTCAGCAAGGGCTAAGAGAGTGACATAAAACAACTAAATTTTAAAGTAGTTAATCATAAACTTTAGTCCTGGCTTTACCCCTAACTACTGAATGACTGTGGGCTCAAGTTTGAGATCTTAGGAAGCAAAGCTTTGCTTAACAGTAGAGAGGCTAGTATGAAACAGAAATGATAATCAGTAGGATCCTAAAATTACAAAAAATCTAAAATGAGTGAGCCAAGTAGGAAGGTAGGAAGGTAGAAGGTCAACCTGGATGCTATGGTATTGTCATAAATTATAGAATTAAGTAAGGAAGATATTAGATAATAGGTTTAGCTCTTGCTTCATATTACAGGTATATGCTGGTAGTTTGTAAATTTTACCTTGGATTAATCATTTGAATTTTACTAAGGAGGCATACAATTTTTAAGGACTCTGTGGAGAACAATTATTTTGTAATTTAATTTTTTTTTTTGTAACTACAACACATACTGAGTTTGTAAGAAGACATAAAACCTGTATGGTTGTTGTATGAGGGTTTACTGTTACAAATATGACCACTAAGAATTGTTAATGATCACTACTGTATTTAATGTTTTTCTGGATACTAGCCAATGAAATTAAAGAGAAGTTGTGATTATTTGATTAATAACTTTTCTTCCCACTAAATATATTTTTACTCACATCTTATTCCTACTAACAAGCTTAGCACTCATTCATTTGTTGAATTAAATAAATGAAAAATAAAAGCTACCCGTGATAAGTACTGTGTGGGAAGTTTTATTTATATTTCATTTAATATACTCACTTTAGAGTCATAAAATTATTCCAGTTTTACAGAATGAGAGGCTCTGAGATCAAGAGGTAGTAAATGACTGGGTTAGATGGGAGATACTATATAAAGAATTAGAGATAGATGCCATACATAGAGTTTATAGTCTACTAAAAACTGAGAAAATGCTTTAAGTGAATATAGCAATTGTTAAACATACTATTTACATGTCGTTTCTGCAGTATTGATGTTTGATCTGATGTGCCACTGTGTTTGTTGGTATAATACATTTATTTTGGAATTTCAAAAAATTGGAATCATTTGTAGTTTGACACGTGTCCAGCTAGTATTAGAGTTGCATATTTCAAGGAAGGTCCTGTCAGGGGAAAGCATGTTGAGTTGCTCCAGGGCTCAGCAATGGGCCACTTTTGCTTGTGGTATCTCTTAGATGGGAAAATGCAGCCCCCCTGGGAAACATGCTGTTATGGCAGCAGCAAAACTTCAGGGATTTCACCTCTCTGCTCTCTTCAAAGTTGGTCAGCAGCTGGAAAACTGCGTAAGAATATGCATGATCAAAATGCTGTTACTGGCTCTTTCAGTTAAAGAGTACAGTTTAAAAAGAGATCAAATGAGAGCCAGTTCACTAGTCCAATGATAATGTCTGCCCAAGAGAAAACAGATTCCACATGGGCACCACAGTTTGAATCCGGTTTGACTCTTTGAATCTTGCTGGTCAGCATATGTGCAAGTGCCCAAGATCTGATGGGTTGGAGGACTGGAGGAAGTGTATTCCAGCTATGGCTAGACCCTGTGGAAGGTGCTCATCTCTCTCTTGGTCTGTCTCATTTTCCGTTTCCCTGTTTCTGTCTTTTTCATGTGTACATGCACGTGTGCTGTCATGAATAAAGAACAATAAAGGTCAACTAAAACTAATTCAGCTTCAGATTTCTTAATGAAATGTTTGTCAGTATATGTACTGTTCAGTTAATTTTAGAATATTTTTATTCTATAATAGTTTTATGCTAGTGCTGAAAATTATTAATGCTTTCTTTTCTTTATTCCTGCTTTTGTTTATGTAACTTCTTTCTCCTGGAATGTCTTTCCCTCTAGCTTCTAGGTGTCCATAGCCACTTGTCTTTTAGAAGACAGTTGTGGGGCTGGTAGGTGTCGTGGTGGTTATGGGCGCTAGACTCCCACATGGGTGACTGTGGTTCTAGCCCCAGACCTGGCGGCTTGCTTTCTCACTTTTCCTCTCTCACCTTCTCTCTCTCTCTTTCTAGTCAAAATAAGATAAAATTAAATAAAATAATATATATATATTTTTTAAAGAAGACAGTTGTATCAGGTTGTTAGAAAAATCATAGCATATTTTCTATGCAGAGATGTGTCATGACTTTTTCTTTTTCTTTCTGGAGAGGTTTTGGCTATAGGGTGTGTGCACTTGCCAGAAAGACAGACAGAGAGTGAGAAATGCCCCAGGGGGGATGGCCACGTTGTAATCCCTTCTCCTCCATTCTCCTTTCGGTTATCTTGGGCACGCATGCATACATGCCTGGCGTGAGCTTAAGCCACCAGGTCGGGACTCAAACCACTGTCCACTATGTGGGAGTCCAGTGACATAGCCATTACATCATCTGCTGGTCCCCATCACGACTTTTCTGACAACCCCGTATTTATTTGCATCCCCACAACTGACATCATACTCAGTGGGAAAGACTGAGTTTCCCTGTAAGATCACTTTTGCCAATTCTGTTTAACGTAGTATTAGGAATTCTAGTTATAGCAATTTGGGCAGAAAAGAAAGAAAGGCACTGTGTGACCAGCAGGTGGCATAGTGGTGAAGGCGCTGGACTTCCACATGGCCAACCACAGTTTGAGTTCCTGGTGGCTTGAAACTCAAGTCAGGCGCACGTATATGTGCCCCCTAAGTCCTGGGAGGAGAATCAAGGAGAAGGGATTGCGACTGGGCCATCCTTCATGAGGGGTGATTTCTCAATTTCCCTCTCACTCTCTTTCTTTGTCTCTCTCTGGTGAATGTACATGCCCCATGGCAAAAAGCCTTTTTTTTTTTTTTTTTTTAAGGCATTTAAATGAGAAAGAAAAAAGTAAAATTATTTCTTTTGACTGTGTGACATCTTATATATAGGATATCTTAAATATTCCATAAAAAATCTGTTGGAACTAATAAATGAATTTAGTAAAATAGAAAAATACGTAATCAACGTGTGAAACTCAGTTGCATTTCTGCACTCTTATAATGAACCAGAAATGAAATTAAGAAATTAATCTTGTGAATCAATAAAATATGGGGGAAAAAAGGAATAGAAAACAACTGTAGACACCTGAGATAGTGTGGGAGGAGGGTGGCAAATGGCAGAGGATGAGAAATAGGGGTAAAAAAAAAATATATGCACACACAAGTGTGTGTGTGTGTGTGTGTGTGTGTGCATGAAACTAGAAATGGGAAATTATTGACGATAACACATTTGATTAAGCCACTATGCAGTATATTCTGGATTGGAAATTATATTTTGTATGCTGTGACAATGCTCAGGGGATGAATGTAAATTAATTAAAAAAAATGTTTCAGAAGGAAAAAAAAAGAAAACTCTGGGCCAGATGGTGGTACAGCAGTAAAATGTGACATGCTGGGGTTCATTCCTACATGAGAAGGTTTCTGGTTCAAATCCAGTGATCTCTCTGTGTATACTGGGCACATTAGCCCATGATCTGGGATTTGCTGAAGTCTGGGGTAGATTGCCACATTGAAACCCTTGTGTGGCAGTGCTGTCACTCTTGTTCATAGAGTAAATAAATAAATAAACTTCAAAAATCAATTAAAAATAAATTTAAGAACTCTCCGAGGGAAACATGGGGAAAAGATTCATGTTCTTAGATTCGGTAGTGATTAATGGATGAGACAGCAAAAACATGATAAAAAAAAGATTACGTAAAAATTAGAAACTTGGGAACCAGCAGTTAGCATAATGGCTATATTGCTGGACTCCCATGTAGTCGACCGCGGTTCGATTCCTGGACCTGGTGGCTTAAACTTACACTGGGTATGTGTGCATGCGTGCCCAGAATCCTGAGAGGAGGATGGAGCAGAAGGGATTGCGGTGTGGCCAGGGGTGATTTCTCACTTTCTGTTTGTCTCTCTCTGTCTTTCTGTCAAGCACATGCGCTCTATAGCAAAAAAACAACTCTCAAAAAAAAAATTAAAAATTTGGGACTGACAGGTGGTATGTTGGTTAAGGAGCTGGACTCCCACATGTCTGACCATGGTTTGAGTCCTGGACCTGGTAGCTTGGTTTCTCACTTTCTCTCTCTCTCTGGTTCTCTGTGGTGAGCATGCATGCCCCATAGCACATTTAAAAATAAATAAATAATTGTTTTTAAAAATGTGAAAACTTTATGCATCAAAGTATACTGTCAACAAAATGAAAAGGCTGTGCACAGGATGGGAAAACGTAACTGCAAATCAGCTATGACAAGAGTTTTTAATAACCAGAATATGTAAAGAATTCCTAAAACTTGAAAAAAGAAAAATTCAATGAAAAAAATAGTCAAAGTACTTGGATAGTGCTTCTAAGAAATACTTTGACTAATAAGCACAAATGGCCAATAAGCACATGGAAATATGTTCATCATCATTAATAATTAGGAAAGTGCAAATCAGAACCTGGTGAGTTATCAAATCATACCTGTTAGGATGATTACCATGAAAACACCAGAATCTTGTGCACTGCTGGTAGAAATGCAAAATGTAGCCACTGTGAAAAACTGGGAGGGATGGTTTGTCCAAAAAATTAAACAAATTATCGTATGATCCAGAATTCCACTTTTGAAATTCCATTTCAAAGCAGCAGCATTCACAATAGCCAGAAGGTGAAAGCAACCCAAATGCCCATCAACTGATAAGTGGATAAGCAAAATGTGGCTTATACATAAAATGAATATTTTCAGCCTTAAAAGTAGTAAGGAAATTCTGACATATTATAAAACATGGATGAACTTTGAGGACACTCTACTAAGTGAAACAAACCAGTCACGAGAAGACAAATACTGTATGAGTCCACTTACATAAGTTGGTTAGATTCATAGAGACAAAAAGACAGAGGGACCAGCAGATGTCACAGTGGTTACGTCACTGGACTTCCACATTGTCAACCACAGTTTGAGCCCTGGACCTGGTGCCTTAAAACTCATGCTGGGTACATGTGTGTGGATACCCAAAATCCTGAGTGGAGAATGGAAGAGAAGGGATTGCAGTGTGGCCTGACCCCAGGGGATGATTTCTCGCTTTCTCTCTCTCTGTCTCTCTCTGCACATGCATCCTATAGCAAAAATCTCTGTCTCTCAAAAAAAAAAAAAAAAAAAAAAAAAGAGGAGGATACCAGGAGCTGAAGGGAGGTGGAAATAGAAATTCATGTTTAATTGTGGGAGGCTGTGCACCAGCGAGTCTGCCGAGGTTTATCAGAGAGCAAAACAATAGCCATGATTGGTTCCCTTCAAAAAACCTGACCTTCAGGAACCAGCAGTTAGCGTAATGGCGACCGCGGTTCACGTCCCAGACCCGGTGGCTTAAAACTCACGCCGGGCGCGTGTGCGTGCGTGCCCAAGATCCCTAGAGGAGAATGGAGGAGAAGGGATTGCGGCGTGACCATCCCCCCTAGGGGTTGATTTCTCACTTTCTGTCTCTATGTCTCTCTCTGTCTGTCTGGCGAGTGCACGCGCCCTATAGCGGAAAAAACCTCTCCAAAAAGAAAAAAACAACAACAACAAAAAAAAAAAAACACCTGACCTTCAAAACCTTGCTCTGATTGGCCACTAGAATCCCTCAGATTTGCATATCTGGCACCTCATGATTGGTCCAAAAGCAACCAATCATAACCCACCTTTTACAACCAATCACGGCCCACCGTTTACAACCAATCATGCTCCACCAGCGTGTATATAACCACGAAGCCTGGCCCACAGTAGCCAGACGACGACCCTGGAGAGCCTGAAGAGCTGAAACACTGCACAGTCTCCAGATGACCCTGAAGACCCTGAAGAGCTGTAACACTACATCATCTCTGGATGACCCTGAAGAGTTGTGACACCGCGTCGTCTCCATGCTGCTCACAATAGACAGCGCGACCCTGAAGAGTTGTAACACTGCGTCGTCTCCGTGCTGTACCGTGCTGCCCACAATAAACAGATGACACTGAAGACACTGTGTTGTCTCTGTGCTGTGACACTGTGCTGCTTGTCCCGGCTCTCACTCCTTCCCTCAGGAAACCTGTTTGACTGTCCCCCCGGGTCGGGACATTTAATGAGTATAGAGTTTCAGTTTTGCAAGGTGAAAAGTTGAGATGGATGGTAGTGATATTTAGTGTGACTGTGTTTAGTATCACTGAACTGTATACTTAAAACGTTAAAATGATACATTTTATGTTATGCATATTTTATTGCAGTTAAAAAATACTGCAAGTGTTGGAGAAAAAAAAACTTTTCCTGGGGAACCAGCAGTTACCGTAATGACTATGTCGCTGGACTCCCACGTAGTCGACCGCGGTTCGCGTCCTGGACCCGGTGGCTTAAAACTCACGCCAGGCGTGTGCGCGTGCGTGCCCAAGATCCTGAGGGGAGAATGGAGGAGAAGGGATTGCGGCGTGGCCATCTGGGGGGTGATTTCTCGCTTTCTGTCTCTATGTCTCTCTGTCTGTCTGGCGAGCGCACGCGCCCCATAGCGAAAAAAAAACCTCTCCAAAAAACAACTTTTCCTTTACATCTTAGATTTGGTGGCTAAGATTTGTGAATTAAACCGATAGAAGACAGATTAACTGGAGAACGAAGAGTGAATTATGGAGAATAGATGAAGGAAAGAAAAGTATGGTATATTATGGGAATGTGCTAGAATATGTATGGGGAACTAATGGCAGATCAGTTACTTTAGTAAGGTATGTTTTTGTAGATTCATCTTGGTGCTGACTTTCTATCTCAGATGGTAAAAGTTGCTTTCCTCTTTCTGTTACTGGAGAGTTGGACCCTATCACAGGGGAGATTTATGTCACTTTTAGGAAAGGAAATGTGTGCCCTGTTTTGATGCAGGAAGGGGCCAGCAGAGAGCTTGCACTGGATTTGCTGCATTCTCATCTGCCTTCAACTCAAAATGATCCTTATGTCAAATTGGTATATTTTGGAATGGCATATTGTGATCTCCTTCATAAGGAATTAGTAAAATAAAATCCTTACAATTTAAAAACTGAGAAAAAAAAAAAGGTTGGGTTGTCTGTGTACTTAATTCACTTCAGAAACCATAACACTGTTTAGAAATATCTTTATAATTCATCATAGCTCATATTTGGGATTATATGCTCATATAGTAACTATTTCTATATTATAAAGGAGCAAATAACTCTTGACTACCAAGTTTCCTTTTTTGATTCAGAGTTTTAGCTTAGTTTTAATGATTTAAAGTTAAATTTATAGGCATACTAATAAAACTGTGACCTTTAGCTCAAATTTTTTTAGCATATACACTAAAACCTTGCCGTGTGAGATTCTAAAACTTTAACATTTACTAATTTTACTATTATTAATGTTTCTTGTTATTGTTTATGAAAATGTTTTTTAGTCTTTTTGTTAGAAAAAGCACAAGGGGGGGACCAGCAGTTAGTGTAATGGCTATGTCGCCGGACTCCCATGTAGTTGACTGCGGTTCGAGTGGCTTAAACTCACGCTGGGCACATGTGCGTGTGTGCCCAAGATTCCGAGAGGAGAATGGAGGAGAAGGGACTGCGGTGTGGCCATCCCCCCTGGGGGGTGATTTCTCGTTTTCTGTCTCTCTGTTTCTCTTTGTCTTCCTGGTGAGCGCACACGCCCTATAACAAAAACCTCTCAAAAAAAAAAAAAAAAAAAAAAAAGAGAAAGAAAAGAAAAAGCACGAGGCTATTCAGGTAATGCAGTGGTTAGGCACTACACAGAAGAAGCCAGATCGCATGTGTTTCATCAAGGTTCAAGTCCTTGCCCTGGTGGCTTGAATAACATGCCAGGTGTATGAGTGTGTCCAGGATCCTGATAGGATGGAGAACTGGAAGAAAAAGGATTATGGCATGACCAGGCTCCTTTGGGGAGTACATTTCCAACCTCCATCTGTCCCTTGTATATATGCATGTGCTCTCTAGCATTAAGGAAAAGCAGAGATGGTAAAGCTTAAATTTTATCCAACTCACCTGTTTAAGAAAAAGTTATTCAATGATACTTAAAGCATGGTAAGGAAAACTTTAAGGACTATTATAGTAGATGTAGGGACCACTGCAGTGGGTAAGGAGATTGGGCTCAATTTTGAATACATTGAGGGCAAATAGGAATTTATATGCAACGAACAGTGGGAAATCAGTGGATGGAAAATTATTGAAAGGAAACATAGGGGTGAAGGTGGATTCTGGCTATATTTACCTGACAGGACTCTTGCTCAAGATACCAGAATGATCAGACATCACTTGGGGAATAGTGGAGAATGAGGAATCTGATCAGATACTGAGGATGGGTATGTTCTGGCTAAACTGTCTTAGCAGGCTTCTTTGCCAAAACAGGATTTTACAAGTGTATAGACAGCCCTGGCAGATCTTGTGTTCATTTTCTGTTTTCCTCTCTAAAAACATTAGCTTGTTACATTTTGATGTTTTGTTTTTTTTAAAGTTCATTCGTTTCTTTGCTTGGGAAGGAGAGAGAAAGAGAGAGAGAGAGAGAGAGAGAGAGAGAAGAGAAGAGAAGAGAAGAGAAGAGAGTAAAAGACAGACAGAGACCATCCTTAATAGGGTCTTCATGTTGTCATCCACCCTGTCTTGGTCAGACCTGATTGTGGGCATGCACCTGCATGTCTGACATGCTTAGGGAGGTCTCAGGATATGAACTCAAGACCTTTCCTATGTAGGTCCAGTTGCATTACCATTACTCCATCACCTGGCCCTTCTTGCTGCTATATTTGTGAACAAGAGTGGGCAGAGGATGAAGAAACACATGTATTTGCATTTTGTATAACCTCTTCATGAGGCTTTGCTTTTATTTGATAATTTTATGTTAGCCTAATTAGAAAAATTACATAAAAGTGCTCTTTTGAGTTTTAGAGACAAGGGCTTTGATGCCGTATATTTATTTACTGGTTGATTGATTGACTGATTGAGAGGTTTTTGCTATAGGGCACGTGCGCTCGCCAGAAAGACAAAGAGAGATAGAAAGTGAGAAATCACCCCTCCAGGGAGGATGGCCACTCTGCAATCCCTTCTTCTCTAGTCTCCTCTCGGGATCTTGGGCATACATGCACATGCGCCCTGTGTGAGTTGAAGCCACTGGGTCTGGGACTTGAACCATTGTTGACTATATGGGAGTCCAGCGACATAGCCATTATGCCAGCTGCTGGTCCCTGATGCCATACATTTAAATTAAATTTGTTGCATTTAGAAAAAATTCAACTGTATTACTTTGGGTTTTCTGAGAAGTAGTGGTCAAAGTGGAATCAAAGACAGAAGAAATGCATATGGGGAATACCCGTGAGGAAATGAGATGTGAGCTAGGGAAGCCTGAAAGATCTCGGGCCACAATGCAAGTCTGACTCGGAAGGAGGAAGGAAAGAAGGCTGAGTAGAAGCCTGTCAGGCTGCAGTGTGGTTCTTTCATTTTATTTTTAAAAATTTATTTTATACACTCAATCCAGTTGAGAATACTATACTCATTATCATCAACAGGTAATAAGCCATTTTTGTGTCCCACAGATGTCTTGTCTTTTGATTTTTCTCTCTAATTTCCTTCCCTACATTCTTCCCCTCTCCCATCCACCCTCCTACCATCCTGTCTCCAGTGTCCATAACTATTTTCAATGCTTTTATGTCCTCCAATCTTTCAGTCTCTACTGTAGAGTGCGGACAGTCAGTATATGTTAAGTGGAGACATAACATGTCTGTCTTTAATAGCCTTTAATAGGTTGCTTCACTTAGCAATAAATCTTCCATATTTGTCTACTTTCTATCAAATGCCAGGGTCTTGTTGTTTTATATGGCTGAATAATATGGAGTATATGTGCCACACTTTTTCAATCCATTTGTCTATTTGTGTATATTTGGGTTGGTTCCATGTCTTAGCAATGATGAATAATGCTACAATAAACATACATGTGCAAGCACTTTTCCAAATGAGCATTTTCCTGTCCTTTGGGTTCATACCCTGGAGTGGAATTGCAGGATCATATGGTAGTTCTATTTGTAGGTCTTTGAGGAACCTCCACATTGTTTTCCACAGTGGCTGCACCAATCTACATTCCCACCAACAGTGTAGGAGAGTTCCCCTTTTACCACAACCCCACCAACACTTATCATTTTTTGTATTTTTAATCTTAGTCATTCTGATGGGGATTAGGTGGTATTTCATTGTGGGTTTAATCTGTATCTCCCTTATGATTAGGGATGTTAAGCATTTTTTCATATGCTTGTTTGGCTGTTCGAATGTCTTCCATAGAAGAGTTTTTTGTGTAGCTCATTCTCCCATCTTTTAATTGGGTTAGTAATTTTTTGGGGGGGATAAGCCACTTGAGTTCCTTGTGTATTCTGGTTATCAGTCCCTTTTCTGAGATATGGTTTACAAAAATATCTTCCCATTCCAAGGGTTGTCTGTTTACTCTAGTTACTGTGTCTTTTGCTGTGCAGAAACTTCTTAATCTCATGTAATCACACTTGTCTATTTTGGGGATTATTGCCTGTGCTTTGGTGCTCTTATTTAAGAAGTCTTTGCTTACCCCAGTGTTTCTCAGAGTTTCCCCAGTGTTTTCCACCAGTAGCTTTATATTTCGAGGTCTTAGGTTTAGATCTTTGACCCATTTGAGTAGATTTTTTGTTAATAGTTAAAATTGGGGTCCAGTTTCATCTTTCTGCAGGTTGATACCCCAGGTTTTCATTTTCCCACTGGGTTGACTGGCACCCTTTGTCAAAAATCAGTTGACTGTATGTTTTGGGATTTATTTCTGGGCTCTCTACTGTGTTCCATTGGTCCACCTGTCTGTTTTTGTGTCAATACCATGCTGTTTTGATTATCACAGCTTCATAATATGTTTTGGGGTCAGGGAGTGAGATGCCTCCCACTGCACTCTTTTTGCACAGGATTGTTTTGGCAACATGGGGTCTTTTATGATTCCGTACAAATTCTATGATTGTCTTTTCTAGATGTGTGAAGAATGTCTCTGGTAATTTGATTGGAATTGCATTAAATATGTAGATTAATTTGTTGAAAATTGCCATTTTGATTATATTAATTCTTCCAATCCGAGAACATGGGATGTCATTCCAATTCTTTGTGTCCTTTTCAATATCTTTTTAAAGATTTTCATAGTTTTCCTTGTAAAAGTCTTTGACATCCTTGGTTAGGTTTATTCCTAGGTATCTTACACACTTTGTGGTGTATATGGTAAAAGGGAATACTTTCTTCAGTTCTGCTTCAGTCAGCTTATTGTTCATATATAGAGATGCTATAGATTTTTGTATGTTGATTTTGTATCCTGCCACTTTATTAATTTATTACTTCAAAAAGTTTTTCTTCTTTTTTTTATTCCTTTTTTTTTTGGAGAGTTTTTTTTTTTTTTTTTTTTTTTTTTTTTTTTTGCTGTAGGGTGCGTGCGCTCGCCAGACAGACAGAGAGAGAAAGAGAGACAGAAAGCGAGAAATCACCCCCTGGGGGGATGGCCACGCCGCAATCCCTTCTCCTCCATTCTCCTCTTGGGATCTTGGGCACGCATGCACACACGCCCGGCATGAGTTTTAAGCCGCCGGGTCCAGGACGCAAACCGCAGTTGACTACATGGGAGTCCAGCGACATAGCCATTACGCTAACTGCTGGTCCCAAGAAGATTTTTCATGGATACCTTTGGATCTTCTAAGTATACCATCATGTCATTTGCAAATAAAGATCTTTTCAACTCTTCTTTCCCTATTTGAATGTCTTTTATATTATTCTCTTTTCTAATTGCACTAGTTACTACTTTCAGCACTATATTAAAAAGTAATGGAGAAAGTGGGCAACCTTGTCTTGTACCAGTTTTTTAGTTTCAGTATAATGTTAGCTAAAGGTTTTTCAATACACAAGATGACCAGAAACCATTGCAGAAGCACAAGAAATATGAGAAACCAAGAAAATCTCTCTTCTAAGGGAAAACATAAATTCCTTATCATCCACAGACAATACGATGGAACTCGTGGAAATGTCAGATAAACACGTCAGAACATTTACAGTGACAAAATTAAATGAGATACAAGAGAAAAGAGAAAACAAACTCCAGAAGATGCAAGAGAAGCGAGACAATGAGCTTCAGGAGAGGAGAAAATCCTTCCACAACTTGAAAGAAGAAATAGACACCATAAAAAAGAATCAAATGGAACTGTTAGAGATGAAGGCTGTAATACCGGAAATTAAAACCTCTCTCAAAACTATTAAAGTAGATTAGATCATGCAGAAGATCAAATCGCAAATGTAGAAGACAAAACCTCTGACCTAGAAAACATTACCAAAAAGACTGTGAAAATAACCAAGAAAAATGAGGATGATACACATGAGATACTAAATGCCATTAAGTGTCCAAACCTCTCGATGATTGGTATCCCAGAAGGTGAAAAGACTCATAAGGGTATTGATAATCTATTCCATGAAATCCTGGAAGAAAACTTTCCAAATCTAGAGAGGCAATCAAATACTCAGACCCAAGAAATGCAAAGGACCCCAAATAAAATCAACACAGGAAGATCTACTCCAAGGCACCTCATAGTCAGATTGGCCAAAGCTACAAACAATGGCAAGATACTAAAATTGGCAAAAGTGAAACATCAAGTTACTTACAAAGGTTATTCTATCAGGCTAACATCAGACATCTCATTGGAAACAATACAGGCAAGGAAAGAATGGGGGCCTATATTCAAAGTGTTAAATGAAAAACAATTTCAACCAAGATTACTATACCCAGCAAGATTATCCATCATATGGGGAGAAAAGATAAAACATTCTCAGATAAACAAAATCTGAAAGAATTTACCAACTCCAGACCAGCTCTCCAAGAAGTTCTGGAGGAAGTACTATACCAGGAAAACTAAAGCCAAACAGACAGAAGTAAAAGGACAAACATAGCCAAGAAAATAGCCAACTTAATGATAGGGACAAGTCCAGAAATTTCGATAATAATGTTGAATGTTAATGAATTAAATTCTCCAATCAAGAGACACAGACTGGATGAATGGTTAGAAAAACAGACGTCTTCTTTATGTTGCCTACGAGAAATGCACCTCGTCCGTGGATAAAGACATACATAGACTAAAAGTGAAGGGTTGGAAGAAGGTATTCCATGCGAATGGAAATCATAAAAGGGCTGGAGTTGTGCTGCTGAGTTCAGACAATATAGTTTTTTATTTTATTTTTTTTGGAGAGGTTTTTCGCTATAGGGCGCGTGCGCTCGCCAGACAGACAGAGAGAGACAGAGAGACAGAAAGCGAGAAATCACCCCCCAGGGGGGATGGTCACGCCGCAATCCCTTCTCCTCCATTCTCCTCTCGGGATCTTGGGCACGCACGCACACGCGCCCGGCGTGAGTTGTAAGCCACCGGGTCCGAGACGCGAACCGCGGTCGACTACGTGGGAGTCCAGCGACATAGCCATTACGCTAACTGCTGGTTCCCCAGACAATATAGTTTTAAAGATAAAAACTGTAAGAAGAGACAAAGAAGGGCATTATATAGTAGGTAAAGGGTTAATTCATCAAGAGGACGTAACACTTACAAATATCTATTCAGCCAACTCAGGAGCACCCTGGTACGTGAAGGAAAGACTCCTAGACCCAAAAGGAGAAATAGGTTGCAACACTCTAATTGTTGGGGATCTCAACACCCTATTATCTTCTTTAAACAGATCAGCTAGACAAAAAATAAGCCAAGAGATACAGAACATAAATGACACCATGAATCAAATGGACTTGACAGACATCTATAGAACTTTATAGCCCCAAACCACAAAATGTCCATTTTTCTCAGCCCTGCATAGAACCTTTTCAAAGATTGACCACACGATAGGACACAAATCAAGCCTTCACTGGTTCAAAGGCATAGAAACTATATCTAGCATCTTCTCTGACCGTAATGAAATTAAACTTGGTATTAATTTCAGGAAAAATCCTCAAAAGTATACAAACACAGGAAACTAAACCTACTCCTGAATGACTACTCAACTACCAAAGAAATTAAGATTGAAATAAAAAGATTTATGGAAACAAATGTTAATGAGTACACGAGTTTTTATAGTTTGTGGGACACCGCAAAAGCAGTAATAAGAGGGAAATTCATAGCAATTAGTGTGCGTAAGAAAAAAGATGGAAAGGTGGCAATTGGACAACTTAACATCATGCCTCAAGGAATTGGAGAAACAGCAAGAACATTTAAAAAATGCCAGGAGGAAAGAAATAATAAAGATTCAAGCAGAAATAAATGAACTAGAAAATAAACTATGCAGAAAATGAAAGAAAGCAAAAGCTAGTTCTTTTTAAAGATAAACAAGATTGACACACCATTAGCTAGACTGATTAAGAAGAGAGAAAGGAACCAGATAAATCAAATTCACAATGAGCGACTATGTGCCAACAAACAAGAAAACCTGGATGAGATGGACAAATTCCTGGACACATATAATCTACCTAGTTTGAATCAGGAGGACATAGGAAGCCTGAATAGACCCATGTCAAGCAATGAGATTGAATCAGTAGTAAACAAAGAAAAGCCCAGATCCTGATGACTTCACTTATGAATTCTACAAAACATTTAAAGAAGAGTTAACCCCCGTTCTACTCAAATTATTTTTAAGATCATAAAGCCATGAATCCTCCCAAATTCATTTTATGAAGCCTCCATCACCGCATTCCCAAAACAGATAAAGACACTACAAAAAAGGTAAACTACAGATCAACATCTCTGATGAATATATGCAAAAATTCTCAACAAGATCCTAGCATATTGTATCCAACAGCATATTAAAAAAAGATTACTCATCACAACCAGGGAGGCTTTATTTCAAGGATGCAAGGGTGGTTTGACATACACAAAACCATAAACATAATACACCATATTAACAGAAAGATAAAAACCATATCATTTCAATTGATTCAGAAAAAGAATTCAACAAAATGCAACATCTTTTCATGATTAAGACTCTTAGCAAAAATTGGCATAGAAAGTTCATTTCTCAACACAGTAAAAGTGGTATGGTTCTAAGGAGAGTTTGAGACTCTTGAGCCAAATTCACTGTTAGCAGAATCATGGATCCAACCTGTGGGAAACCTGGCAGCTGGCACCCTTGTCAGCTATACTCACTGTGATGGTTGTAGAAATCTGAGAGAGATTCTGATGGCCTCATCATCACCTCCTTATAATTTTTTATTTTTGTGTGTGAAATTTATTATGACCTGCTAAATTATTGGCTTTGAAAGACACGACTTCATTAAGGACATCTGTTTGTCCATTTATAAACCATACTTGGAGGAGTTGAAGGATTGTAATGTTTTATGTGTTGACATATATTTCCCCCACCCCCCAGGGGCCTGTGCATTTGCTCAAGAGAGAGAAAGAGAAATCACCCCACAGGGGAGATGTCCCCGCCCGCAGGACAGTCCAACAGTTACCTGAGGGAGGGAGTGAGAGAAGGGACATACAGAGTGGAGACAAGAGGAGGTGCTGATCAAGTCTCGTTTATTAAGGAAGAATTGCGAGCTTATATACAGGCTGGTGGGCACCGAGATTGGTTGCCTGAAATGCAAATGATATGGAACAGTATGAACCAATCATTGGTGTGGGTGGATCTCTCCCATTGCCTAGAAACCCAAGTGCCCCAGGGGAGAACAGTTGGTCACATGATTTCTGAAAAACAGTTTGCTCATTGAGGAAGTGAAACCTAATGGTTTCTAAGATGGCAGATAGCGCTCAAGATGGCGGAGCTCTCCAGATTGCTTCCGTATGCAATGCCCTCCACGGGGAGATGGCCACACTGCAATCTCTTCTCCTCCATTTTCCTCTAGAGATTCTGGACATGCAACCACATGTGCCCAACATGCGTTTTATGCCGCTGTGTCCATGACGTCAACTGTGCAGTTGATCATGTGAGAATTCAGCACCTTAACTACCATGCCATATATAATTTGATGCTTAATGTTTTATCATGTTTGATGCTTACTGGTTTAAATTACAAATGCAAATGAGAGAGTTTAGTTCATTTCCCCTCAAATTTCTAATACCTCCTTTGTTCTTAATCTCAACTGCTGATCTTCTTTTTTACTGAAATTAAATCGAAACAATTATGTGAGAATTTCCACAAGCTCCTCCTACTACATTTACCAAACTATCTAAACCTGTGCCCACTTAACTTTGCCTTTTCTCCTCTTACTATAATTGAATTGTCATGCTCTTAGCAAAAGCTTGGGACTCATTTATCCAGCAGTTCTCTCCTTTTTTCTGCATATCAATATTCTCCACCCTCCCCCCCCCCCCTTTTTTTTTAAAGGATTTTGCAATAGGGCATGTATGCTAGCTATGGAGAAACAGAGGCAGTGAGAGGGCTAGTGAGAAATCATAGGGGGTTGGCCACACCATAGTCCCTTCTCTTCCATTTTCCTTCTGGGATTTTGGGCATGGATGCACATGTGCCTAGCATGATTTTCTTTTCTTTTTACTTTTAGTGAGATTTTAGCTATAGGGCGTGTGTGCTAGCTAGAGAGAGAGAGAGAGAGAGATAGAAAGTGAGAAATCACCACCACCCACCACCACCACCATCACCCTCAGGTGGAAAGGCCATGCCGCAGTAGTTTCTCCATTCTCTGGATTTGGGGCATACACGCATGCATATGCGCCCAGCGTGAGTTTTAAGCCACCAGATCCAGGACTTCAACTGGGTCAACTATGTGGGAGTTCAGTTACATCTTCTGCTAGTTCTTCTTCTTTTTTTTTTTTTTTTTTTTTGGTTAAGAGAGATTTTTGCCACAAGGCATGTGCACTCACCAGAGAGACAGAAAGCAAGAAATCACCCCCAGAGGGGATGGCCATATCACTATCCCTTCTCCAGTCTCCTCTTGGGATTTTGGGCATGCATGTACATACACCTGGCATGAGTTTTAAGCTGCTGGGTTCAGGACTCAAACTTGTTGACTATGTGGAAATCCAGGAACGGAACCATTATGGCATCTGGTTCCATGCCTGGCATGACTTTCAAGTCACCAGGTCTGGTATTTGAACTGCAGTTGACCATGTGGGAGTCCAGCACCTTAACCACCATGTGACCTGCTGACCCCAATGTTTCCCTTTATATTGGATTATTCCTATTAGCCTACTGCCATATTATTTCCTTTTTCCCCCCAGTCATGTTATTCCTTTCCTCTTAAACAAAAGGGCTAACCTATCTTGACTCTACTTTTATTACCTATCATCCATATCTCTTCTCTTTCAAGCAGAGTTCCTTGAAAGTGATGTCTGTAATTCTCACTGTTTTCAACATTTTTCTTCCTAATCTTTTTTTGAACCTACTTTAGTCAGGCTTTTGCCCTTACTGCTTCAACAAAACTGCTCTTGTTAAAGCTGTTAATGATCTCCATGTTGCTAAATCTGGCAGACAGTTTTCAGCCTTCATCTTTCTTTTAGTACACTTGACAAAGTTGGATCACTTCCTCCTCCTTGAAATAATACATTATTCATTTGGCTTCTTATAAATTACATCACATCATGCTTTTCGGATTTTACTTTAGTAGTACTTCCTGGTTACTCCTTGTCAATGTCCTTTGCTGGTTCCTCCTCCAGTCCTTGACTTGTAAATGTTGATGTGCAGCAGAGCTTAATTGAGATTGCACCCAGGTCATGTCTTTTTCATGTATCTTTATAGCAAGACTGCTCTTGTTAATTCCAGAAATTACGTATGTAATTGCATGACTTAAGGACATCTCAAGCTCAGCTGTCAAAAACCCGAAGTTTTGAGGAGAGGCAAGGGAACAGGCCTTCTTGAAGACACACCTTCATGGCTCCTGAGAACTAGCCATTTTTGGGGAAACAGAGAAATGAAGATTTTCCACTGATAATTCAGCCTCCAGCACTCAAACTCGCGTGATTGAACTTCCAAGTTTGGGAAGAAACCGACCATCCACTAGATGACTAGAAATTGCTGCCGGACCACAAGAAAGAGGTATTTTCCTGCTTTGGGAAAGCAGGAAAATACCTCTCCTCCAAGGGAAGAGGATAACTCCTCTTCATCCACACGCAGTTCAATGGAAATCATGGAAATGTCTGATAAAGAATTTAGAACATTCATAATGGCAAAGCTGGCAGAGATGGAAGAGAAGAGAGACAATGAACTGTGGAAGAGGAAGGAGAAAGCAGTTGATGAGTTCTAGGAGGTGAGGAAATTCATGCAAGATCTAAAAGAGGAATTTCACACTTTACAAAAGAATCAGATGGAACTGTTGGAGATGAAGGCTATAATACAGGAAGTAAAAATCTCCCTTGAAAATATTAAAAGCAGACTAGATCATAAAGAAAATAGAATCTCAGAAGAAAAAATTGCTGGCCTAGAAAAATCCACCACGAAGACTGAGAAAATTGCCCAAAAATTCGAGAATAATATACAAGAAATACTAGATACCATCAAACACCAAACATCCGGATAATAGGCATCACAGAAGGCGAAGAGACTCATAAGGACATTGATAATCTTTTCCATGAGATCCGGCAAGAAAATTTTCCAAACCTAGAGAGGCACTCAAAGATTCAGTCCCAAGAAATACAAAGGACCCCAAATAGAATCAACCCAAGAAGATCTTCTCCAAGACACATTATAGCCAGATTGACCAAAACCACACAAAGACAAGATATTAAGATTGGCAAGAGAAATACGGCAAGTTACCTACAAAGGGTATCCCATCAGACTAACAGCAGACCTCTCATCGGAAACGATGAGAGCGAGGAAAGAATGGGAAAATATATTCAAAGTGTTAAGGGAAAAGTAATTTCAACTGAGAATACTGTACCCAGCAAGATTATCATTCATTTGGGAAGAAAAGACACAAATATTTTCAGATAAACAAAACCTGAAAGAATTTACCAGCAGTAGACCAGATCTCCAAGAAGTTCTTAAAGGAGTGGCATGTCAGTAAAATTAAATGCAGACACACAGAAATAAGAGTTCAAAAACTAAGAAAATGGGCAACTTAATTGTAGGGACAAGTCTGGAGTTTAATATTATATCCCAGAATTCAATCTGGAAGATCGAACCACAACAGAAGAAAGATTAAGTACATGAGACTGAGCTGATGAAACATCATTCTGTGACTTGACTAAAATATTGCTGCTTTTCTTCTAAGCTTTGTTTGGTTTTAAGGATTTTTGTCCTGTCTTGAGCTGTCGATAGGTTCATGTACCTACTATTTGAACAGAATACTAACCTGCTTCTAGGCTTTAAGTTTCAAGGAAATACCCTTACCAGTTCAAAACTGCTTTTCTTGAAATTACCAGCTGAACTTGCTTTTGAAAGTAGTTAGATTACTTATGATATTGTGTGATCAACAAAATTTTGGGGGAAAAGGAATTGAAGACAACTGTAGACACCAGAGATAGTGTAATAAGAGGGTGGTAAAGGGCAGAGGGTCAGACATGGGGTTAAAAAAAAAAAAAAAAAAAAAAATATATATATATATATATATATATATATATATATATATACACACACACACACACACACACACACATATATATGAAACTAGAAATGGAATATTATCGATGATAACATGTATGATTAAGCCACTATGCAGTTTATTCTAGATGGGAAATCACATTTAGTATGTTGTGATGATGCTCAGGGAATGAATGTAAATTAATTTAAAAAAAAGTTTCAGGAGGGAAAAAAAACACTAAAACTGTTCTTATCAAAATTTTTTTAAAAATGCATATTTGATGACTGCAGTAAGCTATATAGCCCCAGCTAGGTACTACTTCATAGTATGTTCATTCTTCTCACTGAGGTGTATGCCTAAAGTCAGACTTGGGTTCATGTATATGTATATATCAGCTGCGCTTGCTATTGGAAATATTTAGACTAATTAAGTTCATTAGCAAATCAATTAAATGGGGGGAGGGAAAGGCATAGAAAGCAACCATTGATAGGAGAGACAATGTGGGAGGACGGTGAGAAACGGCAGAGGGTGAGGGATAGGGCAAGGATGGCAAAAAAAAAAAAAAAAACCCAAAATATACAGGACATAAGAAATGGAAAATTATTTGTTGATAACATGTATGTTGATGTGCTTGATTGAGCCAATATACAGTGTATTCTGGATGGAAAACTCATTTTGTATGCTGTAATGATGTATAGTGAATTATTGTAAATAAATAAATTTAAAGAAAGAAAACAAAAACAAAACAAAACAAAAATGAAGTTTTTTTCTTTTCCCTGCCCAAACACGGCCCCCTGTTGTAGTTAAAAGCAGCTTTATCCTTCTAGTTCATGGAGTTCAAAACTGATGTCACTTTTTCACAACCCACACTCAAAACATCAGATTCATCAGATTTTGTTATTGCCTTCAAAATACATTATATAAAAAAATCTTCCCCTATTCATTACTTATTGCTTCTACCCTGGACCAAGCTGGCCTCATGTCTGGTCTCGATGATTGTGAGTACTCTCTCCAAAAGGTCTCTCTTGTCCTGAGTCAGTTTTTTTGTTTGTTTGTTTTGTTTTGTTATTGTTTCAATCAAAATAGAAGTCAGAGTGGTCTGTTTAAAAACTTAAGTCAGGTTACGTTAGGCTTATGCTTAAAACTCTCCAGTGGGGATGGCTCCATGGCCTGGTGCTTGAGGTACCTGGATCTCACATGGCGAACTGCACAGTTTGAGTCCTGATTCTGGTGACTTGAGAAACACACAGGTTGTTTGTGCATGCATGTGTGTCCCAAATCTCAGTGGGATGGAGAAATGGAGAGAAGGGATTGTGATGTGACTTTTCTCCACCGGGGAGTACTTTCTCCTTTCCCTCCCTCTTTCTCTGATCAGCACATGTGTCCTTTAGCAAAAAACAAACAAAACAAAACAAAACAATAAAAACAACACTTTCGATGTATTTCCATTGTGCCCAGGATTAAGGCCAAGATAAGGCATATACAGTTGGCATTTGAGCCCTCACCTAACTGTATTTCAGTAGCTACTACTACTCTCTTTTTCTGCTCATTTAGCTGTAGCTAGTTTATTCAGCTTCTTGTTCCTCCTGGAATAAATCAAGTCATATCTAGGCCCAAGGTCTTAAACATTTTAGCAACTGAGCTTATAACTGTGCTAATTTTCCAGGTAAGCAGAAGTGCTAGAGATATAGATAGTTTATCTGAAGTAATAGGCAGGAATGTGAAATAAGCACAGAGATATTTGAGGTAAAAATAGAGTTAAAAAATTATCTTTTTCTCTTAGTGAAGTAGGAAGCAAGATTATTAGCTGAGTGAGATGGATTGGAAGTGTTATAAATTTAAAGTAAAAGAAAATGTGAGATAGTTGACTAGGATAATGACATGGTGAATGGGTTCAGGCTAAGTAGCATTAAATACCTTAGGTTTATAGACATGAATTTTAAAGTATGACCAGTCAGGATCTGTCCATCTTTCTTTTCCTCCACCCTTCTCTTCCATTCCCTTTCCATTGTTTTCTTCCTTTTCACATTTCTTCAGCAGCTTGAGGAAGGGTTGGTGAAAATAGAATATAAAATCAGGTTTGAAAAATTTGGCAAAGTAAGAAAGGGCTAAGACAATGAATGTATTTGCATAGATTGATTGTAATGAGGGCTTATGGGATTCAAGCTTTGTAAAGAGGGTAGTATGGATTATGGTCTTTATGGAAGTTACTGACTTGGAGTATTGGAAGGAGTTGACAGACAGGGCCTGCTAGCCATCTGAAAATGAAACTCTTCAAATTTATTGCCAGAATATAGGGGTTGGGGAACATGTTGTAGTTACTGTTAATAAAGTGAAGACAACCATGGAAATAAGTTGCTGAGGTAGAGTGGAGGTGAAAGTGATTTGAAGAGAAGTCAAAAAATTGCAGTAGGGTATTGGAAGGATGATTTGGATAAATTTTATAGTCACTAAGCACTTAATTTAAAATTTAATTAAAAAGTTTAAAAGATATTAAGTGAATTTCCCACATATACAAGTTTTCATTCTTTTAAAATTTTATTTTTTAATTGCTAGAGGATATATGTGCTTACCAGAGAGAAAGAGAGATGGGAAGAGAGGACAAGCACCTCCCAATGGGTTGTGGTCATGCCGCAGTCCTTTTTCCCTCCATTTCTCTATCCTCTCAGGATTTGGGACATGCGTGGTGTGCTTCTCATGCTGCTGGGGCTTCTCATGTGGTTGGCCATATGGGGTCTGGGTCCTTGGGTATAGTACTTAACCGTTGTGGGGCCGGTCTTCATTTATCTTTTTTTTTTTTTTTTTTTTTTTAAGTTTTTTTCTTCCCTTAAAGAGCCAGCATACACCTACAATGGTCTCAAATCCCGTGATCTAACCCCTTCACTCGCCTTCATTGAGCCACGGTTCATGAGCAAATGTATGCCTGGCATATTCAGGGAGGTCTCTGGACTTGAACTAGGAACCTTCCCATGCAGGATTGCTTCACAGAGCATTACGTTTTTACCCCTGCACCACCGTCTGGCCTGCATTTATCTTTTAAAAAATAAAATACCTCCATGAGAAAATAAATCTCTTTCTTAAAAATAAAGCTTTCTTAAAAAACAGGGAACCTGATCTTTTTTCCTCTTACTCATATTTTTTCTTCTTATTGCTGTAAGCAAGTTATAGTAATCTCTTCTGTCTGCTCAAGGCTCTTTGAATTAAAATTCCCCACTGTGTGTATAAAAAAAGCAAGATAATTTAGTTGAGTTTAAAAATTGTTACAGTATTCCTCAGTTAACTTTGGGGGTTGATGCTGAATTATAAAATGTTGTTGATCCTGAATTGTAAAATGATTTCTTAGTCCATGAGACTTACACAGAGTTTTTGCAATTCATATAGAAGGAGAAAAATCAATTGTGTAGGTCTTTAAAAATGGTTTTAGTAGTGGTTTGTTATTCCGAAATGTTGGAGAAACTTTGGCAGGAAATCAGAGCTATAGAGTAAGCCAAGAGTAGGACAGCAAAGTCATTATTCTACTTTTTAGAGAAGAAAGTCTTTTAAATGGTGGTGACCCTTAGTGCTTTAGCAAGAGTACTCTATTGGGACATAATTTGGATGCAAGGCTGTGTCCAAGTAATTAGAAAAGTGAGTACTGTGAAATAGTGCTATAAAAAAAATAATTTGTAATAAATAGCTATTTTAAATTACAACAAAGATGTATAGATCAAAATAAGAAGACTGAATACATGTAATATTTATTTATTTATTTATGGTTTTTGCCATAGGATGTGTGTGTTCACTGGTTGAGACATAAGAAAAGTGAGAAATCACCCTCCGGGGGAATGGCCACACCGTAATCCCGTCTCCATTCTTCTCTTGGAATTCTAGGCACACATGTAATTTTCAAACTGCTGGGTCTAGGAATTGAACCATAGGTGGCCATGTAGGAGTGAAGTGCCTTAACCATTATGCCACCTGCAGAACCAAATGTAGTGTTTGTTACCACACATTACTATGTAGTTAGAACTTCTGGACAACACAAAATTTGTTTGAGCTGTGCCTCATAGCATGGAACATTTAAGTTGGTGCTAATGCCAACTTTAATTTAGAATATTTGCCCTGTATTCCCAGGTAAATAACAAAAAACAAAAAACCCTAAACATTTAACAAAATTAAAGAGGAGTGCCTGAATGAAGCAAAAAAATAACAACTTTCTTGAGTTTAAATATTAGCTGATAGATTTAAATTAGGACATACAGAAGCTGTGGTAGGAATTAATAATTTGTAAAAGGAAGTGAGAGGATAATTAAGACAAGGAAATGAAGAAATTGGACTCAGTAATCTGAAGTAAATCAGGATAAAGGACTCAGTGAGTAATCTGAAATAAATCAGAATAAAAGCAGTGAAGGTGGAATAGGGAAGTAATGATAAATTGCCTCTTTGATGACTTAATATTCCACTTTAATCATGCTTATTTTTGCTTCTTTAGTTTGTCTTGATTCTTTCCTTGACCTTTTTCATGCTACAAACCCTGGAGTATTTGTTGTTGAGGAATAGGAAGATGTGTATCTCAGAGACTGGTATTACCTTTGAAGAGCTAAAACTTCATGACTATGATTCCTATATTTTAATTTTGGGGTTTTCTCCTTTATATTATAATAGTTAAGCTTATTGGTTTCCTAGTCATCTTCTCTAATTTTTTTTCTGACATTTTGATCACTAATGGTATGACCACTAAAGAAACACTGAATAACTTCTTATCAGGGATGTCATAAACAGAGTTTAAGCGTTAAACTGTGTCTTTGAATTGGGCAGTTTCTAACTTTGAGACTTTGTTCCTTTTATCCAAGCTCCCTGGTAACCCGTAAAATTTTTCAGTCTTATATTTTTCTCTTGGTGAAAGACTGCGTTTTTTTTTTTTTTTTTTTTTTTTTTTTTTTTTTTAAGTTCCTTTCTTCCTTGTATTTATGAATGAGAGAATGACAGACAGAGACAGGCACTCCCAATATGGTCTTCATGCTGTGATCCACTTCTAGTCTTTTTTTTTTTTTTTTTTTTTTTTTTTAAGAGAGATTTTCGCTATAGGGTGTGTGTGTTTGGCAGAGAAACAGAGACAGAGAGACAGAAAGTGAGAAATCACCCCTCAAGGTGATGGCCATGCGGTAATCCCTTTTCCTCCGTTCTCCTCTTGGATTTGGGCATGTGCCCACACATGTCCTTGGTGTGCGTTTTAAGCCACCAGGTCCCAGACTTGAACCTCGTTTGATACATGAGATTTCAGCGATGTAACCCATTACATCACCTGCTGGTACCACACTTTTAGTCTTCATCAGCCTGGATCAAGGGCATTCCACCTCCCTACCCCCTGTGTAGGGAGACCTCAGGATGCGAGCCCAGCACCTAGCCCCGGGTCAGGCATCACAGAGCATTGCTGTGTAGCTTCACTAAGCCTTGGCTCATTTAATAGTAATTATTCATAGCAGCTACTCATCTTGGCTATACAAATATAACTGACAGTGACTTGAAGAGATAATTTAGCCACATCCCATTTTGGCTACTAGGCATTATTCATTTATTTTCTCCATGACAGACATCTAGACAAGAACCCCCAACAGAATCTCCATGCTGGAATCTGTGTTAGGCATGAACAGGAAGGCCTGGGGATGCAAACTCAGAACACTCCCTTGTGGATCCACATTTGTGCTACTGCCTGGTTGCTGCTTAAACGTTCTGAGCGTCAATTTTTGTTTATAAATCCAGGCACCTGGAACCAAAATTTACTAACCTACATTAGTTGCTAGTCTTACCAAATAATGGTGTATTGTAGTAGGGAAAAAATGAGATTTGGTGAAAGCATTGGCTGAATTTCTTTATTTCAGAAACTTGGTTTCCACATTTTTAAAATGACCTATTAATAAAGCTTTATAGGTGACATCTGGTAATATATGTGAAAACACTTTGCAAAATACAAGTAGGATTATTATTCACTCAGTAATGAAGTGTTTTTTTTTTTTTTTTTTTTGGAGAGGTTTTTGCTATAGGGCGCGTGCACTCGCCAGACAGACAGAGACAGACAGAGAGACAGAAAGCAAGAAATCACCCCCGGAATCTTGGGCATGCACACACACGCACCCGGCGTGAGTTTTAAGCCACCAGGTCCGGGATGCAAACCGCGGTGGACTACGTGGGAGTCCAGCGACATAGCCATTTTGCTAACTGCTGGTCCCAGTAATTAAGTACTTATGTGCTAGGCATTTTGTTATCTTTTCTGGTTTTAACATTTTTTTTTGTCTTTGACTCCCATAAATAAATTTTTGTGAAAAATAAAACTATTTGACCATTTGGAAACTGGTATATAACAATGAAAAATAAAATTTGTTCTTTGATCAGATCCAGAATAACTAGACCAGCTAAATAACTGCCATATTTTGCATCTTCAAGATTACAGTTTTTATGTTGGGTTCTGTTTAAAGGTAACTCAAGTAAAATATCTAGTAAAATTGCAAAATTTAAAGTAAGCATTTGTAAACTGATTATTTTAACTTCTCAAGTGTGAATCTTTTATGTTTGCTTTTTATTATTTATATTAATGTTGCTAAATCAACTTCTTGGCTCCCTTTTAAAACTTAGATCAGCTTTGAATGTTTAGGATTGTGATATTGGTACCATTTCTCAATATATTGCAAATAATATTTGTAGTTGAAAACACGTCCATTAAAAAACCCAGACGTGTTTTTTAATGGATTATGTAAAATTTATCTTAAAACTAAAGAGTGCTTCTTTGCTTCTTTTGCATTTTAAGTATTAGCATTAAATCTATTTTGACATAAATTCTTACTTGTAGTTTATGGATTTACTGTTTGAGGTATAAAGAAAACATTTACAGTATGGCTATTTGATAATACTTAAAATTTCCTATTTCATAACTTTTGTCTTTTAAAGGTATTTCTTCTACTCAATCCTATCAATTTTTTCTCCCACAGAAATTACAAAGCAGAGACTTTGTTTCACTTACAGCCTACTTCTGTATTTTACTTTTTGCTGTCTTTTAAAGCTGATGATGCTATCTTTGAAGTTGGCTTTTATTTGGGATCAATTTATTTAAAAAGTACAGTAAAACTTTAGTCATATCTATTTAACACAATTATTGGGCTTTTCTTAAGTTTTCTACCTGTACAGTGCTGTTGTTGAATGTTTTAAATCAACATTAACAATTAAGAATTGTTTTCATATGCATAATTCCCTGACTTATGATGGATTGACTTAGTGATTTTTTGACTCTACAATTATCATGGGTATTAAATGCATTTTAACTTACAGTTTCAACTTGTGATGGGTTTATTGGGATGTACCTCCTCATAAGTCAAGCAGCATTTATATATAATTTTTATTGTCAATTAAAAAATTTTAAAAATTATATAAAAAATAATTATATCCAGATAGATTTTATAGCTTGTAACTTCATTTTCAGTAACTGAAAAATGAACTCTAACCATACTTTCTCAATATTCTGATTAAATGCGCTTTTGTGTACTTATTATTGTAACAATGAGCTTTAGTGTATTATTGTAACAAACTCTAAAACTGCCTTTTGGAGAATAAAAATGTAGTTAGAATCTAGTGGAATCCAGTGGAATTACAGCATGAAAGATTTTGAATACTAGAGAAGTCAGGGATCACATTAAATTTGTTTATTTGCTAGAGAGCATATGTGTTTGCCAGAGTGAGTTAGTGAGAGAGAACACATCCTCTCCCTCCAGCCCCTATAGAGCATGGTGATGGTCCTCCAGATCTCCATTTTGTCAGGACTTTGGGTGTACACACATGCACCAGCATGTTTTTCAAGTCACTGGAGTTAGGATTTGAACTTCCTGGTTGGTCATGTGGGATCTAGCTCCCCTAACCACTGCATAATGTTATCAAATCCTTTAGCAGATTTAATTTTCCTTTGGGAATCCTGAAAGAGCTGGAAATAGATGTAGGACTGTATGTAAATTTGGAGGACTGTATTCTTAATTTGGGAGGTGATAAATAGAAAACTGGAATTCTGTGTGGGTACTAGAGATGGGAGAGAGAACAACAGCAGCAAAAAGACTATCAGTAGGTTAGGAATGACTTGATATAGATTAGATAAAGGGTAGAACATTATTTGAAGCAGGGTCTTCAAAGAAGAGCACACTAGATCCAGTGAGACAAGGAGCAAAGATCAAAGATCTTAGAACATATATTATCTAAAAAAAAGAAGAAGAAAAAAAAGAAAAAAAAAAAAAAGAAGTGTGACATTTAACTGGTATTTAAAATATGAAGTGACCCTAGTATATTGTCTTGGACTTAAATAGTTTTCTATAAAGAAACCATGGATCAGGTCAGCAGGTGCCGTGGAGGTTAAGGTGGCTGGATCCCACATGGCCCACTCCACAGTTAAAGTCCTAGACCTGGCTACTTGAAAATCACTCTGGGTGTGTGTACATGTGTGTCCAAAATCCCAAGAGGAGAATGGAGGAAAAGGTATTGTGATATGGCCATCCTACCTGGGAAGTTATCCCCCTCCATCACCACAAGCACACATGCTGTATAGCAAAAACGAAAAGAAAAGAAACTATGGATTGGGGACAGGTAGTCGTATAATGGTAAAGCAATGCCATAAGAGACTTACCCATGCTGGAAGGTTTAAGGGTCACACCTGGAGACCTTGAGTATGCCAGGCATATGTGTGTGCCCATGATCTGCAGCTGACTGGGGACAGATCACAGTGGGAAGACCCTGTTTGGGGTGCCTTCCTTCTTATTCTCTCTCCTTCTCCCTCTCATTGAAGAAAGAAAGGAAGGAAGGAATATATGGATTAAATATAAACATTGTAATGTAAGCAGAGGCAAACGATAAAAAATGGCCAGGCTGATGCTTCTCATCTTAATCTGTTTGAGGAAAAAACTCAAGACTTATTAACAAAGGAAAGAAATATAGCAGCAATGGTGATGGTGGGGGAAAGTCTTCAGAAGTTCATGGAAAATGTGTATTATGAAAAATCTTCATGGATTTCAAGTTTTTTTTTTTTTTTTTTTTTTATTGTTGCTATATATAGAGAGAGAAAGAGAGAGGGGAAGTGAGAAATCCTTATCCTTCCCCCAACAGGGTGGATGGCCACTCCACTTCTTCTTCACTGTCCTCTTGGGATTTGGGGCATGCACACACACATGCCTGGTGTGATTCTCAAGCTGTGGATCCAGTGCCTTAGCTTCCATGCCACCTGCTGACCCAGATTTTAATTTTTTTTTTTCTTTTTTGGAGAGGTTTTTTTTTGCTATATGGCACGTCCACTCGCCAGAAAGATGGAGAGAGACAGAAAGCGAGAAATCACCTCCCAGAGGGGATGGTCACGCCGCAGTCCCTTCTCCTCTCGGGATCTTGGGCATGCACACACATGTGCCCGGCGTGAGTTTAAGCCACCGGATCCGGGACTCTAATCGCGGTCCGCTGCATGGGAATTCAGCGACATAGCCATTCCAGCATCGTTTGGAACTTTTTCCTATTTCCAAACTGAAACTATGTACCCATTAAACAATAACTTCTTATCCCCCATTAAACAATAACTTGTCATCCTCTTCCCTCAGTTTCTGCAACTGTTATATTTCCTTCATTATATTCATTGAGATGTGCCAGTCACCAGTGACAATATATTGGATTCCATTTATATGAAATTTACCAGAATAGGCAAACCTGTAGAGAGACAGATTAGTGGTTTCCTATTGTTGGGGGAGAGGGAAAATAAGGAGTGACTTCTAATGGGTACCTACTGGGTTTCATTAGGGATGATGAAAAGTCACACAGTAAAAAGATGAGTGGTTGTAGGGGAGAAGTGAATGACTGGTGAAGCACGGGATTTTTAGAGGAGGTGGCAGGGGAATTAATCTTTTTTGATGTAGTAAGATATACATAACACAAAATTTACCATCTTAGCCATTTTTTTATTTAAAAAAAATTTTATTTTTTGAGAGATTTTTGCTATAGGGCATGTGCACTCACTGGAAAGACAGAGAGAGAGAGAAACAGGAGGCGAGAAATCACTCCCCAGTGATTGGCCATGCTGCAATCCCTTATCCTCCGCTCTCTCGGGATCTTGATCTTGGGCATGCACACACATGCACCCGGTGTGAGTTTAAGCCACCGGTTCTGGGACTTGAACTGTGGTCTACTACATGGGAGTCCAGTGACATAGCCATTACGCCAACTGCTGGTCCCTATCTTAGCCATTTTTAAGTGTACAGTTAGTTCAGTGCTATTAAGAATACTCATATTGTTCTCTATCACTACCATCCATCTCCGGAAATCTTCGTCTTGCAAAACTGAAATACTACACCCATTAAATAATAACTTCACACCTCCCACAAACCGCCATTCTACTACTCTCTGATTTTTACTGATGTTGGTACTTTATGTAAGTAGAACCATACAATATTTGTCCTTTTGTGACTGGTTTATTTCACTTAGCGTAATGTCCTCAAGGATTGTCCATATTTTGTAGCGTGTGTCAGAATTTATCTCCTTTTTAAGGTCTGTTCTGTGTATAAAATACATTTTCTTTATCCCGTTGCTTCTGCTTTTAGAATTTTTTTTCCCCTTTTTTAAGTTTATTTTATTGGGGGGGGAGAGAAGGGGAGAAGGAAAGGAAGAAGTGATCGGCACACCCTACAGGGTCTCCTCATGCCTCCGGCTTCCCCCAGCCTTCCCTGAGCCCTCCAGCTAGACAACTGGGCATGTGTGCACCTGAAATGTTTCAGGTCAGATGGGGATCTGCATCCTAGGAAGCCTTGTAAATATGATAAAGAATGTAGATGAGCCGTCGTATGACATATAGTACATTACTGTTAACTGTATTTACCCTCCTATATTTTACAACACTAGAAATTCTTCCTTTTATCTATAATTTTTATGTCCATTAAACAGCATGACTATCTTCTCCCTGCCTCCCCCTCCCCCAGCTTCCCAGCCTCTAGTAGTCATTCTTCCCCTTTATTTCTATGAGGTCATTTTTGCAATTGATTTGGATTTCTTTCCTCTCTCCATTCTTCCCTCCTTCCCTCTCCAACTGCCCCCCCCCCCCATTGCCTAGGGCATGTGTGCTTTCTAGAGGGTAAACAGACCTAGAGAGCAAGAAAGCATTCCCCAGTGGACTGTGGTCATGCCACAATCCCTTCTCTATCCTGTTGAGATTTTGGACATGCATGCACAACTACATGGTGTGTTTTCAGCTATCAGGGTAAGGATTCGAACTGCACTTGGCCATGTGGGATCTGACTCTCTTAACCACTAGCCTACAGCACCAGCCCTGGAGATTATTCTTGAAGGAAAATGATGGTTTTCCTGAGAACAGGTTGAAGAGAATGATATATTTGAGGACTGAAAGAGCTTTACAGGACGACACTGTTATAATGTGTCATGTTTACTTCCATTTTAAGATGGGAAGAAGTTAAAAGAGCCTTGATAACTTTCCAAACATCTAGTCAATGGCAGATTAGACTCAGATACATTTGACTTTATTCAGCTAAACAGTTCCTTATTCAGTGCCTGCTGTGGTGCCAGGCTTGGTGCTTTCAGGCCTGGGTAGTTCGCAGTTGAATAATACATGGCGGGACCAGCAGTTAGTGTAATGGCTGTGTCGTTGGACTCCCACGTAGTCAACTGTGATTTGAGTCCCGGACCCAGGGGCTTAAACTCACGCCGGGTACGTGTGGGTGCGTGCCCAAGATCCCGAGAGGAGAATGGAGGAGAAGGGATTGCGGTGTGGCCATGCCCCCTGGGGGGGTGATTTCTCGCTTTCTATCTCTCTGTCTCTCTGTCTTTCTGGTGAGCTCACGCGCCCTGTAGCCAAACAAACAAACAAACAACAACAAAAAAAAAAACCCAAAAAACAAAAAACATGGCAAGTGAATAAGATGGTAATTTTAGGGAAACTTGAAGACCTAGAGAGAGACTATTTATAGTCTGAGAGTTAAGACCATTTTCTGGAGGACATAATGCCTGAGCTGAAACTCAGAGGGAGATAAGAGTTCATTTCAAAAAGGTTGGACTAGGGAAGGGTGTTGCAACCAGGGGGAACCATGTGTGAAGGCATTCAGACATAAAGTAACATGATTTATGCCTAGTAACCTATTTCTAGGTCTTAAGAGCGAGGTGGGTGAAGACCAGCAGAAGTGCCTATGTCTTTTTTTCTATAGAATACCTCATTGCTTTTTTGTATAAGTATCAGAAACTGGGTAAAATATTTGTGGATAAAATTTTAGACTTTTTCAGTGTGTTTTTACCTTTCTTTTCTAGGATCAGTTCGACAGCTTAGACAAGCATACACAATGGGGAATTGACTTCTTGGAAAGATATGCCAAATTTGTTAAAGAGAGGATAGAAATTGAACAGAACTATGCAAAACAATTGAGGTAAGTTAAAGTTTTTTTTTTTTTTCAATTCTTATAATACTTTAGGCTAACTGATTGCACCACTGGAACTACTGTTCAGTTCTTAGAAAAGAAATGACATGTTCTAACAGCTAAATGTTAGATAAATGTGATATTCCTTTTCTTTTTCTTTTTTTTTGAGAAAGATTTTTCCTATAAGGCACGTGTGCGTGCCAGAAAGGAGAATGACAGAAAGTGGGAAATCAACTCCAGTGGGGATGGCCATGCCATAATCCCTTCTCCTCCATTTTCCTCTCGGGATTTTGGTCATGCACACACATGTGCCAAGTGTGAGTTTTAAGCCTCCGGGTCCGGTACTTGAACTGTGGTCGACTGTGTAGGAGCCCAGCAAAATAACCAGTATGCCATGTGCTGGTCCCAGATAAATGTGATATTTCTGAGATTTATTTTTGTTTTCTATCACACTTAGATTGAGTTAGATAATTTATTAAGGGGAAAAGCAAAATACTGAGCCAGCAGGTGATGAGTGGTTAAGGTGCTAGACTCCCATATGGTCAGCCATGGTTCAAGTCCTGGACCTAGTGGCTTGACAGTCACGCTGGACATGTGTGTGCGTGCCCAAAATCCCAGGATGAGGATGAAGGAGAAGGGATTGTGGCATGGTCATCTTTCCTAGGAGGTGATTTTTCACTTTCCCTTTCACTGTCTCTCGCTGTCTAGTATGTGTACCTTATGACAAAACTTTTTAAAAAAATCATATGCTAAGATTGCTAAGATCTAGTCCAATAAGATATTTTGAGTGAAAGAAACACTACTTTTACATAAATTTTATTGCAATATAATTTTGTAATTGTTCTATTTTCTATACACAGACATATACACTTACGTTCATTTAATTTTTTCTTTCATGAATGAGAGAGACAGAAAATCAGAGAGAGGCACCCCTAATAGTGTCTTCACACTGTGTCCAACCCCCTGCTTCAGGTAGATCAAGGACACATGTGTGCTTGGCATGTTCAAGGAACTCTCTGGAAGCAAACTCAGAACCTTTTCATGTGGGTCAGCCTTGCAGAGCATTGTATTAATGCTGTGCCATTGCCTGGCCCCTAATTGTTCTGTTTACTTATTTTTTGTTACTGATCTCATCCTGTACCTAATTTATAAAATAGACTTGATCATGTGTTTGTATGTATAAGAAAAATGTGGTATGTAGAAAGTTTAGTACTATCCTCAGTTTCAGACATTCATTGGGATCTTGGAATGAATCCCTCAAGGGTGTGGGGGGCTGCTGTATTTTGATTAGAGGATCCGATATCTCCAGGCTCTCTCTCTTGGCTCTGTTTCCCCTTTTTCTCAGGTTCTATTCAGTACCACCCTTTCCATTGCTTTACCTACAGATTTCTTATCTTTTTACCTCCACATCCTGGTGAACAATTTTGATCTTCTCTGCTATATCTTTTGGAGAGGAGATAGGAAGGAAAAGGGAGAGAGAGAAGGATGTAAAAGAAAGGAAAAGAGTATGAAGGAAGGGAGAGCAAGCTTGTACTAGTTCTTTTCTCCAGAAATCCTAGCAAAAGTCTCCTTTTATCATCCTCACACTCGATTAGGTCAGGTTTATCCTGAATGGTTCACTACAACAGTAATATTGAATTGGCTTATCCTTAATGCTAGGGGAAGGATGTTACCCAAAATAAATTTAGGGTAGTAGTCTCAGAATGAAGGGGAAATATTTGGGTTTTTTGTTTGTTTGTTTTTAGATTTTTTTTTTCCCCATAGAATGTATTTACTCTTTGGAAACAGGGACGGAGAAAGAGGGAAAGTGGAAAATACCCACAAATGGGATTGGCCATGCTATAGTCCCTTCTTTTCCATTCTCCTCTTGGGATTTTGGGCAGACCCACATAATCCTGGCATGTTTTTCAGGCCATTGGGCCTGGGATTAAACCATGGAAATGTGTACTACATTAGTCCATGCAGCCAGCTGACTGTACCTTTATCTACTCAGTACCGTGAATAGATCACTTTTATATATATATATATATATATATTATATATATATATATATATTTATATTTATATTTATATTTATATTTTCTTCTTTTACTTTTAAAGATTTATTTAAACTTTTCCATGAGAGAGAGAGAGAGAGAGAGAGAGAAAGGACAGGCATCCCCAATAGGGTCTTCACCCCATGATCCCCATCAGCTTTAGCCAGCAAGGATTGGGGGCAGGTGCCTGTGTGTGCATGCATCAGTGTGCATAGGGAGACCTCAGGAGGTGAACCTGGGATTTTCCTATGTGGCCCCAGCATTGCAGGATGCTGTCTTTTTTTTTTTTTTTTTTTTTTTTTTTGAGAGTTTTTTGTGATAGGGCATGTGCGCTCGTGAGAGAGACAGAGAGATAGAAAACGAGAAATCACCCCCCAGGGGATGCCCAGGCCGCAGTCCCTTCTCCTCCATTCTCCTCTCAGGATCTTGGACATGCATGCACACACGCCTGGCGTGAGTTTAAGCCACCGGGTCTGGGACTTGAACCGCAGTCGGTTACATGGGAGTTCAGCGACACAGCCATTATGCTAACTGCTGGTTTCTTTCTTTTCTTTTTTTTTTTTAAGAGGTTTTTGCTATAGGGTGTGTGCGCTCGCCAGAGAGACAAAGAGACAGAAGGCAAGAAATCACCCCCCCCAACACCCCCTCCACCCCTCCCTGGAGGGGATGACCAAACCGCAATCCCTTCTCCTCCATTCTCCTTTTGGGATCTTGGGCACGCATGCACATATGCCTGGTGTGAATTGAAGCTATGTGTCCAGGACACATACTGCAGTCTACTACATGGGAGTCCAGCAACATAGCCATTATGCCATCTGCTGGTCCTCCGGTATTCTCATTTCTAAACTCTTCTGCAGAAAAACACAAGTGTGCAGTCTAAAAGTACCTGTTAGTAAAAGAATAATGAAAAATACTGTGGTATATGCAATTAAAGAATTCAGGTATACCAGCATACTTGAACTTTAAAGGCTCTTTTATGTAAAAAGCAAGTTGAAAAACTTAATTCTCAGTAAGATTTCTCCATTGCTTACTTTACCTTATTTATATATGCAATTAATGGATAAAGTTTATATATATTCTGAAGAGGTCTAGAAGGATACATCCCAAATTATTTTAGTTGCTACCACTTCAAAATGGGAGTTTGTGGTAATAAAGGAATGAATTGCTTCATATACTTTTTTTTAGAGAGATTTTTTTGCTGTAGGGTGTGTGCGTTCCCTGGAGAGACAGAGACAGACAGACAAAAAGCAGAAAATTACCCTCCCCCCAGAGGGGATGGTCACACCACAATCCTTTCTCCATAATTCTTTTGGGATTTTGGGCATGCAGTTAACATATGCCCGGCATGAGTTTCAAGCCAGCAGGTCCAGGACTCAAACTGCAGTGAACTACATGGGAGTTCAGCAACATAACCATTATGCCATCTGCTGGTCCCCTTCATACACTTTTGTACTGTTGAATATTTTTTTTAAATAATTATTTTATTTTTTATTTATTCATTGATTTTTTAATTTGACCAGAGAGAGACAGGGTGAGAATGAGAGAGAGGAAGTGAGAAAGCAAGCCACCAGGTCCAGGACTCAAACTCCTGTCGGCCATGTGGGAGTGTCCATCGCCTTAATCACCACGCCACCTGCTGGTCCCTGTACTGTTGAATATTTTCAATGATTATGTATTTTGCTTTTGTAATGCTTACAAAGATGATGTATAATTTTCAAGAGTCTTATCACACATTATAATTAAAACATAATTGAGGGACTAGCAGATGACGTAATGGTTATGTCACTCGACTTCCACATTGCCTGACCATAGTTTGAATCCTGGACCTGGCAGCTTGAAACTTACGTCGGGTGCATGTGCGTGCATGCTCAAGGTCCCAAGAGGAGTAGAGAAGGGATTGTGGCGTGGCCAATCCCCCTCAGGGGTGATTTCTTAACTTTCTGTCTCTTTGGTGAGCGCATATATCCTATAACAAAAATCTCTCCTTAAAAAAAATGGATACAACTTCAGCAATATGGGATATTTAATTGCCCAGGAGGACTTAGACCTCTTGGGTTTATGGATGACCAGTATTTTGCTAGAGCAACAGGACTTGTCTAGTCAGACGGCAGACTTACTTGCCCATATCTGTTCTAAGACTGATAATAATCATTGTTTTCACTTACTTGCAAAAAAGGAATAGCATCATACCATTAAAGCAAGGGTGGTTAGAATCCACAATTATATGATATAAAAAGTAGAATTTTATAGTGAAAAAGTGGGTTTATTATGTATAGAGACCAGTTTAGATCAGTGATTTGCATCTTTTTCTTTTTTTCTTTATGAAAAAGAGAAAGAGAAACAGAGATAGGTATTTCTGACTTTCCCTGGGTGTTGATCTACCTGCTTCAGCCTATTAGGATTATAGTTGTGGACATCTGCACCTGACTTGTTCAGGTTGGTTCAAGAACTGAACGTGGTACTATTTATGCACCACCAACAGCTGGGCCAGTGATTTGCACCTTTTAAGGAATGCAGCACGCTTAAGAAATTTGACATATTTCCATCCTAACAATGGCTGTCATAATAGTGGTTCTCAACAATAGTAGGATTATTGGAAGATGTTGAGGTATTTGAAAAAAGGAAGAATTGTAAAGAGGCATGTTTAATTTGAAACCATCTATTCTCCTCCCTCTGAACTTAGATTTTATTTTTTGGATGAATACTTAGTAACCGAAGTATTAGCTGCTGTTTATAGTATCTTTGTGCAAAGGGAAGAGGTTTGCCTTGTTTATTTCTTGTTCTTTAATTGGAAGAATTCTTTCGGTTAACTCCTCTTAATTTTGTTACCGCAGAGGATAATTTCTTTCACAGTGAGGCAGCACTTTTTCCCTTTTAAGTAATAACTATATTCAGGGTATTAAACATTGATATATTTAATATGTTGCAAGATTTGAAATATCAATTAGTCTTTTGTACCCCCTGGATTTTTTTTTTTTTTTTCTTTCTTTTCTTTTAAAAATTTACCAGAGGGTATGATTGCTCACCAGAGAGAAACAGATAGAATAAGAGAAAGCATCCCTCAACTGAGCATGGTCACATCATCGTAATTCCTTCTCCATTTCTTCATTCCGTTGAGATTTTGGGCACTCAAAAAGAGAGAGAATCCTGGGGCCGGTAGGTGGCGTGGTGGTTAAGAGCGCTGGATTCCCACATCGCTGACCATGGTTCGAGTCCTGGACCTGGAGGCTTGCTTTCTTGCTTTCTCTTTCTCTCTTTCTGTGTCTCTCTGGTCAAAAATTTAAAAATGATAATAACAACAAATAGAAATAAATACATGCATACATACATACATACTAAAAAAAAAAAAAGAGAGAGAGAATCCTCTAAGGGGATGTGGTTGCACCATAATACTTCTTCCTTCGTCTCCATCTGACAGGATGATTTTGGGCATGCATGCACGTATGCCCAGCATGTTTTTCAACCCATTGGGGCTGGAATTTAAACCATAGTTGGTCATGTGGAATCTGACTCCTAATGTGTGGAGCTTAACCATTGTGCTACAAGGGCTGGCCTTTTTAGGCTTTAATTTAACTTTGTTTTGGTTTTGATTGATTTTTTACTATTGATTTGAGAATGGGAATAAATAGAAGATAAAACATCCAGTCATGTCTGAAGACATGGTTATAGACAATTGAATTATGTGCATTTTGATTGATGCTTAAGTGGTGGCTTCAAATCACTTGGTGGGTTGATTTTTGTTTGGAAAGACATAAACAACTGAAACCAGTCATTCTTTAAATGAAGAAGCTCTCTATATATGATAGGTATGTAAGTTAATTTTTTTCTGTTAAAAATAATTATAGTATTAAGGTCTATCTCAGAGGTATTACTGTATGAAATTACATTCTCCAGTCTCCACCCAGAGCCTACAGTTTGGTTCACATGCGGCAGTGTGTTTTACTGTTGGGAGAGAAATAAAGCAGAGGATAGGAAGCCCACAAGCTACTTAGAGCAGAATCTCTGAATTACTATTTAAATTTTATTTTATTGTTTACTTTTTTGCTATAGAGCATGGCACCCTCAGGAAACAGAGAGGGAGGGAAAGAGTGAGAGAAAGATAGAGAAAGTGAGAAAGCACTCCCAAGCCCAGCTGTTAGTGGTGCATAAATAGTACCATGGCCACAATCCCTTCTCCATCTTCCTCTGGGGATTTTGAGCACGTGCACACACGTGCCCAGCATGCTTTTCAAGCTGTCCGATCCGGCTGGGACTTGAACTGTGCATTTGGCCATGTGGGATCCAGCCATCTTAACCTCCAGTGCATGTGCTAGCCAGAGAGAGAGAGAGAGAACATTCCCTCATGGGGTGTGGTCATGCTACAATTTTTTCCCCTTTATTTCTTTATTCTCATAATTTTGGACCCACACACATACAATGTGTTTTTCAAGCCACTAGGGCCAGGATTTGAACCATGGTTGGCCATGGGGGATCTAGCTCCCTGGGTGTGGGCCTCAACCCTTATGTTACTTACAGGTCCAGCTCGCTGAATTCCTTTTGGTCACTATATTATTCGTATTTCTATATCTATACCAAGTTTGACAATATAGCTGGTACAGTTAGAACTGAGTGAATATAAGCTGAATGAATAATATCTGATTTGTGTTTGGGTTTAGTTTAGAAATTAGAATCTCTGATCATATGTTGAATTTTTGACTATGTACTGCTTTATATCCATAATGGAGTTTGGTATTGTGTATGTCATTGTGATGAGGTTGTTTAAGAGCTGCCCTAAATATTTAGGATAAGCTTAGATGTAGAATGACCCAAATATAACTAGTCTCTGCTTTCTATTTGCTGTTTACTTTATTGTGCCTTTTTATCATAATTTGCCATTTCCCTCACTTTTTAGTTTCAAAAGAACCCAGGGGGCCCATCTTTGTAACAACTTTCTGAAAATAAACACTACTTATTTATTCTTTGGTATTTACTTAACACTTACTGTAGCACCTAATATTTCAACACTATTCTGAGTGTTTTGTGCATATTGATACATTTTCCTAAAGTACCAGTGAGGTGTCAGAACTTTTATAAATATCAGAGCATGTGCCAGAATTTCCTTCCTTTTTAAGGCTGAATAATATTCCATTGTGTGTATATTCCACATATTTACCCATTCATTTACCCATTCATCTGATGATGGACATTTGGCTTGTTTTCACCTTTTGGCTATTGTGAATAATGCTTTGAAAATGATGTACAAATGATTTGAGTCCCTGTTTTGTGTTCTTTTTAGTATATCTAGAAAAGTAATGTCTGGATCATATGGTAGTTATATGTTGTTTTTTATTTTTATTTATTTATTTATTTATTTATTTGAGGAGTTGCCATACTGTTTTCCACAGTGGCTAACAGATTTTACATTCTCACCAGCAATACACAGAGTCCAGTTTCCTTGCTAGTACTTGTTCTTTTTCTGTTGTTTTGATACCAGTCATTCTAATGGGTATAAGGTAGTATATCATTGTGGTTCTGATTTGTATTTCCATAATGATTAGTGAGTTGAGCACCTTTTTATATACTTATTGGCCATTAGTGTGTCTTTGGTGAAATGTCTATTCAAGTTCTTTGCTTTTTAGAAAATAATTTTGCTATAGGACAGTCACTGGAGACAGAGAGAAAGAAAGAGAGGGAAGGTGAGGAATCACCCGCCAGGGGGAATAAGCCATGCCACAACCCCTTCTCCTCTGTTCTCTCAAGATTTTGAGCACACATGCACTCACACCCAGTGTGATTCTCAAGTCACCAGATACGGGACTCAAACTTAAGTCAGCCATGTGGAAGTTCAGTGTCTTAATCATCATCACCTGCTGGCTCCCCTCTTTGTCCATTTTTAAACGGAATTGTTTGACTTTTTATAGTTGAGTTTTAGGAGTTCTTTATATATTCTGTTTTTTTTTTTTTTTTTTTTTTTTTTTTTTTTTGAGAGGGTTTTTGCTGTAGGGCAAGTGCACTCATCAGAAAGACAGAGAGACAGGAGGGGATGGCCACGCCCCAATCCTTTTTCCTCCATTCTCCTCTTGGGATCTTGGGCACACACGCAAACATCCCTGACATGAGTTTAAGCCACTGGGTCTAGAACTCAAACCACTGTCTACTACATGGGAGTCCAGCGACATAGCCATTTCGCCAGCTGCTGGTCCCTATATATTCTGGATGTTACCTCCTCATCAAATAGATGATTTACCAATTCTTTCTCATCTTCTCTAGGCTGCCTTTTTTATTGTAATGATTATGTCCTTTGATGTATGTAATTTTAAATTTTGATATAGTCTAGTTTATGTATTTTTATTTTTGATGTCTATGTTTTTGGTATCATATTCAAGAAATCATTGCCAAGCCATCCAGTGTCATGAAGCTTAACTTGTAATAGCTTTATAGTTTTGGGTCTTACATTTAGGTCTTTGATGAATTTTGAGTTAAATTTTTCTATGATTTTAGATAAGGGGATGACTATACTTTTGCATGTGTTGTGTCTTTTATGTTTAATTGTCCACTAAATGAGAGAAGATTCTTGGCTGTGAGTGATGTAAACTCCAGTTTGAGTTAATTCAACCATAATGGGGGATTTATTGACAAGAGGAATTTTAACAACTTATTTATTGTCTTATTTAGTTCAAGAGAGGTTGAATAGTTAAACTGTTAGGTGGCTTGGAATACGGCTAGGTCATAGGAAGAAAAAGAAAAAGCCAGGGTCCTTTATCTTTTTTTTTTTTTTTTTTTTTTTTTTTTGACTTCTTTTGTTGGGTTGGTGGCTTTCTTCTTTTAGTGCAAACTGCTTTCTCCACATGGCAGGAAACACAGTCACCAACTTTGGCAGTTTTATGTCTTGAAGTTTCAGTTCCCAGACTGGTCTTAGAGCTGCATCAAGTTCAAAGTCTTAACCGGTCCAGGAAGGTAGCCTTTTGGCCCAGTTGGATTCACTTTTCCATCTCTAATCACTTAACTGAGCCCACAAATACAGCCACTTAAGTTAATCTGGCAGCTCTTAAGTATGTTAATCATTAGATATAGACAGGGCAGTTTAAGAAAAGGAGTACTAGTCAGTTAATCTGAGATCTCTTCTATTACTACCTTTTGATAGAAGAAATAGTATGATTTATATCCCATGTTATAAATAAAGAGGATACTGATCACTGGTTAAGTAATAATTAGAACTCAGAGCCTCTCAGATGTTGAAAGGTTGAATAGGTGTAAAGGTAATTCTTAGCCTTTAAGTTTTTTTTTTTTAGAGAGGTTTTTGCTATAGGGCACATGTACTCACCAGAGAGAGATGGAGAGAAAGAAAGTGAGAAATCACCTCCCAGGGGAGATTTCTAGTCTCCCCTCGGGATTTTGGGCATGCACACCCATGAGCGTGATGCGAGTTTTAAGCCACAGGGTCCGGGACTTGAACTGCAGTCAAATATGTTGGAGTTCAGCAGTGTAACTTTATGCCATCTGCTGGTTCCAGCCTTTAAAATTTTTTTAGATGTCTTATGTTCAAGATTTAATTGTAAAATGTAGTGTTAATATGTTATAGTCTAATCAATGAGAAATGAGGGGACATCCAGACATAACCAAATTTATTGGAGTTTTATAGATTAATAGGCCAGTGACTGCAAGAGGACTCATGTCTCTTAAAAACCCTCACAGCCTTGAGTGTAGGGAAAAGGGTTCTTATAAAGGCAAAAACAAAAACTGCATTTGGGGACTGGCAGTTGGCATAATGGCTATGTCACTGGACTCCCATGTAGCTCACCACGGTTCTAGTCCCACACTTCGTGGCTTAAACTCAATGCTGGGCACGTGTGCATCTGTGCCCGAGATCCCAAGAGGAGAATGCAGGAGAAGGGATTGCAACGTGGCCATCCCCTCTGGGGGGTGATTTCTCACTTTCTGTCTCTCTGTCTTTCTGGAAAACAAAACAAAATGCATTTGAGTCTGCAATCATTGAGGAGGAAGCGGTGACAAGGGGAATGAGTGGAGATTCCTATGCATAATGTGTTACAGAAGCCAGATCAAGCAGGTTAATAATCTCTAGACCTTTGCTTAAACACAATGGAATCTTAATGGTCTTCATGGCTCAGGGCAAGGGATTGGTGATTGATTATTGTATCACTAAGGGACACCTTAAGGTAAGGGAGTTTTGGGTTATTTAGCAAAGACAGTGTGAATGTTAATCACTCTATTTACTCTAGGCAAAAGGAGAAAGCCAGTTTTTCCCTTATAGAAAGGAGTTCAGAATGGAGGTGCTCCTGCTTCACTGCTTCAAACGATATTGTGCCAGCCAGTGGTATGGTGGTGAAGGAGTCTGGATCCCACATGGCTGACTGTGGTTTAAATCCTAGACCTGGTGCCTGAGAAGCACACTGGACACATATACTTGCTTGCCCAAAATCCTGAAAGGAGAAATGGAGAAGGAATTGTGGTGTGACTATCCCGGGATGGTGTGTGTGTGTGTGTGTGTGTGTGTGTGTGTGGTGCTTTCTTACCTTCCCTCACTGTCACTCTCTCTTTCCATTGAATGCATGTGTCCTCTGGCAAAGTAATTTTTAAAAAGAGAAAGAAAAAGAAACCAAATTAGATTTTGAGAAGGTGGTGCCAGCAGGTGATGTAGTGGTTACAGTGCTGGACTTGGGACTCCCACGTGGCTGAATGCAGTTTGAGTCCTGAATCCCACAGCTTGAAACTCACACCAGATGCATGTGCGTGCGTGCCCAAAATCCCATGAGGAGAATGGAGGGAAAGGGACTGTGGCGTGGCCATGGGGGAGGGAGATATATGATTTCTCATTTTCTCTTTGTGTCTTCAGTGAGTGCATGTGTCCTATAGCAAAACTCTAAAAAAAATTTTTTTGCGAAGGTATTTGGAATATTTTATAATTTTCACTGAAACCCAAATATGAATGTAAACATGATAAAACTAGAATGAATAAAAAAAGATCAGAATCAACAATTTAAATATATATTAAGTAGAATAACAGTTAAAATTATGTATATGACTGATTATAAGCTATTGTAATCTTTTTGTTTGTTTGTTTGTTTGTTTGTTTTTCTTTTTTGGAGAGGTTTTCGCTATAGGGCGCGTGCGCTCGCCAGACAAAGAGAGACATAGAGACAGAAAGTGAGAAATCACCCCTCAGGGGGATGGTCACGCCGCGATCCCTTCTCCTCCATTCTCCTCTCGGGATCTTGGGCACGCATGCACACGCGCCCGGAGTGAGTTTTTAGCCACCGGGTCCGGGACGCGAACCGCGGTTGACTACGTGGGAGTCCAGCAACATAGCCATTACGCTAACTGCTGGTTCCCAACTATTGTAATCTTTAGAGATAACCAATAACCATTAAATTAAGAAGCCTCCTCAGACCACTGAAGGAACATTAATTTCTTTGTATCCAGAGTGCAAGATCCTGAGGTACTTGGAATTTTAAGGTACCTAGAAACATGAGTGAAACACACACATACGCACACATGCTGAAACAAAGTACCAACATATCTATGACATTTCTTAGAATTTTTCTAATGTGTACTGTGTATGTATGGCACTTTGTATTTTAATATACTACTGATTTTTTTTTTTTTTTTGATAGGCTTTTGCTATAGGGGGTATGCGTTTGCCAGAAAGACATAGAGAGACAGAAAGCAAGAAATCACCTTCCAGTGGGGATGGCCACCCTGCAATCCCTTCTCCATTCTCCTCTTGGGATCTTAGACACGCACGCACCCGTGCCCGATGTGAATTTAAGCCACTGGGTCTGGGACTCAAACTGCTTTCGACTACATGGGAGTCCAGTGACATAGCCATTACGCCAACTACTGGTCCCTTAATTAGATTCAGTTAATTAATTTATTTTTAAAAATTTGCCACAGAGTGTGTGTGTTCTTCAGAGAGAAAAAGAAAGAGGGAGAGGGGGAAAAGCAGCCCTCAATGGAGTATAGTCTCATCACAGTCCCTTCTCCATTTTTCTATCCTGTTGGAATTTTGAGCATGTATGCACACATACATGCCCAGCGTGTTTTTCATGTTGTTGGAGTTGGGATTTGAAAGGTGGTACTCCATCTGTGATGTGGCTCCCTTAGTCACCAGGCCCCCGGGGTGGTCCAGTTAACTCCTGATTTATAACACACTAATAAAAACATGTCTTCCATATGAACTGCTATCATAATTGGTAACTTGAAGAAATGTGGATTTAGAAGAGAAGAGAAAGTTCTGAAAAAGAATAACCTAGGGGAACCAAGCCACTTACTGACCATGGTTCATATCCCACCCTGATGGCTTGAAAACCACCTAGGGTACATTTGCATGTGTGTCCCAAATCCTGACAGGGATGGAGAAACAGAAGAGAAGGGATTGCTGCATGACCACACCTGACTGGGAGTACTTCTTCCCTTTCTTTATCTGTTTCTCTTTCCTCTGGCAAGTACAGGTGCCCTCTGGCAAAATTAAAAAAAAAAAAAAAAAAAAAGAATAGCCTAGGGGAATTGACACTTAGGGGCAGATTTCTTGAGAGAGATGAATTGCCTAAGATATTTATAGTCTAGAAACAACCTTGACTACTTTATATTTAAGACAAGCCAGTTTGAGATTTATTTGCACTAGTAATATATTCATAATACAAAGCAGAGATTTGTGGGACTTGTTTTAACCCTTTACTCCTTGGTATGATATTTAGCTGACTTTAGACTATTTCCTTAGGAGATCCAACTAAGTTCAGCTGCCTTGAGGGAGTATATCCTTTTTGTATGTTTTTATTTAAAAAAAAAAAAAAAAGTGTATGATCATTGTAACTCATTTAAATTAGAGTATTTTCTTATCTCCTGTCCATAGAGGTATTTTTTTTTTTATTTCACTCGAAAAAAATCTGTTTATTTATCTGTTTATTTGTTATGATTTTCAAGCCACCAGGTTTGACACTCGAACCGGGGTCAACCATGGCGAATCTAGCGCCTTAATCAACATGCCACCTGCTGGCCCCAGAAATGAGTACTATTAATCATTTGATATTTCTTCTTCCAGAGTATATGTATTTCTAGACTAAAAGTTTTGATTTGTTGGAAAATAGAACAACATGTGGGCCATGTTGCAGTTTTTCTGTGACAGGGTTGATTTGAATGGAATATGTAGTGACTTTTTTTTTAAAGAACTGTTTATTTACTTTTATTAATTATTATTGTTTTTAATTTACCACCAGAGAGAAAGTAAGAAAGCAAGCTGCCAAGTTCAGTACTCAAACCATGGTTGACCATGTGGGAGTCCAGCACCTTAACTACCATGTCACCTGCTGGTCCCTGTGCGGTGACTTTTATATGTTATCTCTATGGGTTCTGGAGATTTGGGGTTATGGAAGAATATCTACAGATGTGTGAGGTAGGCAGGAGAGAGTTTTTTTTTTTTTTTTTTTTTTTATAATTATTTATTTTATTTTTTTTTTTATTCCTTCATTTATTTTTTAATTTGATCAGAGAGACACAGAGGGTGAGAATGAGAGAGAGGAAGTGAGAAAGCAAGCCACCAGATTCAGGACTTGAACCCTGGTTGGCCATGTGGGAGTGTCCAGCACCTTAACCACCACGCCACCTGCTGGTCCCTGGAGAGAGTTTTTAAAAAGTAACCTGGAGGGGCGGCCAGCAGGCGGCCTGGTGGTTAGGGGCGCTGGACTCCCACATGGCTGATTGCAGTTCGAGTCCTGGACCTGGTGGCTTGCTTTCTCTCTTTCCCTCTCTCTCACTCTGCCCCTCTCCAGTCAAATTGAAATAAAGTTAAACAAAATAATTAAAAAGAAAAAAAAGTAGCCCAGAGGGGTCAGCAGGGCTCCTGCATGGTTGAACATGAATCGAGTCCCAGCAGCTTGAAAATCACACTGAGTGGGTGTGTGTGCATGTCCCAAACCCCAGGATAATGGAGAGGAAGGGATTGTGGCATGGCCATCCACTCTGAGGGGTGGTTTCTCACTTTCCCTCTTATTGTCTCTTTGGTGAGTGCATGTGCTCTATGAGGGGGGGAGGGGGAGGTGCTTAGAACTAACCCTGCATGCTCAAGGTAAAGTTACTCTCCTTCCTCTTTCCTCTTACATTATATGTGTCCTTTCTCCCAGAAGCCAGTGTTCAAATTAGTGTTAATTTTGCTGTATTATTTTTAATTAAAAAATAGATTTTGCCAGAGGGCTGGGCACTTGCCGGAGAAAAATAAAACATGAGAGAACATTCTTCATGGGGCATGGTCATGCGGCAATCCCTCCTCCTCCATTTCTTCCTCTCTGGATTTTGGGCATGCATGTATGCATGCCTGGTGTGTTTTTCTTTCTTTCTTTCTTTTTTTGAAGAGGTTTTTGCTATAGGGCGCGTGCGCTCGCCAGACAGAGACAGAGAGACAGAAAGTGAGAAATCACCCCCCAGAGGGGATGGCCACGTTGCAATCCCTTCTCCTTCATTCTCCTCTCAGTATCCTGGGCACACACGCACATGCACCCGGCATGAGTTTTAATCCACCGGGTCCTGGACGCAAACCGTGATCGACTACATGGGAGTCCAGCGACATAGCCATTACGCCAACTGCTGGTCCCTGTTTTTCAGATCACCTGATCCAAGATTCAGACCATGAGGTTGGCAATGTGGGAACCAGCTACCTTAACCACCAGTCTACCGGCTGAACTATATTAGTTTTTAACATTTGAAAAACTTCTTTCTTCTATGAAAGGGCTATACCCTTGGCAGGTTCTGTTCGTGCTGTGATCCTCCCCACAGCCTCCCAGCCAGCTAGGATCATGGGCACGCCTAGCATTTTTCTTGTCGACACAGGATCTGAATCTGGGCCTCTTATTGTGCAGCTGTGTGCTGCTGTCTGCACCAATGTGGCTGGGCCACCAGGTCCGGAACACAGGCATGACTTTGGGAGTCCAGCAACATAACCATTATGCTATCTGCTGGTCCCAAAAGTCAGAATTCTTTTAAGTGTCAGAAGTGCAACTTAGATCAGTTTAAATGAAGAAAGGACTTTATTGGCTTATGTAACTAACAAGCTCAGGGATCCAGGACCTGCCTCTTTCTTCTCTTGGCTTTACTTTCCTCTCTTTTGGTTTAATTCTCAAGTAGGCTCTTCTTCTATGGCTCCAGGATTATGTACTGTAAATTTAATAACTTTAGCAGAAAGAGAATGTCTTCCCAAGAATTATTACAGAAATTTTAGGATTGACTTTCACTGGCTTGAATTAATGGGTCTGGGCCAAATCAGTACCTCAAAGCAATAAAAAAGTAGAAAGAAGAGCTGAGCACATAGCATATGCCTACTGTTTCAGGTATCCAGAGGCTGAGGTAGGAGAATCATGAGTTCAAGGTCATCCTTGGCAACACAGTAACATTCTATCTTTAAAAAAAAAAAAAAACAAAAAAAAAAAAAAAAAAAAAAAAACAAGAAAGAAAAAGTGTCATTTCTTATACAGTTTTCCCTCCTTTTTATTATGAAAATTATCAATTAAAAAGTTAATTAACAACTATAATCTGTGGGATTTAAACACCTTAAGGTGGGAGAAACAGAATATAGAATATTTCCACATTAGGGCGCGTGCGCTTGCCAGACAGACAGAGAGAGACAGACAGAAAGCGAGAATCACCCCCTAGGGGGGATGGCCACGCCGCAATCCCTTCTCCTCCATTCTCCTCTCGGGATCTTGGGCACGCACGCACATGTGCCCAGCGTGAGATTTAAGCCACTGGGTCCGGGACGCAAACCGCGGTCAACTACGTGGGAGTCCAGTGACATAGTCATTACGCTAACTGCCGGTCCCCCACATTTTTAACTTAAATATTTAGATGTTAGATCAATGGTTTTGCCATTAATGTGAGAAAAGAGTAAGATTTGTAGGGGCCAGCAGATGGTATAGCACTTATATCACTGGACTTCCACATGGCAGTTCGAGCACTGGACCTAGTGGCTTGAAACTCACAACTGGCGCATGTTTGTGTGTGCCCAAGATCCCAGGAGGACAAGGGAGGAGAAGGAATTGTGGTGTGACCATCCATCCTGGGGGGTGATTTCTCACTTTCCCTCTCTCTGACTCTGTCTCTCTCTTTGGCAAGCACATGTGCTCTAAGGCAAAAAAAAGAAAAAAAAAAAAAGAAAAAAAAAAAAGAAAGAAAAAAGAAACCTCTGTGGGGGAAAATAAGATTTATAAAAGAAGATAAAATTCTGTTTTAGATTGAATTTGAGATATCTGTGGCAGATGGACTGCTTGCCTAAAAGCTATTCTTCCTCTAATAATAGCTTTGTTGAAGTATAATTCAAATGCCAAAAAAATCACCCTTAAACGTATACAGTTCGTTGGTTTTAGTTTAGTCACAAAGTTGTACATCCATCACCACTATCAAGTGTTAGGACATTTTTATCTTCCCCAAAAGAAATCCTGTACCCATTGGCAGTTATTTCCTCCTCCCCCCCACACAGGCACCCACTAGTTTATTTTCTGTCTTTGTGGATTTGTCTGTTTATAATGAACTCATATTCATTGTCTCTTTCTCATCATCTTTCTTGAGTTTCTTTTAGAAAGAACTGTAGGTTATGCATAATTACTAGTTTGTTAGCTATGACTCACATCTTTCAAGCCCAGTACCTGAAATAATTAAAATATAAAGTAGCTTTGCTGATGTTTGATTGAATTAAAAAATCGGTTAGTCTACAACAGTGATTTTTGGTAGTATGTCAGTTATCCTTGATTAAGAACAAATGGTTAAGAGTGTTTAAGTTTCTTGATATGACTTAGAAGGCCTTCTACTCTGTTCCCTGCCTACCTTTCCAGTCTCACTGTTTGCCATTCTTTGGCTTACATTTGCATTTCTAGCAATATTGAACCCACTCTCAGTTCTTCATAAGTGCCTTGCCTTTGCTCGTTAGATCTCTATTTAGAATTCCCCCCGGCTTTCTCCTTGTCCAATTCCTGTTCATCTGTTAAGACTCAGAGAATCAGAAATTTCACCTACCCCCACTGAGGGAGCCCCTCTATAGAACCCTCTATTGTTCTTACCATATAAGTATTCATATATTTTTAAATTTTTATTTTATTCATAAAAGGGAGCGCATGTGCTTGCATGAGAGGTGGGGGTTGGAGACAGAAAAAGGCAGAGATAAGCAGGCATCTTTGACAGACTTTTGGCCCCTAAGACAGACTTTCATCACACTGTGATTCCCTTCCTATGGCTCCTCAGCTCATCAGGATTTTGGGTGTATGCACACTGGTGTGTTTTCAGATTAACCAGGGATCTGAGCCCACAGTTGGCCATGTGGCTTCTAGCATTGCAGTTCAGTATGCTGCCTTGTGCCACTGAGGTTGGGCCATTGTTTTACCCAGCTCTCTTATGTAAAAGTGTCTATATATTTGGATTTTCTAGACCAGGAATCTCTGAATTTTTTATTGATCACTGGTAAAAAAATGTTTGAGCGAGTACCTGTTAAGTTACTTATAAATTACATACTATACTAGTGCAGCAATGTTTTAAATATTAATAAAGCTTTTGTTAAAATATATTAATGTAAGGCTTAATACTCTTAGCTTCTGTAGTTAGTTTGTTGGTAGATGGGTAACAAAGAGTCTGTGTACCTTTCCTGGTTTATGTACCATACTTTTTTTTTTTAAAGAATTATTTTATTTAACTTTATTTATTATTTATTCATTTGTTTATTTCAATTTGACCAGAGAGGGACAGAGAGAGAGAGAGAGAGAGACAGAGAGAGACAGAGAAAGTGAGAAAGTAAGCCACCAGGTCCAGGACTCGAACCACAGTCGCCATGTGGGAACCCAGTGCCTCCAACCACCACACCACCTGCTGGCCCCATGTACCATACTTTGAGGAACTTACCCAAGGATATAGAGAACTAACTGTATTTTATTACTCCTTTTCTTGTTGCCTGTTTTCTTATTTGATAGCATAATTAACCAAATTGATTATACTCATATAACACAGAAATAAACTTTCCTCTTACAGGTATCAGTATTTTAAGAACAAAATGTAGTATGTAAGTAATGATCATATATTATTATGATATGGTAGTAGATGATTCTGTTGTTTCAGTTGTTTTGTACCATGAAATTCTTGATTTAATGAAATTGGAAATTTTTAGAATATTTCAATTTCAACAACAGTTTATTTTGTGAAATTAAAAAAAAATTTCTTCCTATAGAAATCTGGTTAAGAAGTACTGTCCCAAGCGTTCATCTAAAGATGAAGAGCCAAGGTAAATTATATACCTGTTTATATTGATATAAAAAAACCTAAAAAGTACTTATCCTTTTATTATTTAGTAAAATAAATATGCTGTTAGCTTTTTTATAAATATTTTTTTAAAATTTTAATAAAAAAATTACAGTGTTTTTGAAAGAGGGAACTTATTTATCTGTCATACAAATAAATACTTTGGTGGGCTTGATTGACAGTTTTCTAGAGTAGTAGAAATGTGGATTTCCAAGTAAAGATGTAATAGAGAATTCTACTTGAGTAATTAAGTCTGCAGAAGAGGAAGGGTATTTTTCACACTTCATTTTGTAATTGTCAGTTTGTTGGATTCTTGCTTTACTTTTATAAGTAAGACAGTTTGACTGGTTGGTTAAAGGGATAATGAAATGAAATGAGATTTTCAGGGTGGCTTTTGAACCCTGAATAAAAGATTAGGAATCGTCTGTGAGCTTTTTGGCAGTCTTAAACAGTAATATGTGGATGACTTATACAGTAGAAACAAAAGAGTCTAGACTTCAACCAACCAGCAACCAACTTTGTGTATAATTGTCAGTTGCTAGGATTCTGATTTAGTGTTAATGGAGTTCTATCTGAGCTGTCAGTATTCCAGCTGTAAGAGAGTGTTCCTCAGTGTATTCAAAGTAGATATATAAGTTTTAATACAGTGATTCTCTTTGTTTCTCTCCTTCCCTCCACACACAACTTTACCCTTATTTTTGACCCCTCTACCCGCTTTGGTGCCAGCTATAATAGCAGGTCACTTCCATTCAGGATGTGGGCATGCATACAGGCAGCTGTGTCCAGAGCTGATAGCAAAGTTGTTCTATAGATCAGCCATCGAGATGCATTTGAGTGGTATGATTGGCAGGTTCTGTCCTCGAGAGCAAGCACATCATCTCTGCAACAGGTTCAGCTGCCAAGCCTAGGAATCCAACCAAGTTCATTCCCAAGCTCAGGCCAGTCAGTTGGCAACTTAAGAGATTCCAGTTTGCCAAAAGAGCCTGCAGGTAGTATTCTTATTCTTTTTTGACCTCAAATATCCTTTTGTTTATACATTAAAGACCACTCGAAGATAAACAAATATGTACAACTTGAGCTTAATGAAGGATTCTTTCCATGCACAGTTCAAATTAGAATTAGTTGATGAGATTTAGGCTATGTTAACATTTGTTAAGTGTTAATTAAGTTCAATCCATACCTCACCAAAAACATTTGAAGTTAAAATAAAAGTAAAAGTGTCATCATTTTAAAATATGTTTTTGCCAGGTTTACTTCATGTATAGCCTTCTTTAATATCCTCAATGAGTTAAATGACTATGCGGGACAGCGAGAAGTAGTAGCAGAAGAAATGGCGCACAGAGTATATGGTGAATTAATGAGATATGCTCATGATCTGAAAACTGAAAGAAAAATGGTAATTACAATTTTTGTCTAGTCACAGTAGATTATGAAATATTTTCATAGAAATAATTACATGGTTCTTTAAAAAAATCTGTTTAGCATAAAATATTTTTCTAAATTTCTCTTTAAGATACTCTTGCTAATTTTGATCCTTTTGGATTTAAGACTGAGGTTTGGCAAACTACAACCCTAGGCAAAATTTAGCACCTCCCATTTTTGTTTCCAGGTTCTTATGACCTAATAATGGTATTTACATTTTTAGATGGTAGGGCAAAAATCAAAATAATATTTTGTGGCATGTGAAAATTATATGAAATTTAAATCTTAGTGTTCATAATTAAAGTTTTATTGGAATAGAGCCATACTCGCTGACTTACATATTGCTTTTGGCTGCTTTTGCATTTCATCAGCAGAGGTGAGCATTTGTGATAGAGTCTATGTGGCTTGCAGATCCTGAAATATTTATCAGCCTTTTATAGAAAATGTTTGTCAGTGCTGATTCAGGAGAATTCGTATGTTTGTAGACATTGTATTTATTTTAAAGATTACATCTGAAGTATTAAAATAATATCCAGTAAATGTATTCTGGAGAGTTACACTTTTTCTCTTTCTATGTCTTAGTAAAGTTATATAATTAATACCTTGAAAAAAAAAAGGTAAAGAGCCTTTTTGGGACTTAAGAGTTTATTTAGTATTTAAATGTAATTACTTTTATTTGTTTTATCTTGTCTATTTTTCGGTGGTGGTTATTATCATTAGCATCTCCAGGAAGGACGGAAAGCTCAACAATACCTTGACATGTGCTGGAAACAGATGGATAATGTGAGTTGTAGTGTTTTCATGGTTAGCATAACATTTTATAGAGTAGGTTAACCCTAAATTCTATTATACTTCACATTTATTTGGGTTTAAAGGTTTTCAGTGTATCGTTCATAATTTGATGTTGGTTTTATTGCATAGTAGCCAATAAAGTATAAATGGAGGAGGAGGATGCAAGATCATTTTTCTTTTTCTTTTTTTCTTCTTTATAACTTGATACTTATACAAACTGAAATTTTACCATTTAGGGAGATTCTTTTTAACTTTGTAGTAGTTACTGTAAAATATTAATAAAGGATAGAAGTTAAAAAGAAGTAAATACCTTGGAAAACCATTTGAGAAAAACCAAGATTCTACTTCTAACTTTTTCTTAGCCCTTGATTTCTCTTGGCTTTATATTAAGCATATGAAAAATGAAGAGAGTGAACTAGATTATATGAAATATTTCTACTGATCAGTGATTCTATAATTCTTTAAATGCTCCTGATTTTAGACTGCTTAGTCAGAGACCATTTTGTTGTAGGAAATAAAATACTTTTGGGACCAACAGTTAGCTTAATGGCTATGTCGTTGGACTCCCACGTAGTCGACCGCGGTTTGCGTCCCAGACGCGGTTGCTTAAACTCACGCCGGAAGGAAGCCTGTGCGTGCGTGCCCAAGGTCCCGAGAGGAGAATGGAAGAGAAGGGATTGCGGTGTGGCCATCCCCCCTGGGGGGTGATTTCTCACTTTCTATCTCTCTGTCTTTCTGTGTCTGTCTGGCAAGCGCATGTACCCTATAGCAAAAACCTCTCAAAAAAAAAAAAAAAAGGAAATAAAATACTTTTTAGAGCAAAATTGTAAAAGCATGATTATTTATTTTTCCCCCCCAAAGTACTTGCTAATATTGTTTTTAAAAAATGTTCTGGTATAGGGACCAGCAGTTAGCGTAATGGCTATGTCGCTGGATTCCCACGTAGTCGACCGCGGTTCGAGTCCCGGACCCGGTGGCTTGGACTCACGCCGGGCGCGTGTGCGTGCGTACCCAAGATCCCGAGAGGAGAATGGAGGAGAAGGGATTGCGGCGTGGCCATCCCCCCTGGGGGGTGATTTCCTGCTTTCTATCTCTCTGTCTCTCTCTGTCTGTCTGGCGAGCGCACGCGCCCTATAGCAAAAACCTCTCCAAAAAAAAAAAAAAAATGTTCTGGTATACAGTAATTTGAGAAACAAGGTGTCTACATGGAATACTGTAGTCTCCTCTACTTAAAACATTCTCTTAAATGATATTCTGTAATATAAAATATTCCTTTGAACCCCCAGGTTATCAAGTAATTTGATTTTTGCCACCATGTTTCTGTGATTGACACTGTATTACTTGAAAATTATGCTGAAGGGAGTTTTCATGTTAAATTAATTAGTGTAGTTTGTGATTATTAGAAAAAGGACTTTCAGATTAAGATTAAAAACATTCATGCCTAGGGCGTGGTGGCGCCCCCCCTATGGCAAAAACATTCATGCCTAGGGACCAGCAGGTGGCATGGTGGTTAAGACGCTAGACTCTCCCACATGGTCGACCATGGTTCAAGTCTGGACCTGGTGGCTTGCTTTCTCACTTTCTCTTTCTCTCTCTGTCTCTCTCTCTCTGTCTCTGTGTGTGTGTGTTTCTGGTCAAATTAAAATAAATGAATGTATAAATAAAATTAATTATTAAAAGAATTCATGCCTGTATTTACAGTTTTCAACCTTTTTTTTTTTTTTTTTTCCTTTTATAAACACATTCAAAGGTTAGATTAAATTTCTACTGTGTAACTCAGGATGTAAGATTCTAATCACCAGTGCTAACTGAGAATTCTAAAGTATATTAATAGTGTGCTTGCGTTTTTGTTTTGATTTTATAATTGGTTTCAGCAATTTTAGGGAGTGTTTATGTTGATTAAATTTTAAATTGCCTTAAATAGCATCCTTAGTATCTTCCACCTAATAGGTGTTTATGCATGTATGTGTACGTGTTTTCATTTGCACAAATAATAGACTCCTACACTCATGAGTCATTCATTCCTCTAAAAATTGTTGTTGGCACAAAACATTTTTGTTATTATGTGCTGATGTTTTAGAACAATTATTATTAAGCAAAAGTTATTGAGATAATGAGTGGAAGAAGTATCAAAAATGTGGCAAGATCTCTTTGAAGCATTAACAATACCATGAAAATTAGATGAGTTCAACTCTAGTTTATTGAAATTATCCTTGATGTGTTCAAGGTCCTGAAGGTATAGAAGTGAATATGAAGTGATTCTTGTTTCTGTGGAGCCTGCAATCTTGTGAAGGAGACAAATACTATTTTTGTTTAATATGTAAAAACAAGGTTAAGATTCTATTTTCTAGTCCCATGTCTTCCTGTTCAGTGAAGAAATGTGTTTGAAATAATTGACAGAAGATATAAAGAATTGGGGGAAACAGGTGGTAGAAGTAATGACAAGGGTATTGAAAACAGAGAAAAAAATTAAAAGTTATTAAGCCTAGGCTAAATAAAATAGGCAGCACTGACATTTAAATAAGAAGTGAAGAGAATAGACTGGAAAGGAGATCTCAGAAGAATAGTCAGGATGCCTCGTTGATTAGTTAGGAGGTTCCAAGTAACAGAGCATATACATTTGTAAAAGCAGAGCTCAGAAATAGAATAGTTTCTGGGTTGGTCAATAGGCCAGTGATTTCACCAAGACTGTATCTCCTTTCTGTCTGTCCACTTTGCAATCTTGACCATCTTAGCTCTTTTCCTTAACCTTAGCCCCCATGGTCACCTGTCGGCTTAAGCAGCCAAGCACAATTGCATCTAGAGGCAAAGAAAAGGGAGTACTTCTCTTTCAACTGTACTTTTTTATCCAGGAAGGGAAACTTTCCCAGAAAACCCTCTGCAGAGTTCCTCCTGAGTGCTTTTGACAGGATTAGATTACTTGTCCATGCCCTAGCTGTGGGGAAACTAAGAAAACAAATATCAGCTATTTTTAACCTCTATACTGGGAGCAGGCTCTGCTGAGCAATAGTAGGGGAGTAGAGGTGGCTGTTAATAGTTTGCCACACAAAAGATGAAGAGAACTAGAATCTTTTCTTGGAATATATTCTTATAAGGTATAATTAATTAGTATCATTCAGTGAAAGAGTATTTTTTCTTTTTTAGAGAGGTTTTTGCTATAGGGTGCGTGTGCTTGCCAGACAGACACAGAGAGAGAGACCGAAAGCAAGAAATCACCCCCCAGAGGGGATGGCCGTGCTGCAATCCCTTCTCCTCCATTCTCCTCTTGGGATCTTGGGCACACACGCACACGTGCCCGGCATGAGTTTTAAGCCACCGGGTCTGGGACGCGAACCACGGTTGACTACGTGGGAGTCCAGCGACATAGCCATTACACTAACTGCTGGTCCCGAAAGAGTATTTTTAGTATCATTGTACTAGTGATTCTTTACTGTTGCAAGGAAGTTATTAGGTAGTTTTTTTCCCTACAAATTAGACACCTAATATAAAAATACTTTTGTGTGTAAATAGCATCAATTTGGGGCCAGCCCTATAGCACAGTAGTTAAGTACTGTGCAGAGGAAGCTGAAACCCACATGGCTGACTGATTTGAATCCCAACTGGTGGTAACACAGAGGGTGCAGTGTGCATGTGCCTAAGCTCCTGATAGGATGGAGGAATTGAGGAAAAAAAGAACTGCAGTGTAACTAGGCCCTCTTGGGGGTCATGCATATGCACAGTCTCTCTCTGGTTTGTTCTTTTGTGTGTGTACACCTTCTAATGTATCACAAAACAATAAATAGGTAAAAAGAATTCTAAAAAGTTAGATCTTTCTGGAACTTAAAATAAATAGCCTCAATTTGCACCAAAATTAACCTAAAGCTACTCAGTTTACAACAGAAAAAAAAAAATAGGTCTTGGGACCAGCAGTTAGCATAATGGCTATGTCGCTGAACTCCCATGTAGTCGACCGCGGCTTGAGCTCTGGACCTGGTGGCTTAAATTCACGCCAAGCGTGTGTGCATGTGTGCCCAAGATTCCAAGAGGAGAATGGAGGAGAAGGGATTGCGATGTGGCCATCCCCCCTTGGGGGGGTGATTTCTCGCTTTCTGTCTCTCTGTCTTTCTGGTGAGCGCACGCACGCACCCTATAGCAAAAAAAAAAAAAAAAAAAAAAAAAAAACACTCTACAAAAATAAAAAAGGAGATCTGAACTCAGTTTCAGAGAATTAAATGTGAGAAGGGAACCAGCAGTTAGTGCGTAATGGCTATGTCGCTGGACTCCCACGTAGTCGACCGCGGTTCGCGTCCCGGACCCGGTGGCTTAAAACTCACGCTGGGCGTGTGTGCGTGCGTGCCCAAGATCCCAAGAGGAGAATGGAGGAGAAGGGATTGTGGCGTGACCATCCCCCCTGGGGGGTGATTTCTCGCTTTCTATCTCTCTGTCTCTCTCTGTCTGGCAAGCGCACGTGCCCTATCGCAAAAACCTCTCCAAAAAAAAAAAAAGAATTAAATGTGAGAATTTAACCCTAATTGTCATAGGAAGGTAGCATTTTATATATTATTTATATTCATATATATTTATATGTTTTTAATAAGTTGTAAATATCTTTTATTTAGTGTTTCATACTAATAAAAATACCGAAAGACTTAAATAATTTTGTATAAAATTTTAGAATAAAATTGCAGGTTTTTAAAAATTCTGACTATATGCAAACTAGGCTAAACTCAGTTTTAAACTTTTTAACTACCAATACCTGATTTAATACCTACTTTTAAAATTTTCTTTTCTTTCTTTTTTTTTTTTTTTTGGAGAGGTTTTATTTGCTATAGGGCGCATGTGCTCGCCAGACAGACAGAGAGAGACATAGAGACAGAAAGTGAGAAATCACCTCCCAGGGAGGATGGTCACGCCACAATCCCTTCTCCTCCATTCTCCTCTCAGGATCTTGGGCATGCACGCACATGCACCCGGCGTGAGTTTAAGCCACTGGGTCTGGGACGCGAACCGTGGTCGACTACGTGGGAGTCCAGCGACATAGCCATTATGCTAACTGCTGGTTCCCTATTTTCTTATTTTAAGTTCTTAGCTAGCTGAAAGAAAGGGGAATCTCCATTAGCTAATAGGAGTAAACAAAGCCAGATGAATAGGTTTTGAGCTGATACAGTGGAATTTGGGAAAATGGGGCAGGGGTGTTGGAATATAGTGGTTTATTGGGCCTGGTACTTGCTTAGGGTCTGTGTTCTAATACTTAGACAGGGACAGAGATTAGGTTTCAGCCATGTATATTGTGGGTAGTTGGAACTCAGACCTTGTATAAAATTGAAACCTCTGAAGTATAATACTTTTGGTAAAGGATGGACTGTAAAAACTCTGCTCACTGGCCAAGAAAACATCAAAGAAACTTACCTGTCTAAAGGACAAAATAAGGGGGTGAGAAACTTAAACGTTTACCTCATTAGGTGATGAGGTTTGCAATCCAAATTTATACTATGTATATGGTTTTGTAATCTCCAAGATAAGCTGATGTAATATCTAGTTCTAAAAAGGTAGTTAGATAAATAATGTTCAGAACTTTCTACTTTGTTCTTTTGAGCAAGTCTTGAATATAGGTAATAAAGGCATATATTTTCTAGGCAAGAAATTGGAAGAGTCTTCTCTGGGGAATCCCAGCTGGAGAGAAAAACTTACAGATGCTGGTATCAGGGTTTTTCCAAGGAAATTACCTGATCATGTGAATCACCCACCTCTGGAGCTTTCAGTGGGCTTTTGAAGTAGAGCAGCTAGCCAAGGATTCCCAGATATTTAAAGAAAACATCTAATGTGCACAGCAGAGACCAGGATTACTATTCAGGGGAAAAAAGGCAACACAGTGAAGATACAGTGACTACAAAAGGAAAAGAATAAAAAGCAAAAAACAAACAAGGAAAACATTCAGAAACTTAACCGATATTATGAAAGAAGGGAATAGAGACCGTATTACATTCATGAAGTAAGAGTAAGTTCATGGATTATTAAAAATGGGACATATAAAGAACAAAAAGAACTTTATGGTAGCAGAAGTGAAAAACCCAGTAGAAAGAATGAGAGAGAAAGGTAAAGGAGTCTCAGAAAGTAGCCAAAGGACAGCTTCAAAATCTGAATAAAATTAGACGTCTCACCTAATTGTTTATTTTCAAAATAATAACAATGTTAGAAAAGAAAAAAAAAACATTAAAAATTGACAAAAATAAGCCAAGAACATTTCCCCAGAACTCAAATACATGAATTCCCACATAGAAAAGATTTCCGAGGTACCCAGCATAGTGGATCCATATCAAAGCATTTCTTTATGAAATCTCAAAACACTCAGGAGAGAGAAAATTCTAACAGCCTTCAGAGAGAAAAATCAAAACAAATAAACATGACTTATGGTAAATAGATTTTTAGTCATGTAGACTCAAGAAATTATCCCCTACAGACCTTTTAGGAAGCTACTGCCAAGTATCTTTTAGCAAAATGAGGAAGTGAACCAAGAAAGAGGAAGGTGTGAATCTAGGAAATGGATCTAAATCAAGAGAGTGGTGAAAGGAACCCCTAGGATAGCAGTTGTACATTAAGACTGGTTGGTAACAGATACGTATTTCAACAGGTTAGAAGCCGTTGAGTGAGATTTATTCAAGAAAATAGCATTGATAGAATTTCTAATGTGTTAGAGTTAGCTGTGGGGAGATTTAAAGAACATGGGAAAATGGTTCAAAGGGTTGAATTTAGAAATAAGTACATTGAACACCTAAGTAAATTGGGGGGGATATATATTTATACTTATATTTATATTTACTTTGTGTGTGTGTGTGTGTGTATATATATATATATATATATATATATATATATATATGGATAAGAAACAAGTATGTGGGAAAAGAAATGTATATTATATGGCTCAGATGTGAATAGCTTTTACAAAGTCATAGTAATTTGAATTAAATAAGGAATTTTGATGGTATTCCTGGCACACTTGGCAGAAGCAACATCAAACCACTTTGGAGGAACACATTCACATCCCAGGCTATGTTGGTGTCCCACCATAAAAGTAAAAAGAAACAGTAAAACCAACCAACTAAACAAAAAACACCAAACCCCAAAAATTCCTGCTGAAGATGAACTTATAATAAAAAATTGCAAAGCATGTTTTTTTAAATGAGGAGATGAGGTACATAATAAATATTAACTCAGTTATATGTATTTTTTTCTTCATAGTCTTTAATGTCTGATATTTAAGTCACATGAATTGATTTTAACAGTAAAATTTACTTTCTAATTTAAAAAGGACAAATATTTTAGTTTGTAGTTCATTTCTACATAATACACTGTGGCTACAATTTAAAGTTATTTTAAATGAGATAAATCTAATTTTCTTAGTGTGATATTTTCTTTTTTTTTTTTAACAGAGTAAAAAGAAATTTGAAAGAGAATGTAGAGAGGCAGAAAAGGCACAACAGAGTTATGAAAGATTGGATAACGATACTAATGCAACCAAGGCAGATGTTGAAAAGGTAAGAATCCAAACTAACTTTGATATCAAAATATTATTACTTCCATCAATTGTATCAATGTAAGAATTTCCTCAAGAGAGACACTGCATCTAAATCTAAAATATACAAGTATTTGCATACTTTATATTACACATACTGATCTGAGAAGGTAATTAATGTGTGCTAATTTATTGTAGTATCTTACCATTGAAATACTGAGAAAAGACATTGTTGCTTTGGAATTGAATTTCTGTCCTACTAAAAAATAGTATAGAAAGCCTAAGATGCGTTGATGGTATATGTGAATAGGGCTTGGGTAGTGTGCTTTACCAACTTAAGGGAAAGTATGATAAAACTGTCAGGAGTAGGAGATATTAGCTGCTTGTTGATTCATTCATTTTAGAAAACTTGACTCTCGTCACTGCTTCTGTGCCACGTGCTCTGTAGTGTCACTACTGGTAGAATCAGGCCTATAACCTGCTGTTACAGATTAGGAGCTAAAACAATGAAAGCCTCTCCTAGTTCTCTAATAACAAAGTGAATTGCAACAAATAAGCGTAAAAATAAAACTATAAACACTAAAATTTGGAACAGTTTAGGCCAAGCTAACTAGTACACATGTTATATCTAAATTTCAAGATGTTTGACGAGTCTTAAAAGACATTTCTGTACGTAAAATGCTCTTATGCTCCTATATGCTCTTTTTCTCAGAATATTTGACACAGTGGTAGAGCTGAAACATTGAGATTTTGAAATATAGGTGAGCCTTATTTTACATTAATGCATATGAAGGACCATCATTAATGTATTTTCTTAGGATTTTATGATTGCCTAGGATCAGAATAAGAAAAAAGGAAGAGAGGGGAGAGGAATGATTTATTTCCTGTCTTTCTTTCTTTCTTTTTTTTTTAAAACCAGTTAAACCCTTAAAATTGTATAGATTCGAGGTTACAGTTACCATAAAGGTCTTCTTGTATAGCTTATTCTTGTACATTTTCTATTCTATTTTAGTGACTTGTATCTGTACTTATACTAAGTTCCCTGTCTGGAAATGTGCAATCTCAAGGCAGTCTGCTCATATATTTTTTTTAAAGAATTTTTTTAACTTTATTTATTTATTTACTTATTTTAATTTGACCAGAGTGAGACAGAGTGACACACAGAGAGAGAGAAAGTAAGTGAGAAAGCAAGCTGCCAGGTCCGAGACTTGAAATGTGGTCAGCCATGAGGGAGTCCAGCACCCTCAACTACCATGCCACCTGCTGGCCCCATGCTCATATTCTTTTTATTTCAGCTTTAATGTTTCCTTATATTGACCCTCACTGGTCTCTCTGTTTCTGGCTTTTTGAGGTACTATAAAACATTATCAGCTCTTTTTTTCCATAATAGTTTTTATATATCTGCAGCAGATTTTCTGCCCCTAGATGAATTATCATGTTTCTTCAGCTGTTCCACGAGTGAGATAGTTTCAAGTTACCTTTCATTATGACTACTTTTCTTTGGATACTCTTTAATTTATCAGTATCCCACTTAAAATAATTTGCTCAAATTGGACATAATCTAGTTATGGTCTGACCAGTCCTTAGTTTAATTACCTTCTCTCTGAACACTGCGTTTATGTTAATATGGCTTCTAATTTCACTTATTTCTTCATTTTATGTACAAAAATGTCTTTGGAGACTAGTCAAGACATTTTGAAATCTAGATATAACGTGTATTAGTTAGCTTGGCCTAACTTGTTCTGAATTTTAGTGTTTATAGTTTTCTTTTTGTTACTTGTTGCAACTTCATTATTAGAGAACTAAGGGAGGCTTCAATTGTTTAGTTCCTAACCTGTTTTCTGTATACCGTGCTGGGACCTCTGTCCTAGGCTGGGGAAGAGTAGCCACTGACTTGGAATAGGAGGAATTTCCCTGGACAGAAGCATGAAGTCTGGTGGGTGGGGAATAATTTGGAATCCTTTCCACCGTAGTTTGTGGAAGAAAGAGAAAAGAGGAAGGGGTAAGTATACTGAGGGTTCCAGGTTGGAACTTCAAAGGTATTTTCCTATAGAAATATTTGGTTCATGCTGTTTAGTATCCACAGTACTTTTTTTCTTTATAATAATCTCTAGGTATACTATAGATTAAATGCACTTTCATGGGTCTATCTGAGATCTTGGCTACCACGTATTTCTGTAGGTCAGTTTGTTTTCTGAGTTAGGAAGAACTAACTTAATAGACCTGTTAGAAGGCTAGGAACTACATTTGTAGAAACTGGAATTAGAATAATGAAACATACTCTCATGTGCTTTATAATTTCCGGAGTACTGTCATGTAAAATTATTCCTTGAAACACTGTAAAAAACCTAATTCAATTCTTACCTTTTTTTCCCCTATTATTTTAGAACAATTAAAAATTTTGGGACCAGCAGTTAGCATAATGGCTATGTCACTGGACTCCCATGTAGTCGACCGTGGTTCGCATCCCGGACCCGGGGACTTAAAACTCATGCCGGGCACGTGTGCGTGCGTGCCCAAGATCCCAAGAGAAGAATGGAGGAGAAGGGATTGCGGCGTGGCCATCCCCCCTGGGGGGTGATTTCTCGCTTTTTGTCTCTCTGTCTGGCGAGCACACGTGCCCAAAAGCAAAAAACCCTCTCCAAAAAATTTTTTTTTATTGTGAAACCAGCAAATGGTGTAATGGCTATGTTGCTGGACTCCCATGTAGTCAACTGCAGTTCAAGTCCTGGACCTGGTGGCTTAAACTCACACCGGGTGTGTGTGCGTGTGTGCCTGCCCAAGATCCTGAGAGGAGAATAGAGGAGAAGGGATTGCAGCATGGTCATCCCCCTGGGGGATAATTTCTGTCTCTCTGTCTCTCTCTGTCTTTCTGGCAAGTGCACACACCCTATAGCAAAAACCTCTCAAAAAATTGTTTTTTTGTTTAGATTACCCTTAAGTAAATTTAGAATGTAACTGTTTTTATTCTAATGTTCTCACCAATGTAAATACTAATTTGACTTTCTAAAAGAAATGAAAAGGAACAGAACTGTATTATGTTAATAAGCATGTCTTAAAGTACCTGTGGCTTTGTACAGAGCTGGAAATCATTGATGAACATGACATTGTTGAAAAAAATCACATTTTTATCATTTGCTTTCACTGTGATTTTAGGTCTATTTTAGTTGTATATAAGTGGATCATAAAGAAATGTTTTGCTATGAAGTCTTTTAAATATCCTGAAGTGTCTAAAATATTCCTGAAGCTACTTGTTTTTCTGTTCTGATATAAGTGTATACTATTTCAAGCTATAATGTTGTCATTTATTTATTTTTAATCTGGATTTGGTAAATAGAAACTTTATGCAATGGTTATTGTAAGGGAGAACTGCTGTTAATTAGAAGAAGGGAAAATTGGGATAAGGAGATCACTCTGACCATCATCTGCAGGCATCACTGTAAATTTTGGAAAAAATCATAATTGCTTCATTATTCTCTCTCTCTCTCTCTCTCTCTCTCTTTTTTTTTTTTTTTTTTTTTTTAGAGAGGTTTTTGCTATAGGGTGTGTGTGTGCGCTCGCCAGAGAGAGAGAGAGAGACAAAGCGAGAAATCACTCCCCAAGGGGATGGCCACACCGCAGTCCCTTCTTCTCCATTCTCCTCTGGGATCTTGGGCACGCACGCACATACACCCAGTGTCAGTTTAAGCTACCAGGTCCGGGACTCAGACCACGGTCAACTACATGGGAATTCAGTGACATAGCCATTACACCAACTGCTGGTTCCTTTTTCATTATTCTCTTGATGTCAGGTGTTAGCTTCCCCATTGATATGATCTAAGTTAGTATAATTTTTAGGAAAGCGAATTACTGTCATTTTGTTGTTGCTGTTGATAATGACTTGGACCAATTTGCCTGTAGGCTAAACAGCAGTTGAATCTGCGCACACATATGGCTGATGAGAATAAAAATGAATATGCTGCTCAGTTACAGAACTTCAATGGAGAACAACACAAACATTTCTATGTAGTAATTCCTCAGATTTATAAGGTAAGTTTTAGCTATATAAAGTTAATCCTGCTTTAGAGTTGGATGGGCTAGGCTTTAAATGTAAAACTTAACTTTCAAATCTTATATTTGAAAGAATTTCCATATTCTGATATATCAAGATTTGTGATGACAGATTTTATTGTAATTATAGATTTGAAAAGTAAATCGTTCCAGGCTTTTATATCACAAATTTTCATACACATTAATTAGTAGTGTTACAAATAGTCCAGTAAAAATGACTTTCTTTTTTTAAAAAAGAATTATTTATTTAATTTTATTTATTATTATTACTATTTTTAAAATTTGCTGTAGGGCATGTTAGCTTACCAGAGAGAGAGGGAATATGAGAAAGCAAGCCACCAAATTCAGGACTCAAACCGCAGTTAGCTATGTGGGAGTCAAGCGCCTTAACCATCATACCACCTACTGGCCCCAACAATGACTTTTTTAAAGATAAATTTCAATACTATATCATTAAGCCTTTTGACATGACGGGGAGAATTCCTGAAATCGTATACTGTAATCTGCTCACCTAGAATTGGGATGTAGCTTTCTGATATCGTACCAGAATCATTGTCATAAGTCCTTGTGGCAAAAACAAGTCTTATAAAATGTATTCAGTAGCTCATTTTTGCCTGCTTATCCATTTTTTAAAGAATTATTTAATTTTATTTATTATTATTATTATTTTTAATTTAGTGCAGGGTACATGCGCTCACCAGAGAGAGAGTGAGAAGTCACACTGCCAGGTCTGGGACTCAAACTGCAGTTGACCATGTGGGAGTATAGCACCTTAACCACCATCACCTTAAACCACCATGTCACTTACTGGGCCCTGCCTGGTTATCTTGATGGCTCTATAAATGTAACTTACCCTTGAACTTGTTTATAAATTTTTTCTATCATCACTGTTTATAGCTGATTTTGGAGCCTCTGATAAAGGCTTCAGAATTTATACAAAGATTTAAGTCATATTACTGCCTTTTCTAGAAAGAAGAGAAATTAGAGAAAAGGGACTTAGTAAAGCAGTGTTGACTGAGGCAATATCTCGGAGAACAAAGCTGATATGGAAAGAGCGTCAGCATAAGTACACTTGGTTTTCTTTGTAAGACAACTTAGTAGTACAAGGGAAGCATAGTGAGAGTCAGTGGGCTAGAGTGGGGATTAGATTCTGGTCATTTGATCCAGAGTATCAAGCCTGCCAGTCCTCACTCTGTGGTGCTTTCCTAGGTCCACCAGCTAAGTCTTATTCTGGGTAGGCCTTCATTTGGTGATAAATCACCTTTCGAGTTTTGTGTCTGATCCTTGTGTTTGAACCTTGTTATTGAGCAGTCTTGCCATTTTATGATGTTAGGAGCAGTTCTTTTGTGAAAATGCAAATCTCAAAATAAATTCCCAGTCTTTGGAAAGTAATTAGATAGGAAAAATGTTATGAAGGCTATGGAAGTTTGGGGACTTGAGCAGTATAATTGCTTCCTAGGAGAGAAAAAGATCCGTGTTGGCAAATAAGAAATGTCCAAAAATATCTTTTAAGTTACTGGTTTTCACACGTCCAAACATATTGCCTAGTGGCACATGCCAGTAAATTTGGAATCATAGGGATTTCTATATATGTGCCACTTTGACCTTCTGGCTTCCTGGTTTTGCTTTTGTGTCTCCAGTTCTTTAATAGTCACTCTGGACTATAGACTGGTAGATCTGTATACCTGTTTATATGTGATCAGCTGTGGACTGTTGGTCCAGCTAGGTCTTACCAAAGTATGCTGAATTAAATGGTTTAGAAGAAATCTCAGACTTGTTTATGTTCTAGGCAAATTGTATTTTTAAAAAACATTAGCACCATAATTTTGTCTTTAAATGAAACTCATAGAAATATAAATGGTAAGAAATATTCTGATCAGAATGAAGGGTGGGAGTTATATGGGGAAGGGAGTTGGTAGTCTGTAAGACCCTTTCAGAAGACTTGAAAACCGCTCTGTCACCTGGTTTTAGGATGTACTAAAAGCCTTGATACTTTTTTCCTTTCTTTTGCTGTTTTAGTCCTCAGGTTTTAAGTATAGTGAGTCTATAACACTTATTAAAGGGTATTAATGAAATCTACATAACTATTAAGGTAGAAATTTTATTTTGCGGGGAGGGTCACACTTGATCTCTTTCAGAATGATAAGAAAATTCCGTTTTCCATTTTTTTTTTAAATTTCTGATTATTAGCAACTACAAGAAATGGATGAACGAAGGACAATTAAACTCAGTGAGTGTTACAGAGGATTTGCAGACTCAGAACGCAAAGTTATTCCTATCATTTCAAAATGTTTGGAGGGAATGATTCTTGCAGCAAAATCTGTTGATGAAAGAAGAGTAAGTGCTGTATAATTGTTTTTGAATATATGTATTTGGTTGGGGTGTACAGTTTAAGTTAGTAAAATGAGTAGGAAGAGGGGAGAAGTAATATGATTGGGTAGTTGGTTCTAATTATATTCTGTAGAAGAAAGTCTTATAATAGATTAAACTCTTTAGGACTCAAAAGACCATTCTAAGTGCTATAATTCTAATTCATTCTTTTTTAAAAAAAGATTTTCCACTCTTTTCTCACCAATAATTTTTTGGTCTTAATCCAAGTGTGTAAATTGTGTGATACAAATTATGATTAGTGAAAGTTTAGAGAAGGACATGGTCAGACAAATCTATAATTGTCAGAGTTGACTTTAACATAAGAGTTGGCACTTAAGCCAGATCAAGAAACATAGGTAATGTGTAAAATGGCAACTTACTCATGAGGAAGTGGAAAGAGGGCATTATGAGTCCAGGAAACAGCATAGCCTTTTTTCCCTTAAGGAAGTACATCTAATCACATTGTATCCTTTTTTTTTTTTTATTGCCAGAGGTACTCGCACTTGCTAGAGAAAGAGAGAGTGAGTGAGAAAGCACCTAATGGTGGGGGGTGATCATGCCACAACCCCTTTTTCCCCATTTCTTGATCCCATCCAGATTTCAGACATGCATACATATGTGCCTAGCATATTTTTCAAGTTGCTACAGGATGGGATTTGAACCATGGCCAAATGTGGGATCTGATTCCCTTAACCAGTAGGCTATGGAGATGGCCCAGTATCTTGATTAAGGTGTAGCAGAGTCTTGTATTTGATCGTTTCTGATTACATTTTGATTGAGTGATTAAAAAACATGGCTGATGGGAACTGAGGCTATGAAGGAAGAGTAAGAGAAGAAAACTAGGGTTTGGGAAATGTCAAATATACCTATCATTGTCATTACAGCAAACCTGTCAGGTATATATTACATTAGTGAAAAACCTTCTCATAACTACTAATAGAATACCCACTTAAATTTAAAAAAGAAAAGAGGAGTGTTGACCTCTTTAATTGGGAGGTTCCAAAGTACATATATATTTCAGTGTGGCTTGATCCAAGATTACACAATTTAGATGGATCCCTCCTCTTTTCTCATTCCTCTTATCTTTTAGCAAATGATTGCTGAGGATAGTACTAGTGATAAAAGTAAGGTATGATGTAAAGTTGACTTTCGACTAAATGATAGAATGTACTGTTAGTAGAAATAGAGAATAAAAGAGAAAAGGTTTTAGGGGTAGGAAGGAATTTATGGAGATCAAGTATTCTAGTGGAAAAGAATGAATTTAAGATCTCAAAACATTTAGATAGAGCTATGTATGTTTAAAAACAGTATATAATGTTTCTGTGAATTAAGTTTTAGGTAAATGATATTAAACATTTTACATTATTTGAGATTTTTTTCTCTTTTTTTTGGAGAGGTTTTTGCTATAAGGCACGTGAGCTTGCCAGAAAGACAGAGACAGAAAGCAGGAAATTACCTCCTGGGGGATAGCCACGCTGCAATCCCTTCTCCTCCATTCTCCTCTCATGATCTTGGGCATGCATGCACATGCACCCAGCGTGAGTTTAAGCCACTGGATCCAGGACTCGAACCACAGTTGACTACATGACGATCCAGTGGACATAGCCATTACACCAACTCCTGGTCCCTAAGAGAGATTTTTTTCTATAGGGCACGTGTGCCTGCTGGAGAGACAGAGAGATAGAAAGTGAGAAATCAGTCCCCAGAGGGGATGACCACAACATAATCCCTTTTCCTCCATTCTCCTCTCAGGATTTTGGGCACGCATACACATGCACCTGGCATGAGTTTTAAGCTGCTGGGTCCGGGACTTGAACCATTGTTGACTACTTGAGAGTCCAGAGATGTATAACCATCATACTATCTGCTAGTCCCTAAACTTTATATTTTTAAACACACTTTTTGTATTCAGTACCATTTACGAGATCTTTGCCTATTACTCTCTTAATATCTCATAGTATATATTTAATAATATATTTTATTTATCTTTTCCCCTGTTGGAGGAATGAAAGCCTATCTCCTCTTCTCTTACTTTTACAATTTGATACATTTTCCTCATTCCAATAATCAGCTCCTTGTAGACATCCCTAAAAGTAAACATTTTTTTTTTTGGAGAGGTTTTCACTATAGGGTGCGTGCGCTCACCAGACAGAGAGAGACATAAAGACAGAAAGCAAGAAATCACTCCCTGGGGGGGATGGTCACGCCGCAGTCCCTTCTCCTCTCGGGATCTTGGGCACGCACGCACACGCACCCGGCATGAGTTTTAAGCCACCGGGTCCGGGACGTGAACCGTGGTCGACTACGTGGGAGTCCAGCGACATAGCTATTACGCTAACTGCTGGTTCCCGCAAACTTTCTTTTTAAAAAATTTTTTTTTTCTTTATTCGTGATGGAGCAGGTATACACAAGAAGGAGAAAAAAAGAAAGAGAGGAACACCCTCCACAGAATCTGGTCACACTGCAATCCCCTTTATCTGGTCCTCCAGTCCTTTGGATCTTTGGCCCTCATGCACATGCCCAGCGTGCTTTAGGGCCAAGATTGAACAGCAGTTGCCATGTGGCATCTTGGTTCCCTTGCTTACCACTGTGCCATGAAGCTGGCCCAGTAAAACTTTTTTTCTTCAAAACATCTCAGAATTTCTACTTGATCGTAACCTCATTCTGCATTACTGTTAATTGGTTCTTTTTTTATCAGCCAATTAGTCTTCAGATTAATGTTCAAGAGGTTGAAGCTACTGAGTAAAAATCTTTTATGAATATTACAGATTAATTAAGTAATTTGTAAGTTCGTATATTTTTCTGTTGGTATTAAAATATTTAGAGTTTATTACAAATGCCCAAAAAATTATTCACTTTAAACTATTAATAATTGCTGTAGAGTTATTTCTTTAATTTTTATTATTTTCTTGCACTGATAAATTTTGAAAATTGATGTATTATAAGCAAATGAAATAGTTTTAAAAACTTACGTTTCTTATGTCTAGGACTCTCAAATGGTGGTAGACTCCTTCAAATCTGGTTTTGAACCTCCAGGAGACTTTCCATTTGAAGACTACAGTCAGCACATTTATAGAACCATTTCTGATGGGACTATCAGCGCATCCAAGCAAGAGAGTGGGAAGATGGATGCCAAAACCACAGTAGGAAAGGCCAAGGGCAAATTGTGGCTCTTTGGAAAGAAGCCAAAGGTAAAAAGTCATAAAATTCCTATATGCTAATCCATGTTTTTAGTATGTCAGTTAAATCAAAGAAGGTATCGAATGGATGATTATTTTACTATTAATGGAAGATAAGTATTTTCAACTTGAATGATTTAATTAACACTTTAATCATTTGGAAACATACAGTTTCATATCATGAGAATAAAAATAATTTCTAGATTTAACATTTGACCACCACTTAATAATTAGTAAGAATATTAACTAAACTGTTGATATCTAGTTAAATTATATACTCTTGAAGTTTCATACAGTTTTATCCATTTCTAAAGAAACACAATCCAGCTAAAATAGACCACTAAAGTTGCAATTCTCTCAATTGGAATGGATAACTATAGGAATAATAAATATCATATTAGGTCTTAACAGATTATATTAATGAAGGTATGTTTATCTATATGAGTTTTTAATGGGAAGGGCTCAATATTCTTGGTTGATTGAGTTTAAATAAGCTCTAGTTTGCTAAGAGAACCTCATTCTTCTTGTTAGAACCTTTGGATGTGCTGTTATTTTAGATAGATAAATCTAACTCAACCAGAGAGAAAGGAAAATAGATGAATCCTTTGTCTTTCTTATCAATTAAGTGATACTAATAGTGTCGTGTTACTAAGCAGAATAGGTATGCCTTTAATCTGATGTGCTATATTTATTAAAGTATACTTGATTATTTTAATTTTTTTATGTTGGCAGATGAGTATAGATAAAATTTAACTTGAAATGTTATATACGTAAGCACAATTAAAATTTATTCAGGTTTATTCATGCCTTTAATAGTGTCAAGAGTTGAGAGGTAAGACTTTTTTTTAGTCCTATTGAAGTACTTAGCTTCGAAAATACAAGGAATACTGAAATAAAAGGGAAAAAAATGAAATGAACTAGGAGTGAAGTAAACAGTCTGAGAGGAAAGCCTTGAATATAATGGAATTTTTTTTTGCTTCCTTGTGATAATAATTAGTTACAGCTTAACATTTTATGTGTTACATTACCTGTTTAGATTACTTCCACTGTATCCCTGTCTTTATATCTTGACAAGTACAGGTTATGTGTAACCAGGCGTCCATGGTGGTACTAATATTCTTGAAATGAGGAGAGAATTTTTTTTTTTTAACCTAGGTCATATTGATCTAACATTATAAATTGTGTATGGTGTATTTTTAATCTGTCAGTCTGTAAAAAAAAAAGTATCAAGCGAAAATGGTACATTTTTAAAGGTAGATTTGACTTTTTAAAGTGATAGTTTTTGGCAAAACTGTTTACTTATAATATTTTTATAGAAAACTTTATTTGAGATATATTTTGTGAAAAGTATGTTGCCAAAAATAGAATTTTCATTTAGGAAAAACAATGCACATTTGGCTTATTGATTCCTTTCTTTATTTCCATATTAGCCACAGTCCCCACCCTTAACCCCTACTAGTTTATTCACATCCAGTACTCCTAATGGGTCCCAGTTTCTCACATTCTCCATTGAGCCCGTGCATTATTGTATGAATGAAATAAAAACAGGGAAGCCCAGAATTCCTTCTTTCAGAAGCCTCAAAAGAGGGGTAAGTTTAATAATGGGTTAAAATGCATGATGGCCTCTTGTGTGTGTAGTGTGGCTTTTAATACTCTCCACCCTCATTATAAGGCTCTCTCCTATAAATATATAGTTTAAAAACACCACAGAATTAAGTATAGCTGCCCTCAAGTTAAAAACAACTCCTCTTTATAACATTTGAAACGCTTAACCATAAAAAAATGGTATTATAAAGAGGGTGCTGGGTACAATCATATTTTAGCTATTTTTTTTGTTTATGTGAAATCATATGTCCACCATTGTCTTGTAATGTATTTACATTTTTAAGACTTTCAGTAATTTGTCACTGGAGTTAACTCTTGTAATAATTTGTCACTAATGCTGACTTTACCTGCTAATTTTATAAGATATTATTTTGTTGACAATGAAATGTCAAAATCAATTTAATTACCCAACTTATTTTTAGAAGCAGGCATAAAATGCAGTTTCCAATAGTTAAATAAAAAAGACAAGCATGTTAAATATCAAGATTGTCTGTAGATCAGGTTAAGATAATATTTTAGAAAGTATTTTTTTTCATTGAAAAACCTATAAAAATACTAGGTATATTGAGTGATATTTACATAGAATTTGTTTTTTGAAACTAAAAAAAAAGTAAATTATTTTTTACCAGAATTTTTCCTTTATTATTATTTTTTTTCGTTTAATTGGACAACCGTTGACATTTACTTAGTACTAAGAATACTCTGCAAATGAAAATACATAGAATAGTAAAAGCAAATATTAAACCGTTTCTTAGCAAATATTGTTATGCTACTGATAAGTGTTATTTTATTAAACACTACCGATTAGTGTTATTTCATTACGTTAGGGAAGCTAATTTCCTATGTTTGATTTTAATGGTGTGCTTTTAATATTTACAGCCTATAATTTAATAAGATTTGCTTGGATATTTGAAAAAGATAGGTATGATAACACACAAATAAGTCATAGTTTTTTAGTGTCCTGAGAAGTCTAACCATTAATAGTGACATGCCAAAGTTGGGTTTTTTCTTCCTTCTTTCTTTTCCTTTTTCTTTCCTTTTCTTTTTTTCTTCTTTCCTTCCTTGTCTGTTTTTCTTCTTTTCTGCAGCCCTTTCTGTCTTTATGTTCCATTTTGGCCACCTGTAGAACATGACACATTAGTTTAGGGCAAGATTACATTACTATCTGCATTTCCATTAAAACAGTATGACATAAGCTTAACTGATAACAGAAGTTTTCCAGTGTATTTTATCCTTTTTTGCACTTTCTTTTTTTTTTTTTCTTCCTTCAGTGACATGAATTTCTGTATACATATCTTACCTAATTCTATATGTGGATGTAATTAAGGACATTTTGAAAAGTCCCTGTGGATGAGTTTGTAGTATACCTACAGGCATGCCTATAATAATCACATTTAAAAGTCCTTAAGACTTGATTGAAAAACGTTAAGAAATCATATTTGGGATTTATATGGTCTGAGTTATAAGGGTAGAATTGATTCCCATGATGGTTCTCCATAATGATTTAGCCTACACTAAGTATTATGTTGAAATTACTCTTTAGTAGCTATATTTCTGGAATCATTTATATATCCTACATAATGAGTCTACCCAGCCCAGTTAAAGTACTCTACACAGTACGGTCACAGAGATTTGAAGTAAGTATAATTCTCCAAAAATGTTTAGGCAGTTAGAACTAGATACTGAAGAGAGAAGCTTAAATATATATATATATACCATCTTCATTCTCATTCAATATATTTGTAGGTAGAATTTTATAACTAGAGACCTTAAAACTATTTGTATAATCATTTTTAATATTGCTTTAATTTAAATATTCATACATTATGTTTATGGGCACCTAGTTTCAGAAGCCTGAAATGTCCTTCCAATTTTATCATTAGTTTTATTGTTAGTTAACATGGCAAAAAAGAAAGCAGTGTGTAAGGTAGAAAAATAGGACAGACAAACCAACTAATTAAAGGATTAGAGGTTAGAGCAGGGAGGAAAGTGTATTACAGCCTTGGAGTTGAGGTATTTCTTTCTGTTTTGATTGGTATTTGGTAGACTAGTAGACATTACTTTAAAATTAACCCATAGATATTTTTTCATCCACCTAAGAATTTTCTCAATGTAGACTTACATGGATTTTTCAGATTATTAAATTTATAAAATAATCTTTTTTTAATTTTTTTGGAGAGGTTTTTTTGCTATAAGGCGCGTGCGCTCTCCAGAAAGACAGAGAGAGACAGAGAGATGGTTCATTCTCCTCTCGGGATCTTGGGCATACAAGCCATCGGGTCCGGGACGCGAACTGCGGTCGACTACATGGGGAGTCCAGCGACAGAGCCATTATGCTTACTGCTGGTCCCTAAATTTATAAAATAATCTTGAGGTTTCTTTTTTCATTGTTTTTATTGGCCAGAGGGCACATGTACTCATCAAAGGGAGACAGAGACAGACTGAGGGAGAAAGCCACCCTCAGCACTGAATGTGGTCACAGTGCAGTCCCTTCTCCTCCATTTCTACATCCTATTGGGATTTTGGGCATGCACACAAACATGCTCGGCACGTTTTTTAAGCCACTAGAGCTGGGCTTTAAACCACACAGTTAACCATATGGGATCTAGCTCCCTCAGACACTAGGCCGTGGTCAGCCTTTCTGAGGTTTTTTAAAGCTGATGAACTATAGCATTCATCTTTAAAACTCTTGTTTTGAGCTATATTTTTTGGACATTATTTTTCTCAATTAAGTTTTCTAAAGCAATTATGATTCTTCTTTTTTTCTTTATATGCATTGCCAGAGTACATATACTTACTAGACAGGAGAGGGTAGAGAAAGAGAGGAAGTATCTCCTCCCCAATGGAGTATGATTACTCCATAATAATTTTTTGTCCATTTCTCTGAATTTTGAGCACACATGCACATGTGCCCTGCAATGTTAAACAACTCACTGGCTTGGGATTTGACCTTTTAGAATCCAGCTTGCGATGCACAGTGCTTAACCATTGTGCTGTGGGGCCAGCCTTCATTTTAAAAAACAATCTGGAGAGAGGGAGGAGAGACAAAGTGAGAAAGCATCCCCATGGGGGGTGGCCCGTCCTTTTCCTCCACTTCTCCTTTCGAGATTTTGCACCCCAGCATGTTTTTCAAGCTGTCAAGTCTGGGACTTGAACCACATAGTTGGCTGTGTTGATCCAGCTGCCTTAAGCACCACATCAGTGGCTGGCCCATCTTCCTTTTTTTTTTTTAAAGAAGAAAAACTGGTGTCAGTAAGGATGTGATAAATACTTTGTTAGACCAATGTTTCTGAGTTTGACAGTGATATTCACAAAGTTTTTCTGAGTGATTGAAATCTGTAATTTCTTCTGACATCAAATTCTGTTAATGGATATTTGAAGATACACCCAAACTTAACTACTTAATATATTAACTAATTTTTCTTTTTATTAATTTGCCAGAGAACATGTTACTTCCGGAAGGTGGGGGAAGAGAAAGAGAAAGTACCCTATGTGGTGGATAGTGAAGCAGCAATCTCTTCTCCTTCATTTCTCCCTCCTTTTGGGATTTTGGGCATGCATGCACTTTTGCCTGACATGTTTTTCAAGCTTCCAGGTCAATAACTAAAGCCAGTCAGCCAGCTATGTGGTTTCCAGCTGCCTTAACACCATGCCACTGGCTAACCCACAAACTAATTTACCCTCTAAACTACTTGATTTGAGCTCTATGGAATAGCTCCTTTTTTTTTTTTTTTTTTAAAGTAATAGAGTTATCTAGAAATTTGTCTAACAAGCCTATGCTTTTAGTCTAACTTATTCATGACCTATAGATGTTTAGATTTATTTTTCTAGGCTTTTATCTATCCAGAGTATAGTTCTCATACTGTGGCATAATTTAAAATCAAGTATACCTAATAATTTTAATTGCCTAAGTGATTTATTTTATAGCTCTCTTTTGTGTTTATTAAGGTATAGTTAGGTATGTGATAATTTCTAGTTTGTAGATATATGATCATTATATATGGTAGTAAGGCATTTTTGTATTTAACATGAAATTTTTTTTAAAAGAGGTTTTTGCCTTAGGGTGCGTGTGGTTACCAGAGAGTAAGAGAGAATCAGAGACAGTGAGAGAGGCAAAGTGAGAAATCCTCAGGGGCAATGGCCACACCGCAATCCCTTCTCCATTCTCCTCCTGGGATCTTGGGTATGCATGCACATGCACTCAATGTTAATATCAAACCACCAGGTCTGGGACTTGAACTGCAGTAGGCCATGTGGGAGTCCAGTGATGTAACCGCTATGCCATCTGCTGGTCCCAACATGAATTACTTTTAAAAACACAGAATATATTTCTAATATTTGTATAAAGAACTTGAGCTTTTTAGACCTCTAAATCTATAATGAACTATAATTTTTTCCCAACTGATAAATAAGATAGTATTAGCTGAAAATGGAAACATTTCATATTTCTACCCTAATTATCTTAATGTTTTCTCTGAAATATAGTAATATAGAAGTTGGATAAATAATTTACATCACATACAAATTTAGCTGGTGAAAATTGCCATTAAAAATGAGTCAAATTGAAATGCTTAAGATATTGTATTTCTTGTCCTGCATATCATTTTGTTTAATAGCATTTAAAGAAGATAACAAATATCTTTAATTTTTAATTCTTTATATTTCCTCATCAAGAATTTTATGATAGCAAAACAAATTGTGGCTTTTCTGTTTCATGAAACTACTGACAGTCTAAAGAATGTTAAGCTTAATTTGGAAAGATAATCCACAGCAATTGTCATCTTTTCTTATCATCATAACCATTAATATATTTGGCCAACTCATCAGATAAGGGGTAGATATTTTTGTCAGATATTAAAATTCATACTTTTTAATGTGAAATTTTACCTGGACTCTCCCTACCACCTTCTCTAAAAACATCATGATTTAGAAAACAAGGAAAAATAAAATGTAATGAATGTGAAAATTAATTTTTAAAAACTCACATGCATATTCTAGGTCATTTTGTGTGTGTGTGTGTGTGTGTAGCTGGGATGCTAGATAGATGCCATGCCAGTTGTAGAATCCTATCAGCCCATGTTGTGAGGTGTGCGTGTGTTTGTCTGTTTATCCATAAGTGTACATACATGATAATTACACTGTATAAGAGCACTTTGGTTGGTCTCTTTAGAATCTGTGTTAGTTCATATTTTCAGAAAGAATAGATTTTAACTGATTTTCTAAAATCTTAAGTTATGTTTTTAGTATTGTTTAAGCATATGGATTTCAGATTTAGAACTAAAAATAGAAACATTTTCAAAGCAAAATTCAGTCTACATATTTGTGTCTATTAGGAGATTTGTGTGGGAAACTCAGATCTGAGCAACACATTATTTTGGTAATGAGTTTTTAATGTGTCTGTATTTTTTTATGAAAGTACCTTAAAGTTAGAGTAAAAATGTTACCCCCATGTAACCATGATATATTTTACTCAAAACAGTATTTTGAACTGTAATAGTTCAGGTCATTGTATTTTCTTACAGTGTATAGGGAAGAACATTCAGTTATTAATGTTTTATATAAGATTTATTTAAAATGGATATTAGGTGTCTTTATATTGCAAATTTCAAATATTAGTGTTTTGAGAGTGAACAGCTATGTAGGTAAAATCTACTTAGGTTAAAAACTCTTTAAAATAAAATGTATGATTACTGATATAATAATTAATATATTTTTGGGTTTTAGTTAAACCTAGAAAATATCTGCCCATTATCATCAGTGTATGCTTTTTTTTTTTTTTTTGCAAGTAATTTATTTTCCCAAAATATGCTTAAAGTTGTTTTTCTGGCATAATTCGTTTGAACTGTGGAATGTACATGATTTATTTTAATATTGTAAAAAAAAAGTATAGGTTATTGCATCTTTTGTATTATGGCTTCATGTGAATAATTTACCATTTCTTTTGTTTTCCATTGAACTATTCAGTGGTCGGTGAAGATGGTAAGCCTTGTGTGCTGATCTATATACTGTGCCAACATTAAGTAATCTCAAAACATTGTTTTGTTTAATTCAAAACAAGTGGTAAAGTACATCCCACATTTTCACCTTGTTTGTTTTTTCTTTTTATAATTTGATCCATAGTCCAACATAATGCCAGTCCCTCTTAATGTCATAGGATTAGAAAATAATGTGGTTAACTGTCATCAGCCCATTAAGTTCCTAAATGTTACTGGGGAGAGTCTTTGTCATGTTATAGAGGAGAACAAAATTGTGGTTAAATATTATTTTAAAAGCAAAAGTTCATGTTTTTGCAAATGAAAAATTTAGTGAAAATTATTTTTCCTAACACCCTTTAAAAAGATCATATAAATTTCATTGTTTTACAAGCATTATTCGATTTTTTTTTCCAGAAAGAAAAAGACTTTTTTTTAAACTGATTTTATTATGGAATTAGTGTTCTGTTCTTCTGTATTATTGGAGGGGCAGAGCAGCACAAATAATGTAGATATTGTGTGTATGTGTGTATGCGCGTGCATGTTTGGGATATTCTTGTGTATGTTTATTTCAAACACATTAATGTAGCCACATTATGAAGAACTAACCCCCAAATTATTGAGTGCTTGAACAGGAAGTTAAATAAAATAGCTTTTGGAAAGTAGACCAGACCACTCTTGTTTATAAATTCCCTTTTGGTAAAAGAAGTTAAATGTTTCAGAGGGCTTCTTTACAGCCTTAGGAAACAGAGTGAGTTTAATCTTTGTATATTATATAAGAATAGACTATAATGTCAAAAGGCATATTAGAAATGAAAGTGCCTAGGTATCTACTACCAATAAATTTGAAAACAGAGTTGGATTAGGATAAGTGGAAATCTGGCACATTTACTTGTAGGTAATTGTGAGTTTATTGTAATATTGGGTTGTAGGAAAAGTCATGATGCATTTTTGCATAGAAAAACAGAAACATATATCATGACTTTTTTACCCAAAAACCCACTGTATTGAAATGTTTTTCTTTATTTCATTAAGTAGTTTTTAGAATATTACCCAAAAGCCTGCACTATATTGAAATGCATTTTTTAAATTCATTAAGTAATTTTTAGAAATAAAAAAAAATTTAATTAGAAATTTTTACCTTTGGTACACCTAACCTGTTAATTTATCTTAAGAATTAACTACTCAGTTTAAATGAACATCATATAGAAATTTTACCATTCATTTATTTAGGTCAGACTTGGTTGATTGACATTCTTATTTCTGGTGACTGGTAGATGAAAAAACAAAAGCCACTTAGACAGGGTGCCTTATTTATTTTAGGCAAGCTTGTTGAATGTTCATAATGTACAGGCTGCTAGGGAAAGATTCTAGAGCTTCTGTCATTAATTAAATGGTACATTTGATCATAGCTTGTGGTAAAAATAAGTTTCTTTTTTTTTTTTTTTTTTTTTTTTTCAAGAAAGAGATTTTTGCTGTAGGGCACGTGTGCTCACTGGAGAGAGAGAGCCAGAAAGTGAGAATCACCCCCAGGGGGATGGCCACACCACAAGTTCCTCTTGGGATCTTGGGCATGCATACATGCACACGCACCTGGCATGAATTTTATTTAAGTCACTGGGTCTGGGACTCAAACCGTGGTCAACTACGAGGGAGTCCAGCGATGTAACCATTACGCCATCTGCTGGTCCCAGGTTTTCTTTCTATCATGAAAGTAAGTGAAGCATTCTTACAGATGATAAAATAAAGCTATTTAACAAATGATTTAGTCACAAATGGTCCAAAAAGCCAGAATGCATCTGCTCTGAGAGCTCATATTATAACACTTTAAAAAAATTGAACCATCTTCGTATTCCTAAAAATAACTCTTTTGAAAAGAAAAAACAAAGAATGATAGGTATCATTAATTTTTAAGCTATATAAGTAAATACAAATTTATTTTAAATGAACCTTATAATTGCTGATAGTGGTTCTGTTGTAATTTTTAATAATATAGCTAAAGTAACAATAATTAAAATTCGAGCCAGAAATAAACATCTGATTGGTAGTATTTTTTTTTTAAATTATATAGTTTCCTGAATGTCAAAGCACTGAAAAATTTTCAGATATCAAGTATTCTTTCTAAAGAAGGATTGTTTCTTTCTTTGGATTATGTTTTTCTTTCAGGAACAACTGAAGTATGTTACTTGGTTTTACAAAAGGATAATTGAAAATATACTCTTTGTTGGAATTTAATTTCTATTTAGTGGATAGATCTACCTTTTGTTTTTTTAATAATCAGATATGTTTTGATTCTGAAGAGTGGTTTAATAAACAATCATTCAAAGGCTATAGTATTAGAGTACATTTTATTAATTACATTGTCTCTATGAGGTAAGTAGCTTACTTAACTCATAAAAACTTCATATTTTTAGTTTGAATATTTATAACATTCTGAGTATTATGGCAATGGGTTTGATTTGGGAATATGGTGATATGTTGTGTTTAAAACAATGACTCGTATAGATGAGAAATGTTATGTGTTTCCATTTTGTTGTTGTTGCTGTAAGAAGGTTCATATGTATTTGTTTTAATTCTGCCAAGACTTGAAAATAGTGTGATTATTAATCATTATCAATTATCTGTATCTGGTGATATTTTTACCTGTTTGTTTCCTTGGTTTTTATAAAGTGAATGAAATGTGGGCTCTTCAACACAGTTAGCATACTACACATATATACACACATACCTACATATGCTTCCTCTTTTTATAAGGGGTTGTTTGAGGCAAACTTGAAATTAAAGTTGACATATATTCTTATTTTATCAGGTATATTTGGAAAATAAAATTTCCTGAAAATATGTTTTATGATGATTTAGATTCTCCTTTCAGGGCCCAGCACTAGAGGATTTCAGTCATCTGCCACCAGAACAGAGACGTAAAAAACTACAGCAGCGCATTGATGAACTTAACAGAGAACTACAGAAAGAATCAGACCAAAAGTATTGTTCTTTTAAGTCCTCTCTATCATAATTACTTCTTTTAAGGTCCACTTTGAATGATGTGCTTAAATGTGATATATAGAAGATCTAAAAATCATACATCCTAATTGAAATATCTTTTGGGAGAAAAATTTACTCCTAAACTGGAACATTTTATGGTTGCCGTGTCATAGATAAAAATGAGATACTAAAGAATTATTTTGGTTGCATATTTTTTTATTGGATGCTAATATTGTTTATTTATTCCTTCCACACATTTGCCAAATTACTTAATGACTCATATTAAGAGTAGTTTTACCAACATTAACCACTTTTTTGGTTGTTGCTTGTTTTTAAGGTTTTTGCCATAGGACGTGTGCGCTCACCAGAGGGAGACTGAGAAACAGTGAGAGGGAAAGTGAGAAATCACCTAGGGGAGGGCCACGCTGCAGTCCCTTTTTCTCAGTTCTCCTCCTGGTCACACCACAGTCCCTTCTCCTTTCTCTTGGGGTTTGGGACAGGCATGCACACGCACCTCACCTGATGGTGTATTTTTCAAGGCCACGTGGGATCTAGCCGCCATAAACTGCACCACCTGCTAGCCCTCCGTTCTATTCTAAAGAAAGATAATTGAAAGGTATATGAAGAGTAGATAGTATAGAAAAGAGATTGGAGGCAGGAAGATTCCTTAGGGAACTTTATAATAATCTGGGTGAAAGGTACTGAAGATCTAAATTCAGGCATGGCCATGGGTATAGAGAGGAAGAATAGATACAAGATTCATTTCAAAGCCAAAGTAGGTTACACTTTTCATCTGAGTTGATGTTTGAGAAGAGTAAGATAGAAGAGGTTAAAAAAAAAAAACCAACAACTTGGGGACCAGCAGATGGCGTAATGGTTACATCGCTGGACTCTCCCATGGCAGACTGTGGTTCGAGTCCTGTACCCATCAGCTTAAAACTCATGCCAGGCAGGACCAGCACTTGACATAATGGCTATGTCACTGGATTCCTATGTAGCTGACCATGGTTCGAGTTCCAAACCCGGTGGCTTAAACTCACGCTGGGTCCATGTGCATGAATGCCCAAAATCCCAAGGGGAGAATGGAGAAGGGATTGTGGCATGGCCATCCCCCCTTGGGGGTGATTTAAAAATACAAAAACAAAAACAAAACAATTTGTAGCTCAAGAGAATAGCTATAAAATTAATTGAAACTAGGAAAACAAATTTAGGGTAAAGATAATAGCATACATTGATTTTTGAAATATATGTGGAAAATCTATATTGCAAGTATCTAATTGGGTTTGGAAATACAAATCTAGAACTTAGGAGAGAAAGGGAATTGGAGATGACACATTTGAGAGGCATCTGAAGATGATAGGTGGTATTAAAACAATAAGAGATTATCCTTAAAGTGGAGTGTAGGATGAGATGAGAACAAATCTTTCACTTATGTAACATACATTTAAAGGTTGAACAGAGGAGGGGAAGGAGCCAGTGAAAGAGGAGGTGAGGAGGAGGAAGAAACTTGAACCTCTAAGAGGTCAATAAGGAATAGTATTAAGACATGTTAGTCAACAGTGTCAGATATTAGAGGGAGTCAAGGACAGCTGATTGAAGCATAACCTATTATAATGTGGTTAGAGAAGAAATAAGTTAAGAGGGATTGGCAAATGACTGAATTTGGTGTGGGCAGGTTAAAGATAGCATGCCTATTTCTAGACTAGGTGAGGGAGGAGGAGGAGGATGCTCTGTGAACTGAGATAAGAAACATTGGTAGAATACTGTGGCTGGGTGGGAATATAATATGTTTGACTTGGGACATGATGAGTTTAAGACTAATAAGGCATATTTTTCTCACTTTTGACTAAAACTATAAATGTAGGGGGACAATATAGATATGTACATAATCTCCTTGTGTAGAAAGCAAGAAATAAATGAAATTATTCTTTTTAGGTATTCCAAATGTTTTAAAATGTCATCTATACATTTTTAGCTCTATAAAACTGGTAAAGTATATAGAGTTTATATAGAGCTTACTATCTTTAATCAGATGATGTTTAACTAAACTTAAAGAGATATGATGCTAATTAAGATTTAGTTGCTCACAAGTCCCCAAAGTCAAATCAAATTCTTATCTGGAAGCATATGAAGTAAGTATTTAATTCTGTGCTTTTCTTCTTTTTTCCAGAGATGCACTCAACAAAATGAAAGATGTATATGAGAAAAATCCACAAATGGGGGATCCGGGAAGTTTGCAGCCTAAATTAGCAGAAACCATGAATAACATTGACCGCCTACGAATGGAAATCCACAAAAATGAGGTGGGTTTGTTATTCAGCTGTAATCTAAGATTTATTATTATTATTATTTTTTAAAATTTTGCCAGAGGGCACGTGTGCTTGCAGGAGAGAGAGAAAGTGAGAAAGTACTCTGCGCTGCCCCTGTGGGGGATGGTCATGCCAAAATCACTTCTCTATTTGTCCCTCCTTTTGGGATTTTGAGCACACATGCACCTTGACCATGTGGGATCCAGCTGCTTTAACCACCACATCCCAGGCTTGCCCAAGATGAATTATTTTTAATAATATGGGCATAAACTTCATTATGATAGATTGTTTTTCCTAGAATTATATTAAAATAATTATATTTAATTTTAGGGTTTGTGATCTATAAGTAATTATCATTATGATATATATCGTTAATCTTCTATTGACATTTTTAACCTAAATTTTTATATAAGATTATATATATTTATATTTTAGTCTTTTTTTTTAAAGAATTATTTAATTTAATTTTATGTATTTATTTATTTATTTGACCAGAGAGGGACAGAGTGAGAGAGAGAGGGAAAGCGAGAAAGCAAGCCACGAGGTCCAGGACTTGAACTGCGGTTGGCCACGTGGAGTCCAGCACCCTTAACCACCATGCCACGTGCCAGCCCCAGTATTTATATTATTTTATTGCCATGGGGCACATGTGCTCACCAGGGAGAGTACACATTCTGATGGGGCATGATCACACCACACTTCCTTCTCCTTTATTTCCACTGCCTACTGGAATCTTGGGCATGCTCTATGTGGTTTTCAAGCTACCAGTGTCAGGATTTGAACTGTGGTCACCCATGTGAGATCCAGCTCCCAGTACATAGTGCTTAACCACTACACTATGGTGCCAGTCCATGTTATTTTTTAACTTAGTTGTAAAGTTAGTCATTGACCAGTTTGAATAAAGGTTATGTGATTGTAAAAACTCAAAGCACATTTTAAATGCAGATATCTTACAAATTTTTACCCATGTTTATTGAGCTCAGTTCTTATTTATTTATTTACTTTTCCTAAGGCTTGGCTCTCTGAAGTTGAAGGCAAAACAGGTGGGAGAGGAGACAGAAGGCATAGCAGTGACATAAATCATCTTGTAACACAGGGACGAGAAAGGTCAGTTTTTACATTTTATTTCTTTTCCCTAAACTTTTCTTGCTCTTTTGCCTTAAATTTTACACATTTCTATCCTCCCTCCCCCCCATATAACAAGCTTAGCTTTTAGCAACTTCTGTCTTTTGAACTCAAGTAATTTGATGTTTAACAACAGTTCCAGGTGAAGAATGAGATTTCATCTTGCTATTTGGTTTGTTTGTCGTACATAAGAAAACAGAACTGGGGATATAGAAAAAATTTGGATCTACACTCCAGGGCCATAGGCTACTCAGGCATGGGAAGATTCCCTTCATGTTTAGGTAGAGTTGGATAGATCATGCTGAAGACAAATTTTACTGTCAAGTTGGTCAAAATTTTGTGAAGGAAAATAAAAATCCATATTGTTAGTTTGGACTAGAACTTCCTAAAGGCATTTTGCAAAGTTTCATGTATCTCTTATGACATTCTCCTCATGGTATAATTGATCTTTTTTCTCTCCATAATAAGTCGACAAATTAGGATTCACTTTACAGAATTTGAGCTATCTAATATCAACTAAACTTAGTTACAGTGTAATTTGAGCAAATTCACTTTTAATATTCTCCGAGTCTCAGTTTCTTAAAATATAAAATGAAGGTTAAAATACTTATCATACAGTGTTGTTAATAATAAAGGAAATAATGTCTATAAAACACCTGGTAATAAAATAGCTTATAATGCTAGGTACTTAACAATGTTAGTTTCTTCCTTTCTTTTTGTCTCCCTAACCACTTTTTTTTTTAAGAATTTTTAAAAACTTTATTTATTTATTCATTATTTTTTAATTTCACCCGAGACAGAGAGAGAGAGAGAGGGAGAGAGAAAGTGAGAAAGCAATCCACCAGGTCTAGGACTTGAACTGCAGTTGGCCATGTGGGAGTGTCCAGCACCATAACTACCATGCTACCTCCTAGTCCCCAAGAATTATTTTATTTAACTTTATTTATTTTTAATTTGACCAGAAAGGGACAGAGTGAGAGACAGACAGAGAGAGGGAAAATGAGAAAGCAAGCTTCCAGGTCTGGGACTCAAACCACGGTCAGCCAGGTAGGAGTCCAGCACCCTTAACCACCACACCGTCTGCTGCCCTCCCAACCACTTCTTTAATATTTATTTAATTTTATTATTATTATTTTTAAATTTGACTAAAGAGAGACAGAGAGAAGGAAAGTGAGAAAATAAGCCACTGGGTCTGGGACTCGAGTAATGGTCGACCATGTGGGAGTTCAACTCCTCAACTACCATGCCACTTGCCAGCCCCTAAAATTTATATGTTTAATATATCAAGCAATAGCCACAAATAACTGTTTTTTGTTATTATAAAAGCCAAATGAAAAGGATAAAAACTTTCAGGTGTGTTAGTTAAAAACATGACTTCTAGGCTTATTGAAATTGCTGCTAAATATAACACTGAAAATTTTTCCATGATGAAAACCTTAGTCATTTGATTCTTTTTTTTTTTTTTTTTTTTTTTGGAGAGGTTTTTGCTATAGGGCGCATGTGCTTGCCAGCCAGACAGAGAGAGACAGAAAGCGAGAAATCACCCCCCCAGGGGGGATGGATGGCCACGCCGCAATCCCTTCTCCTCCATTCACCTCTCGGGATTTTGGGCACACATGCACACGTGCCCAGTGTGAGTTTAAGCCACCGGGTCCGGGACTCGAACCGCGGTCGACTACGTGGGAGTCCAGCTACATAGCCATTACGTTAACTGCTGGTCCCCCAGTCATTTGATTCTTTAGCAAAACTAACATTTTTTGTTTGATTTTTAGAACTTTTAAGAAAAATAAAATGCCTTTGTATTACCTGCCCTTTCAGATTTTCTGTTGCTAACTTCCTTATTAACGTGTTTAATAGGAAACTAATTTTACTTACTATTTTAGTTAGAAATTTTTTGGTTCTTAGTGACAAGGTGAATATTTTACCTATACTGGTGTAAACTAAAAATGGGTTCATATTAGCTCATTTTTTGGAGAGCTTTATCTAAGATGTTAGGTGAAATCCTCAGAAAGAGTTTCTCTCCACTTCATAATTTTTCCTTCTATAGTGTTGGCTTCATTTTAAGGCTCCATGCAGTGATCTTCCAAAGTGCGAGGCCGGTAGTCCTCCAGGTTCAAGTCCAGTGCTAAGAAGTGAGCTTCTCTTCCAACAGACCCAAGCAGAAGTCTCTGTGCAACTCTTGCGTCTGACTGGGTTATAGGACACTCATGAACTATTCACTTTGTTCCTACAAGTGCTTGCTCTGATGGTCCCTCAGGGTCCAGAATAGAAGCAGCTCTACCTGAAGCTTGCGAACAGAACCTGAGTTGAATGGATCCCCCAAGGAATCTTAGAGTTCTTTTGTCAAAAGAGGGAATGACAAGTCTGGGATGATGAAAGACAAATATCTACTACGTTTTTCCATTTTACCTCTAGGTCTTGTAAGAGGTATACTTACTGAATACTCAATGCCTAGAAAATTATGATCTTTTAATTTTTTTATTTTAGGAAATTCAGCAAAGAAGCATTTTATATTAGAAGAGTCATTGTTTAAGAAAATAGGACTTAATTTGAAGCCATGTCATAGAGTATTTATTTATTTATTTTTAATTTGCAAGAGGGTACATGCACTGACTGGAGAAAGACTGCGGCGGGTAGGAGGAGGGGGAAGTGAAAGTGAAAAGCACCCTCGTGGGGGATGGTCACAATCCCTTCTTCATTGCTCACTCCTTTCAGGATTTGGGGCATTTACACACACCCAGTGTATTTTTCAAGCCACTAGGTCCAAGACTGGAACTGTGCCATATGAGATCCAGCCTCCTTAACTTAACGTCATGCCACCAGCCAGCCTGTCATAAGATATCCAATTTCTGAGTTAATCTTGTGGAGTCCAACGTACAGATAATATTATAAAGAGTTTCCGTATCTGTGATACTCGATCAGAGATTATTTTATCTTTTGTAGTCCTGAAGGAAGTTACACTGATGATGCAAATCAAGAAGTTCGTGGGCCACCCCAACAGCATGGTCACTCCAATGAGTTTGATGATGAATTTGAGGATGATGACCCTTTGCCTGCTATTGGACACTGCAAAGCGATTTATCCTTTTGATGGTATGATTTGTTTAATATATTGTATTTGATAAAATTGTTTTTTTAAAGTATAAAAACATTGAGTCACTCACTTTAGTGTCCTTAGCTAAATAGCATATTGTCAGAAAATTAAAATCTTAGTTAATTAGTATGCATATTTTTGTTTTAACTATACTACAGATACAGAGAATTTTCTTCCACACATAAAATTGAAAGAAAATTACCTAATTGTTGATTTTGGTTGGTACATGTACTCAACAAGGTGAAGCAGGTTGAGCATGTTGCCCAACCCAAGAAGTGGATATCTGGGAGGAGTTACTTCACGTTCTTCCTTGTTGCTTATTCCCATTGGGAGGCAGGGACATGGCTGCCATCCCCATGCCCTGACTCTGGGATGACATGGGAGCAAATGTTACTTCCGATTTTCCTCTCTGATCGCCAGAGAACAAGCTCTGTGAGGGGAGGAAGGCCTGGTAGCCCTCTCCTGCAGATATTTAGTTACTTTTCCTGCTCTTGAACACTAAAAAATTATTTTTCTCAACTAAAGGCAGAGCAGAGTAACACTTTTGTAATAATTACTGTAAAATTGTATGTGATTTAAGGTCTTTTCCAGCCACCCGTTGTATTGGTTTTAAAATTGAGTGAAGTCTTTATTTTTCCTCATCCTGAGAAAATACATTGAATTTAAGATCTTGCTATAATGTGATCTAGGGAGTAGTGAAAGAATTTAACATATGTTAAGTAAAGATTCACTTATGAGAATTGTTACTGCTAAGCAGATCAGGAATGGTTGGGGATGGGAGGAAGGGGGTCTGCAGGCTGATGATATCTCGAAGGAAGTTTGTGTTTTATGGTCATTCTGCTTCTGTCATCACTGGAGTTGAGCCTCTATCTATCTATCTATCTATCTATCTATCTATCTATCTTGGAGTTGAGCCTGTATCTATCTATCTATCTATCTATCTTTCTTTCTTTCTTTCTTTCTTTCTTTCTTTCTTTCTTTTTTTTGAGAGATTTTTGCTATAGGGTGTGTATGCTTGCTGGAGAAACAGAGACAGAAAGCGAGAAATCATCCCCCAGGAGTATGGCCACATCACAGTCCCTTTTCCTCCATTCTCCTCAGGATTTTGGGCATGCACACATACATACCTGGCATGAGTTTCAAGCTGCCAGATCCAGGACTCGAACCATGGTCAACTATGTGGGAGTCCAGTGACTTAGCCATTATGCCATCTACTGGTCCTGAGACTATATTTTCTCTGTTCTCTCTTCAAACTATATTATTTCCTTATTTCTTCCCACCCTCTTACTGTCTTGTTACTATTTTCCTGATCCATATCTCATGAACTTTTTAAATCAGCACTACTCAAATTTGGAAAAAGAGTTAGAATAGTAAAATAGGAGTTAGAATACCCTGTCAAATCATGTAATGTCATGATAGCTCAGTTACTTCATCTGTTACATGGAGGCTATATTAATCCAGCCTCACCCTCTTTATTATTGGATGGCTCAGATGAGGCATGGTAGATGAAGGTGTTGGGCAAACTACAAAGCATCGTGGGAGTATTATTGCTAATGAGAGTCCATGGGCCTGGTGTTCCAGGTCCATTGAAACCTAGGGAAGTTTTATGTTATTTTGTGTGTTGTATTTGTAATTTTTATTAAAAATGACCACTCTGCTTAGATTATGCTTGTGCTGTGAAAACTCTCATCTAGGACATAATGAAGGTACTCTGGCAATGAAAGAAGGAGAAGTTCTGTACATTATTGAGGAGGACAAAGGTGACGGATGGACAAGAGCTCGGAGACAGAATGGTGAAGAAGGCTACGTCCCCACGTCATACATAGATGTAACTCTAGAGAAAAACAGTAAAGGTGCAGTAACTTATATCTAAATGCATTAGGCAGCTTTGTGCCATGCGTGGCATAGGAATGGTAACATGAAATGAGACACATTCAACAGGTTGGAAAAAAATAAGAAAACTTAAAAGGCATCCAAGATTTATTGTTCACTGTGTGAGCTGAGTGTAGGCCTGACCTTAGAGATGTGAATATTATCACAAGAAACTGCTACGTGGCGCTTTACTGTTTGAGTAATGTTGGTGTGAAGCTTAATTGATGCCTTTTGCTTTATGTCCTGCTTAAGTCTGTGTGAAGGATTTGTGTTTTTCTGCCTTATAAAAAGCAGAATTTGATTCATTGGGCAGGAATCTATATAGAGAATGATCCCCCATCCTCTCTACTTCAGAATGCACAGTAACGGTAGTGATTCACATAGTTGGACTGCTCCGAAGTGCTATTGAAAGCTAATTCCCAAAAGAGTAGTTTGTTCCAGGAATTTGAATCTGTAGCTACAGTTTTCAGAGAGAAAAGTAGTAGTTAGCTAACTAGGTAAAGTAATAATATTATGATTTCCATTTTCCTTCCCAGTTTTAACTTTGACTTTCTAAAGGAAAAAATAAGCATCTAGTACGTGATCTATTTAAGTAGTAGATTAATCAAGAGACCTGCAAAATAAATCACCCGGTCTACCTCTTAATGAATAAAACAGCTTTCTCTTGAGAACTGAAAATATTTTCAGGTTTACTGGTGATTTTCAATAATATACAAGCTACCTTCCTTCCAAATTAATATTTTGCTTATACTTTTCCATTTTGAAAATGTCTTTTAGGAAATAAAAGACCGCTTTAGCGATTACTTAGTATTTAGCAGTTACTCTTAAGAAAATAGATTCTAAATCAACAAAGATAGAGGGAATCTTGAATCAAGAAGTAGTACTAGCAAACTTTTAAAAGAGAAACAGCTTTTTTGACTAACAGGGTTAGTTAATGTCCCTTTAGGGCATTTCCTCATTTTAGCCAAATCATCAGTTACTGGAATAGATTTAGTTAATTTCAACAAACTTCTGTTAGAAGCACGGTGCAGCCCAGGACTGTGCAGTGCTCACTGACCACACCCTGAGTGAGTTGTGTGGGGAGGTAACGTGAGGAAGCATTGAGACTGGGTCTTGATTTTGCTTATGTTTCAGTTTTTTCTGATGTTTTCTGTAGCTGACTATATAATGATTTTAGAGACATTTGGGACAGAGACTATAAACTGAACACACCTTTTGGTCTTACCAAAGGTCTTCAGTAATTGTTCTTTTCTTTTTCCTCCTGGACTGCAGGTTCCTGAAGAGGGTTTCTGAGGAAATGGGCAAGATGTTGAAGGAGGTTACATGCAGCTGCTTTTGGGGGGAGGGTATTAGAGTTGGCAGGCTCAAAGAGAGAGTGAGAGAAGCTAGTTGCATGAGTGCATGCAGATTTTTTTTTTTTTTACTAACTTCATTAGCATTTCCATACATTGTCCTTTAAAAATCACTGTATTACCAATCTTTAAATTTCTAGTTCAGTTATTCACACAAAAGAAGAAAGCCAACAATGGCTGACCTTTTTCACATTTATTTTACTGTTGCCCCAATGAGAATGAATGCAGAGCTGTCTTAAAATGTGTCTTACATCAGCTGTCCCAACAGGACTGTCTCCATCCCAGCTCTGTTTTAATTGGCCTTCAGACCCTCCGTCTGTTAGAATCCCTGCCATTTGCTAGTGTCTGCCTGCGCCACCTCCGTGCTTGCTTAACATCCTGTTGCATGTCTAGAGTGATCAGTCTAGATTTTTCAGGCATGTCTTTATAATCCCTTGTTCTTGTCAACCTTTGTTTTGTTTTACATTTGTAGTATAAACCACTTTGTCAGACATCTTCAGCACTAATGTTTTCATCCTAGTATTCATGTTTGCTGCTATAACTTCCCCACTACAAACATTCCAGTTTTGGCATTATGAAGAAGTAGTCTGTGAACCTGAAGTATTTATGATAAGAAAAAGAAAACATCTCTGCTCTAGCCTACAGCCCAATTGAAAGAACTCTGAAACGTGACACATCTTCAGCACCTCAGTCTGGAAAGAATCTATAGTCAGCACTGAAACCCTGGCATCATAAACACAGAAGATACTCACCACCTCAAGACAAAGGACTGTTGTCAAAAGTCAGCTGCTTCCATTCAAATGCTGCCTTAAACTAGAGTGCCTAAATCTGTTGATTGCCAACACTACCACTACAGTATCCCACAAAGGGCTTTGTGTGTCAGCTCAGTGCGACCTCCTTTCACTCTGCGGCTCTGCTGCAGCTGCCGATGTAGCCTCGGTAGGTGGCTTTTAGCGCTCTACCACGTACGATGGTGCATCTTCAAATTTATGCATCAAACTAAAGACACGTCTGAGTCCATTTTACTTTACTCAGTGTTTTTATGAGAAGTTTTATGGGCCTCCCTCCATTGTCTTTTAATTTGGGGTTATGATGATCTCATTTGCTTATTACAGTGATAGTCTGTTTCTAAGTGATGCTTTTGTTTGGACCAGGTAAAATTTAGCGAAACTTTGTAATGATCTATGTGCACTTTTACTTGTAAAATGGAAATTTCTGTGTTTATATTTGTAAATATAAGTGTCATTAGTGCCCCTGTTGCTCATGTTGTCCCGCCTCGCATTTGTGATTCTGTTAATGACTTGTATCTTAACTAATTTCTTAGTGCTGTTGTACTAGGGAGATGGGTGGGGGTGGGGGGGTTATTTGTACCGAAGCTTTATCAGTTTAGTTCTTGACTGTTTTGAGGGGAGAAAGAGAACGTGAAGTGGTCTGTGTATTATTGGACTTTAAGCAATATTTTAGAAGCTGTGTGAGACTGCTTTAATAATTTTTTCCCAGTGTTATTTGAATCATACTACCAGTTGTACTAAAGCTGAATGATAAGTGTGTGAAAGTTAATGCCTTCATAAGATCAAGTACACCACTGCTACACAGCTGACGTAGAGCGTATTAACGTCGAGGCTAGTAAATGCTGAAGTTTAGATATTAAAGCTCATTACAGGGTTATTTATATAATGTGACATTATTCAATACTGACAGACTACATGAAGTAGTTTTTAAATCTAGTGCTATTTTTTACTTTAAAGGTTAGCCACGAGGAGGAAATGTGACCTGGCTGTTTGTCTCTGTGCAGAGCCTGAAGTGCTTATGTTTTTTTGGCTAACAGCCACAGAGGGCAAAGTTTAAGGCTTTCTTGTAAGGACTAACTGTTCTTTTCAAGCTACTGTTTGTTTTTCTAGAAGCAGGATTTGCTTCCGTAGGAGGCAAGTTCCTTCATGTGGAATCGTGCAACCTGCATATGGGCGATTACGTTAGGAAAGACATTTGTACTTGCACAGTTTTAATCATTCCTCATTCTTAAATTTTGAACATGTGAATTGTCTGAAAGAAATCTTTAGTTTTTCAGTAATTTTTACTCTTTGTGCACATGTTGATTTCTTAATGGTAAATGCTTTGTTAAAAATGGTGTTCTCTGTTGAGAATATTTTCATGGAATAAAACAATCTTTTCATGGTCAGTAAGATGTATGGTGTTTTGTCACTTATTACTGTGTGAACCAAAGAACTGTAATGATTTCTTGAGTGTGCTAAATTTCAGATATTAATACAGACTAGATGACAAGTTCTATAAGTGGGGCAGTCATTTTTGCAAAACAGTTTTGGAAATTATACTCTAGTTTTAGTTTCTCTCAAGCTTTCCTACAGCAAAAAATTGGAACTGCCTTTACAGTGAATGTAAACGACATGATAATGTGGGCGTACCCTCGGTCTGCATAGCTCTGCCGCACAGACTTCCTCCCAGTCGGCTTAGCCTCTGCGTCCGTAGAACTGTCCCTGCACAGGGAGCCTGATCTGCGCACCACACTTGGCCAGCATTTCCTGTGCTTCTGCTGGGCTCCTGCTCAGAGTGGAGAGAATGCCGGCCAGAAGTGGTAACACATTATCTGTAACTTTAGGAAGTCTTATTTCAGAACGTTCACCTTTTTCAAAGGCAAATGTGAAACTGTGACTAAAACTTTTCGAAACCCAAAAAGGGAATAAGTTTCAGGCTAAATCCTGAGATTGCAGTTATCAAAATGGGAATTTAGGGCTCAGTGCCAAACTTGGAAGTGGGCACACACAAAACTGAAAAACGAGAAGTATCAGGTGTTTGAGCTGTAGATGGCCAGAGATCTGGGGGAGAAAAGCTCCAAACAGTGAAAAAAGTGAGATCAGGGAAGTCACACCTTACTTGCTAGGGAAACGCATTGTCCTTATGACAATATTAACAAAGGAAAAAAGGATCTCCAGGCTTGAAAAGGATTTTTTTTTTTTTAAATTTTGGGACATGGTCACTCCTGTATAATCCCTTTTCCACCTCCCCCCTGTTGGGATTTTGGGCATGCACATACACACCCAGTATATTTCCCAAGCTGCTGGGTCCAGGACTTGAACCACAGAACCATCCACGTGGGATTCAGCTGCCTTAACCACCAGACCAAGGTGTGACAAGATCCTATCAAGGCCCAGGATTTAAAAATTTTTTAATTTATTATTTACTTTTCTATTTATTTTTGTTTAGATTTTTGCCATAGGGCACATGTACTCGCCAGAGAGAGACAGAGAGGCGAAGTGAGAAATAACCCCCCATGGGGTGATGACCATGTTGTACTCTTCTCCCCCTTTATTCTCCCAGGATTTTATTCTCCCAGGATTTTGGACACATGCACGTGTACACACACACACACACACACACACACACATGTCATGATTTTCAAGCTACCAGGTCTGGGACTTGGACTGCTGTCAGCCATGTGGGAGTCCAAGCACCTTTACCACACCGTCTGCTGGCGCCTCGGGATTTTGTTTTTAAAGTTTATTTCTTTTGTTAGAGAGAAGCGACAGGTACTCCCACAGGGTATTTATTCACTCCATTGTCCACTGCCAATCTTGGGAAGCCTGGAGCATGGGAAAGCAAGTGTGCCCAGCATGCTCAGAGGTCCCGGAATGACAGCTCAGGCAAGACTACCCCAGATGGGTCCATTTTGGACACCACTGTGCCACCTAGTCTCTGAAAAGGACTTTGTTTTGAGCAAGTTATTTAGGTGAAAAAATGCTTAAGGAACATTGAATCTATTTTAGTAAACTCATACCCTTAGGACCAAATAGACATTCCTGAGTGTAGTCACCATCGGTAATTAGGGAAACTGTAGGAAATACAAGGTGCCTAAAGGTTAGGGAATGGGCAAACAGTAAATTCTAGGAGACAGGGCACTGACTCAAAAGTACTAGATAATTTTAGCATTTAGGGGGAAATAAAATGGGCAGCTGACCTAGGTTTCTAAGATTCAGTCATATCAAATTAGCCTCATTCCTTTCTGTAGATAAAAATCGGGAATTCTAAGACATAATTACTGTCTTGATTTCAGCACAGTTTCCGTTTGACAAGATTTCTCACTCATTTTTCTGAGCAATGTGACAGCACTGTCATGGAGAAGGGGCCTCTGACATACTGAGTGGCAGACCCAGAATGTCAGCCCTGAGGAATTGTCTGGTGGAAAATATGAAGCTATGCACTACATAACGATGTTTTGGTCAACGGTCACATGACGAAGGTCTTATAGATGATAATGGATCTGGAAAAGGTCTCGGCTGCCTAGTGACATCAAGTAGCATCATCATGCAGCGTGTTACTCCCGTGTTGGTGGGATGCTGGCGTAGACAAGCCTGCACTGCCTGTTGTATGCAAGCACAGTAATCATGCGCAGTTCATGGTACTTGATACAAAACGGCTACGTTGCAGACTTAGATGTTTACTCGTTGTTTTAGAGTGTATTCCTCCTTGTAAAAGGTAAGTTCACTGTGCAACAGTGTGCTGTGTTGTGCTCGCAGCAGCCTTGTGGACCTCATGTTAATATATTAAGTTTCTTGGTTGCAACATTTTCTCTTGCTCTTTCTTTAATGTTGTGTTACTTATTTTGCTCATCATGGATCTTCCAGTGAGACAAGATCAGGAGCTGGAAGGCAGATATCTATGAACCTGATCCCGTGTAGGCCTAGGCTAAGGTGTGTGTGTGTGTCTTTTTTTTTTAATTTATTTATTCATGATAGCACATGTACATGCATGAGAGAGACAGGCACCCTTGACAGGGTCTTGTCACACTTGTTCTCCTTCCTCCAGACCTCCAGTGCTTCAGGATCTTGAGCATATATATGTTCAGAGCATTTCAGGCTGATTGACGATCTGAACCTGCAGTTGGTCATGTGTCTTCCAGCCCTGCTGTTCAGTATACTTCTGCCATACCACAGAGGCTGGGCTGTTTATGTCTTAGTTTTTAATAATAAAAAAAAGTTTAGGGACCAGCAGTTAGTGTAATGGCTATGTTGCTGGCTGGACTCCCATGTAACCGACCGTGGTTTGAGTCCTGGACCCGGTGGCTTAAACTCACGCCAGGTGCATGTGCGTGCAAGCCCAAGATCCCAAGAGGAGAATGGAGAAGGGATTGCAGCGTGGCCATCCCCCCTGGGGAGTGATTTCTCGCTTTCTGTCTCTCTGTCTCTCTCTGTGTTTCTGGCAAGCACACGCGCCCTTTAGCAAAAAAAAAAAAAAAAAACAAAAACAAAACAAAAAAAAAAAACTCTAAAAAAAAGTTTAAAAGATTTTTAAAAACAATAAAATAGAGAATAAGAATATTAAAAAAATATTTTTGTATAGCTCTACACATTTGTGTTTAAGTTATTATTGAAGAATCAAAAATATTTTAAAATATCACAAAATTATAGTAAGCTAATGTTTTATTATTATTACTATTTTAAAATTTGCTATAGTGTACATGTGCTCACTGGAGGGGGAGAGAGAGTGAGAAAGCACCTGTCAGGGAGGATGGCCACACCACAATCCCTTCTCCAGTCTCCTCTTAGGATTTTGGGCACACATACCTGGCATGTTTTCCAATCCACTAGGTCCAGGACTTGAATGCACAGTTCACCCATGTTTGATCCAGTCACCTTAACTACCACACAACTGGCTGGCCCATTAATTTATTATTGGAAAATATTTTGTTTACACATTTAGCGTAACCTAAGTGTACAGTGTTTATAACGTGTAGAGTTTTGTATAGTAATGGCCTAGGCCTTCACACTCACCCTCATTCACTCACTGACTCACACAGCAACTTTCAAAAGTCCTGCAAGCCCCATGTGTGGTAAGTGCCCTAGACTGGTATATCGTTTTCCATCTTTCATACCGTATTTTAATTGTACCCTTTCTATGTTTAGATGCACAAATATTAACCATTGCATCACACTTGCCTGCAGTATGTAACATGCTGTGTGAGTTTGTAGCCTAGGAGCAAGAGGCCGTCCCGTACAGCCTGTGTGTGTAGTAGCTACACCATCTAGGTGTGTAAGTAAACTCTATGGTGTTTGCAACAGTGATGAAATTAACAAACAGTGCATCTGTCAGGAAGTATCCTTGTCACTAAGTGAGGCATGACTGTGTATGTATATTATGAACCGTAATGAAGTAAGCATAAATCTGTCACCCAAATTAACAAGCAGAAAATACCATCTTTCTCCTTCAAGGGTAACTTAACCGTTTTCTTGAATTCGGGGTCTGTTTCTTCTTTATAGTTGTACCACATGGATATTTCTTTCTGAACCTGGTTAGCTTTCCTTGTTTGTGGACACTAAAACGGATAGCGTCTGTAAAGGTTCCCTGGGTGAGCAGGGATCATTCTCAGATTGCAGTGATGTATAGTGAATGCTAAATACTAAAATTATTTCCATATTGGTCGGTAAATAGTAACCCATAGAAGTAGTAATTCTAGTTATTCTTACCAGTTCTGATCCATGTGGCTTATCTCAGAAACCCCACAGGACACTGGTACCAGGGCATTTGTGGCGTGAGCACTGGGGACAAAGCTGAAGGGCTCACTGCAGACTTGCTGGTACTGACTTCAGGTGTTGGGGAATCATCTGGTAGGACAGGGCCATGGGCAGCCAAGCTGAGGGGGACCTACTCTCTTGAAACTTCCTGGAGAAATGCCCTGCCTGCTCAAGGAGAGTGAAGCATGTCTAGGCTCTGGCAGTAGCTGGGGAGACTGGGAGGGACTGTGGTTAGACACGGGTTTGGAGCATAAGCCTTTGTGCTGTAGGGATGGCCCCTTAGAAACAGTGTTCAAAGTTTTAATTTTATTTGGCAAGTTATGTGGTGGAGAGTGGCCTAGCTTGTGCATTTGTGTGCAACTGGACTCTACCCAGGAGAGAGTAGTGTTCCGTGAAGAAGACCACAACTCCTGCTGTTTTCTCCTCTCTTCCCCTGGCTGGTCTCAATGGGGAATATCCTATCTGTCCTCCCCACTCCAGAAGAGCACATTTCCCCTCACTCGCCTGGGTAGACTATGGCTTTCTGACTCAGGCCAGCAGCCAGCAGACTGTCTAGTATGTTTTTATTCTCCCGTCTTTCTTTTCTGTCTTTGTCCTACAACAAAACTGGCACCCAACCAGTCAGTGGTGGTTTCCTGACTGGCTAATGTGGGGTACACAGTCTAGGTGTGGAGACAAAACCACAAGCTTCTAGTTCTGGCAAACCAAGGTCGGCAATCCCCACCCATCTCACTTCTTTTTCCATGCTGCTATGGCTGGGAGTGCCTGCCCCTGGTCGGTGGCATACAGCCAACAACCCGGATGGTGGTATGCTGTCTCATGAGCAGAAGCAGGAAGTGGGATCAGCTGCATGTTCTCTCCAGGTGCCAGACAGCACGTGAGTAAGAGAGTGACTGTCAATGATGAGGGAAGTCATTGGAAGAGCTTGTGGTTTCCTGTGCTGAATCATAGAGGCATCATTTACCTGGTGACAGCCAGATCAAACAAGGATTATACCAACCCATTTGTTTGAACAACTGGCTTGAAAATTATTAGTAATTGGTGAATGTCTTGTACTTCTATTATCTGATAATTTTTTTAATGTACTTAAAGAATAAAGGGATCATTTTACTTCTTAATTTGCATAATGGCTTATATATTAGTTTATGTATTATGTATCAACATCCCACTTGTCAAATATTTTGAATATTTCATTGTGTTTTGAGACTTACATGTTCGTTCAGTATTGTTCCTTAAGATTTATCCATGTTCACGCACAGTTCATTTTGTTGTGTAGTAAACACATACAGTATGTAAATACATACAATTTATCCTCCTGTTAATGGACATTTTGGCTATTTCCTGAATTTTGCTAGTATGAACAACGCTTCTTAAGCACATCTGTGTGTGTGCTTACAGATACAAGAGTTTCTCTAAAATCTGTACCTAGAACAGGACGGGGTCATACCAGTTTTCAATTTGAAATGTATACATGTGTCAGAACAGCATCTGAGACATGTATAAAGTCTGTATAAGGGTTACTCATATGTCATACCCTTGCCAACATGTAGGAGTCACACTTGCCCATTTTTGTGAGCTCAAAAGATGTAAGAGTATTTCATATAGACTTGATTTGTGTTTCCTTGATTCTTGATCATCTTTTCATGTCTGTCATGTTTCTCCTGTGAAAAGCCCATTTTTATCTTTGTCCATTTTTTTTTCTTTTGGTTGATTGTCTTCTATATTTACAGGAGTTCTTTAATGTTAAGTATGAGCTACCTCTTATTGTGTAACATAGCGGGCTTATTGTGTTTCAGAATTTCTCACGCAGTTGCAGTCAAACCACTGGACGTTACAGTCACCTTGAGCCTCTGTAGCTGGAGAACCCACTTCCAGGATCACTCATGTGGTTGTTGAAGGCCTCCCTTTCTTGCTGGCTTTTGGACAAAGGCTTTGGTTCCTTGCCATGTGGACCTCTCCATAGGGGATGCTCACAATGTGGCATCTTCCCCCAGCGGGTGATCTAAGAGCAAGAACTCTGCAGTCTGTGTAACCTGATTTCGTGCTCTGATTGCACAGACCAACCCTGGTACCATGTGGGAAGGGACAACACAAGGGCGTGAGCATCAGGAGGAGGCAACTTGGAGGCTACCTCTCCTGCGAATCCTCTGACCATTCTGTATTTGCTGATATCTCAGCTTTTTCATTTCTCTACAATGTCTTTTGTGTAGAAGTTCTTCATTTTAATATAGATGGACCAGCTTTTCATAATTAATGCCTTTTCTGCCTATTTAAGTTCTTTTTGGTGGTTGGCTTTAATTTATTGGTTTTATTTTATTTGACACATAATTGTACATATTGGTAGGGTATGGTGTGCTGTTCTGACACATGTATACATTGTGGTAATGGTCAAATTAGGGTACTAAGCATGTTTATCACTTCATTTCTTTGTGGGAACACTCAGGTTCCCTCTAACTATTCTGAAATATACAGCAAGTTATTAACTATAGTCACTCTACTGTGCTATAGAACACTAGGACATACTTCTCTTGTCTAATTTTGTACCCATTGACCAAGTTCCTTCCCAACCCAGGAAATTGTCCCATTCCCCCTTTCCTAGCTTCTGGTAACTACTATTCACTTCTCTTCTTCTATGAGATAAACTTTTCTTTTTAAATATAAAACTACTGATTGACCACTGTTCACCAGTATTTACAATAAAGTTAGCTGTATAGTTGGTAACATTCTGATTACTACAGAGTTACTCTTTCTCTTTGCTTCTGCTGAACCAGTAACCCAAATACTGAGAAGATTGAGGCCTACATGTAAGGAATGATTTGGGGTAAAGAAAAGAAACATGCACAATAGTTTAGGTCACAGACTTGTTTACCCATTTATGCCAGCAAGTCCTAAACTGCTATCATCTTTAACCATCTGATTACATTTTCATGAGCCCAATCTTAGACATTTCATGAATAATGACCTTTTAGTCAATAGAGCATAAGCATTTCAACTATTTGTAAAGGAAAAGTTCACTAGAGGATTAAAATGTCCACTTAACTAAATCTATCCTAACTAAACACTGGAATTTGTCTGTTTTTGTCATCTCGGAGGGGAGCTTGTTGGTATAGTAAAATTTCTTCTTTCAGGAATTCTAGAAATAACTATTGTATTTACATGATTATAGTTAGGAACAGATTCTGATATGGTTACTTCTAAGTTATCCAATTTAGACTGCCCGATTACAAAATCATTATTTAATTTGTTATGGCTTTAAGAAAACTATCAATTTAATGCGAAGCAACTTATTTCTTATTCTGAGGTTGCTCAGAATGATGATATCTCAGAAACATGAGCTTATCCACAGTTTTTGTTTTGGTGAAGGTTTCAAAAACAGAAAGCCATTTACATATTATCTTATGTATACATGCACAAAGATGAAAAACAATAAACCCAGACTGGTTCTGAGGCATATGAGTTAAACACAAGTTCTGACTGGGTAATGACCATGAAACATTTAGAAAACCTGTTCCCAAATGCAGGGGATAAAATACCACGGTATGACATGTTCTTTTCCAGTAAGGAAGCAACTACAGAAAGCTTTTATTTTATTTGCTCAAAGTAACCAGTGCTATTGGGATGCAACTCCCCCCAAATCCCCCAATACTACTTTCAAAACAAACATATCAAACTTGATTTTTCCATTAGAATATAGTTATTTCTCCGCACTAGCAAATCAAAATCCAAGACCCAGAGTTTTATATACACACACACACACACACACACATATCACACACATACATATATTTACACATATAAATATATGTAAAAAAATGTAAACTATTACTGAGCTTCATCATCTGGACAAGAATGCCAAGTTAGTCTCTCTTCATGAGAAGCAATTACAATTTGAGGACACTTGATATTTGCTTCTTTGGCTAGTACCAAGTCTGCCTCGTCAGAATCTTTCTATCTCAATGAGAAGCATCCACTCTCCACTGCTGTCTGTGGCACCAGTGATTTGTGCAGGATCAAGACCTTGGGCAAAGCTGCTTGGTTTATCAGCAGCATCTCTCTTTGATTTGCTGTCATCAGATTCACCGTCAGATAAAGATTTTCTCTTTGTACCATCTTTTTCTTTACCAGCTTTTTGAGGGACCACCAGTTGGCGTAACGACTATGTCGCTGGACTCCCATGTGGTCGACCGTGGTTCGAGTCCTGGACCCGGTGGCTTAAACTCACGCCTGGCTCATGTGCGTGCGTGCCCAGGATCCTGAGAGGAGAATAGAGGAGGGGGGATTGTGGCGTGGCCATCCCCCCTGGGGGTGATTTTCTTTCTTTCTCTCTGTCCCTGTCTTTCTGGTGAGCACATGTGCCCTACAGCAAAAAAAGAAGAGGAAGAGGAAGAAGAAGAAGGAGAAGAACAACAACAACAACAACAAGAAGTACAAGAAGAAGAAGACGAAGACGAAGACGAAGACGAAGACGAAGAAGAAGAAGAAGAAGAAGAAGAAGAAGAAGAAGAAGAAGAAGAAGAAGAAATGCTCTGGTTAACTCTGGACAATCTAATTTTTCTTCTTCTGGTTCTCAAGTATTGTCAGCATCTGTAAATCCCTTCCACTTCAGAAGTAGTCCACCTTCTCATTCACTATGTGTCGGTCCAGTACTTTTTCAACCACAAATTCTTCAGGCTCTGCCTCTTCAACATTTTTACTCTTTCCATTCTGTTTCTTAGCCATATTTTTTGCAATGTAGTTTTATTGGAGGCCATTTTTTATTGCAGAGTTGAAGAGTTCACTACTCCGAGCTGTTCTGGGTCATGGGTCTGCGGCATCTGAGATAAATTTTTGAAGCTTCCACCTGAATGAGAACATAGGATATTTCTCTTTCTGTGTCTTCATTTCACTTAACATAATATCCTCCAGGCTCATCCATGTTACTGCAAATGGCAGGATTTTATTCTTTTTTATGGCTGAATAATATGCTATTGTGTATAAGACAGAACTTCAAAAAGTTCATGAACAAACATAATTAAAATACAAATTTATTTTGGTACATTAAAAAACATTCATGCAGCTTTTTCATAGTACACATTTTCTATTAACTTTTGAAGAACCCTTATATATCTATTTACCATGTTAAAAGAGGTTCATCTGTTGATGGACATTTAGGTTCGTTCTTTAGCTTGACTATTATAAATAGTACTACTGTAAACACGGGAGTGCAGCTATCTCTTCAACGTACTGATTTCATTTCCTTTGGATACATACCCAGTAGAGGGATTGCTGGGTCATACAGGAGTTCTGTTTTCTCTTTTTTGAGGAACCTCCCAAACTATTTTCCATAAGTGTACTAATTTACATTCCTATCAACAGTGTATAACAGCTGTTTCCTTTTTTAAGAAGGATTTTTTGGGGCTGGCAGGTGGCCTGGTGGTTAAGATGCTGGACTCCCACATGACTGACTGCAGTTTGAATCCCATACCTGGTGGCTTGCTTTCTCGCTTTCTTTTTCTCTCTCTTCAGTCAAATTATAGAATGAAAAAAATGAATAAAATATTTTTTAACAAAAAGGATTTTTAAAAATATTTTATTTCTTCCATGAGAGAGGCACACAGGCACCCCAAACCCACCGTGCCTCAGCCAGCCTAAATCAGAACATGCATACCCATGGCATGCTCAGGGAGGTCCTGGGACATGAACCCAGGACCTTTGCCACGTGGGTCCAGTTGTGTTACTGTTGTGCAGCTATCAAGAGTTCTCTTTTCTTCATATCCATGCCAGCATTTGTTGTTTCTCTATATTTTTGATAATAGCCATTCTCATTGAGGTTATGTAATATCTCATTGTCGTTTCCCTGATGAGTAGAAATGTTGCACTGTTTTTCATTTCAGGTAGCCATTTGCAGATATGCTGAAAAATGTCTGTTGAGGTCTTTTGCCCATTTAAAAACCAGACTTTTTTTTTTACTATGAGTTGTGTGAATTCTTTATGCATTTGGGATATCAACCCCTTGTCAGATGTATAGTTTGCAAATATTTTTGCCCTTCTGTAGGTACTTCTTCACTCTTGATTATTTCCTTTGCTGTGCAGAACCTTTTTAGTCTGATATAATCCCATTTCTCTATTTTGTATATTGCTGGTTGTTTGTGTTTTTAAGGTCTCGTTCATAAATTCTTGCCCAGAACAATGTCATGAAGCATTTCCTCTATTGTTTTTTTTTTTTTTTTTTTTTTTTTTTTTTTCTGGTAGTTACAGTTTCAGGCCTTATATTTACATCTTTAATCCATTTTGAATTGATTTTTGTATTTGGTAAGAGGGGTCTAATTTCATTCTTCCACTTATGGATATCTAGTTTTTCCAACATCATTTATGAACGACTGTCCTTTCCCTAATGTGTTTTTGATGTCTTTGTTGAAAGTCACTTGGCTGTAGGTGCATGGATTTATTTGTGAATTCTTTGTCCTGTTTCACTGGGATGTGTGTCTATTTTTATGCCAATATCACACTGTTTTGGTTACTATCGCTTTATAGTATATTTTGAAATCAGATAGAGTGATGCCTCTGGCTTCCTACCCCCTCCCCCAAGATTGCTTTAGCTGTTTGGGGTCTTTTATGGTTCCATGAATTATAAGAGTTGTTTTTCTATTTCTGTGAAGAATGTCATTGGCATTTGATAGGAATTGCTTTGAATTTGTAGATAGTTGGGTAGTATGGACGTTTTCACAATACTAATTCTTCTATCCATAAATGGGTTTTTCCATTGGGGGGGTCTTCAATTTATTTCATCAGTGTTTTACAGTTTGCATTGCAGAGATCTTTCATAAGAGATTCATACTTTATTCAAAGTAAAAAAGCTATTTTCGGGAACCAGCAGTTAGCTATGGCTAACTGTATAGTAATGGCTAACTGTATAGTAATGGCTATGTTGCTGGACTCCCACGTAGTCGACTGTGGTTCGCGTCCCGGACCTGGTGGCTTAAAACTCATGCTGGGCGCGTGTGCGTGTGTGCCCAAGATCCTGAGAGGAGAATGGAGGAGAAGGGATTGCGGCGTGACCATCCCCTTTGGGGGGTGATTTCTCGCTTTCTGTCTATGTCTCTCTCTGTCTGTCTGGCGAGCGCATGCGCCCTATAGCGAAAACCTCTTCAAAAAAAAAAAAAAAGCTATTCTGTATGTTCTTCTAAAATTGTTAGGGTTTTTCCTTTCATATGTAGGTTCTTAATTCATCTAGATTTTATTTAGGTATGTAATACTGGGTAAGGAATTTCATTTTTCCCTTTCATTTGCTTACACAGTTGTTCAAGAATTACGTATTTAAAAAGTCATCATTTCCCCCACTGACAAACAGTACCATTCTGTCATATATTAAATTTCTAATGATAGTTTTAAAATTAGCTTAAAAACGAGTTTTTGTATCTACTAGGACAAGTATATTCTGGTAGGTATCACCAACCTGGGACCGCTATAAATCAGTATCTCGATTTTAGGTTTTGTAAATTTTACTGCAGACCTTTATTAGGATAGGCCTGTGGTTGCACATCTTTACCAGTTTATCTTCTTCCTGGAGCTGTGTGTGAAGCTACCATTTTCCTGGTAACTGCCCTTTGCTGGCAGATGGATTTTTTCCTAGCCCATTAACAGGGACCTTAAAGGATCTGTTTAATGGAAGTGTTTCACAGTAAGTAACCCCAAGACACAGTCTCCCACCCACCAAACTGAAGTTAGCCTTTGCCTGTAGGTCTATACAGATTTTTAAAGTCTCTTACAGCATTTATCTAAATTTGCTGTATCTTTTGAGGGATAAGGAAAAGAGAGGAGGTTTGTTTTGTGGGGATTTCCCTGTCAAGCTATCAGTGACTAAAAGGTATTATTAAAAGGTATTTTTTAAAGGGTATCCGTCAACCGGGCATTCAAAGGTATGCTTATAAAAATTTATTCAGTATTTAGTTATATTATAGTGAGAGAACTTTCTAAGAGCATGATTCACCATACTGACAGAAGTATAAATGTGCTTTGGTTTTGTTCAACAAGTAAAAAAAAAAAAAAAAAAAGCGATGTGAGGTACATTTAAGAAGTAGGAGAGCAGCCTTATCTGTTTTGAGGCATCATTAATGGAGATACAGAGACCAGGACTTGAAACTAATTATTTCAATTCTGTTAAACAGACCACAATGAGTCTTAATTGCATATTTAAGATGGCCAAAAATAGGGTGATGGTTAGAGTTATACTATAGCTTCTGTAACCAATAATTCCTATTTTTTTCCAGGGCTGTTTAATAGTGGGGAGAAATTTTCACAGCCTGTTTGGGAAAAGAGGGATACAGAACCTGATATAGTCCTAATATTGTTTAAAACACAAGAAGAAAAATTATTTGGCAGTTGGTGGCAAAGTGACAGAATATTTTCCTTTTACCATAGGGTAGGCACCACCATGCCTCCGAATATTTTCTTTTAAAATTTTTGTATTCCAGATTTTTTTTTTTTTTGAGAGGTTTTTGCTATAGGGCACGTACGTTTGCCAGTAAGACAGAGAGAGAGAGAGACAGAAAGCGAGAAATCACTCCCCAGGGAGGATGGCCACGCCGCAACCCCTTCTCCTCCATTCTCCTCTCGGGATCTTGGGCACACACGCACACACTCCCAGCGTGAGTTTAAGCCGCCGAGTCCAGGACTCGAACCACGGTCGACTACGTGAGAGTCCAGAGACATAGCCATTACACTAACTGCTGGTCCCTGTATTCCAGATGTTCTACAACAGGGAAAAATTGGGGGCGGGGGGACTGATAAGCTAGAAAGAATCCCCTTGGAGAAGTCAGAAATCTAGAAAACAAACCAAGAAAACTCAATGTATTTGTCATCTCGACAAGTTGATTATTTTGAAATATGTCAGAAGATGTCCTGAAATCTCACGGTCCCTAACATCATCTGGTGCTCAGTGGTACCAGGTGTTGTGCTGCAGCTGGGGCACAGTGAGGCGTGCCTGGCCAAGTCCCAGCAGGCCCCCCAGTGTGGCTTGGCACTCGCCAGTACTGCCTTGTATCCTACCAGAAACCGTACATTATTCAGACCTCTCTCTCTCTCTCTTTCTTTTTAGATTGCTATAGGGCATGTGCTGAAGAGACAGAGAGACAGAAAATGAGACATCACCCCCCGTGGGCATGGCCACATCACAATCCCTTCCCTTCCATTCTCCTCTCAGGCGTTTGGACACACACACACACGTCTAGTGTGAATTTTAAGCTACTGGGCCCAGCACTTGAACCGCGGTCGACTACGTGGGAGTCCAGCAACGTAACCATTACACCATCTGCTGGTCCCGTTCAGACCACTTTCATTAATTCTGGTCTACTGTCAGGATATAGTGGCGAGGGAGGAGAGTACCTAGGAGGCAGGAGGTGGGATTACCGTACGGTGCCGCATTTAATATCAGAGACTGGATACAGCTTTCACAGAGTGATATATTTTCATTCGTGACTATGTACATTTTTCATATTTATTTAAAGAATATCATACAACTGATATCTTCTGAAATGTTTCATGCTTTTCTTTTAAACTCTTCTATTTACACTTATCTAACATGGTATTAAAATGAAAGTGGTCAAATACCATGACAATAGAAAGCAACCAGCCAACATAGCTAGGTCTTAAATTTACTGATCAACATTAGCAATAGTTACTTCATAATAAATTATTCATTTAAAAATCAGTAGTAATTTTAAACAATTCATAAATAAGTGTGCTCTGTGCAATGTACACATTTAATAACCCATGGATACTAAAAGTTTGTGTATTGTCAGATCTGCACATTGTTACTTAATCAAATAATAAGCTTTCCCAAAGACGAAACTGGAGAAGCTTGAAATAACACCCTAAGGGTCTCTGGAGGGTATCAAAGCCCCGCCTGCTTTACGGGAGGCGGCTCCAGTTTTCGGGAGAGGGCGGTTAAGATCTGGTTGAACTTCTCATACCGCTCTGCCTGACTGACTTGTGCACCTTTACTGCCCCATAGCAGTCGCATTTGAAATTCAGTCTTGAAGATTTCACTCATTTCCTCATCTGGTTGAAACCCTAAGGAAAACAAAACAAAGTTACTTCATTTTTGTGTGCTTAAAAACATAGTGTCAAGAACGGACTGAAAACTTGATTATTGAAAGAAGCAAAATGAACTTCATCTCTCAGAACTTTAAAAAATACTCCCAGAGGGAAATACAGGATCTCCTGTACATGGCAGGGGTTCGGGGAGGGGGGTGAGGGGCTCACCCCTCCCTCCAGGAGGTGCCCTTGGACGAGAAATAACACCCTCACTAAAAGCTGAAAGAAGGAGATGCACAGGCCCCTGTGGGCTGTCGTGCTGCGGGAAGGAGTGTTCACAGTGCCGTGTGTTTGTTTTTTGTTTCTAACAACTGGCGTTTAATTTCATGCCATGTGATTCACCTATTCTAGCAGCACGGTTTGATTCATGATAGTAAATTTACGTAGCCACACAACCATCACCACCAGCTTTAGAATGCTTCCATTACTTTAGAAAGTTCCCGAGGACCTCTTTTGCAGTCAGTCCTTCCAACTGCCGATCTGCTTTCTGTTGTAACTGTTTTGCCATTTCTAGAAATTTGATATAAATGGAATCATACAGTATGGACGTTTTTGTGTCTGGCTTCTTTCACTTGGCATGACGTTTTTGAGATTATGCCACACCTTACACGCTATCCGATAATTCACTCCTTTTTTATTGCCGAATGGTATTCAGTTGTATGGACATAACATGTTTTGTTTATCCATTCACCAACTGATGGACATGTGGATTGTTTCCAGTTTATGGTGACTATGAATAATGTTGGGAACATTTGTGTACAAGTCTTTGTGTAGACATGTGTTTTCGTTTCTCTAGGAGTGGAATTACTGTTGGGTCATATGGTGAGTTTATGTTTATTTTTAATGAAATTGTCAAACTCAATGAAACTGTCACACTCTATTCCAAAACGGCTGCACTGTTTCATATTCACACATGCACTCAGCATGAGTTTTAACATATGACGATTCCAGTTTCTCCATACGAGGCCAATCGTAGTTTTGGCATTCTTTTCATAGCCATTCTAGAGAGTGTGTGGTGGTCTGTTGTTGTGGTTTAAATTTACATTTCCCTAATGATTAATGCTTTGAACATCTTTTCATGTAATTATTTGTCACTCATGTATCTTTTCTGATGTAGTATCTGTTTAAATATTTTGTCTGTTTAAATCTTGTCTTCTTACTGAGTTGTAAGAATATTTTATTTTAAAAAATTTTTCCAGAGGGTGCACGCACTTGCTGGAGAAGAAAGAGGGAGAGAAAGTGCGAAAGCATCTCCCCTCATGGGGAATAACAGTGGTACCACAGCCTCTTCTCCCATGCATGTTTGTTTGTTTTCTTAAGAGAGATTTTTGCTGTAGGGTGCATGCACTCACCAGAGAGACAGGGAAAAAGAAATCATCCCCCTGTGGGGATGGCCATGCCACAATCCCTTCTCCTCCATTCTCCTGAGATTTGGGGTATGTGCACACATGTGCCCAGAATGAGTTTCAAGCTGTCAGGTCCGGGATTAAAACTGCAGCTGGCCATGTGGGAATCGAGTGCCTTAACCACTACACCACCTGCTGGCCTCCCACAGCATGGTTCTTAAGCCACCAGGTCTAGGACTTGAACTGAGTAGCTGACCATGTGGGATCCAGCTACTGTAAACACATGCAATGGACTGGTCCAAGATTCTTCATGTATGCTATATATAAGTCTTTTATCAGATATATATTGAGGAAGTGGTGCCCCCCCCCCCCCATCTGTCTCACTTTTTCACTTTCTTAATGGTGTGCTTTGAAGAGCAAAGTTTAAATTTGATTTATTAACGTTTTCTTTCATGGTTCTTTGCCTAAGTCAAGGACACATAGAATTTCTCCTATGTTTTCTTATAGAGAAGCTCTACACTTTAGCTCTTAAATTTTGGGTTTATGGAGGACCAGCAGTTGGCACAATGGCTATGTCGCTGGACTCCCATGTAGCCAACCGCGGCTTGAGTCCTGGACCCGGTGACTTAAACTCACGCCAAGTGTGTATGCGTGCATGTCCAAGATCCCAAGAGGAGAATGGGGGAGAAAGGATTGTGGTGTGGCCATCCCCCCCCGGGGGGGGGTGATTTCTCACTTTCTGTCTCTTTCTGGAGAGCGCACTCACCCTATAGCAAAAACCTCTCCAAAAAAAAAAAAAAAGAAAGAAAGAAAGAAAGAAAAAGTTAATGGAAAATATGTATTCTGAAAAAATCTACGCAAGGATTTCAAAAAATTTTGCACCAACATAAACTTGTACTTTAATTCCATTTATCCAAGGACTTTTTGAAGACCTCACATGTATTTATTGGCAAGGTATAAGAAGACATTCTAATATTTGTTGAATTGAGTGCTTTCGTATGAGCCCCGTGCTGCCATCCCTGGAGAACATTTGAGGAACTAATGTAGCAGGTGTGTGGTGTCTACACCCACAGCAGACACGGTGTGAACGGTTCAGCCCCACACTCTGGTTCTGGAACAGCATTTTAGGATGAAAGGAACAGGCCTCTCCTGTCTCACACAGTTCTTAAACTGTGGACCCTTGAAGAAGCTTAAGAATCACATAGTGAGGAAGGGAAAACAGCGTCCCTGATGACCTTAGGAAAGCCCTCCTGCCAGCACTCGCCTCCAAGTCCTGAGTCCTCCAGCCTTCGTCCATGCAGACACCGGGGTCATTTTTTTTTTTTTTTTTGAGAGGTTTTTGCTATAGGGGCAGGTGCACTCGCCAGACAGACAGAGACAGACAGAGAGACAGAAAGCGAGAAATCACCCCCCAGGGGGGATGGTCACGCCGCAATCCCTTCTCCTCCATTCTCCTCTCGGGATCTTGGGCACGCACGCACACGCGCCTGGCGTGAGTTTTAAGCCACCAGGTCCGGGATGCGAACCGCGGTTGACTACGTGGGAGTCCAGCGACATAGCCATTACGCTAACTGCTGGTCCCGACACCGGGGTCATTTTTAAAAACAAATCTGACCAGAGGAAACCCCCCATGTTTAACCTCTTCACTGGCTCTTCCTCAGTCATCGTCCTACACAGAAGGCCTTTCCAGCCAACGCTCCTCCCTCCCGCCGTTGCCTAGGTCACACTTGACACCATCTAAACCCAAGCTCACCGAGCCATTCTCCCCCAGTTCTCCCGGTGCCTTTGCTTGTGTTGCACCCTCTGACTGACGGGGGTTTCCATCCCTTTCCATCTCTCTTTTCTGGCTACTTTTGTCCTCTGACAGCCAGCAGTGGCATTTTCTCTGCTGGGAAGCCGTGCCCAGGTGCGTCCTCTTTTCCTGCATCTCTGACCAAATCAGTTACTTTCCTGGGCACTCCCGTGGGACATGCCGCACGGCCCACCAGGTGCCGAAATAGCCTCCACGCTCCTGAGGACGTCCATTTAGCCTGGTGCTGTGCACAGGTATGTCTGTGCCAAATGCTGATCGAGCTCATGGAGGAGGCTGCTTTCTATTACCATAGCACTTACGAGAGGGATGAGTTTACATGACACGGCCCAGCACTTTCCTGAACTCGTCTGATGCTAAGGAAGAACAGGGGAGCTCTTTCCAGCCTGACTGGGAAGGAAGAAGAAGGCAAACGTCCCCGCCATCTCCTCTCTTAGTCCCCCGCCTTTTCCAGTGTCATTACTAGAGGAACTGATGGGCAAGCTGGCCAGTTCTTTCTGTTTATTCCAAACTACTGATCAACAACACATAGGATAGAAACGGGATACTTGGGCCATTATGAAATTAAGAGGAAAGGATCAGTCATACAGGAAATAGAATCCCCGTGCCTTAATCTTTGCTAATTGAGGGTGTCCAGACCAACCCCCCCCTTCACTTCAGAGAGCCCCTTACGGACCCGCTCTTACCTGCCAGGACCCTCTCAGCGTTCAGCCGGTAGCTGTCCGCAGCCTCAGCCATGCGCCGGGCGGTGGCCAGATGGTTCAGCATAATTTCACAGCTCTGGTCATTTTTTTCCCACATGTCGGTTCCTTCGAAAGTGACCGCCTGGCGCTCCAGTAAGGTCACGAGGGGCATCAGTAGTGGGACTGATACGTTGCTTGAGGGCCCACAAGTGGTCTCTGAAGAACAGGATAGAGTTTTCCATATCAGAGGTAAGCACTGAGTGAGGTCACGTGACTGCTGGCCTGTGTCCTGTGCTAACGGCAGAGTCATCTGAGCAGCGCCTGGAGGGGCCTGGAGGAGCGGTCAGCAGACCAGCAAGTAACCAGGGCTCCCAGGGCCTACAGGGGCCATGTCCTGTTAACCACTTTGAAGAACAGCTGCCGCCTAACGTCCTCCCCGACCCCAACGGGCCCCCTGCTCACCTCTGCCTTCGTGCAGGACTTTGCTGAAGGGCTTCAGCTGTTTCTCATAGAGGATGGCCGTTTGGGTGTGCTGGTGCCGCAGGGCAGTCCACGTTTTCTCTAACCTTGTGATCTGGAAAACAGAAAGGTGCTGTTGTTTTAGAAAAGGCTCTCTATGTATTTAAATTGCCAGAATCCCTAATAGGGTGTAGTCGTCGCTGCGACCCCTTCTCTGTTTCCCTATCCTGTCGAGATTTGGGGCATGCTTGGGTGTGTGTGCGCAAGTGCTCAGATATTTTCCAGGCACCCGAGCCAGGACTTGAACCACAGCCAGCTGTGTGGGATCTGGTTCCCCTTGACCACTGGGCTATGGGGTGGGCCCAGAAAAAGCTCTTTCAAAAAAATTACGTTTGTGTTTAAACTGGAGTGCTTTAATTGCATGGTGAAAACATCAAAGCAGTTGAAAGGAGGGCGGAGAAAAAGTCACTCCCCACCCTGCTCTGTTCTGCACAGCTGCAATGGCTCATCCTAGACACGACTCCTGTCTTTAACTGTTGGTGTGCGCATGCGTGTCTGTATACACACTCCTTTCAAAAATAAGTGTCTATTACACTATATTTTTCTGTTCCTTGCTTGGAAATTATGTAGATACATATACAACAGCACAGAACAGTTTTATTTGGTTAAACTTCTGCCTAGTGCTCCACTGCATGGGTAAACCACAATTTAATCTTCCTAGATAAGAGTTTTAAACATTTTTGGTACTACGGGATTACCTCAGAGATTATGCAAATATGGAAATGTGAACCATATCTGGAGGATAAATTTTCAGAAGTTGAACTGCTTGGCCCAAGAGGACATATATGTTAAACGTCGCAGGTGTAGCTGACTGTCCCACAGAGGCTGCTTCAGTGCGAGGGCGTCAGAATGTGATGTGAAGCATTGTATGTTCCTTGTACATAATGCCTGAGTCACACAGATGGTCGGCCAGACCATAAGATCCCACTACCCATTCCTTTTAGTTTTCTTCGGGACGATTTAGTCGAGAGCAGCATATACTACTGAGTCGGAGTGTCCCTCACTCACACCATAAAGCCAGCAAGCTGAAGAGTTTTCAGTTTTCTACCCGAAAGAGGGAAGGTACTAGTGACTGGGAATGAGCCAGGGCACTGCTGGGAGGGAAGGGAATACCCAGGGAAAACCCAAGGGGATGGGCGCCAACTCTGTGTCAGGCATCCGAAGAGTTTCACTTCATCTTCACGGCACTTGCGAGGCAGGCACTTTAGCCTCACTTTACAGACCAGAAAATAGAAGGGACTGGGTACCTTGCCCAAGGTCTCCCAGCTGGTGAGTGACAGGGCCGAGACCCATCTCCTTGGCCTCTAGGGGCTCCCTGCATTTCAAGAGGAAGGTGAGGAAGGTTAACACTTCGGCTTTGCCTGGAAGAGGTGGTGGGGCCCCACCATGCTGCCCCTCTCCTCTTAGAAACCACCTTTCTAAAAAGGCCCTGGTATGGGCAGGGCTCTGTCCTGATGTGTGCTCTCTGATACCAGAAGCTGAGAGGAGAAGGTGGCACACGTGGCTGTCACACGGGCGCAGGTCTGGGTGCCCTGTCTCTCCTTTGGCTTTTCCTTGGGTCACCAAGTCCCTGACCTGTCAGTGCTTTGGCTTGCTCTAGGCCCTGCATACCCTGGGTGGCTGTGCCCTCTCCCTGCCAGGTGCTCCAGAAGGGCGAGGTCTGCTGGGCAGGAGGGAGCCATTAGGGTGGTCGGGAGTTAGTCCCAGCTGCTGAGTTTGATATCGTGGACAGCAACTGTGTGACCCCACAGAGTGGCCCCTTTACTGCTCTCAGAGGGTGTGGGGGCCGGCTCAGATTTCAAAATTACGCAGTTTTGGATGGAAGGAAATAAAGAAGATGCAAATGAAAAACACCTGAATGAAACATTCTCACCCCTGTTATTATAGTAGAAATCAGTATTGTGAAAATATGGCAGAATTTGTGGGTGACTTATTTCAAAAACTGATTCTACAAAATTCCAGTGCACCTGGAGAATTCTGAAAGCTCTTTTATAAATTGGAATTGGCACCACCTCCAAAAAGAAATTTCCTGTGAAGGCACTAAGTTGTTCAGCCTTATTTTTAAGGTCACCTTGCTTTACTGCAAGGAGGTGGTGCTCCTTCCACACTCTGACGTGCAGCGCAGGAGATGGTGGCTGTTTCCCTTAGTGGCAGGGATGGGTTTTCAGTGAGCACCTGGCAGGATTCCAGGGACAGTCTGTGGCTGTGAAGCAGCCAAGCGGAACGGCCAGCGGTTTGGGTTCACAGTTGTGGATTTGGCTTGTTGGACTATAATCTTGTACTTGAAGTTCTTCAAGCACTGAGGGCTTAGAGGAAGAGAAATAGGCAAGTTCTGATTCTGAGCAATAGGCAGCCAGATGACTTTGTGAGGCCGGTTCAATTTCAAATACAGTGTTCACGTTTGACACCCATCGTAAAAAGCCCTGCCACACCAGGGAAATGCAGATTCTGATTAGGGTGGTGGATGGCAGGTGGGCCAGGGATCTGAGTTTTTCAACAGAAGCGTCTGTTTTAGGTGACCCAAGGACCACACTTTGAGGTCAGCCGCACTAGAGTTCCCTGATATAAACTCCTTCACCGTCTCAGTGTCCCGGCAGGCACACAGCTTGGGGCCCTGGTGGAAACTGTCGCCTGCTGGCGTGACACAGCTACGGCAGTGACACAGCTACGGCAGACGTCTGAGCCTGACCAGTCCTTCAGGATCACCCACTGTGCATGAGGATGACACTTGTGTATATTAAAGATACAGCGGTCACTGCCGGCATGATCCACTCTTCCTCAAAAGAGCCAGGACAACTGAGTGTGCTGCCCAGGGTGCCTCCTAACCGGAGGATTCTCATTAAGATTCCGTGTACCTTTCGAGACCAACGAATAGCGAATGTGATCCGCTAAGCATGGGTGTGCGGGCCTCGCAGCAGATCACTAAGTACTCCAGGTCGGGGCTGCACCAAGTGAGCAGAACTTACCTGCGGCATTTCCAAGGCTTTCATGACAGCCGAGAAGGAGTAGAGGTCCCCCATGGACTCCTTCAGTTCCACGGCCACCTGGATGATCTTGTTGAGGGTGGCTGCTCGGTCCTCCAAAGTGCCCGTGCAGCCCAGGAGGTCCACCGCAATGCCGATGGCCATCGTGTTGTGTCTGAGAGGCGAAGAGCAGTGGTCAGGTCAAGAGCCAGACTGGGAGGAAACTAAACCATGTCGGCCAGAACTGGGCTGCTTTTGCACCTTGTGCGGCTGCTGCTCTGAAACACGCTCGCAATGAGATGGTCTGGACAGCCGACCCCGACAGACAAAGCGGCCCAACAGGCTGACTGCGGCAGAGAGGCGAGGCCGCAGAGCGCTGAGTGATTCCTCAGGGACTCTTGGGAACACAACCACCAAGCCCCCGGACTAAGAAAGGGAAGGGACAGAAAACGAGAGGGCGTGCTTGCCCTAGGAAGACGACCTGGGTGTCGGAACAAAGGAGGGAAAGAAGAGCTGAGGACGGTGTCGTGCAGCCCAGCCATGAGCCAGGAAGTCAGTGGGATGCAGACAACGACTGAATAGCTGCCGGGCAGGAGTTCAGTTGCCTCTAAGATCAGACCCTAATAAAATAGAAATTTTATCTCCCCCAACGATCCTCCCTTTTCTCATCCTGAACTACACGGGCCAACCCCCCCAGACCTAGGACAGGAGGCGGGGTGATCTCTTCTCTACACAACGATGGGCTGATGGATGGGGTCAGTTGGCAGGAAGCATCAACCGTGACCCCTTTCAGGACCCGCGTTCTCTGCCTGGGCCAGGGCTGCCATGCTGAGATTTCTCCTGGGCCGTGGTACAGGTGCTGCAGGTAAAGGCCCAGCTCACGGCACGGTGACTAAGACACGGCGTGCTCTGATGTCCCAGGGCCACCGGTCCCTGAGAGGTCACAGCTCAGGCTGTCACTCGCGGGCCGTGCTCTGTGCCCAGGGGTGTTGGTCTCCCTCCTTCAGCAGCAGGCCGCCGCGATGTGCTGGTGTGGGCCATCACAGTCTCTCCAGCGTTGCAACGTGCCCACGAGCATGGCTGCCTTCTGTGTGCGCACGTCAGTGTGTGCGTGACCTGTGTGTGCATGGTGCTCACTGACAGCGAGACCTTTGGCTGTCACCCCACTGCTCCACTCCTGTCTCATCTGAAGAGTGGGAACAGGCTTGTGAGGTGTGGAGACTGTGGCTGTCCCTAGAGCTAATTCGAGGGCCCGGCACCGGCACTAATCAGTAACCGTGTTCCTACGGCCGTCTCTGTCTCTCCCTTTTATCTGGGCTCATCCTGCCTGTTCTTCTCATTCCCTTTATGTCCATTTAGTTCCTTTTCCTCCTCTTGTCTTTGTCAACAAATGGATCTAAACACAGATCTAAAGCGTATTTTTAAAGCATTTTGTTATCCATTGGAAATATTGCTAACACTGAGCAGAACACTTAACGTTTTTTTTTAACTAATAATAAACTAACTTCCCATTCTATGTGCAATTTATTCAATGGCCCCCCACCCATATTTTAATTGCCCTTATTTTATTTTTCTTTGAGAGATTTTTACTATAGGGCACTTGATTCCCAGAGAGACAGAGAGACAGTGAGAGGGAAACAGAAATCACCTCCCAGGGAAGATGGCCATGCCGCAACCCCTTCTCTTGAGATTTTGGGCACGCATTCACATACGTCCGGAATGAATCTCAAGTCATTGAGTCTGGGACTCGAACCACGGTCAGACACGTGGGAATCCAGCGCCTTAATCACTACGCCACCTTCTAGCCCTTCAGTGGCCCTTATTAAAAGACAGATTCTACTTCTTTTTATCAAGGGTTAACTGGGAATTATATCCATTAATTCAAACATTGGCCTAAAACCTCCTGGTACACCGCTCTGGGGCACAGAGCTCGGGATGGCGAGTCCGTGGCGCGAGCTCCAGGCTGGCAGCGGGAAGCACTCGAGCTCCATGAAGGGCACTTCCAGCTAGCATGCCTGGCGTGGGTGAGGTGGCCAGCTAGGAATGAAGGGGAGGGCCCAACGGCGGCACGTGGTGAGCAGCACCCTGCACCGCTGCACCCACAGGGGAAGGTCCCCGGGCAGGTCCTGAGATCACGGTGACCCTGAGGCTAGAGATGGGCTATGGCATGAAGACCCTGTTAGGGGTGCTCACCTGTCTCTCTCAGAAGAAATAAATACATAAACTTAGAAAAAATTTAAAAAAAAAAAAAAAAAGGAGTGGTTTTGTATTTGATTCTTTAGTGCAAGAAGGTGACCTGATCCAACAGGTTAGAAAGCACATTGTAAACAGAACCATCCCCAGGTTCTAGTGGGCAGATCCCACAAGTGAGCCCTGGACAGGAAATAGGCTGAGGAGACCCCAGCCAAGCAGCGATCGGGAGGCCAAGCAACGTGCGGACTAGACTGAAAGCTGGAAAACAACTGAGGGAGGCCCAGCCCTGCTGGCCGGGGCGAGGGCTCAGGACGCATGTTCCAGCACACCTAATGCCACTGATGAAATAAGGCCCGCACATCAGGGAGATGCACCTCTCACGAAGTAGGGAAGTGCGGGGCTCAGCCCACCTCTGAGACGACACCGGGCCCTGACCACCTGGGGAAAGCGGATGGTACAGAACAGCCAGATCCCTGGGGCACGAGGAGAAAAAGGACACCTGGAGAGACAGGCCGGAATCTAGAAAGGTCTCATCAGGAAAAGGAGTAAGCTCTAACGTCAGAAGTCAGAGCTCTCATTCCCCAGTGGCCTCAACAGTTGCACCGGGACGGAGTCAGCATAGCCACTTCTTACCTCCTTCCTCCCACAAGGCTTCGGTTCGGCATTGTGAAGGCCGAACTGTAGGAAGCCATGTTTCTTGCTCTAGGTCTTTATAGACCAGACCAAAATGGAGTCACTCCTGCTAAACTGTCACCCATCAAACTGAAACTTTAAGGAAGTTGATAGATTCCCCCAAATAGACCATCTTTTTTCCTGAAAACAGGAGTTCCAGTCTATCTAAATCGATGAGTTTCTGTGAAATAAAATGAAATAAAACTTGCGCATATCTTGTAGCTTTTTTATGAATATGCACCAGAAATAGCTCAAGATGTTGCCTAACTCAGAGGACTTTTGGTTTTATGAACACCCTGAGTGCCCAGATGCATTCCTCCCATACCTTCTGGACTCGCTGTCTCCACACTCAGCTTAGATTAAGATTAAGCAAAGTGACTCCAGGCGAGCATGAGTCAAGCTGCTCCCCTTATCTCCGGACTTAGCCAACCCCTGCAGTACGAGACTGCCCCCTCCCACTTGCGACCTTTTTGCCTTTGAAATGATCCTGAAATGTGCACCACATAGGCGCACAGTACTGGGGAAGCTTGGATTCTGTGGTATCTGGGCTATTCTGTGGTATCCTAACTCTGGCCTAAATACACTCTTCTGCTTTGCCTCAGCCTTCTTTTATTTGCAGGATGACAGCATTCTGGGTGTTTTCCATGGGCTGGGGTTATGAGGACAAAGCGACAGTGGCATTGGAGTCACTTTACCTGCTTTATAGCCCAGGACTTTCGAAAGCAGCTGCATGGGTAGCCATCCCCCCACAGTAATGTGAAGTGTGATGCGTGCTTTCGAGGGCCGAACCCTAGGGCTGCACTGTCCCCTAGCCACACATGGCTCTTTACACTTAACTAGGAAACAGGACATACAGACATTTTACTCCTCAGCTGTGTTAGCGACATTCCAGGTGCCCGACAGCTAGTGTGGCTAGTGGCTACCGTAATGGCTGCTGACATGAGACATTCCTGTCGTCACAGAATATTGTGCCAGGCAGCACCGTGACCTGGAACAGCATGGAAAGCCATAGGTACTCATGGCTGCAAGAGCAGAAAATAGGAGAATCTTGCCCAAATAAACTTTTTATTTTGTGTTTAAAAGGCCAGCTGAAAATCTAGTGCTTTTCTTTTTTTTCTTAAAAAAATTATTGTTTACTTAAATAATTAAGTTTACTTAAAATTAAAAATTTATTAATTTGCCTAGAGAGAGACAGAGAGAAAGTGAGGAAGCAAGCCACCAGGTATGGGGCTTGAACTACAGTCCACCATGTGGGAGTCCAGCGCCCTAACCATCACACCACCTGCCAGCCCCAAGCACTTCTTTTCTTCAAAACATGCCGCACTGTCCATGTCTTATTTGTAAACATCCCTTGTTCATATGGGTGTGTTGTAATGGCCACCCAGGGGGCTATCCTGAGAAGGGGGCGGTGCCCTCATCCCCTGACCTCTGACCCCCATTTGTCCATCCCTCAAACAAATCAGTTCTTCCCAACCTTTCCCACTAACTCCTTGAGTGACTTGAAACTTGAAAGAGGCTAAGGCGCAGGGCATGTCAGCGAGGCGGGCTGAAGGCCATGGGGGACTGGAACTCTCCGTGCCAGGGCTGCCTGCAGCTCGCCACTCCAGCTCCAGGCCAGCAGGGTGACTTCTCACACAGGCCAGTCAAGCCACCAGCCTAAGACAGGCCTGTTCTCCCTACCCACCCGCTCCAGGAGAGACAGAAGCCCTTCTTTGTTCCTGACTTGGGCTGCACTATCTCTTGGTGCATCTCCAAGAATTCTCTGGCTCAGGCTTCTTGGAAGAGTCACCTGGGCCACGTGCCCTGGAGCAGGTGACTGTGGGGCAAGGGTGGCTGCTCTCTCTCAGCTCTGAGAACCGCTGCTCCGACGCCCACAGGGAGCCGAAAGGGTCGGAAGGCCGAGGACAGCACTGCTCACCTTTCAATGATGTCCAGGCGCAGCTGGTGTCCATGAGGCAAGGTAATGAGCTCCAGCCCCGAGCTCACTCCCATGTTCCTCCTCGTTTCCTCGGAGACTGCGAGTATCCTAGCAACCTGTCAAGAACCCAGAAGAAATGCATTGGATTAGGAACGTGCACCCGGCCTGAACACGAGTCTAGCACGTAAAAATACACTGAACTGGGGCAGTGTGGGAGCACCTTACTGGTGGCATTTCCTCTTGAGCAGCAACATCTATCCAGTTCTTACATAACAGTTGGGGCATTTTAGTACACATATTAGAATATATAAGAGGAAGAATAGGAAGACTGGGAAGAAACCCCTAAACCGGTCTGCAGAATCTGCAGATTTGCTCAATGTTTCTGCCCAGCTAGAGAGCGGTTTCGTTCTTTGAGCTTTTGTCTGACACAGGCTGGATCCAGCTTTGGTGCTCTGCTGTCGACACCGGAGCTGTTTGTGTGCAGAGCCATGGTCCCCTGCAGTGGAGAAGCAGGATCTCTTCCTAGCTCCCTCTGCTGTGGGCCTGGCCATTCACGTTCTCACTTCACAGCCATGGCTGGCTGCTCTTACCCCTAATTATGCCTCCCCTGGGCTCAGTAAACGCACCATACGTCTGGAAGCCATTACAGTCATGGACAGTGATTTAAAACACACCCACTTCTTCTGAGAGGTTTTCCTTAAAGAAAATCCTTGTTTGTCCCAGCCAGCTCTCAATTCTAGTACACAATCACGGTTTAGCGGAACGAGGTATGAGATGACCATCTATCGTTATTACGTGTTACACTGAATATTAACAACTGAGTCACTGTCTCTAAAATGGGGCTCGTGGCGCTTCACAGCACACACACATACTAACAGTGCAACTGGCAGATCCATCGGGGCTAACCAAGCCTGGACACATGGCAGACCCGGGATAATTCCTCTCCTCCATCTGGTAGACCCGACCATAATTATCCTAGGCATATGTGCAGCACAGACGTCTTCACGATGAGCCACAAAAAACATCTGGTCGTCTAGCTGATATTATTAACCCTGACCCGTAACTTCTGTGGTTGAGCCAAGGAACCACTGTCAGCCCTGGGGGAAGGAGCCAGTGAAATCAGCTCTCTGGGACAGACCCCAGAACAGGACGCAGAATTCACACTGTGCTCTTGCTCAGGCTCTATGGGCCTCAGTTCCCCCTTTTGGAACACAAATGCTAAGTTCACCTTTCTCAAGGACTTTGCAAAGGATCCACACGCCCTTAAAGCCCCCAACAAGCTGAAAGTATACGTTGTGATTCATTGGCCGTGGGAAAGGGCGATCTCAGGAAGGAAATTTACACCTTGACCTTGGTGAGGCAGTCCAGAAGCACACCCAGTGGTGGGCAGCTGTGAGCCTCACTTGTTTAGTCAGCTACCCTGTGAGAGGCTCTAAACCCCAGCCCTGTGTGGGGCATCCTCCAATCCATGCATACGCTGTATAACAAGACTGAAAGGCTTCTCATTGGGCCAGCCAGTGGTGTGGTGGTTAAGGTCATTGGATCCCACATGGCCAACTGCTCAGTTCAAGTCCCAGACCCAGTGGCTAAAAAATATGCCAGGTGCCTATGTGTGCATGCCCCAAATCTTGAAAGATGTAATGGAGGCAAAGGGATTGTAGTGTGACCGTTCACCATGAAGGGTGCTTTCTTGCTTTCCCTCTTTCTCTCTTTCTGGCAAGCAAATTTAAAAAAAAAAAGAAAAAAAGAAAAAAAAGAAGGCTCATCATTGATGCAGCTTGTCCTGGAAGTACTAGCAGGCATGCGGCAGTCCTTGCTCTGCAAGTGAAAAGCCTCCAGTCTGGTTTTCTTCAGCATAAATATGCCACGCCTGCTCGCCCCTGGGCTAGGCTATAGGACAAAGGATCTTGAGCTCCACTGCAGGGCCTAGGGTAGGTCCCCTGGGAAATGACAACTGCCATGTGGTTCACAGATGTAGCGCATCGGACATAGAGAGCTGTACTCTGAGCTGGGCCCGGCAGGGCAGGCCCTCTGCTCTCCAAGTCTCAGCTCCCTGAACTCTGCTGGCTCTGCCCATTCTGTCCTTGTCACTATCTCGGAGCTGCTCCGGGGCCCGGGGAAGCCCTGCTGGTCCTGGCCCTCCTCCCAGCTGCCCTGGGACCTTCTAAAATGCAAGCAGAGTGCCTGGCTCCATGCCGCACAGGGACTCGGTCTGCACCGGTGCACAGATGGGCCGTCTCCCTCACTTGACTGTGAAGGCAGGAAGCTGGCCGGGACCCCAAAAGTAGAGACTTAGAAAGGACACTGAAGGAAGGACCCCTGACCCTCTATAAAGACACAGCATAAACCTCTGTAAACCAGCTCTTCTCTCTGGGCGTTTGACATGCGAGTCTCTGAGTGTGTGTTACATGCTGTGCGCCGCGTGCTTTTTGTGTTCATCTGGCCAAGTCTTCAGCCCTCCACACTCATCTCAGGATCCCCACCTGGATCTCTCCTCACCGCCTCCGTTCGAGCCCTGCCCAGACGCTCCACCGCTCCTGTGTCTTCCCCACATGACATTTCCCACCTGGGTTGTGCTCCTTCCTGTATCGTTGTCCCTCCCAGGCCCGGGCCCTCCGGAAAGCAGGCTCCTCCGGGGCAGAGAGCGTGAGCTGGCCTGGCACGCCGCAGGCGCGGTCAGGGCTGGGAGCGTAACCCTAATAAACAGCGCTCACTCAGCCAGACAAGGAGCCCGTGGCTTTAGGCGTGTCGGGTCACCCGGTGCTCACTGATCTGGGTAGTCTGTCTTACGGATGAGGAGAAAAGAGGCTGCACAGGCAGGGCAAGACCCGGGGAGTTCACCTCAGAGGTCACGGCTCTTAGCTCCTGGCCTCATTTCCGGAGGCAGCAAAGACAGGGATGGGAGAATGGCTGTACCCCGACATGGGTTGAGCGGGGAGAAGCAGTGCCTGTCTGCTGCGGGAGGCTCTGGGCTGGGCAGCGGCCTGAGGGCTCCCACCCCACCACTGTCCCAGCGGCCTTTCTGGGTGTCTGTCCCCAGGCTCTGCATAGGTGGGAACTGGTGGTGGGGCCCAGAGGCTTCCCAGAGCCCACTCTCAGCCATGGCTGGGCTGCCGCTGCATTTGGGGTCAGGAACAACAGATCTTGTTTACTTTCCTCTTAGCTGCTTATGCTGCTTCTTAGTGGTTCCAGAAAGAGAATAAGAAAATGGTGGTGGGCCAGGGGGAGGGCGAGAAGGAAGACTAAACACAGTCCTGCCCTCGCCACTGGCCCCGGCTCTGGTCTCTGTTTCTCCGCCTGGGGACTCCATCCAGCTTCTCTTCCAGTGGTGCCCGAGGCAGACCGGGGAGACCCCACCAGGACAAAATGCACCAGAATGAGGAAGAGGGTGACTGCTGGGTCCTTAGTTGAGAGGAGAGTCAGGCTCTGGTTTTATGGGGTCAAGGCGATGGGAAGGCTCCAGGCCCCCGCCAACAGCAAAGGCTTTCCCTGCACTACCCTCAGCCCTATCCAGGATGCAGGCGCCAGGATTCACGCCTCTGGGAAGTGGCTGCTCTCGAGGAGCTCCGTCCACAGGGACCCCAGGCAGGTTCACGTCAGGCTAGACTCAGTCCTCGCTGGCACGGCCGACTTCGACTCTCAGACCTCAGACCGAGGGCCCAGTGGGACCCATTTCCTGGGACATCAGTCCTCAGTCTTCCGACCTCCCAAACAGGTTTAGCTCGTTTTGAAGGGAGGTCAGGATTTCACGCAGCAAATTATCCCCCCTCCCCGCCCCCGTGAGCACAGGTCAAGATCATGCAGCCCATCACCGGAACAGGCGTGCAAGGGGAAGTGGGACCGCACTCCCAGACCAACTCCCAGCCTGGGCAATCAGATGCTCTGGCCACCAAGGCCACCCTCAAGCCCTGCTTTCAGGAAGCGGCTTATTTATGCCCAGGTCAGCCAGCAGCTGTCTAGCCCTCAGGCCTGACTGGGGTGACTCCCTGGATTTCCTGCCATGACTGCTGACTTGAGAGGGAAAACCCAGTTCCTAAACAAGCCCTGACCTTTGCAGCGAATTGACTCACTGGGCAACCAATGAAAACAGGCCTTCCATGAAAAGGGACTTTAAACCTGCTGAGGCCATCTGTAGCTCCGATGCCCAGAGATTCGTCTCTCTATACTGAGGGAGTGGGCTTGGCCCACACAGTCTGAGACACCTGTTGTCTCAAAATGTCTCTCTGAATGATGAGGTTGCCTTGGGGCCTCTATAAACAAAAGCCACCCACATAGAAAAGAAATGCTTGCTATCAAAAAACGATGATGAGAGGCCAGCAGGCGGTGCAGTAGTTAAGGCACTAGACTCCTACATGGTCAACTGTGGTTCAAATCCTGGACCTGGTGGCTTGCTTTCTCACTTTCTCTCTCTCTGGTGAGTGCATGTGCCCTATGGAAAGTTAAAGTGATAATAATAATTGGGAACCAGCAGTTAGCGTAATGGCTATGTCACTGGACTCCCACATAGTCGACTCCGGTTCGCGTCTTGGACCCGGTGGCTTAAAACTCACGCCGGGCGCTTGTGCGTGCGTGCCCAAGATCCTGAGAGGAGAACGGAGGAGAAGGGATTGTGGCGTGGCCATCCCCCCCGGGGGATGATTTCTCGCTTTCTGTCTCTCTGTCTCTCTCTGTCTGGCGAGTGCACGCGCCCTATAGCGAAAAACCTCTCCAAAAAAAAAAAAAAGTGATAATAATAATAAACAGATTAAATAAAATAAATAATTAAAAAATGATGATGATGTAACCGTATCTGTTTAGTCACACAGAGAGACGATTCAGGGTAGCTGTTCCCTGGAAGACTCAGGGTTTGGGATAGGAGGTACAGACCAGGGCCACTTCTGTGCTACACCAACACTATGCATGCCACGCATTATGCCCACCTGTCTGCGTGGCAAGTCACAGCGCAACATTCCTACATACGCCAAACACCAAGAAACTGAATTAGGTGTAATTTTATCTTTTGTATTCTGTATTTTATCATTTTCCTAAATCCAACAAGTATTGTAAAAATTAAAAATCAAGGTGACTCTAAAAATGTATATTTTTACTATCATGCACATTAGTAACAAAATAAACATGTAATGTGTATAAATATAACTTATAATGAAATAAAAATAGCCAAGTCTTTGCTACTCAAGAGCCTGCATGTTCATCTGCAATCTCCTCTCCCCCAGTCTTGGTTTATCAGTTCCGATGGAGCTGAGGCCCGGGGATTAGGAAGAGGCAGCAGGTGGGCGGAGGACATTCTGCAGCTCCTGACCCAGCGGGGTGGGTGGGGAGGGGGTGGCAGCCAAGCTGCTGCCAGGCCTCCATCCGAGGCCGATTTTACAAGCTTCCTGTCTGGGCACACGCAGGTTGTCCTGACTTGTGGCTCCCACCCCTTAAATAAATGTCCACGCCCATGTTACCTTCAGACTTTTGCTGTGACCAGAGCACTTCAAGGGCAAGGTGGAGTGGGCTAACACGCCCGCCATCTAACCCTTTGGGAGCGCCTGGCTGGGTGCCTACCTTGCAGTCCATGCTGAGCATGTGCTGGGCGATCGCCTTGGGGTCGCTGCTGGTGAACAGTTCTTTGGCACGTTTCAACATCGCTGTTTCCAGGGGCTTGTTCTCCGGCGGGAGGAGCTTGGACTCAAAGTCATTGGGCCGGAAGGAGGACTCAGTCTCCATGAGGGGCTTCACAAACGCACCCTGGTCCTCCGGCCCCTTGTCCATCTGTGCTGTCGGTGGTTCCCAGGGTGCCGCCCCATCATCGCCATCAAGGATCGAGTAGTTGATTCCAGAGTTCCGGGGACCCGGCACCCCATTCTGCCTGGCTGTCAGCCGCTCTGTAGAGCTTCCCTGGGTACACAGGGGCAGCATGGCCCCCCTGTCACAGCCTGGGGCAAAGGCAGGGTTCAGTTCACAGTAGTTGGCCTCCGAGTTGAGCCAGGTGGATGGAGACGGGGGAGTCTTGAGGAAGGGCACCTTGCAGGGCTTGGGGGGTGGCTTGGGGCACAGCTGGCTGTCTGAGCCCCTCAGTGCCTCCCCTGCCCTAGTGTCCAAGGAGACCCTCCGAACCATCGCTGGGCTCAGTGTGGGTTCGCTGCCCGTCCTGAACACGGGTGAGTTTGGGCAGGGGTTCGTGTCCACACCCGGGGCCTGGGGGGGCAGTTTACAGCCTGTGGAGGATAAAAGAAGGTCAGAGAATGTGCAACTGTGTGGAGAACAGAGCAAACAAAGCCAGGGCGACGGCTTTCCAGCCCTCTCCCTGTGCCCTTGGGTTTCCATACTCATTCCTCCAAGAACCCCATGTGACTGCCCTACACCCAATCCAGAATAGTCTAGAATGCTGCAGGGGCCCAGTGGCCACACCCCACATTTCTAGGGAGCATTCTCAATCCCAGAGACTGCAGACAGCTGGGCCTAAACATCACTTCAGGGTCACATGAGGTTCGTCTGGTTGGAGCAGAAGAGACATTGAGCCTGGAGGGCAGTGGACAATGTAATCTTGCCCTGAGAACCAGAAATCTCCTGCCACATTGCACAAAAGGCCCGGAGTTACTCTCAAAGCCAGGTGAAGCACAGATAGCTGGAAAAGGAAAGCTAGCATGACAGAGAAAGGGGAAAAACACACGGAGATAACCCACAAAGAAGCAGTTTACAAAGGGACGATAGGAAAACCCTTTATGGTCCTGAGGAAGATCAGTGATTATATAAAAATAATAGAAAACAAGCCCTGGTCCTTCTAATGTAATTGCTTACCAGGTGTCCCCACATGCCATACCTATTATTCTCTGTCTGGGAAAAGAGAATGGAAAGGAAGGGAGGGGGTCTTTCTGGCCAGCTATTCTGCCAAGAACCCCAGGGTTGACCCACTCACCCTTTGTCCAGGGAGGGACTCATCTGTCATGAAGACCACCAGTTACTGAATGGGCCTGGGACCAAGAAGCCTAGGCTCAGACCCAGTGCTCTGCGAGGCCGGAAGCCATAGGCTGACTGTGGGTTTAGATCCCCATGCCGGCTCGAAAGTGCAATGGGCATGTGTGCAGGTGCCCGGAATGCTGAGGAGCTGGAGGGCTGGGGAAAGGAGACTGTGGCATGACAAGACCCTGCTGAGGGCACTTCTTTCTTTTATGCAATGTGTACACGCTGTCCTTTAAAAAAGTAGTAGAAGACCAAAATTTAAAAAGCAAGAAAATCTGGGTTCAAACGCTGGCTCAGCTGCTTCCAGCTGGGTGACTCTGGACAAGCTATGAATATTGAACCTTTCTGTGACTGGTTTCCTCAGTGAGATGGGGGTAATTAGGCCCACCTTGAAGGCTTGCGATGAGGCTCACAACTAGCACATACACAGTGTCCCGCTCAGCGTTTCTCAGCCAGAGACAGTGCTTCAAACTGCTTCCCCTCAGGCTTAGGACCGAGCTTTATGTCCCTTTCTGATTAGGTGACTAAACAGAGCAAGGTGATAACGCAAAGGAAATCAAGGTCCCACCCGCCCCACCACCTGAAATTCCCAGGACATACCAATGGGTAGGTAGCCTTCAGACTGGTGGGCTTTGAGCGAGAAGGCCCGTCTGTCCTGCATGTGATCCAGGCAGGCTGGCTGGCTACCGCTCTTCTCTTTGTTTCTGAAGCGAAAGGCACACGGGGCAGAAAGGTCATTACATCGTAAAAGCTTCAGGCAACGTCATGGAATTCTCAGAACGAGCATGCCACGGCACAGCAGAGCCACGCGCTGGCAGAGGAAGTTACCGATGGGGTGATTAATACATGACTGCTCTGTGCTGCATCCCTGTGTCCCCGTGACCCGGGCAGCTGGTCCCGGGACGCCTCCTCTGAGCCTTTCCATTCTGCTATGCAGAGCAGGGGAAGTTTCATGACCCTCTCAGGGAAATCTATGTACTGGAATGTGCCTGAAATTCCTCTCAGACTCCAGGGAAGGACTTAACGAACATGCATTTTCCACAGCTTTTTCCATGTCATGGTCAGGAGGGAAGCTGTGGGGCAATTTCTGTGTCAGTGTGAACCTCAGCATCCCCCAGTCATCTGCAGGACCTCCGGGAAGTGGTCATACCCGCAGACAGCTTCCTGTCAACTGAGGAAAGGGACTGAGTGGTCACCAGGCAGCAGCCGGGAGGCAGTGCACAGCCACACACGATGGAAGGCCACTTGTGACAAATTTGTTACTATGTGTCCTGTCCCTTTCCAGTTCAAATGGGGAATGTCTTTACTCGGCACCAAACAACACAATCTGTCTTGCAGAGCAGAAGGCACTGTACCGGCCGAGGTACAATAAACGAGAACTACTCCCCCACACCCCAAGCACAAAACATTCTTATGTTACAGAAATAATGAAATTCTTTCCTACCTTTGCAAACACCAAAGGGGGGGAATCTCTCAAATCCTGAAACTCCCAGCAACAGAGAAATTCCAGCAACCCCTCAGAGATAAGGCAAGACAAAGGCAAATTCCCCAAGGAAACTGCTTGCGAGAAGTGATATTGACGCAGTGACCACCATGACCAGTCTGACTCCAGGGCCCAGAACAGCCGGGCCTGGAATGCGACCTGGCTGGGAGCACACACCTTTGCCCGAGGCTGGCCACCTGCCAGCCTACCAGCAGGCCTGACGTCAGGGTGGGTGGCGCGGGACCAGAGCTGACATGTGGGAGCCACTGAAGGGCAGCAGGGCAGGCCATCGGGCCATCTTTCATGTCTGGCCCGCCCCACCCTCGTGGTAGCCGTTTCTGGGCCTGCTGCCTGTGTAGTCTAACAAGCCTTAGGAGACTCTGCGTTCCAAAGGCAGTCCAAGTGCCTCTGTTTGGCTTGCCTTGTTAACTTGGAGACATTCTCAGTCTTTCTTTCATTTCTTACCCCAAACCCCCCAAAAAACAAACAAAAAAGGGAACCAGCAGTTAGCGTAATGGCTATGTTGCTGGACTCCCACGAAGTCGACCGCGGTTCGCGTCCAGGACCCGGTGGCTTAAAACTCACGCCAGGCGCGTGTGCCCAGGATCCTGAGAGGAGAATGGAGGAGAAGGGATTGCAGCGTGACCATCCCCCCTGGGGGTGATTTCTCGCTTTCTGTCTCTATGTCTCTCTCTGTCTGTCTGGTGAGCGCATGTGCCCTATAGTGAAAACCTCTCCGAGAAAACAAACAAACAAACAAACAAAAAATTCAGTTTTAAACCAAGACCATGAGGGTGGACAAGGAGGCCTCCCTCCTGACACCTGGCGAGTCGATGAACACGTCTCATTCTGTTCATGACATTAAATCCCTGCGCAAAGGCTGAGTAGCCAACCTTGGCACTCAGAGGAAGCAGAAGAAAATATACCCTTTCTGTGTTTTTGTTTTGTTTTAAATTTTCTATAGGGTGTGTTTGCTCACCAGAGGGAGACAGGGAGAGAGATGGAGAGAGAGAGAGAGAGAGAGAGAGAGAGAGAGAGAGAGAGTGAGAAATCACCTCCTAGAGGGGATGGCCACACTGCAATCCCTTCTCTTCCACTCTCTGTCTGGATTTGGGGATGCATGTACATGCTCCTAGAGTGCTCCACTCCCCCAGGTACTGGTGATGGTCGGCCCAGCCCTTAACAGCTGCTGCCACTGTCATAAGGTTGCATATCTTAACCCGCTTAATGCTTCTAAGATCCATCTTTCCATATGAAGACAGTGAGGCCCAGAGAAGTTAAGTCATTTGCCCATGGCTGAACAGCTGGCCAGTGGGGAGCCTGCACTTGAGCCCCAGCCAGCCAGGTCCACAGCCAGATGCTGACTAACACGCGCCAGGACCTCTAGGGAGTACAAGGCTGTAATTTGTGTTACTCAGACTCCTGTATTTTGCCTCTGGACTTTTGCAGTATGGAAATTATAGTTTATGGTATTACCTCCAGGTCCAGAAAGAAACCAGTGAGTGGAATAAAACATGTTGGTTTTCATGTGTAAGCTTAGAACCTGGGGAGCTGTTCGGTGGCCCTGATACTCCTCTAGTTCTCTCTCTCCCCAAGGTTCAGACTGAGCCCCAACACGCTCCGCGTTTCCTATCTTAGATATCTTGTCTGTCCTCACCGAACCATCTTTTCCACATGGACCAAGCCCCATCTAAGCCTTCAGCCCTAACCCTCCTCCTGTACCCCAAAACCACTGATGAATACCGGCACTCAGCAAGCCGGAAGCCCTCTGGAACAACTTGCTTTTCCTCCCAAGGCTGCCCCTCCTGGTCACTCTTTGTACCACATGCCTCTCCACTCCAGTTGCACAGTGGAGAGGAGTCCCAGGAGGCCGGCCTCCAGCACCCCCGACTCCCGCCTCTCTGTCCCCACAGCCAGCACCACCATGACTCATGATCTGGTCCCTGCTCTCTCTGTCTCCTCCTGCCTTGCACAGAGCTGCTCACTTCTGTTCCTGGAGTACCACTTTCTCTATGTCAAGTCTGCAGCTGCCTCAGAGCCCTTGGCCTGGCACCAAGTCCTCCATGGTCTGGCTAGGGTCCCCCCCCCCCCCGACCCGCCCCTGAGTGTCCCTGGCGGCCTGACCCACCTGAGGAGGTTTCCCCTAGGCAAGCTCTGCTCTCGGGCCTGGACGCCGCCTGTGGTGAGGCTCAGCCTCTTCGCCATGTCTGGCCTCCCCTCGACGAGGCTGCCCTCGCGGGCCCGGCCTGGGGAGGTGCCGTACCGCTCCTCCAGGCACCTCAGGGGCACTGTCCGATTGATGGGCTGGAAGATGATGGCGCCGCTCTGCTGGGAGATGGGCCGGCGGTTGCCCACGTAGCAGCGCACCAGGCCGGGGATGGAGTCGAAGCTCTCTGTCTCGAACTGGTACTGCACTCGGCTGTAGGCCTCGCTGAGCCGCAGAACCGTCCGGTGGATCTTGAAGTGCTGAGCGAGGTTCTTCCACTGGCAGGTCAGGACAAAGTTTCCAGGGCTGGACAGAGAGTCACGGACCAGGAAGTCGCCATCTCGCTGCACAAGATTTTCAGACACCTTTGGGACAAAACAGTGAGTGAGGAGTAGGAAAGGCAGACTGACCTTCCTCACAAAAGCATGTTGCTCCCCACCCCGCTGGACCAGGGCTACTATGTCAGCCCCGCAGTTGTTCATTAGTTTCTCAAAAGCCGAATTCACAGAAGATCCATCATGCAGTCGAGAACTTTGTACAGACCACCTGCTCTGTGCCAAGGGCCACTGCAGGCACCGGGAAACAGCCACGAGAGAAGCAGACAGGGGTCCTGCCCTCGTGGGGCTTCTCTGTGCGTGGGGAGTTTCTCTTCAGTGAGGATAAATGAGCAGCAGGCATGGTGAGTCAGATATCGTGAAGTTAAGAAGAAAGCAAATCGAGAGGCAGAAAGAAAATGCTTGGGAGCTGGTCTCACAGCTCACTGGTTAAGTACGGCACAAAGGAAGCCGGAGCCCAGGTGGCCGACCAGGGTTTAGACCGGAGGCCTGGCTCTGAACTTAAAAGAGACACCCGGCATATGCATTTGCGTGCATGCTCAGGATCCTGACAGTCTAAGTTGGAGGAAAAGGGATTGTGGCATGTCCAGGCCCCATATGATGGGGCGCTCTCTCCCATTCTCTCGTGTGTGTGCGTACATGCCTCTGGTATTCGAAAGAAAACAGAAGGAAAGAAAGTGCTTGGGAGGAATGAAGGCTACCTTTTAAAACAGGTAGTCAGGAAGACGTCACACGATGACTTTAATATAGACTTGGAGGGCGGAAAAGTGACAGTAAGAGATGAGAAAATGTGTGCTTAGACGGTCTCATTCTTGCTCTAGTGCAGTGACAAGGAGGGTGTTGATCGCTGTCTAGAAAGCTTCCTCAGAGCCCTCTCCTGAGGCCTGGCCAATGGGAAGGAGTCATCTGCACAGAGAACAGGGGAGTCGGAGACAGCATGCAGATTCTGGGCCAAGTACTGCCTGGAGCGCCTGGGCCCTCATCTCACTAAGTTACTCTGAGGATTTTAAATCTGCATACCGAACACAGGCAAGGCACCAGTGCTGTGTCTGAAACACAGTAGATGCCATGAGGTAGTTAGGTTGATACGGCGCTGCCTACAGCAGAAAGAGAATGGCTACTGTGGTTGGCCTGCGTGTTCCTGCGGCCTGACCGACTATGTTTGCATTCTGGCTCAGCTATGTGACTCTGAACAAGTTAGATATTCTCTCTCTGGGGCTCAGTTTATCTCAGTAAAATGGAGATGATAATATTGTCTACAGAGTACCTATAGAGATTTAAAGGGACAAAGCATTAACCATAACTTACTGTTGTCACTATGGTATTCAGTTATCCAGTCTTTAATGATGCATTGCTGAAAATTTACACTCGTGGCAAGTGGCAAGCAAATTTTAGGACCATGATCAGAAGGATGATGGGGACAGTCATTGGTTTTATAAATTTTTACAGTTTTTCTGGAACATTCCAAAATTTGATCAATGGTATACTTCTGTTAGTGTAGACTAGTATACTGCCATGGTTACTTTAAAATTGCATCTTTGCTTTAAAATTTCACACAGAAATTCCAGTTCTTGGACTTGAGCCTGGGGAAATAATTATAGGTATGAACACAGTAGTTATCTTAAAGGATGTTGGTCAGAGTGTTGGAAACAGCTGACGTGTCCAATAAACCCTGGTGCATGTATACAAGGGACGTGCATACAATGTGGACTGTTGTAGAGGAATGTTTTATAGCTGGTGAAAATTTCCAGGATATATCATTAAGTAAAAAAAACGTGGAGCACAGAAACAGCAAATTCAGTAGGACCTCAAACTTGATCTAGAAAAGTCTGAGAGAGCCCTGCCATAGTGGTGCCAGGGGGAGGGTGCCCTGTACAGTTGCTAGGGCCACCTGTGAGGCCCTGGGTTTGGTCCCCGCCCGACTTTAGCAGGCTGTGCATCTGTGGTTATGGCTGTCTGGGAAGCTGGGCAGGAGGACTGTGACATGGTGCTATGCTATAAAAAACAGTCCTTTCTCTGCCCGCTCCCCTTTCTCTCTCCTACATTCTCTCTATCTCTCATTGAAAAATAAAGTCTGGGGGCTGGCAGGTGGCGTGGTGGTTAAGGGTGCTGGACTCCCACATGGCAGACCGTGGTTCGAGTCCTGGACCTGGCAGCTTGCTTTCTGACTCTCTCTCTCCCTCTCTCTCACTCTGTCCATCTTTGGTCAAGTAAAAAAAAAAAAAGTAAGTAAATAAATAAATAAAGTTAAAAAAATTAATAAAGTCTGTAGGGGCTGGCCCATAGCCTAGTGGTTAAGGGAGCTCCAATCCCACATGGCTGACCATGGTTTGAATTCCGGCCCAGATGGCTTGAAAACATGCTGGGTGCGTGTGTATGGGTCCCCCAAATTCCAACGGGATGGAGTAATGAAGGAGAAGGGATTGCGGTGTGACCGCACCCCATTGGGAGGTGCTTTCTCCCTCTCTCTCTGTCTCTCTGTCCTCTGGCAAACAAACAAACAAAAAGTCTGGGAAGATATATCTTAAAGTGTTCATAACAGCCCTTTCTAGGTGGGAGAATAATGGATGAGAGTTTAATTTTCTTCTCTTTGCTATTTGTATTTCCTGCAATAAAAAAAAATATTTTTTTTGAGAGGTTTTTGTCTTAGGGCATGTGCACTTGCTGGAGAGAGAGAGAGAGACAAAGACAATGAAATGGAAAATGAGAAATCATCCCTCCACCCCCCGGGGGAGAGCCACGTCGCAATCCCTTCTCCTCCATTTTCCTCCTGGGATCTTGGGCATGCACGCACCCACACATGCCTGTTGTGAGTTTCAAGCCACTGGGTCCAGGACTTGAACTTGGCATATGGGAGTTCAGAGACATAACCACTATGCCATCTGCTTGGCCCCTCCACAATCAATTTTAAACTTAATGAAACAAAATGAGTATAAGAATTATTTCTTTGATAGTGCTGAGAAATCTGCTATACTAAAAAAATATAATTCACAACACAATGCCCTTCCCTCCACCCCTGCACACTCATTTCCTGTTATGTGGCTTTTGGTTAATGATTGGCCAGATCAGGTTAACGATAAAAATTTAAGGGAAATTCTATACCTGAGTTCTGCTGATTTATTCTATTTTTCAATTTCTATAGTATTAAATTTAGAAAAAGTATTCATGACAATGGCCCAAATGACAACCGTACAGACTATATTCCAGGCCACAAGTCTGTGGTCACTGGTCTAGCTCATCTTTGTCCCCTTTTCTCGGTCACAGAACCTGGGAGGGAAGGGAGGGAGGGGATAAGTGGCTGCCAGCCCAGCCCACAGGGCAGAGGTGGCCTTGGTCTACGCCACCTGCCACGATGATACCCTGTCTTCACTGGAAGTGAAGCCACCGCTTTAAAAAGGAGGCAGGTTCCGAACAACATGGGGCTCAGGCAGCTGGCCAAGAGTTCAATTACCCGAACCACAGACCGATCTCGTCCTCAGGTGGCCGGCCCCATGGCTGCAGACTCTGTCTGCAGACCGCAGCGGCATTGGCTCTTCCCTCACCCACTGACCGGCACGTGGATGCGGACCTTGGGCGCCTGTCCTTAGCTCTTCCCAGGGTCTCCTTAGTGACAGGGCTAAGTGAAGCCACTTTATGGTATTTGTCTTTGGCTACATAGGGGCCTGGAGTGGGATGCCGCGTGGCATCGGCCTGGATCTGTGCGCAGGGCAGGAGGGCAGGTACCTGTCGGGGGATGCGGCCGTGGTACCAGGCGTGGCTGCGCAGGTCCTCGCTGCTCAGCAGCAGCTCCTCCTCCAGCTCCTTCTTCAGCCTCTCAGGGGGTCTTGTCCATGACGTGCCTGTCCTTGGAGAACTGCAACACAGAGTCAGCAGTGACCTCACCGCACCAGGGCCAGGCCGGGCCATGTCAGCAGGCAACGACCGCCGGCCTCGCTCTGCTGATCGCCGCTTTGCTAAGCGGACCTGGGTACGCCGAGGGCTCGGTCCAGGTGGGGAGACTGGGTAATGATTACATTAGCTTTGGCCTTTCGCTTCTCCAGCTGCAGGCATGTAATAAAGCTTTCACCCGCACGTGGGGACCATGAGGGGCCAGTCTATGAAACTGTTTTTTTCTTAGTTCTTTCCAGTAGCAATGAGCTGGGCAGGGGGCGGGGGGTCGCAGAGACGGGTCACACCTAGGACTGTGTGGAGGCCAGGCTGCTCTCTTGGGGCGGGGGAGGGGGGCGTCCTCGTTCTCCCTCAGAAATGTCCGAGAACGTGGAGCTGGGAAGGACGGCAGTTCTCATACGGCTCACGAGGGCAGAGAGGCCCCACGGCAGTCCTTCAGAAGCAGTGGCCCTGAATTCTTTGCGATTAGCAAAGTCCACTTCAGGAATTTAATTACTCTTTAGAAACGGAATAAATGGACAGAGCAATTTTATATTTCTTGAATCTAATAAAAGAAGTCTGAGTTTGTGTTTTGTATGTCTTTTTTTACTTTGTTTTTCTAATATTCCATTTTTTATGACAGATTGGAAATGGAAACTGAAAGCAAAACAAAAACTGGCCCTTCACCCCGGAGTTTGAGAACCACAGTCAGGCCAGGCAGGTGGGCGACGCTTGCTCAGGTTTAACTTAGAGTCACACCCGCTTACAACATGTGTACAGAACTCGGACACCTGCCCAGTTCCCAGCAAAGCCGGGCTCGGTGAAAGGTATGATCAGGAAAAGGCCATGTCCCAGGGACTGTCCAAGTTTCCCAGCTGCCCTCTGAACACCTACGAGAATCCAGAGTTTTCCTTATCATGCCGCTTTGCTCCTCAGCAAAGAAAGAGCCCCACATCCTTCCCCACTGAAGGAAAAAAAGCCAGACTTGGGACTTTAGGGCTAGATTCTTATCCCCTAGTGTCCTGTGTATGTCGGTCCATGAGGGGCGCTGGTGGAATGCCTTAGGGGCTCACCCCTCCTCTGCCCGCCCCTCCTCTGCCCACTCTTCTCACAGGTAGGCACTAGGAGAGTGTCACAGATGCTGATGTGACAGCCCACGATGCCTGTGGGCCTTAGACGGGGACGTTTGACACTGCCTGCTCCGTCATGAATTATGTATAGCCACATCTGAAGACAACTTGCTGTAAAGACTGGAGGATGGAATGGAGATTGTCAACCCAGCCGTACCAACTGTTCCTTTACTGTCTAAAAAATACCAGGCACTGGGGATTCACCGAATGAACAAATACCCCGGGGATGAGCTGTGTCTATGGCTTTTCTAAGTTATGGAGAGTCTCCCCATCTCTCTCAAGTTATTTGAAGCCAGATTTAAGCTGGGCATGTTGCCATTTAGCGAAAAGGTGACATTCCTCAATTTCTGTCTCTTAAAGGGAGATATGGTTACATGACTCAGTTCTAGCCAAGGAAGGGTGAATTTCAGGGTTGATGAGACTTCAGGGGTGAGATGTAATGGCTGGAACCTTGACCCCATGCTGGAGCATGAGGAGGAAGTCACACCCTAGGATGGCAGAACAGAAGGCCTGAAGGGGCTGGTCTATTCCAAGCCTGGATTGTTGGCCTCCAGGTTTTCTTTTTTTTTTTTTGAGAGGTTTTCACTATAGGGCGCGTGCGCTCGCCAGACAGACAGAGAGAGACATAGAGACAGAAAGCGAGAAATCACCCCCCAGGGGGGATGGCCACGCCGCAATCCCTTCTCCACCATTTTCCTCTCGGGATCTTGGGCATGCACGCACACGCGCCCGGTGTGAGTTTTAAGCCACCGGGTCCAGGACGTGAACCACGATCGACTACGTGGGAGTCCAGTGACATAGCTATTACGCTAACTGCTGGTTCTCCGGCCTCCAGGTTTTCTATGTGATCTTCTGTCTCCCCGAAACCTGAGATTTGGGGTGATCCCCTCATCAGTGATGAACTGAATCCTAACAAATATTGTGACCCGAGCCCCTCTTCAGCCACTCTGAAGGCCACTTGCCTAGACTATACCTGGGTTGGCACCCTAGGCCCACTGCTTCTTGGACTGAGCTCTGGAAACACAGAGATCTGAAAACAGACAGCAGGTCTTGGGTAATCTGTCGCTAAAAGTCTATTTACTCATATCCAAAAAGCTATTCCCATGTATTTGTTTAAAAGTTGCATTTATTTATTTCTTCCATGAGAGAGAGAGAGAGACAGAGAGATCAGCACCTCTACCAGAGTCCTCACACCATGACCTGCCTCCCCCCGCCTCAGCCAGGCGGGATCAGAGGCGCACACAAGCCTGGTGTGCACAGGGCAGGGATGTGAACCCAGGACCTTCCCATGAGGTGTTCACAGAGCCTTGTGCCACGGCCAGACCACTGAGGCTGCATGCCGTTCCCGTATTTAACTTCCTACCTTCTCCCTCCCTGAGGCTGCAACACTCAGACCACTTGCCCACCCCGTTCCGCATCACTCCTAACAGCGGGGGTTTTGCTTTTAGCATTTTGTACGTCACAACCTTTCACTGTAGGGTTTGATAGCATACTATTTCATACTTGCTACCAAAAATATATAGTCAACTTGTTACTTCTGTCCTCACTGCTCAGGGGAGGAGCCACAGCATTGCTCCTTCCTCTGTGGACCCTGTAGAGGGCACCGCAGGAGACAGGGGCCTATCGGATAGGACCTAGAGAGAGAAAGGAGGTCACTCAGATTGGCCCTCTTGAATAATTCAGAGTTGAAGACAAGACTCCAGAAACATGTCCTTAAGGTCTGGCGAGAAGTTAGGAGGTTACAACTGCCTAGAGGGGGGCTCATAGGAAGAGCCCGTGCCCAGACGGATGCCTCGGATGGTGCGGGCAATGGCTCCCAAAGAACTGAAGACGGTGATTCAAAAGAGTCACACACTTGGTCACCTATGATTAAAAGGAGTTATTTTGGGGTGAGTGCCTTTTGGAATTTTTACTTACTGTGATCTTTTTAAAGTTTATTTTATATTTTTCATAAGAGACAGAGAAAGTGGGGAGGGAGAGAGACAGGTGCCCCAACAGGGTCTTTGTGCTGCAGTTTCCCCCCAGCCTCAGCTAATCTAACTCACGTGCCCATGTCCCGAGTGTACAGGAGGCCTCTGAAAGCGAACCCAGGACCTTCCATTGGGTCTGGCTCCATGGTGTGGCATTTTGGTTGCAGCCCTGCTGGTCCCCCTCACCTACTGCTTCAATCGTACATATTAACACAACCTTTACCATGTTTCCCTGCTTCTCGTGTTCGACGAGACCTTGATTTTTTTTTTTTTTTTTTTTTTTTTAAAGAGAGATTTTTGATACAGGGCATGTGCGCTCGCTGGAGAGACAGAGAGACAGAAAGTGAGAAATCACCCCCTAGGGGGATGGCCATGCCACAGTCCCCTTCTCCCCCAGTCTCCTCTTCAGATTTTGGGCATGCACGCACACACACACACCCGGATGCACACGCGCCCAGCATGAGTTTTAAGCCATCAGGTCTAGGACTGGAACCGCAGTTGACTACGCGGGAGTCCAGCGATGTAAACATTATGCCAGGTCCCTCCCCCCTTCTTTTCTTTAAAGAATTATTTAATTTAATTTTATTTATTATCATTATTTTAATTTTATTTTTTTGAAGTGGACCAGAGAGAGACAGAGCAAGAGAGAGAAAGAAAGTGAAAAAAAAGCAAGCTGCTGGGTCTGAGACTCGAACCGTGGTTAGTCATGTGGGGGCCCAGCTGCCTTACCCATCATGCCACCTGCTGGCCCAGATGAGACCTTGATCTTGCCAACCATGATCTTGCCACTGTAGGTAAGAACTTTGAGTTGTTGGCCCCATGGTCAGTGAGGGGTGACCAGGTAAGACATTTTGGCAAAATGTATCTATTTGCGTCTTTGAGAGTTGTGTGACTGATATCTGTGCTCCTAGGGACAGAAAGGAGAACTGCATGCATGCTGTCATACCGGGCCGGCTTCTGTTGGCTCCTGTACACAACCCGGACTCTTGGTGACAGCACACCCTTCTACTTCTCTGCTGCCGTGTGAGGGCAACTGGGATTTTCCCCTGAAATGCAACCTCTGTAGTCGTGACCTCGGCTAGTTTTAGGTCATGGGTACAAGGCACGCTCTAGTGATTTCAGGTAACACACCAGGACCTCTGCTCTCAGCAAAGGCATCATCCCATTTGGGTGGCTGTCAGAGTCTGCAGTGTAATTTATGTTGATTCTAATGCTGTGAGGGTCCTTCCTCAGAAAATAAATAAATAAAATTTTAAAAAAAGAATCCTTCCTTAGGCTGCATTTCTGAGGGAAGAAGAGATCAGTATTTACTGACATAATAGGCATGTGCGTGTTACTATTTGCACAGACCAGCAGAATTAAGCATGAGAACAGACAGAACGAGGTGTCAGGTCCCAGCATTCCAGCAGCCGCCGACCTTGGGAAAACGACGAGGACATTGCACTTCATTTAGCCCCACACGGCCTTTTCTCCTAGCTCTTATTCTCCAACTCTTTGGCAGTTGTTTCTGTGGACGTCTTCTGAATTCACTGTTCCTCAAAGACTGACTGGACCCAAGTCATCCCCATCCCTCTGTCAGCCGGGGACAGTACTGTGACACCCAGAATGAGTAACACAGCTGAGATCTCAGGAAGTTTAAACTGAATGCAAATGTGGTGCTCACCGGCCCTTTGGACAGTCTGCCACTGGCAGGCAGAGAGAACAATAAAACTTACCAATAAGCAACCTCACAAATGCTGTCCATGTTAATAATGACATCGAATACAAGCTTTTCTCCATGCTCGAATTCGCTATTTAGCCCTGAATTCCAACCTCATTCCTAGAAGGCAAGTCTGATTCCTTGTTTCCTCAGCTCTGGTCTTCAGGGGAGGCGCGGAGGGGAGGGTGAGGAGGAGGAGATGGCTGGGGGTGGTGGGGGTGGTGGTGGGGATGGCTGGATTTCTGCCACCTCAGCACAGCACCACCATCCTGGGCCCACCTTGCTCAGCAGCTGTGGGCTCAGCCTCCGGAGGAAGAGCAGCTACTTGATCGGCTTTGGATCAAGAACATTCTGCCCACGGGTCCTACCAGCATCAGGCCAGGGACCAAATCCGCCCACCACTGCTAAGAGAAAAAGAAGTAGAGACTCAGGTCTTCCATCCCACAGCCTGCCTGGGTGTGACCCACCAGAAATGTGGGAAAGGTCCTCTCTCGGGGGAAGGGAAGTAAGAAGAGGGGCCGTGCACACACATTAAGTAACAAGTACACCTTGAGCAGAAAGGGAAGGAACGCAGGGAGGGCTAGTTAGTAGGTACTGGCCTGATCATCGTTCCCCTGTCACACAGCTCCCCTTCTAGAACTTCCTCTTAGTCCCATCTCCCCTCAGTCATCAGTGCTGGGTCTGATGCAAGATGTCAGTAACCTGATAACTGGAGCAAATGTAGCGGGGAGATGCGGCCAATGCTCATCCAGCCAAATTGCAGGTTAGTCGGAAAATTCCTAAGATACTGCAACTAATGCTTTTCATGGAAAGCTAAGTCTAGCTACATCTTTCCCACCTCCAGCAATTTTTTTCAGAGAGATTTTTGCTATAGGGCACATGCACTCGCTGGAGAGACAGAGAGACAGAAAGTGAGAAATCACCCCCCAGGGGGGATGATCATGCCACAATCTCTTCTCCTCCATTCTCCTCTTGGAATTTTGGGCACACACGCATACGGGCCTGGCATGAGTTTCAAGCTGCTGGGTCTGAGACTTGAACTGTGGTTGACCACATGGGAGTCCTATGCCTTAACCACTACGCCACCGGCTGCCTCTCTGCCAGTATTTTTTTTTTTTTTGGAGAGGTTTTGCTATAGGGCGAGTGCACTCACCAGAAAGACAGAGAGAGACAGAGAGATCGAAAACAAGAAATCACCCTTGGGGGGGATGGCCACGCTGCAATCCCTTCTCCTCTGTTCTCCTCTCGGGATCTTGGGCACGCACACACACGCGCCCGGCATGAGTTTAAGCCACTGGGTCCGGGACTCGAACTGCGGTTGACTACATGGGAGTTCAGTGACATAGCCATTACGCTAACTGCTGGTCCCCCTGCCAGTATTTTAATAAAGCCATTGGCAGGTAGAACAACACAATGTGTATGTGTGTGTGTGTGTGTGTGTGTGTATTTTTATGTCTATAGATATGTATTATATGTGTGTATATATACATATTTTTTAAAGGTTTTTGCCATAGGGTACATGTACTCAGTGGAGAGAGACAGAGACAGTGAGAGGGAAAGTGAGAAATGACCCCCGAGAGGCGATGGCCCCACCCCAATCCCTTTTCCTCTTGGGATTTTGGGCATGCATGCACACATGTTGGTGTGATATTCAAGATGCCAGGTCTGGGACTCAAACCATGTCAACTATGTGGGAGTCCAGAGCCTTGACCACCATGCCGCTTACTGGCCCCCAGCACAGTGTTTAAGAGCTACCTCAGTCCATTGAGCCACTGATCCACCTTATAGCCTGAGGCAAGAGATACCAACCCTCTGTAGAGCCAGACTCACCGACTATGAAGTGGTGTAGCTGCATCATGAGGTGTTACGGATTAAGCGGGTCACGGTCTGTAAAGCGCTTAGAACACACCCCACTTTGTAGTCACCGCCGCTGTTAAATGCCTTTCTAGTGATAGGTGGCATCGGGGTGCTACTCATCTGCTTCTGTAAAACAAGCAGACCTTGTGTTCCAGGTCTGTGCAGGAGCTAGGGCGGCAGCGTTTGGGAGGGAAGCAGTTAAGGGGAGCTGGTGCTCCGTGGGAGTCCGGCAGCCGCCTGTCACAGCACCTAGGCCTGGTAATGCCTCAGGGAGCGGTCCCAGCTTGCTGGGGCTGGCTCCGAAAATCATGAATATCACTCTGAATCTGGAAAGCACAGCTCTGCAGCCCCACAGGGCCAGCAAGTCCGGTCTTGACAGGCTGGGATAGACGAGCCCTGGGTGAGGGTTGGAAAACACGTCGTGGAGGCACAGAGCCAGCTCCGCGGACGTGCTGGGAACCTCGATTAACGCGGAAACCCACATTTCAACAACTCTCTGAGGAAGAAAAAGCTGTTCCTTCCTGGGAGGAGTGGAGCTCAGGGTCTTCTGCATGAGCATCAGGACCTGCATTTCAAATCAGGCACAACCAGGCCCTGGGTGCGCAGGGACCCATGGTTCTAAGCCGGGGGCGATCTGTCAGAAACCCTCAGTGGAGGCTGCGGACACTCATTTGCATGTAGGACACAGTTAGGAGAATGAGAAAAAGATGGCATCTGCATTATAATTAATATTTACTTTACCCTAGCCCTGCCTGTAACAGCTTCCCAGGTCTACAGGATTTTAAAGTGTGCACATCACCGGGAAAACCCCCATCCCCAGGCCCAGCAACTGAGGGTGGAAAGGAAGAGATTGTAGAGGGCCATTCCATGGCCACCGTGTGACCAGGCAATCTGCTCCGCATCGACCAGTGAGCAGGGACAAGGCTGGGTCTCTTCCCTCAAGGAAGGCACCAGCGCCTCCTTGGAAGACCACACACAGAAACAGCGCCAGGAAAAGGCTGTGGCCTTGGTCTTACCAATGCCCCTCCTGGCCCTGCAGCCTGGGCAAGTTCCTCCACCTCTTTGTCCATTTTTTTTTTTCCTCCTCTGTCAAATTGAGAAAAGTCATGGAAGCTGGACCCAGAAGTGTGCTGGGAACAACCTTGCCAGGGTGGGAAGGAGGAAGGGGTTGGAAACCTAGGGTTGGGCATTGCGGATATAGCTTCAGGAGCAGGGGCCAGCAGGTGGTATGGTGATTAAGGCGCTGGACTCCCACATGGCTGACCATGGCGCAAGGCCTGGACCTGATAGCTTGCTTTCTCACTTTCCCTCGCTCTATCTGGTGAGCGCATGTGCCCTATAGCAAAATTTTAAAAATAACAACAATAAATTATATAAATAATTCTTTCTTCTTTTCTTTCTTTTTTTTTTTTTTTGGAGAGGTTTTTGCTATAGGGCGCATGCGCTTGCCAGACAGACAGAGAGAGACAGAGAGATAGAAAGCGAGAAATCACCCCCCAGGGGGGATGGCCACGCCGCAATCCCTTCTCCTTCATTCTCCTCTCGGGACCTTGGGCATGCACACACACGCGCCCGGCGTGTCTCAAGCCACTGGGTCCGGGACGTGAACCACATTAGACTACGTCGGAGTCCAGCAACATAGCCATTACGCTAACTGCTGGTCCCAATAAATAATTCTTCAAAAAAAACCTAAGGAGCAGGATAGGATGGGTATTTCGGGCAATTGAGCTAAAGGGGACAAAGAGCTGGGCTCGGCTGATGGAGGTCCTGGGTTGGAGGAGAGGGCTGAAGCGTGCTAAAGCACAACAATGGGTGTGTTATGTGGATAATTTATATATGTACAGCACTCCCATCTTCCCCAGCAGAGCGATGTTTCCAATCCAAGCACGTGGTTCAGATCCGACCTGGCCAACCATTACTGGGTAGCCCAGGAAAGGGCCCCTGACCCAGGCTGGCCCAATTAGATTTCTCTCTGGAATTTTTTCTAAATGGAACCAAGTTGAGATGACACCCTATCCCATTCTGGTGAGAAAATCATCAGGCCATGGGGGCTGCCCTGCTCTGTTTCCTGGCAGGTGGATACAGTGGACTGAGAGAACACACCAACACAGACAGAAGGAGAGCAAGAGATGGGAGGTGTGGGTGGCTGCAGACCGCTGGGCCGCAGGCCATTCTGTCAGCCGGCAAGCTCGCCTCTGACCTAAGTTGGTATGAGCTGGTCCCTGTCACTTGGGACCAAAGCTGTCCTAATTCAGGAAGGCAGGGATCAAACAAGGGAGTCTGATATTAGAGGTTGAAGAGTTAGACCTTCACATTCCAGATAATAAGGTCATTAAGTGCTTTCAGAGATCAATCTGGCCACGGTGGGCAGGATGGACGGATGGGGCTGGGGCTGGAGGCACAAGGCCAGCTGGAGTCTTTGAAGTGTGCTCAGACCTGAACCGCCATCTGCAGCCCTCAGGTGTGGTGCCTAATGTGTGTGTGTGGGGGGGTGTTATTTACCCGAATCCACCTCAGAGCTCAGAGGTTAATATGGATAGACTGACCTCATTCTCTGCAAAGCCTGCTCTCTCCCCCAGCCCCCGTCACCGGCATCTCCCCTGCCCTCATTATCCAAACTGGAATCTTCAGAATTAGTTTCCATTGATTAACGATTACCCAGTTCTACCTCTTACCCACTCCCATCCTAATCTCCATTGACCAGATCACTCTTCTGTTCTCCTCTAACTTCTGTAATAGCCACCTAACAACTCCCTACCTCCTGTTTTTGGTCCTGCCACTGGCCACCTACAGTGTCACCAGACTGACCATATCATCCTCAGGCTTTGACACTTTAGTTAAGAGGTACCCCAGCTGAGGAGTACATGAGATCCAGAGTCGTCTTTACCCCCACTCCCCACCAAAAACAAAAACAAAAACAAAACACACACAAAAAAAAACAACTCAGTGAGCACTTTATGTCTAGCTTTCATTCTCCTTAGGCCTCAGGCTGATCCTCATTCCCCCCCTTTCTCCCCAGATCCCTGAGCTTCGAACACAGTCCATGCAGCCCCAGAGAACTGAACCATACCTTTGCCAAATACTGATACCACATACACACTGGAATCCAGCTCTGAATTCAACAGCAGGTCCAGGTCACGAAAGGGGTATGGACTCAACTATGCGGCACCCCTGTGGGTTCCCGGAAATAACTGTCAGAGGCATGACTGGTCAGGAAGACGGGCAAGGGTCCTGCCACTCTGCATGAACTCATAAACAGCAGATTTGGGGCGTAAAGCCTTCAGGACTTCAGTTTGTTCTTTGTGCTGCTGCGGCCCGGAGAAAACCAGTTTGCTCTCAAGGGCTCAGGGTCACCTCCAGGGAAACTCAAAGCCTTCTTCATGAGGCAGGGGATGCCCTTCATCTGAGCCAAGCTAACTGCTAATGTGTCCGGACACAGGGCAACAGGGGTTGCAGGAAGCATCTATGGGTCCCTGAATATGCCATTCCTTACGTCCTTCTTCCTGCCTCTGTCACACGGACCAGGAGACTGTGACACATCTATAGAGGTGCCTACTGCATAGCCTGGCTGAAGCCTGAGGACTGGGCAGCAGCCCGAGGGGAGTTGGACCAGGCAGGCAGGGGCCTTGAAGGCCAAATTAGATGGGTTTGAGTTTATCTAGTGGAGCAGAGATTTCATTAAAGGACAGTAACAATGGAGTGATGGGATTCTCTGGGTGTAGGTGCTTTGAAGGCAAGAGGTCATTTCTTTTTCTCTTTTTTAAGAATTATTTTGTTTTTCTTTCTTTCTTTCTTTCTTTCTTTCTTTCTTTCTTTCTTTCTTTCTTTCTTCTTTCTTTCTTTATATTTGATCAGCGAGGGATAGAGTGAGGGGCAAGAGGGGAGTGAGAAAGCAAGCTGCCAGGTCCAGGACTTGAACTGCGATTGGCAATGTGGAAGTCCGGCGCCCTTAACCACCACGCCACCTGCTGGTCCTGAGGCCATTTCTTATCTGCCTTTGGCTCCCAGAGTCTAGCCCAGGGCCTGGCACATAGCAGGCCCCAGGAAACACTTATTGACCATGCTGACTTGCTCCACTGATGGTTTCCTCATCCCTGGGTGTGGAGAAGGGGAAAGACCTTGGAGGCTGGTCAGGAACAGTGACCTTGGCATGTGTCTAGCTTCTTGGAGCTCATCTCTGCATGCACCAAGGAAGGTGCCAGCTCCCCCCTCCCAAGACGACTGGCTTCATGCACAAAACGCATCAGCACTGTTTCCAGCTACTAGGGTGGATGCTCTTTCAGAGATGGCTCTTAGCAGCAAAAATGCAATGTTGCTTTGCTCAAATATTTTTTAAAATGATGTATAAGATCTGCCAGAAAGTTTTAGAGATACCTGTTTTGAGAATTTAGTTCCATCGGAATAAAAAAGCTAGTATTTGGGACAGTTGATATTTATGTAGGCACAGGTTTGTTTATTCTGTTTATTTCAGTCCAAAATCAGTAGTTTTGGGGGTTTTGAGCAGCACTAAATGGTCTGTCAAGCAGGGCGAAGCTGACCACTGGAATGAAGGCCCTTTCACTGGGTGTTAGGCCTGTGTATCCATATGTGTCTGTATTAACCAGCATAGCAGTTACTCTAGGTGGCTCACACGCAGATAAACACACAGCGACAGAGCCAGTTCCAGAGTGCAAGACGGTTGTGTGTTTGCACAAGGCCGAGAGGTTCTTTATGCAGAAATATCTCCTCCAAGGCCCTGGATACTGAGTCATTGATAAATTTTTGGTTAAATTTTTTAAATTGAGATGATTTCCTACTCATTTATTCATCCTATGGTCAAGGCTGACCATCTGGTTGAAATTTAAAAAAAAAAAAAAAAAGGAAAGAGAAAAGGGAATGTGTGTATGAAAAAAGGAGGGGGAGAGGGTGGAGAAAAGCGTGGAGAGTGAGCAAGCTAGCAAGCAGGGGCTATTCTGTTCTCATTAAGAGTGCTGGGCAACAACAGCCAAAATACTACCCGGGCCCTCGAACAAAAGCTTCCTTTCTTCAGCCTTGGAACAGTCTGTTAGATTGGGAGAGGAGTCAGTGACAGTCCAGGCCTCTTATCGAGTTGTACCAAACAGCTTCATAGGTTAGGTTTTTCTAGAAATCTCATCCAGAAATGGTGATCACAAACAAAATGCTAAGTCTGACTGTACTGCTGGGTCATCATGTAAAATTAGTCTAATTTATTTTTATTTTAAAAATCTTGCTATTGGGCATGTAAGCTCACCAGAGAGAGAGGGAAGGAATGAGAAAGTGAGAAACAAATCCCCCCCTGTGGGAACAGCCACAGTCCCTTCTCCTTCATTTTCCTCTTGGGATTTTGGGTGTTCATGCACATGCGCCTGATTTTCAAGCTTCTCGATCCAGGACACAAACTGCACCCGGGCCATGCCGGATCCAGGCACCTTAATCTCCACACCACCAGCGGGCCCAAATCGGTCTAATTGCTAAGCAAAGCCTGTGTCTTCCAATGAGCTCAGGGCAGGAAGCCTCATGAAGCTGTGTCATGCACTACATCAGGTGGCCGAAGGGGGGCACTACAAGGGCCCAAAAGTAAGACCCTCATCATCTCAAATCAGCTGAACCTAGGCAACACTTTAGATGGCACAAAGCCTACAATTGTCACTGTCCCTAACAATTGTTGTGAACACACTAAAAAAAACAACAACAAAAAAAAAAAAACAAAAAAAAAAAGCAAAACAAAAAACAAAACAAAAACCTGAGCCTCCTGCCATGGGGCTAGCAGGTGGTATGATGGTTAAGGTCCTGGACTCCCACGTGGCTGACCACGGTTTGAGTTACAGACCAAGCAGCTTGACAAAAACCACACTGGGCATGTGTGCATGTGTGCCCAAAATCCCCAGGGAAGAACAGAGGAGAAGAGACTGCAGCATGGCCACTCCCCACCCTGCGGCGGGGTGGGGTGGGGTGGTTACTTACTTTCCCTTTCTCTCTCTTTCTCTGTCTCTCTCTAGCAAGCATACATGCCCTATGGCAAAAATCTAAAATAATAATAACTGAACCCCTCAAGAATGCAGCTGGCAATCATTATACAAAGCACCCTGAAGGTTGCTACATCTGGGATAGTCTTGTAAGTATATACACCCCAGAATGAAGTTCTTTGAAGAATTCAGAAACTCAATCCTTTGAGTCTGCCTCATGTTGAATTTCAAGTAGTGACCAAGTTTATAACCAAATTCCAACATATATAAAGAATTTTATAGACTCGGTATTTTTGCAACTGAAAACCTACATTAATTGATCATGAACCCGAAAGAATGAATAAATTCTCATTGCTTCTGCCACTCTTAACCCTGCCCATGGCCAAAAAATAAAAATCCAGTTCTCCACACATTTTAAGCCCAGTAACTTTTACTAGAAGACCTTGATGTTTTAATCTGAGGTAGAACAGAAAGAACAGGGATGGTGTTGTAGGCCTTGAAGTGAAACAGTTCATTTATTTGTTCTGTTTCACCTTTTATTGACACTAACTGGGTTTGTAGCTTACCTAAAATATTTTTAAGACATTTTATTGTAATCCAAAAAAAAATGAAGAAAGGGTTGAATTCACCAATTCTACTTTTTCCACTGGGATGCTGGGCTACAAAATACGATTCTTCTTTATTTTTATTTTTTTTTCAATCGTCAGAGGGTGTGTGCACTTGCCAGAGAGAGACAGAGAAGGACACAGCGCCTCCAATGGGGCATGGTCTCACTATGATTCCTTCTCCTCCATTTCTCCATTCCATAGGAAGTTGGGGCACATGCACACACACATGCCTGGCGTGTTTTTCAAGCCTCCAGGGCCAGGAGTTACACTGCGGTCAGCCTTGGGGGATCCAGCTCCTTCTGCAAGTGCTTACCCACTGTGCTACAGGGCTGGCCAGAAAAAATCACTTCTAAAGCTATTAACTGTGATTAAAGTCAAGGCCTTTACTTGAATGAACATTTGACTTTGAAAATCAAAGTTCAAAGAGAAAAATAAAATAAAACTTTAATTTTATGTCCCCTATTTGGTAAAGAAAACTAAATGGGACCACGGGCAACTGGGTATTTCTGTCTGGTTCAGCCCAGTGGGTTCAGAGGCCTGGCCAGTGATCCAGGACATGGACATCATTGTGGCATTCCATGTAAAGAGCTGCTGTTCCCACAGAGCTGTCACAGGTTTGTATATCGATTACAACAGCTGCCGGCTGATGGCAATGACATATCTGAAGAAAGGGCACTTTATTCCATTCTAATTCTCATGAAGCCATGCTATGGCCTAATGGGGAGAGGCCCTGACTGTGTCCCTGGACCTCTTGGCCTTTTAAGGTGTTGGGCTCTTTTTAAAAAAGTTATTTATTCATGATAGCATATGACATGTGTGCACACGTGAGAGAGAGAGAAAGAAAGAAAATAAAGCACCTTTGACGGGCTTGTCACACCTCAACCTCTTTTCTCCAGCTCTGAAGTATCTTTGGGGATGTGTGCACATGCCGTGTGTTTCAGAGGATCCAAACCCGCAGCCGGCCACGTGGCTTCCAGTACTGCAGTCCAGCATGCTACCAACTACACCGACTATGTCACCCCGCTGGGCCAGGTTGGGGTCCCAGTCTCTGGCCTCTGAGCCTGCTCCTAGAAATCCTTATGTCAGAGCTCAGTAAAGCAGCCTTTGTAGGGAGGCTAAGTATATCCTAACCCATATACTTCACCCTACTGGCCAGAATTCTGCAGAAATAGGAGGTTCATTCCAAATCAAGAGTTTGCTAGTCCCTGGAACACTGCGCCTTCAATTACACCAGGGACTCACCATGTGCCTACTGAGCCACTCGACCTCGCTGGCTGGATCCCAGGGAGATGCAGACATGATGGAAGAAGTGCTTCGTGCTCAGACAGTGGTCACAACATTTTTGAGGACACAAGGCATTTGAAGAGCATGTACAGCAAGTGAGAATGAGTGTGATTGCTCAAGTTCTCCGTGTTCTTTATGTTACCTGAGGTTGGTGAGGGTGGCCCCTTCTGAGAACAGAATCAGTATCAAAGAGATTCATAAAATCTCAGTAAGTTTCAGCATTCTGAAACACTTTAATTAACATGATGTTAATGTTCAAGTACCTTGATGATATTTCTTTTCCAAACCCTAGAAATAATCTCGTTCTCGGCAAAGATTCCACAGATGGGTTTTGATACCATCTTGCCATTTTATAATTAGACCTGCGTACTTTATCACACTGCAGACCAGATTCCCGCTTCAATGCCATTAAAAACTGATTTGCAAGTTGGTGTCAAATAAAGATGCCTCGTTTTCCTAGTCTATGTGATATTCCTTTTCACAGATGAATGATGATACAGGGGCCATCAGACCCTCGGGCAGACAGGAAAATACCATCAAAACCCCTAGAGGGTTATCCAAGAGATTTCATTTTATACATTATGAAATCTTATCAAACTCTTATCAAAAGCGGCTCAGCAACCATGAATAGGGACTACAAAGAGGATATCTGTGGAACTCTCTGCTTATCAAGGATCTGAACATTTTTCATTAAAATTCTGCTATTCATTTGTACAGATGAAAAAGACTAATTTAATGTTAATTTGTACTCATCGAAGTCATAAAGCAGCGCACCCTGTAAGCAGGCAGCAGCAGCTTAATCCCATGTGCTGAACTAATTACACTGGATCCGTCCAGATCAGTACCCATGGCTCCTTTGATGCTAAACTCCTGTTACCTTTTATTCCCAGTCTTTCTCTGGGCAAGGTCTCCCTGAACATTCCCATCTGCTGGATCATGAAACTATTGCTTTTGAAGCTTAGTTTTATTTTGATGGAATACCACAGGACTGAAAATTATTTCTTATTGAAGGAGATTGATTTTTGGTCTGAAAACTTCGGGAGGAATTCTGTGCTTACAGATGCAGCACACCCGGCACCAACAAATGTGGCTTCTTTCCTTTACAAAGACTATTCACACACCGAAGAAACTGTAATGTACTCATTCTACCGTAAGATCTCCTTCTACCTCAGCGTGGCCCCCATGGGTTTGGCCATCGTGTTTCTTACTCCCTTGAAAGTATAACTTACCCACGGGCACACTCAGAGCTCAGTTCCAAGGAGGACTCACCTTTCCACGTTAATAGATAAACCGAAGCACAATGAGATTTCAGTAGGACGTTTTTTAACATCTTTCCCTAGTGAAAGTCGTGGTGGGTACCTTCGGTCTAAATCAAATTTAGATGATGACTTCCTGGAGCAGCCCGTAGAGGAGCAGACATCCAAATCACCCCCATGAGGCTGCCCTGTACTCTGATTCCTCTCAGCGAAAAATTGGATGTGCCACATTTAAGACAAAGGCCGAAGGTCACTGGTTATACTCAATCATTTAATGGGCCAGTGAAATGAAGGACTTCAAATAAAAGCTAAGTACCAATTCGACCTATGAAAACCCCCTCTGAGCCACTTTGCTCCCTCGAGCAACTCCCAATAATACTTCTCTCTTATGTAGGGTGGGCACATGGGTTAAACAAGACAATGTAAGTGAGATATTAATCATTGGGTCTGGCAGCCTAATTCTGTTTGGTAATAGTAGCGCTTTGTTAACATCTATTGGGAATGAAAAAATCCGAGGCTGGCCTGGCTAAGGCAGACCCTAATAAAAGGATTTAAAGACCAGCTAGACAGCGTTCAGAATGAAAGGAGTTCTAAGCCAGACATCTTGACCACTGGCCATTTAACTTTGTCGACTAAACATTTTATTTCATTTATTTATTTATTTATTTACTTTTGAGAGGTTTTCGCTATAGGGCGTGGGCACTCGCGAGACAGAGAGAGACATAGAGACAGAAAGC